>CM064341.1:6225000-7470000 GCA_032595735.1 Pelochelys cantorii
ATGTTGCCAGACAGGACACTGGGCTAGAAGGACCTTTGGTCTGACCCAGTATGCCATTCTGATTCTCTTACATAGAGCTGAAATGTATCTGCCCCCCGCTGTAACCCACTAGATCCCACTCCCCTTCCAGAGCTGAGAGAGAGCCCAAGAGTCCTGACAAGGTCTCTCTCTCTCTCCCCAGAGTTAGTTACTAAGGAAGAATATACATTAATATTTTAAGGCTAATTAGTGTTCCTTAAGTGACTTGCCATAAGATGTCAGACTATGTTAGTGTTAGAGATGAGTGAGGCTAATATGTATTTTTCTTTCTTTTATATAGGAATTAGATACAGTGCTCCTGCTAACTGCTAAGTTGTCTGCCAAAAAAGCAGTTTTCCAGTGCATTAGTAGCCCTGGGATAGAGATGATGGGGGAGGGGGAAGGGTGGAAGGAATTCGTTCCCCCCCCCCATTTGGTGCTTGGCTTGTACTGAGCATGCTCATTAACACTGCTGAAGCCACTGTCCTCAGTCTGCCTCCCCATGCTCTCACTCCCCCCCCCCCATCGCAGCCTGCACAGGTGTCCCCCCCCAAATCTGAAATGGCGCCCCTGCTCCCCTGTTCAAAGTGACTGTATAAAGCAAGGGGGACATACTGCAATGTATCTGTCATAAGCCAGAGTGGCTAAGAAGACATGTTCTGAAGCAGGGAAATGTGAAAAGATTTGTGTCATGCACCCAGGCCAGGAAATGATCTTTCTTCATCTCTGTGTTCTATGAGAGACAGGTTACAGAGGAGAAAGGACTTGTGAGCGTGAAGGCAAGTGTCACCTGGCATTATCATACTGTTTCCTACAAGAATAATAGTGTAGGTAAGCACAAATACTAAGAACAATGTTTGCAATTCCAGGCATCCATATTCCATCACCAGGGCTGGATTAACTCTTCTGGGTGTCTGTGGCCAGTAGATTTTGCCAGGCAGTAGCGCAGCAGAGTCGAGGCAGTTTCCTGTATGCTCTGCTTCCCTCCCTCCATTCTGTGTCTCTACCCAGAATACCAATTCTGTAGCCAATGGGAGCTGTGGAGGTGGTGCTTGGGGACAGCAGTAAGTGGAGACCCCAGCCCCCCGTGTAGGAGCTGCTGCTACAGGGGTGTGTCAGACGCTTTGGGAGCCATGCTGCCCGAGGTAAGCACCACCTCCTGACCATGTCCCACTCTCCAACTCTCTGCCTCAGCTCCGAGTCCATGCCCCGCACCCAAGTTTCCTCCCAGAACCCACACCCCTCACCTCCCCTTACATCCCAATCCCCTACCCCAGCCCAGCCCCTGCACCCAAACTCCCTCTCAGAACCTGACCCCTGCACGCCCTCCTGCACCCCAGTCCCCTACCCCAATCAAAGTACCTCACTTTATTTTAATGAATGTCCTATTATTTATAATATAGGAGGAGGATGAAGAACAAAAGAATGTAAAACAGCGTAGGAGGAGATAAGAGGGAATATTCTTTTTCTTGAAAATGGAGTTACTCACAGGGCCCCACTCGCTCTTAATCTGCTACTGTTCCTGATCCAGTTCAAGACAATGAGAGCTTTACTCTTGTCTTTGATGGGAGCAGGGTTAGGCCCCACCAGCACTTGCTGGTTTGGGTTAATTCACAAATAGCCTTTCTCCTTGTATGTCCAGCCCTTGGAAAAACGAGGCAGGGAAGGATCCAGACATATACATGATCCAAACATTTCTGAAACTCATAAGAGCTTTGGTTTTAAACGTTGGATAAGATTGAGATGCATTTTTCATTGGTAATTCAGTCACTCCATGCTATAAACATCCTAGAGGCACCATCTCTTCTGAGTTTGAACTCTCTGATGTAGGCTCCAGAATAACCAGGCTAATATCCTCTCCGCACAGAAGTCAATGGGAGCTTTACCGCTGTCTTAAATGGGGGACAATCTCCTGCCTACTCTTCCCTCGTCTCAAAGTGAATGGCATCTACTCGTCAGTGACAGACTCATGCAATGAAATCTTCATTCATTGGGGGGCTTGACTGGTGAGAAGTGGAGAAAAGTCCATTAAGGAACAACATGGACTGGTTCATTTTCTGGAGTAGGTTCATATTACTCATTGCTGCTCTTGACACACATCCAGAACTAACTGCATCTGGAGGTTCTGTAATACTTGGCACTGAAACAGTGATTTACATTCACTCAGCACTGTACTAACGCTAATGAAGTGCATGGGCCTTTGAATGGAGGGCCAGAGATATCTAGGGTGGGGTGTGTACTTCAGACTCCTGTAGATATATTGTGGGAAGAGTCTGAAGGCATATGCCTACTCATGGGCTTGGGCGTGAGCTCCTTAGCTCCCAAAACTTGTCCAAGGGAGCTGCCAGAAGCAGTCCTGGCAATCCAATCCCAGTGCTCTCAAGCAAAACTGCACACGTGTGTGGTGCTAGTAGGAATTGTGCTGCTGGAGGTGCTTATGTAACCCACACACCTAGGCTTTGTCTACACCGGCGGCTTCTTGCACAAGAACATCTTGCACAAGTGTTCTTGTGCAAGAAGTCTTGCGCAAGAAAGCGTCCACACTGCCATGTGCGAGCTGTGCTTTTGCGCAAGAGCGCCCATGGCAGTGTGGACGCTCTCTTGCGCAAGAAAGCTCTGATGGCCATTTTAGCCATAGGGCTTTCTTGCGCAAGAAATCCCTGCAGAGCTTCCACACTGCCCTCTTGCGCAAGAGCTCCTACACAAGAGGGCTTACACCTGTTAAAAAAGAGCGTAGCTCTTGCGCAAGGAGCCCTCTCTTACCACGCTGTACTGTACATTTCCTTGCACAAGAGCAGGTGGGCAGTGTGGACGCTCTGCAGATTCTTGCGCAAGTACAGCCATTCTTGTGCAAGAAGCCACGAGTGTAGACATAGCCCTAGTGTGGTTACCATGCAGTAGCACCTAGACCACAGCAACAATTAAGACCAAGAGACTGCTACAGCATGGGCTGGGAACAAGCTGACTTTTAGCTCAGAGGGTAGAGGCTCCTATACTCCACTTCCGAGGTCCCAGGTTCAAATCCACCTGGTGGTGGTTACACAAACATCTGGATCAGGCCTGTCCCCACGGATGCTGCTTGTTTGTGGCGGGTATTACAAATCCCGTGTGGGCCCTTCATAAGGGAAAGGGGGTTTGCCTTGGTGTCAACTCCTGACCAAATTCCCCTGGTAGTGACATTTGACAACCTGTCTACATCCCCCTCCCTATAGTCTCATCTGGATGCAGCATGGTTCTTCACATCCAGTCCTAAACTGTGCTGTGTTGTGGCTGTGTGCTGTCCCCTGCACACAGACAGCTTAAAATGCTGTGCAATGCTATGCAGGTCTGGGAGAATACCAATTAAATCAGTAAGCAACAATGACTGACATGGATTTTTACAACAGGATTTCGTTATTTCAGAAGCACTGACAGTCTAGCCTTATGGATACTAAGGAGTAAAATCAATTTTTTATGATTACATTCTGCTTCCAGATCCACATGACAGAACTCAAATCCAAACCTCCGCTTTCCCCCCAGGCATGCGTCTGCCACAGATGTCAGGAGAGCTCTGTGATCATGGAGAGAGGAGACAGCTCTTGGGTCAGTCTGGCAGCACAAATTGCAACAATTTCTGGAGAAGGGATGTGATGAATCCACTTTTTACTCACTTGATATAAACCGCTAGCTCTACATAGGGAAAGTTCACATTTTTATTGCAGAAACCCAAGCTTGTGACTGAGCAGCAGTGAATGCATTTCTCCGTAAAACCGTGGTTGTTTTTTTTCAGATGACACACAGTAGAATCTCCCATTTCTTGTGAAATTGGTTTGTTATCATTTGTTGAAGAAGTATGTGTGTTTGTTGTGCCAGATTAATGGTGTCCTCAGCTAGCCATTGCCTTGCTTTAGGAATTTGGTTTTGTAAACAACGGGATAGGTAACTATATTGCTGTCTCTTAGCAGGTGGCTTTAGGCAAACTGGGCATGTCCTGTGTAGTGAACTTCAAGAAGTAGACCAGACAGCGGCATAAGCAGCAGCAAGTGCATCACAAAATGTCAGTTGGTGAATTGACTGCACTACTGGCATTATTGTGCCAAGCACTTCCCATTCATAGTGCCGGAGTGGAGGTCGATATGGGTAGTTAGTCTCATTTGAGCCGGAAGCAAAGGAGAATACTGCAGCTAGGTGAAACTGAAGGATGAAGGTAGGTTGCACTCTGTAATTACTTAAGCTGCAATTTCATCAAGACATTGTGATAACACTCCTCATCTTATGCACTGTTAATTTTAATGGCCATGGTTTTCCTTCTGACCCAGAAGACAATACCTCTGTGGGGGTGATGCCTGTGAACAGCAGTAAGTGGAGACCCCTGGCCCCACACCCAGGAGCTGCTGCTAGAGGGGTGTGCCAGTCGCTTTGGGAGCCATGCTGCCCAAGGTAAGCACCACCTTCTGACCCTGTCCCACTCTCCAACCTCTGTCCTAGCCCTAAGTCCATGCCCCACACCCAAGTTTCCTCCCATAACCCACACCCCTCACCTCTTCTTCAATCCCAACCCCCTACCCCAGCCCAGACCCTGCAGGGTAATGAACGCCAGGTGTTCAGGAGTTGGGGAGGAAGTGAGTTACAAAGCCCAGGGCACTAAGAGGATGGCCAACTATCTGTTCTCTCTCTCATAGCAAAAATATTTCAATTCAGGTGTTTCTGCTTGGTGGAAATAATCTGGAGAAAGGGCTAAACAGCGAGGTGGCAACATTTGCAGATGATACTCAACTGCTCAAGAGAATTAAGACCAAAAGCAGACTGTGAAGAGCTTCCAAAGGATCTCACAAAACTAGGAGAGTGGGCAACAAAAGGGCAGATGCTTCAGAGGGGTAGCCAAGTTAGTCTGTAACTGGAAAAACTTGAAAAACAATGATTAGTCTTGCAGCACAAAACATGTAGATGGTATCATGAACTTTCATGGGCACAACCCACTTCTTCAGATGAATGGAGCTATTAAAGGTCCAGTTTAAAAATTAATAGGTGATGGGGGGGGGGGAGGAGGAGACAGAAAAAGAAGGGGGGGAATTGGGGAAAGAAATAGTCAATTAGAGTGTCCATGCTACAGGAAGCTAATAAAGAAGGTGCAAATTGTTCTTAAGTACCCATTGTTCGTTTTTTTAATGTTGATAAATGCAATGTAATGCATTCTGGAAAACATGATCCCAACGATATGTACAAAATGATGGGGACTAAATTAGCTGTTACCACTCAAGTCATCTGAGTCATTCTCTAAAAACATCCACGCAGTGTGCAGCAGCAGTCAAAAAAGCAAACAGAATGTTAGGAATCATTAAAAAAGGGATAGAGAATAATACAGAGAATATCTTATTGCCTCTATATAAATCCATGTTATGCCCACAGCTTGAATACTGCATTCAGATGTGATCATCTCCTCTCAAAAATGGTATCTTGGCATTGGGAAAAGATCAGAGAAGGACAACAAAAATAATTAGGGGTTTAGAATGGCTGCCATACGAAGAGAGATTAAAAAGACTGGGCCTTTTCAATTTAGAAAAGAGAAGACTAAGGGAGATATGACAGAGGTCTATAAAATCATGACTTGTGTAGAGAATGTGAATAAGGAAAAGTTATTTACTTGTTCTCATAACATAAGAACTAGGGGTCACCAAATGAAATTAATAGGTAACAGGTTTAAAACAAACAAAAGGATGTATAGGTTGAACCTCTATAGTCCGGCACCCTTGGAGCCTGACTAGTTCTGAACTGGAAAATTTTTCAGACCATGGGAAGTCAGTATTGTCTAGCAGCACTTGCACTGCTTACTGGGCTGTTAGAGGACACTTAGGGATAAATTAGAGCTAAATAACAGCACAGAACATTGAGAACTAAGAAGAGTGGCTGTAAACAAACTTTATGGGACCGCGGAACACTTGACCACACCCATGAAAAATGGACATCTGGCTAATTAAAATAATTCCAGATGACAGATGTTTCTGGACCAGAGAGTTCTGGACTAGAGAGGTACAACCTGTATTACTTCATCCAACTCACAGTCAACCTGCAGAAGTCCTTGCCAGAGGATGTTGTGAAGGCCAGGACTTAAAGAGGGTTCAAAGAAGAGCTAGATAAATTCATGGAGGATAGGTCCATCAATGGCTATTACCCAGGATGGGTAGGAATGGTGTCCCTAGCCTCTGTTTGTCAGAGACTGGGAACGGGTGACAGGGGTGGGATCACTTGATGATTACCTGTTCTGTTCACTCCCTCTGGGGGCACCTAACATTGTCCACTGTGGGATGACAGGATACTGGGCTAGATGGACTTTTCATTTGACCCAGTCTGGCCATTCTTATGTTCTTATTTTTTTTTAACGTCAACTGTAATGGAAGGCCACATCCTGTTGACATCTCTCCTGAGAGCAGAGAACGTGAAATGCAATGTGCTATATCAGTGCTCCGCCAGAAGAACTAAGAAACACAGCCATAGCAAATCCAAACTGTGTTTATTAACCTAGAATGCTACTTCTGCAAAGCAAGTAAAGGGTTAGTAATTTAACAGACTGCTGGAGGCCCAAATGTATAGAACTAGGGGTGCTTAGTTGCTGTCTGGCAGTTCCCGGGAGCCAATTGCTCATTTAACCAGCCATGTAACACAAAACAGTTGTAATCCAGATGAGGAAACAAATGCAAGAAGCAATTTGCCTTATTTCTAAGCAGTGTAAATAACACCAGAAAGTAACTGTAGGATACTATTAGCAGGAATGAGAGCAGATTGTAAAAAGGGAAAGAGGCCTCACCCCCATGGTTCTGTGTGTGTACAAGAGGTTGGGAAAGGAAACAGCCCTAAAAAACTTTATCTGACTTTTCCGGAACTAAAAAATCTCTGTAAGGTTCTGTTTGGATAAGACCTTTGAGCAAACATCCAGGAGTTTATTATCTCATTCACCATTAGTTATCTGTGATCAGCTGGACTAGGTAATAGAAATTCCATTGTGACAATGGACAAGGTAATAGAAATTCAATGTGAATTCCGGTCATCTGAAGAAGTGGGCCGTGCCCACGAAAGCTCATGATACCATCTACATGTTTTGTTAGTCTCTAAAGTGCTATCAGACCATTTGTTGTTTTTCTCTGTACAGACTAACTCGGCTAACCCCTGAAGCTTCAGAAATTCCATTGTTACCTGTTACTACGTGGCAAATGAGATGGGGATTACTTCCAAGGGTAGCACCATATCAAACATCTTTCACTAAAACAACGAGTAGTCCAGTAGCACCTTAGAGACTAATAAATACATATATATAGTATCATGAGCTTTTGTGGGCAAAACCCACTTCCTCAGATGAGTGGAGAAAAAAGGGGGAATCTCCCAATTTATGACAGAAAAAGAAGGGAAAGGGGAAGAAAAAAAGTACCTGTCAGTTGTAGTGCCAGTGCTAATGAGGCTAATTGAGTGGGCTGTAAGTGTCCCGTACTTAGCTTTTGATGTCATTTGAGTGTTGAATACTAATAAAATAAAATAAAAAAACCAACCTTTAACATTCAGCAATTGGGTAACAGAGCAGTAACTTATTTTTTGTGCACTACTGGGGTCTGCACTGTGGTTTCCTTTCCCCAGTTCCCTGATCTAAGGACATATCTACACAGCAGCATTATTTCAGAATAACGTCAGTTATTCCAAAATAACGTAGTGCGCATCTACACAGCAAGCCCGTTATTTCTAAATGAATTCGAAATAACAGGCTTCTTACTCCAACTTCTTTAAACCTCGTTGTATGAGGAGTAAGGGAAGTCAGGTGAAGAGTACCCTATTTTGAAATAAGAGCTGTGTAGACAACGCCAAAAGTCGAAATAAACTATTTCGACTTCAGCTAATTAGTGTAGCTCAGGCTGTGTAGCCTATTTCAAGTTTAGCCCTGCTGTGTAGACGTGCCCTAAGACATGTGATTGTTTGGTGCATTTTGATATTGTGAAGAGCAGGACTTTAACAAGGTTAAAAAAAGAACTAGATGAATTCATGGAGGTTAGGTCCATTAATATTTATAAGCCAGGATGGGTAGGAATGGTGTCCCTAGCCTCTCTTCGTCAGGGGCTGGAAATGGATGACAGGAGAGGGATCACTTGATGATTTCCTGTTCTGTTCAGTCCCTCTGGGGCATCTGGCATTGGCCACTGTTGGCAGAGAGGATACTGGGCTAGATGAGGGCAGGAGACTGGACTCGATGGCCTCTTGAGGTCCCTTCCAGTCCTAGTATTCTATGATTCTATGGACCTTTGGTCTGGCCCAGTGTGGCCGCTCTTATATTCTTATGCATTGTGTGATGGATCTTATTCAGAACCTGGGCAGCATGTCACACAACCCAGTCTTCAAAATAGGTCTGACTGACAGGCTCATCTGAGCCATGAAAATATTACAACAGCAGAGACTGTAATGGATGTTGAGTGTGTTCAGCACCTTGCAGGACTGGGGCCCTAGATAATAAATACCCAGGATAAACCAATTCACCCAACTCCACTGACTGTTGGAGAGGATGTGTTTGAAGTCAGTGAAGTTACACAAGAGAAGAATTGTGCCCTGCATGTTCAGTGGTGACGGGAGCTGGGCAGAAGGAGAACATTCGGAACTCTTGTCTCTGCACTAACATTCGGAACTCTTGTCTCTTCACCAAGAAGTCTGATGAAGGAATGCCTAACATAGTGAATGCTAGTGGGAAGGGAGTAGGTTTAGAAGACAAAATAAAAAAAGAACAAGTTAAAAATCACTTAGAAAAGTTAGATGCCTGCAAGTCACCAGGGCCTGATGAAATGCATCCTAGAATACTCAAGGAGCTGACAGAGGAGGTATCTGAGCCTCTAGCTATCTATCATCTTTGGAAAATCATGGGAGACAGGAGAGATTCCAGAAGACTGGAAAAGGGCAAATATAGTGCCCATCTATAAAAAAGGCAAATAAGAACAATCCAGGAAACTACAGACCAGTTAGTTTAACTTCTGTGCCAGGGAAGATAATGGAGCAAGTAATTAAGGAAATCATCTGCAAACACTTGGAAGGTGGTAAGGTGATAGGGAACAGCCAGCATGGATTTGTAAAGAACAAATCATGTCAAACTAATCTGATAGCTTTCTTTGATAGGATAATGAGTCTTGTGGATAAGGGAGAAGCAGTGGATGTGGTATACCTAGACTTTAGTAAGGCATTTGATATGGTCTCGCATGATAGTCCTATCAATAAACTAGGCAAATACAACTTAGATGGGGCTACTATAAGGTGGGTGCATAACTGGCTGGATAACCGTACTCAGAGAATAGTTATTAATGGGTCCTCAATCCTGCTGGAAAGGTATAACAAGTGAGGTTCCACAGGGGTCTGTTTTGGGACCAGCTCTGTTCAATATCTTCATCAACCGTTTAGATATTGGCATAGAAAGTACACTTATTAAGTTTGCAGATGATACCAAGCTGGGAGGGATTGCAACTGCTTTGGAGGATAGGGTCATAATTCAAAATGATCTGGACAAATTGGAGAAATGGTCTGAGGTAAACAGGATGAAGTTCAATAAAGACAAATGCAAAGTGCTCCACTTAGGAAGGAACAATCAGTTTCACACATACAGAATGGGAAGCGACTGTCTAGGAAGGAGTACAGCAGAAAGGGATTTAGGGGTTATAATGGACCACAAGCTAAATATGAGTCAACAGTGTGATGCTGTTGCAAAAAAAGCAAACATGATTCTGGGATGCATTAACAGGTGTGTTGTGAGCAAGACACAAGAAGTCATTCTTCCATTCTACTCTGCGCTGGTTAGGCCTCAGTTGGAGTATTGTGTCCAGTTATGGGCACCGCATTTCAAGAAGGATGTGGAGAAATTGGAGAGGGTCCAGAGAAGAGCAACAAGAATGATTAAAGGTCTAGAGAACATGACCTATGAAGGAAGGCTGAAAGAATTGGGTTTGTTTAGTTTAGAAAAGAGAAGATTGAGGGGGGACATGATAGCCATTTTCAGGTATCTAAAAGGGTGTCATAAGGAGGAGGGAGAAAACTTGATTCATCTTGGCCTCTAAGGATAGAACAAGAAGCAATGGGCTTAAACTGCAACAAGGGAGGTGTAGGCTGGGCATTAGGAAAAAGTTCCTAACTGTCAGGGTGGTTAAACACTGGAATAAATTGCCCAGGGAGGTTGTGGAATCTCCATCTCTGGAGATATTTCAGAGTAGGTTAGATAGACATCTATCAGGGATGGTCTAGACAGCCTGCCATGAGGGCAGGGACTGGACTCGATGACCTCTCGAGGTCCCTTCCAGTCCTAGTATTCTATGATTCTGTGATTCTAACCACTGACCCATTATAAGTTTGAAAACCTGCCCGTAAAAAAGCCCATCTTGCTGCCAAATTAGCACTAATCCAGGGGTGGCCAACCCGTTACAGACGAAAAGCCAAAATAGCAGTGGATACAGTGCAAAGAGCCAAGGGAAAAAATTGTCAAGCACAAAAAAAAAGTGCCCTTTTAAAAGCAGAGCATTGCCCTTTGAAGGTGGCCATTTTGAAGTCTGCACGCCATGACTCCAGCTCTGTCTCTTTCAGACAGAAACACGCTGCCCCTTTCAGAGCCGTGGGTGCAAGTGTGGGAGCTGCAATTTTTTCTTTGAAGAGCCGCATGCAGCTCACGAGCCTTGGGTTGGCCACCACTGCACTAGTCTGACTCAGCTACCATAATAGAGTTGCTCTATGTGTTGCAAGGGTAGATTTTCTTTGTAAAGACGACTCCCTATTTCATGCTAGAACTGGAGCTCGTATTGCTCTGGGACTAATCAATGACAGATCTGCGTATGAGACAGTCCAAGCTGATCATCTGTAACATATTGGCATTTTCAGTAGTAGTAGAGGAATCCTCCAAGGACTCCTACCGCCACACCTGTGGTATGAGAGGAACATCCATCTGTGGAGAAAGGTATTGAACATGGCTTACATGGTGCTATACAGGATGACCTGCATCCCCCTTCTTCATTCCTTATGCATTTGAAAGACTAAGGACACTTTCAACAAGACTGGGAGTCAGGCTTCCTCTGTTCCTTTCCCAGCTCAGCCACTGGATTGGGCCAGGTCTACATTAGGCCCAGCAGCTCAGCTTACGGTACGTAACTCCAGCTACAAGGAATATGTAGCTGGAGTCGGCTTATTTTAAGCTGAGATTGGTGGCAACCCCACAGTGGGAGGCCAATGGGAGCAAATGCTCCCATCAGCTTCCCTTACTCCTCATGAAAGGAGGAGTACCAGATGCTGGCAGGGGCACCCTCTGAGTTTGATTTAGTGAGTCTTAATTAGACACCCTAAATCAAACTCCAGAAGATCAATCACAGCAGTGGCAATCTTCCTTTTAGTGTAGACAAGGCCTCAGTGTTTGACCTTGGGCAAATCAGCCGGGCTCTCTGTGGTCTAGTCTGCATAGCTGTAAGATGGGGATAATGCTACAGTCCTACCTCATGGGAATACTGTGGGGCTACATTCATGTTTATAAACTCCTTTGAGCCACAGAGAGAAATCCGTATAAAAGTGCAAAGTATTAAGAGTGTGAAATGCTCCACAACTCTGTGTCAATGGCTTTAGTCGATGTGCCTACGTGCATTTGATAAATGGACAGGATTTCTGAACAGGATATGGCCAGTTACAGGAAAAGCTAGCAGCCAAGAGAAGGATTAATATCGACATTTCTGGATGAGGAAAATAAAAGGCGTCATGTCTGGAGTCCTCAGTTATTAAGCACCCCCTACCTGTAGAATAAAAAAAATGTTCAGTTTATGGATGCTACTGAAGATCCTTCTCACTAGCCTTTAGACTATCTTAAAAATGCTTATTTGGACACAATGGACGGTGTTTACTCCACTACTTCCGATATTTTTATCTACAGATCCAGGATTCAAGAAGCTCTTCAGCTATACTTTACTTGATACTTGTGTAGAGAGGTGACAGAGATATCACTTTGCATACTCATTATTTGTCACCTACTACTCATATTGTGAGGATTGTCACCTAACTCCCCTATTTCTCCTCCCTAATGGAAGGGCTCCCCATCCAACCAAGAATTTGCAAGGTATCCTGGTGTGACTGCCTTATTCACACGAGGACTGGTGACATGTTTTGTGAACATTCTTGTGGAAGAATAACGAAGTTGCTTCTGCCCAGTTTAAATCGCAGTGAAGCATGTGGTTATGGGAATGTTTCCATTGGCTTTACCTGCAAAGACCTTCTCTCTTCTTTTAACTCTTCGCAATAGTTGCTCTTGGTCCTTTACCCTGGACGGGTGTTCAAAATTCTCACCTGAGGAATGGAAAGATTCTTTGCTTGAAAGATCTATGGACACAGCAGGATTATTGTTCTTCTCTAGCATCAAGCACATACAGGGTATGTCTACACGGCAAAGTTATTTCGGGATACCAGAGGTATGCCGAAATAGCTACCCCGTGTCTTTCGAATGCATCTGCTATTTCAAAATATAGTGGAAGCACTTTTTTGCCATCCCTGTAAAACAGGGCCGGCTCGAGCCATTCCTGCGCCCTGGGCAGCGGGCGCGCGACGCATGCGTGGCTCCGCTCCTAGGCGCACGGCGCATGCGCGGCCCCGCCCTCCAGTGAGCTGCGCACCTTACAGCTGCCATCAGGCGCCCCCCATAGGTTGGCGCCCGGCTAGCCCCCCCCCTTAATCTGGCCCTGCCTGTAAACCTCATTTTACGAGGAATAAGGAATGGCTCAAAATAGCGCTTTATTTCGAAAGTTGTTGCTGTGTAGAAAGCGCCAAATGACTAAATAAGCTATTTCAAAATAGACTCGAAACAAGCTATGCAAATTGCGTACCTTATTTCGAGTTTTGAGTGCTGTGTAGACACACCCACATTCTCCTTTCATTAACATTCCCCAAATCCTCAACTGGGCTTTGTAAGCCCTCTTATTTGAGGTGCCTTCAGAACACAGGCCTGGAGGAACAAATGCAGAAGGGCCCATTTCAAAGGATCCCTTTAAAAGAACTGATGAGGCCTCAGGCTGAATGCAAGATAGTTTGTTTGCATTGGCCTTGTGTATCATGGTGTGTTACATACAAATAAAATCAGGGTTAAAGGTATTCAGAGATTATCCTGCTGAAATGTTTCCTGAATTCATGTTTCAGATTTTCAAAAGTGTTAATTATCCTAGGCATTAGAATGAGTAAAAAGAGCTTGATTTTCCTATGATTCCACCTGATTCTGTGATCTGATACAAAGTTCATTAGAGGCAATGGAAGTCCTTCCAATCCATTACTTTTAGGTGAGGCCCTTGAGGCTTTGTCCCCTTTGGAAGTCACTGCTATCTCGCTGGTAACATCACAATTAGTTGCTAAGCAGATGGTTATACTGTCACAAACAGAGGAGTGTGATGTCTGGGTGAGGAATATACAGCGAGAATATGCGAATATTGAAGAAATCTGTACAAACCAACACAATTCTTGAGCTGACTACGACAGTGTTTATGAGAGTTGTGGAACATGGAAAGGGATAAAGATTGTTTTTATTCCACTGGTGAGCTATAGAACACATTTCAGGCATAAAAATGGTTTGAGACGGAGAGCAATGCTATGAAGCATCAAGTCGATTTGCATTGCATGCCTCACACTCATGGATCAAAACCACTGCAACTTCTGATTTCAATGGACTAAGTCAAGAAATTCACTCACTGGGCTTCCCAAAGCATCCCTCCTCAGGCTTCTGCCATGTGAGAATGGTCTCCAGCCAGCTGGGTTTGTAGAAGTCAGAGAATCCAGCCATACCACAGAGCATAACTGAGGAGAGGAGGAAGAAAAGAATATGATAAACCCACAGTTCAAACACTACAGCATCTGTATAAGATCAACCTCTAGAAGGAAAGGCACTCAAATATCCTTGACTCAGAGGATCCATAATCCTGCCTTCCAGTCCTATTAGAAAGACAGCAATCTGACAATTTGTAAATTCCTTTGCCTTCAGAAGGGCACTCACACAAATAAGAGATTGGGGCAGGAGACAGATTAGGGAAATTATTAAATTAAATAGTTTAACTCCTGGATAATGAAATATTTTTTCTAATGTCTTTTATCATTTAGTTTTAAAAGTCCCAAACAGTATGTCTCCCATCACGAAAACCAAAAAATACCCTGTACCCCAAACTCAAAATTGGATGTCAAAAGACAGGCTTGTAAGTCCATGGGAGGGGGGGCACCTCAACAAATTTCCAGATGTGCAAAACACACTAAAGTCATTATATGCTTTATTTCACAGCCATATTGGCTCCGGGACCAACTTTTATTGATGAGAGAGATTAGCGTTCCAGTTTACAAAGAGTTTATGAAGAAGAGCTAAAGTTTGTCTCTCCTGTCAACAGATGTTGGTCCAATAAAAGATATTCCCTCACCCATCTTGTCTCATTAAATGCATTGTCAGACAGCAGTTCCCACTGGCTTCCAGCTGACAGTTTATTTAATAATATAGACTAATGATACGTCTAGACTGCACTCTAAAATCGAAATAAGATATGCATTTGCGCTATGCAAATTGTGTATCTTATTTCGATTTTATTTCAAAATAGGCTATTTTGAAATTTGGTATGTCTACATGGCACCAAATTTTGAAATAAAGCACTATTTCGAGACACCCCTTATTCTTTGTGGAATGAGATTTACAGGGATGCCGAAATAGCACATCTGTTATTTTGAAAATTATTTCAAAATAGTGGATGAGTTCCTTGGACACAGGGTAGTTATTTTGGGATACCTCTGGTATCCTGAAACAGCACTGAAGTCTAGACATACCTAAGAGCACAAGAATGGCCATACTGGGTCAGACCAAAGGTCCATCCAGCCCAGTACCCTGTCTGCCGACAGTGGCCAATGCCAGCTGTCCCAGAGGGAGCGAACTGAACAGGTAATGATCAAGTGATCTCTCTCCTGCCATCCATCTCCACCCTCTGACAAACAGAAGCTAGGGACACCGTTCCTTACCCTTACTGGCTAAAAGCCATTATGGACTTAACCTCCATGAATTTATCTAGTTCTCTTTTAAACCCTGTTATAGTCCTAGCCTTCACAACCTCCTCAGGCAAGGAGTTCCACAGATTGGCTATGTGCTGTGTGAAGAAGAACTTCCCCTTATTTGTGTTAAACCTGCTGCCCATTAGTTCCATTTGGTGGCCCCTAGTTCTTGTATTATGGGAACAAGTAAATAACTTTTCCTTATTCACTTTCTCCACACCACTCATGATTTTATATACCTATATCATATCCCTCTCAGTCTCCTCTTTTCCAAGCTGAAAAGTTCCAGTCTCTTTAATCTCTCCTCATATGGGACCCATTCCAAACCCCTAATCGTTTTAGTTGCCCTTCTCTGAACCTTTTCTAATGCCAGTATATTTTTTTGAGATGAGGAGACCACATCTGTGCACAGTATTCAAGATGTGGGCGTACCATGGATTTATATAAGGGCAATAAGATATTCTCTGTCTTATTCTCTATCCCTTTTTAAATGATTCCTAACATCCTGTTTGCTTTTTTGACTGCCGCTGCACACTACGTGGACGTCTTCAGAGAACTATCCACAATGACTCCAAGATCTCTTTCCTGATTAGTTGTAGCTAAATTAGCCTCCATCAGATTATATCTATAGTTGGGGTTATTTTTTCCAATGTGCATTACTTTACATTTATCCACATTAAATTTTATTTGCCATTTTGTTGCCCAATCACTTAGTTTTGTGAGATCTTTTTGAAGTTAGAACATAAGAACATAAGAATGGCCATACTGGGTCAGACCAAAGGTCCATCGAGCCCAGCATCCCATCTGCTGACGGTACCATAGTTTTATATAGGGGAAGTATGATATCTTTTGTCTTATTATCTATCCCTTTTTTAATAATTCCTAACATCCTATTTGCCTTACTAACTGCCGCTGCACACTGCGTGGATGTCTTCATAGAACTATCCACTATAACTCCAAGATCCCTTTCCTGATCTGTCGTAGCTAAATTTGACCCCATCATGTAGTACGTGTAATTTAGGTTATTTTTTCCAACATGCATTACCTTACACTTACCCACATTAAATTTCATTTGCCATTTTGCTGCCCAATCACTCAGTTTGCTGAGATCTTTTTGTAGTTCTTCACAATCCCTTTTGCTTTTGACTGTCCTGAACAACTTTGTGTCATCTGCAAACTTGGCCACCTCACTGCTTACCTCATTTTCTAGATCATTGATGAACAAGTTGAACAGGATTGGTCCCAGTACTGACAGGATTGGTCACAGTCTGCTTTGGTCTTAACTACCTTGAGCAGTTTAGTATTGTCTGCAGACTTTGCCACCTCACTATTTACCCCTTTCTCCAGATCATTTATGAATAAGTTGAATAGGATAGGTCCTAGGACTGACTCTTGGGGAACACCACTAGTTACCCCTCTCCATTCTGAAAATTTACCATTTATTCCTATTCTTTGTTTCCTGTCTTTTAAGCAGTTCTCAGTCCATGAAAGGATCTTCCTTCTTATCCCATGACAACTTAATTTATGTAAGAGCCTTTGGTGAGGGACCTTGTCAAAGGCTTTCTGGAAATCTAAGTACACTATATCTACTAGATCCCTGTTGTCCACATGTTTGTTGACCCATTCAAAGAACTCTAATAGATTAGTAAGACATAATTTCCCTTTACAGAAACGATATTGACTTTTGCCCAACAAATTATGTTCTTCTATGTGTCTGACAATTTTATTCTTTACTTTGTTTCAACTGATTTGCCTGGTACTGACGTTAGACTTACCGGTCTGTAATTGCCGGGATTGCGTCTAGAGCCCTTTTAAAATATTGGCGTTACATTAGCTATATTAAATCAGAAGCTGATTTAAAGGATAGGTTACAAACCATAGTTAATAGTTCCGCAATTTCACATTTGAGTTCTTTCAGAACTCTTGGGTGAATGCCATCCGGTCCCGGTGACTTGTTACTGTTAACTTTATCAATTAATTCCAAAACCTCCTCTAATGACACTTCAGTCTGTGACAAGTCCTCAGATTTGTCACCTATAAAGGATGGGTCAGGTTTGGGAATCTCTCTAACATCCTCAGCCGTGAAGACTGAAGCAAAGAATTCATTTAGTTTCCCTGCAATGACTTTATCGTCTTTAAGTGCTCCTTTTGTATCTCGATCGTCCAGGGTCCCCACTGGTTGTTTAGCAGGCTTCCTGCTTCTGATGTACTTAAAAAACATTTTATTATTACCTTTTGAGTTTTTGGCTAGCTGTTCTTCAAACTCCTTTTTGGCTTTTCTTATTACACTAGCCAATTAGCCCGTCATAAGACAGGATTTTCAGGTCTCTCCTCCACATCGGTCTTCTCTCTTGAGCCTTCAGTCTCTCTCTCTCTCTCTCTCTCTCTCTCTCTCTGCCTCCTACTGCCTCCCCCTCTCTCTCTCAGCTCTCCTCCGCCTTCTGCCTCTCTCTCTGTCTCTTTCTTTCTCTTCTCCCCCTCCTGCCTCTCACTCTTTCTCCGCTCTCCTCTGTCTCCGTCGGGGATGCACGCGCCCGGGTGAGTCCGGCTCCCCCCAGCCGATTCCCTCTCCCCGCCCCCCGCCAGCCAGTTCCTCCTCCCGATTTCCCACGGCCAGCCTCGCTGCCCCCGACTCCCACCCCTGACCAGCTTTGCTTCCCGCCGGCCAGCCTTGCGGCCTCCGACCCCCACCCCCGACCAGCTTTGCTTCCCTCCAGCCTCCCCTCCCCCATTCTCCCCTGGCCAGCTACGCTGCCTCTGACCCCCCCCAGCTCTGCTTCCCGCCCCCACCCCCTTCCTCCCAGCCAGCCCTGCTCCTTTCCCAACCAGTCCCTCCCCCCTCCGGCCCCCGATCAAGGGTGTCCAGGGTTTTTTTTACCCTACCCTAATGACATACACGGCCAGGGGGTGGGGCCATGTACGTCACCGCCCCACCCCCCTTCGCCTCCCACCGTGGCACTCAACTGAGTTCTGCGCTGCTCAGCCGGGCCACTGTGGGGGAGCAAGTGGAGCAAGCAGCCATTTGGGCTCCCCAGCTGTGGCCTGGCTGAGCAGCGCAGAACTCAGCCGAGCGCCACGGCGGGAGGCGAAGGGGGGCGGAGCGGTGACGTACACGGCCGGCCCCGCCCCCGGCCGTGTATGTCACCGCCCCACCCCCTTCCCCTCCTGCCGTGGCACTCGGCTGAGTTCTGTGCTGCTCAGCCGGGCCGCCGTGGGGGAGGAAGCGGCGCAAGTGGCCGTTTGGGCCCCACAGTCCCCATGCAGCACTCCTGTGCTGCATGGGGAGCGCAGGGCCCAAACAGCCACTTGTGCCACTTGATTCCCTGCAGCAGCCTGGCTGAGTGGCACAGAACTCAGCCGAGCACCACGGCGCGAGGCAACAGCGCCCCCCAGAGGCGACTCGTAATGCTACAGCGTTACAGAGTCACAGACATTGGGCTACTATATATATGATTTTTACACTTAATTTGGCAGTGTTTATGCTCCTTTCTATTTACCTCACTAGGATTTGACTTCCACTTTCTAAAAGATGCCTTTTTATCTCTCACTGCTTCTTTTACATGGTTGTTAAGCCACGGTGGCTCTTTTTTAGTTCTTGTAGTATGTTTTTTTAATTTGGGATACATATTTAAGTTGGGCCTCTATTATGGTGTCTCTGAAAAGTGTCCATGCAGCTTGCAGGGATTTTACTTTAGTCACTGTACCTTTTAATTTCCGTTTAACTAACCTCCCCATTTTTGCATAGTTCCCCTTTTTGAAATTAAATGCCACAGTGTTGGGCTGCTGAGGTGTTCTTCCCACCACAGGAATGTTAAATGTTATTATATTATGGTCACTGTTTCCAAGCAATCCTGTTCTAGTAACCTCTTGGACCAGATCCTGCGTGCCACTGAGGACTAAATCGAGAATTGCCACTCCCCTTGTGGGTTCCTGTACAGCTGACCCAAGAAGCAGTCATTTAAGGTGTTAAGAAATTTTGTCTCTGCATCTCGTCCTGAGGTGACGTGTACCCAGTCAATATGGGGATAGTTGAAATCCCCCACTATTATTGAGTTCTTTATTTTGATAGGCTCTCTAATCTCCCTTAGTATTTCATAGTCACTATTACTGTCCTGGTCAGGTGGTTGATAATAGATCCCTACTGTTATATTCTTATTAGAGCAGGGAATTACTATCCATAGCGATTCTATGGAACATGTTGATTCATTTAAGATTTTTACTTCATTTGATTCTAAGTTTTCTTTCACATATAGTGCCACTCCCCCACTTGCATGATCTATACCTTAGATGCATAAATCCCAGAGTTGAAAATGCTGCCCTTCAGTTTATAGTCACTGCATATAACAGAAGGACATAAGCTTATTCTACTTCTACATGTCATCCAGCTATGGTAAGGGAAGAAATGCAGACTGTAACATACTAGCTAAATAACCGTTCATGACACTTTATATGCAGTATGGTTCACTTCTTTAGCATAACTAATATTTTCTGTAACCTTAGGTTAATGTTTCATCACTGCTGGGATAAAAAACAGGTTTATCATCATATTTCACAATCTGCTCTGCTGTTGCTTCATTGTGATTAGGTTACGTACTATTTTCCATAAAGAGGTCTCGAGAGGGAAACTGGAACCCAGTGCTTTCGATCATCAGGTTTATTTTCATCATGCTAGCACAGAAAATATTCTTGTAATATTGGGATCTCTGGAACAGACGATCTGAGCATCCTTTCTGGGTACAGAAGAAAACCAGGCTATTGTATTGCATTTTAATACATTCATTGTTAAAAAAAATCACATTGGACTAGGGAGGTTGAGATCAGATAGCTGTGATTTGCAGCTGCAGATCTGATTTTGGTTTTAAACACTGCAAGGTAATTTAGCCTGGGCATCTTTACCAATGCAAAGGGGACAGAGAGGGCACACTTTTCTACAACCTGGAATGGTCTGGCCATTGGAAGTACGGAGTGAGCATCAGTCCATTGGCACAAGAGAGATGATACTCTCAACCAGCATGTTGTCATGGCTATCACTTATAATTATACCAAGACATGCATCAGTTGCCCTGAGCCTAATTACAGTTGTTTCAAATATTGTTATACTTGAGCAACCAAGAGCTTGTCTCCACTGAGGAATGGATTGATGCTGCAGGGATCGATTTAGAGGGTCTAGTGAAGACCCACCAAATCAACTGCTAATCACTTTTCTGTCGACTCTGATACTCCACTGGAACAAGGTTAGAAGAGGGACTCAACAGAAAGTTTCTTTTGTCAACCCAGCACTGTGTGAGCCCCACAGTAAGTAGAATTAAGCTGTGTTGACTTGAGTTACGTTGGTAATGTAACTCCAGTTGCATAGCTTAGGCCAAGTCTACACTAAAAGGGAAAGTCAAATCAAGATACGCAACTCCAGCTACGTTAATTACGTAGCTGGAGTCAATGTACCTTGTTTTGAGTCTCCCTGCCATCCCCACAGTGGGAGGTGTATTGGAGCAAACACTCCCATTGTTTTTCCTTACTCCTCACAGAAGTAGGAGTACCGGCCATCAATGGGGACCCCCTCTGAGTTTGATTTAGCAACTTTTAACTAGACTCACTAAATCGAACTCCGGAAGATCGATCGCAGCAGTGTAAATCTTCCATTTAGTGAAAACATGGACTGAGATCAGCCTGTCCCCGTAGTGTCACCTATCCCAAGTCTTGAAAACTGAGGTGCTGAATGAATGATGGCTGTAATTGCAGTGGGGGCTGCCCTGACCATCAGTAGCTGCTCCGCAAAGCCTGAGAAGAATATCCCCACCATGCAAATCCCCAGCACCAAGCCAAGATGCTTAAAGTAGACACTGAGGAGTGAAATTGCCTAATAATGGAAAGCTGAACTGTGAAGGCCAGGGGCAAACATCAGATTAAAACATACAGGTACATTCCCTGGTGCCTTATGCAGCACTCCAGAATTTAGGGCAGCTGTGTTTGAAGGGCAACATCAGGCTACACACATTTGGTGGAATCTCTGCCACATGTTAAGCATCTTCTTGTCAGACATGATCCACTAAAATGATGAGCTGCCCCTCAGACCAATCAGAGTAGTGGCTGAGATGGGCAGCATGTGATTCCCTTGTTTATCCCCAGACACACACAAATGAATAACTGAAGCAGGTTGCCCTCATCATCCAAGTCTAACCCCACCATGAGTCTGTATTCCCCACTCATCTTCCTTCACTTCTCCTGTGCTGTACCAGACGAGCCTCACTCAAGATCCTCCTCTCTCTTGCCTCCATCCAGATTCTTCCACTTTAATAACGCTGGAATGAAAACGATATTGGCAGTATCCACCCCAAAACTAAACCAATATACTCTCCTATAATCTTTCCATACTGGTTCTCCCTCCTTTCCCTCTTAGCTCTTTCCAAAGTCCATCAGAGCTTCTTTCCTAGTGAAACAGATGTTGAATTTTCTGCTTGCTGCTGAAGTCCAATGTAGCAATTGGCCATCTTAGTATATCTAGAAACCCAATCAATAAACTGTGTAGGATGATGTCTTCTGAACAAGTTTGACCTGTTACCTCCACATATCTAATATTTCCCTCATAGCTATATCTTGTATGTCCATTACCTTCCTGCTTTCTCCCCTCCTTCCCTATTTCTCTCTGGAGTCATTGCTTCCAACTGTCCCCCCCCCATCCTGTATATCCAGGTCAGTCCCCTTACTTCCCTTTGCCACCTCTGTTGCAATTCTAACTAACAGGGGAGCAAAGCCACAATCAAAAAACACTTCAAGTCCACTCTGCCACATCCCCATGTTGTATCATGTATATTTCTCCTGTGACGGCTGCTAACTCTAATCTGGGCACTTACCGCATCTGCAAACAAAAAGTAGAAAAGCTGATGTGACAGGCAATAATCTGAGCATCCAGACATTGTCATGATTTTCCTACAGGCCTTGGTGACAATGCAGGAACTGCCATTATCTTTCCTGTTGAACAAGCAGGACAACAGTCATGAATAGCTTAAGTGTCTGAAGACAAGACTCCAGTAACTAAATGTAAAGGTGTATTCTCTTCTCAGTGTGTATGTGGAAGAGTGAAACTCCCACACGTCACTTAGAACATAAGAATGACCATACTGAGTCAGACCAACAGTCCATCTAGTCCAGTATCCTGTCTTCCGACAGTGGCCAATACTGGATGCTCCAGAGGGAGGGAACACAATAGGTAATCATCATGTGATCCCTCTCCTGTATGTATTTTCTGAATGTGAATGCAGGTTAAAGAGTAGGGAAGGAATGTCCCAGAGACTAGAAATGGTCAAAGATTATCAGTCGATAAGGAATAAAACTCACCAAGTTCCAAGCAAATATGCAAAGCATTTATCACTCATTTCCTCTGTAAAGCAATTGATGTTGTCAAATGTAGAGTATGCAAAAGAAGAGTCTGTTTGGTTCCACAAATGAGGAAGAATCCAAAAATGTAGTTCTAGGCTTGGCTCAAATTCTGAAAGTCAATCAAAGCAGAAAGTCCATAAATAATGAAGTGGCAGCAAGAGCGACACAGCGCTTTCCTAGTTATTCAACCTTTCTGCCTTCTGGCCTGCATTAACAATAGCAGAACATATGGTTAATAGCGTACTATGGAGGGTTTTCCCCATGGCATGGGGGATCAGATACACCCCATATGCATCCCTTGAAAGATCTATGCTTCAGATGAGCCATTTCCTGTGAGATACTATACCACAGAATTATGCACTCTCTTTATGTTCAAATCACTGGGTACAAGGTTAGTCCGTCAAGTCAGTCATGACCGGACACAATGACAGGAATGTATTTGGAAGGATTTTGAACTATTACTTTGGGGGATGCAATAAATCAAGTCTAGAAAAGTCTTCTGGTTTTTAACAAGAGTTAAAAGGCTATGCACCTGACAGTTTGCAGATGACACACCTAGAAAAGCCATGAAACAGGCAGTGGATTTAGCACGAGTGACTGAAGAAAACATTATCAGAACCTCAGTGAATTTCCCAGGGCCACACAATAAACCAGTACAAACCGTTCCCTTTCTAGCCATTAAAAACCCTCCTTCCCCACGTATCTACTGGGATACAATACACAGGAGATGCCTCTCTGTCTCTGATAAGTGCCCTGTTCCTATACAGAAGATATACCATGTGCTTTATAAGGCAAAACAGATGGGGGACACATTTCAATATAAACACTTCCGGCATAACAATAAATGCCCTTTTGCACCATCCCATTGGAATTGATGCCACTTCAATTTTACCTTTGAAATACTCTGGGTCACTGTGCCCAAAAGAAAGAGCTGCTTTTTCAGTCAGAGAAGACAACTTCTTCACCAGCCTTTTGACTTGGGCCTGCTGAGATAGTAATTCACGTTCTGAGGCCCATTTCTCCAGGGCTCCTTTCAAATGAACTGCAGAAAGACAATGAGGTGTAGTGAATGAGCACAGCCTTTAGGAGCTTGTGTATGTACATTAGTAACGTGATTGGACTTGTGATAACTTCCCCAGTTGGTCAGCGGATATTTTGCCAAGCAGTATTATCACACTGTGAGTGAACTCTTCCGCTCTGTTGAATAGTCACTAGGATCCAGGAACCTATCACTGCTACCGTGGGAGAAGATGGGAGAAAATAAAGCAGGGCCCTCGGATACCCTAGGGTGAAAAGCATGATGTTATTTGGCAGGTGTCAGCAGGTGGCACTGTTGCACATAGTCTTGCATGGGTTGTGTGTGTGTGTGTGTGTGTGTGCAAGCAAATGTTCAGTCTGGGGAGGACAAGCTGTGTTAGTCTTTGATAATGCAAGATTCTGTGTGGGGGCAGGTGTTTTTTGAGTGGGAGTTGAGGGAAAGTTTGCTTTCCAACATGTGCTCTGTTTAGAATCAACTGTTGCTCCTTGGAAACCAACCATTGGGAGTTGGTCCTATATTCCTGGAAGGAGGGATTGCTCTGCATGCTGCTTGACCATCTCTGTTCCAGGACTCACTATAGCAGGTAAGTAAAACAAATCACACTTAGACTATATCCAGGCTCCATGCCACTGGTTTTTACTCCACTGTGAAAAGCCCAGACATCCCCTACCATACGATGGAGAAAGGTTACTAATGCCAGAGCAGAACACCAGTGATTAAAGATAGAGGCAACGCTGGCTGCTCAGACAGAGGGAGAAGGACCAACTGTGAACGCTCTTAACACGTTCAAGGATTTCTTGCTGCCAGAAGCTTTTAATCTGCCTCAGAGATAGGGCAGCCCAGACTCACACTTGTTCCTTTGGTGGGAGCAGTCTCAAGGGCCAGAAAAGACATGGTAATATAGGGGGTATTTGAGGGAATGAGATAAGGCCCTATTATTTGACTACAGCTTTAATGGCACCCTCATGCGACAGTGGTGGCTTCCCAGGTGCTGGTTACAGGCAGCACCATTCACCAAAAGAATTCTTGGTTTAGTTCTGTTCCCCAAGCATCTCTCACGCCACATCCACCCGCAAGGTAGCAAACGGGGGAAGGGCAGCCCGTTGCAGCACCATCTTCCTGAGCCGAATGGCGTGTGTACAGTTTCTGGACAAGTGACAGCCTGGGAGAAGCACCAGGACTCCCCATCACCAGTGATAGGCACAAGAGAGGCTTTAGGTCCATGGCAGGCAGGAAGCGTTAATGTCTTGTGTGTAGAAGGCAGCATAGGTGCTGATTTTTATTTTTCCCCGGGGGTGCTCTGCTCCTGCTCCACTTGAGGCCCCACTTCCATGCCGCCCCCTCTGCTGAGGCCCTACCCTCACACTCCCTCTTCCTGCCCCTGCTCCAGCCCCCACCCAGGCCCCCACCTGCCCACCAATCACTGCTCTCCACTCTCCCTGAAGTGTCCTGGGAGCAAGGCCATGTGTGGCCTGCACAGCGGGCCCCGTCTCACAGGGGCCCTGAGGTGCCCAGGGGACCATGCTTCCCGCTCCCCCCTCCGTCCCACGGACAAACAGGCAAGGGAAGTGTCTGGCCACACTGGTACCCCATGGGCAGGAGAGGGGCCTGGAGCAGCCTGGCCTTCCATGAGAGCTGCACACACACCTGCACCTGGCAGCGCTGTCCGCGGGAGTGGGTGGTGCCTCGAGTGTGCAGGCATGCCTGTGTGCCGTGTGTGGCACTCCTCAGTCTGTGTGCAGCCATGCGAGTGCCCTTGTCCTCAGACTGCTTCCAGCAGTGGCTGGTGGTGGGAGGGCGTCCCCCCAGAGGTCCAATGTGTGTGTGGCCACCTCAGAGCCTGTGAGCAGGCTCCTCCTGGGGCTGCATGGGGCAGACTGGCGCTGCATATGCTTCCATGTGCACAGAGTGCAGCATGATGTCCAGGCCGAGAAGGCGAAGCGACGATTACACCCCATCCCCTCTGCGCCCGCCTCCCCCGCCCTGTGTGTGTGTGAAAAACTGAGAGCACTCGCCTGATGATCCCTCCCCACCCTCAGAGGATGCCTAGGAGATATCCAGGCCCTGGGGTACCGGCTCAATGGTGAGGGTGACCGTGCTGGCTGTCTCCTCCAGCTCATCCTCATGCTCTTCCACCACCTGGTCAGGAAGCCCTGGGTGGGTGACGATAGGTGTCTCTAGCCCCGAGTCAACAACTAGGGGTGGCAAAGGGGCTGCACCACCCCCCAGGATGCGGTGGAGCTCGCCGTAATAGGGGCAGGAATGGGGTCCTGCCCCAGAGTGAGAGCTGCACTCCCTGACCCTGGCGTAGCCCTGCCAGAGCTCTCTGACCTCACTCCTGACCTGCTCAAGGCTCGGGGAGTGGTGTCCTCTCATGGCCAGGGCCTCGACCATCCAGCCATAGATGTCGGTATTTCGACGTCTGGAGTGGAGATCCTGCAGGGTCTCCTCCTCACCCCAGACATCTAGGAGGGCCAGGATCTCTGCCCCAGACCACGATGGGACATGCCTTTTGGTGCTTTTGGCAGGTTCTGGGGAGCCCTGTGCATGCTCCCTATGAGGGCCACTGGGCTCTTGGGGGGGTTGAGGCTGGGCCATAACTCTGCAGCAGTGTGGCAGTCAGAGCCATGCAGTGAGTGCAGCTCCCAGGCCCAGCTTCCTGCCACAAGGCTTGTCCTGGGTGCCTGCAGCTTTATGAACTGGCAGGAGACAGGAACTATAGAGTTTTGTTTAGTTTGGACAGTGGCCACCAGGCATAGGCATGTGCAGCACATTTCATTAGGGTGTGCACTCAGGGAATTTTTTTTTAAAGGCGAACATTTATTGAATACTCAATCATAAAGGACATTATTTTTATTCATCAAACAAACTAAAGAAACTAAAACTTAACTAAACTTAATTTTTTTTTTTTTTTTTTTTGAAATTAACAACTAAACTTTACTTAAAAAATACAAACTTAAAAAATGAGACACAAAATACCAAATTTTTGCTGTAGTGATAACCAGGCGTATACAAAGATACAGTCAATTTTCATGATCTTTATCTTTAATCAGATAATGAGCTAACCCAAACTGACCAAAACAGATTAAGGTTTCTTCATCTTCCTGTCCTAGAGAATGAGACTTTGCTCACCAGTGTTATGGACTTAAATTCCTCAATCACATCATTGTAATAAACTGACAAAGCCAATTCTTGTTCAATGTACAAAATCATGAGTGAGTTGAGGCGCTGTTGGGACATTGTACTTCTTCGTTTGTTTTTTACGTGTGCTAGTTTCGAAAAGGCTCTTTCACACGAACAGCTTGTAACAGGTAAGACTGCAAAGCATTGAATAGATTTGTAAAAGGCCTGGAACGTGGAAGACCGATCCAATTCCTTTAGCCAATCAAGCCACTTTCTGGCGGTGTTCGTAGTGCTACCTGTAGGAACAGATCCGTCATAACCCCGAAGCAATCCGACTTCAGCTTCCAACTCATCCAAGGATGCTTTAAATTTGTTGGCAATGATTCTCATATCGTCCCTGCCAATGTCTAAGCTCAGCAGTTTTCCCATTGCAGTCACCATTTTACAAGTCTCCTGTTCAAATCGCTGGTCAATGCCCGTAATCATTGAGTCTAGGAGTGGGTAAAATGAAGTTATTCTCTCCTGATCCTCTTTTGTATCTAAGTGATGCTGGGACTCAAACGCGTCATCAATACGAGTGGACGTTTTTCTCTTCTTCACTGGGGGAATCAATATATCACTCTCTACACACATTTTCACACTGTCATTGAAAATAGATTGACAATATTCTGGGCCACTTCTCAACGCAGCCAAAGAGTTATGCAAGCGTTTCACCCCTGCCATTGCCGTAAGTAAGTAGAGATCTGGAGCTTGAAGAGCCTTACTCACTTTTACCACCATCTGGAGAATACCGTGCATCATGGGAAGGGCAAAGATGAACGTGAATGAATTTAGTTCATGGATAAGGCCCCTGGCTTTTATTTTAGTGTCAGCAAGGTGAGTTGTTTCGATAATCTCTTGTAAAGCTTGTAAAATGGAGTAGTTTTGTTTTACAGCAGCCACTGCTTCTGCTCTGCATGCCCATCTTGTGTTTGATAGTGACTTCAAAGTCTTCAGCTGGGATCCTACTTCTTGTGAAATCTTCTCCATTACTGCATGTCACACAGGACTCCCCTCTATGAAGGCATAAAGAGTCTGAATAACACCAAAAAAATCAAAGACAGTTCTGTTTTGTTTACTTGAAATGCATGCATCTACTAGGACGAGGTTCAAACAATGCGCATAGCAGTGTACATAGAATATTTCACTGTTTCTTTCTTTACATTTCATTTGAACTCCCGCAGTACATCCAGACATAGTAGATGCGCCATCAAAACAGACAGACGTCACTGATGACCCGTCAATTTTAAGAATGCCAAGGACGTCATTTAACTGGTCAAAAATAGACTGAGCATCAACTGTTAATAGTCTCTGAACAGACACAAAATGTTCAACTGGACTATGTTTTTCATTGTCAAAATACCACACCACAATGGACATCTGTTCATGGTGTCCACAGTCAGTAGCGTCGTCGGCAATTATTGAGACCATTTCTCCATTTAGTGAAGACACAATCTTTTGTTGCACAACGTTGTGCAAGGCCACAGTTAAATCATTTTGGATGCAATTACTCAGATAGGTAGCATTTCGAGGAGATTGTTGCACATGCTTTGCCATTATGGGATCATATTTTTGGAGCATATTGACAAGATTTAGAAATAAACCTTTCTCAAAACTGTCAGCTTTTTCATCGTGACCCCTGAATGGTCTCCCGCCTTTCGCCAAACACAGAACAATGCCAATCAGTCGCTCCATTACACTTCGGTTATGGCACCGTTCTTCTTCTTGTTTAAACAGATAAGCTTGCTTGCTGTGACGGGGCTGGCCTGCCCCGCACTGAACAGAGGGGTGGAGAGCCCGTCTATTGCGTAGAAGCTGCCCCTCCCCCACAGCCCTACCGGGCATGCTCACGGTGCAGCCTCAGTATAAAAGGCTGCTGGGCTGCTCAGTTGGGGCTGACCTCCAGAGAGGAAGGAGCTCCGGCCCAAGCTCCAGGGCCGCTGCCGGACCAACTGCGGGAACCAGAGCCGTTGGGATTGCCGCCGTTGCTGCTACTGACCCTGGGTCGAGCACGCCCACAACGCCGACCCCGGAGGGCCGCCCGCCCCGCCGCCGTGGACAACCCCTTCGCTGCTGCCCCAGACCCAGGACCCGCTGACATTGCCGCCGCCGCCGGCCCGTCTTCGCCAGGTGGGGTCTCCGTCGGCCACGGGGCGGTGGTAGGAAGCAACCCAGGGCAAGGGGCAAGGAACCCCTCAGTGGGCTCGGCACGTTTCGGGGAGAACTCCCCGCCGAGCCAGTGGTGGGAACCACCCACCACTAATAGGGCCCTGGGTTGGGGTCCGGTGGAGAGGGAGGGCCCGGACCCCCCCTACCCCGTCCCCCTCAGGGCGCCCGACTAGGCCTCCGGGCCTGTGAATTGTGCGGAACTAGGCCTCAGGGCCTGCTTGAACCTCAGACTAGGCCTCTGGGCCTGTGAATTATGCTGAACTAGGCCTCAGGGCCTGCTTTAACCGGGTGGAGAAGAGGGCGGGGCTGGGGACCCCGCCACACTTGCCCTCATCCAACAATACATCAATAGGTTTCCCTTCATTAAAACTTGATCATGAAGAACAGCTCAACACATGAGATTTTGACAGTTGGTGGTTTTTAAAACATTCGTTAGCCCTATGCCAGTTTCTGAATCCCTTATCAATAAATGCTGGATCAGTGTGACCTTTGTTTGCTGCATCATTAGAAGAGAAGAAACGGCAGTAAAAGCAAAATGCTGCATCCTTTGACGGGCTATATTCTAACCACCTATACTTTTCATACCAATCAGACTAAAAACTTCTTTGTTTATTCCCTATTTTACTTCTAGGAAACATGCTCAATCTAGGCTGATAAGGACCTCTAGATAATCGAAACCGGCGTTCTAATCTATTCTTTGGAATATCACAGACCGGGTCATCAGATGGAATGTTTGATGGCTTTGAATAGGAACTACACTGACCTGAACTAAGAGACAAAGTCTGTTTCTGTTAGTCATTACTCAGTTTATTGCACGCACTGGAACAGGTGGCGGCATTATCTTCATGTAAGTTCTTAACCGAGGAGTCCGAGGTATTTGCACTATTATCAGCACATTCATTATAATTCAGTTTGTAGGCTCCTTTTCTTATCTTAACAATGAACCGATCCATATTTTAAAATTAAAAGGGGGTATCATACGATTGAATTAAAATGTAAAGCCACGGGCTTGTTATGCTATTTCAGTAGAGTACACGTCATAAAGATTACAAACACTGTAGGCACTGCGCTGGGCACGCCTGACGTGGCCACTTATGTAGGTCGAAGAATTTTCTAGAATAGTAGTCGGAGGGGGAGGGGAGGACCAATGGTAATGCGTTGCCGCAGTAGTGGGGACGCATGCTGCGAGCGAACGCGGGTTTTCTATACATTTCTACAACATCTATATTACGCAATTTGGCACTTATTGCATAATAGAACAATCCATACTTTAAAACTAAAAGAGCGTATCATGCGATTAAATTAAAATGCAAAGCCACTTTTTTTTGAGACATTAGGGTGTGCCTGGGCACACCTGGCACACACCATACACACGCCTATGCCACCAGGGCACCTGTGTTATTTCCTGGAGGCCTCTTTTTTCGACAGAATTCTCTTTTCCACATCCACATACTCCTTTTTCTGAAAAAGCTTTCTCAGAAAAGTCATTCTTCCTTGTAGAAAGAGGTTTACTGCCGTTGGAAAACCCCCTCCATTCTTTTGACTTTTTGTCGAAAGAACGCAATAGCAGTTTGGACGCAAGTATTATTTATCTGGAATAACAACTGTTATTCTGGAAAAACGTTGCAGTGTAGACATACCCTAATTTTCATTAGATTTCTTCTATAGGCTTCTAGTTGGGGTCATCTTATGGTCTGAGACCTCCTACTGAGACACCATGGACCTTCTGGTGAGACACTATGGTACTTTTCCACTAATGCGATCAATTAGTGGTTCTGTCCATTAATTAACAGAGCATAGTACCACTGACGGATGGCACTCTCTGGCATATTTTGCCTTCCTGTGAACCTCTGCTCTTCATCTCATGCTCTGCAGACAGAGTGTAGGTGTCAGTTCACGCACAGCCCTGAGTGGAGGAGGGCTAAGTTCAGAGGTGACACAAGACTGGCTGGTCATCAGAAAAACATTGTTAGTTATCTATCATTCTGTTAGGAGGATAAACATTGTCATAGTAACAAACCACAAGACCCTTCCCCCCCACACACATACCCAACCCCTCCAAAATATTCATCCTGCCAACAGCACTGCAGCTATTTCACACATTACTAGTTGAAAACAGATTAAAGCAAACAAACATGAAATCAGCAAGTGCAACATTGGTGTGCGTCTACGTAGCCAAGTTATTTTGGAATAACAGCCATTATTCCGAAATAACTATGCAAGAATCTACACAGCAATTCCGTTATTTTGAAATAATTTCGAAATAATGGGCGGCTTATTCGGACTCCTGTAAATCTCATTCTACGAAGAATAACGCCTCTTCTGAAAAAGCTATTTCGAAATAAGGCATGTGTAGATGCTCCACTTCTGCTATTTCGAAATAGCCCCTCACCAGGGCCATTCTAAATTATTCTTCCTGGGGCTCTAAATCGAGATAGCACATCTACATTAGGAAAGCCTGCTTTGGACTAATTTTGAGGCTTCCCTGCAGTGTAGACATGCTATTTTGAAATAAACTATTTCGGAATAACTATTCTGGAATATCTTATTCTGAAATAACTGTGCAGTGTAGAAATGCAAATACTATGGCTGGTTTGCTGTTGAGCTCTGTCCAGGCCCAAATTATAAAACAGATTCGGATCTCACACCTGGATAACTCTACTGACTTCTGTAAAATTAATCCTGATTTGCTAGTATGAAAGCAAAATCTGACCCAAAGTATGGACCAGATCCTAGTCTCCCTTGCAGAAGATGGTTGGCACATTCCTACAGGCACACGGCAGAGACGTAGTCAGACAGGTTAGCCGCCTACCTGAAAATGCCTCAAGCATATTGGCAGCCTAGAGTAAGTCAGCATAGATGGCTCTACAACTTCTCCTAGCCGCATCCTTCCTAACCATGGGCAAGTGGGTGATAGCCAGAGTATTATGGGCTCTGAGTCCCAGCCACCAGCAATGGCAGGTCGTGGGGAGGCATTGCAGCTGGATACAATACAGAGTACTAACAAGGCAGCTCCAATCTGCCTTAGCCCTAGAATCTGGGAAGCACATAGGTCATGTTCATCCACCTTTGGCTCATCTCTGTGGGTCTTGCCAGAGAAATACAATATCGAGCATCACTGAGTGGATGAAATATTCTTTCTTCTGCATATTTCACTCTATGTCCCCCCCAAACAACAAAAACATTCTATGCGTCGCTTTTTAAAAATGACCCTCTGTGCTTCTCTGACGATATCAGCTCAATGCAAAAGGGCATCTGGAGCACTGCTGCTTTCTTTTAATTTGAGAAACTAGCCATTCCACATCATTTAAACAGGTGTTAATGTATAAATAGAGAGATCTTTCATGGTGCTATTAGGAACTAAGGCTCATTAATAAGAACAGTTATTTTAAAGAGGAGAGTTTCATATCAGGCTACTATGACATTTTAAAAAACAATTGAGTTACAGTACCTTGCAAAATATGAAATCCAAACACTCCGTCTAAATTGATGTCCCTTTGTTTATTTTCCAGGAAGACAGTTGCATTTTCTAGAGCAGAAATGATAATGCTCCTTGAATCAGCCTCACTTTTTGACAGATTGGACTTGAAGAGAAAGATCAGCAGGAAAAACACAGGGAACAGCATCTCTGCTTTGCTAGTTTGCTTGGAGAAGATTGTGCAACTCAGAGCTGTCAGGTGTTCACAGCTGTTCCTATGTTGGGTGACTAGCATTTTTTTCCCCTCGGATTAACTATTTAAGTGTGCTGTGGTATCAGTGTACAGATGCAGGGCCAGTTTAAGCAGTCACTTCGAAGCACATCTCGGGTTCCTTTTAATGAACTTGGAAATATTTGGACTTGTTTTAACTCAGAGCAAATTCTTATTGCTTGAAACCCACAAAAAGGAATGAAGGCTTTGTCCTTGCACAAGGAGATGGAGATGCAGTGAACAGTCTGTGCCGCTGACAACAGAAAACTGGGAGTATATGCCAGATTAAGGCATAGCTAACTAAGTGACTGTTTACAGCCTCACAATATGAGGGGCCACCAAACAAAACCTGACTCAATTTCAAATTTTATCGAAGTCAGTTGATAAATAATGGAGATATGGGAAAAGGAAGATTATCTCCAAATACAGACATTTTAGTTAAAACAGGACACCCCCTCCCCCCCTTATGCTACCCTTAGCCTTCACTAATTCTTCATTATTGCCTAGCAGGTGGCTGGGGCTGAAAGAAATTATCATTACACTTGTAAAATTAGGATTTGTACAACTAAGTATGCAGGGAGGGATAGTTCAGTGGTTTGAGCATTTGCCTACTGAACTGAGGGTTATGAGCCCAATACTTGGGGGGGGGGGGCTGTTTAGGGATCAGGGCAAATCTATCAGGGATGGTATTTAGTCCTGCTGTGAAAACAGGCAGGGGTAGCCTCTCTCTATAGGCAAACTCAGCAGTTGCTTAGGGTACCAAATTCAAGGAAAAAATACAAAATATACTTCCTCCTGTCCTTGCTGCAAATTTCATCCCCTTACATTGTTTCATTCATTTCTTGCCGACTCCCCATATCACCCCCTTCCTGTAACGCCCAATGCTGCTGACGCGGTGCCGGTGACTAATTTGCTCTGATGGCAGTGCTGGAAACAGTCTGGACTGAAAATTAAGCATGTAAATTATTTTTTGTGTGTGTTTTTCCTGTGTGTTTTTTTTCATCAAGTGCTCTATAATCAAGATTGCCCCATGGCAGAAAAAGGAAAAAGAAAGCCTTCAGGAGCTGCATATCGTAAACGAAATGCTGAGAAGGAAAAGGATGAAGCAAAACAGCAGGGATCCTTCCTGAAATATCTTTTCTTTAATCCAAATAAAGAGGGAAGCAGTTCACAGCATCCAGATGAAGGAATTTTACTTGGAGAGGTTAGCTCATATCCTCATGTAAGCAGTTTGGAATAACAAGATGAAGGAATATTACTTCGAGATGAGGGTACCTCACATCCACAAAAAAGAGGTTTGAAAACTTAAGATAATGGAAACCTACTTCTAGATGAAGGCAGCTCACAGCATCAGACAGATATGGAAGTGGAGAAAATTTATTATCTTTCAGAGACAAATGCAGAAATCGAAGTAAATGAAGTAGAAGGAATAAAGGATGAGGAAGTTACAAACAAATTAAACTATGGGGACCCAGCTTCATGGCCAAGATGTGATGAGAGTGTGCGGCAAATTCTCGTGGAACATGGACCTGAACAAGTTAATGAATTTCCCTTCCCTAAGGATGGAAATAAAAGAAAATTCTCTGCTCAGCATTACAAGAGGAAACTCATTAATGGGGAAGAAATTCATCAAAACTGGTTACAATATTCAGTGTTGAAGGACTCTGTGTTTTGCTTTTGCTGCAAGTTGTTTAGAAATCAAGCAATTGGTACATCACTTACTGAAAATGGTTCGAAGGATGGAAAAACATATCATCAATTCTCTCGTCACATGAAAGAAGTAAAGAACATTTTGAATGTTTTCAGAATTGGAAAGAACTTGAATTACGATTGAAAAAAGGAAAAACTGTCGAAGAAAATTTACGTGTGATCAAGGGAAAAGAAGAATATTGGTGACAAATATTAGAATGTCTGTTTGCTTTAGTGAGAGTTCTCAGTGAGCACAATATAGCATTCTGCGGCCGTGGTAGAAATGAAAAATTATACACTCCAGGTAATGGAAACTTTTTAAAATTCGTTGAATACCTAGCTTTGTTTGATCCAGTCATGAAGGAGCATCTACGTAAAATAACTGATCATGAAACACAGGTTCATTACTTAGGAAAAAATATGCAGAATGAACTGATTCAAATCCTAGCAAATGCCATTAAAAAGAATTTTAGAAGCTGTCCATTCTGCTAAATACTTTTCAATAATACTGGACTGTACAACAGATGTGAGTAATGTTGAACAAATGACGATGATTATTCGTTTTGTGGATATGGAAAAGTCTGCAGATGAAGATAATGTTGAAGTGCTCATAAATGAACATTTTTTAGGTTTCTTACCAATGAAGGAGATGACTGGAGCATTTATGACTGAAACTATTCTACAAGAACTTGAAGCAATGTCATTATCTATGGATAACTTACGTGGCCAAGGCTATGATAATGGTAGTAATATGAAGGGCAAAGACAATGGTGTGCAAAGGAGAATCCTGGAAATCAATCCTAGGGCTTTTTTCATTCCTTGCAGTGCGCATTCTTTGAATTTGGTTGTCAGTGATGCTGCTAGATGCTGTTTGGAGGCAAGCAGTTTCTTTGACCTGGTGCAACGTGTTTATGTGTTTTTTCTCAGGCTCAACACGCCGTTGGGAGAGTCTGACTCACCGTGTGAATTCTCTAACTGTGAAACCACCTAGTCAGACAAGTGGTGTCGCATTGATGCTTTGAAGCCTCTTCGCTATGAACTTGGCAACATTTATGATGCCCTAATTGAAATTTCTGATGATACTACATTTACTGGATCATCTGGCATTTCAGCACGTTCAGATGCAGAAGCTCTTGCAAATGGCCTTTCCAAGTTCAAATTTGTGACTTCACTCATTTTGTGGTATAATATCCCTTTCGAGATTAACCTCACTAGTAAGCAGCTTCAGGAAAAGAACTTGGACATACACTCTGCTATTCAAAAACTACAGCAAACTAAAAATATTCTGGAGGAATTCAGAAGTGATGAAGGGTTTGAAAGAACACTAATAGATGCTCTTGAGCTTGCTGAAAGAATAGATTTTCCGACCGAATTTGAACCAAAGCCATTTTGCATTCGGCAAAAGAAACGGCAGTTTTTATATGAAGGACGAGACACACCCATTCAGAATCTAAAACAAAGGTTCAAAGTGAATTTCTACTTCGCAGTCCTTGATACTGATATTCACTCGGTTGACGAAAGATTTCAACAGATGCAGCAGCTAGAGTCAGTATTTGGTTTTCTAGATGATATCCACAATTTGCAAAATAAAACAGCAAAACAGATAAGAGAATTTTGTATAAAACTGGAGTCGGCATTGTCTCATGAAAATTCAAAAGACATTGATGCTACAGATTTATGTAGAGAGCTTCAGGCTTTTTCGAGACAATTTAAGAAACGTTTCCCTCCTGAAGAAGTACTGAAGTTTGTTTGTGAAAATAAACTCACGGACAGTTTTCCAAACATTTTTATAGCTCTACGGATTCTTTTAACTTTGCCAGTTTCCGTAGCTAGTGGGGAATGTAGCTTTTCCAAGTTAAAATTAATAAAAACATATCTGCGTTCAACAATGGTGCAAGAGAGACTTGTTGGACTTGCCATAATGTCAATAGAACATGAAATAGCTGGAAAACTGGATCTAAAACAACTAGTGACTGAGTTTTCAAAACGTAAAGCAAGAAAAGTCATGTTTTAAGAGCACAGAGTGTTTTTTATTCGGAGTATTTTGTAATTACAGGTTAAAGTTCATTGAAGAGTTTTCTTAGTTCTTTCTATATTCGATGTGGTGGTAATGGCAGTTAAAGCAGGATAGCGTAATGGACTATTTTGGATTTGTAATAAAAATAATTAACATTTTTAATGCATTTTTATTTGAAATTGGACTGAAATATCATTGAGCTATCGTGTACAAATCTATTCTGAAAATTTTGTGTCTCTATTTTAATCTGATCTCAGAAACATTGGTTGGACGGACGGACAAACTGAATAATTATGCCTGTTTAAATAAATACGCTTAAAAAACATTAAATGGAAAATAGGGGAAAAATGTTTCCCAGTTTACCAAAAACCTCAGCCTCGATCTGCCCTTGGGGTTTGGGGGTGGGGGGCGCCGATTGCATGGTTCGCCTAGGGCGCCAGTTGCTGGCAGCTAGTCTAGGGCCGCCCCTGAAGGCAGGGGACTGGACTCAATGACCTTTCAAGGTCCCTTCCAGTTCTATGAGATAGCAGACTTATAATATGGAGACATACCTATCAGTCTCCAAAGGCAGCATTTTCTTGGCCAGCTGCTATAGTAGAATTCTGGCCATGCCTTCATAGCTTATTTAAACAAACTAATAATCTCATTGCTGATAAAACTGGGGAAAATATGAGGTTGAAGACGGCCGTGTTATCAAGCAGATCTGCCAAGCTCATACTCGTATGGGACTCACCCTAGGAGTGACTTCATGTAAACTGTCTCTCTTGGCTGGTAATAGCTGATGGCCGCCATCTTCAGTTTGTGGTCCAGCACGCTCAGTCATACAGTGTCTTCACTCCTGTTTTTCATTTTCTGAAGTGTTAGTGTGTTTTCTTCTTTTGATCTGTACACACATACAATTGTGTATTTTAGTGTGCGCACACCGCTTTCTGCACTATCCATGTTTCCTGTGATTGAGTTTGCAGGTGATCGTCTTGGGTTGAGTGGATCTTGAGGAGGATTAATTTGTGTTGGCTTCCTCCATCAGTTTTGGGAACCCTTACTATATTTTTAGCAGTTACCAAAGGAGGTTGTGGATTCCCCATTACTGGAGGTTTTCGAGACCAGCTTAGACAAACACCTGTCAAGGATGAATATGGCAAAAAGAAAAATTTGAATAATTAATTGTTTCAGATTAAATCAGAATAAACATTTGTAAATATATTTTATATATAGTCTGGATGAACTTTGTATTTCCCTAACAAAATTAATCAAACATTAATTTTGGGTAATTCTCCTTATTCATGGTATAAAACAAATTATATATTCTCTCTTGTTTTCCTGTGAGAATATAGTTTTTGTTTTTATATATTCAACATCCTTTCTGTGAAAATAATACATTCATTTTTATAGTATGGGATCTCATACACTTGACATAGCTGAGGTCCTCAGAATGTCATAAACTGGCCCTGGTTGCAAGCTGAGTCACTGTTTGCAACAAAAATTGGCTATTTCCAGTGTCCCTTCAACTGGATTCTTTGGTCTGCTAAGACACTTTCTGCCATAGTATGAAGTGGCCTTAAGCATTCCCCTTGTATAGTGGGACTCTTTGCCAGCAGAAGGTGAAGGAGAGGAGCACACACTGGTGTTTGGATCGGGAGACAGAAAAGAGAGCGTGTGGTGGACTGAGCTGATCCCCAACGGGTATAAGGTGTTGGGACCTTATTCCAGTGATGGAAATTGGAGTAGCAAAGGGCTGGAACAGCAACTGACTCGCTCAGGCCACCATTCTGCCCTCAGGTGCTGAGGAAAATTTGCCCTTGCATCCAACCATTCTCCCCGGGATTTGACCATTCCTTTCACCTTCACTCTGGCTATTACCACAGCTGTAGCTTGCAGTGATGTGCTCCGTTATGCTTCCGTGCAAACAGCTCTATTTTTATTATGCAGGGGTCGGGGGAAATCCAATCAAATTTCTGTCCAGTAAATGTGACTATCCTAGCAATCTCCCAACCAAACATTCACCATTTGCAACATGGTTTTGCTTCTGAGATCCGACATTAACAGAAGTGTCATGAGCAAGACACAAGAAGTCATTCTTCCACTCTACTCTGCAACGATTAGGCCTCAACTGGACTATTGTGTCCAGTTCTGGGCACCACATTTCCAGAAAGATGTGGAGAAATTGGAGAGGGTCCAGAGAAGAGAAAAAAAAAGATTAAAGGTCTAGAAAACATGAGCTATGAGGCAAGGCTGAAGGAATTGGGCTTGTTTAGTCTGGAAAAAAGAAGACTGAGAGGGGACATGATAGTGGTTTTCAGATACCTAAAAGGGTATCACAGGGAGGAGGGGGGAAAATTGTTCTCCTTGGCCTCTGATTACAGGAAAAGAAGCAACGGGCTTAAACTGCAGCAAAGGAAGTTTAGGTTGGACACTAGGAAAAACTTCCTAACTGTCAGGGTGGTGAAACACTGGAATAAATTGCATAGGGAGGTTGTGGAATCTCCATCACTGAAGATATTTAAGAGCAGGTTAGACAGACATCTATCAGGGATGATCTAGAATGGTGCTTGGTCCTGCTTTGAGGGCAGGAGACTGGACTTGATGACCTTTCGAGGTCCCTTCCAGTTCTAGTATTCTATGATAAACAGGCCTGCTGACAGGAATTCTGAGCTTCAGGGCAGCACAGTCAATGGGCTCCCTATTCCCTTCCCTTGAACAGACCCACAAGCCAGAGAAACCCTAGCACCACTTCTCGACCAGAGGATCCCCTTGACAGTTGCATCCGCCACTTGCCTGGAAGTGCCCCTCTCCTCCCCCTGCCCAGAGGACCCCAGGGACTGCATCTACCTGGAGGAGCCCCACATCACCTACAGATTCACCTCTCCTCCCTTCCCCAGACCTGGCCCACAGTATTTCTAGAATCAGAGACCTAGAAGGGAGCTCTGGAGATCATCAAGTCCAGTCCCCTGCACTCAAGACAGGACCAAAAACCATCTAGACCATCCCAGACAGGTGTTTGTGAAACTTGCTCTTAAGAATCTCTAATGATGGAGGTTCCACAACCTCCCTAGATTTTTTTTAATTTTTTTTTTCAGGAATAAGACTTTACTGCTTTAGGATTTATTATGTGTCCAAGCTAATCAGTTATATGTCACAGAATGTTTCATATAAAGAGGCAAAATCACGTAGCTGTTTGAGACAGCAACCAATCAGGAACTGGCTTTAACATTAAGTTTCCCTGGAATGATTCCAGACACTCAGGGTTGTCCCTATGCAGATGCGAAATAAGTGGTTGCATGGGGCAACTAAAAATTTGGGGCACTAAATTTTCAGGTGCCCCATGCAGCCCCGTGCTGTGTGCGCCTCAGGTTGCTCTGGGAGGGAGGAAGGCAGCCAGGGCTGCCATCCCTGTCCCCCTCTGCTTCTGCTCTTCCACTCATTCCTCTCAGCCAGGCTGGAGGAGAGAGGAGCCCTGCGCAGCCTCTCTGGCTGGTCAAGCCCCACCTGCTCCTTGCAGAAAGGCTCCTACCACTTGGTGGTGCAAGTCGGAGGAGGAAGGAAGCTCAGCAAGAGGACTGGGGTCAGGGGGTTGGTTGTCATGGGCTCCCCCATTGTGCATCAGCCCCCCCCTCCCTGCTCTCTGGAGCTCCTGCTGGGCCTGGGGCAGTGCTAATAGAAGGTGCTGCAATGCAGTTCCTCCCCTGCCCCATCAGTTCACCCCAGCCCCACCAATATTTGAATGCAGAGGCTGGGAAGCCTGAGGGTCCCAGACCAATGCAGACAGGAGGTGGCACCAGCACCCTGTGGACAACATTCTGACCCATGGTAAGCCCCTTTGGCCCAGGCCCCATGGAGCAACTGGAGGTTCCCAGGCCCCCCTACCTCATCCCCACCAGCACCCCTGTGGAAGACTCCCAGTTTCCCCTGCCCCATCCTTCCTCTATCTGCAGTACCCTAGAGCAGTGGTCACCAGCCTGTAGATCAGGATCTACCAGTGGATTCTGGAGCCTCTGACAGGTGATCCTGACTGGTTTAACCAGGAAGCTGTCAAATGCTGGCACTTCAGTTGCCCCTCCCCCCACTGTCATGCTGCTCCTGCCCTCTGCCTTGGAGCTGCCCCCCTGGGAGTCTCCTGCTTGCTGTGCAAGGTGTGGGAGGGAGAAGAGGGGGGTGCTGATGTCAGGGTGTCCCTCCTCCCCCCACTCCTGTACCCTGTCTCCACACAGAGAGGAGGGGATGGAAGGAGCGTGGCAATGCCAATCTCTGTCACTCTCACACAATGTGTGTGTCTCTGTCACTCTCACAAACACACACTGTCTTTCCCTCTCATCTCCCGACCCAACACGGACATGGTGGGTTGTTACTACTTTTACCGCTTGCAAAGTGGATTATTTTTGGTTTTTGACTGTTCCCACCCTGATCCCCCTGCTACACCCAACCTCCTGCCCCCAACGTGAATCCCCCTGCACCCAAACTCCTTCCCAGAGCTTGCACCCTGAAACCCATCCTGGACCTCAATCCCCCACCCTGGGCTAAGCCCGGAGCCCCTCCCACACTCCCAACTCCTTGGCTCAAGATGAGAGCCTTCACCCCAAACCCTACCCCAGCCTGGTGAAAGTGAGTGAGGATGGGGGACGAAGGGGGATGGAGTGAGCAGGGTGAGGCCTTGGAAAAGGGGTGGAGCAGAGGCAGGGCCTCAGAGAAGGGGCAGGAAGGAAGAGGGGCAAGAGTATTTGGTTTGAGGTAGATCTTATATTGCACTTAAATTGAAAAAGTGATCTTGTGTTTAAAAAGGTTGGAGACCACTGCCCTAGAGGGAGGTCCCCAGCTCCCCTTGCCCCCCCCCCCCATCAGCAGCACCCTGGAAGGACATCCCCAATTCCTTCTACTGCTAGATCCCTCCCCCACCAGCTGTACCCCTAGGGAAGATTCCCAATTCCCCCTGCCTCATCCCTCCTTTCATCAGCACCCATGGGAGGGACTGGATCTCCCCCAGTTCACCCTGCCCCGTATCCCTACCATCACCAGTGCCTCTGATCTGAGGAGCAGTAGTATTGGGGTGGGGGGTGGGGGGATGAGCAGCAATGCCAGCTGCTCTGTGCATCCAGGTCAGTTTCCCTATGTGGGTGTGGCTGTGTGGGGGGAATGCAGGGGTTGCAGTGAAGGAGTGCAGCGATTAAGGGTGCAGGAGGGGGAGTAGGCCTGTCTGTATATGTGCTGCCAGCTGCCAGTCCCCTTCTTGCTCCCTGCTGGCCCAAACCAGGTGTGAGCAGCAGCATCCCTGCAAAAATCAGCTGGGAGCTGGTAAATGGTGGTGGGTGGAGGAGCTGAGTTGGGCCAGGAAGGAATGGAGCATGGCTGTGAGTTGGAGAAGGATGGGTTTGCTCTGCTAACCTGGCCTCATGCTCTCCACACAGGCTGGGGGGATTTGTTCTGGCCAGCAGCTAAGGGCTCTGCTTGGGGTGGAGGGGGAGTGGGCTAGGTGGCATGGAGAAATCCAGACCCCCCCACCTTTTGTCTAAGTAGTATGCCCCCTCAACACACTGGGGTCAGTGGGCCCCCATTTTATAATCCTACAAAGAGCCTCATACATCCTAAAGGACGGGCCCCAGAGACACTCATAAGCTTGGGGGACAAGTTTTGCTTTGCATTCCAAACAGGAAAATAATTCTCAAACTGATTTAATGTAAAATCTGAAAAAGAGGAGACAGAAGTTCAGAGTAAAGTATAATCAAATAAAACCCCGGGGGGGAATTAGCTGGAAAAGGGCGGGGGCAGTGTATGGCATGATAGCATCTCTAATGTTTAAATTAAACAGATAGGCTTCAGGGAGAATTGATGGAAAGCTCACCCGCCCACACATGCTCTGATCTCTCACTACTCCAGTAACCACTCGGTAAAAGGAACCTTGAAAATATTAAGATGTGTATGTGCTGCAAACATAAAAGAAACTTCAGATTCATTAATACAGGTTAAACCTCTCTAATCTGGCACTTTCTGGTCTGGCAACATCCATGGTCCGGCATGAGTTTAATTAGCAGGATACCCACTTATCATGGGTGTAGGCGAGTTTTCCATGGTCCCATAAAGTTTGTTTAAAGACACCAGTCCTAGCTGTCAGTGTTCTATGCTGTTATTTAGCTCTAATTTGTCCCTAAAGGTCTTCTAAGACAGTGTTTCTCAACCAGTAGTATTAGTACCCTTAAGGGTACTCAAGAGATGTCTGGGGGGTACATCAATACAACTGAAATTTGGAGAAAACTGAATTTTTGTTTTAAGTTTTACAGCGCTTTATTATTTTTGTACTTTTTACACCCAAAAATTTAATTGCCCACCTGGCTATGATTAAGTTGTTTAAACAAATGTGTTGCAATGGTAGAAAACAATTGTGTGTGTCTGAAAACTGTAGGTACTGGGGGTACTTATAATTTTTTTTTTTAAAAAGGGGGTACTTGATAAAAAAAAGATTGAAAAACACTGTTCTAAGAAACCAGCAAACAGCGGAAGTACTGGTAATGCTGCTAAGCCATACACGTTTTTTATGCTTTATATCTATTTATTTCCTTGTGCCAATCAATACATTACAATTGTGTGACAACACTAACATTTTGTTATGAAGAGAGCTGATAAGCTTTGGGTAGGCGTAGGCATATGTAAGGCGTATCAGTAAGGTCATACATTATTAAGCAGGATTGCAAGTTTTGTTCCATTTATTCGCCTCAATGAAATAAAAATATAGAGATCCATGCACTACAATATTGATCTCCCGTGGTTCGGCAAATTCTCTGGTCAGATCCCAAGGGTGCTGAACTAGAGCAGTGGTTTTCAAACTTTTTTTCTTATGACCCAGTTGAATAAAATTGTTGATGCCCATGACCCAACACAATTTGACTAGAGCAGGGGTGGCCAACCCATGACTCTCGAGACACATGTGGCTCTTTGATTAATGAAATGCGGCTCCTGCTGCTTCTGAGCCGTGCCTGGACTGCTTACGGCCGGCCACTCAGAGCACGGCGCCCCAGTGTCTGCTCACGGCCGGCTGCTCTGCGCACATGCCCAGCACCTGGAGGGAGAAGCACGTGGTAGTGGTGACGGCTCTGGGACCAGGCATTAGGTGAGAGTGGGGTGTACGTGCCTGGCTCTGGGGGAGAGGAAGGGGATTGGGTTAGAGTGGGAGGCTGGAGGTGCTTGGCGAGGGGAAGGACATTGGGTTAGAGCGGGGGCGAGGGGCTTGAAGCACCTTAAACTCAAACAAAAAACAGGACTATAGACTAACATGGCTACATCTCTATTACTATTCTTAAACTCAAAGTCTTTGTGGATGCAGAATAAGGCAGCCAACACAGATGTCATATTTACCTTCTAAGGCAAAAAAAGAATCAGCATATATCTGGTTTATACAGTGTTTCTTTAAAGAAAATTCAAAGGCTATTGTTTGCCAGGCTGAAGCAATTATTCTGAGATATGAGTCTCTCCCTTATTGTTTTTGAACCTCTCATATGTGCAGTCTGAGACAGACCTGAATTTTTAGAACTATAAAAAAAGCCATAATCTTCATAAGTAAAAAAAATGAGGAAGCCATACGAGAGAGCAACAAGCTGGAGTGAAACAGACACTTCAAATTGTGCTAATTTACTTCTCAGTTCAGTTTAATTTTAAAAAACTCACAGGACATAATAGGGCAGGAGTGTTAAATTTAAAATACGTGGTGGGGATGCTTTTTTTTTTTTAGTGTGAGAATATTACTGTACTTTTAAAGTGGTTTTTTTTAATTTGATGTTTGTTCCTTGTCAAGTTCTCTGAAGATTTATGGACTGGCTGTGAATTTTTTGAGTGACTAGAGACTTTTTTATTGTTTTTTGTCTGAAATGTCCTGTAATGTTATTTTTATCACTACATTTTGTGTACTATATCTGCCTTTCTATATATAGATATATAAAAATAAATATATAATACGTGGCCCTTCGCAGTCTATCCACTGCTATTTTGGCTCTTCGTCTCTAACTGGTTGGCCACCCCTAGACTAGTGTGTGGGCTCAGGAGTGGGGCTGATGATGAGAGCTTTGGGCTGTAGGAGGGGGCTCTGGTTTTGGGAGGCAGGTCAGGGCTAGGGCAGGAGAGGCTTACCTCGAGCAGCTCCTGGTCAGCAGTACAGCGGGGATGCGAAGCACGGGTGGTCATGGCCCACGCCGCTTCCTCTGGGCCTCTTGGCTGCAAAGGATGAAACAGAGCCAAGGGGAGGCCAGTTAAAGTGTTTCTGAGGTACACTTTCAGAAACACTGCTCTAGAGAGGTTTGACCTGTACTAGCTTAGGTTAATTTGTGTATTTTCCAGCTTTGATACCACAGACACTTGATTTTCAAACAGGACATCAATAGGAGCTAATGGTCCAGTACTTGACACTTTGCAGGAGTGAGCTCCAGATATGTGATAACTTCAGCGCTGTGCATGTGAAACTCCCTGTTCGCACTTCAATATCACTTACACCCTCAGTGATGTGCAGCTACATGCCCAATTTTCTCCTTGGATTCTAGAGATATGGAACCAGCCAGCTCCTCTTGGAACATATACTGATTACCCAAGGGGAAGAAACACCCTACAGACACACAGCATTACTTTCCAGTCTCTGTTTGTATCAATGCCTATGAAAGTTCTCCATCTGCTTAATTGAAATAGAGCCGCGTGCAAGATGATTCCCTCTAGCCATTTCTCCAAACTGTATAGATTCGAGTGCTTCACCCCAAGTTAAGACCTTTCAGAGCTTTGATTTAGTACAGTGGTCTCCAACCTTTTTAAGCACAAGATCACTTTTTGAATTTAAGTGCAATCCAGGATCTACCTCAACCCAAATACCCTTGACCCACATCCTTTGTGTCCCTTCTCTGAGACCCCGCCCCTGCTCAGTCCTCCGTCCCTCCCTTCCCTATCCTCCCTCTCTTTCATCAGGTAGGGGCAGAGGATTGGGGCACAGGCTCCGGTCTTGGGCTAAGGGATTTAGAGTGTGAGAGGAGCTCTGAGCTGAGCCTGGGGCAGGAGGTCAGGGTACAGGCTCTGTAAGGGAGTTTGGGTCCAGGGGGCTCAGGGCTAGGGCAGAAGCTTGGGGTGCAGGAGGGGGCTCATGACTGGGGCAGGGGTTTGGAGTTGGCTCCAGCTAGGCACAGCTTACCTCAGATGGCTCCTGGGTGGTGGTGCAGTGGGGCTAAGGTAGGCTCACCCCTTCCCTGGCCCTGTACCACTCTCCAAAGCAGCCAGCAAACTCCCTCCATCCCCAGCCCTGTTGTGCCCCCCCCCCCGTTTTATAGAGACAGAATACAGAGTGGGAGAGGGGGCACCCTGACATCAGTGCCCCCTCCTCTCTCTTCCCTGCTCTGCACAGCAAGTGGGAGGCTCCTGGTGGTGGTGGGGAAGCTCTAAGGCAAAGGGCAGGAGATGTGCAGCAGTGGGGGGAGGGACACTTGAAATGCCGGCACTTCATAGCCTCTTGGCCAAACCACTCAGGATCACCTGTCAGGGGCTCCAAGATCTACCAGTAGATCCCGAGCTACTGGTTGGTGTAGGGGAGCCTGGACAGCTCTCCCTTGACAATTATAATGTCTGCCTTGTCCACAGTGCAGATCTCCAAAAAGCAAAACCCAGGCCTGTCTCAACTCTGGCAAGCAGGTAAGGCTGGGGGTGGGGTGGGTGGGGAGGAACTTTGAGAGCCAGGAATGTTTTGCATAATCATGCAAATTTAGCATGGTACAGCGAGACCATGCCAAGACGAGCGGGAGCAACCTGGTACCGGAATATTCTGTCTCTGATAATTAAAAAAAAATTCCAGATACAGCCATAAAACTGCTAACCAAGCACATAGTTTTGCAACATCCTAAGCAGCAGGATGTAACCCCAAATAAGGGCATTGGGCATTTTAGGTATCTTACACAATATGTAAACAATTGGTAAATATTATTAGAACGGCCAAGTCTCGCTTTGCTATAAAATGGGCTTAGTAAGAACAATCGATGGGAGGGAATGAGCAGGATTGACCCACACGTCCTGCTTGTTGTAACTAGAAGTAGACCCTTCACAGCGGTGACCCCAGATGGGTGGGAATCAAAGGGACCACGACCTCCTTCCTGGTACTGTACGCGGCATAGGGGTGAAGTGTAAGTGAACTAGGCTTAATTATTGTATTATAATAATCTTCTATTAATTGCTTTTGCATTGTTCTGTGCTGTATTAATTGCTTTAAAATTTATAGAATTTAAGGTTTAAATTGTATAGGAATTGTTTGTTTTTAAGGCTTGTAAAACTTAACTATATTAACTGTTTACAGCTTGCAATAAATAAGAAAGTGGTTAAGTCTCTCTGGAATGTCCTGGTTTCCCTCGGAACTAAAATAAATTGAACCACACAACAGTTGGTGACCACTGATTTAGTAGCTCCATTATGGGCTTTTTCCAGAATTTGTTAACAGTAAGTCTTGATGAAAAACCACACTTGAGAGACTTTTTTTATTGTTGGTGTGTGATCCAACAGTGTGCTTTCATCATATTACATCAACTCATTATATACTTTAGCCATTTCATTTTTCAGTGACTCTAGACCTTGAAATCTGAGAATACTTACATTAATGCTCTGAAAAGATCTGTACACTTTTAAAAGCCTATTACTCCTATCTGAGAATTTTATATATGCTGAAAGGGCTTTCATGTGACGAGAGGGCCTTTAATAAAAACTGTGAAGTTTATACTTCATTTACACCAGAAAAGACATGCCAAGGAAATACCTCAGCTTTACATATATTTTCAGAATTATAATTTCTTGTTTTTATATATTTGGTTTAATTTTAAGGCGAAAGAGGGTTATTTTATGGGGCAATTATATAAACACTCTAATATTAAAATTACAATGAGCTCAGTAAAAGCAACAAGGAGTCCTGTGGCACCTTATAGACTAACAGATGTATTGGAGCATAAGCTTTCATGGGTAAAGACCCACTTCGACAGATGCATATAGTGGAAATTTCCAGAGGCAGGTATAACTATGCAGGCTAGAGATAATGAGGATAATTCAGTCAGGGAGGGTGAGGCCTACTTCTAGCAGCTGATGTGGAGGTGTGAACACTAAGGCTATGTCTACACTCGCGGTTTCTTGCGTAAGTACAGCCGTTCTTGCGCAAGAATCTGCAGAGCATCCACACTGCCCACCCGCTCTTGCGCAAGGAAATTTACAGTATGGCATGGTAAGAAAGGGCTTCTTGCGCAAGCGTTATGCTCTTTTTTAAATCAGGTGTAAGCCCTCTTGCGCAGGAGCTTTTGCGCAAGAGGGCAGTGTGGACGCTCGGCAGGGATTTCTTGCTCAGGAAAGCCCTATGGTTAAAATGGCCATCAGAGCTTTCTTGTGCAAGAGAGCATCCACACTGCCATGGGCGCTCTTGCGCAAAAGCACAGCTCGCGCATGGCAGTGTGGACGTTTTCTTGCACAAGACTTCTTGCACAAGAACCCTTGCGCAAGAAGCCACCAGTGTAGACATAGCCCAAGAGAGGAGAAACTGCTTTTGTACTTGGTTAGCCATTCACAGTCTTTGTTTAATCTTGAACTGATGGTGTCAAATTTGCAGAATGAGCTCAGTGGCTTCTGGCTATAAGCACAGATCGTTACTGGAAAGCAGACAAGAAAACACCTGAAACAAATTCTCCCCTGTAACCATGCCACACATCTACATCATAAACATCCAGGAACCCAGCTCTGCAATCAACCCCAATGCCAACTCTACCCACATATCTATACAAGCAAATTCATTACTGGAGCCAACCATATAAGCCACCAAATCAGAGATTCATTTAACTGCACATCTGGGAATGTAATCTATGCCAGCAATGCCCCACTGCAATATATATTCGACAAACTGGACAGTCCCTACGGGAAAGAATTAATGGACACAAATCACATATCCATAAAGGGAACATACAAAAACCTGTTGGGGAACACTTCAGTCTACCTGCGCATTCATTAACAGATCTTCAAGTGGCTGTTTTGTTACAGACCAATCCCACAAGCCAAATACACAGGGAAGGACTAGAACTACCATTCATTCACAAGTTTGAGACTCATGCTGATGGTTTAAATAAAGATACCGGATGGCTGGGACATTATCAACCTACCAAACAACTTTGTACAGTACCTGGTGTTCGTACCCTTCCTCTCTAATTGCCTACTAACGGTTCTTATCTGCCTCTTTTGACTACCCCGTCTTTAGGTGCTTATAGACTATTTGTTTTTCACGTTACATTCCAGCGCCGCCTTCCCCTTGATATTTTTATACCCCCTGCCTCTTCTTGTCCCCCCCCAACCTCCCATTTATTTTAGTTCAAGACATCCAACACTCTGGTCATCTGAAGAAGGGGGCTGTGCCCACCACAGCTCATGAGCCCACCTCGGTGTTTTGTCCGTCTCTAAGGTGCTACCAGACCATTTGTCGTCTTTTAAGTTTAGCTTGTCGCAGCTTCGCTGTTCCTCTTCCAATCCAGGAACGAGAGGGGCCATTTTCAAAGAACCCCCCCCCCGCTGCCTACCCAGCCCCCTCCCCTATTTGAACCCCGTCCCTCCCCCGCTCCCGGCCTCCCCTCAGCATCCCTTCCCCGTGGGCTCCAGGCCCCGCCCCAGCGGCAGCCTCGCTCTGACTCCAAGATGGCGCCCGTAGTGAATACGCCCTATCTCCTTCCTCGCCCGCTCTCCCCCCCCCCCCCGCCCTTGTTAGCGTCACAACAAGATGGCGGCGCCCGCGCTGCTGCTGCCGCTGGTGGCGGCGGGGCTGGCGCTGTGCGCGGCGCTGCTGTGGCTGCGGGGGCGGCGAGCGGCAGCGGCGGGGGCCCGGGGGCGGGTGTGCGTGGCGGTGCTGGGCGACCTGGGCCGCAGCCCCCGCATGCAGTACCACGCGCTGGCCCTGGCCCGCCACGGCCACGACGTCAGCCTCCTGGGCTTCCTCAGTGAGTGAGGCCGGGCCGTGCGGCCCCGCTTCCCCGCCCCCGCCACGGGCTCACCCTGCGGGGCTGCCGGGGGGAGCGGCCCAGGCCGGCTCCCCGCAGCCCCAGCTTGTCCGCGGCTCCCTGGGAGGGGGGGGGCCCTCATGTCTCCTGGCCCTGCCTCTCAGCCCGCCCTGCCTATGGGGCGGCCGTCTGGGGTCTCCCCCCTCCCCCACTGAAGCTTGGCCAGGGGGCTGTGAGCCCGCCCGCACCCCGAGCCCAAAGGCGGCCCCCGTCTTTAATATCGAGCCACGTAGCAGCAGACCCCTGTCCCCGCTATGCAGAGCCATTGCGCGGACACTCAATTTGTATCCCTGTCCACATCCGTAGTGGCAAAAATGGGGCTATAAAGCGGATATCCGGGGGTTTGCAGGACTTCACCAGTTAGCTTTGCTCCCTACCGTTAAGATTTATGTGCCTTCCCGGCTTGCTAGGGTGACAGTGGCCAACCCCATGTGCCAGCCCTAAAAGCTTCTCACTCTTGGCACACTGCATCCTTGTGACCCAAGCATCCAGGTGTGGCCTGGGATGGTTACTGGTCCTAATATGAGTGCTGCTCCCTGCAGCCTTTGCTCAGCTCAGAAGTGCAGCATCACCCACTGGGACCTGTTGTCCCGATGGGTCATACTACAGCTGCATATACTCATCTTGGTATTCTAGACCAGTGTTTCTCAACTTTTTTTTTTTTAACCAAAGTACCCCTTTTTTTGGTTAAAAAAAAAAAAAAGTACCCCCAGTACTTAGTTTTTTGACACACGGGTTTTTCTTCTATCATTGCAACACATTTGTTTAAACAACTTCATCATAGCCAGGCGGGCAATCAAATTTTGGGGTGTAAAAAGTACAAAAATAATAAAGTGCTATAAAACTTAAAACAGAAATTCGGTTTTCTCCAAATTTCACTTGTGTTGACATATTCCCCCCCCTCACTTCTCTCGAGTACACCTAAGGGTACTCGTACTGCTGGTTGAGAAACATTGTTCTAGATGTTTCAGAGATTAAAATGGTCTTCCCTGTCTCCCCCCTTCCCCCGCCCATTCACTCTTACTTTACAAGTTTAATAACATGTTCTGTTACAGTAACAGTCTTGTATAGACAGATGGCTACAGAACAGTTTCTTTTTCTTTCAGGCACAAAGCCACACAGTGACATTTTGTGCAATGAAAAAATACACATTGTGTCAATTTCAGAACTTAAAATGTTGCAAGGTATGGTCATACAGTTAATTGTTTTTAGTTGTTCACATGTATCAATATTTCACATTCTGTCTGTGGTCTGAAGATATTTACCATTATTGTTCAGTGAAAACCAGTTCTTGAGGTTTGAATTTAACTCCCAGAGTACAGTGAGTATCATTCTTTTAAAGAAGGGTGAAAAATGTATACTGTCATAAAGTTATTTTTTAAAATCTGGCTCATAATTAGAACATTAGTTTATCCTATGTGGAAGTTATATACAATTTCATCATGTTGAACAATCTAAGTACTCGCCTGAAAACTTGGACAATGCCTTTAAAGCAAATTAACTAAGCAAGTCTTTGGAAATAAGTTTATGCTGTGTGTGTGTGTGTGCTAACATGCACTGTGGATTTTTCTTTTTTCTAAAACAAAGACCATAAAGTAATGTTGGTTTTTAAAGTGATGTCATCACTTTTAAAAAAAAATTTCCTTCTATATGTTGACTGTAAATGAATTGCATATTGAGGATGTGTTATGTAAAATTATGACAAAGATTTCTGTCATTTTATAGTTGGTCCTAAGATTTTCCAGTATATTACAAAAGTTATTGCACAGGCAATACAATTGTTCTATACAATGCTGAAGATAGATCGGCCATCTTATATTCTTCTTCAGGTATATATATATATTTATAGATACGTATTTATGTGTGTTATTGTTTCACACTGCAGTAAATTTTCACAGGAACATCAAAATACAGTGACTTCATTTTGATAAAACTACTAGTGCAGAATGAATAGTGGAAGTAAATTTATGCAAATATGAAATTTGCAAATATATTAATCAACCTTTGTATTTCACTTTTTTGTTAATTTTTGAGCAGTCAGACTTCATTGGGACAAAAACTAGCAAAGTGAATTTAGAGCAGATGTGTGAGTATTTACCAAAAGCAAATTTCAATAGGGTATTTGAGAGTGGATTTCAAATTCTAATCTAATGCACATTGCACAAATCATGATGTAAGCAAATGTAGAATTCAAAATGATATATGTTTAATAATCTAATCAGAACAGAATATCACAATTTGTCTTGTGTGAATTACAAATTTTATGTTCCCTTGTAAAAATCACAATTCATACTGTGGTGATTAATACAAATGCTGTGTTTTTCAGTCAAATATTTATTTAAAATTCATTCCCTTTAAGTGTTAGAAAAAGGCCTAACTTTCCTGATGTGAATGAATAGTTCTGTTCTAAGTGGAATTAGTGCTGATTGCACATGTCAAATTCAAAGCATGAAGAGGTGAGTCTTTTATCCATAGAACAAATACAATATGAGTGAACAGCAGTATGAACTTCAATGTGCTCCTTTCCCCCACCAAAGTGCTTCAAAGTTCACTCGAGGTGCCATCTTTAGTGCTATGTCTAGACTACAAGGTTTTTGCGCAAAAACCCGTGGAGCATCCACACCTCAAGTGCGTTTTTGCGCTAGAAAATCTATAATCAGTCGACAGAACAGAGGACTTTTTGCGGTGTAGCTATACCTCCTTCTATGAGGCTACAGCTCTTGCGCAAAAAGGCATGTGTGGACGCTCTGCAGGGGTTTCTTGCGCAAAAAGAACCTATCCAAAAAAGCACAGGTGCTCTGATGGCCATTGTGTGAATGGCCATTAGAGCTTTCTTGCGCAAGAATGTCCATGCAGTGTGGATGCTCTCTTGCGCAAAAGTGCATCGCTTTTGCTGTGTGCTTTGAGGTCTGGACGCGCTTTTGTGCAAGAACTCTTCTGCAAAAGGCTTCTTGTGCAAAAACCCTGCAGTGTAGGCAAAGCCTAGGAGTGAGAAAATAGCTCTGGTTCCATAACAATGAATCTGGATGTATCTACTGATATTTAGAGATGGTTGTGGTTGTTGTGATGTGATTTATGACCACTAGGGACTGGAGTGAGATTAGCCAACTCTTTTCCCATACATTACTGAGTAATTTGCTTGATTCCTGTGACCAGTCATAACTTAGGGACTGTATTTGAACCAGTGACCTAGAGATTTTGTAAAGCAGTTTCAGTCCATTCCTTTCCTTTCCTGGCAGCTGATCTGCAGTTTGTCATTTGGTTATAATTTGTTATTATTTTTGTTTTATTTATTAAACAGAATCCTCCAGGCCTGCCTAGTATAGCTGTTACCTGGATGGTTTGCCTTGTACGAAGAAGCAAACTGATCATTGATTGGCACAATTATGGTTATACTATAATGAGTCTGATCCATGGAAGAAATCACCCTATAGTACAAATAGCAGAGTGGTTTGTATAGAAGTCTTTATTTTTCTCTTAAAAATTGTATCGCGTTTACAGCATTCATACAGGCGGAAGGCAGCGGTGACTAGGATACCATTGACAAAGTGATGTTTCTTTAAAGAGGCACTTTATTTTTAGGCTACAAATTGACCTATATTTTTTTGGAGGTGTCCTGTAGAATTAAGTAGAAAATGCCCTTTCTCTGGGTTATCCTACAAACCTAACTGAAAATTCTATCCTTGCTATACCATTCTGTAAGATGGTTCCAGAAAGTTATAGAAAATATTGTTCTCTTTTAAGTTTTAGAGTAATTCCTGTTCCTGTTATTCTTTTTGTATTCTATAAGATTTTTCACAAAGGGTTAAAATGATTATGCCCTTTTGAGGAACGTCGTCCAGAAATAGCTAATTATTGTGTGTGTACGCACATAGTAATGTTCACATGTGAAGTGTACACATAGAATTGTAAAAAGCCTGATGACTTAGGGCTAGTCTGCATTAGAAAATTAGATTGATTTAACTATCAGTCTGGGGTGTGAAAAATCCACACTCCTGAGTGATGCAGATAACCCAAATTAGGTGTTGTCATCTCTCTGGTAGATAGATTACCTACACCGATTTAAGAATCCTTCCCATCAGCATAGTCAGTGTCTATACTGAAGAGCTACTTCAGTGCACTGCTGTAGCATTTTAAGTGTAGACAGCTTTAAGAGGCCTAATTATTTCTGAACTTAAGTGTCATCCATTGCATACTGTTAAGCTGCAACCATGCTTCTGAAATGCAAGAGCTGCATATAAATCAAGTCAGTAGTAACCTGGTTCTGTTTAGATGGGCTGGAGTCATGATGATAAGATGTACATGGCTGTATCAATTCCTTATGTCCCATATCTCAAATTTGAATATACAGTAAAAGCTGTGTTACCTAGCTCTGTATCAACCGGAAAGCTCTATAAACCAGCATTTCTGATCTTCATTGTAAGTTCTAGTACAGTTAGTGTGGAATTGGCAAGGATCTCTATGTGGCTCCCTCATAGTGGCTGCATGTCCCTGCTGCTCCTAGGTGGAGGAGTGGCCACAGAGGCTCTGTGCTGCCCCCACCTCACATGCTTGCTCTGCAGATCCCATTGTTTGAGAACTGTGGCCAATGGGAGCTGCAGGGATGGTGCCTACAGGCGGAGACAGCATGCAGAACTGCCTAGCTATGTCTCTGCCTTTGAGCAGCATGGACATGTCACTGCTTGTGAGGAACTGCATAAGGTAAGTCTCGACTGGATCTGGCACCCCGAAACCTCTTCCAGGCCCCAACCCTCTGTCCTGAGTCCCGTCCCATGCTCAAACTCTCTTCCTGAGTCCTGCACCCCCTTCTGCCCTCTGAACCCTTCAGTCCCAGCCTGGAGCCCCTTCCTGCACCCCTGAGCCCACACATCTAGCTACCCACACCTCCCACACCCAATCAGTTGCCCTAGCCTGGATCCCCCTCCTGCATCCTGAACCCCTCATTTCTGGCTCCACCGAAGAACATGCAGCTCCCTCAACTCAGAGCCAGTACCCACTCCCGCACTCATCCCCCTGCCTCAGCCCACTCCGAACTATTAGTGAAGCAGAATATTTGACTAACCAGCACCTCCCCCCATCGTTCAGCATGCTGGATAACAAAGCTTTTGCTATATTCTGCTTTTTGCCTTGTTTTTTATGACTAGATCAGAGGCAGCAGCACAGGGGTGGGGTGTCAGGCAAGACCAGGGATCTGGCTTAAAGCTGAAATGGGGGGGGAGGTGGCTGCCTTTCGTCATCCCCCCCCCTCCCCCGGGGTGTAAATGCCGAAATTTTCAGTGGTTACACATTTACCAGATAAATGCATTTTAACATCCCTGCTCTATATACTGGGCTCTTTACTGAGTAATAGCAACAGAGACATAATGTGCAAGTTAAGAGGTAATTGAGAAATGAATATTGCAAGATACAGCTCCTGATAATTTTAGGCAAAATTATGTTTAATTATATTAATTTTCATTCTATAGATTAGACATTGGTGAGAAACTGATATTAAGTGTCACGGTTTCATTAGATGGGAACGGCGTTTGGCTTATAACTGAAATTTAATTTCTATCAGGTATGAAAAGTTTTTTGGACGCCTATCTGACTACAACTTCTGTGTGACTAATGCAATGAAAGAAGATCTACAGAAGAATTGTAACATCAAGTAAGTCAAAGATCTCACAACACAAATGATTGTGTATAGATTTTCATTTAAATCAGCTAGCTAGCCAGCCCTAATGCTTTTGGATTCATAGAAGTCTTACTATATAATCAGGGATCCAAAAAGCTTCTTTCTGGCTAAGAACTAAGACTTAGAAAAATATATTTATCATGAAAGTACTGTTACTAATTCAGTGCTCCTGGTACTGGGAGGCCAAGAAACATAGAGTTGGTAGACATACATGTCACCAAACTTTTCTTACCTTTTTGTTTACTTTGTAAAACTTCTCAGTAGTTCCACAAAACTTAACTAAAAGTGAATATTTTTCCTTCCTGTGTAATTTGCTCTCTAAGAAATGTTAATGACAGCTAGAAGGTAGGGATGTGATAGTGTACGTGTTTAACCTTCATGGTTACACTCAGCACCGCCCCCACCCTCCACCTCTGTTGCTGTTTCAGAGGCAGCAGAGCGAGGTGGGGGGAGCAGGCTCCCCATGAGCTTCTGCTCTTTTTAAGCAGGCTCCCTGCGAGCACCAACTCCCAGGGAGTTGCCTGCCCACCCACGCTACTGCCTCTGGGTCAGCAGCTCAGGGTGGGGTGAGGTAGGGAGGGGCAGATGGCTCTGCAGGAACTAATGCTTGTGGGGGAGATGACTTAAAAGCTGGTTGCCCAGGTGCACCGGTTCTTCAGAGCTGCCTCTCCCCCTGGGTGTAAACTTGTAACCACTGAAAATTTCAGCGGTTACATGTTTACAAACCTCTCCTCCCCCCCCCCCCCTTTTTAACATTCCAATTAGAGAGGGGACCCACACAGGCATGGAAGTAAGCATGAAGTGATTGAGAGTTTTGGTAATAGTGGAAGTGAAGGATGAATCTTCTATTGAAATTTAAGCATTGGAGGAAATTGGAATTCCCAACCTCAGAAGAACATAAGGATGAGTAATAAATAAAAGTACTTCCTGGTTAGAGAGAATTTTTTGTGTGATGAAGCAGCTAGAGTGTGAGCGCACCATAGATAAACACATTGGACCTTAAAAAAAAGTTCACAATGAAAAGCATTAACAACTAAAATAGATACTTTTCTTTCTTGATAGATCAAAGCCCTCAATCCTGTCTTTAACTTTTTGCATGTGATGAGTGGTCATACTGAAGTCAGTAGAACTGATCAGCTATTTAATTGTTTATAGTTTAGGGGTGTCTTCAGAATAAGATGATTAATTGTTTTGTTCTATTGATACTTTTAATTGCCTTATATATATATATATATATATATTATTTGTTTCACCACAGAGCAATAACCCTATATGACAAGCCAGCTTCTTTTTTTAAGGAAACATCATTAGAACTTCAGCATAAATTGTACATGAAACTTGCTAAAGATTATGCTCCATTTAAAAGAGGGTACGTATAAGTAAAAGATGCTCTAACAGTCTTTATTAACTGAACTAAGACAAGCCAGCATACTTAGTTTAGAAACTCAGTGTATGCTTCTTCCCCATTAACTGACTTCAGCTCATCTTGGCTATTGTTGATGTGATTCACAAGTGCATGTGGAGTGGAAAAGGGTGTTTTTTTAAGGTGTCAAGTACCAAATAATTTTATCCCAAAAGTCACTGAACATTTATAGTCCAGAAAAACAAAAGGGTAGGCTAAGGGTAGGCTGTTTTTCTTAATGCAGATCCAGAGATGTGATCATGCTACCATTTTAATTACATTGCTCCTGGGGGAATTCTGTGCCAAAATTTAAAAATCCTGCACAAAAAAATAAAATTAAATTAAAAAAATGGTGTAATATTTTACAATTCTGCAGATTTTATTTCTCAAAATAACACTGCATAATCACATCAGTTTCAATTATTTTGGCAATTTATTTCACAATATTTGTCAGCAAGTATGTCTGTAACAATACACGCGCAGAGAAAAATTCCCTCAGGAGTAGAGTTAAAATAACTCCTGTGACAACCCAGTTCCTGTTTCTCTGCCCTCTCCCTTGTGCAGAGCCCAGATGGGGGGCCAGGCACCCACCACCAAGCCCCCCTCCACAAAGCCCAGCCCCTAACCCATACACCCTCCCTCCAAAACCTAGCCACATGGCCCACCCTAACTCAGACACCCACCCTTCTACATCTTAGTACCCGTGGCTCCAGAGGAAGGAACAGCTTGATGCTTGATCCCAGGCTTGCTTGGCACTTCCTGTGCGTTGCCATCTCCTTCCCTTAGGGGAAACTGCAGCTGCTGGGAACCCTCCATCTTCCCCTAGAGCAGCGGTTCCCAACCTTTTCCAGATGGGGACCCATTTTGACAATTCAGGAAGACTTGGTGACCCAAGGCAATTCAAAAACAGGGGGAAGAGGGAGGATAGAGCCACCTGGGGGGACAGTTGGTGACCCTTTTGAAATGTAATGGCGACCCATATTTGGGTCCCAACCCATAGGTTGGGAAACCCTGCCCTAGAGTCTTCTATAGTCAAGCCGCACTCTGCCAGGTCCAGTGGTCCCTAATTGCTGCCATCAGCACAGCAGCCCGTTCTTGTGGGGAAAGGAAATTCTGCGTGCACAACGAAGGATGTTAAGAAGCGAGTAATTGGCTAATTGGATAATCAGTACAATGTGTACTGACTACGCGATTAGTTAATAAAGGGAGGCGTTCTGTCCTGGCTCGCATTGGGTCCAGGAGCTACCTTGACCGCGGCTCTGCAGTTTAAATGTAGTAGGAGCTGGGCATGTAGGTAGTCCATCTCCTATTGCATTTAAACTAGAGAGTTGCAGTGGGGGTAGCTCCTGGAGCCAGCGTGAGTTGGGACTAAGCTGCCCACCTCTTACTGCATTTAAAATGCAGAGCCGCACTGGGAGTAACTTCTGGAGCCAGCACAAGCCTGGGACTGAGCAGTCCCAGCTCACACCAGCTCCGGGACCACAGAGATGGTGCTGGGGGGAACTGGCTTTTAAGCCAGCTCCACCCAGCACCAGCTCCTGCTCCCCCCCCCACCTCTTGCCTTTGCTGCAACCACCCGGCTCTTACTACATTTAAAATGCAGAGCTGCAGTGGTCCCGGACCTGGTGGAATTGGGACTCCTCAGTCCCAGCTCGCGCCAGGTCCATGAGCTACCCCGAGTATGGCTCTACGTTTTAAATATAGTAAGACCCAGGAGGATTTACTACATTTAATATGCAGAGCTGCAGTGGTCCCAGCTCTGTCCTGGCTTGTGCTGGTCCAGGACCTACTCCCGCTGTGGCTCTGCAGTTTAAATGTAGTAGGAGCCGGGCTGTCTGTGCAGCTGGACCAGCTCAAACCAGGAGAGAGCGCCTTTTCTTATCGACTAATCATGTAGTCGATACAAATTATATCCCAAAACCATAATGTGAACTATTATTCTCCAAGTACCATATTTAAGGCTATAAGCTATAAGCCTTAAATATCTCCCCAAATTGATCAGACAGGTTTGTAGTAACTTAACATTAAGTAAACCTATAAAATATGTAATATAATGATTTTGCAACAAGTTGGAGGTTTGTCCCTCTCATGCGGTATTAATCTTTGAAGCAGCACCATCTTTCATGGAGGTGATATGAAGGTTCTGGGACTCCTGACCTGTGTTCCTCCATCTCTGGGCAAAATGGCTCATCTGTTTCATAGCTGCTTTCAGTGAATTAGATCTGCTCACTTCCCATAGGCTTCTCTCAACTGATGAATACACTGGAGCCTCTGTAGCTTGAAGTAGACCTTTGATATAAGGCCCTTATGTAGATATGGGGAGCTAAATTGAGGCTAAGGTGAGTCTTGCTGTAAAAAAACCTCAGATATAGGTACTTGAAACATCCCTTGCTAGACAGTCAAAGAAAGAAATTTGGCAATTGTCAAATTCCTGGTGAGCTAAATAATGACTGGTACTGGCTTCCTCATAAAAAGAGCCCCATTCATATAAATTTCAGATTTTTCAAAATCATGAGCTAATATTAAGATTTCTTCTCCAGCAGTTTGTGTGATGTTTGCCATAGTAAATATCATAGAGACAAGGAAGACGAGGTAATACTTTTTCCTGGACCAATTTCTGTGTGAGAGTGTGAGACAGAGACAGGCTTTTGAACCACAAAGATCTTCCTGAAGAATAAAAGATATTATGTCACCCATCTTGTCCCTCCAATACCCTGCGACTGACAGCTATACTACATATTATAAATATCATGGCAGATGACTGTACAGTGAGAAATGGCTTAAAAACCCTGAGGACACTCAGTCCAGCTTGCTTTTTAAAATCCTTAGTGTAGAATGAATTGATTCCAGGTATATTTGATTGAACACAGTGTAGGCCATCATCTTCAAGGTAAATGAAGTACAGATTGGAGACATCCTTGGAAGTAGTATAGCTAGGATGTCAGTGAAAGCTAGGAAAAGAATCATCTGAGTCACATCATTGTGATACCCAGATGCTCACCACCAAAATAAAGGACTCCTCAGAGGTGTTAAATGATGCATTTGGAGCCAGAATGTTGTGAAATTCATACCCTTTGGTACAGTATTTATTTATATTCATGCACCTCCTTGCATAGTATATCTTGGAATTAATAATGATGCTTTTTAAATCCTATTTACAGAATAGACTCCATACGTCAAGATGTTGAGAAGTCTGCATTTACAGAGCTAGATGTCAGAAATGGAAGTGTGACACAAGACAGAGAGAGACCAGCTCTTCTAATCAGCAGCACCAGCTGGACAGGTCTTGAATCAAATTGGTGTTTGTTGTTAAAATTCCTGTATAATAACTTTACATTAAACAGTTGATAGAAATTAGAACTGTTCCACCCTCCCCCACACATAAACTTTGCTCTGATACAGGACATTACAGTCAGCAAAAACAAAGTTGTATACATTTCTTTTGATTAACAGGAAGAATTTGCAGATCAGCTATATGGACTCTCTCAATGTCTGCATATGAGGACCATAATCCATTGAATTTTTTAGTTTAATTATGGAGTTATAAGGTAAATGTCGAGCTCCATGAACGATTAGAGAAACAAGTCCTATCATCGTCTAACATTAGAAGTATGCTTACTATGTTTGCATGGTGCTATAGAATGGCTCTAATAAGTTCAATGTTTTGTCTTTCATTTCCTGGTACATTTATTACATATATTATTGCACTGAGAGAATTATTTGTTTTGAAAAGGTATAAAGCTGGAACAAAATCTGCTGTGTTGCAATTGAGAATGGAAGTGCGCATCTTCCATTAGAATTAACTGGGCAAGAATGTCTAATAAAATTGAGATGATGTGCTTCTGAGATGCTGTTTGACTTCAGTTTTTGTGTAATTGTTGGAAAAGATTCCATTAAATGCAGGAATACAGGCTTTTATTAGTATTACATTTATAGTATTTATAATATTAAAACCATATTGAAAATGTCACTTCAGTGAAGATGAGGAAAGTCATGATTGCTATCCTTTAAAGAGGATAAGTTTTTACAGCTAAAAATGCTAGCAATGTCACTAATACACCTTTCTTTTCTAGAGGATGAAGATTTTTCTATTCTTTTAAAAGCTTTAGAAGGTAAGTATCATGAAGTTTCCTTTGGCTATTTAAAGAGTTTCTTATTATGGATTTATTCTCAACAATTACTAAGCACTGCTTTTAAGAACAGCGCCTTCGGCTACATCTACACTGTAGCTTTCTTACTGAAAAGCAAATGAAGCGCGGAGTGGAATATCGCCACGGTCATTTGCATAATTAATTAGCAGCTGTTTTTGCACAAGAGGCTTTTGCGCAAAAAGGAGCTGTGTAGACGGTTCCTTTTTGTGCAAAAAGCCCCCTCTTGTGCAAGAACCGTTCTTCCTAATTTTTTCAGGAAGAATGGATCTTGCACAAGAGGGGTTTTTTGCGCAAAAAGGAGCCATCTACACAGTTCCTTTTTGCGCAAAAGCCTCTTGCGCAAAAATGGCTGCTAATTAATTATGAAAATGAAGCATGGCGATATTCCACTTTGCGCTTCATTTGCATAAGCTTTTCAGAAAGAAGGCTATAGTGTAAACATAGCCTTCATGTGCAAATGAAAATTCACAGGCATTTAAGGGACGGAGTAGTTTGTCACAGTATAGGGGTAAAAAAAACCCCTTAAGATCATAGTTATGTGCAGGATACAATTAAAATATTTATCATTAGGAAATCTATTTCCAACTATTTGATAAGGTGAGTTACAGCTGTAGTTTGTATGCAGCATGAAGTGGTATGGCTGCTACTGAGCTTCCTCTTGTGCCTGGGGTGCCTTTGCTTTTCCCGCAAAGGTTCCTTATACAGGTCTGGGTTTAGTCACAGTCATTCAAAGCCCCTGTCAAGGCTGTTCCCCACTCTGGCACTCTGAGTGAAGATGATGAGAGCCAGCAAGAGACCTTCAATGTCTTGCCTTTGTAGGCTCTGCTTACAAACTCCCCAGAGTTACAGATTTACTGACTTTAGGGGGTAGTTGCCACTACCAAGTGCAACAAACCCCTTTCTTCTTGAACTCAGGAAGAAAAAACTTGGACTTCCTTCCCCAGAAGTACTTCAAGCTCCTCTGCCACCAGAGAGCTTGAAAAAAGAAACAAAAGCAAACAAACTGTGTCTTTGATAGCTGAGCTCTCAGGCTAGGCAGACACACAGACGGACAGACCTCCTGTTTCTTTCCAGGACACAAGAATCAAATCATTGCCATAAAAAAGGTGATTTTATTAACAAAACAAAAAGATATACTTGATAAAACATACTTGATTGCTAGCAGTTACAGAACAACTGAGTAAGACGAATTAAAACACAGAGAGCATCTCTGGTTATGCTCTTAGATAGTGAATGGGGGAGGGAAGGCATAGATTCACACAGAGAAGTTTAACCAAACAACCAAAACCAAAAAACCACCCTGATCGTGACTAAATACACATTTTCCCTTGATTTACTCATGATCTGTTCCTAATTCAGTCCACTTCCATGCCCTGAATTCCTTGTAGGCATGGTAATTCTGATTAATGCATGTTGTTCCCTCCGGCCCTTAACTTAGAAATCACACAAAGGAAAAGCAGATCAGGGATCTATATGCAATTCAGATTTCAGCACTGTATCCCATTGGTTCTTCTGGCCCCCTGCCAACACCCTTGCTAGCTACCTGAGTTTAACCCTTTATTCACCAAGTGCTGGCCAGCACTCCTACCCATCACAGCCCCAGATTGAAGTCCCCTACCCAGACATTTCTCCTACTACTGCCAGGCCCCTACGACAGGAGAGCTTTTGCAATCTTTCCCTAGCTTGTCCAGTATCTTTCCTGCCTTAGCAGGCTATTCCTAGTCCTTCCTGTCTGGAGTCTTAGACCCAGATCCCAGGACTCTGCTGGAGCATGCTCAGTCCTAGCAGTCTCTGTTCTCCCTGAGGACCTCCCCTTCCGTGCAGCCACCTTTTGTCCTTTATTGGGAATTACTTGATGTGAGATGCAATGGGTGAGTGCTTGTGGATTCAGATATCACTTGGTCACTCACTGAAAGGCTATCTCCTGTTCACTCAGATGCAAAATGCGTACCTGTTCCACAATGTTAGGGCGGTCAGTGGGAGTTGGACGTATTACTGGCCCTATCGCTCCTTGTGTACAGTGGGTTGTGAAACTGACATGCCTGAACTGCATCAGCCCAATGAGCCATTGATTTGGGGGAAATTAGGCTCAGGTGGACTCATTCTGTAATCAGAGTTGGCTTAGATCCAAGTGCTCCAGTCCATGAGGCAAACCACCCTGTTACACAACATATACACAGACACACACTTTCAAATTCCTGGTGAGATGATTTCAAGAAAGAGGGAACCCCCATTAAACAATTTGGATAGTCTGTTTGACTGGATTTTTTAACCTAACAAGAAGAAACAGCTGGAAGTGGTCAAAGAGTAATGTGGGGTTGCTGCAGATTTCATGAACTGTACATTTAAAAGCATAATATCCATATAGTTTGTTTATATAGTATAAAAAAGGAAATCTGTCAACATATATATTTTAAAAAACTCTGAGAAATCAGTTTTAATGAATTTTTTATTTTCGTAAAATGAAAATCTTGCGCCCACTTTAAAATCAGAGGGATTGTCTGCATGAGGAGGAGGCAACAGGATTTGCCCTAGCAGTGTTGTGGGTGACACACACCTGTGACTAAACCTTGCAGACTGATTTCTTTAAGGTTGCAGCATGTTTCAGAGAGGACTAGGCGATTCCTTATGAAGAGTTATTACTTTGCATAATGACTGTTATGAGAGGCTCAAATTAGAATCACAGTACCCAATGTCAATTTGCATGTTTGCCTGTAGTTTTTTTCTATTTGTCTGAAATAGTGTTCTCATTTGCACAGGAGAATTATTCTTAAATGAGTGTGTGTGTATCTGGGCACACACAAAATAACTTTATTTGTTTTGCAGATTATGAAGAGTACGTCAATGATGGAATCAAGCTTCCTTCTTTAATATGTGTGATAACAGGTACCACTTTTTCATTGTAATTTTCTGTTCCTTTTCAAAGCTGATACCAGAGGATTAATTTTTGTCATCCCACTAGATTGACTTTTAAATAGATTTTTTTATCTTTATGAAGTAACAAAAGGAATAGAATATTTGTTTGGCACTGATTTAACACATCAGTGGTTGGAGCAAAAATCAAGAATGATGGTATGCTTGCATTTTAAAATAAAAGATGCTACAGCATACAAATCTAGCAATTGTATTGTAGTCTGTAATTCCTTTGGACGTATTTTCAGAATTTGAATAGTGAAGAAATGCTGGTAAAACAACTTAAAATATGGGTTTAAGTGGTATTTGGCTATAAATAGAGAGAAATTTGTCTAGTACTTGCTGAGGAGACTTACTGGTTGAATGTGAGGTTTTTGCAAAATACTGTAGGCTGTTCAACAAATGACATTTTTTCCTCCTAGTACAAAACTAATAACTTAGCATGAAGCTAGCAAGGCACTGTGCTGCTGGAGGGGGCCATCTTTCAGTGGATTTGTATCTGATTACAGTTTATTTACAATTTATCGTTGTAACTTCTGGTTGTCCTCAGAAGACCCATTCAGGTTCAATGTCATTATGCTAGGCCCTTATGAACACTGATGAAGATGCAGCCCCTTCTTCACATACCTTACAATCTAGGAATACAAATGAGATGTGCTCTTCATCACTAGACTATAATGTGTAGACAAACCCCCCCTTTTGGTAATTACAGCAAAAACACTAATATATATTGTGTGTTTGTTTTCCATTTAAAAGGGAAAGGGCCTTTAAAAAAGCACTACAACAGACTGATAGACAAAATGCACTTTAAACACATCCAGATCTGTACACCGTGGCTTGAAGCTGAGGATTACCCTGTTCTGATAGGTAAATAATGGATTACAGTTGTTGAAAAAGCTTTAAAGACTCAGGAACAATGTGTGAGTCTTAAGCAAAGGCTATGGATAGCTGTTGAGAATTTTGGGAAAAGATGGCATGGTATTTATCAGGTGATTTTTTTTACCAGGTAAAATCATGCATTTGGCACATTGGAAAAAACTTGTTAGTGTCAGTTTAAGGTAATTTCTATTTTTAAAACTGTTTAGTTAATAATGCCACTTTATACTTAATTTTAGACACATATTCCAACTGGGGTTATGCAAAGCAGTTGATGTGTAGGTTAATTTAGGGTTGTACAAATACAAAGAAAACTACAATGGGCATCATTACTAATATATGTAATTATAATACAGTATTGAACATAGGCATGGCTACATTTTGGTTTATTTTCTCAAGGAAGTGGTACATGGTACGACTCAGTTTTCAATATCACATAAAAATATTGAAAACATTTTATTATATGAAAACAACAACACAGAGTTGTAAGCTTGAAGCACTAAGCAATCAGAAGCATGCAGAGTTGCAGCCCAACAGTCCAGCTCCGTTTGGCCATGCAACATCTTCTAGCAGAAGACCAGCTTTGATGTAGTGAATAGGCCATGCCTGTTTCTCAAATTTGAATAGATGTATCACAAGTCTGAAAAAAATGATTTTGTATTTACTGAATCCTGATGAAATTATTCTTCCCAGTTTCCTTGTTTAAACTTGGTTTAAGTTGGTATTTACCAGTGTTCTGTCCTGAAGTAGTTTTTCCTGGGAAGTTGCCAGCCCTTATTTTAGAAAGTAGGTACAGGAATATCACAGTAAAATTAAATTATTTGTTAAGAATATAATATATAACTGTAATTTGTGCCTTTTCTTATGACTGAGAAATTGTTTAATTTTTGAAACTGCAGTTTCTCCTCCTATTCAGGTAACTAAGTGTAGAATTCCATCTTGAAGGTATGGTAATAAATCTATGACCATACCACCCTGAATAAGCCTGATCTCTGTATTAAAAAGCCTCTGTTTGCCACCTTTTGATTTTTCAGATAGGCTAATATACTGGATTGATTTCTGTTCAATATAGTCTCAGGTTCTGTTCAGCAAGATCACATTGGAGAGTTCTAGCTGAACTATTTAAAGTAGCTGAGGAAATGAGGAAATAGAATGTTTATACTTCCTTAGCATTTTAGATAAATGAAGCTTAATAAAAGTATATAAGGATAAAATAATGGCAAAATACAAGTTCCGCCTGATTTAAGCCCCTTGAGTCTGCCACTGTCAGTTTATTTGATTGTAAAGCAGCATGTATATCTGTGGTGGTTTGTAAGTGATGAATATTCATCTCTGTCAACTTGGACTCGATAAATTGTCCATGTATTGTAAAGGCATTTGGATTGGAAGAGTCCCCCGTGGGTCATCTAATTCATCCCCCTACATTGTGGCAGGATCAATTTTAATGTTTTTATTACCATTTGTAATGCATGGGGCTAGAGTAAGTGTATAAAATCTGTTCTTTTTTTTCCAATTTCTCTTCTCCACTTAACATAAGCTAGTTAGTATGCTTCTAAATCGCAGCTATTCTAAAAAATAAAAAATTGTATGGCTTTTACTCACTTGAATTCTGACATAAATGATATTCCAAGTAGTTATGTTTAAATGACACCAAAGGAAACTATTTTCCTCAGAAACTGTTAATGGTTAATAAATGGTATATTTTCAGAATAACCTTGAGAGTTAATCACTTTCAGAAGAAACTTATTAAAGTCAGTTTTGTTTCCTTTATAATTTATAGGGTCAGCAGATTTGGGTGTCTGTCTCCACAAATCATCTAGTGGCTTGGATCTGCCTATGAAGGTGGTAGATATGTTTGGCTGTTGTTTGCCTGTATGTGCAGTACATTTCCAGTGGTAAGAGTTTGCTTATTTTGACATAGACTAAAATAACCCAAAAATATTTTTTACAACAAATAGGATAGTTTGCTACAGAATCACAATATAACAATTGCTGCTGATATTGATTCTTAATTATGGCACAATTATATAATAGAATCGTAGGGCTGGAAGAGACCTCAGGACGTCATTTAGTCCAGCCCCCTGCCCAAAGCAGGACGGATCCCAACTAAATCAAGCCAGCCAGGGCTTTGTCAAGCTGAGACTTAAAAACCTCTAGGGATGGAGATTCATAAGGTAAATAAAATAAGTTACGACATGTAGAGGTCATTTTAAAAATGAACATTTGGATATCTTAGCATTGGAAAAAGTTAGAAAAGGGCAATGAACATGATTAGGGGTTTAAAGCAGTTGCCATATGAAGAGAGATTAAAAAGACTGGGACTTTTCATCTTAGAAAAGAGGAGACTAAAGGGAGATATGAGAGGTGTCTATAAAATCATGACTGGTATGGAGAAAGTGAATAAGGAAAAGTTATTTTCTTCTCATAACATAAGAACTAGGGGTCATCAAATGAAATTAATAGGTAGCAGGTTTATAACAAACAAAAAGAAGTTTTTCTTCATGTAGCACACAGTCAACTTGTGGAACTTCTTTCTAGAAGATGTTGTGAAGACCAGGGCTTAACAGGGTTCAAAAAAGAGCTAGATAAATTCATGGAGATTAGGTCCATCAATGCTTATTAGCCAGGATGGGTAGGAAAGGTGTCCCTAATCTGTTTGTCAGAGGCTGGAAATGGGTGACAGGGGAGGGATCACCCTGTTGTTTTCATTTCTCTGGGGCACCTGGCATTGGCCACTGTTGGAAGACAGGATACTGGGCTAGATGGATCTTTGGACTGACACAATATGGCTGTTCTTATGTTCTTATATTCACTTTTTGCTGTGGAAAAGTTAGGGTATTAATTGCAGTATCCTAGCCAGTTTGCCTGTTCTAAACTACTGGATTTGTTTCTCTGTACTGTTTGAGAGATGCTTCATTCCACTCTAGGATTGTCTAAACCTCAGAGATTGATGAAGTGTTACTGTATCCACTGTTTATAAAGTACCTGTACCTTTTGGGAGAAATATGGCTTTCATAATGTAAAGATACTTTGTCTTGTGCTATAACATTGCTGGTGACAGCAGCAGAGAATATTCTGTGATATTATTGTTCATGACTGCAATATATAATGAACACTCTTTTTGTGTGATTTTTTTAATAGGATCGGTTTAATAAGCCTATAAAATACACTAGCTTACAGTATGATCTTGGTATCTTCAAGTGAAAAATGCACATTTCAAATTTTTAAAGAGTTCCGCTTGGAAAAAAAAATCCTCAAAGAAAATCACTGCACTGTGTTATAGACTGCTGCAATTTAATCTATCCTGCTTCATGGGCAAATTCTGAGGAGAATAAAATCTGCTGTAATTTAGCCATTTTTCAGCCATCTCATTGTATAATGTATAACTTAGACTCTCACCCAGCTATCAAGTTACAATACGTAATTTTACACAATCTTATACATCACCAAAATTTGACCTACTGAGTCTAAATCCAAAGTGGTGTAATTTGTATGCCATAGGGATGGAACAGAGGGGCTAGAATGTAAACCAGTAAATAGGCTGCAAATTAATGTAAACCATCCTTACTGTAAGTTGTACTATAGTATGGTAAGCTACATGTTGGTAAATGCACGGGTGCAGTGCAATGTAAGGGAGACTTAGAAAGCATTATAATCGAACCTGTTGCATGTGAAAGAAGACTTATTATTCTGTCCTAGCTTCCTTTAGATTCATTTAGACTCTGTGACTGTGCAAGACCTGTGTTTCAGAAGGGTTACATACAATAGAGCACTGCATACTGGTCATTATTGAAATGAATGGCTTCAGTTACAATGAGCTAACAAAGACTGATGACTGCAATTGTACATTACTCTGTGCTGGCGGACCAAATAACATGTCGCCACTGTATCCTTTTTATTCCTCCCCAAGAGGAGGAATTTCTAAGTTTGGTAATACACTTTGTGTAGCAGCAGTTCTGGATGGGCTTCTTATGCTTGGAGGGGAGGACTAATCTTTTTCTGTCATTTGCAGCTATGCAAGGAATGGAATTTGTCTAGAGATCCAGGATCTTAACAACATGGGGGTTGTTGTAGGGTTTACAAGCCCCACACTAAGCATGGGTAGAAGACATAGGAGAGTCTTCCCCGCTCACATGCAACCAGACTGACTATACCCCAGCACAGCTGCCAGAACCACCCATCATAGAGGCATGCACCCACAATTGAGACTAATAGGGAAAACAAGTCGAGCTATTGAGGAAGGCCCGGGATAGTGGCTGGGCATCAACACCATACCAGACTCCCTCCAAGAAACTGACTGAGAGACAAGAGAAGCCTGGAAACCCTGGAGTTTAAGGGCTGATTGGCTCAGTTTAGGTTAAATGGATGGACTGGGTTAATCTGATATGAATAGAGGGAGACCACTTAGGAGAAAAATCTCTCTAGTCTAGAAATTGTCCCCAGAGTATTTGATAGGACTATAATACATAAGGAATCTCTGCAAGTATTGAAGTGGAGGAGCCTTTTGTGCTGTTCTCACATTTTCTTCACTGGTTTTGTTCACAGTTTACACGAACTTGTGAAACATGATGAAAACGGCTTGATATTTAAGGACTCTAATGAACTCGCAGAACAGCTGAAGGTAAAGATATTAGAAGCTCAAATAATTTGTTTCCTTTTCCTTGTTAATGGGAAGGTACAGCTTTGCATGTATGGAGTGAGGAGATCATATATCTTATTATGTTTTTTCTTCCTCTGTCCTCTCACATTGTTTGCTTTTGGGTAGTGCTGCTTTTTGGATGCATGCTTTAAATATGCATCTCACAAGGAATGTGTTGCCTATAGTTACAGATTTTATTGGCTACATCTATTTGTGTATGAATGTAAAGCAAGAAAGCACATTTTAAATATTTTATCATCTTGTGGTACCTAGAGATCTAGAAGGAGAGTCCACCTTACTGCTCCTCTCCTAGTAATCTATCCATTGAAGTTACAAGGGGTGGGAGAAGCTAGAAGTGTGATAATTAATTTGTGTTATTTCTTTAACCTTGTAGATGCTCTTTTTGGAATTTCCTACCCCTGAAAGCAAACTTCATACGTTCAGAAGAAATCTTCAGGAATCCAAGCAGCTGAGGTGGGATGAGAGCTGGGAACAGACTGTCCTTCCTGTGCTTAGGAACAATTCATGATTTCCAAAAAAATGGACAAAAGAATTTGCGCTTACGATTTTCACATTCCCAGGTTTGGTTATACATGATGGAAATGATGAATAAAGTCTTTATATTTGATCTTAGACAAGTTTTTGTACATGTCTCCATCCCAAAATAATCTTCCTAACACATATTTTCATCTGTGATTTGAACCAGTTACATGAATAATTTGCTATGGTCTGAGACTGGTTTACTGCTGAACTGTACTTTACACTACATACTGATAGAGGACATGGTCCTTGCCTGAAGGAGCTTCAGTTTCCCTGTCTATCCAGACCCTTAATTTACTGCTACCCTTTGGAATGAATGTATACAAGAGGGAAGAATTCAGATTGCTTTAGGAATCCTAAACTCAGAATATTTTGACTGTTGTCATTTCAGTTTTAAACATGAATGGGCAAGGGGCTGCTGGAGCCTGTGGTGCAATGGGGCCAGCTGGGCTGGAGCAGCCCCTCCCCCGCAATGTGCTAGGCCCGGCTGGGCTGGAGTAGGCCCCCCCTTTACATCCCTAATGGTATAATGGTTATATTTTCTGTTGCTGCAGTGAACACTTTTCTCCGGGTAATTACAGGTGGCTCTTTCACGTGAACAGGAGGCACTCTTCATTTTGAACAAGAATGTTTGCTCATAAGGAAACATTCTGTTTTAAATGTAACTTCAGAATAATTCATGTTCTTGGCTGTTCTTCACCAGGTAAATATTGAGTATCTCCTTGTACCTCTATATGGTCACAGAACCAGAGTCTTGTGAAGTCTGTTGCTCTGGATGTGCATGCACAATATCCATCTTGCTGTTTGTACTGTACATAATGCCACATCAGCTTTCTGGATGTACACTCTAACATAGCTTTATTGTTGGTATTATCACTCATGCATGGTCGTGATGTTCACATGCTGTTTATTGTTATCTTATAAACAAACTGGGACTAACTAAACTTTAACAGTAACAAGTCACCGGGACCAGATGGCATTCACCCAAGAGTTCTGAAAGAACTCAAATGAGAAATTGTGGAACTATTAACTGTGGTTTGTAACCTGTTCTTTAAATCAGCTGTCGTACCTAATAACTGGAAGATAACCAATGTGACGCCAAAATTTAAAAAGGGCTCTAGAGGTGATCCTGGCAATTACAGACCAGTAAGTCTAATGTCAGTACCAGGCAAATTAGTTGAAACTATAGTAAAGAATAAAATTGTCAAACACACAGATGAACATAATTTGTTGGGCAAAAGTCAACATGGTTTCTGTAAAGGGAAATCGTGCCTTACTAACCTGCTAGAGTTCTTTGAGGGGGTCAACAAACACATGGACAAGGGGGATCCAGTGGATATAGTGTACTTAGATTTCCAGAAAGCCTTTGACAAGGTCTCTCACCAAAGGCACTTAAATAAAGTAAGTTGTCATGGGATAAGAGGGAAGGTCCTTTCATGGATTGATAACTGGTTAAGACAGGAAACAAAGGTGGAAATAAATGGTAAGTTTTCCGAGTGGAGAGAGGTAACTAGTGGGGTCCCCCCCGAGGGTCTGTCCTGGGAACCATCCTATACAATTTATTTATAAATGATCTGAAGAAAGGGGTAAACAGTGAGGTGGCAAAACTTGCAGATGATTCCAAACTGCTCAAGATAGTTAAGACCAAAGCAGACTCTAAAGGGCTTCAAAAAGTTCTCACCAAACTAAGTGATCGGGCAACAAAATGGCAAATGAAATTTAATGTTAATAAATGTAAAGTAATGCACATTGGAAAAAATAATCCCAACTATACATACAATATGATGGGGACTAATTGTGCTATGACTACTCAAGAGAGAGATCTTGGAGTCCTTGTGGATAGTTCTCTGAAAACATCCACTCAGTGTGCAGTGGCAGTCAAAAAAGCAAATAGAATGTTGGGAATCGTTAAAAAAGGGATAGAGAATAAGATAGAGAATATCGTATTTCCTCTACATAAAACCATGGTACGCCCACATCTTGAATACTGTGTACAGATGTGCCTGCCTCATCTCAAAAAAGATATATTGGCATTAGAAAAGGTTCAGAAAAGGGCAACAAAAATGATTAGGAGTTTGCAATGGGTTCCATATGAAGAGAGATTAAAAAGTCTTGGACTTTTCATCTTAGAAAAGAGGCGACTAAGGGGGCATATGATAGAGATCTATAAAATCATGACTGGTGTGGAAAAAGTGAATTAGGAAAAGTTATTTACTTATTCCCACAATATAAGAATGAGGGGTCACCAAATGAAATTAGTAGACAGCAGGTTTAAAACAAACAAAAGGAAGTTTTTCTTCACTGAGTGCACAGTCAACCCATGGAACTCCTTGCCAGAGGATGTAGTGAAGGCTAGGACTTTAACCGGGTTCAAAAAAGAGCTAGATAGATTCATGGAGGTTAGATTCATGGCTATTAGCCAGGATGAGTAGGAATGGTGTTCCTAGCCTCTCTTTCTCTGGAAGTGGGTGATGGGAGGGATCACGTGAGGATTACCTGTTGTGTTCCCTTCCTCTGGGGCATCTGGTATTGGCCAGTGTGGGCAGACAGGATACTGGGCTGGATGGACTGTTGGTCTGACCTAGTATGGCCGTTCTTATGTTAACTAATATGCCACAACCCCAGGGTATCTAGGTCTATGTATATCTCTGCCCTGCCTTGCTTCTGGGAAATGAGATCAAAGCAAGAAGTGCCCCTACCTTGCCCCAAGTCTCTGGATAGCATACAGCACACCTAGAAATCAGGTAGTATTCTAAAGCTAGCGCATTTCATTCCCTATCACGTGCCCAGTGGCAACTGTGGAGATGGGAGCAGATTTTTAAATATTTTCTTGTAAAATTTTGTACAGCACCTAACCTAATGGGGTCTTGATTCTGCCTGGTTGAATTGTGCTATTGAAGGGCATTCTCTTAGAGGGGCTGTTGGTTTTGGACTTTGCTCCTTCCCTTGAATTCCACGTAGCCCATGTTTGGTGACTTTTTAGGAATGGTTTGTCTTTTCTCCTGGGAGAGGGAGATTTGGGAGGCTGGATACTGGAGAGAAACATATTGTTGGCACTTACATTTTGTATGTGTTTCCGTGTTTCCTGCTGAAAATACATTCTTTTGACCGTTTCCCATTAGCTGCAATGGGCTGACAGAGTACAGGTTGAAACTCTCTGGACCGTGGATATTGCAGGATCAGAGAATCCTGGTGGAAGGCTGGTGCCTGGGAGCCCAGCGGGCTGACCAGGCTGTGGGAGCCTGGTGAGCGGCAGCGGGGCTGCCCAGCGGGACTTGGAGCTCGGCCTGCAGCAGCAGGGCTGCCTGGCAGGGCAGCGGGGATCAGTGATGGGGGGAAGCTGGGCCAAGGCTTGCTGGAGGTTGGTGGCAGGGGGGCCAGAAATGACCCTCCCTGGTCTGGCAAAATCCCTCATCCAGTACCAGTAGGGCCCCTAGGGTGCTGGCTCAGGGTGGTCTGACCTGTACTCAGTCTGTCCATATTGTGTGGTGCAAAGGAAACAAGATCTTCCTTGTGTCTGTATGTGACACAGAATTTTAAAGTAAGATACTTCTAAGATAGGCCTACCTCCTCCTCAGTCGTGTGAACCCCCCTTCCTCATCCTGGGTATGGCACAACCTCCATCTTCTCATGGGCTAAATGTCCTGCCACTCCTGCACAGCCAGTTGGAATTCCTATTTCCTGTTGGCCTACTACAGCCAAGGCTCACTCCACTCCCAACCTACTCTAACCTTCCCTCCCACTCCCAATGGGAATCAATATGACGCACCTACAACAAAACAAATGGCTTTGACTCTCTGTTCAAACCCTGCCCTTCTATTTCCCAATCCCATCTGTTTGGCTCATCGGAGTGGTATGTCCAATATGTGGCTTGAAGCTCCAAGGTGCTGAACAGCCTGAAACTGAACTTCAATGAGAAATGAAACTGCCCAAGATTTCCCAAGAGGACAGTAGGCCTGATAGGATGGAGCCCTGCAGCTCGATTTAGTTCATATACACAACAGTGTAAAATAGGAGTTAATTCCAATTTACATCAGAATCTGAACCCCTGATATACTTCAAATGCCAGGCAAACCTATGGCATTGTAATGCATTTATTGTAGCTATTCTGTTATTCAAGTTGTGACAGGAAGACAAGCACAGTAAAGAGTCTAAATAAACAGATCATAGCTCAAAACCAAGAGCAAATATAAATAATTCTTTACTATAAAAACAGAGAAAATGTTCGTTGCTCTATTTCACCATGCCAGGAAAAGAGATTCATTATTTTTGGTCTCCCAAAACTTATTTCCAGTGTTTGCATATCACAATGCCAAAGACACAGTACAGTTTACTTCCATATGCCCTTGGAAGAATAATGTCTCAGTCTGCGTGAGGCTACGTTCCTGCAATGGAGCCCCACTAGAAGCTGTCAATTATACGGTTGGGGTCTAAAACATTTACAATGTACAGAGCTTAAATTTGCTTTCTGAGTCTGTTTCTCAAGTACGTGTCCAGAATTCAAGGATATTATGATCAAAAATGTCAAAATTTGTCTGCAAGTAATATTGGATTTACAAAGTCTCCACTAGTAATTTTAGCAGAGTTATGTTTGACTGCAGGTCAGACAGGAAAAGGTTCTTTGTGTGAGTAGGAACAACCTGCCATCCAATCCCAACTTTGCCTGGAGAGAGAAACAGAAATAAGAATAATCACACTTCTGCTTAGTAAAGCACAAAACATACTACAGTGTGCCAAATTGTGTAATAATGGCTCACTAACTGGCTGTGAAAGCAAGACACACAAATATTCGGGGTAAGTATTTTTAAGATTTCTCTTAGATGCTTGTGCAATATATTTAGCATCTTTTTTATTAATTATCCACTTCTCAAGGACCACATGTCCAGCTTGTATTCTGTAGACGTCTAGATTTTGAGGAAGCTATAAGAGAAAACCCAAACTCTCCTCCTTCCTCTACCCTCCAATTTAATTGAATCTGACCCTGGCCTGTCTATATTTAAATAACGACTATTGGTCAAAACCTCTGTTTTAAATGGCAGATGAAATGTTACCTATACAACATGAGAGCACTAGTTATTAACCCCCACTGACTACTCAGCTAACAGTCACCAAGCTTGCAGTTGGTTCTGAGGATGCAATATAGCAAGTGTTAGTCTCATTAGAATGCAGTAAAAAGAGGCCCCATGCTTGACATCAGCTCTGCGGGAGTAGACTTGTGTTCCTATTCAGACCCCCTACAGGATTCAGCTGGTGGATTAGTCCCTTACCTTTGGACAATGCCCACCACCAAAGCTTGCTGTCTTCGGCTCCGTAACAAGATAAAATAACTGGGAGGAAGGCCAAATCTATCACGGAGTACGCTCAGCGCGACACTCACCAAGTTCAGTTTGGAAGAGGTGATAGGTGTCTGGATTACGAACTGTGAAGGCAATGTAGATCTCAGGTGGTTTTCCAGCAGTTCTGGAAGTGGAAAATTGCTGCAGGACACTGATGAGGGATAAAGTTATCTCAGGATCATACACCACATCTATGTAAAAAAAAAAAAAGGGTATAATTTATTAACACACAAAAAGCAGAGTAAAATACACAGCAAAAGGAAAATGGATGCACTGTCCAGTAATTTCGGGGAAGCAGCATCAGCCCCAATGATCATCTCTAGACCAAAAGGAATGTACAGTAATTCCTCACTTAACATGTGCCCGCTTAACACGTTTTCGCGATAGCACGATTTTTTTTTTAGGGAACATTTTTCAAACAACACAACCCCGTCCCCACAATAACACGATTTCCTCTAGGGCCAGCTGGCCGCCGGCAGCTGTGTGAGGCTTCCCCTGCCTCCCTGCAAAGCAGCAGAGGCTTGCTGTTCGCCGCGCCGTTCCCCGGTGACCCCCTCTGGCTGGACACAAGGCATCTGGCCAGAGGGGGTCACCGGGGAACTGCGTGGTGAGCGGCAAACCTCCGCCGCTTTGTAAGGAGGCAGGGGAAGCCCTGCGCAGCTGCCGGTGACCGGCCAGCTGGGGAAACCCGGCCGCCGGCTGCAAGCCCCCTCCCCTGTCTTTCCCTTCCCTTCTCCAGAGCCAAACACCTCCCCTCCCTGCTATAACCCAGTCCCCTTTCTCCCCCAACCTTATGTCCTTGTCCCAGCTGCTAACAAGTGCAGGCTGGAGCTGCGAGCGCACATGCGCTTGAAACGCAACCCCCACCTTTTCCATTATTTTCAATGGGAAAATTGACCCCGCATAACACGTTTTCACTGAGCACGATCATTTTCTGAAACATATCTACCGTGGTAAATGAGGAATTACTGTAGTTGTGACTGTTTAGTGATTATACCCAGCTAGGGAGGAGGTTGAGGGCAAGTCTACACTTAAAACACTGCTTTGACAAAGCTGCTCTGTTGTAGCTCTTAACATGCTCCTGTGCCAATGGAAAAGCTTCTCCCGTGGGCATAGTTAATCCACCTTCCTGAAACGTAGTGGCTGTGTTGATGGAAGCAGCTCTCCTGTTGACAACACTGTCTACATGGGTGAATAGGTTGGTGTAACTGGATTTTTCTCATCCCTGAGCGAGGCAGTGATATTAACATGGGTATGTAGTGTAGACCTGGCCTGAAAAGATAATAGAAAACAAGAAGGATTTGACAGGTTCTCCTTGGCCCTAAAGATAGGCCAGCCTGAAGCAGGAGTTCTGGCAAGGTTGAGTTTTTAGGAGATGATGTTGGATGGCAAAGACTATTTAAAGGCTTATTTTGCAAAGATGATGCCAGGAAGCAAAAGCCCCGGACCTGTCAAAGGGCTAGCATCCTCTCCTCAGGGAGAAGAAGAGTACAAGTCTGCAGAAAGGCTGGGACAAATGATGGGTGGAAAAGAATCAGGTTGAGGCTGTTCCATGTTACTCCTCATGGACTTTCTATTGACATATTGGTCATATTTAAGTGGTGGCTGGTGGGGCCTGCAAGGGTGCATACCTCAGCTGAGAGGGAGTGGTGGTAAGGATGGACTCTCACAATCTGTTTTAAATTGCATTAATGTTGGTAGGTAAAGAGGGTAATGCAATGTATCACTTGTAGACCATTAGTTATAAACAGATGTTTATTCTTTATTTTAAGAATAAACATCTGTTTATAACTAATGGTCTACAAGTGATACATTGCATTTCTCCTCACACACCTTGGAGCATCTCAGCTGAACTCCTACGCAGCTTGACTGGTTCCCCCACATCCAAAATATGGGCTGAACTTCTGCCTTCTGCTACATCTGTGCAGTTCTGCATCGTGTCTAGAAGGACAAGTTTGTATGGTGCAAGGTGGGTGTACTTCTACATTGCACACACAGTGTGCTGTCCACTAGCCATGTGTACTCTGCTATCAAACACTGAAAGTTCTTAGTTCACTTTGCCGTATCTGACATTGAAACTTTGGGTACATCAAAGTTCACTAGAGAATGTTTAGTGTGTGGTGGCAGGGACAGACAGTAAGTGTGTGGTGCAGATTTAAACCTTTGCTTACCACATGCTATTTGTCAAGACAAGCCCTGAGTATTGTTAGATTTACTATTAAACTCCTCAACATTATCAGATGAGCAAGCGCTAAAAAAGTAAAATTAATATACACTATCCTTGCTGAGAATGCCAGCCAGCAGCACTCTGGAAATGTAGAATGAATCTCCAATTTTACAACAGAAGAAGTGACAAAAGAGAAATGAATTGTTTTTCAAGGATGAGTGAACAACCATGGAATACTGGGCTGAAGACAGCATGGTAAAATGAGGCAGAATTACATCCCTCACACTTCAGACTTTGTAGTTGACTCACCAGTTATCTTGACTAAATAAAGTCCAGGAATTATTATTTGTGCATTTTTCTCTCATTATTTCACCATTTGTGCTAGGAGATTAGTTAGTGAGATGCAATCACATAGGTACTGTACCTGCTGCAATGACAACGTCAGCTTGAAGCTCTAAAAGTTGTTCCTTTGTGACGGAATCCCAGTCTAGTTCTGCAACTGTTATTTTTGGTCCTTGTAAATCCGTCACTTCTGCCCTCTGGCTCTGGGATTGCAGTTTGGCGTGATTCACAGTTTCAGACTCCAAAACAAAGCCATTTAGATGGACGTTTTCCTTCAGTTGTCCAAGAACACAGTGATGGCAGTCACTAAACACATATGCCTTGGGATGACAAGTTTTACAGATTGCAATTCCTGTGAGGCCAGTCCCACTTCCTAACTCCAAGACGGTCCTGAAGTTTAATGGATTACAACAAGTATTTACACAAGGGTCTAAACAAGATTCAGTTACCAAATCAAAGCAAACAGAAGTGTATCCACCTTAGAGCAAAACTTGCAGTACGTTGTTTCAGTGATTCTTGAATAAACTATCCAAATTCCAGTCTTTGCTTCAAATAAGTACCAGGAATAAAAAATAACTAGGATTCAATTATAACAATAGAAATTAGAGAGTGAAAATATGTATAAAACTAAATTGGTCCTAGGGACCAATACAGGACTCTTCCCTGTGGTATTATGTGCATATCCAGACCAAAATGTTTTCTTCTTAAATTTCATGCCCTAGGACAGGTCTACACTGTGGGGGAAAAAAGTAGATCTAAGCTACGCAATTAGATTTATGTTAGTACAGGTGGGACCTCCCTGGTCCAGCATCCTCGAGACCTGAGGTCCCGGATGCTGGCTGCAATGCTGAAAAGCTCCCAACTGTACCTTGTTGGACTGCCCTAAACAACTGCTGTATTCCTTAAGGAAAGAGTTTGGGTTGAAGGATAAAGAAATGACAGGATGAAGCCTAAGCACGTGACAGGCTGAATATAGTCTGTTTGGTAGTGGGGCATTGGCTCCTATGTCACTTACCAATGGAGCCAGAAAATTCTTCCATCAGATAGTCCCTAAATCTCCTCTTAGATTAAATCTCAACTATAACAAGCCATTGACAGAAAGAGCAGCAGTCAGTCCATCAATAAGAACATAAGCACACCCACACTGGTCAGACCAAAGGTCTATCTAGCCCAGTATCCTGTCTCCTGACAGTGGCCAATATCAGATACCCCAGAGGGAGGGATCACAACAGGTAATCCTCACGTGATCCCTCTCCTGTCACCCATCTCTAGACAAACAGAGGCTAGGGACACCATTCCTACCCATCCTGGCTAATAGCCATTGATGGACCTAACCTCCATTAATCGATCTAGCTTTTTTTTGAACGCTGTTAAAGTCCTAGTCTTCACCACATTCTCTGGCAAGGAGTTCCACAGGTTGACTGTGTGCTGAGTGAAGAAAAACTTCCTTTTGTTTGTTTTAAACCTGCTGCCTATTAATTTTTATTTTGTGACCCCTAGTTCTTATATTGTGGGAATAAGTAAATAACTTTTCCTTATTCACTTTTCCCATACCAGTCATGATTTTATAGACCTCTATCATATCTCCTCTTAGTCTCCTCCTTTTTAAGATGAAAAGTCCAAGTCTTTTTAATCTCTCTTCATATATTCCAAACCTGCAATCATTTTTGTTGCCCTTTTCTGAATCTTTTCCAATGGTTTGTTCTAACAACAGAACTGAACGGCTAAAACAACAGATGAGGGTAGTCTAGTGACTGAAGCAGGACTCCTGGGTTCTATGCTCAACACTGCCAAAACCAAGTCAGTTAACCTCTTATTGCCTCAGCTTAACCATCAGCAACACTAGGAAAATGTGTCCACTCCACAGGGTGATGTGAGATTTAATTCACTGTCTGTGACGTGCTCTGAGATCCACAGATGAGTTGACAGAGGAATTTTAGGATTTCCTTATTTCTTGATGATTTAATGGTGTTTGGAGCAAGAGAAATTAGTACTGCCCCCTCCTTCCCTGAGGCTTATGGAAACTTGAGCTGGGTTTTTATGTCTTGGATTTTAAAATATGCCTTGCTACAGTTCTTGCTCATGTTAGGGGCATACACAGAATAATGTCAAACTATAATCACATAACTCACTTACACTAGGAATGCAAACACTGACGTTAACGCCGTCCCCCCCAGTTGTCTAGCTGTGCTTTTGTGTAACTAGCGCTCCATTACCTGTTACTGAAAATGGCAGAATTCTCTATTGCCCATTCAGCAAGATAAAGAGCAGCATCCCACGTGACTAGTCCTGTGGTTCCCTGTGAGATTATTGCTACTGTCTCCAGAAGCGTAACAGAGTCTCCTGTAGCCTAGAAGACACACACAGGGAAAGAAAGATGCATTGGTACATCCACCACATTTCACAATTTTAAATCAACATTAGTGTCTGGGAGAAAGTGAATATTTTACACCTGGGGTTTTGAGGGTTTATTTTTAAACCAATTATGGCTCAGTTTAAATGGTAAAAACTGACATATAACAATGACGGTATCATTAGCTTTTACCAGTAAGTAGCTTTTATAACAGTTGGTGGATTCCTCTTTATTTAAAATGTCTGCTAAGACATCATACAATTCATCCAAGGGTTCGGTTGCTATGGACTCATGCTGTGGGAAAGAGAACAGAGATCAGCGAAGAACTTCAGATCTCCAGACATCATTAATAAAGCACAGACAATAAACAATTAAATACTAATTTGTGTTATAACAAGTGATCAGCTGAGCCTGGGCCAATATTGTGAAAAACATATTTTCAAGTTACTTTTAATAACTGGTCTAATGGAGAAAGAGTGCCAAGCAATATATAACCCCCACACTACCTTTTTAATGAGTTCAGCTATGAAGCATCTTCTGTACTTCACGGAAGGGGGATATTTCATGCACAAGGGGTGAAGAATAGTCTGAAACGATAAAACAACACCTGCAGACCAAGCAGCGATCAGGTGAGGATTTTATGAGTGGCACTGAAGGAACCAAGAAGAAAAAGATAACTACCAATTTGCTTGGTTCACTTTGTGCCTCGGGAATGCTAGGTGATTGCAATTTGCAGCTAAGCTATTTGATACTCAGCTGGAAAATCAAATTCCATGTACATTCCTGCAGTGAGTTCTGGTACCTCCAGCTGGTCACAGATGCAAGCAAGCCACACATCTTGTACTTTAAAGCCAAACAAATATTTTAGAGTATTAGGGCATTATCCTAATAAATGTATTAGTTTTTAAAGTACCATCAGACTCCTTGTTGTTTTTGTTGAAACAGACTAACATGGCTACCTCTCGAAAACCTTTCTTCTTCTTTGCCCTTCAAAACTCAACAGTCAAACTGAAAGGAAAATGAGTCTGAGTGGCTCTTTCCTCCCAGTTTTCTTCCATGCTCCACCCTTATAAAAAGTCAATAAACAGGAAGGCTCCATCGATAGTTGGAGTTGGGGGTGCCATTCCCAGCTTGAGGACACACACGCACACTAGCTCCAAGCTGGACTTGGGGAAAGACACTCTTGTCACACAGGCCTATCCTTTGTTTTGAATCGATGCAATGTTCATTAAGAAAAGGTTAGTCATACTGGTCCTCCAGAAAATGAAAAGTTGGCAAGGTAGGTCATTAGTCCTAACAATGTTATAGTGAATTAGGTGCCTTAGTTTACTTTGAATAGTTACAGTTCCCTTTCTATAAGGTGGCCTAGGCTGTATTCTCGCTTGGCTAGGCATGATGGGCCTGTTCTTCCAAAGCTGTGCTCTCCTTACATGTGGGCATCTCAGCCAGGGGTTCCACATGTGGAAGGTGATTAAAATATAGGACTTGAATGCCCATTGTGCTCCAGAGTTGGGAACACACTTTTGTTCAGAAGGAGATGTCTGCTGTGACAATACGACAAGAATATGATACTAAAGACTATCTACTATCCTTTAGAAACCAAGTAGGGAGTAAACTGCAAACAGAAGTGACAGAAAATGGGAATAACTGTTTTCCCAGGAGTTGTACCACATGGGAGCATGTAGTACTCTATTTCCATATGCACGAGGACACCTTATCAATCAAAAGACAATATATTGTCCCTAATTTGTAAGAAAAATTCAAGTTATTTTCCTTGTATTTTTGATTTGTTTTGTCATTGCCATTTTGAAAACTCCCCACCAGCTCTAAAAAGCCAAAACTTGATATTTATAAAAACAAGACAGTAAAACAAAGTTTTAATGCCACTGGTCTGAGGGCACAAGCCCAATAAAAGTAATTACTGCCTTTTTGGACATTCTAAGTAAGACAACAGTGCCACAGCCCCCTCCCCTCGGTAACTTTGCGAACCCCACAACTCCTTTTTTGGGTCAGGACCAGAACCATCCCATCCATACAATGGTAGGGCCGGGGTGTTTGCATCAACCTGCAAGTCCCAGAGAGGCCTGGTGTGGGGCAGCAGCAAGGGTCACCTCACCTCTCACTCATCATGGTGGCAGGAGCTGACTGACCCGGCAGCCTGCTCCGCTCTGCCCTTCATCTCCCAGCCCATTGTACTCCGCTTCACCACAGTGGTGGGAAGCGGAGCGCCCTGGGGCCGAGGCCAGGGTGCCCTGCTTCCTGCCACTGCTGTGAAGTGGACGCAGCAAGCTGGGGGGATGGGCAGATGAGTGGATTAGGCTGCCGGATCGCTCCAGCTCCTGCCACTGTGGTGAGAGCAGGATGGAGGGTGCCTGTTGCTTCCCTGTCTCAGCCCCCCCCCCCCCCAATAATCCCCCCAGCTCATGCTGCTCAGGGGATGGGGCTTTGGGCAAGTGATGCAATGGGGGGTCAGGAGGAGGCAAAGCAGGGGCAGGAAGGGGCCTGTGATGGGGGGAAGCTGCCCAGGACTCAGCACCCCCCTAAGGACAGCCTGGTCAGGACCCCTAAAATGTCAACACCCTAACATTTCAGATTTAAATTCCTGAAATCATGAAATCTGCTAGTTTTAAAATCCTGTAACCATGAAATTGATGTATATGGAATGTGAATTTGATGGGGTCCTACTCATGGTCTCAATCCAAGTCCTACTGGACAGAGTTCCCATCACAACCTACCCTACACTTCTACATTTGTAGTGACATTCTTAGTGTAGCCTTAGAGGCAGCCAAGGACTGAATGGGAACAGAGAGTGAATGAACCCTCTCATCCTTAGAGATGGTCCCTTATGTCAATGTTAAGATACACTGGTTGTGTATTCTGGAAAGTTTACATTGCTGGAGCCCTCCCTGTATTCCCTCTATGAATCAATAGAAAAATTTAGCATCTGACACTTTGCATGAACACTACAGTCTCTGACCATTTTTAAAATGTCAATGTAAATAAAACCATCCTTTTATTGTCTTCCATCTCCCTTTCCTATGAAGGATAGTTATTTAACATGAATAAAAGGAAATCTGCTATTCTATTAGGCATACATGGTGATCAGTATTAGAGCTGACACCCTAGTTTTTTAAATACAGTACAATTTTAAAAGACTACAATGCACTGCATTTCATTACACTAGATGGCATCGTATCTTTAGGATAATTCCAGTCTGTTCAGTGATGTGTACTGAAATCTGATGATATTAAAATAACACATTTTACCTGCTGCAAAATATCCAGCAGTAGTTCAGTGCCTGATGAACTCTTTAATTTTTTGTCAAGTTCCTACACAAAAAGGAGGAAAAACTGTTGAGAAATATGCCAGAATACTCTTTTATGACAACATTTGAACACTACAAACTGGTGCAAACTACTTTAACAGAGTACAATAAATACTTTGTGATTTAATAAAAAAAAAAATCCCATCCAGATGGTAGGAAATAAAAATGCAGTATAGAGCCTTCTGTAAGCCATAATATTAACCCAGTCTGTTATGTGTTTAGCTGCTACTGCAATACAAATACTTAATAAATATTAATTGAATGAGGAAAGTACACCGCAAAGGTGAAGACTGGGAGACTAATCAGTCAGCCCTCTCACATTAATGTACAAAGCCTTCACCCCAGTGAGGTGATAAATACTGAATCTTCCCTTTTCAAAGAGGAGAGCTGAATATCTCTCCAGACACTGAAAATCTTGGCATTGTCTCGAACAGCAATCTGGTACCCTAGAGTGCTGTTTCAATATAACCTCAGTGGCCAGTTGTATTTCTCCAGCCTTTTTTCACTGATCCATTTGTAGCCAAACCGGCTCACCTTATTAATTCCACTTAAAGTCCATGGGACCATTTGTGTAACTATTGCAAGTGAGGAGCTTGTCCTTCATTAGCGGCTGAAGAAGCGGATAAAATGGTTCACAGAGGAACATATTCATGCTGAACTCAACAGTAGTAAAACTCACTAGGTAGTGATAGTAAAAAGATGCCCTGAATTGTTTCAAAATACTGCTGTCTCTAAGATGCAACTCCCCCAAAGGGGAAATTGTTCTGAGGAAAAAAAAGGTACTTTGCTGCAAAAGGTTCAATGTCTACTGAGGCCAGCATCTGAAAAGTGACACTACAGTATACTGATATATGTTGCAACCAAAACACAGAGGTTGCAGGAGGAATGAATAGTGACATGTACTGTGTGAAATCGAGGCATTCTTACTTCTATACTAATAAACTCATAACAGAAGCTGCCAACGCACCATTCTGAACAGTCTACGGTGAACTGATTTTTTAAAATTAACTTTGCTCTAATACCAGATGCTATGAACAGATGAATTAGGCCACAAAGCATAGACATTTCACAGGAAAGAATAAAATTTCTCCAAATGAGCGTTACTTCTCCTGTGGAATTACCTTGTAAATGGGGCGGATTTTGTTGTAGAATCACTGCAGTCAGCAGTCTTTAGTTTTAATATTTGAAGTCTCTACTGAGGGGTATGATATAAACTAGTCTGGTTTACACTGAAATCAATGGCGCAGCAATTGGTTTACATTGGTTGAGCATCTGGCCCATGCATGTGCTGAACAAGTCTGGAGGTTTGCATCTCTTCCTTCCCTATGTCAAGTAACAGAAGTGGAAAGGAAAAATTTTTAAGACGTATCTGGATTTTTCCTGTCTCTCCATTCTGATACAGATGGCAGAATAACATGAATTCTATGTTTGTGCCCTTTTGTGAGGATACCATACTAACCTTTTTCTGTCATCTGCAAAATAAAGGTAAGGAAAATATGAAAGTGCCCTGACAACTTTTCACTTCAAATTTTAATATATGATGCGGCAGCTCCCAGCATTTGCTGGATGAATCTTTAGTCTTAATGATGGTCTCACACTGTAAACTCCTATTTCCAGATAAGCCTGCTACTCACAGAGTTCACAAGCTAACTCATCTTTAGGTCTGTTACAGTGAACTAAGGGTTGATTTTAGGGATGTAATAGTCTAGTCAATTAACTGATTAACCGCTAAGCAAAAGCTTATAGGTTAATGCTATAGACTACACGCATTCACCCCCCACTCCTGGGCTAGTACATTTTTTAGCAGGCTGTCCAGCAGCCTGGCTCACTCTTGACTTGCAATGGGTCTGGGACCTACCCCGCTGCAGCTCTGCATTTAAAGTGTATTAGGAGCTGGGCAGGCAGGCAGGCAGCCCGGCTCAGTCCTGGCTCGCACCGGGTCCGGGACCTACCCCTGCTGTGGCTCTACATTTGAAGTGTATTAGGAGCTACATGGGCAGGAAGCCAAGCTCATTTTCGGCTCACGCCAGGTCCGGAAGCTCAGATGTTCCCTAGACAGGGGCTGCTGCCACCCCAAGTTGCTGCCTCTTTATCAGAGGCAGCAGTACTGGGCGACAGGCAGCCAGTCTGCAAGGGGAGCTTGGCTCCTCAGGAGTGAGGGCAGAGTGCACTGGCTGCTTGCCCCGCCCCCAGGGACTATAGAATAGTCGACTAACCACTAAGAATTCATGAGGTTACTCGACTATTCAGTTAACTGATATTTAACATCCCTGGTTGATTTAGTTCTCTGGGGCTCAGTACCTTCTGGCAAATAAGATCATTCGACTGTGATTAAACTTTAAAATCTGTAAATATGGGGATATTCCAGATTATGCATTTTATAGTTACTATCAAATTTCAGGTTCATATTTACAGTCATATATCTTGGAATTATTACTATTTCTAGTAAGTGACTGCAAAATTAATTGCTAACATATTTCAGATCACATTGTGTCTACGTCATTCAAAGGTGAGGCCTACATTTTTCCTAGAAATTGCTTATTACACCCTTTCTGAGTGTTTTGTTGAATCATAGAAAGTGAGTACATAGTTCACCAAAACAGTGTATTATGGTGCCTGTAAGCAAACACAACTATTCTGAATTTATCTGGCGATTGTGCTTTAGCCACAGATGAACTGAATTATTAAACAAACAAACAAAAACTAGGGTCAACCATTTGGCTTAGTTTTCCTGAAAACTATAACGGTGAGTCATAGATAATACCTGATAACAGGTGTCTGAAAATTACCGCATCACCTTAAAGTTAGAAACATTGGGAGGTTTGCACATGTTCCTGTCAATGTTTAAACAGCTTGAAGATGCAAATCTGAAGAATTCCAAAATACTAAAAGGACCAACCACTGAAAGTAGGTAGCTAAAACATGTTATCATAAATGATTAATTAAAACTGAGCCAATCAAAAACAGAAGTTTAGTTTGGCAGTACTCTCTCTCACATACAAAAGAAGGTTTAAAGACTGAAGAATTTATATAACACAATGTAGTCGTTCTTTGTATAAGTAGGTACTTCTGGTGGAACTGTTTGTACCTGCTTTTCCCACGTACAAACAGTTCAATGTAATGAGTGTTCAGTGTGATCAACAGTGTTTGGAGTGAAGAGAAAAGCTGTTGATGACAGTTATGCAGTGTCTCAAGATCAATTCCTTCAGAATACTAAAATACTAGAAAAAAATCCTCTCTTCTGAGAGAGATGTACACCTACCTAAGCTAGGAACTTATGAGCACCTCAGAATCTTTGATGTATATACCTTTATAACACCTCTATAAGGTAGGGCAGCAGATCGCCACTAAGTGATTAGATCAAGGTCACACAGGAAGTCTGTGGCAGAGCAGGAAATTGAATTCAGTCCACCCAAATCCTTGAGTAGAGTCTTAATCCCAGGACCATCCCTCCGCTTTGCTGGGACCACAGCTGCGAATAGCTAGACTAGCACACCTTTACAAAAACCCTTTTGTATGTCTATATTCCAACTCCCTAAACATCTCCACAGATCACAGGAACTAGGAGTGCGGGCCTGGCTTGCAGTAATAACAGCAATTGACTGCATCCGCAGGGTTTTTGTTCAGTAGTTATCAGGGTCGCCATTAGAAATGCCCTTCCAGCAGCCCTGCCCGCAGAACTGTTTCTGATTTTGCAACCAGGACCCCTTTCCAGAGGTGCCAGGGCTCAAGACCACAGCCCCCCGCTTCCCCGCAAGCGGGAGGAGGCAGCTTATTTTGCTGACCGCGACTCGAATGTTTGTATCGTTGAACTCCCCCCACCGCAGCACTACGCCAGGCGGGAGCGGGGGGGGGGGGCCGGCCCCCAACGCCTCACGGGGGCAAACGCGGGGCAGGAGGGGGGAGAGGGCCAGACCCTGCTCCCAGCACCTGTGGCCCCACCAGCGGGCCGGGCTGCCGCCCCCTGCGCCTCTCTGCGGAGCCAGCCCCCCCGGCTCCCACTCACCGCCCAGGGGAAGGCGCCGAGCCGCCTGCCCGCCAGGAAGCCTCGCTGGAAGCGCAGCCCCAGCGTCCGGGCTTCCTCCGCCGCCGGCTCCATCGCTCCCCGGCCCGGCCCGGCCCGGCCCGCCGCGCCCCCGGCCTCGGGTGATCGCCGCGGCCGGGACAGACGCGGCCCGCGCCCGGGCTGAGGGGCGGGGAGCGCCGCTGCGGCCTAGGCCGCGAACCAGGGGGGATGGCACCAGTGTCCCGCCCCCGCAGTGGGGTTTGGCCGGGGGACGAGGGCGCTTGTATCACCGGATCCCCAGGGCACAGCCTGGAGCCAGCATAGCGCTGTGTCCTCACTGCAAGCTCCCGGGACACGTATGACAGCCTGGCGCCTGCATCCCTGCGTGTCCCTGGGACACGTATGACAGCCTGGCGCCTGCATCCCTGCGTGTTCCCCAGGACACATATGACAGCCTGGCGCCTGCATCCCTGCGTGTTCCTGGGACACGTATGGGAGCCTGGCGCCTCCATCCCTGCGTGTTCCTGGGACACGTATGACAGCCTGGCGCCTCCATCCCTGCGTGTTCCCCAGGACACGTATGACAGCCTGGCGCCTGCATCCCTGCGTGTCCCTGGGACACGTATGACAGCCTGGCGCCTGCATCCCTGCGTGTTCCTGGGACACGTATGGGAGCCTGGCGCCTCCATCCCTGCGTGTTCCTGGGACACGTATGACAGCCTGGCGCCTCCATCCCTGCGTGTTCCCCAGGACACGTATGACAGCCTGGCGCCTGCATCCCTGCGTGTTCCCCGGGACACGTATGACAGCCTGGCGCCTGCATCCCTGCGTGTTCCTGGGACACGTATGAGAGCCTGGCGCCTGCATCTCTGCGTGTTCCTGGGACATGTATGAGAGCCTGGCGCCTGCATCCCTGCGTGTTCCTGGGACACGTATGAGAGCCTGGCGCCTGCATCCCTGCGTGTTCCTGGGACATGTATGAGAGCCTGGCGCCTGCATCCCTTCGTGTTCCCCAGGACACGTATGACAGCCTGGCGCCTGCATCCCTGCGTGTCCCTGGGACACGTATGACAGCCTGGCGCCTGCATCCCTGCGTGTTCCCCGGGACACGTATGACAGCCTGGCGCCTGCATCCCTACGTGTTCCCCGGGACACGTATGACAGCCTGGCGCCTGCATCCCTACGTGTTCCCCGGGACACGTATGACAGCCTGGCGCCTGCATCCCTGCGTGTCCCTGGGACATGTATGACAGCCTGGCGCCTGCATCCCTGCGTGTTCCTGGGACACGTATGGGAGCCTGGCGCCTCCATCCCTGCGTGTTCCTGGGACACGTATGACAGCCTGGCGCCTCCATCCCTGCGTGTTCCCCAGGACACGTATGATAGCCTGGCGCCTGCATCCCTGCGTGTTCCCCAGGACACGTATGACAGCCTGGCGCCTGCATCCCTGCGTGTTCCTGGGACACGTATGACAGCCTGGCGCCTGCATCCCTGCGTGTTCCTGGGACATGTATGAGAGCCTGGCGCCTGCATCCCTGCGTGTTCCCCAGGACACATATGACAGCCTGGCGCCTGCATCCCTGCGTGTCCCTGGGACACGTATGACAGCCTGGTGCCTGCATCCCTGCGTGTTCCTGGGACACGTATGGCAGCCTGGCGCCTCCATCCCTGCGTGTTCCCGGGACACGTATGACAGCCTGGTGCCCCCATCCCTGCGTGTTCCCAGGACACGTATGACAGCCTGGCACCTCCATCCCTGTGTGTTCCTGGGACTCTTGGGACACATATGACAGCCTGGTGCCTGCATCCCTGCATGGCTGTGTCTTCTTGTTCCTGTGTCTCACATGACAGCCTGGCGCTTGCATGGCTTTGTGTCCTCTTGTTCCTCTGTTACGTGTGACAGCTTGGTGCCTGCATCCCTGAGTGGCTCTGTGTCCTCGGGGTATGGCACCCATGTTTTCATGTCACAACTCACGGCTTGGCACCTACATCCCTGAATGGCTTAGTTTCCTTATTGCACAGTGCCCATGTTCCCATATTACACATCATGGCCTGAAGGCTGCATCCCTGCATCTGTTTCTGGGGTCCCATGTCATGGTATCCACATTACAGGCTGTTGCTTATGCTCCACATACTACCTCACAAAGCAAGCAATATCTGGATTCCACATAACAGCATCTGTGTCACAGCTTGGTCCCAGGGTCCCATCTGCTTCTCCATGTCTATGGAGTCTGAACTACTCCATGTGTCTGTATCTTCATGTTACACTGTTATCTCTCACCTGACCAGCTTGTCATGAAAAAGGCTGGAAATGATGAGGCAGACAAAAAGCGTGTTTGGTCCAGACCAGAGGTGGGTAATAATTTTTGAAGGGGGCCACTTCACAAATTTCTGAAGTGGTCTGGGCCGCCCTGGAAGGGGTGGGGCCTTGGGTGGAAGGGGCAGGGTCAGGACACTTCCTGTGCTCCTCTGCCCACTGACCTTGATTGGCCTGGGGGTGGGGGAGCACTTTGCCCCTGCTCCCCAGCACCTAGAGAAAACCACCAGCTGTTTTAAGAACATAAGAACGGCCATACTGGGTCAGACCAAATGTCCATCCACCTGGTACCCTGTCTGCCGACAGCGGCCAATGCCAAGTGTCCCAGAGGGTGTGAACCGAACAGGTAATGATCAAGCGATCTCTCTCCTGCCATCCATCTCCACCCTCTGACAAAAAGAGGCTAGGGACACCGTTCCTTACCCATGCTGGCTAATAGCCATTAATGGACTTAACCTCCATGAATTTATCTAGTTCTCTTTTAAACCCTGTCATAGTCCTAGCCTTCACAACCTCCTCAGGCAAGGAGTTCCACAGATTGGCTATGTCCTGTGTGAAGAAGAACTTCCTTTTATTTGTTTTAACCCTGCTGCCCTTTAGTTTCATTTGGTGGCCCCTAGTTCTTATATTATGGGAACAAGTAAATAACTTTTCCTTATTCACTTTCTCCACACCACTCATGATTTTATATACCTTTATCATATACCCTCTTAGTCTCCTCTTTCCCAAGCTGAAAAGTCCCAGTCTCTTTAATCTCTCCTCCTATGGGACCCATTCCAAACCCCTAATCATTTTAGTTGCCCTTCTCTGAACCTTTTCTAATGCCAGTATATCTTTTTTGAGATGAGGAGACCACATCTGTACACAGTATTCAAGATGTGGGCGTACCATGGATTTATATAAGGGCAATAAGATATTCTCTGTCTTATTCTCTATCCCTTTTCTAATGATTCCTAACATCCTATTTGCTTTTTTGACTGCTGCTGCACACTGCGTGGATGTCTTCAGAGAACTATCCGCGATGATGCCAAGATCTCTTTCCTGATTAGTTGTAGCTATATTAGCCCCCATTATATTATATGTATAGTTGGGGTAATTTTTTCCAACATGCATTACTTTACATTTATCCACATTAAATTTCATTTGCCATTTTGTTGCCCAGTCACTTAGTTTGGTGAGAAATTCTTCACAGTCTGCTTTGGTCTTAACTACCTTGAGCAGTTTAGTATCGTTTGCAAACTTTGCCACCTCACTGTTTATCCCTTTCTCCAGATCATTTATGAATAAGTTGAATAGGATTGATCCTAGGACTGACTCTTGGGGAACACCACTAGTTACCCCTCTCCATTCTGAAAATTTACCATTTATTCCTACCCTTTGTTTCCTGTCTTTTAAGCAGTTCTCAGTCCATGAAAGGATCTTCCCTCTTATCCCATGACAACTTAATTTATGTAAGATCCTTTGGTGAGGGACCTTGTCAAAGGCTTTCAGGAAATCTAAGTACACTATATCTACTGGATCCCCCTTGTCCACATGTTTGTTGACCCCTTCAAAGAACTCATGGGGTATGTCTACACAGCAAAGTTATTTCAAAATAACAGCCATTATTTCGCAATAACTTCACTAGCGTCTACACAAGCCAACCACTATTTCAAAATTAATTTGAAATACCAGAGGGCTTATTTCGAAATTGGTAAACCTCATTCCACGAGGAATAACACAAATTTCGAAATTGCTATTTGGAAATAAGTGCTGTATAGACACTTATTTCAAAATAGGGGGCCTCCAGCCCTTTCCAGGGTGCCCTGGTGGCCACTCTGGCCACAGCCAGGAAAACTCCTCTCTTCCCCACCCTCCCCAGAGCCCTTAAAGGGGTTGAGTCTGTTTGGCCACAGTGCCTGTGCCAGCTCCAGGCCTGCCAGCCCAAGCCAGCAGTCGCTGCCCTGGACCCAGTTGCCTCAACATGAGCGAGGCAGCCAGAGCCAGCCACTCCTCCACCACTCCCCAGGAGCAGTCTGCAAGCTCCCAGGAGCCTGCCAGGGGCTGAAAAAGGTGGGTGCCTTCCTGCTCCAGTGCGGAGATCATGGACCTGATTGAGGTTTGGGGGGAATCCTCCAACTTCCATGATCTCCGCACTAGATGGAGGAACGTGGCCGTCTACAGGCAGATGGCTGCCAGCCTGGTCACCAAGGGCCACATGCAAAGCCAGGAGCAGGTGCGCATGAAAATAAAGGAGCTGCGGCAGGCCCATGCCAGGGCCACAGGGGGCAGCTCCCAACCAGGGGCAGACCCAGACCCCTGCCCCTATTTTGATGCCCTGGACCGCATCCTGGGGGGCTGGATGGTCCATGCCCCCCAGGTGGTCATCGATCCTGGGGCAGAGAGCCCTAGCCATGAGACTGAGGAGGAGGATGGCGAGGAGGCGCAGGAGCCTGGAGGGAGCGTGCCGTGCACCCAGGACACCCGAGCCATCCCAGCAAGCTTGTTGCCGGTGTCATCCGAGGCCGGGGAGGCAATGACATGAGTGCCATCACTGTCCCCTTATGTGGTGGGGGGGTGGAGGCGAGGAGAGGGAGACCACGGATCATGCAGCAACCTGTGCATGTGCCGTGCCACCCCTGGGCACGTCGCCACAGCTGGCTGCCACACAGCGGCCTTGGCCTTTTACTCACACGTGTGTATGGATGAAGGCACATGACATGCTCCTGACCCCGAGGTGGGACACTGCACGATGCCCTCCCTCCACAAGCCCCCTCTACACAGAGGTAGGGGACATCTCCCCTCCCCCCACCGCACTATATACAGCACAGGGGCATGGGTGCAGTCCTGGGCCAGCTCCCACTCCCGGGGATAGCAGGACATGCCGAACATGGCCTGTGTGCAAGCACATTGGCTCCAATGGTGCGGAGACCTGCTGTCCTCGCCTTGTAGTGGGGGGCTGAGCTTCACCCACTGTGTCCCCAGGGATAACTGACCACTTCTCTTGTTTCTCCACAGCCACAGCAGCTGCGAGTGCAGGGCGCACCACCCCGCCCAGGACATCTTCCCGCACCCGGGCCAGCAGGCTGACCCATAACCAGGAGGAGTACCAGCGGTAGCACCTGGGGATCCTGCGAGGCCAGCACTACACCCTGGACTACAGGGTGCGTGAAGACCTGCAGCTGTGGCAGGAGAGCTGGCGGGAGCTGCTTGACCAGGGTCGTGCCATCTCTGACCACCTGCAGACCCTGTTGCAGAGATTGCTGCCTCCTTCCACTCCAGCCCCTGCTGCTGCCCCAGCTACTGCTCCTCCTCCCACTCCTGCTCCTCCCTCCCGCTTCTTCCTCCCCCCCACTCGTCCCACCCTCCATACCCACTCCCCCCCCCAGAGACACCCCGCACCCGCAGTGCTGGGAGACAGGTGGGCCAGCAAGACCCCCAACACTGAGCTTCTCCTCACCCTTCCTCCCCTTGCCTCCCCCTTCCAGCTCCTTCTTCCCAGGTTTCCCCCTCCCCTCTCCCACCCTCATTCCCCCCCCATCCCAGTTTTGTTCAATAAAAGAGTTTGTTTTTGTCAACACGTGTCTTTATTTACATGAGGAAGGGGGGTTAGGGAGGGGTCAGAGAAAGGATGTGAGGGTGAAATGAGGCACAAGCCCCCAGTGGGGCACACCAGGAAGACTATAGTCCTCCTCTGGGTGGAAGCTCTCCTGCAGGGCCTCCCAGATACGGACAGCCCCCCGATGGGCCTCCTGGCTGGAAGCCGTGCAGGGCTGCATGTACAGGCTAGCCAAGTGGTTGGCCTCTGCCATCCAGCCTGGCAGGAAAGGCTCCCCCCTTTCTCTTGCACAAATTATGCAGCACACAACACACTGCCACCCCATGCAGAAAATTCGGCTTGGAGAGGTCCAGTCAGGTGAGGAGGCATCTAAAACGGGCCTTCAACCGGCTGAACGCCCCCTCCACCACAATGCCGGCCCTGCCGAGCTTGGCATTATGGCCTGTCGGGAGGGGTGAGGTGTCCTGCATAGGGCTTCATCAGCCAGGCTTGTAGGGGATAGGCCGCATCCCCCACCAGGCACACAGGCATGTCCATGTCCCCGACCCTGATGTGGTGGTTGGGGAAGAAAGTCCCGGCGTGCAGCCTTTGGCACACGGAGGAGTTGCGGTAAACCCGCGCATCGTGTGCTTTGCCGGACCAGCCCACGTTAATGTCCACAAAGTGGCCCCGGTGGTTAGACACAGGCTGCAGGATGATGAAGAAGTATCCCTTCTGGTTGATGTACAGGGAGGCCTGGTGTTCCGGGGCACGGATGGTGATGTGTGTCCCGTCGATTACCTCCCCTCCCCCCGCAGTTGGGGAAGCCCAGGGCGCCAAACCCCTCGATCACTGCGTCCACATCAGTGAGGCGGATGACTCTGCAGAGCAGCACTCTGTTGATGGCCTTGACCACCTGCAGAGGGACACACAAAACCGAGAGTCACTGGCGTGCCAGGGTGGCTGAGAGTGCTCCCTCCCTGCCACTGCCCTGTGCCCCCCTCCCCAGGAACAACCCCCCCCTGCAATCCTGGCCACCACAGGCAGTCTGAAGTGCGGGTGGGACAGAACAAACCCTCCCAGGAAGGGGGACTTGCACCACCTCCCCCCCTTTTCCCTAGGGCAGCCCATCCCCTCCTTGCACCCCCCCCTCCTGGCACAGTGGCCAGAGATTGCCATACCTGCATAAGCACCGCTCCGACGGTGGATCTCCCACGCTGAACTGGTTCCCCACGGATCAGTAGCTATCCAGTGTGGAGAGCTTCCAGAGGACAATGGCCACACGCTTCTGGAGGGGAATGGTGGGCCTCATGTTTGTGTCCCGTCGCTGCCGAGCAGGGGCGAGCCACTCACAGAGCTCCAGGAAGGTGTCCTTCTTCAGCCTAAAGTTCTGGGTCCATTGTTGTTCTCCCCAGCGCTCCAGGATGATGTGGTTCCACCAGTCGCTGCTGGTGTCCAGACGCCAGATGCGGCGGGGCATGCTGGCGTTCAGGAGCTGCAGCTGCATCTCCACATATGCCAGGAGGGTCCGGATGATGGTGTGGGGATTGGGCTGCAGCAGATGCTGCGAGGCAGCCTGCAGAAAGCGCAGCCAGGCTTGCAGCAACACATCCAAAAGCAGCACCAGAGTGCCCAAGGGCAGCTCTGGCTCCATGCTGCAGAGTGCTGTGGTGTCCTGAGTGAGGGCAACCAGCGCACACTGAGAAAAAAATGCTTTGCTGTCCCTCAGCGAGGTAGGCAAGCAAGCAGGGAAACCTGAGAACCGGCTGTCCCGGGGGGGGGGGAGGGGGTGGTCCCTTTACGCACAGACCTCAGATAGCCTCAGGCAGCAGCCACACAAAGTAACTCCTGACCTGATACCCTGCTGGAACTGGTTTCAGCTGGCCTTAAATGCGATTCAGCATCCAATCAGTGTGGACGCGCTATTTGGAAATAGCAAAAAGCTATTTAAAATGCATTTTGTGTGTAGATGCGTTATTTTGAAATAACTATTTCGAAATAAGATATTTCGAAATAACGCTGTAGTGTAGACGTACCCTAATAGATTAGTAAGACACGATTTCCCTTTACAGAAACCATGTTGACTTTTGCCCTACAAATTATGTTCTTCTATGTGACTAACAATTTTATTCTTTATTATTGTTTCAATTAATTTGCCCGGTACTGACGTTAGACTTACAGGTCTGTAATTGCCAGGATTGCCTCTCGAGCCCCTTTTAAATATTGGCGTTACATTAGCTATCTTCCATTCATTGGGTACAGAAGCTGATTTTAAACAGCTGGTGATTTCCTCTCGGTACCCTGTGCTCCTGGTGGTGGGAGGAGACTTTGCACACTCCCTCAGCCCAATCAGAGCCCATGGGCGGGGGAGCATATAAAGTCTTTGCCCCCTGCCCCTACCCTGCAAGGAGTGCACAGTGCCTAGAGTGAACTGCCAGTTGTTCAGAACAGCTGGCGATTCCCTCTGGTGCCGCGTGCTGCTGGCAGGGGAAAGGAGACTTCGCATGCTCCCTGCCCCCAGGTCTCATTGGCCTGAGGGTGAGGGAGTGGTAGGGTAGCCTCAGGCAGAATCAACCTGCTTGGCGGGCCCGATCCAGCCTATGGAGGCTCTCTTGCCCTCCCCTGTTCCAGACAGTAAGAACTGAAGAAGGATTTTGCACCAATAGGTGCAAGAATCTACATTGACACAAAGAGGATGAAGCTGTTAATCCATCATTGATAGCTTCTCTCCACCAATCTTTCTTTCTTTCTTTCTTTTATGTTCAGTCCTCTTTTCCTTTCTCTTCCTCCTTGGTCTTTTCTGAACCCTGATCATTTGTACAATAACAAATTCCCAAATAAGGAGAATGGTAATTTTATACGGAGTGCTGCTGTTTGGGTCATATAAATGCTCAAAGTCATTGCCTTGTGTCAGGTCTCACCTCAGAACTGCTTGTTGGGATGAATTTCCAACCCTCAGCATGTTTTTGAATAAAAGGAGACAGGAGTTTTGGGCGTGTCTCATATCCGTTGGGGGAAATTTTCAAGTGACCCAAAAAGAATTGCATCTATAGAAGGGACCACAGGATAATAGGATTTCTCACAGATGACATCTCATTATCAGCTTGTCTCTGTATTGTTCAAACTACTACTTTTATTCTAGTTACTGTAAAGAATCTGTAATTGCCAGTATTTTGTCCTAAGAGTCTAGTCCTGCAAACACTTAAGCATGTGCATAAATTTATTCATGTGAGTAGTTTTGTTGAAGTCAATTGGAATACTCCCATGCCAAAGGTTATGTACGTACTTATACTTTGCAGGATCAGGACCGAAGTCACTTTCACAGTTTCCAAGCTGGAACTGTTGTACTGAACAGTTCAATTCATATTTCCTTCCTTTTTTCATTCTCATACATGCCAACAAAAAGCTGTCTTTCCTGAGTCCTTTAATCAGTCTAATGCTCTTTTAATTATCTTAGATATGTACATTTCATATTTATGCTAAGATACTACTCCTCTGAAATAATTAACATATTTTCCATATCCTTAATAATACTAAAAGTGTGGCTCTATAGACATAGGAAAAAAATAGTGGGCTAATAAATGAAAGCTAATGTGGCAAAAGGAGATACAGAAGAATAAGCTTGCATGAGAAGTTTGAGCATAGATGAATCCTTTCCCATCATTTTTGTTTTCTTTTCCATATGATTTTTTTTCAAGCAGGCATGCAGGGAAGGGACAGTCTTGTGACCAAAGAACAAGATTGTGCATCAGGTGCCCTGTTTACCTTTCCTGTCTCTGACTGAGACTTACTGTTCGACATAAGGTAAATCACATCATCTCCCCATGCCCTTGTTTTTTCAGCTGTAAAATGAGGATTCTATTTTGTTCTGATTCTTATATCACCCTCATCACAGCAGTATCTCTGAATATTTTCCAGAAGTACATTAAGCAGCATAACTAACATCTGCTCATGTGTGGACCATTCTGTCTCTCACCTTCTTCCCATGGGAAAAATTGTGTGTGCAGTGTAGTGTTTAGTTAGTGGATTTAAACAAATACATTACACATTCATCGTTTATATTAGCGAACGCAAGGTCAAAAAAGTATGCCTCGTACTTGGAGTGGAAGGAGGATGAGGTTTGGATAATAGTACCATGAGGCTCAGTTCATTAATGTTTAGTGTTTTATTTTTCAATGTGAGATCCTCGGATAGGAGAAAGTGCTATAAAAGTGCAAAGTAATATAGGATAAGCTATTATTAAAATCCCTCGTTAAAACAAAAACTTCGCAAAGGTCAGGCAGCTGCTGTGTTGTGGCTGCTGCTTGTCATGCTCACCAGTATCAGGCCCATATGCAAGAATTTCTGTGGGGGTGTGTGGGCTTTTTTGGTAAATGTGGACCACCAGGGTGTGAATGCACCCCCCCCGGTACCCCAAGTAAGTGGGGAAATCAGTCCCAGCCTTCTCCCGGCTGGCCAGAGCACGGGGGAGGGAGGCTCGGGCAGCATGCTGCTCCTGTTTTCCCTGGCCAGCCAGACCATGCTTATTTGGGGGAACCAGCGGAGGAGGGTGCTTTTAAATCTTTCTCACCCCCCACCCCACCCCTATGTACAGGCCTGAATATTGTCTCATTTTCCCCTTGTGCTCCACCATCTGTCTGACTGGACTGTAAGCTATTTGGGGGCAGGGACCCTTTTTGTTCTGTTTGTAGAGTGTCTAGCACAATGAGCCCTGGTCTTTAACAGGCTGCTAGACACTACCTCAGAGAAAATAATACTGTGAAACCTACATGCAAACAGCTTGGCCTCCCATCCTAAACACATGTGATCATTCATGTGACTTGTCCCAGTGACGATTTGAATGGGGAGTTTGGTCCCAGTTGCTGGAAAAGGAAAAGACCAGTCTCAGGGTCTTCCATTTCTTTCCAGTGAAACTGGCAGAGGCAGTCTCCTACAGCAGGGATTCTGAACCTTTCTCTTTTGGAGCCCCCCCCCCCCCCACCTCTCCAACATGCTGTAAAAGCTCCACAGCTCACATGTGGCACAACAATTGATTTTCTGCATATAACACACAGGGCCTGCCTTAGGGGGTAGCAAGCAGGGCAATTGTATGGGGCCCCATGCCACAGGGGCCCCTGTGAAGCTAAGCTGCTCAGGCTTTTGCTTCAGCCCCAGCTGGTGGGGCTCAGAGTCTTGGGTTTCAGCCCGAAGTAGTTAGGCTTCAGTTTTCTGACCTGGTCCCCAGCAAGTCTAATGCTGGCCCTGCTTGGTAGACCCCCTGAAATCTGCTCACAGCCCTCCAGGAAGTGCTGGACCCCCTGTTGAGAACCACTGTCCTACAGCACCCTACACTAGTATTCTTTGGCAACTTGTCTGACAACTGTCTCAGGCAAGCCACCAGAGAATACCAATGGGAATCTGGGAATCTGTTCTCCTTATTCTGAAACAGCTGAAATGTAATTTTTTTCTTTCTACCCAATGGAAAGATAGTAGCAATTTTATTCTGTTTGTGGCTCTAATAATTGTATTAGGCTTCTATCTAGGAGCATATGGAGTTGAGAATAAATTCCCATCAGTGAAGTGACTTCAATTTGCACAAAACCATCTCTATCCAGATTATAACAGAGCCCCTTTGGAGCCATTGATTTTGTATTTTTAAACTCCTCAGTGTGCGGGTTAAAAAGAAAGCTGGTTCACTGGTAAAACTCCAGTGGCTTTAGTGAAATGATCCCACTTAAAATTGGCTTGGTTTAGTTTTTCATAATAAGGAAAAAGAGGGTATCATCTGATAATCCTATATTGCTGTAGAGCAGTGTTTCCCAATTTTATTTGGCCACAGAACCCTTTTACATTCAAAAGAATTTTGTGAAACCCCTAATACCAGTCTTATATATGCAGCTGAAAAAGTAGACCACAAATAAGTAAGGATAGTAATAAAAAAAATGCTAAACAAGGTCATGATATGTAGATTAATCTATCATAGTCCATTTATATTTGTCATGGTTAAATTTTTAAATACAAGAAATCACACGACTATACTGAAGTAAAGTATTTGCGAGAGCATTGCCTGGGCACTCCCATACAAGCAACTGGTTTGACAGCTGAAGCCTCGACTTTGTCCAACGCGGCGCTAGTGTATTCATATTCAATCACCCACATGATCCACGCTCCTTGAGAGTAAGCACAGGGATTTATGGTGGTATATAACAGGCTCTAGTGTGCCAGTGTTGCACAACTGATTGACTGTGCACGCAGCGCTGAGTAATGACATCATTGTCCCCACTCTCTGGCTAAGCTGGCATTACACAGGGACACTTATCGTGGCAAACACAAATGAAAATTGTTTTCAATAAAATTCATAAATGCTTAAATATTAATTATTATTTTAAAAATAATAAAATATGATTATAATGGAATTTTCTCGCAGAACCCTTATTTTCATGTTGTGGAACACCATTTGGGAAACAGTGCTCTAGAGATCTTGAGATACCAAATGCATCTCTCAGCTTTACAATATTATTTAGAAGAGAGATGGGTCTTTGTAGTTTCTCTTTTCTCTATAAAAGTACAGCAGGGGTTGTAATTGTTAGGAGAGGGTCCAGAATTTACAATGCTGGGTTAATATTGCAATAAAAAGAGATTTCCCCCATCATTCTATGTTTATAAAGATATTCTCTGTATATAATGTTGTTACATTGGAGCCATCAATGTGTGGCATTGTATTTGCGTTCTGTTATTTCATAGAATTTTAATTCCCTGTACAGAACTGAGTCCTAAGCTTACCTCAGGGTTCCTCTAATGCAAACAAATGAGTCTTTTAAGTAATCATCAGTTTGCTTTTGACTAGCCAGGGGAGAGGAATAAAGTTTAGAAGGCAATCAAAGTAAAGCCTCTGTGACAGAGAGGCTAAAAAGTCACAGCTCTCAGAGTACATTGAAAAAGGGGAGAAAAAACGTTTTGACCATTATTTTTTAATGTCAGTGTTGCCATCTCAGAGGACTCAAAAATCACAAGCAAGGTCTCAAAAATCATGAGTTTTTTTTAAATAATATGCTACAGAACTCCTATTAAATAGCACATTTTGAGGAGAAGGGTTATTTGTCCTCTTTTTTCTGAGTCTTCTGGCTGTATTTGGGTTAAGTTTTCAAACTTTTATCTGCATCTATCACTTACTCTTCTTTTAAAATTAAAGGTCTGATTTTGGCACAATCACTTGACTGCAGAAGCTGGGACTTTAAAAAAAATCATGAGACTCAAATTCACAAGAGTTGGCAACACTGTTATCTGGAAGCAAAACAGATGGTACACACATCCTTTTACCTCTCTCTGTCCACCCTTTGATTTCCTTTCTTTATATAACATATCAGCTCCACCAAGAGTTGCCTTTTTCTAGAAAAAATTCAAAGTGGAGGACAAGTCATTCATGAAAGGGGTTTCTCCTCCAGGCAGGGTTATATGAATTAATTGGTGGAGCTATAATTTGTTTTTCTGTTTTATTCTGTTTTTTTAAACTATTGGAGCACTCAAAGACCTAAGTCAGGATCACAGCCATGTGTTAGCATTGTAGAAATATATAGGAAGACAGTTCATACCTCAAAGAGCTTGCAATCTAACTAGAGACATGAAGCTTGTCAAGGGGGTACGGGGAATATTCGGTAAATAACTAGATTATCCTAATTGAAATATTCCAAAAGTAGTAGTGTTAGTGAAAAAAGTTGTGGATTCTAGAGTCTAGAGTTTATTTCCTTTCATACTGAATAGGGGGTACGGGAAGGTTTACTAAAAGCCAAGGGAGTACGGGGACTGAAAAAAGTTGGGAACCCCTGCTCTAGAGGCTAGCTGCCTCTTCAGCTGTTGCTAATTGTTGGAATAAGATGGCTTTGTGGGTGGAAACAACGGCAGATGTTAGAGATATTGAGCATTACCAAGAGGTTACTCAGCAGTAGGTTGGTGTGAAGTTTCATAGGGAATTAGACTTCTTCTGACAGAAGGCTGGAGCTTGGAGGAAGGAGTGGGGCAGGCAGGGGGATAGGAAATAGTTCAGAGAAGTAGCAAGGGATTGTAAGGAAGGGGTCCTAACTCCTTAAACACAGGCCCCTGGCTACGTCTACACTGGCAGCTTCTTGCACAAGAACTCTTTTGTGGAAGAGTTCTTGTGCAAAATCTCTTCCAGAAAAGAGCGTCTACACTGGCATGTGCTTTTGCGCAAGAGATGTGCTTTTGTGCAAGAGCATCCATGCCAGCGTAGACGCTCTCTTGCGCAAGAAAACTCTGATGGCCATTTTAACCATAGGGCTTTCTTTTGCAAGAAATTCATGTTGCCTGTCTACACTGGCCTCTTGCGCAAGAACAGTTGCGCAAGAGGGCTTATTCCTGAGCCGGAGAGTCATAGTTCTTGCACAAGAAGCACTGATTTTATACATTAGAACGTCAGTGTTCTTGCGTAAGAACTTGCGGCCAGTGTAGACAGGCAGCAAGTTGTGGTGCAAAAGCAGCCGCTTTTGCGCAAGATCGCACCAAAGTAGACACAGCCAGGGGCTATGTCTAGACTGCCACCTCTTGCTCAAGAGAATATGCAAATGAGGCAAATGGTGACTATTGCTGTGCCTCCTTTGCATGCTTAATGAGCCACCATTTTTGCACAAGGGGCTTTTGCGCAAAAAGGAGCCATCTACATGGCTCCTTTTTGCGCAAAATCCCCCTCTTGTTCAAGAGCCGTTCTTCCTGAAAAAAAGTGGCAGAACAGCTCTTGCGCAAGAGGGGGGTTTTGCACAAAAAGGAGCCGTGTAGGCAGCTCCTTTTTGCGCAAAAGCCCCTTGTGCAAAAATGGCGGCTCATTCAGTATGCAAATGAGGTGTGGCGATATTCACCGCTTCCCCTCATTTGCATATTCTCTTGCACAAGAGGGGGCAGTATAGATGTAGCCCAGGGTCTCTGGACTGGAACTGAGAGCAGCAGATGGGCCTGGGTTCCCTTACCATCCTCCAGTCCAGCGCATAGGAAAGCCTCCCTAAGGACAATTGGGCAAGGAATAAAGAGACTGGGTGGGGCCTAATGGAGGCCTGTGGGCCTTTGGAACTTGTACCTTTATCTCTGTTGGGGTAGCAATAAATGACCTAGCCAGAAGTCTGGAGTTGTGGAAAGAGGCTGACCATTGCCAAGCCAAGAAACTATCTGGTGTGGTTAACTGAGATAGGGTTGCTGTCAGGCCAGGCCAATGAGGGGATGTGCTGGCAGCAGTTACAGAAGTTGTCTGAGGCAGCTCACATGTACATCATTGCGCTAGCCCAGTGAAAATGGCAGTGTAGCTGGGGGTGTGTAAAGGGCACACTTTTCCGGGGCCTAGTGGCTCTAGGGGGCCTGGCCCAGGCTACAACCCCTATCACCACCAGGAAAAAATTGAGACTAAATTGTAGATCATGCCTGTGGATATTTATAGAAATGTATTTCCCAGTAATGATTGTCCAGAGATTGTGAGATTTGCTGGAGCCAATCAGAAGCAACATTAGAGCTGTCTCAAGCAAAATTCTGAACAGTGTGTTGCTGGGTCTGTTGACCCCGCCTGGGCCCTTTGTGTGTGTAGTTAAACTGGTGAGTTTGAGACACACAGAGAGGGAGATTTAGAGCAAACTTGCAGAGAAATTGGCTTGGGAGGGGGGGTCGTCTAATTCATGGTTTTGCAATGAAAAAGGCCCAGAAAATAAAGCTTGAAAGTTAATTGGCCTAATTATAAATTATTTGCTGTCATGTTGGTCCATTAGAATAAAAAAAAATCAAGATATGGACAGGATATAATCAGTCTTCCCTGTAAGCTCTGAAGTCATGTGGCCACTCAGGAGAGATTCAAATGCTGCCCAGCTGATTAGCCGAGCACCCACAGCTAGGTTTTGTTTCTAATGATGGTGCACATTAAAATTTTATTCTGTGCATGGATGGAAAAGATTAGAGGGAACATTGGAGATAGTAGCTTTCTAATGACCAAAAAGTTATAGAAAATAGTGAGCCTATTTGAAACCATGGGAGGGGTGGGGGGGGGGCACAGCCCACCCACTTCTCAAAGTCCCTCCCCCAGCCTTGCAGGAGGGATGTCTAGACCCAGGGTTCAACTGATGTCGGGGGACAAATAATGACAAAAAGGAGCAAGGCGTGGGAGGTCACAGGTTTAAAACAAGGGAACCAGATGGGGACACTGAGCAGAGAATCCCAGACAGCACCCACTGCTCCTCAAAGCTGTCAACGGAGCCAGTGGATGCCACCCAGAGGAACTCTGCCTGGATACGTGAAACTAGGGAAGAACGGAAATAGGCCCCACAGCCGCAGGGAACCCCGTTGTCCAGCATCCTCCTCCTGGTGTTGTAAATGACAGCTTTTGCCAGTGCCAGGAGGAGGTTGACAAGGAGGTCTCGCGATTTTGTGGGGCCATGGATAGGGTGTGCATAAATGAAAAGGTGTGGGGAAAAGTGCAGCCAGAACCTCAATAAAAGGTTCTGGAGGACCGGGAACAGGGGCTGTAACCTGGCGCATTCAAGATAGGCCTGCGCCAGGTCTTCCCTCACGCCGCAGAAAGGGCAGGTGTCCGGGATGGGGGTGAACCGTACCACGATCCTGCCTCTTGGTCCCTCTCCCCTCCTGCAAAAGGGCCCTCGTGGCCCCCAGGATGGAATGGAAATCCCCCTAGTGCTGAAGGGCCAGCTCCACCTTTCCCTTGGCCCTGCGTGTGTCCGCGAGGAATTGGTGGAGCTTGGCCCCCAGCGCTGAGGGGGTGCTAGACTTTCCTCCATCTGGGCCCTCGTGGGCCACGGAGACAGGCAAACAGGGATCTGGTCCCTGGTGCGGCGCTAACAACGACGGCACCGTGCTGCCTGTCCCCAACCCCGGCGAGGAAGGGAGCGGCAGAGGGAACATGGCAGCCCCTCGTGGATTAGGGACCAGGGATACGAATACCACCCCCAGAGGGCTGCCCACAGCTAGTGGGAATGAGATGGCCCCCATGGGGGTGGTAATGACAAAGGGACGTGGGGACGCTGCAGGGAGAGAGGGAACAGGCATCACCGTAGGGACAGGAGTGTGGGGAGGACGGGGGGAGGGTGACAGGGGAGTGGATATTGTGATGGGGCAGGAGAGGGGGTGGCTCAGGGCTGGGCGGTGGGTCGGGAACAGAGGGGGGATAACGATACCAACGGGAGAGGGCTCAGGAACGGGGGAGGACTCGGGGCTGGAAATAGGTTCATAAAGGGCAGGGTTGGGACCAAGGACATGAATGGGGATGAGGGGAGGATTGGGACAGGGAAGGGAACCAGCACTTTGGGCAGGGTCAGGGGGAAGATCCCCCGAGTCTGTGCTACCGGGCTGTGGCGCCTCCCGAATGGGGACCAGGGGGGCAGGAGCAGAAAGGGGGCCCGCACCGATGCCAGGCTCAGATGGAGAAGCAGAAGCTATGACCACGGCGTCAGCTGGAGGGTGTCCTTTGCTGGGCCCCCGACAGGAAGGGAAAATGGCCACCCCGCCTTGTTTACAGGAGGGGGGCGCCCCCGAGTTCAGGACCCGGCCGCTTGGTGCCAGCCGTCACCCCCAAGGGCTTGGCAGCTTCAGTTCCAGCACCCGAGTCGGCTGGGCCAATGGGCAATACTAGGGGCGCCCCGAGTGCGAGGACGGGGTCAGCCATCTGGGGCATAGGGGTGGGGAGAGGAAGGGGTGGCACAGCAGAGTCACCGCCCAGAGCAAAGCCCGCTGGCGGAGGGTCGTCCTCCCCCTGGGTGAGTGGGGTCAGACCCAGGGCCTTGATCTCCTAAAAAATGGAGCTAAGCTCCATCCCCTCAGCCCCAGAGCCTTCCCCGCAAGGCTGCTGAGGCAACAATTACCTCGCCGATGGCAACCGGGGAGTCAGCTGGTACCGGGGTCGGGGGAGCTCCACCTGAGGCCTCCTCATGGATGGGCTCTGCAGGGAGGACGGCGTCGTCCCCCCTCGCTGCCATGGCTTCCTCGGCTGGTGCCTCCTGCTGATGCTTGCTGGAGGCGTTCTTAGCAGCGCTGGCCCCCCTCTGGATTTTTTGGAGGGGGGCCTTCCTACCCTCCTCATCGGAGGGGGGAGATTGAGCCCGTGGATCACGGGCTCTGCGCTTCCCCCGAACGAGCGTCCAGCCCTCCGAGGTGGAGGTGGAGGGCTGGACAGCAGGGGCAAGGCCAGGGGGCGCAGATGGTTTTCGAGGGGGACAAGGAGGCAAGGGAGGGAGAGAGGGCGGATGGGGAAACCTCCCCCTGGGGGGAGCCCTCTCCCTCACCTGTTAGCAACCATGCCACCTTCTCCTCCTCGGGCCCCGCAGAGACAGATGGAACGGAGGTGGGGCCGGCTTGCTCGCCCAGGCATGCCAGAGGGGGTGCCTCTGACTCCCAAGCAGAGTCATCAGTTGGGGGAGGGGTGGCTGTGGAGGCTGGACTACCGGGGGGCCGGCGGTGTTAGGGCCAGCGCCCTTCTGGGCTCTGGGGGGCCTGGACGCCTCCTCCAACCGGGCCAAGGGACAGTCCCTCCAGACGTGCCCCATCGCCTGGCAGAGGAAGCACCGGGTCTCCCCCATTGAATAATGGACCCAGTAGAGGGCCCCCGGGTAGGGCATCATGAAGGACCCCTCTAACGCCACCCCGCCACGCGCTGCCAGCAGCAGCTGTAGGTGTACCTGCTGGCGGAAGGACAGGATGTGGCGGAGGGCGGGGTCCTAACAGCCCAACGGGAGAGTTGTGGTCAGGATCCCCGCTGACCGAGTGGCAGATTGAGCTGCCACTGTTAGGGCTCTGGGAGGGGATGCAGTGGAGCAGGCAGGCCTGCGTTCCCGCTGAGTGGCAGTCTCTCTTTCTGTGACTGTAGGCCAACTGCCTGTGTTGGACGGCTCTCCACCAGTGTAACGCAAGCCGCCTGTTTGTTGCCTCACCCTGAACCAGGGCCTGGACCCAGTGACTGTTAACCCCTGAACTCTGTTGGCTTGCGGCCCTGCTCTGAGCCGGAACTTGTATCTAGCAATTGTCAGCTGGGCCCCTGCACTTAGTGACTGTGAGCGTGGACTGAGCAGAGGCTGGAGCCTCATGCTGGTGGGACAGCTGATTCCCAGGAGAGCCTGAACAGGGATGTTGTGAGGTGGAGTGGCCGCCCCAACCCAGAGAGGTGGACTACAAGTCAGCAAACGTGTAGGACTCTCCGGCTGGCTGTTACGTTAAACACAAATAGCAAAGGGGGAAGCATTTTTCAGAAATTTAGAATGTAACAGTAATTTCAGAATTAAAACGTTTCTCATGGCTCATGTGTTGGGCCTGAAAAAATTATGCTTCGGCTCTGAGCATGGGCAGTGGTGCTGTGGGTCAGCTGTGCTAAGCACACACCCTTGGGATTCAGACAGGTTTACCTTGGCATGGCTAGCCTGTGTAACTGCTCTTTGCTGCCCATGTGACTGTCAGTTTTAATGTGCCAGGCTGGTGAGACTACAGGGATGTCTATCCAAGCTGGGAATCACCCTCCTTGCTCATAATGTGCCCCCAGCCTAACAGCGTGACCTGACTGTGTGGATAATTCAGGGGGTGTGTTCTGATCATAGCAGCATTCTGCTTCCAGCTGTACTGCTCAGCCTCTCTGACCTGGCCAGCTGATTTCTCGTTAACATCCCTGCAGAAGTTGGTCTTGAGAGAGGGATTAAAGGAGGGGAGGGTATTGGTCAAGGGGATTACTTCAGAGAGACAGCAGCATGAAAGAATGGTAAGGTATTGTGGGAGAAGCAGACAAATGGGCATTCAAGGGGACATTGCTGCTGAAGCAGAGCAGCAAGGGGAAGGAGTGATATGCAAGGGATGAAATAAATAGGGAGGGGCAGAAGTATGAAGGGTCTTGAAGGAGTGGACAAGAAATTTTAATTTGTGGCTATTTATATATCTTGATTGTGTGGTTGGGATGGTTTCATTCTGGAGCAGCTGAGGAGACCAAGAACACTTGCATGAGGCTGGCCAAAGACTTGTGAAAGGTGCTTAGTAGGAGATGGTGTGGCAGGGCATGCTGGCAGCATAGGACTGGTTTGGGGGGCACGGGCAGGAGGGAAGTGTAGAGGTTAGAGGGGTTAGCGGTAAAGGGGGCACAGGTTATGAGTGCAGGGGTTGGAGAGCCCATGGGGCCAGAGGAAATGGAGGATGCCATGCCCAGGAGGGTCAAAACACAAATTTGCCCAGGTTGCCATTTTTGCTAAGGCTGGCGCTGCTTTTCTTCATTCATGTATACATATGCAATATAAGTGTACCTTATTGTTTGTTCACAGTTACTTTTCATATCTAAAACTCTCCCCAGTGTCATGAACAACTATAGGAATTGTTCTATTCCTTATCACCTCCTGTCTTCCGTCACAAGACACTGGGAAATCCCTTACCTATGCCTTGTGAATGCCTGTCACCTTTCTCATGCAGTTTCCTGACTCTCTTTGAGCAGGTTTTTGTCAGCTTTGTTTACTTTCTTGAGGAATGAACATGTAGACTGAGCGGGTGCACTATCCAATAAGTTACAATGGCGTTCTTTCAAAAATCACAAGAACAGGCACCTGGGATCTCACAGTGGGTTGGTTGTGGACCTGTTTAGCTGGCAGGCACGGAAAAATGTTCTGTACATAGCAAAAAGATTCCAGGTAAAGTATTTGAGATCTTGTTCAGATAAACAGATCTTTAGGTTAGGCCTTTTCATAGGTTCCTGCTATCTTTAGCACCCTTCCCGTGGCTTGTATTGTTAATAGAAATCCAGTCCCTTCATTAGTCATTGAAATCTATCCACTTCTGAGAGAAAATATGGTACGGTTTAAAAAAAATACGCAGCAACACTGCATGATCGTGTAGGACAGGAAGTGAAAAAAGAAAATTTGTGGAGGAGCTTTAGTAGGCAAGATGAAATTAATTCGGTTGAAATTTGTTCAGTATAGTGGACATAATACAGTGGTATGGCTAAAAATGCCCTGAAATAGACAACACATCAGTGGTTTTACATCAAAACTGAAAGATGGCACCTCCTACTGCAGTGATTATAACGTGGCTGAGGTATTTAGTTCAGTAAGAATTGCTGACTCACCATCATAACATCTTGTATAACCCTGGATTTTTCTTGGAGAGGTCCCTGAGTATTGATCAAACCCAGAATTCCTTGTTCTGTGACTGAGATGGTAGCCCAAGGAGGTAGGACTGCAGGGCTATTGAGCGTTTTTATTTAAATTTACACTGTATAGCTATCAGTGCTTTAACAGTGATATTTAGAGAAACTGAGAACATTCAGCTGTTTAAAAAGTGAATCTAGGTACTTTAATGAATCTATAGGCAAAATTGGTGGGGAAGGAGTATAAGCCAGTAGACGGTGACTTGCAGCCCATCTAGCTTCTATGAGTGGCCCATATGAGACATTTTGTTTACTGTTGCCAACATGCAGGCTTGCCAGATTCTGCTGGTTTCTGTCTGTGTCGTTTTTTCCCCCAATGGTATTACTAAAGTGACATGCATGTAAAACAAAGGCACATGAAGTGAGGTGTGTGCTGATTGCACTCAACATTGACTGTGAGAGCCATGTGCTCTCTCTGCATCCAATCAAAGCGCTGCTACGGTTTAGCATGCCCTGCAAATTCTAGGTATGCAAGTGTAATTAGCAAAACTACCCTATCCCGGCAGACCATCTTGGTTACAATTAATCTTGCAGCTCACTGAGATGAAGAGCCACTCATGTGGCCCACTCACTAACCTAGCGTGCCCATCCTTCGAATCAATGGTCCAGTGCCCTTCTGGGGTTGGTACATTCACGTCACAAATGTGTTAATACTGAACACAGCCACTTGCAGTCAATTCACAGGCGGGTTAGTTGTCCTTGGAACTGAGATGGTCAAGATGCTGCTAGGTGAAAATGACCAATGTCACCTTACAACAGAGCGTACTGCATGATGATGGCAAATGTAGAACTGGTGTCTGAAATGTGTGAACATTAAGCATTGTTCAAAACAGCTAAGTGATCCAGTGACTAGGGCAGTAGTCTAGGATTTGGAAAACCTGAGTCCAAGTCTTTGCCATAGATTTCCTGTCTGACTTTGAGCAAGTCACTTAGCTTCTCTGTGCCTCTGTCTACTCTCTGTACAAATGGGGACAATAGATTTTCCCTCCTTCATGCTGCATTGTGAGGTACAGTACTTGAACAAGGCAGTAGGGGCCAGTAAAGGGCAGACAATTGAAAGTATCAGAAAGGAATAACCTGTTTTTCAAACTGAGTCTTTATTTTTTGTGAACCTAGTTTTGTGCCTACAGGGAACTGGGACCAGAGTACTGCACCTGGTTATTTTCTTGGAAATTCACTGCAGGTAAAAACTGAGCCCACCATAAATTTGGCCCACCAAAATGGAGTCCTGGTTCAAAATCCAACCAGTAATTTTTAATTGCAATCACAGTCTAGTTAAAGGACTGCATACTTATTGATACTTAGAGACTGGAAACTAGTTGTTAGAGTTCCCGAATAACTCTTCTGAAGGCCTGAGATAATGGCCATTTTGTTTAGGTTTAATTTGCAGAGATCTTGTTGGGGAGTAAGGAGAGAGAGGAGGGGGAAAGGGCTGGGTAATCTAAGGATGCAGGCCAAATACAGAATTCACCAGAGGACAAAGGTCATACTACTGGGAGATGGTCAGGATTTTGTTTTTCAAAGCTCGCTGCTCTTGAAAGCACCTGAGAGTTAAAGGTGACTGGGTAAGAAATTCCTTAAGCCCATATTCTTTATTTGCCAGCCATGTTGTCCCTGAAGGGAGAGCAGATGAGATTTCCCACAGCACGGTGAAGTCTGAGGGAGTATAAATAAGCAAATAGGTGAGGGGCTTGAAAGGGCTGAGGCAGTAATTCTGGGGTTTGAGGTGGCTGCGGAGCCGCACATCCCAAAGAAGGGAGGCAGGCAGGAGATCAGCACCTCAAACTGTGCCTTAGAAACCCACAACCAGGACCAGTGTCTTGGCTCTGCCCAGAACCAGTTGGCTTAGGAGCATTTGGAATGCATCAGCTGAGGCCACTCCCAACAGACTGGCCACAGTGGGGGACAAGCCTTGTAACAGGAGAGGCAATGCTCGCGCAGGGCATGTCTACGCTAGAAAATTATTTTGAAATAACTAAATTTGAAATAATAGCTCCCGGAATACCTTTTTCGGAATAAGCGTTATTCCCCGTGGAAAGCAGGTGTACAGATTTCGAAATAACGGGCTTGGTAGTGTGGACGCTCCACTTATTTCGACATAAGGGGGGTTATTTTGAAATAACTCCCTAGTGTGACCAGGTCTCTCTCTCTCTTTCTCTCTCTCTCTCTCTCATATTGTACAGATTTTTGTCGCACATGTTCACACCCTCTTGTTCACAAAATGCTATCCTGTTACTATCTTTGCTGTTCTGAGACCAAGGATTTTTTAGGACATGTATTGTGATGTATCGAACCAAAAGTGAAATGATCATTTCGCATTAACATCCTACCAGTTTCTGATAGCAAACATCCAGCAAGTAGAACCAAAAAAAGAACAAGATGCAGGTTTATTTTTTCAAATGCTCTATGTCTTCTCTCAAAATGAGAATGGCTCACAACGTTGTTGATGATAAAGGTGGCCTCTTCGTTGCTTTGTGGTGATCCTTCTTTAGCCTGCAGGTGGGGTGAGAAAATACTTGTTAAATGGTCTGGAAGTTCTTTTTCATTAATTTCTAAACGTCCTACAAAAATTCTCCCCTTTAAGCTTCTCTGAGGGTCTGTATTGTGTATGGTATGTTCCTACTTACAGATATCTCACTGTTGCCATTTGCAACTAATATATATAATAGCGATATATATACATGGTGCTATGTTTTCATAAACTGTAAAATACATACCTCCAGACTGACCTTTTCAAAGCAAACTAAGGAGATTTAGACAACCTGCAATTCCCATTAATTTAAATTAATACCATCCATGCTTTGCGCATCTCAGCTTCTGTCTATAATGAGTCTATTTTAGATTAAAGGAAAGTAATAGGAGAGAACAGAAATTAAGTTTGCATAAGTTTGCACAACTGGCCCTTGGCTCATCTGGGCATTTCATAACTTGCATGGAAAAAGGCTCATGTCTTTCCCCTTCTCAGCAAACATGAATAACAGATGTTGTGATGTCAGTTATTGCTTATTGTGGCTGTTCTCCCTGGCATGTGTAGCTTCAATGAATGTCAAAGACATTACCCTTCACTTCGCAATCCCCTACTAGTTAAAGCACTGTTCCCACCATGATATCACAGGTGACTAAATCATGCTCATTTTGGAGGTTTAGAATCTCACACAGTAGGTAAGATGTTTCTGAGGAGTCTGGTGGTTTCACATTTCACACTCGAAAAGACCAGCGGAAAACATATGCTCGGATTAAAAAAGAAACCCTGGCAACTGCATTTTGAGTGAGTGCATTTCACCAGTGTGCCTACAGATCATTGCAGCTTCTAACAGATTGCTGGAGCCATTTCTAGAGTCTTGTACCCAGAGACAGATGATATAGCTAACAAAACAGCTGTTAAGTTACTGTTAATTAGAAACTGAAAATGCTTTCTGTGTGTGTGCGGGGGGGGGCGTATTTTATTTCAAGTTATAGATGACATATATACAAAAGAATATATCTTACTTTACACTTGACTGAGAATGGGTTTCCTTCATCCAAACATTTTGAGCTGAATGCATTAAGTAGAGGACAATCAAAATCAAGATGTTTCCTGTACTTGCACAACCTATGTTTCAAATGCAGGAAAGTAGGAATAGAGCTCCTGCCTCAAGGAAACACCCATCCAACTCAGAATTTTTTTTCTCTGACAGTGGCCAGTACAATATGCTTCAGAGAAAGATGCAAGGCACCATATAAAGAAAGAGTATGGAATAACCTGTCCATAGGAAAACTTCTTCCTAAGCCTAGGTGGTTATTTCCTGAATATATCTTCTTATTCACATAACTGTCTAATATTCTTTTTAAGCCTGCAAAGCATCCAACTGTAATAGTATCTCTGTGCCACATATTATTTTATGCATTGGTAATAAAAAAGGGTATTTCTTCTCATCTATTTTAAACTTGGTGGTGGTGTAAAATTCTTTAAGCATTCCCTTGTTCTAATATTACAGGAAAAGGTCAACAGGATCTCCTAATCTCTTTTCTACACTGTTCATTATTTTAGATTTCTCAATATTGTTGCCTTTTGTAGGCATCGGTGTTACTGCAACACTAAGGATGAAACTGACATTGGTATGTCCAGTTCACCTCTTACAACAACAGACTTCTGACACAAATTGTTATCTGAATTCGATGCAGACTCTGTCTACTTTACATGTCAATGAACCGGTTCACAGCTAGCAGCAGTTTACATTTCACAAAAACCTGGGTGTTTAGAGGGCAGAACCAGCACATCCTGCATGCGTGCATTAACAGGCCTATATATCACAACTTACATTCTCAGAATCTGGACTATCCCTCATATTCATTCACAGCATGAACTGTTGTGGGGATGTTAAACCTTCTGTGCTCCCACCCATTTTCCAACGGGAAAAGGGTGGAGGAAAAGAAGGTTTTTATAATGTAACTTCATTTAGCATTTTTAGCTCTAATTTTCCACAGAACTTTGAGTACATTGATGACTCTGTTATGGATGATTGTTTAAGATTAAAAATGAGAGATGTTGGCCTTGTAGCCAAAATACTTGACATGGTCCTTTTTATTTGGACCCCAAGAACAAGGGGCATGAACCTTTGGGAGTCAATGAGAATAGTTTTGTTGAACTCGGTGTGGATATGTAGTGCTGTCTAGCTTAGCATTGCATATGAGTGGAATTGATTAACATGGTTGAAGAGGATGCTGCAGATGGTAAATGTGGCAAAAGATATGCTTGCTGGCAGCACAGGAAAGGAAGCAGAAATTGCTGTTCTCTTTCCTGTTTCAATCCAATTACTCTGTGTGTCTGTGTGTGTGTGTGTGTGTGTGTGTGTGTGTGTGTGAGAGAGAGAGAGAGAGAGAGAGAGAGACCTTAATTTCATGCAAAATGTTGCACCATGCTAAGTGCTATCTCATTTTGATGAGGGGGTTGCATGTGATCCACAACTAAGCTAACTGGACCACAGTGCCATCATCAAGGCTTTTGAAATGGGCTCCTTTCACTGAGATACTTGCTTTGACATTCTATCTTCCAGACTGTCCAGAAAAGGCATGAGTAGGTATCTCAGCTGTACAGATTTCATCTCCCAGCCTCTGTATCTCTGAGCCCATTGGGTTTGGATTTGTGTTGCTGCACAAGAATAATGCTTATCAACTTATCCAGGTTTTATAAGAATAGCCATATTGCGTCAGAGCATCTGATTCCTCGAGCCCAGGATCCTGTCTTCCAACAGTGGCCAATGCCAAATGCTTCAGAGTGAGTTGAAAAGGACAATCCATAGAACAATCCATACAGAGCATGGGGTTGCAAACCTGTCCATGTTGGCTAATAGCTACTGATGGACCGACCTATCCTCCAGGAATTTATTTAATTCATTATTTTTAACCAACCCCTTTATAGTTTTGACCTTCATAACATCCTCTGGCAATGAGTTCCACAGGTTGCCTGTGTATGTGAAAAAGTGCTTTTTGTTTTTAACTTGCTGTCTATTAATTTTATTAGGTGCTCTGTAGTTCCTGTGTTATGTGAAGGAGTAATTAATGCTGCCTTATTCACTTCCTCCGTGCTAGTCATTGTTTTATGATAGATCTCTATCATATCCATAGTCGTCACTTTTCGCAGTCTTTCAAGTCTCTCCTCCATAGGGAAGCTATTCTATACCTCTAGTCATTTTTGTTGGCCTTATCTTTATCTTTTCCAATTTTAATATCTTTTTTGAGATGGGTTGACTAGAAAGGAGCCTGGTATTCAAGATGTGAGCAGACTCTAGACTTAAACAAAGGCATTATGAGATTTTTCTGTTTTATCTATCTCTTTCTTAAATGACTTTTAACATGGTTCGCTTTTTTGACTACTACTGTATGCTGAGCAGATGTTTTCAAAGAGCTATCCACAAAGACTTCTCGATCTTTTTATTGAGCGGTGACGGCTAATTTAGGCTCCATCATTCTGTGTGTATAGTTGGGATTATGTTTTCAATATGCATTACTTTGCATTTATCAGCATTGAATTCCATCTGCTCTTTTGTTGCCCACTCACCAAGTTTTGTGAGATCCCTTTAACTCTTTGCAGTCCTTAGTAACTAGGACTTAACTATCCTTAGTAACTAAGGACTTAACTATCCTTAGTAACTTTGTATGGCCCGTAAACTTAGTCACCTCCCTATTCACCTCTTTTTCCAGATCACTTATGAATATGTGGTACAGCACTGGTCTCTGTGTTGTATGACAATTATATATTCCCACCAAGGTGTTGTCAGTAGCCTCCCCAGGAATTGAAATTGGGGGGGGTGTTCAAATTTACAAGGGGGGTGTCAGGACCGATGAGGGGTGACACCGTGAGGGTAAAGGTAGACTGTATGGCACCATACTTCACAAAACTGGGGGGGTGTTGGGGAAATTCAGGGGGGCTATACATCCCCATAGGGGAGGTGTAGAGAAATCCCTCACCTTGTGATATGGTATTATGTACCAATCCAACATCAGTATGAAGAGACAGGGTCTGGAAAGACCCTCATTGACCTCAGTGGATCAGGCTTACAATGACACTACTGCCATGAAGAGGTTGAAATTAATCAAGAGCCTAAGGGTATGTCTACACTAGCCCACTAGTTCGAACTAGGGAGGCTAATGAGGGCAACCGAAATTGCAAATGAAGCATGGGATTTAAATATCCCGCGCTTCATTAGCATGTTCCTGGGCGGTTGCCATTTTAGAAACTGACTAGCCCGGAATAAGTGCCTGTGTCTACACGCGGCAGAGAAGTGCGATTCCGAGATAAACCCCTTAGTTCAAATTAACAGTTAAACCTCATTCCATTTAATTCCTGTTAATTTGAACTAAGGGGTTTATCTCGGAATCACGCTTCTCTGCTGTGTGTAGACGCGGGCAGTTATTTGGGGCTAGTCAGTTTCCAAAATGGCAACCGCCCAGGAACATGCTAATGAAGCGTGGGATATTTAAATCCCGCGCTTCATTTGCAATTTCGGTCGCCCTCATTAGCCTCCCTAGTTCGAACTAGGGGGCTAGTGTAGACATACCCTAAGAGTACACTGCAAAGAAAAACCCATGGCACCAAGTTGCAGAGCCCGGCTTAACTCCTTGACTTAGGCTGATGTGTGCTAAGAGAGTGGGCTGTAAGTGCCTGGTGCTTAGCTTTTGATGTCATTAGGTGGTTGAATGTAGTGGCCTAATTAATCAAAAGCTAAGTACTGGGCACTTACAGCCCATTCTATCAGCCTCGTTTAGCATGGACACTCTACTTGACAAGACTTTTTCCCACCCTCTCTTTCCCTCCCCATCCCTTCTTTTTCTGCTGTTTTTGTACCTCTGGACCCATCACTCCAGTCATCTGAAGTGGGTTGTGCCCACGAAAGCTCATGATACCATCTACAGTTTTTGTTAGTCGAAGGTGCTGCAGGACTATTTGTTGTTCCTTCAGTTACAGACGAACACGGCTACCCCTCTGAGACTTTCAGTTGGTGGTGTGAGAATTCAGGACTTGGAAGATCCAGCCTGAATTGTATTGTAATCCAAAGTTGGATGTGGAAAACACCTGTGAAATTTGAGGTTATACTATTTGGAAGTAAGGGCAATTCTACCTCTAAAGGCCGAGTGGCCACTGGATCCCAGGTATTGTGACTTTTTAGAAGGCTCTAACAAAATGAAATTCAGTGGTTGTGTTTTGCCTTTACTCACCCTGAATCAGACCCCTCTGTGTTCTAGTTAATGCTGCTGCACTCCCTTTTAAAATAACTAAACAAATATAAAACACAATTAAAATTCCTTGACATTTTCTATATAGCCATAAGAAAAATGGTCTTCATAATTGCTGGCTGAGTGAACCCTAAATAATCAAGTATTCTATAGATGCATGCTGTTTATTAGAATGTTTCCATTGAGTGTAATAATGTTCACCTATATATTTCATCCAGCATAATCAATGTGTGTGTGTGTGTGTGTGAAATATGACTAAATTATGACTGCAAAATGATTGAACCAATGTTTTATTGAGATTTCAAAGAGTGCTTGTATATTTTAAAGGCGTGAATAAAACATGATTTGCAATGAATAACTTGGTGCCCCTTAAAATAAATCTCATATTTGCTGATTCTTTTTTTTCAAGTGCGCCAACATTGCATTGCATTCCTTACCACAGATAAATATTAATTAAACAGTAATGAAAGTTTAGGTATTTATGGCACAGTCTGTCTTGTTCCAGTCTGATATGAGACTGATTGCTGTCATAAAGTAGCTTGGAGGAAAAAGGTTACACTATGGAAGTTTAAGAGGAAAAGGATTTAGAAGTTTCCTTTTTTGCATTAGATGACTGTTAAATGGAGGCACTTTTTCTGGGCCTCACTCAGCAATCTCAGACAATGTTCTAGGAAAAGCTCATTATGATAATGTATTCTCCTGTCCCTGTCCTCCGGAACATGTGCAAAATGATCATCTGAAGAGAAGATAACTTTTTAATTGGATATTCCCCATTGTTAATAACAGTTGCGTTTGCTGATGTAGAATTTCTTGTGCCAGTGTAACTCTGGCCTCAGTGGAGTTATTCCTTATTGATGGGAGTGAGAGAGAGGCAAATCAGGACCAAAGAGGGCAGATCGCTTTGTTTCATGGAGAGACAAATAGAGACTTGTTTGCATAGCGATGTAACGTGCTTTACAGGGATGTGATTTCTATAACATACTAACACAGTGCATGTTAATTGATCCCTGATATGTGCTGTTTCAAATAGCTGTGCACTAGGGAGCACCAGCCTGGTCTGCAGACTTCACTTCATACACATTAGCGTTAGGGATGTGAATGGGTGACCGGGTGATGCTTACTGGTACCCTGGGGAGCAGCCCTCTGCCTGAGGCTGCCTGTGGATGGAGGGCTGTTCCAGCCACGCACGGCTAGCTCCAGGAGCGGGCAACAGCCCCTGTGTGGGTGGCTGGGAGCCCAGTGGGTTGGGGAGCTGGAGGTGAGAGATCTTGCTAGCTGGTTAACTGGTTAAACATTAGGTCAAACTAATGTTTAACTGATTAACAGGGCGTTTGCATCCCTAATTAGCGTGCTTTAAATATCACCTCCCCCCACCATAGAGTTCACTACCCTACTGCGCAGACCAGCCCTCAAGCAGCAGAACCTGATTCTCCACCATCTTGCACCTCCTGCAGCCCTTTCCTCCCATGTGACGTGGCTATAAAATGTTACTGGACCGGAGGAGTAGCATCACCTGCCAGCTTCACGCTAGTGTAAATGGCCCAAGAGAGGGGGAGTTGGCTGTGTGGTACTCGGTGACTTGGTGCTAAATGGTAAGGCCTGAGCTTCAGGCACAAGAACATCTGGCTGATGGAGGCCTGTGTAGCACAGGTGTTGATAATGTTCCTTTGCACTGATGTAGGACCTGTCACGCTTTGCACTGATGTAGGATCTTAAGTCACACAAGGCCTAATACATAAAGGTTCCTGATATCTATGATTACTGGTACTGATTGGGGTCGGGGGAGAGGAGGGCGGGGAAATCCACCTGGACTTCAGAGCTCAGCTTGTAGGGCTTTCCCTCCCTTTTAGAGCAGAAAGGGTTGCCTCATGGCAAGGGTGCCGTCCTGAGACTTGAGGTCAATTCTTTGCTTTACTATCCACAGCCTTCCAAGTCCCCTTGTGTCCCTGTGCCTCCGTTTGCTCCTAAACTAGAGCGGTGTGATTAGGATCAATGCCCTGCTAGGGGTGTGTCTACACTAGTGAGAAGATAGACGCTCCAGAGGTTGATCTTCCAGTGTTCGATTTAGGGGGTCTAATATAGACCCATAAATCGAACGCTGAAGGCAGCCCCCGCCGAGATCGGGACTTCCTCCTTCAGTGAGGAGTAAGGGAAGCTGATGGGAGCTTATGCTCCCAGCAGCCTCCCACTAGGTGGATGCCGCCACGGCTCGGCTTATGTGTTGCTGTAGTTGCGTACCTTAAATCGATGTGCTTGGTCTAGTATAGACCAGGCCCCAGAAAGTACAAGGTGCTCAGATATCTGATGCCCATTACCAGACTGAGTACCTGATACAGAGTGATGGCCATTTTGACTAATGGGAATGCTGAGTCAAAAATGAAATGGCCTATTTGAGGTCTCAGACGCAGTGTCAGCCCCGAGCTTTATTCATCCTCCTGTCTGTGTATGTGCGCATGGTGCCAAGCATTGTAGTATCTGAGCCTGAGGCTTCTAACTCCCATCTCTGTCCCTCCAATGCTTTTTCCCCAGTGCGGCTACCCAAGCCCTAAAGAAAACTCTCACTTACCCTTTCTTTCGCTGGATGGCCGTGTAAGTCACCGACGAGATGAATATGAGCACGAGCACGGCTACGATGGCACTTAAAACGATAGCAGCGAGCTGGATGTTTGGCTCTGGCTGGGCAGTATCAATGAGCATTTTCTCTGTAAACGCTAGCGATCCATTATTTGGCTCTGGAGTGACGCCCAGGAGTTTACACATCAGTGGATAAATGTGAATACTGTCAAAGGGCTCAGCTAAGTAATTCCCTTTGAAATCCGGGCCAAAGGCTCTGAATATTGTCTTCATGTCCATATCCTCATTATCAAATCCATGGTCTCCTTTGTTAACGTACAGTATTAGCCTCTGAAAGAAAACAACAATCAATTAATCTTAGCTTCAGCTAGTCCCTTGCGTCCCCAAGCCTTGCGTCAGTCCTGGCTTTCCGTACAGCAGTCACTTAGTCCTGCCTGAAGATGCGTCTGCTTCTGGGATGAAATACAGCTGCTGGGTAACAGCACACAACAAAGTGAACAAACTTAAGAGGTAGTGAAAGATGAAAGAGGCTAATGGCATATTAGGGTGCATTAGGAGGAGCATTGCCAGCAGATCCAGAGATGTCATTATTCCCCTTTATTCGGCTCTGGTGAGGCCACATCTGGAGTATTGTGTCCAGTGCTGGGCCCCCCACTATAGAAAGGATGTGGATGCATTGGAGAGGGTCCAGCGGAGGGCAACCAAAATGATTAGGGGGCTGGAGCACATGACCTATGAGGAGAGGCTCAGGGGTTTGGGTTTGTTCAGTCTGCAGAAGCGAAGAGTGAGGGGGGATTTGAGAGCAGCCTTCAACTTCCTGAAGGGAGGTTCCAAAGAGGATGGAGAGAGGCTGTTCTCAGTCGTGACGGATGGCAGAACAAGGGGTCTCAAGTTACAGTGTGGGAGGTCTAGGTTGGAGATTAGGAAAAACTATTTCACTAGGAGGGTGGGGAAGCACTGGAATGGGGTACCTATGGAGGTGGTGGAATCTCCATCCCTAGAGGTTTTTAAGTTTTGGCCTGACAAAGCCCTGGCTGGGTTGATTTAGTTGGGATTGGTTCTGCCTTGCGGAGGGGGCTGGACTTGATGACCTTCTGAGGTCTCTTCCAGCTGTATGATTCTATGAAAGAAAATACCCCAGGCAGCTGAAAATAAGGCGACTGAGGGAGGTGGAAGACAATTCCAGTAAGAAAAGTGTGAAGAACAGCCCTAGGTTCAAGAACATGCTTTGGAGTTTGCTAATTGATGCACTTGGTAGGCGTAACACTGAGCTGTGACAATTCCAGCTCCTCTCTCTTAGATATTGATTTCCAGGTAGCACCCCCAAAGTATACCCAGTGTCTTTGCTTGGTTAAAATATGCTGCCAAAATGTCAAACTCAGACCATGGTCAGAGCACCTGACTCCTCTGTGGGTGGTAGAAGTGAGGCACACCTTATCCTGCCTCGTGCTGGCTACGCAGATCATGGGCGGGTCAGCTCTCTCCATAAGCCTATGATGTTACCTTCCATCTAGCTGCTGGCGTGAGTAGAGCTTTTGCATTTTCCCCCACCACACACTGGCTTGCATGGCTATGCTGGTACAGTGGGGAAAGTATAGGTAGCAACCTTCTGCAGGGGAAGCATCTGCACAGCTGGATAGCTGGGAGGCAGATTGTGACTCTGAAAGTCCCAAACTGCTTGCTGAAGTGCTCCTGGAGCAGCACCAAGATGCTTTGCCTCCTGCTGGGGGCTCAGGGGAAAGCCACAGACAAGCTCACTGGTGTTAATAGTAGACGGTTGTGATAATGCAGGACATGCAATTGCCAAAAGTAACAGGGGCTGAAAGTGTCATTCCAGCAAAGCTTTGCACTCTGCTACTGGCTTTACCCTGATTCCTGAATCCATTTTCCCCACAGAAAGGGGGACTTCTTAGGAAAGTCTTAGGAAGGGAAGGTTTGCATTGTTAAAATACCTGCAGTGATCCATGGCAGAAAATGGGAATTGCTCCAAAAATGTTACAGTGCAATTTACCAGAACTGTACTATACAAAGATGTGCAATAGTCTAATCTAAATCTCCCCTCGGATTTAAATTCTAACCAGGAGTGGTCAGCAAGCCTTAGGAACTGCCTCACTGGCCACCGAGCATCCCAGAACATAGCTGTAGGCTCGTTAGTTCGGCTCAGATGAAGCTGACGATACCTTCTGAGGACAAAACTGGAAGGTACAGTGTAGACCAGGGTTTCCCAACCTATGGGTTGGGACCCAAATATGGGTCACCATTACATTTCAAAAGGGTCACCCAGTGTCTCCCCAGGTGGCTCTGCCCCCTAGTTCCCCCCAGTTTGAATTGCCTTGGGTCACCAAGTCTTCCTGAATTGTCAAAATGGGTCCCCATCTGGAAAAGGTTGGGAACGGCTGGTGTAGACTATATAGAGGATTTGTCTACCACTTTTAGGACAAGCTCCGTAGCTTTTTGTCTCCCCCAAATCTGTCCTGTAACTGTCAGCCCAACAGAGGGAAAAATACCCATATAAATATGGGCAAATGGATATTTGTTGCATTGCAATATCCATGTGAGGAAAATAATAGTGGTTTTGCCCAGTGACTACAGGAATCCCTATTTTGGCAATGAGGCAGAACTGCTACCTTAGTATGATTTTGAGAGTCCTGGAGGGGATATTCCTTTCTAGCACTCTAAGGATTATTTTTCAATATCCAATGGAAACAAATTACTCACAATTCAGCCTCATTCTATAAATGGGTAAACCGAGGCACAAAGCCATCTCCTTGGGTCTTTCTCACAGCAAATCAGTAGGGATAAAAGAGAATAGTATCCGAGACACCAGACTTCCACTGCCTTTTTTCTCTTCTTGCTGGATAGCCCTATCACATCTACTGTATCAATTGTGCTAGGTTTCTAAATTAAAAAAAACCCCAACAGAGTAAAAACTGGTGTGGTTTTTTGGCTGCTGTAGTTGAAGTTTAGTTCCAGTTTCCTTTCAGTTGCTCATAACTTTCTCAAACACACTTCATGCGTGTCCGCCGTGGAAAGGAGAACTGGTGCATCCCCGAACATGCCATCGCTAAAATTCACAGGTCCCCTTTCTCTTGAAAAAAAAGCGAATGCTGGGCTGAATCTTAAGAGGACAAGAGGAGTGGCAACCCCACAAGAATAGACAAAGTCAGTACGGCTTGGAGAGATAAGTGAACTATAGCAGAAGTTAGAAGGGGGAGCAGGGAGGAATAAATACCGGAGGGGAAAGTCCATTAAATAAAATTGTTTCACTTTAGGTACAGAGGCCCAGTGCTGGCTGGCAGATAGGTATCCACTTGCTGCCACCTCCCAAGGAAGGGAGCAAGAGGGTGAGGGAATAAGGAAGCAGGGTTTGAGGCACTCTCCAAAGAGCAACAGGGAACTCTCTGGAGGGACATCCACAAGAGACAGAGATGGTTCTGAGGCAGAGTTCTGTGCTGAATTAACAAAGAATGGGGCTATAGCTTGAACTGAGCAACACTGAGGCCTCTGACAAAGTGAAACCTTGTGTGGGGGTGGGGGAAGAGAGAAAAAGTTGCCTGTGAAAGTCTGTTGCTAGCCAGGGGGTCTATTCCACAAGCACGCAGGCCCCTTGCTAAACAGACTATGAATAAAATTAACTGTGGTATAAAATGGTCGAGAGTCCTCTTAAAAATGGTTTCCACAAGAACAATGAAGACTAAGTTTGGAAAGATGGGATGGTTAATTTATAAAAGGAGCAGGCTAGGGACTATTTGGGACATCTGAGCATTAAGAAATCAGGTGAGTTCCTACTTAATATCTTCATTAGCACTAGAAAAACAGAGTATTAATGAAGCTGGTGGAGGCATGGTGGGCAGGAGATAATGCAGAAGGGATGTGAATAGACGAGACATTGGACACAGTAAATAACAATGAGATTCAAGTTAGAAAAATGCAAATAAATACAATTGGGGAAAGATAACCCCAAACACACATGCTGCATGAGGAGAACCTGGAAAGCAATAAAGCCGTTGGTATGGCAGTGGGCTGTAGGTGAGATGAGTTTGGTGTGTAACATAGCAGTAAAATACAGTGATGGTTGTCATATTTAAAGGTTCCATATGCCATGCGGGGGGGCGGGAGGGGGGAGGGGGGAGAGTTTCTCTCTGTACAGTTCTTGGGAAAGCCACATCTAAAATACTGTTTTTGATTGTGGACACCCTACAATCAGATGCTGAGAAATTGGAGGGGGTTCAGGGAAGGGCTGTGTGAGCATGGAGCTGGAGCGCCACAAAGGAAGGAACACAAGAAGTAAATGTTGTATAAAGTAAGTGACAGGATTGTTGGTGGGGTCATGGTTGGCATGTGGAAATACAAAGAGAGAGAACTGGTTTAGGATGTGCAAATAAGGAGAGAGGGTGACCAGAGAATAGAATGTAAAATCAGAATGGGGGTGGGGAGTAATAGGTACCTATATAAGACAAAGTCCCAAACATTGGGATTCTACCTATAAAATCAAAACACCTGGTCACAGGAAGTCAGAAGTAATAGGGTGAAACTGACAATGAACTTCCGACAGTGAGATGTTAGGCTGTAGAACAGGGTTCCTAGCAAAGTTGTCCCATCACTTGGACAATTTCAAACCAAGCTGGAACAGAGGACTAGGTCTTTTTACTGTCAACTTCTTAAATTCCGTGTTTGGTATAAGGACTAGAACCTCCACTGAGGTCAATGCAGCTCTTTCAGTTTGCATCACAGAGGCCAGAACTCCGAAAGATCAGCCTCATGGGAATATTCTCCCACTCCACTCAGCCCAGGAGTGAAAGTGTTGGCCTTGGGAAATGGATGAGCTCAGCCAAGCTGTGCATATGTAGCATTTGCTCTTCCGAAGACCGTTCATGATACATTTTCAGCTGTTCTGAACTCAGCTATCAGTAATTGAGCCTCCTTAACAACTGTGTCATTTAAATACATTAAAAAGTCATAGAGCTATCCTAATGCACGTGTACCTCCACATTTAAAAAAACCTCAACTTTCAGTCTGCTCCACTGATCTTCAAAACTGCTTTACTTTTTAAGGTTCAGTGAGAGCTACTATGTCGTCAGGTTTGCAGCTGGTGGGTCCAATTCTTTTGGAGTTGCATGATCACAAAAATTGTAACTTATTCATAGGTGCATAAATCAAATCTAGCTCACCCAATGCCTCTGAAATGTTTCAGACAATTGCAAATTTGGACTATGACCAAGACAGATACGTTTCTGCATAAAATAGATTTAAGAAAATAATACAGTGAAGCAATAGAGGTATGCATGGTGAAAGTCTTAATTGATTTGCACTCTCAATCTGAGGCTTATGCAAAATGGGTCTTTTTTAAAGTAAGAACAACTAACTGACAAGTTGCAGAAGTCTGGCAATTCATCTGAAGCCAGATGGTGATGCAACTGGAATTTTAGTTGGTGGGAGTTTTGTGTGAGTGCAGATGAAGTCTTTGGCTCACAACAAGCGCAGTACTGAAGAGATGATATCCATGGGTGAAGATACAGTTTCTCTTCCCGAAAAAAATAATAGTTTAAAAACAAGCGCATGACAGTGGGATGAGAGAAAAACAAAATGCTAGAGACTGTATGGGTATGTCTACTCTACAGCATTATTTCAAAATATCTAATTTCAAAATAGTTAATTTGAAATAGCTTATTTCGAAATAACGTGTCTACACACAAAATGCATTTTGAAATAGCGTTTTTCTGTTTCGAAATAGCGCGTCCATACTGAGTGGATGTCGAATCACATTTAAGGCTGGTTGGAACCAGTTCCAAGTCAGAAGTTGCCTTGTGGCCAGGGCAGCCAGCAAGGCACCCTGGGAAGGGCTGGAGGCCCCCTTTTTCGAAATAAGCATCTACACAGTGCTTATTTCGAAATAGCAGTTTTGAAATTGGCACTATTCCTCATGGAATGAGGTTTACCAATTTCGAAATAAGCCCTCCGCTATTTTGAATTAATTTCGAAATAACAGAATGGCTATGTAGATGCTAGGATAGTTATTTCAAAATAATGGCTGATATTTCGAAATAACTTTGCTGTATAGACATACCCTATGTGACTGGGTTCTGTAAAGGATCATGTCCATTTGCTGTCTACATAGTTAATTGTGTAAACTTCCCCAGGAAACAAATTTGCTGTGAAAATCTATCAATTGCTTTGTGTCGTTAAACTGACAAACTTACAGGTGAACACAGTGTCTCACCAGAATCCTTACACCTGCCTGTATTTTGAGATTCACTTTACTTACTCTTTTAGATGTACTATGTGAGGCACGGCATTCAAATGCCATAGCATATTAAAATGAAGATGGAAAGATGTACTGAACATATCACTCGTACTGGCCTTCACAGACTAAGATGCTGGCTGAATATAAAGTTTACTGGAACTCATTTAGGGCCTGAGCTGAAGCCCACTCAAATCAATATTGGGACCTTGGGATTTTTTCTTAACCCTTCAGTCTCCTTTTTGCCCTGTTTCTCAAGTGAACATCTCAAAAAGAGCTGGCATTTAAAATCCCCACCCCCATGACTTAATTGTCCATAAGGTTCTATTTGTCAGAGGTCATAAGGCAAACACATTATTCCAAATTCCAAACCAGAGCCCTCAAAGACTAAGTAAAATGTGTGGGGTTCATGTGGCTTCATGGCAAACCTCATGTGACTCACTTTGTGTGATCACTGTTTTGTGGGACCATTAGATCATGTAATCTGATCTGTATAGCACAGACTGGGGTACTGACCTCAGTTGTTCTTGTACTGAGCCCAATTTCCTGTGTGTGACTAAATTAGGGATGGGAAACCTCCAGCCTGGGGACTGGATGCGACCCCTGGCTTGCCTGGATCCGGTCCCCTGAGCCCCCCATGTTGGAGAGTCTGTGCTGGTGCTCCTGCCCCCCGCCACCACCCACAGGGCTAGAGTGCACAAAATCTACTAGCCAGGGCCCCCAGACTGTGGTGTGCAAGGGGAATGTGAGGAGTGTCTTCTTCCTTCTCAGTCAGAGGCGTCTCACTTTGCTTCTCACTTGTGTGCGGCCCCCGATTGATTTGTCTGTGGGTCAGTGGCCCCTGATCCAGAAAAGGTTTCCCATCCCTGGACTAAATCATGTCTTCCACAAAGGTCCCTAGTCTTGACTGGAAGACATCAAATGATGGAGAATCCATTTCATCCCTTGGTAGCAATGAAAATATTGTGAAAGTGGAATTGCTATTTTCCTGTAATTAATAGAGGAGAAAATAGTATGCACACATTTATTGATAGAGCAGTTGCTCTAAGGACCGCAGTCATGGACCAGTACCCCATCACGCTAAGCACTGTGTAAACATCAGATTAACAAAAAGAAGTCCCTGCCCCAAGAGGCTACAATCAATACCCTGGACTTAATACATCCTCATTACAGGTTGGACCTCCCTGGTCTGGCGCCCTTGGGATCAGAGCTGTCCCAGATCAGGGAGTTTGCTGGACCAGGGGAGGTCAGTTCTCCACTGCTGACTGCTCTGTTCCTGGGCTTCTCTCCCTGGGGTGCTCTGCCTCCCAGTCCTGCTGCCGCACGGTGTTTCCCGGGGTTATTGGCTGGGGCACTCCAGAGCTGCTGGCCCTTCTGCTGCTGGGGGTTCCCCAGCCTGGGCCACCTGGCCATCCCGCCCCACTGCTGGGGCCACCCTGCTGACGCTGGGGATTCTGCGGGTTCCCTGGCCAGGGCTTCCCACCTCCGCCAGCCCCGCTACAGCTGGGGGTTCCCTGAGGAGGCTACCTGGTCACCCCGACCCTGCTGTCACCAGCAGTTTGCCAGGATTCCTGGTTGGAGCCACTGGGCTGCAGGCAGCTGGGCTGTATCCAGGGGTTCCCCAGCCGGGGATCCCCCACCATGTGGCCTCGCTAATGCTGGGGGTTCCCCGGGCGGGGCAAGATGCTACCTGGCCCAGCCGGGGCTCCCCAGCACCTGCGTTGCTCTGGGGCTCTTTTGTCCAGCAACATCTGTGGCCCTGCTGGACCATGGATGTTGCTGGATCAGGGAGACTTGAATCTGGGAGTTTCAACCTGTAGCAGCACTAGAAACTGCTTTTTTTTCTTTATGGAGCAAATCCAACCCCAATTACAGCTGATGAGCAACACTGTAAGGTGACTGGTCTGTGCAGTCTTCTAAAGGTTACTCTGTGACTACCAAGAAACGTGACTGTGGCTTTAGATTCAATAATGAACTCACCGAATTAACGCTGTAACCAGAGTCGCCATAAACAAGGATCGGTAAAACTCGTTCGTGTTTCGCATAGTGGAAACGTTCAGGAAACTCTTCTTTTTTATACACTTTTAGATGAGGATGAGCATTCTTCAGTGCCTGGTAAATTTCCTCCTGTTTTCCTGCCTTGGGGGATATCATCCCAAAGCCCCCATAGTCCAATATGTCAAACTTGGTCAAGTTGCTGAATTTGATGTACTTGGACAATAATATCTCCTGTACTTCAGGCTTCTTTTTTACTGTGGTCATTCCATGATCGGAAGTAATGATGACATTCAACTTCTCCTTCAAGCTGTGTTTCTCAATAGCTTCTACAAGGTAGCCAATGGTCCTATCAATCTGTTGAATAATAATCTTTCTGTCTTCTGTTTCAGGACCCTTTTTGTGCCCCACTTGATCAGGTTCTCCATAGTAAAGGGTAACAAAATCAAAGTTCTCTTTGGTAAACCAGCTCATAACCATGTCAATGTTTTCTCTCCACTCGGTCTCATTGCTGTCAGGGTGATCAAACGACTCTACGAGAGTTCTGTGGACCGGCTGCCCCTTGTAAGTCGCACCACCGCCAGGATAATGGAATGAGGCTGTTTTTTTCCCCTGAAAAATTGAATAGATGGAAGGTGATATTTGTACTGTGTTAATAACAGGGCAAAATCTATAATGTCAATTACTTCTGACAGCTGTGTACCATACAAGAGTATTAAACAGATTTCAGAACATGAGAGCTAAATGTGCTGTAGGATTGGCATATAAAACTCAAGAAAAATGCAAATGAACATAGCTCTTAGGACTAATACAAAGTGTAGCTCTTTAAAAATAACTTCACATAATTTGATGACATATGTGGAAAAAGCTTGAGGTCTCATCTTAGTTCTTCAGGGATGGGTTGACTGAATGTACATATCCACTCTTACCCCTTCTTCCTCTCCAATTGTTTCCCCAGCTCCCTCCTCCCCCCCCAAAAAAAAATCACTGCTACACATATTATTGACATGTTAGTGGTAGGCTTATGTCAGCTGATGGTCAGGGCAGTGCGTGGTGTGTGTGTGTGTTATACACCCGAGTCTTCAACTGCTAGGACCGGGGTCCTTTCGCAGCGGGCAGCCTGTGAAAGGCTGATGGGTGCCCCGAGAGACTTTACAGGAGAGTTTATTACACCTGAGACTTTAACTGCTAGGACACACAGTCCCTTCACAGCGGGCAGCCTAGGGAAGGCTGACAGGTGCCCCATGGATCTGTCCCCTGGAGGCGACATGATCCAAACGCCCAGCTCTCACTGCATCTGCCCCTATGACCGGCTAGAGTTCTTTTAATTGTGTTTGGCTCTGTTACAGCAACAGAAGGAGTCAGGTTAAAGCTTAAACAGTTACAGATTTATTAAAGAGGTTTCTAAAGCATGTGGTTACAGTGGCTATTGCTTTATTTCTTAACTGCTAGCAAATACAGATCTTAAAATGGTTACAAAGGAAAAAGGAAGATAGAAAATAATGGTACCAAGTGACAGCTTAATCTTTAAAGAGCTCTATTCTATGCATGCACTAAAACAAAAGGACACATACAGGTACAATTTTTACCCCTTCTGCATCCCTCGATTCCAGCATGTCAGGCCAGGATCAGTGCCTCAATTCCCTGGGAAAGACGAATACGAGGCTGGGTGTCCCCATGTGGACCTCGGGAGGCAATCACCTAACCCGACCAGCAGGTAGATGGTAGATTGACACTCAGAGTGAGTGTGCTGATGGACCCATCTTTATACCCGTGGGGTCATGCATTCTCTTTCTCATCTATGGTGCCAAATGGTGCTGGTTCGTCTTTGTGGTGCCAGTTCTTACAAGGGAGTTGTGAACTTAATTTACACTTGTAAGAGAGCTAACTAAATTGGGAGTACTGGGCATTCTTTTCTTAGCGGGAGATTCCTCTTCCAGGGACGGCCATGTGATCGTATCAATATAGGTGCCAGTCAAGGGCAGTTCTTGCAGCTTGTGGGTCAGCTTATTGGCTTGATCGCCCTCTTGTATCTGTGTTTACAGTTCTCCAGGGTCAGATGAGCCAGCATATCCGGGCCTCTGTCTAGGCTCCAAAGACTATGCTGATTTTATTGCTCTCTATGCCCTGTGTGCTCCAGGCACCTCAGAGGGGCAAGCAAGATGGATGTGACAGGCGGGGCCTCTGTCTGGCTACAGCTTAGAACAAACAGGTCAAGTTATGAATAAACATGGAAAACAAATTATCTTCTATCGGACTCCCTGTATTCAGTTACCCTCATCCAAAAAAGGATTGAAGTCCTCTGGCAGTGCATCATGAAAGAAGCTGCAATGAGGAAGATTTCAGGCTGTACATCTGGAGCTGATTGATTGATTCCACAGTCAACCTGTGGAACTCCTTGCCAGAGGATGTTGTGAAGACCAGGACTTTAACTTGGTTCAAAAAATAACTAGATAAATTTGTGGAGGAGAGGCCCATCAATAATTATTAGCCAAGATGGGTAGGAATGGTGTCCCTAGCCTCTGTTTGTCAGAGGCTGGAAATGGTGACAGGAGAAGGATCACGTGATGATTCCTTGTTCTGTTCACTCCCTCTGGGCATCTGGCATTGGCCACTGTTGGAAGACAGGACACTGGGCTAGACGGACCTTTGGTCTGACCCTGTATGGCCATTCTTATGTTCTTATGTAAAAATGGCATGAAATACATCTTTAATGAATTATGTGCACTTCTGGATGGTAGAATATTAGTGTGTGCAATTCAAAGAAACTAGAAATATTGAAGCACAAAACAAGGAGGAAGCGAGAATTCGGTTTGGGTTGTGCGGGAACATTGATGTAGGCAAAGGGAGGCTGGGAGTTAAGAATTAGAATTAGGAAAAGGTTCGAACTGCTAACTTGGAATCTGAATCCAGATCCAACTCATGTGAGGTTCAGAGAGACTTGCATCTTTGTTTGCCCTTTTATAATGATAAACTAGAGTCACACAGTTGCTTCCAGGAATGCCAACTCCAGATACTGAACATTCATGAATCAGGGTTCCAGCATCATGGGACTAAGTAATACAAATAAGTGATGTTGGGATGTTTTAAGTTGTCATCTTGCTCTGAAGTGATTGGTGTTCATGTTTTCCAGCTTTCCTCTGCCACCTTGAGGGCCAGAAATTGAATCCTTAATGAAAGCAGGGACCATCATGAAATAACATGACACCAGGATTTGGGGTTTTAGGAAATACATAGGATAATATGAAAGAAATGATAAAATCATGAGAATTGGTGCTGTGGATATGAATATGGCACATGGCACATCTGCAACCATATTACATAATGCCGTGTTTCTCAAACTGTGGGTCCCAACCCCCCCGGGGGGCCATGAGCAACTTAGAGGAGGGTCGCAGTATCACAAAGTTTGAGAATCCCTGACATAATGTATAAACTTAAACAACAAATAGTTCTGCAGCACCTTACAGCAGGGGTGGGCAATCATTTCTGACAGGGAGCCACTCCAAGATTTTGGCAAGTGGTTGAGGGCCACACTCTTCCATGATATTAATGGAGGAGATGTGGGGTCTGGGATGGATGTTGGGTGCAGAAGGGAGCTTGGGGTAAGGGATTGGGGTGCAGGAGGGGGACTGGAGTCTGGGAGAGAGTTGGGTGAAGGAGGCAGTTGTGACCTAAGGCAGGGGACTGCAATGCAGGGGTTTGGGATGTAACCTAGGGTAGGAGGGGATTGTGATCTGGGGCAGGAGATTGGGGTGCCAGATCTGGGAGGGGCTGTAAGAGGGGGACAGAGGGTTTGGGTATGTTGAGTGGGAGGGGAAGCAGAGGGTTGGGGCGGGAAAGGGCTGGGGTGCCAGAAGCAGGCTGCGGTCAAGAGACTTACCTGCCAGCTGCCAAACTAGCCTGCCTGCCTGCAGAGCTAAGGCTTGCAGAGCTTAAAATGTTTCCCAACCAGCCTGCCTGCTTGCCTGGCCATGTGCTTCATTGAATAACTGAGCCAAGGAGAGGGGGCGTAGTTCTTCTTGGCTGCCTGTTATTCCAAAAAGCAGCTCCCATTGGCTGCTTTCTGGTCAGGAACTGGCCAATGGGATTGTGCTGGGGGTGGGGGCGGGGGCAGGGGCAGGAGCGCGGTGGGGCAGCTCCTGAAACTTCCCCTCTCCCCTCCAGTTTTAAAACAGAAATGGTGCCCTACAGCTGCATTTCTGCATGGTGTGCGAGTCTGTGGGGCAAGCAGGGGAGCCTGCCTGGTGCTTCCCGCTGCCTCCACGGGCCGGATCCGGTGACTTGGAGGGCCAGATCTGGCCCGCAGGCTGTCTTTTGCCCAGGCCTGCCTTAGAGACTAACAAACCTGTAGATGGTATCATGAGCTTTCGTGGGCACAGCCCACTTCTTCAGATGACTGGAGTAAGGGGTCTTGGGGAGAAATAAATATCAGAGAGGAGATGAGGACGGAAGGAGAAGGAAAATAATAGGAAAAAATACTGTCAATTAGAGTGTCTGTGCTAAATGAGGCTAATAGAGTGGGCTATAAGTACCCCACATATTGTATATTCTTTCTTTGCCCTTCTGCAGCCCTAGGGCATATGGGGTATGTCTAGATTACATGCCTCTGCCAACAGAGGCATGTAAAATAGGCTACCCGACATAGTCAATGAAGCGGGGATTTACATATCCCCGGCTTCATTAAAATAAAAATGGCCACCACGCTGTGCCGGCTCAGCTGATCGTCGGCACAGCACGAGAGTCAAGACATGGATCGGTCGACAAGGGAAGCCTTTGTTGACCGCTCCTGTAAACCTAATTTCACGAGGCATAAGGGAGTGGTTGACAAAGGCTTCCCTTGTCGACTGATCCGCGTCATGACTGCCGCGCTGTGCTGACGATCAGCTGAGCCAGCACAGCGTGGCGGCCATTTTTATTTTAATGAAGCCGGGGATATTTAAATCCCCACTTCATTGACTATGTCGGGTAGCCTATTTTACATGCCTCTGTCGGCAGAGGCATGTAATCTAGACGTACCCAGAGTGTCCAGGTTTTCAGCCACTGTGGTCGTGTGCTAATCTGTTCAGGTTTGAGTGTGATGTTGATGGATTTGGCTTCTCTCTCTCTCGTTCTTCATGATACTTTTCTAGGTTATTCTCTTTTCTCTTTCCAAGTCGTGTCTGTATTATCACTCACCATGGAAGCTGTATTGGGGCATTCTTAGAATCTGTCCTAAATATGGCCTCTATGATCAGGGTGCTGACAGCCTCCGGAGCCCCTGGGCAAGATGGGAAGGGGCTGGCTCTCTGCTCCCGGAAGGGGCGGTGCCTTGGGTGGAATGGGAGGGGCTGCCTCCCCAGCCATTAGAGCTGCTCCGGGGGCCATTTAAAGGGCTGGGGCTCCAGCTGCCACAGTTGGGAGCCCTGGGCCCTCTTGAATTTCTAAGCCCTGGGGCAACTGCCCTTTTTCACCCCTCCCTGTCCGTGGACCTGTCTGTAATCCTCTTACTGTATTGGATGCTTTAGATTGGTAAGATCCCCTCATTCCAAAGTGCGTGCCTGGGGAAGATGTTCAAAATCCCACAGGAAGAATTTCTTGCAACAACAGAAGTCCTAAGCAGAGCAAACCAATCTCGGTTGTTCATTTCCATGACTCTGTTCCATAAAGGAGGACAAAGATGGTGCCAGCATTAAAAATCTGAATTTCTGTGACAATGATGATTTTCCCAGCTCTTTTGAAGTTTATTGGATGGCACCCTGGATTATTTCTAGTGATGCTCTTGGTGGGCATTCTGTTATAGACATGCAAGAAAATGCATTTTCCCACACCGTAGGCACTTGCAATATCGATGGGCCAAATACAGACAAAGGAAGGAGGAAGGAAGCACAAACAAGCAAAGGGTTTGTACGGGACATTTGGCCATTGTCTGGTTAGCTCCAGGGTAACTGGATTTCTGTTTTAAGTTTAAATTCAAGTGGGAGATTAATTTAAAGGATGCAAGTTGAGGCCTGGGAGCAGGGGTGGATTTTGAGAGGTGAAGGAAGGTACATTGCGTACATGGTGTATCCTTATCTCCAGTAAACGGTTCCTTTACTTGAGAGGTGTGCAGTCTAATTTGAATAGATCATTCTACACAGGCTCCAAAATGCCCAGACTTTAGACCTCAACTCATTCCACTGAAATCAGTGGCAGGAGAGCCATTGATTTCAATGAGGGGAGATCAGGAGCAGAGTCAACAAGGATCTGCAATAGAGGGCTAAGTGGAAGAAGTGGGTGTAAAGGAAGGATTGGAAGTGGGGAGAGGCCTGGCATATAGGAAGTGGCAGGATGGGGAAAGGAGCCAACCTCTTGTGCCAGGATCTGTGCATTGTCAGCGTTTCATTTATTATCCATTGGGCTATTGTCCAAATACGCTGGAGGCCTCGCCACTATTAGGGTACCAGTCACTGATGGGCTTTGTGAGCATTAGCGTGAGTTTCAGCACTTTAAAAATGCTTTCCAGAGCTTAACTAATTAATCACACGAGCAGTCGATCAATAGAGTATTATCTCCGATTTACACACCCAAGCAGAGAAGTGAAATGTCAAGATCATGACCAAAAAATAGGATTAAAATGCAAGTGAGTCTCTTGCCTTCAGTTCATCCAAGTCCACTGGCCCACGTGGCCTCTGAAGCAGGTGTGGCCTTTTAGCGTGTTCTGTGCGCTGAGTAATAATGGCATGAACGGGCTCTACACTTGTAAAACTAAACTGGCTCTTCTTTTTTAATGGAGCTGTTTAAAGAGTGTCTGCAACTGCAGCTTGTGTTCTAGTCATGTGCACACAGACTGACTTCCTGGTTCCTCTCCCAAACTTTTCTCTCCTGCAGCCTATGCTCAGGCCTGGCCAAAGAATCTGAGGGGCCTAAGGTGGCGTGTTGTGGTTGACTGCACCACGTGGTTGGGTGGCTCCCAGCCAGGGCAGCGAGCGAGAAGCTGGGCAGGCAGGGGTGAGAGGGTGATGGGCAGCGCGGGACCCTGAAGGCACGGGGCCCAAGGCAACTACCTTGCCCTAAGGCCGGGCCTGCCTATGCTCCTTGTTTCTTGATCCAGGCAGGTTACCACATAGCCATAATGGCTGCTTACGGAATGGAAGTCTCCTCAGCTGCAGGCAACTGAGAATCCCTGGCTGCTTCTTTGAATTGGGTTGAAGGTCTCCCAGAAGTTAAGGGACCTGAGGTTGTAGGTTTCACACACCAAAAAGTCTGTCATAAACCACTGTTAGGGAAGAGGATGGCGAGGAACCTATGGCTTCTGGAAAAGTCCTAGTCAAAAACTTGCATCCTTTGCAATTAGTTTGCCATCCCAAGGTGTACTCTTTTCATAACCAAAAGATCCAGAAACATACGGCCCCCTATTCTCCATTTAGTAATGCTGGTTGTCACCTGTGTAACTTCTTGAACACACTTGTGACACAGAAGTCAATGGAGCTACATACTGAAGAACAGGATCACTGGTTTGCTATGAAAATTAAGATTAGCCATAAAATTTCAGCGTCCCAAAAATGAGGTGGTGGGAAGAGGCAGAAAATAAGGCTCTAATTATGCAGAAAATATCAACCAGGAAGGAGGAACAAAATGCAAGAGGCACATATTAAATAAGAAAATTGCACTGGCAAAGGGCTTAGATTTCACTTTTTACACACACCTAGCACACAAAGTATATTTTCATTGTTATATAATTAAGAACCTTTGATCTCTGCAATTGATCTGACATATTCCACTATGCTTCAGATTTTCCTACTTGTTTGCAAGTCTCCATTGGGCTGGTAGTTTTCTAGTTGATTTTAAAGAACCCCTGTCCCAAAATATGAAAGAGGCTTTTGTCTCTGAATCAGAAAGTCGCAGTCTTTTACAAACTCTCAGATTATACTGTAGAGGAGTCACAAAACAACCCTGTACATAATGCCAGATTCTGACATGATGCATGTCCTGGAAAATTGAGGAAATCAAGGTTCTTTTAAAGAAAGAAACATTCTATTTAAAAGTGTCTTTCCATTGTATGCAGTGTTGATAGCTCATTTTTTAGGTGTAGCCTATAGGTTTAGGTACATAAGGCGTAGGTATGGATTAAGGCACGACTGGTAGCAGCGCAACTGAAAGAAAATCATTTGCAGCTCAAATTCTTCTCATTTGCACCCCTGTACACTGTGAGCAACACAACTGACTTCTGTGCAGTTGTGGCAGTTCTGTGGATGTAACTGAGTTCGGGCTGGTGATGGGGGAGGATTAGACCCTCTGCTGGAAGCCTCATGGTACTGCCACGCCCATCCCAGGAAAGCACAGTGGAGCTGAGTCCTCTGAGCGTCTAGGGCTAGCCAATCAGAGAGAGTACAGGGAGCAGCCAATCAGGGCCCAGGAGGGCCACATTAAAAGGAGCTGCAGCACCTGACACAGGCAGCTTCTTTCTGGAGCCAGAGAAGTGCATATAGTACTACTGCCATGCCAAAGGGAACTACAGTGCCCAGGGGTGCCAACAGTCTCACCTGAGCAAGGTATGTGTGGGCCCCTGGCTCTGTGCTGCCAGAAGGGGTGGGGCCTGGGGCCACTAGTCCTGAGCATCACTCGGTGCCCCAGTGCTGCTTGGAGTGTGGTGCTGGGCTCCCTACCAGTGCTGCCTGGAAGGTGCAGTGAGGTGCTCTGGCTGCTATTTAAAGCACCCAGGGCTCTGGTCACTGCTCCCCAGTAGCAGCTGGGAGCCCCAGGCCCCTTTTCAATCACCTTTGCCTCTCCTTGTCAGCAGGCCTGGCAGCACCACAAACAGCTTGGTGCTAAGGGACCACATCAGTTAGGGAGAGCTACTGTCTGGCTGCTGGGCCTAACCATAGAAGAGCTTGGTGAAGCAGATTTAAAACTAACCAAGACCAATCAGCATATTGTCTTACCTATGCTTTGCATGCCCCTAGCTAGACATGGCTCAGCCTGGGTGTTTCCTGTTCTCTGAGTTACAGCTTGTTTGCTGCAGACCCTGGTTCCCAAGTCAGCCTCTCTTGCAAGTTGTCTCTGTCTCCTTAGCCTCCAACTGAGCTGACCATCTTCTCCTTCCTCCCCTGCTAGGGGCACCTCTTAAACTCCTCAGGCTCTTTTGATCTTAGTGGGAGGCTTCAAAGAAGAAAAACCTCCTAGTTTGGATGTTACCAGCCAGGTGGTTTCTTGCCCTAATTGGCCCAGCCATTTTAATTAACTCTCTTGAGCAGGTTTACCTGAGAAGCTGCCATGGTTTTACCCTCCCTGGGCTCCTTAATGACCCCTCCCCTTTTTACAGTCTCCTTTGATTTGAATTCTATGCATTTGATGAGGTGGCAATATAAAATTGAATAGAGGAAAAACCAAGTGCAGTCAAGCGCAGTATTCCTAAAAACATAATACAGACACTTCTCTGGTAAATCTCAGAATCTGAGAACACAATCTGTGCCTGTCTGGCAGCATAGGCCAGTAAACAAAACTACCACTGAGTTCCCACCAAGCTGGCATAGGTAGCCTGACACTCATTTTAGTGAACCATGTCAGAGAGCAAGTAGGGTTGCCAGCTGTCTGGTATTCAACTGGACAGTCCATTTTTTGTGCCCTCTGTCCAGTAAAAAAAATTCAGACAATACTGGACATGTGCTTTTCCAGCTGGGTGCCTGACAGAAGCCTGGCAGTGGCTGGGGAGGTGGGGCCGTGATTGGCGTTGGGAGCCCTCAGCTCAGCTGGTTGTGTGTGGAAGCCTTGCCTTCCCAGCCCTCCCCCCGCCCCCGCCAGTGATCGGTGCTGGGGAGGTTCATGTAGTCAAAATACATGATGTAGACTGTTGATTGTTTATAATAAAGTTCCCATTCAGTGTTAAGCATAGTTGTGGTGGGGGTTTTTTTTTTTTGCTCGACAAATTTTTAGCACGTGTGTTCAGTATTTATGGGGTGGGGGGGGTTCGACAAATTTTTAGCACATGTTTGGTATTTTTTGGGAAACCATCTGGCAACCCTAAGAGCAAGAAAGAGGGAGTATGGACTGAGGGATAAAATTAATACAAAGGGATCACCTGGACTTTTCCACTACTAGAGTGGGGAGCCAGGTTTTGTGACTGTTCCTGGGGCAGAGCATTGTTGAGTAGTTAGAGCAGGAGTCCTGGATTCTGTCCCTGTGACCTTGAATAGGTTACTTGACATGTCTAGTGACTGAGTTTTCTGTGGCTGAAACACTGAGATTTTGAGCGGAAGTGGCACGAAGGAGGCTGTAATGAGGATTCAGTTCTCTCAGGGCTGTTGTAGATTCTCTCCTTCTGCAGAGAAGTTTTGGGAGGGGGAACCTACCCCTATAAATTAATTTATAGTATTTTGATTTAATGAAATGACTTTCTATCTAGCACTTTTCAGCACTTAATTTTTTTCTCCATTGACTTTAATTATAGATTATTAACCCAAGGGTCATAAATCTGAAAAAAATTGTTTCTGGTGACATTTTTTCTACATTATTTAGGATTATGGAAAGGTCAAAAATAACTTCAAAGTTAAATTTACAAAGAGAAACACCACAGGAGGCAGAAGATGCATCCTTGTTAGTTATAACATTAATAAAAGAAAGAACAGAAGAAAGTATGATCAATACAGTGCCAGCTCAGAGCCAAATTCCAGGAGACTGTATGTCCTGCTTAGGACCAGAAAAATTAACTGAGAAAGCAATGGGTAAAATACTTTGGCTGAAACATTTTTCACTGAAAAAGATACAGATTTGGGTTGGCCATCGTATTTTGCAAATTTGTGTCCAATTTAGTGAATTTTTTCACTCTCCTTCCCATGCAATTCTAAATCAATCAAAATATATTGCTTTCACACTGGCCGAATGAAATCTTTTTGGTTTTCAATTCAAAATGACTTTTTTTGTTTCAAAAGTTACTTAAATTTTATTTAAAAAATGAAACAAAATATTTCACTTTACCTGAAATTACACCCCCTGCTTTTTGCTTTGCCACAAAATTTTGAAAAATCCTTACTTAAGTCAACCCAAAACACCCCCCCCCCCAATCATTTTTCGTTTGGGATTATCAAGTACCCAAAAAATCAGCTATGCACACTGCTCTACTTTAGCTTGCTTATACTGGCTTCAAGAATTTGGCAGTTGTACTATTACAGTGTTCAAAGATCCTGATTTGGGTGTCCTCACAAAGCTGGACTTTGTGTACATGCAACCCACACACATGCTGGGTGTGGGGTACTGTCCCATCTAGTGGCAGTGAGATCGCTTACTGAGAGAACAATGAGTCTACTTTACAACCAGCTGGCTTTTCGCTCAAGTGGTAGAGGCTCATGCAGTAAGCTTCAGAGGTCCTAGGTTTGGTTCTGCCTGTCAGTGATATATACACAAACAGCAAGAGGCTGTTTCTGCCCAAAGAACTTAGTCTAAACAGATATGACCAGAGAAAAGGGTGGGAGGAGAAACAGAAGCACAGGGAGAGAAAGGGACTTGCCCCAGGTCACAACAGAGATGAGTGTAGAACCCAGTACCTTGACTCCCAGTTTGCTGCCCTGTCCACTACATCACTGTTTCTCATGTGATGAATCCTTTTATTCAAAACAAAAAGATTTTCAGTCACCTCACCTTCACATTCACTATAAAGGATGAGTGAAAACTGTTGTGATGCTGACATTGCTAATACATGTGTGTGTGTTTATTTTTGGAAGCTTACAAAGGGGTAGAAGCCTGCAAGGAGTGCAGGGGTCAGATTTTCTTTGCTGTTTATGGGAGTGCAGTTTTAACACCTCATGACCCATGAGGGTTGCTAATCCTCCCAGTTTCACCAGGAGTCTCCTGGAATTGGGCTCGATTCCCCCAGAGGTGCAGTGGGGCTAAGGCAGGCTCTGTGCCAGCTCTAGTCTCATGCTGCTTCCAGAAGCAGCCTGCAAGTCCTTGCCTATGGCCCCTGGGAGGGACAAGCGGTCTCTGTGTATTGTCCTCGCCTGTAGGCACCACTTCTGTATCTTTCATTGGTCAGGAACTGCAGCCATTGGGAGCTGTGGGGAGCAGTGTCTGCAGGCAGGGGAAGCACATGGAGCCCCCTGCTCCCCCTTTGGGCCCCAGGGGTGTGCCAGCCCTAGATCACGCTGCCTTCCAACTCTCCCGAGTGGGCAAGAATCATGTGACTAACCGAGCCTCATATACGTTTTTGCGAATGTTTTGCATGCAGTTGTCTTCAGCCTAAGAAGCTGAACTTGCGTTGTGGCCAAATCTTTTTAAGGGAAATTCCTCACCTCCCTCATTCCAACAGTTTAATAAAGCACTATGAAAATATCATATTCAAATAAGTGGGTATTTACTGTTCTTTTCCCCATTTTACTAACATACTAAACTTTATTAGCAGCAATAAATTTACAATATTGTTGGTTTTATTGGGACCATCATTTTCGGTAACTGCTGCATTCCTTTATTACAACGATTACAGCTTTTACTGTTATATTCATTCTTCATGAAAATGCTTATGCTTACATCAGGATGACTTTGTGGTGTGTTTCCCCAGTACAAAGAGTTTGGGACTCTACTACTTTTGCACTTCCCTTTTCATTCTGCTTTCAGTTCATAATCTATCACATTGAACCTTGAACATCAGTTTGGGCTTTATTGTTGCTCCACATTAGTATCGAATTAGCATCAGTTCTCTTGTGGCATAAGGGCAAATTTCTTTATTTTTTAAAAAAGGCAACATTTCCCACGAGCAACAGAATTACCCGAACAGAAATATTGGAGGTGATGTCATTCAAGCAAGGACATGTAAGGGCATAGTGTAGCTTCATCCTCCTTAAATATTATGGTTTAATGCTCCAGCTGTTCATTCTACCATTCCATTGATTTTTTTTTTTTTTTTATTCCAGCCTTTTCAGCATACCTCTAGTGAAATAAATCTTTCCTCAAATTTCCCTTCAAGGTCCTTTAACAGTGGATCAATTTTATTAATTTTTTAAATCTTGTTTATTACTCTAAAACCTAATATTGATGACTTGACATTTGTCAACATTTAATTTAATTACCAACAGTCCCGACATACACAGATGGTTTAATATTTTAAAATGACAGTAGCCTATAATAACAGTTCTTTGCATTCATCCAGGCCCTGAGTTAGGCTAAAATAAGGATGAGGGACTTTGAGCTGGGCACCTCAAAATGGTCTGTGGACACTAATGAGATGCGGTTCCAAAGATTCCTGTGAAGCTTGGAAATAGATCTTAACCATATACAGTTTTACAAACTGGGAAACTGAGGCATAGGATGTGTAAATGATCTCTTTGTGTATTTGTTGTTCCCTTGTGCCTTATTGTATTCAGCTTGTGTACCGTCTCTAGGCAGGGACCATCTCCTCTCCTGCTATTGTGTATTACCTAGCACGTGTTCAAACCCCACCTGCCCATCCCTATCTGTGCCCAATAAAAAATTGTCCGGAGTCAGTGGAGAGGAGAGAATGAATGGAAATATCGACTGACAATCCTTTCTTCTAATCTGGGGTGGGCAATAATTTTTTATAATGAATAATAATTTGCTAATTGGTCAAGGGCTGCACTCTTCCATGATATTAATGGCAGTGGTGCGAGGTCTGGGATGGAGATTGGGTGCAGAAGGGAGATCAGAATTGGGGTGCAGGAAGGGGTATGGGATCTGAGAGGGAGTAAGGGTGAAGCAGAGGGTTATGATGTAGGGCAGGGGACTGGTGTGATGGGGTTTGTTGTGACCTAGGACAAGAGGGGGTTGTGATCTGAGGCAGGGGATTGGGGTGCAGGGTCTGAAAGTAGATATCTGTGCAGCAGGGAGCAGAGGGTTAGGAGGCGGAAAAGACTGGGGTGCCAGAGGCAGGCTCTGGCCGGGAGATACTTATGAGGGCGACTCCCAGCCAGCAGGTTTCTCAGGCAGGCTCTCTGCCTTTCATGATGCCTTCCATGCCACAGCAGGCTGCTCAGAGCAGCCAGTTGAGAGCTGGAGGGGAGGGGGGAAGGGGTACTTTGTGCACTGCTTGTTCTTCAAACAGGCCCCTCCCATTGGCCAGAAATCAGCCAGTGGGAGCTGCAAGATTGTGCTGGGGGCAGGGGCAGCATGCAAATACTCTTTCCGGGTTTGTAGCTGTTCACAGACAAACAGGGTCCCACAGCTGGCTTTTCTGAGGCTTCCACTGTGCCTGCATGCTGCCCAGCCCTGTTCTAATCACTAGGAAACTTTGTTCATTGTTATAGTAATATGGCTGACTTGGAACAACGTTTCCACAGATCCCATCCCCTTTTACCCCTTCTCTACTTATGCTACATCGATGACATCTTTATGATCTGGACCCATGGCCAAGAAACACTGGATGCGTTCCACAGAGACTTTAACAACCTACACCCCACCATCAATCTCAGCCTGGACCACTCAACACGAGAGATCCATTTCCTGGACACCACAGTACAAATCACCAATGGTAAATTAGATACCACTCTCTACAGAAAACCCACTGACTTATACAGTTACCTACATGCCTCCAGCTCCCATCCAGAACACACCATACGATCCATCGTCTATAGCCAAGCCCTTAGATACAACCGCATCTGCTCTAATCCCACTGACAGAGACCAGAAACTTCAGGATCTTTACCAAGCATTTATAAACCTCAATTACCCACCCAGAGAAATAAAAAAACAAATTGAAAGAGCCAGACGAATACCCAGAAACCATCTACTTCAAAACAGACCCAAGAAAACAGCAATAGAACACCACTTGTCATCACCTACAGCCCCCAACTTAAACCTGTCCAACACATTATCAATAAACTACAACCTATTACAGGATACTACACTCTGAGAGGCTCTGGGAGACGGACCCATAGTCTCCTATAGACAACCACCTAACCTCAGGATGATTCTTACCAACAACCACAGGACATACCACACTAATACCAACCCTGGAACTTTCCCTTGCAACAAACCCTGTTGCCAGCTTTGTCCACATATTTACTCTGCCGACACCATTATTGGACCTAACCATGTCAGTTACAAGATCAAGATCAAGAACACATATTCCTGTTCACCCAGAAATATAATTTATGCCATCATGTGCCAATAGTGTCCGTCTGCTATGTATATTGGACAAACTTCTCAGCCACTCTGCCAAAGAATCAATGCACACAAAACAGACATCAGACAGTTTCACAAAGAAAAAACAGTTTCTTGCCATTTCAACCAGACTGGGCATTGTCTCAATGACCTAACTACATGCATCCTGTTTCAAAGACTTTAATACCAGATGATAAAGGAAAGCCTCAGAACTGTCATTCATGCTTAAATTTGACACTTTACGAATGGGCCTTAACAAAGATGCTAATTAACTTACCCATTACAAAGATAGCTTCCCCAATTATCCCCTAATATCATTATCTCATAGACATTAACCTCCCCTCTCACCCCCCTCCGTTCTAAAATCTGATTTGTCAACTTTATATGCGTTCACTTTTTTTTGATTGTATCCCTTTGGTATATATGGTCATGCCAATTTTCCTTCCACAATTTGATCTGAGGAAGTGGGTCTGGCCCACGAAAGCTCATCACCTAATAAACCATCTTGTTAGTCTTTACAGTGCTGCATAGTCCTGTCTTTTGTTCATTGCTGACATTGACTAGACCAAACTTCAGCAGGAAGATGGGTGACTCAGGGGATCAGAAATGGATTGAGTCTTTTGTCTCAAGGCTAAAAGCCTAAATTCATCTGAGACTGGTAATGGCCAAAGGCTGCCTGTGCTTCACCTATGCTTATCCTGTGAAATGGTCCAGTTGTTAGCACACAGGAGTACGCATCGCGAACACAGCCTCTGCAGCTGACTACCAATTCACTTGGCAAAGACTGAACGGATCCTTGAGAGAGAAGATCTCTACTGCAAAGGATAAATGGGGACAAATCAGATATTAAAAAAGGTAGCACACAGAAACCTGTTGGAGAACGTTTTAACTTGCCTGGGCACTTAAGGGATCTCAAAGGTTCCATATTATTACAAGCCAATTTTAAAAAAAACAGCTTGAAAGGGAAGCTTCAGAGCTTAATTTCATGTACAAGTTTGATACCTACAACAGAGGTTTAAACAAAGACCTTAACTAGGTTACCCACCTTATTCCACATCCCAATGATCCACTGAACCTGACACCAAAAAGAACAATCCATTTACAAAGACCAGCCAAATCAATGCACCGTGCATAGAAACTCACTAAGAATACTGGAAGGAGCAGGCGCTAAAGTTAAGTCCCTATAGTGCAGTGGTTCTCAAACTTTTTGGCCTGTGGCCCACCTTTCCATGGACCACCAATTGCTAATGGAAACTTGCTGTTAAATACATAATTACACCTGAGCCATTTTGCTAGGGCTGCAGCTAGGCAGAAGAGTTTAATTTAACTAGCAAGAAAGGAAATATTAAATTATTAAACGGATTGAATGCTTTAACTCTCATGTTAGTTTATCAAACATCATTTTAAATAAACTAAAATATTAATTTGTCCAACACAAAATTTCAATGTTGTCTTTCTTTATGGCAGGCGTGGGGCATCTTTTTTGAATCAGGGGCCACTGACCCACAGAAAAATCAGTTGGGGACTACACAAGTGAGAAGCGCAAAAAAAAAAAAAAACCCCTCCCAAATCCTGATGTGGCCTCCACTGAGACACCTCACGCCTCTGGCACTCTAGCCCTAAAGGGCGAGGGGGAGGTACAGGGAGGATTGAGGGTCAGGGTTCACACGGGCTGGATTTACTCTTCTGGAGTTCCAGAGGTAGTGGATTTTTTTTGACCTCCTAGGCTCTGGAGTGGGGACAAAAATGAGGGGTTCAGTGTGTGGGACAGGGCTGCCAGTGAATGGGATAGGGATGGGGATGCAAGATCTGGGCAGGAGGTGGGATGCATGAAAGGGGGAGGGTGGGAGGTAGGGTGCAGGAGCAGGCTGGGGATAGGGTGTCTGGCCAGGAGGGAGGGTGCAGGAGCAAGCTGGAGGTGCAGGGTCTTGTTGTATGAGGAGGGTTGGGGTGCAGGTTCCGGGCATGAGGGGGGCAGTTACCTAGCTTCGCACCCTTGTTGCTCTCAGGCACGGCCTCCCACTGCTCCCATTGGCCACAACTCTGGCCAATGGGAACAGCAGGGAAAGCCTCCAGACAGCGTGTCACTGTGCTGCTGTTCCCCCAGCGGGAGGGGAGATCGGAAGCATGTGGAGCCGCTTGCTCTGTCTCTGCAGGCTGGGTTTGGTAGGGAAGGTCTGAGCTTTTCCCTCCGAGCTGAAAGCTGGAGCTGGTGCTTTAGTTGTGCTGCGGCTGTGAGTCTGGAGCACCAGCGCAGGCTCCCAGCTGTGGAGGCGGGGGAGGCTCAGTTCGAGCTGCAGACCACCCTAAGGTGGCCACAGACCACTAGTGGTCTGTGGACTACAGTTTGAGAACCACTGCTATAGTGGCAACACCTCACTGCTGGTCAGTTTCAGTTCTGTAATGGACAGACAGTGTAACCCAGTGTGATATTTACTTCCTGATCAGAAGTAGAGAGAGGCAATCTCCCAGCTAAATGGATGCCAGGTCATCAGCATCCCAACACAACCTTCTCACCCTAATTCTCAACCATTTCCATCAAGAATCTTTATTACACCTTGATTCACCAAGGCACTTAAGCATGTGCTTACTGTAAGCACTCATGTAGTGTCTCTGCAATGAGGAGAGACAAGAGTAGACGGGGTAGATCTGGAAAGGACCTTGAGGGTGAGGATGAGAAGCTTGGTCTTGAATGAGAATGCTGAATTTAACAGAAATCTGTTCAGCCACATTAATCTTTTCTATAAATACAAATGATTTAATCTCTTTTCTGAACACATTCTATGGTTCAGGAGTCCCCAAATCTCTCTCTCCCTTTTTTTTTGTTAGGGTTCTCTGAGGGCTCTTGTAACATTTGTGATGTGGTGCCACAGTAGAGGTGCACTGAATAATGGGACTCTTCCATAAAATGCAGTTGGGTGGATCAACCGTTGCTCTGATATTGTCCACCAAAAGCACACCAATTATCCTGTCTTGTGACAGAATGTTGGCAACATCACTCCGACAGAGGGAACACATGTCATCTTTAATGCATCTGTCCCCACAAAACTTGCCATAATGGATCAGGGAGTACAATGGATTTCTTGATGGTGAATTCTGTCTAAGACCATGTCACAGGCAGCCATGCAAGCGTAAGTAGGGTTTGAATCAATGCTTCCATTACAGCCAGCTGGAATGGGAAAGAAATCCTGGGTGTGTTTTATGTAAATACAGTTTGCCCCTGTTTCACTTAGATATTCAGCTCTTACGATGGGGTTTTGCTCATTGTAATCAACTTGGCTGGTGTTGGGCCACAAACTGTGTTAATACTAATTGCAATGTCTGTAATTATTGGGAGAATGCAAAAGACGAAAGTCTGTGCTTAACCTGGCACACACTCTCAGTTTAAAGAATGAGATTCTGGGCATGTGCATACAAATACAGTTCACTCAGTTTGCTTAGGCCTGCTAGATATTCAACTGTTACAATGGTGTCTTGCCCATTTGTCACCAATCTGGTTCTTGAGGAGTCACAAACTGTGTTAACACTAAATGCGGGATTTGTGAGAGATGATCACCAGTGCTTGCAGTTATTGTGGGAATGCAGAAAAGTCAGACTGTGCTTATCTCCATTCAAAAGAAGAGACCCTGTCAGTGTAAATACACTTGGAAGGACAGAGGCTCGTCTTCCAGAATCCCATGAAATTAAGCTGGGGAGGGAGGACTCGGAGTCCGCAGGCGTGAGCTATAAGACTGGTTCAACCTGTTTCTCCCCACTGTTTCAATGATAGAGCTAAAGAGACTCCATAAGGAGTCTATTTTAGTATTTAAATTTACTCCAGTGATTGCTTGTGGACTCTATTGTGGCTGGACTGTGCTTTGGGCCAAAAGCTGAAATCACTAGGTTTGACCCACAACAAGCCAGTGGAAGATGCAATGAGCAGCCAGTAGGGTGGTGATGGAGAGGCATAAGGCGCGGCCAGCAGAGTGGCGGCTGTGAGGGGCGACGAATGCCCAGCAGAGCGGCACCAGCGAGCAGGCGGCTGGCGAGTGACCAGCGGAGCGAGTAAGATGCTTCTTTATCTCCCCCTTCCCCCATCTCGGGACGGGAGGTGAACTCTGCCGATGCACCTCTGAACTCTGCTCTGCCCTGACCAAGGGCAGCGACTGTGAGTGGGGTGCAGAGGAGGATGGGGCATGTGAAGGGACAGGACTTGTGAGCCTGAGAGGAAAAGGACAGCACCCAAGCTACTTGAGCTGGGATGTTGACTTGTGGGTTTGGTTGTGAACTGTTTGTGGTGTTTTCCTAAATTAATGCCACGTTACTTCCCTGCCCTTTTATTAAAGGTTTCTTTTCTCCACTCGGACTCCGTGCTGGCGCGTGGGGAAGCATTGCCTCTCAGAGGTGCCCAGGGGTGCTGTGTGAATTTCCCAGGTTACTGGGTAGGGGCTCGAGCCAGTTCTGTGTTGGATGGATGGAGGGGAACCCCTAGATATTGAACCTGGCCCTGGCTGTTGCTGGCGCTCCCTGGCAGAAGGGTTTTACAAGTAAAATGTTGAATAGAGTTCTCCTGCTGAGTTAGTTGACCTGCCGCAATCAGGGTGGCTGTAATTGTAAACAACAGTTCTTTGGTTTGTGGAAGAATGCTTGCAGTCTTAACTGTGGAGTTACTAAGTGCTCGATGCCGCAATTTAACATTTGCCTGCTAGACAAGTGACAAGTCATCAATCCGGATGTTTGTAGTGTTCTTCCTTCAACAAATTTGCTGAACAATCACTTTACAAATTCTGAGGAAAGGGAAGGAACCATCCCCAAAAAAGCTCGGATTATGAGTAATGAGGGGTGGAGAGGAACAAATATCCAAGGCTAATTGGCAGTCAGACAAATGCCAGGAATCAGACACAAGTTGCAAACACCAGAGGAAATACATTGGGGTTGCATTGCGTAGGATTTTCTGTTGCAAAATAAAGATATTTAGGGCCATGTTATTAAAGCCTAACACAAAACAAGTGCCAGTCAAAAGCATGCAGAGCACTATACTGTACAACCTAGGGATGTTAAATATCGGTTAATTGAATGGTCGATTAACCTCATGCATTCTTATCAGTTAGCTGACTATTCTATAGTCTCCAGGCAGCTCCTGTCCGGGGGGCGGAGGAGGGGGGGTTGAGCTCCTGGACCTGGCACGAGCCGGAACTGAGTCAGGCTGTCTGTCCGCCTGGCTCCTAAAATGCTTTAAATGCAGAGCCGCAGTGGGAGTAGGTCCAGGACACAATGCAAGCTGGGACTGAGCTGAGCTGTTGGCCAGCTTGCTAAAAAATTTACTGGCAAGGGGCTGGGGGGAGCAGGGGGAAATGCATGTAGTCTATAGCGTTAACCTGTAAGCTTTTGCTAATCGGTTAATTGACTATACTATTACATCCCTAGTACAACCCTACTATTTCAAGCCCAAGCAATATTAGCTGGTAATATCCTGTGTGCATATGCAAATACTGCTAAACCCCACTGAAATCCATGGAAGAACTCCCGTTAACATCAGTGGGCACTTAGATTCCTTTTGATGTGCCACTAGTATTTAGCAACATGGAGTGACGCTGACACAGCCATTGCTTAGCAAACATAGTTTGTGTTGCATGTCCCATTCAGGTAAAGGGATTAAGTTACAAAAATGAAAACCGAAGAGCAGGTATTACAGTTTCAAGACTTTCTGCGGTACCTGGTTCTGAGCTGTGATCCATAAAGGCAACACCCCATTGTCCCACCACTCTGTCTTGTTCTGGGTTGCCTTATGAGAATACTTCCTCAGGGTCTCTGTGTTAAACATCATATTGTGGATCACTCCGTGATCTTCAATCCAGCGACCTGGGATGCAAAAGAGGATGAGACAAGCGATAAACACGGGGAATGTCTTGGAAAGGAAATAAATGAGTGTCACATGGGTGTGATGCTGCAGAGTCTAGAAACACAATGCTGGCATTGAACAGTTCTTTCCGGACAATCGAATTAAATTGTTCCAACTAACTAGGAAAAAATATAAGAAAAGATAGGGCAGCTGTGGGATGTTGTACCATTATTGCTCTCGCAAAAAATCACCAAAGATAAAGCATTGAATGGCCTCAATTTCCAAAGGGTCAAATCTCAATCATATTGAATTTCATGGCAGAACTTCCCATTCGTGTAAACAGAGCAGGATGTGGCCTAATGAGTTATGGCTAGTTAAGGCAGAACAATCACACTTTATTTTAAACTTCTGTTTTAGTGATTTTTATTTTTACCACAGTCTTATTTTTTATTAAAAGCCCATCCCCAGCCTTTTCCTTCTCGCTGAAGACATTGGTGAGTGGGATATTATTAAGGGATCTGGATTAAGGATGTTAAATTTAGATTAATCAATTAATCGAATAGTCGATGTAATTTGCATCGACTATTCGATTCGTCGATAAGGGCGCCTCTGCCTTTGAAATGTAGCAAGAGCCCTACTGGCTCTTGCTACATTTCAAAGGTGGAAGCACCGCGGAGAGCCCAGCCAGTGAGGGACTCAAGCAGTCCGCCACTGGTCCTGTACTCCCTGCTTTTGAAATCTACAAGAGCCCGGAGAGGGCTCTGGTACATCTGAAAAGCAAAGTGCCGCCAGGCGCGCAGGGCCAGGGGGGGACTGTTTGAGTCCCCAGCTTTCCCCACGCTCCCCTCAGCGCTTCTGATTTTGAAATGTAGGAAGAGCAAGCTCTGGATGCTTGGTGGTTCAATGTATCCGTGTTATCCTGACTAGATCTGATGGTCTGGGTAGGGAAAAAAGAGTGAGTGACAGTTCACCCTATGCCTTATGAGAATTGGTTAGTGAATATGAAGATGCCTAGCTTGAAGAAGCTTTAGACAAAATACCTTCTGTAACCTATTAATTGTAATGTTACAATCTGTTGAATGTATGCATTCTATTTTTGTGCATACATCATCCTTGTATGTGAAGTTAGAAATACGATGTGTGAATCTTTTTATAGCTCTACATGTGTTCATGAGGGCCGTTACTCATGCTGGGGAGGGAACCTAATAGTTCAGTTATCATCTCAACAACCTGTGAGTAGCCTTGCTTGTCCCGGGAGCCCAAACTGTGGTCCTAGAAAGACATGTCATGTGCCACCTCATACTGGACTCCATCTTGGACCTGGTCATTTTCCAGGTTCAATGAACTGCTGAAGTGCTTCAGGGTCTACGTTGCTTTGTAGAGGGGTTGCAACCCCAGTTCTGTGCCCTGGCCAGGGAGACCAGAGGAGCTGTGGGGAGCCACAGAGAGCAGGAAGGTGGGTGACAGTGACATGATCAGCAAACCAGGGGACAACCCTAAGGGGACTTCTGTGATTCCTTTCTGTCACGCAGATATAAATTCTTCATCAAATATGCTGTGTCATGAATAATTGTTACATTATCCCATCCACTCAATAGCTGGTGGAATTCTGTTTCTCAAGTAAGAGTGCTGGATTTGTCTCACGTTTTCATTGTTTTGCCAGCCCTAATATGAAGCTCCATGTGCCCTGAAAAAATAATAATGATGGCGCTGATGCATATTAACAAAGAGAAACCACCATCTCCGGTACCGGTGCACCGACGGGAAAGTTACAAATCAAACCTTTGCTGACTGTCCGTCCAGATTTAATTTTTTCCCTTCCTTTTATACGCCCCCCTTGGGATACAGTTCCCATGAGGTTTGAATTGTGCTGGAGGAGAGGAAGAGCTGAGCTCTCTGAATACATGGCTGGGCCTGCAGAGCACGTGCTATTATTAGGGCGAAAATGTGACTTGGGTTGCACAAGTCTTGGGGAGTAAGACATCCCTGTTACACTTTTCAAGGACTGCCCAGGAATTAGTCCAGAATGGGTAGGTGTGAGGGGATAGGTGGGACGGGTGGGCTTACAGGCCACTAATTCCCTTTGTGAAACAGGCAGGTGGGTCAAGGACTGGAAAGCACAAGCAAATGCAGCATCCACTCTGTTCCACACAGCAGCCACTTTTGCATGTTCTAAAGGGGCACTGGCCTGCCTCTGTTTCTCCTTAGTGAACTGAGATGTAGCAAAGCGATGATGGATCACCAGCAGCTTGAGGAGATGCATAGCTGGTTGAGCAGTTCCTTGAAAGTGGCCCCGAGCTGGGACGTGGTGACTAATTGCCTGTCACCAGCTATTTGCTTCCCCTTGGTTTGTGCTCTTCTACTGTAAAAAAAAAAAAGTGTTAAGGCTGCCCTGCTTGCTTGCTTTGTGGTGGCTTGAGTCACATAGGGCCCGGTTTCTAAAGAAGGGAGCAATGCATTATCGTCCAGATTGAACCTGATATAGATCTTCACTCAGGGGCCAGCATTTCTGCACATCGGCTCCTTTCAAACCCATTGCCAGATCCTGTTCGCTTCTGTAGAGCCCTGTGTAGCCGCGGATCTATGTGGATGGTGGAGTGGCTACCTGCGCAGGGCTCTTCCTCCACTCCTCTTCTGGCCGGCCACCATGCAGGTTGGGGGCACTAGGGCAGGTCCCTACAATGTTGGCAGGGAAAGGATGCAACAAATTCCATCCTACATCTTCCTGCAGGAGGGGCCAAGTCCTGTCCCTGCCTGGCCCCCCTCTCACTCCCGCCTGATGAGCACTGCCCTGCAGAGTCCCTGACCCTGCTTTTGTGCTGCGTGCCTCTTCCTTGCATGACCCTGCCCCCTTCTCTCTCACCCTTGCTCCCTCTCCTCCCCACCCCCTCCAGGTGGTTTGCTGTGCAGATACAAGTAGAATCTGGATTGTGGATCGGACGATGAGTTGAGGCTGGCAGACGCGGCTCCCCGCTTTTGTATGCATGCAGGGCTCTGCACTTTTGTTTTTGTTTTGCACAGAGCTACTATGCGGTTGTTGGTATCACTTAGCTGCTAGTGACTATCATTGGTTCTAGACAATTAAGCTGTTTATATACGCGGTTAATAAGCCACCTCTTTCTGCTTACAACCCTGCTCCCTCCAAAACCCATTCTCTGGCTGGGCATATGGTAGGATTTATTAGCTATTACACCAGTTGCATAGCTCGCAATGACTGTGTGGGAGCTCTCATGTAAATTGTGCTGCTCAGTCTGCCCTGTTCCACAGAGCTTGGCATGTTCTGCCCAAAGACAATTTCCGGGACCCATGTATGCAATATAATTTGCTCATGTGGCTCTTAGCTTATCAGAGACCTGGCTCTCAGGATTCTTTCTATCTCCCGAATAAAGATTTTTTTTTTTTTAATCACTTGCTGCTCTAGGACTTTCTTGCTTCACTACTAGTTTCACTTGACTATGGGATCTATTATGGATTGGGGATCACCAGCATTCATTGGTTCTTCCTTGTGTCGGTGATAGCACATTTTTCAATACAGTCTTCACCTGATGTTTTTTGATCTTCATTTAATTTCAGGGATTTTTCAGTTGCAAGGAACTGTTCATTCAGGAGTGTATATTTGAGTGGTTTTTACAGCCCTGTCTTACTAGGATCCCAACAACCATCTGCTATGGCTTTAATTGGATCCACAAGAAGTAGCGTTAATGTTCCCTTGCTGGCATCTGCTGCAGCTACTTGAGTTTGTTTTTCACTTGGATTTTTTTTTTTTTAATTTTAAGGCCTCTCCGACATGCACGGTGGTTGTGTGCTGTCACTGGGTCATTCTGATAGGAGGATGCATCTTCTCCGTGCTAGGTTTCTTGCTGGACTACACTGACTGAACTCAGAGTTAATTGCCTACTAGCTGATATTTGCTCCTTGTTGGAAGATGTCATTTTGGATAACTTCCAACCCACATAAAAATTGGCCATGAAGTGGAACTTCTTAAAGGTGGGAGCTGTGGTGAAACTAAATTCAGTGAGGGAACACGAGTGAAATGTGAGCTGGAGATGATCCGTTACATTCATGACCAGACTTACAGCACTTAGAACCTGAGCCAAAAACCACTGAAGTCAGTGTGAGTCCTTCAATTAATTTCCAGGGACTTTGGATCGGGTCTTTAGATCTCAAAAGTGACAGGAGCTTTGCAGTTACCCTATGTTAATAGGCAGAGGCAGAGCAAGAAGAATCTGTCAGCCAAGTAGAAATGGGCCACTGCTGTGAAGACTGGATTACGAGGTGCATCACAGTTTCTCCAAAGCCTGGGGGTTTTCAAATTTGGGTTTCTGGTTTGTGCCCAATTATGTCCATGTAGTCTTCATGGACCCAAATCCCTGATTAACATCAGTGGGAGAAGTGGATGCCCACAAATTACAGGAATGGCCTTTTCCTGATGGCTATACATCAGCCATTTGGGAGTGGGAGGGGGGAAGGATAGTATCTTATCAGGCTGATAGGGGTTGTAGTTTTATTATTTTTATTTCTCAGGGGAAGGATGGTTTTATAATGAAAGCACTCGGCTGGGACTCAGGAGATCTAGGTTCAATTCCTGGGTGCTTGTGACTTAAGGTAAAATTTCCAAAAAGGTCTCAAGCCAGGTCTGCATTAGGGGCAATGTTGAATGAAGAGAGGTGATTCCAGCTATGTGAACAGTGTAGCTGGAGTTGATGTATCTTCCTGCAGCGTTCCTCCTGTGGTGGGTTGATGGGAGAAACTCTGGCCGGGGAGGGGTATAGTGAGCAGCATAGAAACTCTCTTATCGATCTCCCCTTACTCTTCTCACTCCCCTGCCTTCTATGGCAAAGTAGCTGGCTCTGTGGATATGGGGAAAGCCGTGGATGTGATTTACCTTGACTTTAGCAAAGCTTTTGATACAGTCCCCCACAGTATTCTTGCCAGCAGGTTAAAGAAGTATGGATTGGAAGAATAGACTACCAGGTGAATAGAAAGCTGGCTAGATAACCAAGGGGTTGTGATCAATGGCTCAAGGTGTAATTGTCAGCCAGTATCAAGGCAGATGCCCCAGGCGTCATTTCTCGGCTAGTTTTATTCAACATCTTCATTAATGATCTGGATGATGTGTTGGATTGCACCCTCAACAAGTCTGCAGATGACACTAAGCTTGTGGGGAGAGGTAGATCTGCTGGAGGGGAGGGATAGGGTCCAGAGTGACCTAGACAAATGGGAGGATTGGGCCAAAAGAAATATGATGAGATTCAACAAGGACAAGTGCAGAGTCCTTCACTTAGGCTGGTAGAATCCCAAGCACTGCTACAGGCTGGGGTTTGACTGGCTAAGTGGCAGAACTGCCGATAAGGTCCTGGGGATTACAGTAGATAACAGACTGAATATGAGTCAACTATGTGCCCTTGTAGCCAAAAAGACTAACAGCATATTGTGGAGCATTGACAGAAGATCAAGGGAAGTGATTATTCCCCTCTGTGTGGACTGGTGAGGCCACATCTGGAGCACTGCATCCAGTTTTGGGCCCCCCACTACACAAAGGATGTGGACGCATTGGAGAGTCAAGAGGAGAGCAACCAAACTGATTAGAGGTCTGGGGGTGGTGTGATTTATAAGGAAGAGGCTGAGGAAATTGGGCTTATTTAGTCTGCAGAAGAGAAGAGCGAAGGGGTTGATAGCAGCTTTCACCTACCTGAAGAGGGGTTACAAAGAGTCTGGAGCAGTGGTGGGAGGTGACTGAACAAGAAGCAATGGTCCAAGTTGCAGTGGGGGAGGTCTAGGTTGGCTATTAAGAAAATCTATTTCATGTTGAGGGTGGTGAAGCACTGGAATGGGTTATCCAGGGTGGTGGTGGAATCTCCATCCTTAGAGGTTTTTAAATCCCAGCTTTTAAATCAGCCCTAGCTGGGATGATTCAGTTGAGATTTGGTCCTGCTCTGAGCAGAGAGTCACACTAGATAACCTTCTGGGTCTCTTCCAACCCTAATCTTCTGTGATTCTTTGGAGATCCAGGCATAACTTAGGGAGATGCGTGGGTGGCTGAACACTTCAAGAGTTAAATCTTGTGCTGCAGAGATGCTGGGCTGCATGTAAAAAAGGGATGAGCAGAAGAGGGAGAGCAGGGGAACCTAATCGTATAAGAATGCTGCTGCCACATTAGACAGGCTCCTGACGATTCCTGCCTTGGATCAGGAGAGGATTACTGAAGAGCAAAGTGTCCTGTTAGCACAATGGGTTCTTTTCAGATATGTCCATTCTCCTCTCACTCCCTACGATTTTGTACTTGTGCCCCTGAGAATAGGGGAGGGAACATGAAATATATCCCAGTGGGGAAAGCCATGCTTAGCCCTGAACCCTCCTTTCCACCTTCCCCCTAAGCACATGGGGTCAACAGCTTTGTATACTGTGCAAAGACCTGCAAGGATCAAAGCCCTGATAGCCCCAGTCCTACAGAAAGACGCTGTAGAAAGTCTTGCAAGCAGCTGCCGATCCTGCTCGGTATTGTTTGATAATGGGCCACTAGGTGCAGCCCTTGTTCTGCCTACGCCACCCTGTGTGTGCGTTCCGTGGAAGCAGAAAACCTGAAATTGAGAGGTGGGGGGTAAGTATATCCTAGAGGGGAAAAAATTCCTCCACGCTTTTTTTTTTTTTTTTTTTTTTTTTTTTTTTTTTTTGCTGTAGTCTGCCTTATATATAATAACATTCCCCTCTTCACCTGTCTACTTTCTTGTCGATTCAGCTCAATCTTGAAAGATGTAATTGACCAAAATTATAATATCAGGCGTAATACTTTTGATAGCTTTTGTCCAAAACTCCACTGCAATAGCTCCTTATTTCCAGTTGATTCATTGGGGGAGAAAATATATGCTACTCCATTAGAACTTTCCATTCACACACCATTTACTTGACAGGATTTTCTTAGCATCACAGCATAACTTATCCTTACTGCTATTCAATCATTTTGTAATAAAAACTGAGATTGCAAAAAATGTTCATTGTCATTACTGGTGACGGACCAGTAACTACTTCCCAAAGGCGGGGGGAGACTCAAGGATATAAATAAGGCTGGCCTGCAGAGAATTGTTTTTCTGCTGGGAGAAGTTTGGATGGAATCTCCATTGAAGAGGAGTGTATCCGGCAATACTGCAGTCTGGGACCTGTAATCTGTTCTTTTGAACTGGACTCTCCTTCATTCGAGGAAATGAAACACTTACCATAATAACATGCTGGGCATATCCTTCTGACTGGGACTTTGGAACAAGAGACACCCTGCTTCAGGGGAGAAGCCAGCCTCTGATGGATGGGTTTAGTGAGAGAGCTTTCCCGAGGAAAAGCTTATCCCATAGAAGTCTGCTGCAAAGTTTCTTCCACCTTCCTCTGAAGCAGTTGGTCCAGGCCCTCAACCCTGCCCCCTCTGCTGTTCCTCATGGCCCCACCATCTTCCATTCTCCTAAACTCCCTCCTATCAACACCATCCTCGCTCCCCAGCCCGTGTAACACCTCTGGGACCTCAGAGCCCAGCCTCGGATAGAGGTACCCTAAGCAGGGGTGCCTCTGCTGGAGCTGTGGGATTCAAACTCCTGGCAGTGGGGCAGGGGTTCATTCGAAGGGGAGTAGTAGCTGCGATTGTTCTGCTGCTCCCCAGGAGGTAGGAGTATCCAGGGGCTGCTGGCAGGCTGAGCCTGCTGCAGGGAGGGTTTGGTGTGTGTGTGTCTCCTGCCCCTTTCGTGCCTTTGTGTGGGGAGGAGACTCCCCACACACCAAACTCTCCCTGCAGCAGGCTCAGCCCACCAGCCCCGCAGGCCTGAACACCCCCAGCTATGTGTACCCATGGGTCAGAGCAGTACTAGACACTCTGGGAGAGGTTGCAAAGCTACAAGGATGGGGCATCTGAACCCCATCTGGTCCCTTGGTCCCTGAGGAAAGGCTGGCTTCCCCAATGAGTGGGTCAGGAGCTTCCTTAGGGGGAGAAAAACATTGATTCTTTGGGCATAGATGCCTCCACGTGAGCCTGCAGCCTGTGACCTCTGTGCTCCTGGCCATAGCTTCCCAAACAAACCTCACGCCATGAAAACCTCTCGATACTGCATCCGGGGTTGGGTTTGGATTGGCTGTGGTGGAGTTGGGTTCAGGTCAGGTTTTAAAATTGGGTGTGAGCAGACCTGTACTAGACACACTGCTGCGGTGACAATTTCTACATTCCAATGAGTGTCCCCCCACGAATCCATCCCAGATTTTACACTTAGGCCAGCGTTGGCTGAAAAAGGACTTTGGAAATGTATAAACTTAAAAAACAAAAAGTGGTTATAGACTAACAAAACATGTAGATGATATCATGAGCTTTCGTGGGCACAGCCCACTTCTTCAGATGACCAGAGTTTTGAGTTTAGGATGTGCAGACCCAAAATAAATAGCGGAGAAGGGAGAGGGGTGAAGGAAAAAAGGGAGGGGGGGGTGGGAAACAAGGAGCAGAAGTTATGAAAATATCAAAGGGAAAAACAGGAAGACAATGTGGTCAGTGCTGCATTGATCAGATGGGAACTCAGGTGTCATGCCCTGTACTGATGATCAGTGCCTTAACTCAAAAAGATCCCCATTAGCGTAGGGCATCATGCTCGCAATTATAAAATATTAGGAATTGAAGACATTACACTTTTCTCCAGTCCAAAATAAGAAGATTGCTCTCATCTGGCAAAGGTTTCAAAGCACTGCACAGACATTGGCGAACTCACATTCCCTTTGTGAGATAAGTAAAAGAGAACAAAGCTGATAAATGGGAAACTGAGGCACACACAAGTCAAGTGACTTGTCACAAACTAATAAGAGTTTTTGCCTGGATGAGGATTTCTGTATTGGCTACACAGTGGATCAATGGCAAAGCTGGGAATAGGAGCTAGGAAGCCTAAATCTTGTCTTGCCAATAGACTGCACTTTGCCACAGCATGAAAGTAATTTGTATTAAATGTAATTCATTGATCACAAATAAATACTAATTAGAGTAGTCCCTGCATGATGTGCTCGCTTTCAGGGTGTTCTCTTTAGTGAACAGACTTCTATACTTTTGTAAAGCAATTAAATCTACTAGTAATGCTCAGTAAATAACAAACACAAATTAACAGCATGTTCTTGGGCTCCTGAACTTCAGAGCTGCAATTAAAAGTATTTAGTCATTTTTCCCTCTGAGCCTTGCACCCCAATAAAAATCAAGGCGTTTTCTTACTTTACTCCTTACTCATCGCAGTAACGGATGCTTCCTTGGCGTGAGGTAACTGATAATCTGAGCCCTTGACCTGTGACATTGTGTTTTATCACTGTCACAATCTGCCGCCTCTCTAGGAGGTCCCAGGTTTAGTTTGCTGCTATTTGGGTTTTTGTGTGCCTGAATCTAAGGGGGAGAATCAGCATGCTCACAGGATAACTGCTGGCCATGTAAACCCCAGCATGGGGCTGCACCAACAGAAAACCCCTTTAGTGACTGGGGAGAGGCTGAAAGCAGCCATAACCTCTCTCCTACTGCAGGTGGCATACGATGAGAAGGGGACAAAGCCACAGTGGCTGAGGATGCTTTTGCTTAGTGCATCTCCTCACAGCATATGTCGGCAGAGCTGGATTCCAATCTGTGAACCACACCTGCTTGTCTTCATGTGGCAGTGCTGCCATCTTTCCTCTCCATATAAAATTCTCCCTCCCCTGGAGTAGGGAGTCAGGTTGCTGCAAACAGTTGACACTTCCCTGAGCCATTTTCATGACATGATGCACGACTTCTGTCCCACAAAGGGATGTGTGTTGCTACCTCAGACTAACTAAAAACCTTGGAGAACATTATGTTCCTCGGGGAATACAGAGATCGAGTGCTGCAAGAAACTGATGTTGGCTTCTTATGGTAAGTGGCGCTCTTCCCTACAAGTTGATACCAAACTGGTACCCCAGGGTGGTTCTGGGATATGCTATGGCTCCCGTAGTGGCCAACTTTCTGGCTGGACACCTAGTCTCTTGTGGACACTTTTGCCAGAGTTCAGAGTATGAGATCTGATGTCTTGGTCAAATTACAACATGGGTTCATTCCATTCTGGTGTTATACAATTGCCCCTGGCAGCTTAGTTGCTCACCTGGCATCCTCTTCTTCATTCTCTGCCCTATGAGTTGTGCCTACTAACAGTTTTATTGTGTGAACATAGAACATAAGAATGGCCATATTGGGTCAGATCAAAGGTCCATCCAGCCTAGTATCCTGTCTGCTGACAGTGGCCAATGCCAGATGCCCCAGAGGGAGTGAACCAAACAGGGAATGATCAAGTGATCTCTCTTTCCTGCCATCCATCTCCACCCTCTGACAAACAGAGGCTAGGGCAGTGTTTCTTAAATTCCGAGGCAGTCGGAGGTGTGCCACGGAGAACAACAGAATTCAAAATGGCCACCCTTAAAGGGTCAGGCGACCTTTTTTTGATAACTTTCCTCCAACCCTTTTTTTCCTCAATAACTTCCCCCGACCCTTTTCCCCTGACTTTTTTTTTGTTTTTTTTGCTCAACCAAAAATCCTTGGTGTTCCTCATAAAAAAATATTGTTTGGTGTTCTTCGGTCTTAAAAAGTTTAACACTGGGCTAGGGACGCCACTCCTTACCCATCCTGGCTAATAGCCATTAATGGACTCTGTGTATTATTTGGCAATCATCGGTGATTTGCTTAGCATTGCAAAATCCCCACCACCAAGGCGTTTTCAGTCTGGAGTCCCGGTCGCCTCCGTTTTCCTGCAGAGGAGATGACAGTCCAGTAGAGGGTGAAGAGATCTCTGAAAATAACTACTTTATCAGCATGCAGAGGACTTTAGGTGTTGAAAGTGAAACGTGTATGTTTGTGGGGATTATTTGTGTCTCAGGAAAGGCTACTTTGGCCTTTTATAGGAGAAAAAAAATGGAACTAGTAGGGGCTTATACACCAGGAATCACTGGTGGATTTTCAAGATCTTTTTATTGTCTAACTCACTGGGAAGAATGATTGTTGATTAATAAAAAAATTGCATCTTTTTAGCACCCAGGCAGATCCTAGCTAAGGTCAGTGCACAAGGGCCAGCACTAATAGGACCTGCCATAGGAGTGTAGTCAAAATAAAATCTCTCTTCTGTCCTATTTTTGTCCCCTCTTTTTACAAATCTGAGGGGTCCCTATTAGCAAATCTCTTAATTAGTAATTGACCCTAAAGAGAGAGAATTTTATGGTGGTTTTATGCATCAGGAATATCCTCTAGGTCAAGGCCCAGCCAATATTTTTTTCCCAGTCATAGATATCCTTTGTCACATTAGGGTCAGACGGGTCATGTTGTCTATTCATAATATGCATAGTAGTGGATTCTGATAAGCTTTCCAGCATGATGATCTTATTGCAGAAATACAAGTAACTTACTCATTTACAAAAATTGGCAGCTGGGCAGAACTCCAAGTCTCTAGAAACTCCTATATAATATAAAAAAGGAAATTTGGATCCAAAAGAGAGTAAGACTAAGTATGTTAGTTTTTGGGTGACTTCTCTGCTGTTAAATTTCAGGGCAATTATGTGTCTGCGACCCTAGATTGCTATGAAAATCTGCATCCACAATGAATGAAGATTATTGTAAATAACAATAAAGAAAGGTGTGCCTTAATCCTCAAACACCTTGAAAGTGAGCACATCATGCATCATCCTCAAACTTCATTTCTCAGTCTTTTCTTCTGACTCAAGGTACAATTCTGCCCTCCTTTTGAGTCTATCCAGTATTAGCTGATCTGAATGAGGGCTGTATGGCTGTATTAATGAGGGCAGAATTTAGATTTGTAAGCAGTTTTGGATCGGGAACTGCTCTGCGTGCCTGAACGTTGCCTGGCACAGTGTGGTCAATGCTTAAATCCAGCCTGCAGGTGCAACGAAAATAGAGCTAATAGAAATCACAACTGGGCTTGATGTTTTGATCTTCCCTGTGGTGATATTCTGCCTTGTTTGAGAGAACTGCTGCATTTGGCTTACTGTGGTCATCCTGGGTCAGAAAAGATTTGTTCCCCAGGGACTGAATTAGAGAGAGAGAAAATGAAAATGAGAGGTTGGACGTTCTTACGTATGGATAAAATCTCTCCTTCCCCAAGCTACCAATTCCTTAAACCTTATGAATGCAAGTGAAATGAATACATAAGTATTTTAGAAACGTGACTGTCTGTCTGTGAGTCTGTTTGTTCAAGAACTCCTCCTGAACGTGAGTGTTATGGCCACCAAATTTGATGTGCAGCTTTCTCTTCTCCTAATTCAGTGTTCCTCACTTAGTTGCTAGTGGGCTGCTCCACTTTGTTTATCTAAAGGCTCTGTAGCCACAGAGCCTTGTGGCTCTCATTCACTCCAGTTCACCATTTCTAGCCAAGGGGAGCTGCAAGAAACTACATGGCCTGGGCCATCGCTTCCTGTGGCTTCCCTTGGTTGGAAACAGCAAAGTGGACCCAATGGGAGCCATGAAGCTCTGTGACTATGGAGCCTTCAGATAAACAAAGTGGAGTGGCACACGAGTGGCTTTCCCAAAGGGGATCTGTGGCCCACTTTGAGAAACACTGTCCTAACTAAATGCAAGGTCAGGATTTGGTTGTGCCAGAAAAATAGGAAGTGCGGGGAATGGGACTGTGTTCCATAAAATGGAATGGGAGGTGCTGTTTGGAGGGATGTAATACTCACAGTGACCACTGGGGGCAGCAAGTGCAGGGGAGAGCTATACTGCAGAGTGTCCACTGGGGGGAGCCGTACCACCAAGTGCGTGGTCAGCTGGGGATGGGGCTCATCATCTTGCCTGCCACCTCACCCGGTAAGTGGGTCCCCCTGCCCAGGAGACAGCCCCTGCCAGCCCCACTGCCCTGGGAGGGGCTAGGGGAAGGAGAAATGCCTGCCTCCCTCCTTCCCTGTCCCGGGAGGAACCATGGAGGAGGGAACCGGCGGGGGGGCAGGAGGAAGCCCCTGTGGCACCTCCTGCACCCCCACACCCTAGCCTCCTGCCCTGAGCCCCTCACATCTGCAAGGCCTTGCCCTGATTCCTGCACCCCCCACAGACCTGGTGCCAGCCTCCTCCCTTGAAGCACCCGAGCAATGCTGGGTTAGTCTTCTAGTGAATACATCATGTAAAAGATGTTTAGCTTGTGCTAAAGAATGCTCCAAAAATAAAATTAAGGAAGTCTGCTGATAGAAATTACTATACAGTAATTCTTCATTTAACACGTGCCCACTTAACATGTTTTCATGATAGCACGATTATTTTTAGGGAATGTTTTTTGAATTACATGACCATCCCCAGAATAATACAGTTTCTCCAGCTGGCCCATCACTGGCGTCTGCGCAGGGCTTCTCCTGCCTCCCTGCAAAGTGGCGGAGGGTTCGCCACTCGCTGCGCCGTTCCCCACTGACTCACCCTCGCCGGACACCTTGCCCCCTCTCCTCTGCCCCTGATTGCAGGCCGGCGGCTGGGTTTCCTCAGCCGGCCCATCGCCGGTGGCTGCACGGGGCTTCCCCCGCCTCCCTGCAAAGCGGCGGAGGGTTCGCCGCTTGCTACGCCATTCCCTGGCGACCCTCCCCTCGCTGGATGCAGTGCAGGTCCCAGCAGACCCGTCACAGGGGCATACTCCTAACCCAATCCCCCTCCCCTCTCTTCCCCTTCCCTTCCCCAGAGCCAAACACTTCCCCTACCTGATGTAACCCAGTCCCCTTTTTCCCCCAACCTTATGTCCCAGTCACAACAGACACCACCGCTTGAAATGCAACCCCCACCTTTTCCATTATTTTCAATGGGAAAATTGACCCCGCATAACACGTTTTCACTTAACACGATCATTTTCTGAAACATATCTATAGTGTTAAATGAGGAATTACTGTATTTTGCTGTAGCTAACTCCAGAAGTAAATGCAGCTTCTGCACAGTGAAAATTCCTATGACTGATTCTGCAGGCATGCCCTCTCTAACAGTCTGTGTGGGCAGGAATGGCACCAGGAGGTGAGTTTTCCTAACACACTGAAACCTTACAATGCCAGTAAGACTGCAGATAACACTGGCAGAACGGGACCTACCGGTGATCATTGTGAAATGCGATGGGGAAGTCATGGTCACGAAAGGAGGGGTGATGTACTTGGCTTTCACTCCCCGCTTCACCAGGAGATCCATGTTCGGGGTGTCAACATCCTGGTCGTAATTCCAACGGAATCCATCAAAAGAAACCAGAAGGAGTTTGTTTGAGCTGTTTTCCTTCTCATTCCTGCCAGTCGGACGGCAAGTGAATGGTTTTAAGAAGCCAAGCAGAAGCAAAAGACAGCTAAGTCTCTTCATGCTGAGTAGCTCACAGCACAGAAATCACATGCCCAGTTTTTTGCCCCTGCTTTTCTTCCTTTCTTATCTGTGGTGGATCAGAGCAAAGTTCAAGCCAGAGAAACCTGTTCAAAGCTGTATCCTTGATAACGTATAGATTTATTAAAGTAAAACCATCTGGGCTTTTCTGAAGTGACTAGTGAGTCTGGAGTGCTTCAATGCACTGGGTGGCTGACTAAGGCTTTATAAAAGGGGAACTGATATTCATGTTCAGCGCTTTCTGAAAACCAGGCCCTATAGCGTGTCCTCTCAAACAGCCTGCAGGCAGGAGTGGTGCCGGGAGATGCATTTTTTTGAATACAATTAAAAAAGTGAAGCCTTGTTCAATTTTTTTTTTCAATGAAACCTGACACAAACCGCTTAAAGGCTTTATCTGCCAATGAGAATGCTGATGGTGCTGGCAGAAAGGGACCAATCAATGATGGATGTGAAATGCAATGGGGAAGACCTTCTTAGACCTTCTAAGCACCATTTTGGGTATGTCTACACAGCAGCATTCTTTCGGAATAACTGATGTTATTTCGAAATAGCACGGTGCTTGTCTACACAGCAAGCCATTGTTTTGAAATAATGGCGAGCTGGAGGACATCTTACTCCGACTCCTGTAACCCGCATTTCACGAGGAGTAAGGGAAGTCGAAAGAAGAGTGTTTTTCCTTCAACTTCCTGCTCTGTAGACAGCGCCAAAAGCCAAATTAAGCTGTTTTGACTTCAGCTGCACCACTGACATAGCTGAAGTTGTGTACCCTAATTCGACTTTTACCCTGCTCTGTAGACGTACCCTTTGTGGCCTGGATTGGCCCTAGAGTGCTCTGTCTCAGTCCCAACTACAATGCCAGGTTCTTTTTTGCACATTATTTATTACAAAACATAGTGCGAGTACTCTGCAACAGAAGTAAGTCTCCAAGCATAAACTCTCTCTCCGCTTTTGGTCCCACCAAGGAATACACTCACAAATAGCATGGGCAAGTTTTAACAAGACCTTTGAGAATTTGATCCCTTGTTCTTGCCATTAGATTTGGATGTTCAGATGATCCATACCTTCCAACATGTGGCAAGCCACAGGGATAATATGCCAAGTGAGTCTTCAGGAGAGTCCAGCCAGGGAGGGACACCATAGTGCTCAGAAGCTGAGAAGGTCAGTAATTAAAGCTGTGTCTGTTCTAGGAAAGGAGAGAGAAGAAAATTAAACTGCCAACAGAGAATAATGAGAAATCTTTGATGAAACTAGTGATGCAGAACAGATACAAAGTATTTTCTTCTTTCCTCCAGAGTCTAAAGTTCTAGCTGGGAAGGAGTTGGTGAGAAGCAAGTGTGTTGAGATTCTGAGCCCCACATAACTAGTCACAAGAGTCGAGAGAGAGAAAAGCTCAGACCTGGCGATAAAGATAAAATAAATGAACAGACCAGTGCGTTCTGGATATTTGGATAAACTAGACCCAGGAAACTCCATTATCTACAAGGCCATTGTTTCTTGCCACCAGAATATCTAGATCTTCGACTTTGGCAATAAGATTAATTTCATCATTGCTTTTCATCTGCCTGTTCTCCTGAACAGCTAATGAGCCTGCATTCTTATTTTTAAAAGGATCTCAAGGTGGAGAAGAGAAATGTGTTGGCAGAAATAAAAATTAGGGAGACCATGTTTACCAAGTCCTGTTAATAAACTCACCTAAATTGTAGATTTTTGCATAGGTAGGCAGAGGGGTGGGAGAATAAGAATCCAGAAGGCTTTGTAATGAAAATAAGACTCCCAGACAAGAAGTGCACATGCTCTGAAATACTTAATGTAGGTGCAGCAGCCAAACTGTGGCATTAAAAGCCTTCTGATGCTAAGAAAATATAGATAAACATTCAGCTAAAGGACAAGTCTTATAAATGGTGTTCCCTTTTCTCCTTCATCTCTCAGTTAAAACTAATAATTTTTAGGGCCATTGGCATGGAAACAGCATGTTTGTTTTTCAAAAGTTCATCTATTCGTTCTACTGCCGCCACCCAAAACCTGTGATTCCAAATCATTCTTTCGTCTATACCATTGAAACTGCAGTGAGGTCAGACCAGGGAGAGTTTGACCTGATTGCTTCTGTTTGTGAGTGTGTGCTCAGTGGAAATGATTCTGATATCACAAGTGCAGGACTCTTATCTCTGTAGGATCTTGCTGCATCCAGATACCTGCTGAGCACTTCTCCGAATTATGAAGCGTGCCCATCAATAAATACTTATTTCTCTCATCTTGCCAGCCTGCAAGGACTTGGTGGACCCGGTTTGATCTGAGTTTTCCTTTTTTGATGTTTTTGTGGGATGACGAAATTGGAGAAGTGGGCTTTGCATTTTGCTCTGAAGATGCTGAGTCCTTTGGTAACCCTGGTCTCTCCTGGGAGCTGCAGGTTCAGGGTCCAATTGCTGTGAAAAATCTCTTCCATGCTCAGGCTTCGCTGTTGATGTTGGCCATTTTGTAGTTTGAGTGGAAAGTAGCCATCAAAGGAGGTCATGATCTTGCAGAGGCAGTTGAATTGAGGCCACTCCCATGGAGGGATTTGAAGCTGAAAACAAAACATTGGGTTCCATGTTCAGTGATCCATGGAGGGACCATGCGGGATCGGCACTAGGATGCATTGATAAGCAGACAGTACAAGGGGTTAAAAAAGGAGAAAAGAGAATTTAGGCTAAAAGTCAGCAAACCTTTGCAGGCTGAGAGATCTTTTAGGATAGGGATAGTTTTCCAAGGGATATGGTGAAGCTCTTATCTTCTGGGATGTTTAAAACCACTGTGGACAAAGCCCTCCACACATACCCTGGTGTGCAGTTGTGAACTGTCAGGATGGTGGACTTGACCCAATTGCTTATTTCAGTCTAAAAATAAGAGCTCAGGTACCACAGCTATATGAGGCTATATGAGGTTTGCAAAATCCAGAGGGGCAAATGTACAAGATGTCTGGTGGCAATGCTACAAGAGAAAAGGGAAGTGTATCCTGGGAGGAAATGCAGGGGATTTTTTTCTGGCATTTTCCTCTACCATAACAACCATCCGATCATCAATTTGCTATAGAATGTTGCAATGTTTTTAATAGCAATGCTAAACATTCATAAGACGCTACAGGAAATAGTTTCTGTTTGCCTTGTAGTTGTCTTGAGCCTCTGCAAATAAAGCCCATGTATTTATATCTCAACTGTTAAGAAAGTGCTGAGTCTGAAAATGCAGTAAAAATATGAATCATATTTTTCTTGACAGTCCAATGTCTGTTTACAACATGTTAATTAAAATATCGATATGCAATGGATAAGATCTGGAAAAGTAAAGTGATTAGCTTAGGAACGAAGCTGAGCGTCTTGAAAATGTGTGTATTTAACAGCATGTTGTACGGATGTGAGATATGGGTGATAACGAAAGATTTGAAGAGAAGGATATTGGCATTCGAGAGGAGTTGTTATAGAAAGATCCTGAGAATAGGATGGATGCAGAAGGTCACCAATGAGGAATTATATAGGAAGATACAGCCAAAAGAGAACCTACTGCAGGTTATACAATGGAAGTTACAGCTATTCGGGCATATCTGCAGAATGAACGACGAGTGAATAGTTAAGACCTTGGTATTTGGCATAATGGATGGTCTGAATAGGAGAAGTAGACCCCACAGAGAATGGGGAGATGATATAGTAGATTGGTGCAGAGCTAGTCTACAGAAGCTAAGCCACTCCGCACTGGACAGGGAAAGACGAAAGGAAATAGTGAAGGAGGCATCGGACACCAATGGGCGCTGAGCCCATGGTTGATGATAATGAAATATGAATGGGCTATAGATGAGGAGGGGATAGTTAGTTATTTACTCTTGTAAAAGTGAAACAAGAGCAACCAAACCAATGCTCTGGGGGTCTTTGCAACATTTAAAAGATATACTCAAACTAGAAGACTTACCCAGCATTGCCTGGGTCCTGGAGCAGCAGGTCTGTGTGACCTGCCAGGCAGTGCAGCTTCTCCCTGGAGCCGGCCCGGGGTGGCTGGGACCAGTCTGGCTGCCGGCTGCTTCTTGACCGCAGGGACTGCATAGAGGCTGGCAGCTGCTCCCTGAGGCAGGCCAGGGTAGCAGGGGCTGTGCTTCCAGCCAGGCGGGGGGGGGGGGGGCCTTGCTATCCCCTGTGGTCATTTGTGAGTATAACTGTCCCTCCTCTCACCCCCTCCCTTTGTGTTTGAGATGAAACAATCGCATTCCAGGCATATCCCATTGTCCTGGCTCAACCGAACCCTGACATCACTTTAAGTTATGACAAGAGGAAGCTGCCTACCAAAATTTAGTCCTAGATCTTATCATTTAGGAGGTGTTCTTGAACAAATGGACTCACAGACTCAGTACAGTAACTATTCTATGCTGTATGGGTTCTTGTATGGTGCACCTTACTCCAGTATCAACAGCAACATCATTATGCTACCTTGCTGGGTAGAAGGGTCTCCTAATATGGGTTTCTTTTCCTGAACATGGGGCTGCCAGTGCTGCTGTGAATCAGGCCCGTGCCCTGTGGCTAGCATGGATCTCTGGCTCCTCATCTCCAACTGAGAGCCACCTTGACAGGTTTTTAAGGTTTTCTGCTGCAGCTCTTCACCAGCGGTGCTGTGAGCAGGGGAGTGACACCCCGACCCTTAGGCTAGCTTTTTGCAGGCCTTAGAAAAGTGTAGAGCAGCTGACCTCCTCCCGTTGTTAACGGCTCCCAGAGAGCCATCTGGGGGCAACCAAAGCAGAGCATTTCATTACCACCCCCTCCTCTCTGCCCATTCTATGTCCCCTCTGAGCCAGTTGTGGTGGTTCACTGCCAGCAGGCAATGCCCTGCTCCAGGTAACTCAGTTAATAAGATGGATATGGAAGGAGGACGAGGTGACAGTAGTGGCTGCACGCTGTTTTGGTGTCAACTAGCCATGTACAGTGTGGCTGACCAACTCGCCTGGCCCCTGGCTTAGACAAAGAGGGGTGGCTCTGCACAACCAGAAGGGGCGGGACCTTGGGCAGAAGGGGCAGGACCTTGGGCAGAAGGGGCGGGAGTTCTCAGTGCTGCACCTCCCCCAGGCAGCCCTCAGCACTGCTTGACGCATTCTGTGTGGGGCTCTGACAGTGACTGAAAGGGCCTGGGGTTCTGACTGCTGTCGCTACTGCAATAGGGGCAGCAGGGCCAAGAGCCCCCAGCCCTTTGGGATCGCCGGGCCCTGGAGCAGCTGCTCCCTCTGCCCTTCCTCCTCACGCTTTTGGCTGGTCTGCTCATGGATACAATACAGCTTGCTCCAGCTAGAGAGAGATCACTATGCTTCAAGTAGATGCCTTAGAAAAACGGTGATAAACTTTAGCAGCGGGTTCATGAGAATCCATCGTTTACTCTTATTGTATTTTTGCATGAGAGTGAGTGCATGGGCAATATATGCTTAGTTACTTGTCTCAAGTTAGTGGCCTTAATAAAATTTAAAATAGTCTTGTCTCGCCATCCATTCAAGGAGCCTGCTAACTTTCTTAATATTTGTCAAATGCTAGCAATAAAAGAACCTTAACTTTGAGCAATGATTGGATTTAAGGACTCAAATGTCCCTTTTCACTGATCGTTGATTTATTTCAAAATAGCTGTGGCCACATAAAATCATTAATGAAGTGATTGTATTTTTTCCTCTGAAGATACAGAGATGCAGCTCGTGGAAAGAAATCTCCCCATAGCCTCACCCTCTACAGCAAATCTGAACAGACTCCTTAACAACTGGAATTGTCCAGTCATCTTGTTCTTTGCATAACTCAGCTATTTTTTTGTGGTTCGAAAGGTAGCAGGCTACATAAGGGGCTTCCTTAAAAACTATGTGGATTTAGAGCAGCAATGGAAGTTCTGTGTAAGAAGAATCGCCTAGTTGAGAGGGAAAACAAACATGTAGGTTAAGCACAGGCATAACTGTAAATACATATTCAGAGTGTAATAGACCATGAGATGTGAATGATCCCTATCTAAGCAAGCTGTAGGTATTCTCTCATTGCAAAATGTGTTTGAAATCTTGATGCGTGCAGAAATTAAATTTGCCTCTGGGCAGCTTTGACTGGTGTGACTCAGTATTTATCCTACTAGGCGCTCTAGGTATCATGATCCTTGGCAATTTTACAAGAGTTATATTTTGGAATGCATGAATAATTGTTGAACAATTTCTTCAGTATATTGGAAACATGCTTTATTTATTTTTCTCCCTCATTTAGCACACAAGTGATTAGAAATGCACCCCTTTCCACAACTCTTCACAATGCCATTATTGTACTGCAGGAAAAAATAAGGGTATCTGGCACCTTGCAGAAGAACTGTGGGAATGTGCCCCTGAATTGAAGATTTCATTGCTCTGCTGTCTTTCAACCAAACATTTTGCTTCAGGGACAAGGGAACATACCAAAATGCTCAAGAAAGTCCTTGCAAAACTTGAAAATCTTCAGACAAAGCAGAGCTTCTATAAGAGGTGAACTTCTCAGCTTTGGAACTTACTGAGTTTGCCAGCAGTTTCCTCATGTAATCACATTTCTGCCCCTCAGATCCCATGATTAAGAACTCTCTGGAGAGCAACGGCCAGTTCTCTTGAAATGGGTTCATAGCTTCAATTTGAATAATATACGGGAGCAGCCCTGGATGGGGGAGGAGGGGAACGCACTCTCAGCCAGCTCCTTTTACCTGCCTGGCTGCCTGCTGTTCAGTGCACCAACCTGCAGGAGAGCCCCGAAAGCTTACTTTCACCTCTGAATATATGAGGAAACATTCAGAAACTCCTGAGCTGATATAAATTACAAGAGGCCCATTGACATCAACTGACACATACCTTAGAGATTTGGAGAGTAAAACCACTCTTGAATAAAAACTCTAGAAGTGGTTGAAAACTAGTGTGGATTTTTTGGGGGAGAGAGGGGAACCTTTCTATACAACTTTTAAAAAATTGTATATGAACATTTTTTGATGTTTTTGGTAAAAATTTTCTGTTTGACACTCAAACCTGACTATTTTTTCCTGAAAATCCAAACTGAAGAATGAAAATTCTTACCAAAACCCAAAGATTTGTACCAAAAAAGTATTAGATATTCAGTATTTTGGCCAAAGGGAAAAAGTGTGTTGTAGCTGAAAAATCCATTTTTGTTTCAATAAATAAATAAATTTTAAAAATAGTAACAACACTAAAAAGTGGTAACTTTTTTGGCCATCTCTACTACTGATTTCACACATACTTCAGTCACAAAAGGTGTGAGGCCTTTTCTGAAATCACCTTCACAGCTGACGGTGCTAAGTTTCTCCCAGTGTTCAGCCCTCTTCCCCACCTATCTCTTTCCTATCTCTGGCCAGCTCTGCCTCCATCAGGAGATGTTGAAACAGATCAGCTTTTTGGCTCATGACGGAAGAAATACATGTCATATAAAGCAATGAAGATGCTCTTTTGATGGAGGCTATTGCCTTTTTGGGAGAGAAATATTGAAAGGAGTCAGTGGAGCTATGCCAGCTTGCACTATCTCAGGTTTTGCTCTTAGATTGTATATCTCCAGGAAGAAATAACACCTATTATTTTGAAAATGAAATTAAAATAAAATCCTCAAACTCACAATTAAATCTTAAAACAAACACAACGAAGTGTGTGTGATTTGTCTTTTAATATTTTGCACAAGTTAATGCATTTAATATGGACAGAGTAGTAATGTTAGAAAGACTGCAGTACATGAACAAGTATCCATTATTCATGCATGAAATGGAATAGTTGCAAATTAATGGTCAAAACATTTGCTACACCACAATGTTGAAACTCCATTGCTTTCATCCATTGATTCTGTTGAGTTTTAGTGGTGTTTATAACTGGAGTAACAGCAAGAGTATGGTCCTACTTACATATTGCAATGTGCTTCCTGCAGCAACCTATAACTTCCACTTCTGAGTGTAACAAACCTACCTGGGCCTCATTTTAGAAGTAAGGAGGGCTCTCCGCTCCTCTTGACTTCATGAGATGGACACGCTCACTTGTTCAGCAAATCAGGCCAACAGTATGCTCTGATTGAGGAATATTCTGTCTCAGGTATATAGGCTGCAGAAATGCATTTGGGGAATTGTATGCATTTGGAGAATAGTCTCTCTTTGCAATATTAGTGATTCATGAGTGCAACCTGCTTAAATTGACTGTGTAACCAAAGCTGTCATGTTGCTATTTTTTTAAATATATCTTCTGGATGTAACTGAACTGAACGATAGTTCTTAAAATGTAGTTCCTATTGGTAAATCATATTGCTAGGGCTACCTTTCTGGTACTCTGCCTTATGAAGCAGTGAATATACTAGTAGGCATATGTGTATTTGCATATGTGGGCATGTAACTGCATTTCATTCTTCTAGGCACTTCATTGTGTGAAATGGAAGCAGGTCTGCAGTGCTAAAGAACTTCTGACCTTGTTTACTTCAGGCTTGCACCCAAGTGTTCACTACAATTATCCGTGACCTCCCGTTGGCTGACTGTGCATTATTGGCTCATTCAGTCAAGGATGCAGTGGAGCTTTTTGATTGTTTTGCTCACCGTCGTTGTGAGCCTCAAAAAGACAGAGGTTATGTTCCAGTCTGTTTGCAAAGAGCCCAATACTCAGGTGATCACTGCTACTGATGCTGTCCTTAAGCCCGTTGATAAGTTTCATTACCTTGGAAGTGTCCTGCCCTCCAGCATAAATGCTGATGATGACTTTTCAGCTTAGAAAACAGAAGACTAAAGGGGGATATGATAGAGGTCTATAAAGTCATGACTGGTGTGGAAAAAGTTAATAAGGAAAAGTTATTTACTTATTCCCACAATATAAGAACTAGGGGTCACCAAATGAAATGAATAGGCAGCAGGTTTAAAACAAACAAAAGGAAGTTTTTCTTCACTCAGCACGCAGTCAACCTCTGGAACTCCTTGCCAGAGGAAGTGGTGAAGGCCAGGACCTTAACAGTGTTCAAAAAGAGCTAGATAAATTCATGGAAGTTAGAGCCATCAATGGCTATTAGCCAGGATGCGTAGGAATGGTGTCCCTAGCCTCTGTTTCTCTGGAGGTGGATGTCAGGGGAGGGATCATGTGAGGATTACCTGTTGTGTTCCCTCCCTCTGGAGCATCTGGCATTGGCCACTGTCGGCAGACAGGATACTGGGCTGGATGGACCGTTGGTCTGACCCAGTATGGCTGTTCTTACATTCTTATATATCTGCTCCACTAGCCAAAACCTGCGCTGCCTTTGGAAGATTGACCAAACACTTATGGAATGACCATGGTGTTAGACTGATACCTTTTGTGACATAGTTGGGGGCTGTCTACTCTAGTGGCCCTGAGCCCACTCTGTTGGGCATTCACTGGTTGCTGTGTGTGCTGTGGGTGACCCCTACTGGCCTCTGTCTGTAAGCACTGCCCAGCAGGGGGTTACCCCTGTGGGCTGTCATGTCACCTAGACAATGGCCCAACTGGTTCTCACCTGACCAGGGGAAGGGGTGTGGCTACCTGGGGGATGTGTGTTCAGTGGTTTTGGAGAAGAGGCAGTCTTGGCTAGGCAATCATGAAGAGAAGAGACTAAGCTGAGTACTGGGGGTTCAGGGGTCTGTGGACCCTATCCCAAGGGGTCTGAGGCTGCCTGCCCCCTTGCTTCGATGCCCACATCGAACCCAGGCTGTACCTCGGAGAAGCAATAAATCCTCTCTATTCTACTGGCTGGCGAAGTCACATCTTGCTGCAGACGGGGGTGTGGGGTCGGGGGGTCCCTGACATGACATCACACTTTTGTATAAAGTTTATCAGGCATTTGTCCTCCAGATCCCGGTGTATGGCTTGGAGTCAAGGACCATATATCACCACCATGTTTCAAAACTTGATCAGTTCCATATGCTGCTTACCGGGAGCTTACTGGGAGCTCGAATTCAGGATGTGACTGAGAGGCTTACAAGCTGATCAATCCTTCGGATCGCTACCCCTTCCTGCTTCTCCACGTGGGAACTAATGATACGGCCAAGAATGACCTTGAGCGGGTTACTGCGGATTATGTAGTGCTGGGAAGAAGGACCCAAGAATTTGGAGCGCAAGTGGTGCTCTCATCCATCCTCCCTGTTGAAGGGAAAGGACTGGGCAGGGATCGTCGAATTGAGGACGTAAATGCGTGGTTACGCAGGTGGTGTCGCAGAGAGGGCTTTGGTTTCTTCGACCATGGGACTCTGTTCCGGGCACAAGGATTGTTAGGAAGAGATGGGATCCACCTAACGAAGAGAGGAAGGAGCATCTTTGCGGGCAGGCTTGCAAACCTAGTGAGGAGGGCTTTAAACTAGGTTCGTTGGGGGACGGTGACCAACACCCTGAGGAGAGTGGGAAAGTTGGATACCGGGAAGGAATGCAAAGAGGAACTAGCAAGAAAGGAGGACCCCTGATTCGAATGGAGAAGATGGGGCGATCAACTGGTTATCTGAGGTGTTTGTACACTAATGTGAGAAGCCTGGGCAACAAACAGGAAGAACTGGAGGCCCTGGCCCAGTCCAAGAAATATGATTTAATTGGGATAACAGAGACTTGGTGGGATGACTCGCATGACTGGAGCACTGTCATGGAAGGGTATAGACTGTTGAGGAAGAACAGGCAGGGGAGAAAAGGAGGAGGAGTTGCACTATATGTAAGAGAGCACAATGATTGCTCTGAACTCCAGTATATAGAGGGAGAAAAACCTGTTGAGAGTCTATGGGTTAAGTTTAGAGGTGCAAACAACAGCAGTGATGTTGTGGTTGGTGTCTGCTACAGGCCACTGAATCAGGTGGATGAGGTAGATGAGGCTTTCTTCGGACAACTGAGAGAAGCTTCCAGAGCGCAGGCCCTGGTTCTCGTAGGGGACTTTAATCACCCTGACATCTGTTGGGAAACCAATACGGCACTACACAGGCAATCCAGGAAGTTTTTGGAGAATGTTGGGGATAACTTCTTGGTACAAGTGCTGAAGGATCCGACCAGGGGCCGTGCACAGCTTGACCTTCTGCTCACAAACAGGGAGGAACTAATAGGGGAAGTAGAGGTGGGTGACAACCTGGGAAGCAGCGATCGTGAGATGGTAGATTTCAGGATCCTGACCAAAGGAAGAAAAGAGAGTAGTAAAATACACACCTTGGACTTCAGAAAAGCAGATTTTGATGCCCTCAGAGACCTGATGGGCAGAATCCCCTGGGATGCTAACATGAAGGGGAAAGGAGTCCAGGACAGCTGGCAGTATTTTAAAGAAGCCTTATTGAAGGCACAGAAAGAAACCATCCCGATGAGTAGCAAGAGAGGCAAACATGGTAGGAGACCGGATTGGCTTATGGGGGAAATCCTTGGTGAACTTAAGCACAAAAAGGAAGCTTACAAAAAGTGGAAACAGGGACAGATGACCACGGAGGGGTTTAAATGTATAGCTCGAGAATGCCGGGGTGTTATCAGGAAGGTGAAAGCGCAAATGGAATTGCGACTGGCTAAGTATGTGAAGGATAACAAGAGAGGTTTCTACAGGCATGTTAACAAGAAGAAGGTGATCAGAGAGGGTGTGAGGCCCCTACTGGATGAAGGAGGTAACCTAGTGACAGATGATGTGGGGAAAGCTGAAGTACTCAATGCTTTCTTTGCCTCTGTATTCACGGACAAGGTGGGCTCCCGGACTAATGCGCTAAGTGACGCAAGATGGGATGAAGATCGACAGCCCTTAGTGGGTAAAGAACAGGTTAGGAACTATTTAGAAAAGCTAAACGTACACAAATCCATGGGTCCGGACTTAATGCATCCGAGGGTACTGAGGGAGTTGGCAAATGTCATTGAGGAGCCTTTGGCCATTATCTTTGAAAAGTCTTGGAGATTGGGAGAGATCCTGGATGATTGGAGAAAAGCAAATGTAGTGCCCATCTTCAAAAAAGGCAAGAAGGACGATCCAGGGAACTACAGGCCTGTCAGTCTTACCTTGGTTCCTGGAAAAATCATGGAAGGGATCCTTAAGGAATCCATTCTGAGGCACTTGGAGGAGAGGAAAGTGATTAGGAATAGTCAGCATGGATTCACAAAGGGCAAGTCGTGCCTGACCAATCTGATTAGCTTCTATGATAAGGTAACTGGCTCTGTGGACATGGGAAAGTCAGTGGATGTGATATACCTTGACTTTAGCAAGGCTTTTGATACGGTCTCCCACAATATTCTTGCCAGCAAGTTAAGGGAATGTGGATTGGATAAATGGACGGTAAAATGGATAGAAAGCTGGCTAGAAGGCTGGGCCCAGCGGGTAGTGATCAACGGCTCGATGTCAGGATGGCGGTCAGTTTCTTGCGGAGTGCCCCAAGGTTCGGTTCTGGGACCTGTTTTGTTTAATATCTTTATTAATGACCTGGATGAGGGGATGGATTGCACCCTCAGCAAGTTTGCGGATGACACTAAGCTAGGGGGAGAGGTAGATATGCTGGAGGGCAGGGATAGAGTCCAGAGTGACTTAGACAAATTGGAGGATTGGGCCACAAGAAATCTGATGAGGTTCAACAAGGACAAGTGCAGAGTCCCGCACTTGGGACGGAAGAATCCCAAGCATTGTTACAGGCCGGGGACCAACCAGCTAAGTAGTCGTTCTGCAGAAAAGGACCTGGGGGTTACAGTGGATGAGAAGCTGGATATGAGTCAACAGTGTGCCCTTGTAGCCAAGAAGGCTAATGGCATATTAGGTTGCATTAAGAGGAGCATTGCCAGCAGATCCAGAGATGTCATTATTCCCCTTTATTCAGCTCTGGTGAGGCCACATCTGGAGTATTGTGTCCAGTTCTGGGCCCCCCACTACAAAAAGGATGTGGACGCATTGGAGAGGGTCCAGCGGAGGGCAACCAAAATGATTAGGGGGCTGGAGCATATGACCTATGAGGAGAGGCTGAGGGAGTTGGGTCTGTTTAGTCTGCAGAAGCGAAGAGTGAGGGGGGATTTGATAGCAGCCTTCAACTTCCTGAAGGGAGGTTCCAAAGAGGATGGAGAAAGGCTGTTCTCAGTAGTGACGGATGGCAGAACAAGGAGCAATGGTCTTAAGTTGTGGTGGGAGAGGTCCAGGTTGGATATTAGGAAAAACTATTTCACTAGGAGAGTGGTGAAACACTGGAATGGGTTACCTAGGGAAGTAGTGGAGTCTCCATCCCTAGAGGTATTTAAGTCTTGGCTTGACAAAGCCCTGACTGGGTTGATCTAGTTGGGATTGGTCCTGGTTGTCTAGCTGGTGAGTCTTGCCCACATGCTCAGGGTTCAGCTGATCGCCATATTTGGGGTCGGGAAGGAATTTTCCTCCAGGGTAGATTGGCAGAGGCCCTGGAGGTTTTTCGCCTTCCTCTGTAGCATGGGGCATGGATCACTTGCTGGAGGATTCTCTGCATCTTGGGGTCCTTAAACCATTTGAGGACTTCAATATCTGAGATATAGGTGAGAAGATTATTCTAGAAGAGGGTGGGTGAGATTCTATGGCCTGCATTGTGCAGGGGGTCAGACTAGATGATCATAATGGTCCCTTCTGACCTTAAAGTCTATGAGTCTATGAGAGTCTATGAGCCCTGCCTCAGGAAAGTCACCCATGGAATTGGTACAGGGAGGTCCTTAAGCAGTGTGGTGTCACAGGCATGGAAGCAATGCTTATGAACAAACAGTTTCTCTGGGTTGGTCATGTTATGAGGATGGATGATACACGGATACCAGAGATGGTCTTCTATGTTGAGCTTGTTCACAGAAAGCGCCCTGTTGGTGGTCAGTATAAGCATTCTAAAGATATCTTAAAGGCCAACGTGAAATCAAGCAGCATATTTCCCAGTGACCTGGAAATCATAGATCAGGACAGATTGTTCCAGTGGCAAGCTATTGTACAGACTCTCAAATGCTTTGAGAGTCAGCGTATCCAGAGATAATGAGAAAAGTGTAGGATCCAAAAAGAATGTAGAACACCCACAGAGGGTGGATTTTTATATGACATCTGTACTCAGATTTGCTGATCCAGGATGGGTTTAGTCACTCACCAAAGGTGTCATAGAAGATGAGATCCATCAATTAACGACTCAGTCCATGCATACATACTTCAACACAGGGTGGATTTACATTCAGCCGGCTTCTGCAGTCGTTACGTTGAACGGCATTTCCATTATTGTCAGAAAGCAAAAAGCCAAACACAGTTGACATGGTCATTGGTTTGAATGATACCAGGCTTTGCTTTGCTGGAACTACTAGCATCAGGATGTAGAACTGAACCCTTCACGATATTTTTGTTTGAATCTCTCTCTTTTTTTAAAAATTTAAACTGGTAGGGCAGATGGAAAAAAGAACCTGCTCCATTATGAATGATCATTGCTAACCCATGGATGATTTTGGCTTACAAGATTTACTATTTTTTTGGCCACCTTATCTGAAGAGGTGAGCATAACTTGGAGTAAAATACAGGGACCCTGTTAAGACAGCAGGTACTGTGAAATCACTGATCTTTCTCTGAAAGCCCATTGTTCTACACAGGCCCAGACAATATGTAGATATTGAAAGATACTTCCCAGTTGACTGGGGGAGAAAAAAATTTCTCTTCACATTTGAAGCCTACTGAAGTGCCCAGGCTTAACATAAGAAAGGCTAAAAACACAAACCAAAATGTTTCCCTTTCATATCTCTGACTGTAATCCATTATCCAAGGCCTTCATGCATACTACATCATCAGAGCAACGTTCTTTGATGACTACGGAGTTCTTTTATAAATTATTCATACATCTTTTTATATCACCTACTGTGCCACCAGCTGGGGACAAACAAATATTACAAACATGGCACCAATAAAAAAGAATGTATAATCAGCCTTTAAAAATTCTTTATGGTTTGCCAAGTCCCCACACATCACAGTAGAATGCTAACCACCACCAGAGCGCTCCAGTTCGAAGTATTCCTACAAATGCTGTTTTGGTTTTAATACTGTTTTCTAAATTGCAGCCCATTTTCAGCTTTCATCAATGTGATGGACTTCTTTGAACACAGTCAGATCACTTTTAACCCCCCCCCCCCCATCAAATATCAGGCTTGTAAAGCTTATAACAGGTTTAATGCTTTTGTTCGTTACTGATTAAAAATGAAAAATGTTTGAAACATGGGAGGTGGGTGGGGAGAGCTTCTGAAAGGACACATGGTTTTAAATTCAAGGCAGATACTCTCACTGATGCTACTGCCCAAGGGAGCTATATTTCCAAGTATGGCAGATGAATGAATTCAGGAGAAGGATAGAGCCAATGATGGAGGAGCATGAAAAAAGTATTCCAGAGAATTCCATTCCTACTTGCACAATATCGACTCATCGCTTTTTTTTTTACTGAAATGGGTCCAGATCCAGGCTCCAGCTCTAGAGTGTACACTCTTTGCGGAAGGGGAAGCACTTTGCTTCAGTTTTGTGCTACTGCTATTCCAGCAAGAACAGATTAAGGCTACCAGCATCCGCCAGATATATGGGACCTCAAATCTGCATGTGGACTGCTGTGGGGAATGGCACAGTCACATAATGTGGGGGCTCGTGAAATTCCCACAATATTCAGCCGATTTCATTTTGCCCTAGGCCTCTGCTGTGTTTTAAGTTTGTATGATGGCATCCTGGGATATCCGGTAGTGTACAGTGCTCGATTCATTAGGCAGCAACGAACACATGTTCAAAGCCAGTAAATGGATGTAGGTTCAAATGGTTCAATTTCAGTTGTTGAATTCACCAAGCTGGGGTTTCTGGTTACAATGTTTAACTGCTATTCACGAAGGACCACACAAATTCCACCAGCCTGCCAGCTCTTCACTTCCAGTTTGTACTTGCAGGTTTAGATTTTCAAAAGTATCCAAGGAAACTAGGGGTAGCCCATATATTGTCGACCTGATGCTACCCTCTCAGTGCTCTGTGACATGTCTGTTTGATTGTAAAATTCATAGTTTGTGCTGTAGGTGAGTAAATCATACAGTATTTTTTCTGTCCCTTGATAGGATGTTTTATGTAATCATAGCCATAGTTTACCCTATGGCTAATTAAGTTGTATATACAATTCAGAAATCATAGCGGGTTGGTAAATTGAATAAGTTATACAAGTTAATTGATAAGTTACATAGGCTATTTACATAAGGCTAGAGGGAGGAATTGCAAATGGTTCAATTAACTGTAATCTTAGCAGTTTCAAGGAGCTGCAGACTAAGAATCATCCAGTGAAGATATTTACAAATAATTTGAATCTGAGAATTTTTGCAGTCAGATTATGGACAACTGCAAATAGATTTTAAAAAAGTGGAAAAAAATTCACTGATTAAATTTCTCCATAGTGAACTATTTATTTCCTAAAAACCAACAAATGGTCTGGTAGCACTTTATAGACAAACAAAACATGTAGTTAGTATCATGAGCTTTCGTGGGGCGGCTGTGCCCATGAAAGCTCATGATACCATCTACATGTTTTGTTCGTCTATAAAGTGCTGCTAGACCATTTGTTGTTTTTTCTGTACAGACTAACTCGATTACCCCTGAAGCTTGGCATTTGGTAGCACAGGAAATAAATAAAAAGATTTGTAGCATTTCTATACTCATGTTTGTTTATGCTCTTTTCTTGGAAACAGTTTTATCCCTTATGGCAACTCAAGTTTGATCGTGACATGTAAAGGCTAATCCACTTCCAAAAGCACCCATTGAGTTCAATAGTTGTTGGGCTGGGCTTTTTAACTTCCCTTCAGAATTCCCATGATCTAGATAATTTCATACAAACTTCAAATCATGCTGGTTCCTATTAACATTAATTAACAGTAAACACACCCAATCACTAAAGATATATAGCTGGTTTTCTTCTATTCTTTATTCTACAACATTTTGCAAACTTTGAGTTGTTAATATAATGTTATACAATTCAATGCTAAAAGACTAAGACTTTACACTAACTTTTTTTTACAGTATTTGTATTATCACACAAAGCATCATAGTGTTGTATATCATTCAGTTCTAATATTCCTTTGGGAGTGCAGAGGAGCCATGCCTTGAAATGCATCTTCCTGTCAAATACAGGTGTATTTCATATATTCCTGGGAGATTTTTTTATGAAGGAAATTGTGAGGATAATGCAGCTGTGAGCACATGCCAGTCAACAATAGATATTTCCTTTCTGTTCATAAAGCCAAGAAAGGAAGGGGGAGGCATTTTAAGTTGCCTTTCAATTGGTGTGTGGGGGCACAGGAGGCAGGGCAGGGAGCTGAGGGTAAGGGGAGAATGTGTGTGTGGACTCTTGGGCTGGGTTACCTTCCTAGCTGGGGCTAGACCACTACAGCTGGGCAGCCATAGCTGGACAGAGGCCAGGATAGGATGGCCACAGCTGGCTTGTGGCCAATTTTGCCTTCCCTCCTACCCCCACCACAGCAGGACCAGGGCTGTCGCTAGCCCCTTCCATGGCCAGATGGGGGCTGGACTATGGAGCCTACCCCATGGGACCTACCCCAGGATTGGGGCGTGAGACAGGCTGCTGCAGCCAGGTGGGGACTGGGCCCCAGCTGGAACTGTGTTGGCCAGATGGTGGCCGGGACTGGGCCAGAGTAGCTGGGAGTGGGCCACTGTAGCCAGGCAGCCGTGGCTGGAGTCCGGCTGCTGGGTCCAGGCTGCTACAGCAGTAACCGGGGCTGGGACAGACTATGGGGCTTGCCCTAGGAGCAGGGCAGCTGGGTACAGACCGTGGTGGCCAAATGGGAGCCAGAGCTGGGCCACTATGGCCAGTTGGGAGCCATTGCAGCCAGACCCTCCCAGTTCACTGGCTGGGAATTCCCTACAGTGTGCCCCCAGCTGCCTCTTTAAACCTGCCTCCCTCCTCTGCTGAGCGCCCCAACTGGCTCTTGCCAGATAGCAGCTGGCTCTTACCGGAGCAGTGAACTGGGGTGCATGTAGGCTGTGGAATCTCCATCTCTGGAGATATTTAAGAGCAGGCTAGACAGACACCTATTAAGGATTGTCTAGACAGTACTGGGTACTGCCATGAGGGCAGGGGACTGGACTCGATGACCTCTCCAGGTCCCTTCTAGTCCTAGTAGTCTATGATTCTATGACCTTTCACCTCTGCTCCCCGGTGCTTCTGGAGTGCCATGAAGAGCTGATTTGTGGCATTTAGGAAGGTCCAGGTGGGAGGGGCAGGAGTGGAGCTGGGGCATGCTCAGGGGAAGAAACAGGAGAGGGGAGCGGTTTGGGGGAAGGGGTGGAATGGGATGGACCAGAGGCGGGGCTTTTGGAAAGCGGTGAAATGGGGGTGGGGCCTCAGGCAGAGGGAGGGAGTTGAGCACTTCCTGCTTGAGGGGAAGTTGGCGCCTATGGCAGGGTTCCATTGTTGAAGTTGGTCGTGATGTGAGTTGCCTATGGACAGCACATTGTAATGGAATTTGTTTTAAAGTAGATTTAACTGCACCAGTTTTGACTTATGGTTCACCCCTTTCCCTGACTCTAATCCCTGTGAAGAATTAACAGCTTGTTTTAGCTGCTAGTGGACATGACACACGTCATTCTACAGAGGCACGCTTTCCTCATAGTCACCTTCAAAAGCCTGTTTTCTCTACTTTTACCAAATAGAATTTCATAACTGGGATTACACGAGTGAAACTGAAAGCATATTGTGGATCTCTATACATGCAACTGGAAAAGCACATTCATGTACGTGTGCATGCGCGCGCGCGCGCGCGCACACAGTTAAAAAGATAGGGGAATTTTCATTGGAAACATAAGTACTTCAGATGTATTAGACTCATGAGAATTCTAGTAGACGCAGAAGATGACACAGATAATAATTCAATTTAGAGGATACAGACTAACAAAACACCATATTTCTCTCCCCAAAATTGAATTGAAGCCTACTAGGTTGACACTGCGGGACACAGAAGTTTTCTGCACAGCAACAGACAAGTGTAACGCAAGCAGCAATCATTCCCCTCATATTGTCTCAGCCCTACCCCTGAAGGGATGTGATTTTAGTCAGTCTTAAAAACCAGTAAATTTGTTGAGAAGACATCACCAGTTATGAGCATGATCCACTAGCCATTGTGCATATTTGCTGTTGTTGAATTTAATGAGACAAGGACCCGAAGAAGAGCTCTGGGTAAGCTAGAAAGCTTGTTTGTCTCATCCACAGAAGCGGGTCCAATAAACGATATTACCTCACACCAGCCCCCTTGTGTCTTCAATATTGTGGGACCAGCATGGCTACAACACCGCACACAGTTGTTTTCAATGGGAGTGTTGTGTGCACAATTACTGCAGGTTGTCTCCAGGGTAGCAAGTTTTGTGGTAAACTTCTGAACTATTTCCATATGCAGGTTGTAGCAATCTCAGCAATTTACAGTCACTGCAAACCTGAGTGAGTGGGGTTTTAATCAGTGCAGTAAAGTTGAAAAAAATCCATATCCCATTGTTAATTCCCAGAGCTATCTAGTCCTCCTGACTCAGCATATGCATAGGCAGAAAGAGATTAAAATGCAAGTATCACCCAGAAAGAGAGAGGAGACAAAATTTAGGACGATTATTCACAAGATGTCACAGCTAGGATTATCTTTTCCTGCTGTCCTCTGTCAGAAAAAGGATGTACAAACAGATCTGCTCAGTGAAACTGCTACCAAAGGCAGCAGATAGTTAGCGTGTACAGAACTCTGTCGTGTCTGATATTAGCTGGATTTTATCATGCCACCAATTTTAGTTTTAGTAATCGGTTTTAGTTACTTTAACGGGGCAGAGGTCTACTCTTGCAAGTGAGAGTTTGCAGGATTAGGTAAACAGAGGCGTGTCTGGCAATAACTACATTGTATTGGGGGCTATTAAGACTGGGCATCAGATTGGGGGCCTGGTTAAGAGGAGTGTTTGTAATTTTCATTTTGTTGTGTTTTCCATTTGCCTTTTTGGCTTTGTTTCAGATTTCAAAAACAGAAATATAACTAAAAGTCTGGGTTTTTTTTGTTTTTTAAATCTCGGAGAAATGTTTTGATTCAAATGAAAATTAAGGGAATGTTTTAATTCCAAAATTTCCCACAATATCAAAACATTTTGGGGAAAAAAAAGTTGATCAATAATGTTTGATTTGAAATGTTTTGTAGGGGAAAAATGGTTCTTCATTCAGTTCTAACACTGGATACATTTAATCTTAATGAGACTATACAGTTGAATCGGTGATCTGTCTGTGCTGCAGTCTGAGAGGTGGTTGCAAAAGGGGATGTCACACCGTGAGAGCCTGAATTGCGGTTGCATGGCTAAGAATAGCAGTGAAGGCACAGTGGTACTGAACATAGCATGGGCTAGAAATGTGAAAACGGACCCAAATTTTTGGGTGGGCTTCTTGTAGCCTGTGCCATTGTGTCGCCTCTGCTATTTTGAGCTCAACTGCCTAGATTAAAGCTAGCCCAGGTCTGACTACTTGACCTGTAATCACAGCTCCGACTGCTGTGTAGACAAACCCAGAGAAGGGGAGCTGACTCAGCCAGTCTATTTTAAAATTATGATACTGAACTAGACCTCTTAAAGCAATAAATAAGTACACCTTGATCCCTGCTATCTTCTTAGTTATATAAGCAAGATATACACACTTCCGTAACCTTAAAAAAAACCCCAGAAATTCCTATCATTCTGATCAAACTTTCATGCTTTTGATCATTGATTTTTTTGTTACTGTATTTAACTTGAGCCTACTTAGATATATCAGTAAAATGATGTAATAGTTACTAAAATATTAAGATAACTTATACAATGAATGTTACACAGTTTATATATAATATGCCATTTTCCATGACCATTCCTAGCTAAGTAGCACTATATATTTATAGTCAGCCATGTCAAAATTACTAGCATAATTCTTGAAATTAATAAAGATCAAGTCCAGATCTTGTGATTTTTTTTCTTCTAGCCACATTCCTCTACATTGCTATTTTTCTGTATTTGCTGGATCATTTTGTTCTATAATGGACAGGGAATAAACGTGTCCCATATTTTAAAATGTCTTTTGACTTTAATACGCGACCCTAGTAGAATTCAGATGTACATATAATTAGCACATACCATGGCCACAAGGCTGGCTGCAATTGTACAATGGTCTTGGTCTATGACTAAGGTTACCAGGAAGAGGTATGTTAAGATCAGTAGTACATCATCGGAATAACCATTTCACGCTGCAAAGGAAACTCTTGGCCTCCCTGTGCATTCTTCAGAAACCAGGCACCATCCAGACAGAATGCTTCCTGCAGTAGTAGTCTTTTCAACATGCAGTGCAATTTGGCTTCAGATGTGTCTGACTCCCCACATCCTTGGGAGTTTGCTAGCCTCTGCCAGAAGGTGCAGGCTGTTCCTTTCAATACCAGGTGGGAGGAGCTTATTTTTGGTGGTGTATCATTTTCGGCTACATCTAGACTGCAGCGCTTTTCCGGGATACCTGAGGCATCTCCGCCCCCTCCCCCCCCCAAAAAAAAAATTCAGAAAAGTGGATGTGTTCTTTCACCATCCCTATAAACCTCATTTTATGAGGAATAAGGGATGTGCTGAAAGAGGAGTTTTTTCCAAAATTTGGTGCTGTGTAGACGCGCCAAATTTCAGAAAAGCTTCTTTTGGAAGAAAAGCGGAAAAAGATACACAAATTGCAGTTTGCAATTTGCGTATCTTTTTCCGACTTTTCTTTGTAGTGTAGACATAGCCTCGCTCTCAGTGTTAAGGTGGTTTAATTGACTCATGCACTTCCACCCCTGGAGCCGTGGCTGCAGCTCTGAGCTCATTTAGGCCTGGTGGGAAAGCCGATTTTAGATATGCAACTCTGACTGTGTTAATTACATAGCTGGAGTTGAAGGATCTTAAATCCTGTTTTGGTGCTGTCCACACAGTGGGAAGTCAACAGGAGCACATGCTCCGGTAGACTTCCCTTACTTGTTGTGAGGTGCTAGAGTACTGGTGCCAACGGGAGTGCCCTCAATTCGAATGAGCAGGTCTTCAAACCCCAGAAGATCAACTGCGGCTGCTTCAATCTTCTCTGTAGTGTATACATACCCTTAAGCTATGTATACACTATGAGTTTTCTCGGCAAAAAATATGCTAATGAGGAACTCATTTGCATGAGTTGTGATCTCACTTGCATATTTTCTGCTGATCCGTTTTTTCACAAAAACCCATTTTCCTGCAAGATTGGTAAACCTTTGGGGCATAAGAATCTTGCGGGAAAAGGGGTTTTTGCACAAAAAGAAAACATCCACATGGCTTGTTTTTGCGCAAAAACGGCTGGCAGAAAATATGCAAATGAGTTCACAACTCATGCAAATGAGTCCCTCATTAGCATATTTTTTGTCAAGAAAACTCAGTGTAGATGTAGCCTTATCAGTGTTTTAGCAAGGAGCAAAGTCACAAACTTTGTTAAGTTTCCTGGAATCGCACCATATTCTCACTCAGTCAACTTTTATTCGTTTGAAATAATTTCAAATGAAGATTTGTTTTCTGAAGTGGTATTCTTTTTGATTCATTTCTTCTTTTTAACCACATTTTTCACAAGTTCCCTGGAATTTCTGGTAAACAATTTTCTAGCAAATGATGCACCCACAACAGCTAGTGTCTAGAGCTATTCCACACATTTATGGCATCTGGTTTATTTAAAAAGAGATGCAATATATATTTGATTAGCTGTTTAATCTTTGTAACGTAGGTAGAACTACATGTATATTAAAAACAATTCCAAATGAGCAGTTTATCTAAGTAGGCCTTTTTTTGCTCCTGGAGTATCTATGAACAGATGATGATTTTCCCCAAATGTCTTATTCATTTTAAAAAATTATTTATTTTTGTTACTGTGGTTTTGTTGAACACTTGCATAGGTGACTTGTGGTGCACCTTCCCTCTGTACCCCTGCCAAAATTCTAATGCTAAATAGGATGCCCCCTCATGCCCCTTCCCTCCCCTTACCTGCCCCCTTTCCCTTGCAGCATCAGTCGCTTATGAACTCTTGATCGATTGACCAGCAGTTCTCCATGTGTTTTTCTTCATTTGAGCTGTTTGGATTAGTTGTGAGTGGTTAATTATTTCATTGTGGTGGTGTTTCTACTTGCAGAGTGGATTGCACAACAAATATTTGCCCATGAAAATATAAAATTCAGCTTCCCTGGATAATCATACGGACTATTTAGGTTTGCACTTTTTGAAAACTTGTCTTCCCAGAATGGGAATACAATGAGATGTAGGAAAGACGTAGCAAATTCATTTCAGAATTGAAGTGTGCCTACATGAAAACCTTCTATAAGAATCCACAAAGACAGAATACATAGAATATGGCTGGTGTTAAAAGCACTGATGTGTACAAATGGCCATAGGAAAACCTAACCTGGTTGATTTTTATACAGAACTAGCACATGTATTAAAAGGATAATGTGTTTCAGATTAACTATGACCATATCTGAGTCTGGTGTTCAGAAGCACTGAACACTCATAACTTTAATTAATATTGATAGGAATGCAGCTCTCACTGGCAACAGGTCAGTGTGTCAAAAAAGGTAAATGTTGTATTAAGAATTGGGCAGAAAATTATCCTGGAAATATGGGCCCATATTCCGGACAAACAACCTTACTTAGGGCAACATGTATGTACATGATGAAGTCTGATTAATTTTAATGGGACTTAAACTCACGTGTTCTCAGGTGTTGTGCTGACCAGGGATGACGTAAGCACCTACGTAAATGCGTCCCTGAAAGAGAGCCACAAGGAATACTGCAATCATTCCTGAGCCCCTGATCTCCAAATAGATCTAGCAGAGCTGGAAAAGTGACATTGGTAGAGCCTGAGACATGGACATTTTTTCACACGAGAAGAAAGTTGTTCTCAGATTGGTGTTATTTGCCATTTACTGTCTTCTAGGCACCCATTTAAAGTGTCTTGGTTGGCCAATCAGGGAGCAGAAACAAGAGGGTATGATTCAAGTCTCTCTTCCCCACAAACAATGCATGGTGAGCTGTTCAAATGAACTTTGTGCTGACTGGGAAAATGTGTCCTCCAGACTGCTAGGAGAACCCTATAGAATCCTTAATCCATTCAAAGACAATCAAGATTCTGGGTCTAAAAATGAGTGGGGATGGTGGTTTTGTAACAAATTATACAAATAGTTGAGTCAATTGCATCATTTAAAAAACACACAAACTTCCATTGGGGGATCCCAGCACAGGTTTTAATCCTTGGAGGTTCAGCTCAGCTCTTCAGACCCGTAATGCCGATCAATTGAATACTCATTGTGGATCATTAGTATGAGACCATAACAATTTCTCTTCAGAAGGAGAGCAGAATTTGGTGGGAGTGGGGGCAATCAGTGACTGTTGTACCAGTGTAAATGAACAGCATTGTTTGGGTGCTTGACATCCAGTGAGGAATAAAAAGCAACAATCGGTGAAAACTCGAATCACCAGCTTACTTTTTTCATGCTCTGTTTAAAATAAATAAGGTAGGGGGAACAGAAATGGGAACAAACTGATAAGCAGAACTGCTTTTAAACAGAATGTGTGTTGGTATTTCCCAGGTTTTAAATGCTATAGCAAGTGCATAGGAATTTTAATTTTCTATTTTGTATCTGATTAGAAGGAACACCACAGGCACCACGCCCTTCCTCTCAGATTGATGTCCTGAATCCTGATGTTAAAGGCATGAACGATCCCACTCTGACATTTTAGAAAGGAAATATAAATGGATTTGCTCTAAATATTTAAAATTCACGGAGTACTTTGTGACTGGTTAACGCCTGTGTTCCTTCTTCCCTATGAAAAACACCTAATGCTTTAGGGCAGGGATTTTATATTAAATTGAACATATCAGAGGCCCATCGAGTCAGAAAGGAAATTATTTTTGAAATCTTGAATATTTTAATGTCATTCTATCATATGCAATTTGGATTATTGCGTTATTAAAAGCCCATTGCTCTTTCCTCCTCTGGTGGTCTTTTCCTCTGAGTTGGTTTCGATTTAGTGGTTGGAGGTGGGATTACATGCACAGCCTTGTTATTGGTAACACACTTGGTCCTAATGCCTAATTGTTTTCCTCTGTACTCACTAAGGGCCGGATTTTGTCCTGCTGCTCTGCCAAGGCGAAAAACATCCCTGTGCAGCACGAGGACACAGCTGCTGACCCTGCAGCACAGAATGTGTTCTGGGTCATGGTTTTCCAAGAAGAAAGAAATCTATAAAATGCTTTCTGTCTTTTTTCTTTTTTTTTCTTTTTTTCTTTCATGGAGAAACATAGATATTCCCTTCTTCTGTACAGCTGCTATTTCTCCTCATGTACTCTGACCCTTTAGGATCCCAGCTGCATTTTTCTAGCTCACAAAGACTTGACTCCTAGAATGCTAGAAAGGTTACTCCTTAATCATCATTCTTCGCATGCCTCAACTTTCTGCCTCTGCAACAATCCCAACAGCTGGCGATGCACCAGCCTGTCTGACTAACTTAGTCTGAAATGGCGCAATCCCCAGGACTCCGGTTCTGGCTTTCCAATTTCGGTTGATTGTGTCTCCCAATTGCTGGCCAGAGTAGAGCAGACTTATTAATAGAGGATTCCAACTGATCCTCTATATTTGTCTCCTCAGATGGGAGTCCAGCTGGGACCTTTGTGGCTAATAGGCAGCAAATAGTGAGCTTCACTCTCTCTGGGCCACTAGGTGTTGTGCTAAACGCATCTTGGCTATGAGCAGCTCTTGCCATCTATTGCATTTTGGCTCAGTCCCTGCTGCAAATTGTATGTGTGTCCATAATACATTGAAGGGACGGCCATATTGTTGGTAGGTTTCCTAATTTTATAGTGTGTGTAGTATAAGGGGCCCTGAGTATATCAGAAACGGGCCCCACACTTGGCCCTGCTTGGGCTGCTTTGCACTTCTTTGGTGGTGTGCAGCAGTCAAGAAATGGAGGGAACTGTTTCCTTGGTGATTCGCCTTCTGCGGGGGCAGGGGAGAGGGGCAGGATGTGTGGAGATGCTGAGGTAGTGCTATACCCCTCCCAGCCCACCTCAGGACAGGCGATGTTCTGAGAGCATAGGAGACATGGCACCTCCCAGCTGCCAGGATGCTCCCTTGAGACCTGCAGGCTGCTCTAACTTACACTGGAGGTGGAGCCAGCCCTGGCCTGCCCCAAGGCTGGGAGAACAAAAAGGTGATTTAAAGCCACCTTGATTGTCCGATTCATTGTGGTCCCTCACTAAGGATGGCTTGGCCAGAGCAGACAGCCAGGCCCAGTGCACACAAGTGAAGCAGGTAACAAGGTAACCCCAGGCTTTTTTTATTTGTCTTTGATAACACAGTAAGTACAATGTAGCACTGTTAATATCCCCCCAGTAAATGCAGGTGAGTGGCAGTGTCTGGAGTACCCCACTGATGCTAACTAGCTCAGAGGGGGATAAACGGGGAAGTCTTTAATGACAACCATTTTGCTCTTGCTCTTTATCTCTATCAATACATGGCCATGGTAGTTCACTCCCCCACCACCAGTTGGACACTGTTGCTAATCTATTTTATCCTTAGTTTTTTACTTCCATGTAACCATTGCCAGCGCCATCATAAATTTAATTCAAGAATGAAACTTTTAATCATTTAGATGCAAACAATGTAATTCTAAATACACTTTAGCGGAGTTTATTCCACAGTCCCTCGTCTGTTAGATTTCTGGCTAAGCTGTACAAATGGTCCTTTTCTTTCATGCTAATGATCTAAAACTGAAATGTATTGAATCAGAGCAAGCGTTAATGTTTAATAAATCATGTCTTCAGAGGTTTTAGTTGAACTTCATGATGAATACTGGGCTTAAATAACAGTTTGTTAAATGCAGGCAGATGAGCAGGGTTCTTTCCCCATCAAGGTTATGCAGACGGTAAGTGACCTGCTGGTTTTTCATAGCATGTCCATAGGGGGCGCTCTTCTAGGAGCGTGCTGAATGGAGCATGCCATGTGTGGGATGGAGACACATGGCACGAATGCAGGAGAAGTAGAGCAAGTGCCCGAATATATAACCCAGTTCAGCAACCTACAGAATGCTCCCTTGAGACCTGCAGACTGCTCTGAATTACAGCAGAGTTGGAGCCAGCCATTTCTGCCATTTTGTTCAGAGCATCCCAGACTTGTGTTAGGTGCTTCAAAAAACAAGCAAAAACCTGATCCCTGCCTATTATTGCGTGTACAACATCTAGGATCTTGGATTCTTGTCGCCTGGCTGAGGGTCCTTAGATAGAATCATAGAACACTAGAACTGGAAGGGACCTCGAGAGGTCATCGAGTCCAGTTCCCTGCCCTCATGGCAGGACTCAGTACCATCTAGACCATCCCTGATAGACGTCTATTTAACCTGCTCCTAAATATCTCCAGAGATGGAGATTCCACAACCTCCCTAGGAAACTTATTCCAGGGTTTAACCACCCTGACAGTTAGGAAGATTTTCCTAATGTCCAACCTACCCTTCATTTGCTGCAGTTTAAGCCCATTGCTTCTTGTCCTATCCTCAGAAGCCAAGGAGAACAATTTTTCTCCCTCCTCCTTGTGACACCCTTTTAGATAGCTGAAAACTGCTATCATGTCCCCTCTCAGTCTTCTCCTTTCCAAACTAAACAAGCCCAGTTTTTTCAGTCTTCCTTCATAGGTCATGTTCTCTAGACCGTTAATCATTCTTGTTGCTCTTCTCTGGACCTTCTCCAGTTTCTTCACATCTTTCTTGAAATGTGGTGCCCAGAACTGGACACAATACTCCCACTGAGGCCTAATCAGTGCAGAGTAGAGCGGAAGAATGACTTCTCCTGGTGGTACTGCAAATGCCATAATCAATTGCTTGGGGCAATCACCAGCAGCCTACATGGATTTACTAAGAACGAATGATGCCAAGGCAGCTTGATTTCCTCCATTGATAAGGTAACTGGTTTGGTGGATAGGGGAAGGGAAAGGACATAATATATTTGCCTCTAGCAAGTCTGCTGACACAGTTCCACATGCCGTTCTGATAAGTAAGCTAGAGAAATACTTGCACAGTGAAACTACCATTAAGTAAATACATAGCTGGTTAACCAATCTCAAACATTCCATTCATTAATGGAATGAAATCCGATTGGAAGGTGATCTCCAGTGGGGGTCCACAGAGATCTATTCTGGGTCTGCTGCTAATCTTTATTAATGACCATCTCATCATGTAGACATGGCCTAAGGGCTTGTGTGCAGTGTAGTTGTAGGTGTGCTAGTCTCAGGACATTAGAGACAAGGTAGGGGAGATAAAATCTTTTAATGGATCAACTTCTGTTGGTGAGAGAAGAAAGCTTTAGAGCCTCACAGAGTCCTAGGCACATACAAATTCCAACCACTCATCTAGCTGGCCATCTGCACATGCAAATACACTGCTTGCCTCAGATGTGACAATCGCCTACATGGAGTTGGTGTTCTGGAGCCAGGTCCACTCTGTTCCCAGTTAAGATTATGGCGAGAGTGGGAGAATGACAATTCTTAGCATAGGAGCGTCTGGAACTGTAGGGATCTGACTTAAAATGGAGTCTTGCTCCTTTTTAAAGTGTGTGCCCTGTGGCTACTCCTCTTTCCGACTTGTAATCTAGTGGCCAAGTTGTGCAAATAGATGGTTATGGTGGTGAGAACTGCTGGTATCTCTTGGCTTTCCCAGAGGTGCTAGAAGAAAGGGTGAAAGACTCTGGCTGGAGGAAAGGAACTGGACTCTGGTTTCTTCCTTTGCCAAAGGCTGATGTGGTGATACCTGCTGGAGCCTCCTGGCCCTCAGTTATCTAGTGGTAATAATGTAACTCTTCCTCAGCATTAGCTCACTTTTAATTAAACCAATGCCCTTGCAATAATCAGGCCGCCTCTGCTCTTGCCTGTGAGTTATAAGGCTGTTCAGAGTTACCCAGGATTCAAATGATTTCAATGTTTTTCAACTCCACAGAGCTCTGCACAATGGCAAAGTGAAGTGTGTTTATGAAGGGAACTTCCAAGGGCTGGGGTGGATGGGGACCACCCCGACCTGGGAGCAGGGAATGGAGCAGCTCCATAATTGGAGCTCTGACTCTGCACTTCATTGGGACTGCAGCCTCCATGTACCCCCAGCATGGAGGGGTGTGTGTAAGCCTTGTGGACTGGAGTAGTTACAAAGCCAGTTGCCACGTCTGCAGACACACATGCTCCACCCCGATACGGGGCACTCAGCTTTGCAATGGACCAAACCCACTGGGAACTCACCATCCCGCAGTCCAAATGGTGGCTGTCCTCCTGCTTGAGGGGCCTTTGCTGTCTTCCAACAGGAGAGGAATTCCGGATGTGCTAAGCTCAAGATGCTGGATTTTAGCTTCTGCTCCTACCCTCTGTTTGTTCTCCCATTTCTCTTCCATGGCTCCTTTATCTTCATGGACTGCGAGTTGATACAGACACTAGCTGTAGAGCATTGGCTCTTTAGCTTGAGTTGTAGCACACGCTCCCCTATTCTTCATTGGATGATGACTAAATAAAATGAGGCCAGTGCATTAAAACTTGACTCGACTTTGCAAGCTGTCACACCCTAGCTTGATTAATGGTGGTGGTCTTGATTAATTACTCTTCCTTTCCCTAGAAACTAATGACTCCACAACTAAGTAAAAGTGTTTTCCTTAAAGTGAATATAGTTTTAGCATACTGCAGCTGTATAATCCAGAAGTACAGGGCAACTTCTGTCAGTGGGGCAGGCCGTTGTTTCTCCTAAAGCAGTATTGTGAGGGAGTGACAGGAGGGCCTGGCAGTGCAAGGGCTAAACAAAGCCTTTTGCCCAATTAGACCCCGCCTCCCGTTTTACCTGCAGCCAATACCAGGCCTGGAGGAAGGATAGAAGAGAGGAACCTGGCTCAGTTAGGGTATGTCTAGACTGCATCCCTCTGTCGGCAGAGGGATGCAGATTAGGCAGGTCAACATTGCAAATGAGGCAGGGATTTAAATATCCTGTGCCTAATTTGCATAAAAATGGCCCCACGTTTTGCCAACTCAGCACTTCGTCTGCAAAAAGTGGCAGTCTAGAGGGGGATCTGTCGAGAAAGAAAGTGTTTTTTGACAGATCCCTTATGCCTCCTGCAAAACTGGTCTTACATAGCGCGGTATTTGTAATATCAAGGGGCCTGGATGAAGTCAGGTTTTAAAGAGCTTTCAGAGCCTCTTCTGACAGAAGCACTTTTAGTCTGAAGGCAAAAGAGGAAAATAGAGGAGGGCTGCGGCCATTTCCCCCATTGCCCATCCCGTGTGCAGGGGTGTACATTTGCACTAAGTTGTAAGGTGCTACTGTTCAGATTTGGTTGCATTTTCCACTCATGGCACACAGGTGTCACTGACAGGGGAGCTGACAGACTGGGTGGGCCCCTGGGTAAGGCCTGGGAGGTGGCTCTGCGCTCCCAGAAGGGGCAGGGCCTCAGGCAGAAGAGAGCGGGTCTGGGGGCAGCCAGCTCCCAGCAATGTCCAGAGCATACTGTGCTATTTAAAGGGCCCCGGCTGATGTTGCTGCTACTGCAACAGTGGTGTTAGCCGAAGTCCCAGGCCCTTTGAATCACGGGGCTCTGGAGCAATTGCTCCTCCTTCCCCGCTTCCCCTCCCCACCTGCTCAGCAGGCCTGGTAACTGAGTATGCAAGAGGCAAGGCCCATTGGCACATCAGACCAGTGTTGACTCCATCCCCGCCATGACATTTCTTCATCACTCCCCTGTGGTCATCACAAATGGACCCTTAATGCTTCTCCACCAAACTCGACAGTACAGGCTACCTACCAGCCATGGCTGTTAATCACAAGTACTTCAGAGAAAGCAATCTACTCACTCCGGGCGATAAAGAGGTAAGAAACATGCCAGCTGAGTTGTCTCATTAGTGCTTGTGTATTGAACATGTTACTCTGCTATGAAGTACAACCACAGGAAATACACTTAACCCCAAATGAGCCATGTACCGGAGAAAAATTCCCTTTTCAGCGGTCTCTCCGACTCTGAGAGAAAGAAAGAGGGCGGGGTAGGAAAGTAGAAGGGAAGGCTAGCTAAACAACTATTATTGCTTTCTTCTCAGAGTTGACATATACAGGCTCATTATTACATTATGTTTTATTCAACAAAATAACTTTAATGTTGTAGCTTAAATTGAATTCGCTAAGACATCTTCATCTTGTGGATAATGCATCTCAAGTATCTGCTTGGCATTTGCATTTTCCTCAGAGTGATAGCAGCAAAGCTCTGGAAACAGCAAAATTATATACAATCTGCAAAACAATGCAGTGGTAATGGGGTAATCGGCCTTCAGCATAATTAAAGAAACATTCCCTCGTCAGAGTGAGTCTGTCAGAGACTGATGGGCTCTCATTGTACAAATCATCCACTTAGTAAAAAAAAATCTGATGAGTCGCATTTGAAATCAGTTTATGCAAATAGATTTGCTTATTGGATAGCAAAAACAAAACAAAAAAATTGCAAAAGTTTAAATATCCAGGTGATTAAACAACCCGGCTTCCTCTGGACCTAGTGAGGAATGTAATTGTTTTTGTCCAATGGGATCCTGCTCTATTTATCAAATAAGATCTTTCGCAAGAGGGAAGAGGCGCGCCCAAACTGGACAGTGTGATAGTCCGGGGAAAATGCTGCAAATTGTAGTAAAACCACAGGAAAGTATCACACTCAGATCTGGGATATGACACTGAGAGTCTCGCTCACCCCTCGCCCAATCTATGCAGCATCAGAGCAGACTCCCATGTAACAGGGACGTGCCAGGGCTAGCATCAGCCGGTGTAAATCACTGCAGCTCTATTGACTTTCATGGTCTTACACTGTTTAGCTGAAGCTGAGGATCTGTCCCATAGGCCCTATTGTGCTGTCTCTTGTCTAGTCATTTATGCTGGGGCAGTGTAGGTATAAATGACTGCCATTTGATGGAAACCTTTTACACCCTCTTTTCACTGGTGTAAATGACTATGAGGTAAAGGAGGATCAGGACCCTACTTTCGAAGAGTCCACTGGATTAGGGAGATTCCCAAACCTGACTCATCCTTTGTAGGTGATGAATCTGAGAAATTGTCACAGATTGAAGTGTCATTAGAGGAGGTTTTGGAATTATTTGATAAACTGAAAAGTAACAAGTCACCGGACCGGATGGCATTCACCCAAGAGTTCTGAAAGAACTCAAATGTGAAACTGTGGAACTATTAACTATGGTTTGTAACTTAGCCTTTAAAACAGCTTCTGTACCCAATGACTGGAAGATAGCTAAAATAACGCCAATACTTAAAAAGGGCTCTAGAGGCAATCCTGGCAATTGCAGACCGGTAAGTCTATCAGTACTGGGCAAATTAGCTGAAACAATAGTAAAGAATAAAATTGTCAGACACATAGATGAACATAATTTGTTGGACAAAAGTCAACATGGTTTCTGTAAAGGGAAATCATGTCTTAGTAATCTGCCAGAGTTCTTTGAAGGGGTCAACAAACATGTGGCTAAGGGGGATCCAGTAGATACAGTGTACTTAGATTTCCAGGAAGCCTTTGACAAGTGTACAGTGGCAGTCAAAAAAGCAAACAGGATGTTAGGAATCATTAAAAAAGGAATAGAGAATAAGATGGAGAATATCTTATTGTCTTTATATAAATCCATAGTATGACCACATCTTGAATACTGCGTACAGATGTGGTCTCATCTCAAAAAAGATATACTGGCATTAGAAAAGGTTCAGAGAAGGGCAACTAAAATGATTAGGGGTTTGGAATGGGTCCCATATGAGGAGAGATTAAAGAGACTGTGACTTTTCAGCTTGGAAAAGAGGAGACTAAGGGGGGATATGATAGAGGTATATAAAATCATGAGTGGTATGGAGAAAGTGAATAAGGAAAAGTTATTTACTTCTTCCCATAATGTAAGAACTAGGGGTCACCAAATGAGATTAACGGGCGGCAGGTTTAAAACAAATAAAAGGAAGTTCTTCTTCACACAGCGCACAGTCAACCTGTGGAACCTGTGGAACTCCTTGCTAGGAGTGAAGGCTAGGACTATAACAGGGTTTAAAAGAGAACTAGATAAATTAATGGGCTGTGTCTACACTGGTGCGATCTTGCGCAAAAGCGGCCGCTCTTGCGCAAAAACTTGCTGCCTGTCTACACTGGCTGCGTGTTCTTGCACAAGTAAACTGATGTTCTAATGTATAAAATCAGGGCTTCTTGCACTAGAACTCTGACGCTCCCACTCAGGAAGAAGCCCTTTTGTGCAAGAGCTCTTCCAGAAGAGGCCAGTGTAGACAGGCAACATGAATTTCTTGCGCAAGAAAGCCCTATGGTTAAAATGGCCATCAGAGCTTTCTTGCGCAAGAGAGCGTCTACACTGGCATGGATGCTCTTGCGCAAAAGCCCATGCCGGTGTAGACGCTCTCTTCTGGAAGAGTTTTTGCAGAAGAACTCTTCTGCAAAAGAGTTTTTGCATGAGAACGCGCCAGTGTAGACGTAGCTGTGGAGGTTAAGTCCATTAATGGCTATTAGCCAGTATGGGTAAGGAATGGTGTCCCTAGCCTCTGTTTGTCAGAGCGTGGAGATGGATGGTAGGAGAGAGATCGCTTGATCATTTCTTGTTTGGTTCACTCCCCCTGGGGCACCTGGCATTGGCCACTGTTGGCAGACAGGATACTGGGCTGGATGGACCTTTGGTCTGACCCAGTATGGCTGTTCTTATGTTCTTATTTTGGCAACCATTGCCCTGGCTGATAGTAAACCAGAACGCTATTCCATTACTCCAGGCTAAATCAGGAATAACTCCTGATTATATTTACATTAGTGTAAAAGTGGTGTGAGATGGCTATGGTAGCTTATAGCTTCAATTTGTGCTCTTGCACATAATGGTAATGTATTGTAAGGCCTTGGGCCAAATGCTTGGATGGTACCACTTAAGTCAATGGCCTGAACGTTTGGCCCTGTCACTACATTTCCCATGTGGAGGAGAAAGCTAATTACCAAGTCAAGAGAGGCTTAGGACATGGAGGGGATGTGGGACTGGGACCTCAGAGTATGCCCACTGCAATAAATGATCCCTCATGCAGCTATGGCTGGCTTGGGTAAGCTTGACTGGGCTCTGAGGGCTATCAAACTGCAGTGCAGATGGTCAGGCCCCTGAGATCCTACGGGGGGGGGGTGAGTTTCAGAGCCTGGGCTACAGCTCAAGCCCCAAATGTCCACATGGTTATTTTCAGCCCCCAGCTTGCGTTCCATGAGTCTGACTCAGATGCCAAGACTCGGTGCTGGGGGTTTTAGACATACTGTAAGAGCCCCAGATTGTTACATCAATGGCGTTACTGCATACTGCTGAACAGCTGTGGTGTTCCTCCCCAGAGACAGTGCATTTCAGTGAAGTGATTTGGGATGCCGTATAGTTGGGATAGGGGAATATACACCCTGAAGGTGTATATTCCTTTGAGGTCCCAAAAGGGAGGCCTGGACAACCAAGACTGACCTGGGTATATAAGGGTTAAATCTCAGGATTTCCAGCTGCTGGACCTGACTCTGCTGTTGTTTACTCCTGTTTTATCCCAGTCTACCTGAACAGAGAGGCAGTGTGGTCTAGCAGCTAGGACATTGCCTTGCCACTTGGAAACAAGGGTTCTCTCCCTCACTTTGCTGGTGCCTCTGCTGTTTTCCCTCCCAGCCTTTGCCTGTCTGTCCTATTTTTGAATTGAAATTCATCAGGGCAGGGACTGTTTTAGCATCATTTTAAAAAAAAGGGGCAGTAGTGCCCAGAGCACTGGATGCTCTTTGTACATATAGATCAAATCTAAGTAGAATGCTGTGTTTGTGCAGAGAGAAGGCACAACCTAGTGGTAGGCACTTGCCAGCCCGATAGTTGCAGGGACCCCCTGAAAGCCAGAGCCAGCCTGCTGAGTGGTAGCTGTTCCATTCAGCTCTGTGCTGCCTGGGGTCTCAAAATGGCATCCTTTGCACAGGGTGACCTTGCAAGCTTAGAGGTTGGGTTGGCTGCAGGGGCCTCCCTCGGGATAAACAATGCCACAGACGGGGACATGAATAACTTCAGGGAGGGTATATCCAGCGATATGCCAGTGTCACAGAGAACAGTCGCCACCTATCCCTTGAAGAGTCTCTTTTTGCGATGTTGACCTGAGCTCTGGGTGAAAGAAGCATGAGGTGTTTACACCCATGGTGATTAGATGCAGTTGAACTAATTAAAAAGGGCCTGGCTCTCAGCAATGTTTGAGACTAGAGAGGGGTTTAACGTAAGGGAGGCAGGAAAACTGCCCTGCTCATTTGCTGGGTTTCAGTTCAAGGACTGGTAAGCTGCATGCAGAGAAGAGGGCCTGATGTTTTGCTGCTTTGTTCTATTTTGTTTGCGTCAGAAAAACACCTGACTTAGAGAGGTGCCCCCCACTTGCTGCTTAATTTGGGACTCCTGCGAGTTTCTGCCTGGTGATTACCCTCTAATCCTGCCATTGCCAGGTAGTACGACTTGATTGTATTTGCTGTACATAACTGAGCAGAAATGTACATATCTGAAAATTGCACTAAATTTGCAGGAGCTGAATTTCAGTTGATTCAAGTAAAAGTGAAATTGACAATAATGACCAGGCTCTTTCATGCTCCAATAAACATTCAATAGTAAACTTTCAAAGTGGCGTGAAGCCTCATAATTCCCATTAGTGTTAATTGGAATTCCATAACTACAACCTTCAGGCACAATAACCTGGCAAATGAGGAAGACTCAAGTAAAGAAATCCTTTCTTTCGTCTCTCACCATTATGAACTTTCTTCTTTCGCTATTATGTCTTTGGAGAGAGTACATGTATATTCAAAAGAGTTTAAACAGAATTAAAATTATTCATCTGGCTATTAAATTGTGGACTTGAAAGTAGGCCAAGTATTCTGTTTATTTTAATAAGGATGAAATGTTAAAGCTAAGTGGTGGGAAAGTGGCTAGGTATTGTAGTTCTGATTCTGCCACAGATTTGCTTTGGAGGCAACTCTGGGCAAGTCAAGGGGTTGCAACTGCTTTGGAGGATAGGGTCATAATTCAGAATGATTTGGACAAACTGGAGAAATGGTCTGAGGTAAATAGGATGAAGTTTAATAAGGACAAATGGAAAGTACGCCACTTAGGAACAATCAGTCTCACACATTCAGAATGGGAAGCGACTGTCTAGGAAGGAGTGTGCAGAAAGGGTTCTAGGGGTCACAGTGGATCACAAGCTAAATATGAGTCGTCAGTATGACGCTGTTGCAAAAAAAGCCAACATGATTCTGGGATGCATTAACAGGAGTGTTGTGAGCAAGACACAAGAAGTCATTCTTCCACTCCACTCTGCACTGATTAGGTCTGAATTGGAGTATTGTGTCTAGTTCTGGGCACCACATTTCAAGAAAGATGTGGAGAAATTGGAGAAGGTCCAGAGAAAAGCAACAAGAATGATTAACGGTCTAGAGAACATGACCTATGAAGGAAGACCGAAAGAATTGGGCTTGTTTAATTTGGAAAAGAGAAGACTGAGAGGGGACATGATAGTGGTTTTCAGGTATTTAAAAGGGTGTCATAAGGAGGAGGGAGAAAAATTGTTCTCCTTGGCCTCTGAGTATAGGACAAGAAGCAATGGGCTTAAACTGCAGCAAGGGAAGTTTAGGTTGGACATTAGGAAAAACTTCCTAACTGTCAGGGTGGTTAAACACTGGACTAAATTGCCTAGGGAGGCTGTGAAATCTCCATCACTAAAGATATTTAGGAGCAGGTTGGATAGACATTGGTCAGGGATGATCTGATGGTGCTTGGTCCTGCCGTGAGGGCAGGGGACTGGACTCAATGACCTCTCAAGGTCCTTTCCAGTTCTAGTGTTCTATGAAACAGGGAAATTGAGGCACAGAGGCTATCTGTGAAGTGAGGATACATATCCCGAGGGCTGACATATTTGGGAGGCCTACTGGAATTGTTGCTACTGCACAATGACAACTGGAAAGCTCCATTTGTCTTCAAAGTGGAAAGAATCTATAGCAGCCCATCCCATCTGTTTTTACTCTTGTTAGCAGCAACTGCATCTAAGTCAGGTGCCTGATATTGCCAGTCTTTTCTTCTTCTCCACTTTTCTGCTACAGCAGAAGAGGATAGGGAGGTATCAACCACTAAGTACTCTCCAGAACTGAAACTCGGTTTTGCTGTGGCCTTCTCTACACTAGATGACATCTTAGAATTTTCTACAGGTGCTACCACCACTGTAGCAGTAGCGGAGCATTTTAACCAATTATTTGAGCATGTGCAGACAACGCAGTGGTTAAAAAGATAATGGCCAACCTATAGCTGGACCTATTTTTCTGTCTAGAGAAAACCTAGCACCAGTTATAGTCACTAATTAGTGTGCACATGGGATGATTCCCAATATGTATTTTGTGTGTTTGTGTAAGAAATGTGGGAAAAGCAGAACCCCAGAAAAGCCTGCCTCCTCCAGTATACATCTGGTGCTTCCTCATTCTGCCTGAGCAGCACCATTGGGACATTAGCAGTAACCAGTCACTCATGGCTCTCTCTTCCCAAGAATGGAAATAAATTAGAGGGCCCTATGGCCTTGGTTGTAGAGCCATGGCCAGGTATAATGTTGGCCTTCACAGCATCCCCTGGCAATGAGTTCCACAGGTTATCTGTGAGTGCTGTGAAGAACTACTTCCTTAGCCTTTAAATCTACTGCCCATGAATGTTATTAGGTAACTAATGAGGTAAAATCCTAGTGAAGATAAGGCAGAGTGTAGTTTGAACATGAGTAAGGTGGTGGAGATAAGCCCTAGTTTCCTTCACAGTTAATTACTGTGGCCTCTAAGATCCCTGTCATATGAATCTTCAAATATTGACTTTCAAACATCAAACAAATACACAGTGATATTGACTTTGTTATGCAGAAGCTTAGTAAATAACTGTTAATATCAGGGTCACATCTACAAGAAGGTTACAACACATCTCATTGATTTCAATAATTTATTCCCCTGAGAACTCTCTCACCTCTATGTCGCTGTCTACCTAACTACCTTGCCCTCAAGTACAGATGAGCTGGAGTGACTACCCTCAAGTTTTCCTAACTGGATGGCTTGAAAAGAGGAATTTTATTTATTTTATTATTGTTTATTTCTGTGTCATACCTCTGAGTGTCCCTGAGGCTAGGTCAACACTACAGTCCTTTGTTGGAAAAAGCTACGCAAGTTGTGCTCTGCAATTTGTGTAGCTTTTCCTGATCACTTTTCCGGAAGAGGTTTTTCCACCATTTGGCCCAGTCTAGACGGGACCAAATGGCGGAAAATCCTCCTCTTTCGGCAGAGCTCTTATCCCTCGTAAAACAAGGAATACGGGGCTCCCCGAAAGAGCGTGTTTGCTTTTCCACACAAAAAAAAGTGGAAGAGCAAACGCGTTCCTTAGACACAGTGGAGTTTTTCTGGGATACCGGAGGTATCCAGTAGGAGAACACAATAGGAGAACCGGGGTACACAGTAGGACGACCAAAAAAAGTGCCACTGTGGCTTGGCTTAACCAAAAGAAAAAAGCAGTGAGAGATAAAAAGGCATCGTTTAAAAAGTGGAAGTTAAATCCTAGTGAGGAAAATAGAAAGGAACATAAACTGTCAAATTAAGTATAAAAATATAAAAAAAGCCAAAAAGGAATTTGAAGAGCAGCTAGACAAAAACTCAAAAAGTAATAGCAAAATTTTTTTTAAGTACCCGAGAAGGAGGAAGCCTGCTAAACAACCAGTGGGGCCTCTGGACGATAGAGATGCTAAAGGAGCGCTCAAAGACAATAAAGTCATTGTGGAGAAACTAAACAAATTCTTTGATTCCATCTTCATGGCTGAGGATGTTAGGGAAATTCTCAAACCTGAGCCATTTTTTTAGATGACAATTCCTCAGTTTTGTCCCAAATTGAGCTTTCATTAGAGGTGGTTTTGGAACAAATTGATAAAATTAACAGTAGCAAGTCAGCGGGACCAGATGGCACTCACCCAAGAGTTCTAAAAGAACTCAAATGTGAAATTGTGGAACTATTAACTATAGTTTGTAACCTATCCTTTAAATCAGCTTCTGTACCTACTGATTGGAAGATAACTAATGTGACATCAATATTTAAAAAGAGCTATAGAGGTGATCCTGGCAATTACAGACTGGTACGTCTAATGTCAGTACTGGGCAAATTAGTTGAAACTATAGTAACAAATAAAATTATCAGACATAGATGAACATAATTTGTTGGGGAAAAAGTCAACATGGATTCTGTAAAGAGAAATCATGACTTACTAATCTACTAGAGTTTGTTGAGGGGGTCAACAAGCATGTGGACAAGGAGGGGGATCCAGCAGATAGTGTACTTAGATTTCCAGAAAGCCTTTGACAAGGTCCCTCACCAAAGTCTCTTAAGTAAAGTAAGTTGTCATGGGATAAAAGGGAGGGTCCTCTCATGGACTGATAACTGGTAAAAGACAAGAAACAAAGCATATGAATAAATGGCAAGTTTTCAGAATGGAGAGTGGTGTCCCCCAATGGTCTGTACTGGGACCAATCCTGTTCAACCTATTTATAAATGATCTGGAGAAAGGGGTAGACAGTGAGGTGCAAAATTTGCAGATGATACCAAACTGCTCATGATAGTTAAGACCAAAGCAGACTGTGAAGAGCTTCAAAAAGATCTCGCAAAATTAAGGGTATGTCTACATGACAGTTTTGTCAGAAAAACGGCTGTGTTTCCGACAAAACTTGAGGAATGTCCACACTGCAACTGCATTCTTCTACAAGAAAATCAAAAGAACAGAGGGGTTTTTCCAGCACTGGTAATCCTCATTCTATGAGGAAGAAGCCTGTTTGTGAAAGAGCTCTTTTGCAAAAAGGCATGTGTGGATGGGGAAGAGGAAATTCTTTCCGAAGAAGAGGAAAGAGGAAAAAGCACAGGTACCCTGATGGCCGTTCCGTCCATAGCAATCATAGCTTACATGTGAGAGCGCATCCATTCACTCTGGACGCTCTCTTTCGAAAAAGCAGATCACTTTTTTGATGCACTTTTGCAGTATGGATGCTCTTTCGGAAAAAGGTTTTTCGGAAGATCTCTACCGAAAAAAGTTTCTTCAGAAAGAAGCCTGTAGTCTAGATGTAGTCTAAGTGATAGCCTAAGTGATTGGGCAACAAAATGGCAAATGAAATTTAATGTTGATAAATCTAAAGTAATGCACATGGAAAAAATAATCCCAACTATACATACATTATGATGGGGACTAATTTAGCTACACTACTCAAGAGAGATCTTGGAGTCATTGTGGATAGTTCTCTTGGGGGGGAGGGATAGCTCAGTGGTTTGAGCATTGGCTTGTTAAACCAAGGACTGTGAGCTCAATCCTTGATAAGGCTATTTGGGGATCTGGGGAAAATCTGTCAGGGATAGTACTTGGTCCTGCTGTGACAGCAGGGAACTAGACTCAGTGAGCTCTCAAGGTCCCTTCCAGCTCTATGAGATAAGTATATCTCCCTCTATTAACTTATTCCAGTGTTTCACCACCCTGACAGTTGGTAAGTTTTTCCTAATGTCCAACCTAAACTGTCCTTGCTGCAGTTTGAGCCCACTGATTCTTGTTCTAGCCTCAGAGGCCAAGGAGAACAATTTTTCTCCTGCCTCCTTGTGACACCCTTTTAGATACCCGAGAACTGCTATCATGTCCCCTCTCAGTCTACTTTCAAAATTTTCATTTTCAAATTTAAACATGTTTCAAAGTGTTCAGTCATCAAGATGAAATGTTGGTCTTTTCCCTTTTCTTGTTCAAAACTGTGAACAAACCAACAAACAAAAGCCAGACTTACCCTCTCCTAGATCTGGTTGGCAGAAGTATTGAGCCCTATAACTAGAGCCCCTCTTACCCTTGCCAGACTCTGCTCCTCTCCCCTTGGTGAGAAGGGCCTCAGGCAAAACAGCCCCTGTCTGTCATGTGGGGGCAGTCAGCCTTCCCCTTAGAAGCAGGTTAGCCCAATAGTCTGCCCCAAGGGGGAGAGGAGGGAGCCCAGCCTCTCTTCCTGGAGCTTCTTCTTCTCTAGCCTGTTTCTCATGCTAATTATGAATGTGGCTGTCTACTTCTCTCATGCTCACTTTTCCAGCTCTCTCCTCCAGCTAACTAGGGGGCCTTTTAAAAGGTCTCCAGCAGGCCTGAAGTGGAGTCAGCTGGCCCTAGCTGAATCAAGGTAGCCGTGTCTCAGCTGATCCCTAATGCGCCTGAGCTAGCGCCTTACCAGCTGCCCCTAACTGGCCCACTCCTGGTTAACAGGATTCCATGCGTGGAATTCCAGGGACTGGCTTTTTCTTTCCCTCTTCCGGCCGCCTTCTCCTCCCCTCCCCACCCCCTGCTTCCTGACTGCATCCTGCTGACCTGACTTTGTCACAGCACTAAGAGGAGCCACTGAAGTCAATGAGAGCTGTGGTCTGAACAAACAGTGGTATGTTTTGTTTGAATTTGAGGTCATACGCATCTCAAATTGGACATCAAAACTGGAGGGTAATTTTGACATCGTGCGCCTGTGCCTCCATTTGCATCTGGGAAAAGGGGGATGAGATTAGCTCACCTCATGGGGCTGTTGTAAGGCATGTTTGTGACACTTGCTGATGATTCAATGATGGGCACAATGGAAAAACCAAAAAAGAAATCACTAATTCTGTCTTCAGAGGAGGGCATCTTGTGTGGCATGGCAGATCTGGGGCCAGCCACTGAACAAAGAGGGTGAAAGGAAATACTAAGTACCTACTCATTCCGTGGGCACAGCCTATTCTGTGTGCTGAATGAAACAACTTCTGATCATGTAATTAAAGACTCTCATACTGCACATGCATAAGGAGCTAAATTAAGTTTGCACGGGCAAGCTGAGTTTCTTAAGCTGAGTGCTTGACTTTGCTGCTTTAATTTTCTTTGCGTGAAGATTGGTATGTATATTTATTTTGCACAATCTTCTTGGTTCATGGGATGGATGTATAAGGCTAGTACAGTTTCAGTGCCGTTATCCAGTAACACAGTGAGATGTTTATGCTACTGATCATGTGCGTGTAATTCAGGATGTTGTTTGGTACTGAAGTCAACATATCCGGTAAGGAGGAGACTCCAGAGAGCATCTGAGACAATAAGTCATTCTTTCCCACCTTGCCTCTATACAGAAGTAACCTCAGATGTGGAACTGTAATTAAAGCACATCTCCCACCTCCAAAACTTCCTGTATGTCCTTCATTTAGTTTAGTCCCAAAGCCTACCATATTCCACCAAAGTGTAGTCTCTCTAATTTTTACTATAGAAAATGAACATCAGCAATAAAGGATCACATAACTGAGTTTACACTAAAGGAAGTTCCCTTCATGAATAACTCTGTGCCCTTCATTTTGGTGGTTCCCTACGCATTTCACCCAATATTTGGTCAAGTTGAGAACTATATCAAAAGATGGACAGGAGAAATCAGAGCCTGCTCTGTTGAGGGTGTGGAGGAGGTGAGACTGAGAAATTCCTTGGTGGTATGGCAGCTTAAAATAATCCAGATACTTCTGAAACCATCTCTTTGAAAATCCCCTTTCTATTTATATGTTAGAATCAAATCCTTGTACAGTTTAAAACATTTTTTAAAGGATTCTAGGATAAACTTTTTGCTGTATTAAATTTTGTACAAAGGCAAATGCCATCCATGTACTGTAACTGAAATATCCCATCTAGTCTGTCTAGCCACTCTTGCTCCAAATTAATGACTAATTACATCTGGTTTTCAATTTGATTTTAAGTTGAAACTTGTTAGGCATAACGAAGGCCCTGATTAGCCAATGTACTACACACAGGCAGATCTTGGCAGTCTTAGCATTGTATTTCTCAAGACTTTCAGGTACCTAAGTGTAATTAGTTTTAGGCACAAATGGGATTTTCAAATTTGCTTAGCTCTTTTTGATATCACTGGGAACTAGGGTGCTACTAGACATCCCACTCTATCTTCTGGAACCTAAATTCCTCAAAAAATCTGGCCCCAGGTATCTTATTGATGCAAGATACACAACTCCAGCTATGTAAATTGCATAACTGGAGTCAACGTACCTTGCACCAATTTTTGTGGGGCTGCCCCAGAATGGGAGTTTGATGGGAGAAATGCTCCTGTTAATTTCCCTTGCTCCTCGTGACAGAGAGGAGTACCGGCATTGATGAGAGTGCCCTCGGTGTTCAATTTAGTGAGTCTTTAGTAGACCCCTTAAATCGAAACCCAGAGGATTGATTGTCAGAGCGTTGATCCTCTGGCAAGTGGAAAAGTGGCCTTAGTCAGCAACCTGGCTTGTGGCTGGTCTTCTCTGAGACCCACAAGTTTGGGGAGTAATCTCCTACATGTTCCATGGAGGGTCAAAACCTGACTCCATGATGGAAAAGATACAAAAGAAACTGTGTGGGGAGAATTTGAAGAAGTGTTCCCATGTATGGGTGTGTCTACACAGGGAGGGTTTAACTTGAAATAAGCTATGCAAATTGAGCTATGTCGATTGCGTAGCTTATTTTGAAATAGCATTTACACGGCATTTATTTCAAAATACAGCACTCTTCCTCCGACTTCCCTTACTCCTCATACAATGAGGGTTACAGGAGTCAGAGTAAGACGTCCTCCAGCTTGACAGTCAAAATAACTGCCTGCTGTTTAGACACGGACTAAGTTATTTTGAAATAAGACTAGTTATTTTGAAATAATGTTGCTGTATAGATGTACCCTATGGGATGATCTGATTCCTAATCCCTCTGCTTCAGTTTACCAACAAGCAGAATGGGTCAAACACCTGCCACAGAGAATCCTTATGAAACCCTGATCTTAGGTCTGTGGCCTCTGTTTGTACAAATGGATCAGTTTTGGAGGATACCTCTGCTCTTTCAAGGCCCTGTTGGCTTTAGAAGGGTCTGCAGTGGCTTGGAAGTCCACCTGCGTGGAGCAGCTTTCAGGATCAGGAACCTTTCTGAGTGCAAAGCATTTTATGATGATTCTATTTGTGTGAATGTCTGTCTTTAACCAAAGCATCGGTGTATGTTACTTTCTTCAGACCCGAGCAAGATCTTTGTGAAGCTCTAAATCGGGTCCCCACAACCAAAAGAGGTTTGATCCAATAAAAGGCATATTACTCCGTCTACTTTGTGTCTCTCATAGTCTGGGACCAACATGGCTACAACCCTACAAAAAGCATAGCACCAGATATTTATAGGTGATCTGAATTTGCTGTAGGGAGAAGAGAGAAGCATTCACTGATACTTTACCTTGGGCATTTTGACTGTCTGAAAATACTGAGTTGCCCATGTTGGTTGTCTCTCGGGAGCCGAGGAAGACATGTTGTGCATTTCATTTTCTTTTTTTTGCACAATATAACCTGTGCATGAAAAATATGATTATAGTGGGAAAGCCTTTGCATAGAGACAATCCCACTCTCTCGGCCTCAGAAGTCGGAATCCAGTGGCACGAAAAAAATCATTACTTTTGGAGACTACCTCGGCTGCATTGGATGGCCATGGCACCTTAAATGCTCTGAAATGCCCCACGCACTCCACAGTGCGCTGCTGCAACGCCTTCTCAGCCGTTGAATCATAAGGATTTCCTCCGCCTGATCTATCAAAGCAGTCTTCACATGCTGGGGTGAGCAAGTCCCTAACTCACCAAGGGTTTCAATCCCATCGGCTACCCTCACCTGGTTTAGCCAGCCTGTCAAAGCCGTTGCCCAGGGTGTGGCCGTTGCTGCATGCAAAGCAACTACGTGGAGCCACAGGTGAGAGCTGGGTGGCGGTAAAAATCGATACTACCATGCAACCCCATACACCCCATGAATTGCCCATATGGGACCACAAAATACATGCACAAATAGCAGCTTTATGGCCTATTTATTTCTGCCACTTCAGTTCTTTCATTTACGTGTTCCTTGCCAAATTCCTGGGCCATGACAAGGTTATGAGCTGAAGGAACATATTCCCAAAGTGACCTGCAGGCCTGGCAGACTGGGGAGGATGTGAGAGGGTCTTGGTGGTGATATTGGTGGAGTTTTTTGTTTTTGTTTTTGTTTTTGTTTGTTTTTTTTGTTTTTTTTACAGGGAAGCAAAATATGTAGAGTTTTCCTTTTCAGCAGGGCGGATGTATGCATGGGCTACAGGTTAAGCCTAATCAGTGGATTTGCCAAGGCCTAACATTATTCAGTGTTCAGATCTGTGGTGAACACTGAATTCTATACTAAGTACAAGGCATGTTAGGAAAGAGTGATTGATAGAAAAAAGATTTAATGGGACAGAAAAGCTAGGAGGAGAGAGAAATCCCTTACTTGTGTGTAGCTGTGGACTGTTTCTTGTTCAGTGGAAGTGGCAATGGATTGTCTGTCCCTGAATCTTCTCTGTAAGTGATGCATTGTGTTTGGAGCTACACAGGAAATAGCAATTTGGGTCTTGTGAGCAGAAAGAGACCATTTGCATTAAATGGGTGCTTAAAAAGGATGTGGCAATCTACGCATGTCAGAGGAATAGATACTAACTTGTTGTGGTTAGGAGAGAAGAGCACTGTTTGGGAAGCACCCACTGAAGTGAGCTTTTACTCCCCTGGATAATTGAGTTTGTTTTAATAAATGAGACTGTACTTATATTAGTTTCTTTTGCCCAGAATCATTGGTAGGGTAGAAATGATGAGGAACAAACCTGTGTTTAGGTACAAAATAATCCTTTTGCGGAAGGTAAGGAATCCATTGAATGAGCGAGTGGTGCTTAACTGGATACAGTGTAACGTGGTGTATGGTTTTATCTAGGACCATACTATGTGTTTAAGGAAACTAGATTTTTGCTTTTTATATTTTGGAGATGACTGATTTTCCCCCCCTTCTCTCCCCATTATAGGTTGTACACTTACCTACCAAACAATGTGCCACGGATTGCTGCTTTCTTCAGGCTGTTGTTTCTAACTTCCAGTGATTGTAGCTGCATTTGTACGCTTTGCATTGCAAACAAACCCTAGTGTTTCTGCCAATTGTCTTTTTTCTTTTCTTTTTTTTTTTATAACCCAACTTTCACCCCAGGTGAGGGAGTCTATTTAGATAATGGTGATCCATACTGCTGCTGCAAGGGAGAAGGAAAACCCTAAGTAACCTTATCCTTGAAATCATGAAGCTGGCTGTTTCATGGCACTGACAATTCTTTTTTCCTAACGAGGAATGCAGAGTATACAATGTTCTGCTGGCTGGTCTGGTGGACAGGCAAGTTTCTGGAACTGAGCAATGAGGCTGGCTGGGAATTTTTATTGACATGTTATTTCACTGGAAAATGCTGATTTGTTGAAAAAGAGGGGGGAGGGGAGAGTCCATCCCAGAGTAATTAATAGGTCAGTGGTGAGGACACTCACTTGGGAGCTGGGATGTTCAGGTTTTAGTCCCTGGTCCAAATGGGGCAAAGCAGGGACTTAATCATAGATCTCCCACATCCCAGGTAAGTGCCTGGCTATTGGCTATTTTGGTGCCTGTCTGCTCTTGTCTTTCCCCACTCCAAAGTACACCTCTCAATGTCTTGGCTTCATTCAGTATCAGAATGGAAACTGATGCCAAAAGCCTCAACTTTTCCCAAAATGGAATTCTTGGTTTTTGGACCGTTCAAGTGAGCAGAGTGTACGGACCCCTGGGGATTCTATGGAGACGAATTGAAGGTTCCCAGTGGACTCTGTTGGTATTTGGCATCTGTGAAGCATCTCAGATTATCCGCATCATACCACCTGACGTCATGCCTCTCTGTCTCAGCCTAAATAATGATTTCTCCATTAAAAGATCCATTCTCATATTAGAAAGGGTCTTCAAAATTTGATTTGCAGTTGTGGCCTCAAGTGACCACAAAAACGATGCCACCTAACAATCTGATTTGGGCACAATTAATGTGTAATGTCCTAAACTTTACTGATCTGGGGGGGGGAACACCACAAAACCCCAAGACTTTGTTAGCTAATAGCACAGAGCCAATGCAGCTACAAAAGGGCTAGTCTCTCATATATGCAAGTTGTGACGATATTGTCCTCAAAACTGAATGTACAGACCTTTTGATTGATGCTGTAAAAGAACATAATCTGGGGAAAATCATGCTGAATGAGTAACTTAAATCAACTTTTTTTTTTTTACAAGACCTCTTGTGATAATGAGTGATAAAACCAGTTTGGTGATGTTTTGGAGGTGGGAAAAGAATATCTTCTAAAAAAGGAAAATTGAGCAGTTTCTAGCTTTTATGGTTGCAGAGCCAAGCTTGGTAGTGTGACCCAACCATATTCAAAAGGCTTACATCAGAAGGCAAATAAAATAAATGATTTTAAAAACAAGGTTGCACCTCTAAAATCCAGGATTCTCTGGTCTGGCAATATCTAGGGTCCGGCATGACCTTGGGTGTTCCAGGACCAGAGAGTCCCACTGCGCTGCAGGGAAGTGTGGGCCCGGAAGCCAGTGCATGGCTCAGCTGGACTGCTGGGGGCCAGTGCGCACCTCAGCTAGGCTGGGCGGGGTGGGCAGGAAGCTCGTGTGTGTCTCAGCTGAGCTGTGGGAGATGGTGTGAGGCTCAGCTGAGCTGGGGAGGGACTGGGAGCTAGCACGTGGCTCAGCTGGGCTGTGGGGGAAGCCAGGAAGTGGGGAAATAGGGGTGACATGATCTATCCTGGTACGGAAAAATCCCTCATCCGGGAACAGTCAGGTCCTGAGGTTACTGGACCAGGGAGGTCCAACCTGTGTATTATTATTATTTATTTTTTTTTTACTCCTGTTTTTTTTTTAATGCATAGTATTGACAATACTGTCTTTACTTACAGCTCCTCAAACCATAATTATCCTTATTTAGCAATGTGCCTTGTGTCTGTCTCCTAACGAAATATAGTCAGCATTCTTTGATTTGGGTAACAAAATAGAATGTTTGTCTCCAAAGGCATACGTGGAGACTACTGGAAAACCACCAGGTATGAATGATTTGGGCATTTCTTCTCCCTCCCCTTTTGTGAATAAAATTCATAGTAAATTTAATGTCTCCCCACCTATGGTAAGAATAAAAACGGAAAGAACTACTGGAAGGTCTGTTTTTTAGTGTTATATTTTTCATGCCCGTTAAGCAAGATGTGAAAAGAATATATGACTTAAAACATGCCACACATTTTAATAGCTGCTGGTTTTCTTTTGTTGTCCTGTATTCTATTGTACCTATTCTCCAAGAGCTAATTTCCTCAGCTACATTATCTCTGAGCAATGTCAAATCTCTCCCTATTAAAATGCAAGATAGGAATATTTTTGCATGATTTTTTTTAAGGGTATAGAGCACTTTTTGTGAAGTGTGTTCAGGAAAAGCTGCCCCACATCTCCAAGCAAATGAGCAGAAACTACTAACCCATTCTAGTAGACACATAATTCAGCCATTTCCTCCTTATTCTTATGACTAGTGGGATGGACTGGTGAGATGGGGGAAACTAATTGCTCTCTTTCCCCATTCATTGATATGCAATACTTTTGTCCAGTTAACTTAGAACTAACTTCCTAGTGCCTTAAAAGAAATACATTGTAGCGCTGAACTGTAAATGCTTTCCTGTTTAAAAAAGTTGCATGTTGCCACTGTTAATGTGGCTGATAGCGTCTTAACAAAAGTTTAGACAGTTGCCTCAAAGTCTGGAGACATCTGGGCTGTACATTTTTGGAATGACAGTACAGACAGCTTAAATCAAAGGTATGAAAAAAATATTATTTAACACCCTGACTTGTTGTTCCTTTTTTTGTTTTGTGATGTAAGACACTCTGGCAGAAAGATGGACAAATCTTCGGATTTCTCAGGTAGGTAACTGTAACAAAGTAATGGTATTGTCTTGGGATCCCACTTGACAAGATGCTGATTCATGATTCATGCTTGCAGGTAACGCCTTAACTCCGTATGTCCACAGGAGGTGGGAGTGGCCCATAAAAGAGAAGGAGTGAATGGAACCCTAGGAACAGCCAAATCTGGTGCCAAAACGCAAACAAACCTACCTACCTTAGGTTGAAATCTGTTACGTTGTTACTGGTCTGTGAAGAACGCCAGGCCTCAGCACTGGAGTAAGATTTGAGTCTTCACAGTGACAGTAGTTGGAGAAGACTGAAACCGCTGTTCGCTAAATGCAGCTTTAAATGATCTGTGTCCCAGGTTTCAAAAAATTGCAGAGCTGGGGCCGAGGTTGGTAGTGCGTATCACAGCCATGAATACTGCCAGCCTGACATAAGCATGATAAACGTCGATCGCTTCAAATCTAGGAAATTCAGAGTTGTGAACTATTTGGGATTCCTTTCAATTACACAATGTGTGTGTGTGCTGCTCAGCTGGGAAGCCTGCCAGGGGTGGGGGGAGGGGGGGGGCGCAGGTGACGGCTGCGATGGGCCGGACACCTCTGGCATGAAGCTATTTCGAGGGGCTGGAGGGACTGGCAGGCCCACAGACAGTTTCAAAAGCTTTGCTGAAATTGACAAGCTCCTGGGTAATGTTTCAATTCTGTTGAATCAGCATTTTTAGATGGAAAGCTGTTCTGGTAGGGGAATTCTTTAACTAGCTCCACCTAGTCACGATCCTGTCCTCCCTGCCCGTTCCTCATGCTCATTTTGTCCTTCCTCAAATTAGACTGTATGCTCTCAGGAGCAAAGGCCATTATTATCTGGTGCTGCCCAGGGCTACCACAATGCATTGGGGTCCCTGTGCTTGGTTGTATTAGGTGCTGCACAAACACACAATTAATGGACAGTCCTTGCCCCAAAGTCTGGTAGTTCAGCTGTGAGTGTAAAATGATATCCTGGATCCTGACTGGCAATAAATCCACACAAATAACGATAGACCCTGTGACATTACATATTCTTTATGGAAATATGCTTATGATAAATGTCATAACTGAGAGATGCTTGATGCAAGATCATTTGTGTAAGGTATCATTGGAAAGGTTATGATTTACTGAACATGATTATGCTCATTTGGCCTTCTGGTTAGATACTCCACATGGCTACTGACTCACAGATGCTGTAATGTTGCAGAGTCAGGTGACCTGGTCACCTGATACAAACCTGCATCTTGGACTGCTGAATTGTTTCCCGGGGGTGGGGAGGAGAAGGCTCAGACAAAGAATTCCTGATTTATGGAAATTCTATATAAAGGGGAGAAAAGCAATCGGGATCTTTAACTTGCTTCACTTGTGTCTCCCCATGCCAAAAAGATACATGAAAACACTTGGAAACAAAAGGATAGTAACTGAAGAGGCAGGAGTGGGGGAAGAACTGCTGGATCTAGGCTAGAAGAACACATTTAGTGTGTGAAGGACTCTGCCTAAAACAATATCTAGGGTGAGAAATTATTACTTGTAACCAGTTTCTTTAGCGAATCAAGCTTAGTTTCCGTGCTTTGTGCTATTTTCTTAGTAATCTGCTTTGTTCTGTTTGCTATTCCTTTAACCACTTAAAATACACCATTTAGTAGCTAACAAACTTCTTCCTTGTTTCTACTATAACCCATTTGTATAATTTCTAATTGGGTGTGGGAGAGAAAGTGGTGCATATCTTTCTCCACATTCAGGGAGGAGGTGAATTTCTTAAACTTTTGGATTTGTATCTGGGGAGTGGGGGGTGGGGTTAACACCTGGAGCTGAGAAAAGTCCAGCAAGTCCCTTAAGCTGAGCCTTCCCTGAGCTGATCTCAGTGTCTGTCCTTCTGCAGCAGGAGTGTGGCTCTGCCTGTGTGCTTGGCTGCAAGAGGCTTATGAGGCTGGCCCAGTAAGACCAGGGAAAGGGGACCCAGGCTGGCAGAATAGGCTGATTCGGTGGCATCTCATTTAATCAGGTGGCATTTCAGGGGGTCTGAACTATGACAGATCCCTGCCTCCATGTAGGCTGGCATGCCAATGTGGCACTCACAGCTAGTCATTCCAAGTGGGCTTTAAAAACAATCCGTCCATACCGCCTATACAAAGACACTTGCACGGAGATCTCTCGACATGGGGACCCTGCTGCTGGTGAGCTTCCTTGGTGTCTGTGCTTGGGCGTGCAATAGCTGGTCTTCTTTCAAGGCACTGCTTGTGCTGATGCGTGCCGTGCAGTGGGGGTGGATGGTGGTAAATGGTGGTGCTCTAAAAGACATGTCCTCGAGGACCAAAGAACACTTAGTGAGTTCAGTTTACAGCTCCGCGCTTTTGTGATGTGCCCCCTATGAAAGAAATTCAGAGAGCAGCGAGACAACCATAACATTGACTTGCTGCAGGTGAAACAGAGACTAGTGGGTGACTTTGCTGCCTTCAGAGGCCTGGATAGATTTTTGTGAATAAAACCCTGAGCAAAACATTTCTCTACCATCCAAAAGGTGTTTTCGTCCTTGTGCTGGTAGCACTCATAGCTACATTATTGAGTGACTGCCGGGAAGCACTTCTCTATCGCCAGAGGGGTGGAAGCAAGAGTAGGTTCCACCATTTGGTTTTATTGAGTCAGGGAGAAGGTATAAAACAAAAATGAGACTGAGATAGAAGGAGCTGGGATTTGTTGAGAGTGCGCTTGCAGGACTGTGCTAATGGGGAGACCGAATGTTGGGTCAGTTAACTCTTGTTGGTTTTGCAACATTTGCAAATGAATTGCAAAATGCGTGAAGAGGGTGAGGAGTTCATTCCAACTTCAGCCCTGAGCCAGGCAGAGGGACCAAGCAGAAGGGGCTACATTGCTCAGTCTGGGGCTGCTGAGAGGCTGGCAGGAGGCAGAACGCCATCAGGACTGCTCTAAATTATTCTCTGGATGCAAAGACCTTTTTGAACTTTTCTAGCAGCTGAGGGAGACAGCAATGGTTCACAAGTGACCCCTAATTCCCTCATCTCTGTACGCATTCTGCACAAGGGTTACCTGTGGGGGTAGGAGTTGTTGAGCTGGCTATGAGTATACACCAGAGGAGGAATAGGGACTTAAAGCTGCTTTGTGGCTAGTATATTTGGCATAGAAATCTGCTGATTAGCCCTGGTACAAAATACATTGGTGTGTTACACAGCAATAAAACCTTTTCTCTTTTTTTTTTTTAACAGTCTCAAATATAAAACAACAGTTAACATATTCACACTACTTCCAATGGACTTGGTTCCCTAGTTTCCATTATACAAAAATCTGAAACTGGGATTTTGTTTCTTTGGGATGAGTGAATTGTACTTCATAGAAGTTGCCACTTTTTTAATTAACTATTGATTTGGAGGGTTGGTATACTGAGGTTAATCGGGTGTGACAAGAATAGATAACGTTGCTTGGCTTTTTCAAATGTGAGGTATATAAATCTGAGGCAGTGTATCCATAGATTAGAAATGGAATTTCCTGCTGGGAACAATCAATACAGCCCTGGAGCTAGGAATTCAAACTACACCTCAACTCTACTGTATAGGAGTTTTGTTATTCAAAAGGGTTTGTTTTTGTCTGTTTTTTTTTTAGTGGCAAAAAGAGTTTAATCTTAAAACAGATTACATTAGCATGACCATGGATATGCATTAACACAACTCTTTCTCAAAGGAATGCAGATTCCATTTTTCATTAAAGATTGTATTCCCAAAGTTAGCTGAAGCCTCCAGTCTACTTTTGAAGGAAGTACAGAGCCCTTCAAACATGAGTGGGACATTTCTTTGACATTTTGTTTTATGGAGCCAATTTGCAATAAACCCATGTCTGCAGGGTCAATCGCTTGTGGAGAGCTGAGACCAGAACCATTGCCCTTCAATGTCAAAACCACAGTATTGACAAGATGTGGTGAAGGAAACTTCCTCCTGTGGCTGATGGTAGTAGGTCTTTTATCCTTGCTGTCAGTCAGCACTTTGTTCTGCACACAATCCAGGATGCTACATGCTTTGATGGATAACTCATTTGCCTAATTAATGGTTCCCTGTTTTGGGTCTCAATGCAGTGCTATTTAAGGTGAGGGGAATAAACTTAAAAAAATAAAGGGTACATGCACAAAATACTACTTGATCCTCTTCGTATGTCTGAGTCCTATGCCTTCTCCACCCCCACTCCATCCACTTTATTTCCTTCTGGTCCAGCACTTGTAACAACAGTTATCAAAATTTCCATGCAGGGTTAGGGAGTTGGTGATCTGGTGGACAGAAGGAGGTGGGAAGAAGGAAAATCAATTTGGAAAGGAAGAGGAGAAAAAAAGTTATAATGTTCATATTAGTCAAATATGTCAGATGATTGAGGATTTGATTCTTTTGTTCTACCCCATCTTGAAAGACTAGTCAGATTTTTTAAAAGGCAGGAATTAGTATTACTTATGCTGCAGCCTTCTTTGGCATTTCACCAATTGCAAAAGCTGTTTATTGCTACTTCAAGCACCAGGAACATTATCTGTTAATTACCAAATGCTCCAAATGTACTCTCTTTAGTTTCATTATAAATGACTTGGATAATGTATGCTCTTTTAGTCATTCTTTATGAAATGGAAAGTCCTCAGCCTAAAGCAAATGACTTTTTTTGTGAAAAGTGACTAGTAACTTTTTGTGGATGTGTCAGTTTTTATTAGCTTAACTGAAGACCCTTCCTCTGACCGAGAGAGCTAAGCTCTGTGAAAATTTGACCTCTTTTAGGCCCTTCAAGTTGGGTTTCAAAAACCAAGGCTTCCAAAATAACTACTAGTTGAATCTCTTTAGTCCAACACTCTTTGGTCTAGCAACATCCGTAGTCAGGAATGATTTTAGTCAGCTGGAAGTCCACTTAGCATGGGTGTGACCAAGTTTCCCACAGCCCCATAAAGTTTGTTTATGGCCACCAGTCCTGGCTCTCAGTTTTCTGTGCTGTTATTTAGATCTAATTTACCCCTAAATGTCTTCCAAGAGCCCGGTAAGCAGTGGAAGTGTTGGTAATACTGCTAGACAGTATTGACCTCCCACAGTTTGGTAAATTCTCTGGTTCAGCACCGGTTGGGTCCTGAGAGTGCTGGACTAGAGAGGTTCCATCTATAGTCACTTTTGAAAGTCTTGGCCAATATGCTTGTACTGATTGACTAGGTGTATCTGTTTATTAACTTATTCGTAATTAGTCATTCATAAAGAAGAGCAAAAATCTCAGAACAAGTTTGACACCAAGATGCCCGTCTTTGTGTTAAGCTTTCTTACCTTTAAATACCTCACAGGTGAGCTGTGTTGTGTGTTATGTAACCATAATGAACTGGGTAGGATTTTTAAAGGAGCTGACATCTGAATAAGTTACTGCAGGATCAGTAGCAAAGTGTTGCCATTTGTCAAAGGGGAAAGTTTGTGCTAGCTTCCAAATGATTGTGTTCTTCTTATGGCCCAGTTCAGTACTTCTAGTCAATGCGTTTGGGCACCTAATTTCCATGGGCCTTGGAAAATCACACGCATTAATGTTAAATTCGAACCCAGACTTTATAAAGAATCAAGGTACTGACATTGCTAGGCCAAATGAAAATAGAGCTATGTGATAGGGCAGTGTTTCTTAAACTGTGTTCCACTGGTGTGCCACGAGGTAGTTGGAGGTGTGCCGTGGACAACAGAATTAAAAATGGCCACCCTTAAAGAGGCAGGCGACTTTTTTTTTTTTTGCTCAATAACTCCCCCGCCAACTTTTTATTTATTTATTTTTTGTTTAACAAAAAATCCTTGGTGTTCCTCATTAAAAAAAAAAATTGTTTGGTGTTCCTCGGTCTTAAAAAGTTTAAGAAACACTGTGATAGGGTGACTTGTCCTGTGGACTGGAGAACCTGGGGCTAAGCCGGTCCTGATTATGGAATGGGGGCCATCTGAGAGGGATTAGGTGTTCCTGTGTAAAAGAAGTCCAATTTAAGTGGTGATAGGGCCTCGCAGGAAGAGATGGCAGGGAGCAAGAACACTCTTGGTGAGAGCTGTGATGACAGGCCTCCCCGTGAGGGGGGTGCATGGTGGTGAGGGTCACTGTTACAAGCTGGAAAAGAGCTTTTTAAAATCACCTTGTCAAAACCAAGTCTACAGTCCATTCTTGAGTATTTTGGCCACCTTGCATTCAGAAACCAAGCAGAGAAATGAGATTCCCACCACTTTCCCTGAGAGGCTAATTATTCCAGTCTAATAGAGCTCACTGATAAACTATCTGACCTAAAGTCTGACTCCATTAATTGTATTAACATTGTACCATGAAGTCCTCAAGAAATCTTCTCCCTTCTCAGTTTTTACAGCCTCCAGATAGTTGTAGGTTATCATTCCCCTGTCAGTTACTATTTAATCAAGATATTAAACATAATCCGTTATTGCAGTTTCTTCTAAAGAAATCTCTCCAGCTTAATTCTAGTCTAAGTATTTGTGCTTATTAACCAAAGTGCATCTTCTGTATGAAGGGCTATCACTTTTGCAAAAAAAGAAGCTGCAAATCAGCATGTGATCTCTACAGTATCCACACATTCCTATTCTTAGGCCCACCTGACGATGGGTAGAGTCATCTTGTTACCTGATGGTTTATACACCATCTCCTTTTTGTCTTACTGTAATAGACTCAGTAGGTTAGTGCTCAACTTCATGCATTGAGTAGATCCGTGACATCTCATGTTATTCTTAGTGTACAGAATGAAGCATCTGTGTAAGTCATTGTAGGATCAGATGCAAAGTCTTAGTCTGGTGATACTTCTAGCTAAAGGGGAAGTAGGCATTCCAGATTTTCACTCTGGGGAAACAGTTATTTGGAAGGGAATATCCCACTATGGAATTTTTCTGTCTTGTTCCAAAAGAACCAAACTACCCAATTAAGCCACACTCTGACCCCCTCAAAGGGTTGCCTATCTCTCCGCAAGTTTGTTTATCCCAGTTTGCAAATTCCTAGACTAGTGTTTGGAAGGAATAACAGGTTATCTTTGCCATTTAGTAGAACACATTTGACTTGAGGTTCTAGTCCTATTAATGGCATTAACTTTGCCCACGGTATTGGGGAAGCACTTGAAATTAATGGGATCTGAAGGTATTTGGTACCTTTAAATCTCAGGCCATTAAAATATCTCCTTGCTAACTCTTCAGGAGAGATCATCGGGGAGCCTGTTCTGGTGCTGCAGGGCTGAAGCACACAAAATCAACACGGCTGGGCTCCCGCAGGCTCTGGTGGGCACGGGGAATTTGGGGAGTATCTTTCTCCCCATTTTGGGGCCATGTCAGTCAGGGTTTTTTTGCTTCTCACTGGTGTGCAGCCCCTGGATGATTTTTTTTTTTTTTTTTTTTTTTTTTTGTGGATCAGCAGCCTCTGACCCAAAAAACCATTCCCCACTCCTCATGTAAACCATTGCTTATCTTGGAGAAATTTAACTACCATCAGATGGGTTAAGAGGGAGTTAAGAACATTTCTTAAGACAAGAGGCCAGCTCACCAGATAAATAGGAAGTTTTTGTTGGAGTATGTGTATCTGTCCAATGTAAGGACCATCTGCTCATCCTTGTGGTGCACCCTAACCTGAAGATCAGGAGTAACCTTTCTCTAAAGTTAATGGAGTTATTCTTTTGTTTGCCCTGTGAACTGAGATATGTAGCTGTGAATCTGCTCTATGATGTAACAGTCCCATGGCCAAAAGATGAACTCAGATGAGCTACCTGGCCAAGAAAACTGCACATGCACTAATCAAGTACGGTCGATGATGGATGCTAATGACCTGACAGAGACTGTCTAAAGCAGAATTAGCTGTAATATCAACATTAACAAAAATGGTTCTACATTGGGGTCCTTTCAGGAAGTCTCATTGCTACACTAAAGGGATTCATTTGTCACACACTATATTGGTGTTGTAGTTCAGACTCTGAATTGGGCTTTCCAGGTCAAACAGAAAAGCAATCAGAGAGAATTTCTTCAAACAAGCCAGAAACCCTTTTTACATCTTGTTTCTTGTCAAGAAATAATCACTTAAATAGCTAACCCCGAGAGAACTGAGTTTACAAATCCTAGAGCTCAGGTTCTCCCCCTCCCACCCAATGCTCCCTTGAAGAATTAATTGATAGCTTGCTGAGAAGAACAATAATATGATGGTTGCCGTTGTGGCATGGTAATCAACTGCCACAGCCAGCACGATGCGGTGTAATGAAACCCAACAATAGACTGTAATATTTCCAGAGCTTGCCTTTGCAAAGTGTACATCTGTGAACCTCCCTGTCACAGGGGAATTAGAAATGAAGGGTCTATTTAATATAACCTTTTCCCCTTGCAGTAGTGGCCTCGAATATGTCAAGTATGCACACATTTCTAGACTTAGAATTATAGAAACTAGAACTGGAAGGGACCTCGAGAGATCATCAAGTCCAGTCCCCTGCCCTCATGGCAGGACTAAGCACATCTAGACCGTCCCTGATAGAGGTCTTTCTAATCTGCTCTTGAATATCTTCAGTGATAGAGTTTCCACCACCCCCTTAGGCAATTTATTCCAGTGTTTAAGTACCCTTACAGTTAGGAAGTTTTTCCTAATGTCCAACCTAAACCTCACTGTCTTTAGGGTTAACAGGAACAAGTAGCTAGCTTCCAGTTCTGGGGAAAGCTGATGGAGGGAAACAGGATCTGTAGCTCACTCATGCCAGCATACCTTTTTAATATGGTGACTTACTTAACATAAGGTGTAGCCCAAATAAAAAATCACTTTCATTTCCTTCCACAGATCCTTTGTCCTGCTCTGTGCACAGGAGGAAGTGACAGCAAAAATGGGAAAACCCATTCCAAACATTTCATAACTTTGGGCTTTAAAAGTCAGTCTCCATTAGAAGTTCTGATGGTCAGGAAAGGGGGAATTTCAGTATCAACTGAATGGCCTAATACATGCAAAATACTTACCAGAAAGACATTATCAATGGCCATCGCTCATGTCTTAAGAAATGTTCTTAATTAACTCCCTCTTAACTCATCTGGTGGTGGCTAAAGTTCTCCAGTATGGGCAAGGCTTGCTGTAGTTATCTATAAAGAGGTTAATGTTGATCAGTATGTAAACTTACCTGCTGTAGTGGATAGAATGCTAGATTAGGTGTCCAAAGACTGCTAGTTGCATCATAAAGGTACAGTCTGTTCTTGGCTATGACACTACCCAGATATCACCTTTCTGTGACTGTGTATCCCTGCCTATAAGAGGAAGATAATGATGCCCACAAAGTGCATTTCAGATCAATGGATGAAAAGCAGTATGTGATATGAAACTGGGGTTGAGGACGCAGAAAAAGAACTCACATACTAGTAGATATGATGGAAAGACTAGTTCTGGAGGAATGGATTGTAGTATCACTTAGTTTTCCTCTGGGAGAACATTTACAAGAGACTGCTCCCTACAATAACAAGTTAAGGTCTTGCTGTCATTTCTTATCACAGTGGGTGAGACCCTCAAAGGGTGTAAATCTGTCTCCTTCCATTGAAATCAGTCTCTGAGGACATGGCCCTTGGATTTCAGTAGGCACTCCCCTTTGTGAGTAAGTGTGGTGGAACCAGCGTTGCTCTATTGTGTGTTGATATGTATGCAGAGAAGACATTGATGTGGGTTATTGTTGCCCAAAGCAACATAAAGCTGTGTTAGTGCTAAGTTTTTTGCAGCCTAATGGCTGTCCCCTCAGAACTTCACACACAAGCCTGGGTTACTTAGCTGTTCAGGGAACAATCAACCACACATTCCCAAATGCTGTACACATGCTATCTCAGCCTTTTTTTCGTGAAAGCAGCTTCTCCTTACAGCTTCAAATGGAGGGTGGTTTCTGTGACATTTAATGACTTTCCTGTGTGCTTTGCATCATAAAGGTACAGCTGTTTAAACTATGGCAGCGAGTTATTAAAAAAAGGGAGAGCTTCTAAATACATGGGTAGTGTGCATGTATCTAGAATAAAGTAGACCAGTACAGTTAAAATGTGTTCATTTTGTCCTCCTTTTGTGACATGAGGATCACGTGGTTGAGTTGGTGGTTCAGGTTTTGATGAGGAATATTTATAGTCACCCGTGAAATGCAGAACTTCTGGTTACATGGTATTGTGAAGATGCCATTGGATGAATGGCTTCTGTGGCCTAAGGCCAGATTATGCTCCTCTTGCTGTCAATGACAATTCTTCAATGGGAGAGGGTGCTGTCCATCTAGGGATGGCCAGAGAACCTCGCACTGCAAAATGATACCAGGAACTGAACATGCATATATGCTTCCTTCAGTTCCATTCTCCTGACAGAATAAATCAAACCCTCAGAATGTATGCTGAAATGCTCAGTATATAGATATGAATCCCCAGCAGAGTAGTGTTATAAGATTTAATTGGGGAGTTCCCAATATCTTCCCCAGGGAAATAAAAAAGAATTTTAGCTTTTTATTTTTTATTTTTTTAATCTATAGCTTTGTATTTTCAATGGAAAAAGCTATGAAGTCTTCTGAAAACCATTTTTAGTTTTTTTTTTAAATGAAGATTTCAATTAAAATCTTAGAAAAATAAGATGAAAAATTAAGGTTTTTTTTAAATATGGAAAACCAAAAATGTTACTTAAATTCTTGATTTTCTTGTTTTAGACAAAATCTGGAAATGTTAAACCAAAACAAATTTCATTTTCACTGAAAAGCAGTCTTTCAGTGGAAACATTTTGATGAGCTCTAATTTATTTTCAGACAAATATACTGAGGTTAGCTCTCCAGATTATACAATGGCCATGATACTGAAACGCTTCATCTGATGTGAGGACAGAGAAGGGAAAACATTTTTGTAGTTTCAGGTCATCTGAGAGAGATAAATTAGTAACCACGTGCTGTTGAGCTTTGGGATGTGGACAGCATGGATACCACTGCAGGACTGCAAAAACAGCAAAGAGTCCAGTAGCAACTTAAAGTTGAGCAATTTGATTAAGGTATAAGCTTTGTGAGTTAAGATGCAGCGATCAGATGGTAGAGATACAGAGATGAGTGTTATATCAATATTAATTTAATCGGGGTGGATTCCTCTCACACCTGGCCGGTGAGCTCCCTTCACCAGTCAGGTGTGAGATGCCAGCACAGAATGCAAGCACTTTCCCCTCACTCCCTTAGTGTCCAGGGAACAGGAAGAAAAGCTAGCCACATCCCGGAGCGCATGGCTGCTGCCCCCCCATGTGCCCGAAATGGTGCCCTTGGGGTAGCTGTGTTAGTTGGTATCTGCAAACAGAGTCCTGTGGCATCTTAGGGTACGTCTGACACAGCAGCGCTATTTTGGAATAACCAACGTTATTCCTGAATAACCAACGTTATTCCTGAATAACCAAGAACATGTCTACATTACAAACCTTTATTCCGAAATAATGTTGAGCTGGAGGACTTCTTACTCCAACTCCTGGTAACTCTTGTTTCACGAGGAATAGGGGAAGTTGAAGGAAGAGTGTTTTTCCTTCGACTTCCTGCTGTGTAGACAGCGCCTAAAGCTGAGTTAAGCTATATTCGACTTCAGCCACCCAATTGATGTAGAAGTTGCGTAGTTTAATTTGACTTTAGCCCTGCTGTGACGTACCCTTAGAGACTAACAGATTTATTAGGGCATAAGCTTTTGTGGTTAAACCCACTTCATCAGATGAATTGCGGTGGAAATTACAGAGGCAGGGGTGTGTGGAAATTACAGAAGCAGGGGTGTGTGTATATATAAGAAAAGAAGGAAGTTACTTATCAAGTGTAGGGACAGTGTCAATAAGGCTAGTTAAGTCAGGGTGGATGTGGCTCACTCATAGCAGTTCATGAGCTGGTGTGAATACCAAGACAGGAAATCGCCAATTTAAATCCTTATCAGTCTTAATTTGATTATATTGAATTTTCAAATAAAATTGCAGCTCAGCAGTTTCACGTTGCAGCCTGGTTTGTTTTGTGTTTTTTTGTTTTTGTTTTTTTGCTTGAGGATGGCAACTTTCAAGTCTGTAACTGTGTGTCCTGGGAGGTTAAAATGTTCTCCTGCTGGTTTCTGTAAGTTACCAACTATATCACTGTAAATTCTGGCTGGGATTTTACAAAACACTCAGCTGTGATGTGTCTCTTCTCCCATTGAAGTTATTAGTAAAATACCCCATGACTTTCAGTGAGAACTGCATTGGGCCAATACTAAATGCCCCGGAAAAATCCCAACGCGACTGACTGCAGTCAGAAGTGAAACAGTAGAATATGTAGATATACAACAGGTCACTTAGATCATGCTACCTCAAATAACAATATGATGGGTGCTGCTCCCAGGACCCTGGCTGTCTATTCAAGTGGCCTATACTGCCACATTATTTGCTCTAGGTAACTCAGGTATGTCTAGATGTGCTGCAGTGTACACCTTGGCCAGCATGTGCAGACATGCTTAGTTTCATAGCTTTTTGCAGTTGTTTTATAGCTGGATAAGCGCAGGCAGGGGCTAAGTGAGATGCCAAGGTCACTTGGTGGGAGAGGGAGAGGAAAGCAGAGGTCATTTCTCTTAGTTCTGTGCTACCACTCCTGCTCTCTTATTTTGTCTCTGTTCTCCACGTAGACAAGATTGCTGTGGACTGTTGTGTAACACATTTCTGGTATCTCTGTTGTTGAGAATGGACGGCCAATCCCAGACCACAAGGGATACTTCCATAAATCCACAGGACAATAGATGTTCACTATGTTAAAAAAAATCAAAATCACTACGAATGAAACAAGAACAACCAACAAACCCACTGCTGGCTGCAAATCACTGAAGTCAGCTTAAGTAAACATGCAGCATTTCCCTGGCTCAGAGATCCCTGAAATAAATCAGTTACACTATTTTATGACACCCACTGTTGTTATAGCCCCTGGAGCGGCAATCAAAAAGCTGGGATTAAATCTCATTTTGTGAATAGAGGACAGACACAATATGAAGTGTTTTATTACAGGCAGAATTGGAACACTTCTATCCCAAGTTGTGACTGCTTCTAGACACAGGCTTTCTCTGAGGGCAGGTCTACACTAACAGCTGCCATTGATCTAATCTACGTGACTTCAGCTACGCAAATAGTGCAGCTGAAGTCAGTGTTCTTACCACGGCACCTTGTGTGCAGTAAAGTTGGTGGGGGCTGCTCTCCTGTCGATGCTGGCTACTCTTCTCGTCCAGATGGATTGCTGGGGAAGCGCTCAGAAATCGATTTATCGCATCGAAGCAGACAATATAAATTGATAGCCGATGGATTGATCGCTGCAGTGTAGATCACTGGCCTAGTGGAGACAAGCCCTGAGTAACCTTGACCACCACCAGATAGGGCCTTATTTAGTGGTCCTTACAGTCCAAGCAATTGTGCTACTGGAGCTTGGAAGGAAGAAGAAAAGTCCGAGGTGCCCTGGTGGAGAACCTCCCCTTAATGTTAGGTGATGTCCCTGCTGGGAAGTGTCAACCGTTTCATTACCCCGCTGCATAAGGGAGGCGTGATTATCTGTATTGATCTGGGGCAGGGGCGGGGAACCTTTTTTGGGTCAGGGACCAATGAGTTGGGGGCCGTACACAAGTGAGAAGTAAAAAAACAACCCCTCACTGATGTGGCCCCCAGCTGAGGAGAAAGACACTCCCCACATTCCCCTCCCACACCAGAGCCTAGCGGGGCCCAGCCTAATACATTTTGTGTGCTCCAGCCCTGCGGTGGGGCAGTGGGAGGGCTGGAGTGCCAGCGCAGGCTCCCCAATGCTGGGGGTGGGCCCCGAGCTTTGGCGGCCAGATCCAGGCAAGCCGAGGGCCTCATCCGGCCCCCGGGCCTGAGGTTCCCCACCCCTGATCTATGCCATGGGCTGAGCAATGCAAGAGAGGAAGTCAAAGAGCAGGCAAGCCTGGTGAAAATGCTTGGGTAGAATTTTGTCTGGCCTTTCAAGTTGTAGTGAACAGACCCAAACCTCGGGAGGGCAATAAGGTCTGATCCAGTTCACCTTGTGTTGACTGCATTTGAAGTAGACTAGGGAAAGTTATCTGCTTGCAGCTGTGGAAATAAGCCTACTGCTCTGTTACAACTATTGTCAGGAAAACCAGTTCTCTCGTCTGAAAGTATCTTACCAATAATTGCTATTTATGTACTTCTATATGTGGCACTGGTCTTCACTTGCCAATTATCCTATCAATAATTGAAATATTTGTATAGATGGTTGGCGTAGAAGTACAACAGATTTTCTGCATTTTTAACACAATAGTCGGCTTTTATTCCTTCACTATCTAGCTTCTAGCCATGAAGACAAAGTTCACTCACCTTGATACCTTCAATGTTCTTGCTCCCTTGTTACTTATTTTTTTGGCCTGCCTTATGATACAGTGAACCTTCCAGAATTTGTGTGATAAATTTCTGTGAAGAATTTCTCCTCAGTTTTCGGAGTTGGCCAGCAAACTCAAACACAGTTGTGAGATTCACCGGTAAAGTTCCACAGTAGCAGTTCGATTTAAAAATATATATATATATTTGGTTTTGTTCTATACAACAGGGGTGGGGAACCTATGGCCCAGGAGCCATATCTGGCTTGGGGCTTCCCCCCCTCAGCATCAGGGAGTTGGAACTGCAGCCCTGTGACCACCCCCTGCCCAAACACTGCACCTCCCTTTGCTGCTGCACCCTTCCACCCTTCCAAACTCACTAACCCTCAACCCACTCCTGCACCCTCCCTCCTGCCCAGACCCTACATCCCACACCCCAAGCCCGCTTCCTGTCAGACCCCTTCCACACACTGACCCCCTCATTTTTTGCTCCACCCCAGAGTGTAGGAGGGTCCACAAAAATCTACTAGCCTGGGGCCCCAAAGCTCTGGTGGGTGAGGAGAATGTGGTGGCTTTTTGGTTTTTGGGGGGTTTTGTGTGTGGCCCCCAACTAATTTTTCTGTGGGTCAGTGGCCCTCCCAACCCAAAAAAGTTCCCCACCCTGCTCTCCAACATGCCAGTAGCAAAAGGGAAGGCAAAACATCATTTAATAATTTTACATTTTGTGGATTTGAATGCCTTGGGCCAGATTTTTGAGGGCAGCAACAACTGGCTGCAAAACTTCCCCTTGTGGTCATTGGGAATACGAGTAACGTGATCTGAAAATGTGTGTGACTATCATCCAATTGACGGCACTTATACCTGAAATCTTGTCCTAAGAATGACCAATACTAGCAATTTGCATTCACCAAAGTGGAGGCCCCTATAGGAAAGAAGGTGGCGTTTTTTTGTTTTGGTTTCTACTGAACAAAGTAGCTTTCATTAAAGAGAAAATTTCATCAGTGGCTGGTCCATGAAACAAAGTTAAAATACATGTGCAACTGGATTTTTAACATCATATCTTGTCAAGGTGAAATATTTTTATTAAATAAATGAGCTGCTGCTTATGATCTATAGAGCTAGAGTGATGTTCTTCAGTATATAAATGCCCATTGATACAAAGGATTTTGGCACTTCAGAAAGAGCCATATATAGTAAATCAAGTTCATAACCATCAAAGTAGGAAGAGTGCATCCATACCTTTATTACACACTACAGTTCCTCTCTGACATACCATAATACCTAGGGTATCTACAGGGTAATATATCTAGTAGTAAAATGTTCCTAGGAACTATTAGGGGTCTGGTTTCCTCTTTTTGTTTTTGGTGATTTTTTTTTTTTGGATATGGGTTTTTGGTTTTGCAAATACAATAAATAATTTTCCCAGAGTTATCCATATGCAATACACTCTAGTTCTGAATATTTGAGGTTAGAGGTCTAATCACCCGGTAAATATCTATTCCTTTATGTGCCCATAATTCTTTAAGTGCTAAAATGTAAATTGCCACTAGTCGCAGGCACGAAGTTGTACCCCTTAAAACACTGATGATCAGCAGAAGCCAAGCTGCAAATCATTCTCCTAGGCTTGGTCTACACTCGACCAGGCAGGCTGGCTTAAGGCATGCCATCCAGCTACGCAAAATGCATAGCTGGAATCGGCTTACCTTATGCAAACCCACCGAGGTGTCTACACTGCGGGAGGCCAAGAGGATCATGTGCTCCCGTTTGCTTCCCTTACTCCTCCCAGAATGAGGAGTATAGGATGCCGGCAGGGGCTGCCCTCAGCATTCGATTTGGGGGTCTACACTAGACTCACTAATTCGAAAGCTAGAAGATCGACCTCTGGAAGAGTGATCTTCTCTGTAGTGTAGACATGCCCCTACTTCCAATTGCAGCTCCCTCATATCATGAAAGCAAGAAAAGTCAGGGTGAATGTGCCCATTCTGCCATTGACTCACAGGGCCAAATGCAGCAGAGGGATAAGATAAAACAACGCTATTGAAGTTCAGTGGTACCTTGAAGTTCAGTGGTACCTGCTTACTTCAGGTTAGAATTTGGCCTGATGGGCATGGCTCTTACTGCAAATCCAATCATAAGTCACTGCAAGATGATCGCATCTGCTAACCAAGCAAGGTGCAGTGTGTGGGGGTGGGAACAAATCATCTTTTGCTCCCCTTAACAGACCCTTCCTGTTACTCAAATGCAGCAGTTTGTACCGTGATAAATTTAGCTTTTGAAAAGCTCGCTGAGGGAAACTGTGTTCCTCAATCTATGAATCAGCAGGACACGTGCAAGCCAAAAGTGGAAACCAAGAGGCTGGCTGAAGTTAGAAAAGTAAGCACTTTCCGAAAGAGCTGGTGCAGCAGAACACCGCAGAAGCAAGGTACCGCTTCACTGAAACCATTTTTGTGAGCCTTTCCCCTGATTCTGTTTGTTTACTGCTTATGAAAAGCAATTTATAATTGTCATGGACACATTGATTTAGCAACACCTGTGGCCGAAGGGCACATCATGACAGGAAAACTAAATGGAACTAATTTAACTTAAAGCATACACCAAAGCAGTGTGCTCTGCAGTCACTGAACAGGCGTTTCCAGTACAGTGAAACCCAAGTATTTGGTCTCCTTCATCATAGTCAGCAACTCAAGGATCTGACTGACTACCCAGTATTTGAAACGAAAATGAGGTGGGGTAGGATTACCGGCCCTGGAGGAGGTTATACCTCTTTCTGGATACTGCTGTGCTCTTCCTATCAAAGGTGGCCTGAACTCTTTCTCCAAAAGATAATTCTAACAGTTTTGCCTTTATAATGCATTGCCCAGTATAAACTGGCATATCTCTTCAGTGTTCACCCATGCAGGGATGCTGCAGGATTCCATGCAAAGATTTCCTCCTCTGCTTTTCTCCCCCTGAAACACCTTCCTTGCAAATTGCTCATTACTATTGCTGCTGGGTTTACACTGCAGCATAACTTGAAATAAGATATGCAATTTGAGCTACACAAATTGCATATCTTATTTCGATATAGCTTGTGTCGACATTTGGTGATGTTTACACAGCACCAAATTTTGAAATAAAGTGCTATTCCGAAATGCCCCTTACTCCTCGTAGAATGAGGTTTATAGGGATGTCGGAATAGCAAGCCTGAAATAATGGGCTTGCTGTGAAGATGTGGGATAGCTATTTCGGGATACTCTGGTATCCTGAAATAGTGTAGCCATAGTTAGAAACAGGCCCAGCAAAAAGAGCTGGCTTTGGTCTTGCCTGCTGAAATGATGATGCCAGTGAAGCTGTGAGCACAGGCTAACCATGCCGGTATGTACCCAAGTCTTGGGCACACTTGTATTATTGCAGGTTCGCTAGTGTTGGCATTCTGCGGGCAGTGCAGATGTACTCTGAGAACATTTTGCTCCAGTCCTTTCTAAAAAATGTGTTCTAGGAAGCAGCAGCAGAAGCCTCTCCAGCTGACTGCAGCTAGTGATTATGGGAACCAGATTCTTGACACATTGCATTCTATAAACTATTTAGGGCTTTAAAATTCAAGGGGCACTTTTCAAGGGTAAGCTAGTTGGATGCCCAAATGCCATTGAAAAGCAACAGGGGTAGAGGCCTAAGTGAACTGTGCCTTTCAAAATCTCCCCATGCACAAATGATGTGGTAACTAAGCATCCCCTGAAGTAAATGGGAGTTTTGCCACTGGTACTTGAGGAGTTATGACTTAACCCTCTATGTATATTATGCAATGCGTGTATATATTACATACTTTTATAAACACGCCACAGAATATAGGGCCTGAGTCTCTTCTCTCTGATAGAGGTGTAAATAAGGTGTGACTGGACTAGTCAGGTGTGATGCCAATTAGGAAATCGGCTGTCTGGTTCCAACTTTGTGACTAACTTGATTCTGCTCCATAATGGAAAAGGCTTTGACATTTTGGGAGCGTGGCACCAAGAGATGTGCTCCCCATTATTCATGTTACGAGATCACGACTCCATTGTGCTAGTGTAGGTAGTCAGAACTGCCAGTGGGGGAGAGAAGGGGGCAAACTAACTGCCCCATGGCCCATCGATTCAAAAGTGTCCAGGACTCCCAGCCAGAGCCCTGGGCCCTTGAAATTGCCTCTGGAACCCCAGGTAGCGTGCTCTGGGATGTGCTAAGAGCTGGCCAGCGGGTGGGGGGAATGGGGGCACGCAGTGCTAAGGCAAGAGCAGGGCTGTCATGAGGGGGGCACAGGACCTAAGGCAACCCTCCACCTCCCTAAGCAACACAGCCAGAGGGATGGGGGGGGTCTGGAGTAGAACGACAGCAGGTGTTGCCCCCCACCATGTGGGTAGCTGGAAATGGAATGGCCCAGCAGCCTGCTCCACCCCGCTGTGCTGCCCTCTCCCTGGCCCACTGTGCCCTGCTTCTCTGCGGCAAGGAGGGGGGACTGGAGCGCCCTGGGTTGGTGCGCTCTGCTTCTTGCCGCCACACAGAGGCCGAGAGCAGCGGGCTGGGAGAAGGCAGCACGGCAGAGTTGAGCAGGCTGCTGGGCTGCTGTGGCTCCCACTGGCCATGTGGTGAGTGTTGGGGGTTGACATCTGCTGTCACCCTGCGCCAAGCCCCCATGAGACCCTGGGTCCTTCCTTCCCTAGGACAGTTGGAGCAACCACTGCAGGGGCACAAAAAGCAAATGTCCTCTCCCCCCATGGCACCCAAGGGATGCAGCCTCAGGGACTGGTGGGGGGCTGTTGTGGGTGGCATCAGTGGTCAGCCCCACCACACTCCCCACAGCAGCTGGAGCCGTGGGGAAGCAAAGCACAGTGGAGCAAGTACACTCAATAAGTGAGCTCAGCTTCCCCATGGCTCCTGTTATCGCAGGGAGTGTGGAGAGGGCCTCCAGTAATCCCTGAGGCCACATCAGGAGACATGGTGCCATGAGGGGGAAAGGGTGGGACAATGGCAGGAAGGGGGATTCAGATTGGGGGATGAGAACGGACAGGCAGCCCCCTCCCACCTGGACCCACTAGGACTCCTGGGCCAGATTACACAACTGCTCCCTGCATGACCCAAGGGCTGGGAGTTTGAGACCCCTGAGTTAAGGGCTCGCGGATGGGGAGGGAGCGGCACAGTTCGGGCAGCAATAAGGGCCGCCCCTTCCTTCTGAGTCCCCGCCCAGCAATTCTGCGCAGGGGCCCAGCAATTCTGTCAGCCCCCCTGTATGTAGTCCCTACCCTGAAATGCTTACAGTCTAAATAAACAAGACCGAGAAAAGGAAAAGTGTGGGTTTTAAAAAAAATTATAACTAGGTGGATTTCTTTCCACAAAACTTGTTCGGCTAAAAACAGATTTGGCAATGGCGAATTTTCTGTGTGTAGTTAGTTCAGTTTTACCAAAATCTGTTTCTGAAAAAAACTGTAAAAAAAAAAAAATTAATTTTGACATTTCCTAAATGAAAGTTTCAACTTTTTGGTTTGAAATGACTGTTTAAAATTTTTTTAGCTTTTTGTTTTTTAAAAATCAAATACTTAAAAAAGGCATGTAAATACCTTCTTACAATTGTCAGAAAATTTAGTTCAGTCGGAAAGAGGCTAAGGAACCAAAACATCCATTACTCAGCCAGCCGAAGTTGTTATATATCTATGGTACAGATAAGGAACTGAGGCTATGTCTAGACTGCAGGCTTCTTGTGCAAGAAGTTTTTGTTGGAAGAGATCTTCCACAAAAACTTTTGCGCAATAGCGCATCCACACTGCAAAAGCGCATCGAAAAAGTGATGTGCTTTTGCAAAAGACTGTATGGATGCTCCCTCACAAGTAAGCTCTGATTGCTATGCACAGAATGGCCATCAGGCCACTTGTGCTTTTTCCTCTTTCCTCTTTTTGTGCAAAAAAATCCCTCTTCCCCATCCACACACACCTTTTTGTGAAAGAGTTCTTTTGCAAAAAGGCGTTCTTCTTCGTAGAATGAGGGATTCCTATGCTGGAAAAACCCCTCTGTTCTTTCGATTTTTTTTTTTTGCACAAAAACGTGCCTGAGGTGTGGCTGCGTCACAAATTTTTTTTGAAAAATGGCTGTTTTTCCGAAAAAAACCCTCTGTAGTGTAAACATAGCCTGAGTTCTTGAGAACCAATTTACCTGAGATAATGCAGGAAGCTCAAGACAAATGGAACAAAAATTGCTCTGAGTTCGTATTCAAAGCCTCAACGCCTTCCTTCTAAGACACGCACAGTCTCTTCCTTATTCGTAATCTGAGGAGATCAGTGTCAAGATATTGAGAGCTGGTTAGTTGTAATTTTTTCTAAATCTTCACTTGCGCTTTGCTTCTTAACCAAGTCTTCAGCAGGCTGGAAATTTCTTGAAGTACTTTTCAGTAATGTTTGTTTGTTTCTGGCCTTGTGTTATTGTCTTGTGAATAAAAGGGATGGGCCAAAGTTATCTCTGCTATAACTCTGGTCATGTCAATGGGACTGCACCGGCCTTGAGGTCAGTTCTATAACAAGAATTCACCTTCCCTGCATCTCATGGTGTGTGTAGCGTTGCCAGGTGTTTTAACCAAAAATATTGACCCCCCCCCACCCCCCCTCCAAAAAAAAACCACTGGGGAAAAAATTCTGTTGAGGAAAAAAAAAGGGGGAGACCAAAGTTTGTTGAGCAAAAAACCCCCCCAAAAACCAAAAAGGACCCTGAGAGTTAAGCAAAAAAATTTTAAAAATAATAATAAAAAAACCAGCGTGGCCCCTTTAAAAAATGCTTTTGAGGATTTTTGGCCCTAACAGGCTGCCAGTGGCCATCCAGCATCTTGTCTCCCTGTGGAACCCAATAAGCACCTGGGATTTTTGCCTCCTGGCCAGGAAAAAATCAGAAAATACTGGACATTTTAGGTATCTGGTATTTTCTGAATTTTTTTACTGGACAGGAGGCGGAAATACTGGACTGTCTGGGTCGATACTGGACACCTGACAACCCTAGGTGTGTGCATATGTGTCTTAGATCACCACATTGAAACCTACAGTCCAGTTGCTTGTCTCGTTCCAGGGTCAGCCAGGGATCCACCGTCGGTGTCTATTAAAGTTTTGAGCTATCTTTTTTCATAATTTCGGGTTCTATCACCATCAGTCAGATCCTCAGCTGATGCAAATTGGGATAGTGCTGTTGATGTTGCTTACAGCCACTGAAGATCATGCCCATGAGCTGAAAAAGGTGTCTGGGAGACTAATCTATGACACGGATGCTTGCTTTTCTGTCACTTGTTGGCACGCTCCCTTCCAAAACATTTGTGGTCCATCATTGTCTCAAGAGGGGCAGAGACAGATTTTTAACCGTCCCAGAAACGGTTCCCTGTGCAGTAACTTGTGTGACTTCTCTATCAATGAATCATTAGAGTAGCATATTATTGCTTCCTTTCCTGAAGCCCCTCTCCTGTAAATGAAGTATACTTCCTTTCCTTTATCTTCCAGGCCTGCAATGGTACAGTGGTTTCCATTCACTGTCTAAGCAGAACAAATACGGCACACTTACAATTGGTTCCATTTCATAGAGAATGTTAGACTGATTTATTCAAATCAATTCATGTTAGCAACCGTAAAAGTGAGCATGAGAGCTTATAATTCTATTTCTTAGGAAAATACATGCTGACATTTTAGAGCATTAGTTGATTAAAGGTAAGCCATTACACGGTGCAAAGACCCACAGTGCGAAAGGGGAAAGGAGCATTAGAATTGAAATGTCTTTCCTTTCCTCTGCCGCCCCCCATATGTCTTTAAAGATATTTATTTCACCTTGGCTACTTTTTTAAAACATAAAATACCAGTAAAATAAGGGATACTAAGAATGAGGAATGGACGCGTAAAAGGATCAAGAGTATTTTTTATCTGCAGTACTAGATTCACGCGAAAGCGGATGCGAACAGTAATGCGTTAACCTTTTCTCCTACCCTGGAGTAGGATTTAAACACTAACCCTTTGCACCATCCTATCTAATGGCAGAAGGAAGCAAAGTAGGAGCGTGGCTCTAGCTCCTGTATTTTATTATTTTTAATCGGGGTGAAAAATGCTTGATACCTTGTTTTCTGCATTTCTGCAGTACTGGAAGAAATTGTTTATCCAGTGCCCTAGGCATCCCAGATGCATGCTGTGCAGCAGCGTAGTCATTGGTAGCCAACAGAACGGAACCTCCACCAAACACACAGTCCCTCTCTTTCCCCTCCCTGGCCCTACTTCTGCATCTAACCCTGGAGGTCAGCTTCTTTCTGCATCACAATCAAGTCAAGGATCTAGACTGCCATGTGCAGCCAACACAGTGGCTTTGTCAACAGTTTGGCCACTCTGGATGTGTGGCCCTTGAGGAGGGCAGTCTGGAAGAGATGGCGGAGATGAAAAAGGCAGGCGGCTTATCTAATAAGGCTCACCGGGTCTTGGCTGCTCTTGGGTGTATTTGTTTTTTCTCCATATGATGGGAAGGTTACACCCTTCTCTTGAGGATGTGAGCATTGGCCTAGTAATTCACGCCACTGTCCCCTCCAGATGGAGTTACTCCAGTCCACTCTGCTGAGGGCTGTTCCTGAAGACCTCTGAAACGCCAGCGAGTTAAGCTGCTTATTTAGCGCTGTTTCCACAGAAGTTTCACCTTTGGCCTGTAGACTGTGCTGGCTTCCTTGTCCTTTCTGGTTGAAATTAACAAAGTCTCTTTGTAATATTTACACTATCGTGGTGCCTATAGGGGCCCTGACTGAGATCAGGGTCTCATTGTGCTGTTTTAAACAAATGTTACGTGTGAGGTGGTAGAGGGTGGGGAGGTAAGCAGGTGGCAAGGGGAGGAAAGAGCAGAGCAGGGAGAACAGTAGGAGTTGGATTGAGGTTGGGGAGGGCTGCAACAAAGGCAGGAATCGATTGAAGAATGTTCCGAATTCTCTGATGTCGATGTCCAAATATCTGTGCCACAGCGGCTTTTGTCTCTTCCTGCTTCTGAATCTCCAGCCATCCCCCCAGCTGCAAAACTAGATTCTTGTATGAGACGTGAAGAGAGGCGAGGCTGTCAGGTCATAATGCTCTGGATGAGGGGCTCTCCCCAAATGTGTGTAGAGAGAGGGGTAACCTCATTTCCCTGCCCCCCTTTTAGTGCTGTTGTAGCTACAACAGAGACAACTTTTCTGTTTTTGCTTGATGCGGTCAGTCCAGATTTGCTAGGATTTGCTTTGCTCTCCCCATTGGCAAGGCATTCTCAATAGTCAGGAAATTGTCTCCTTTCAGGGTGTGTCTACACTGTGGTGCTAGCTCGAAATAAGCTACGCAATTTGAGCTATGCAAATTGCGTAGCTTATTTCGAGAGAGCACCACATTTCAAAATAGACTATCTACACAGACCGCTATTCCGACAAGTCCCTTAATCCTTGTGGAATGAGGTTTACAAGGATATCGGACTAGCATGCCTGTTACTTCAAATGTATTTTGAAATAACGGGTGTGCTGTAAAGACACAGAAAATGCTATTTCAGGATACCGGACATATCCCGAAATAGCACCGCAGTCTAGATGTACCCTCTGTGTCCCAACAGAAGGTAAATTGGTGGATCTTCAAATTGCAAGACCTATCTAGTTTTTCTAGGCTCTGAGTGATGGGGTGGATTGAGAGACTTGTCTGGAATGAAGAGATTGTGTGGGAGTTCTCTAGACTCTGATGGTGTATTGTAGCAGGTGGTCTCTTCTGTGTGTGTGTCGAGAAGAGTCAACAAATTTAAGAAAAAAAATGTAAACAGTAATCCCTTTGATGAGACTTTCACGCATTTCCAGCAACAATGAGGATAGTTTCCAGTGCAGTGACATTAGGATCTGTTCCTGCTGTATCAAGAAGGATGAGGCACCTGGGACGATGAGATAGCAAAAAGAATGTGCTTACTGAGGGCTCTGTAGAGCCGTTTGTCAAACTGTTTTTGATTTGCCAGTTACTTTTCTTACCATCCTTTTTGCTTTACAGTTGCTCGTGGATGCGCTAGAGAGTTTGGGACGTAACTCAGAGCTGTAAAATGGATTTTGGTGCAAAGATTCATGAGAACAGAACAAATCAGAGCCTCCAAAGTCTGAGCTCCTTCAGACAAGTAGCTTAGTAATACAAATAAGTTTATTTCAATGTGTGGCAGCTGTTGCTGCCACAAGTTCTGAAGCGTGGCGCTAGCATGAAATCTAATGATGAATGAAATTTCAAGATCTGGGACTGCCAGTACCTTATTAGGGCTCAGACACAGATGGCAGGATATGAGAGGGTGGAGGACATACGGCCAGGAGTACAGAGCAGCAAAACAAAGCCAAAAAGACTTGGGGTACATCGCAGAGGAATTGAACCTTAATCTTGGGCAAAAAGATCATTTGTGCATGTGCTTATGCGCTGTTCTCCTGTGCTCCTTACTATGAAGGAGCCAGACGAGCTATTGCATATGGTTAATACTCACTAAGTAGAGTTTCAGCAACCCAGCCTTTTTCCTGGTCATTGTTGCTGCAATTTCTCCCAGCTGCAGCTGATCCAAGACTTTCAGATCATGGCCAAGTGAAGGAAATTGTCACAGAGAAAGTCATTTCTCAGCATTTTTTTAACCTGTCGTTGCAGTTATCCTGAAACATAATGAAGAAGCAGAGCATGAGGCCTGTACTGCAGAGAAGGGGCAGCCTTTGGTACAAGAGGTAACTAGCAAAAAGGTCGGAAAGTGGAAGAAAGGCATTGCAAACATCAATAAATCCCCTGCGATCTGTGATGATTCAGACTTTTACAGTTTTTCGGTGCTTAAGCAGTGCAGTGTAAGGCCTGGCCAGGCTGCTCCACAGTTAACTGGTTAAACATAGTGTTTAACTGGTTAACTTCTTAAACAGTTTATATCCCTAAAAGCCACACCCCTCAATGACTCAGTTAAGCCAACCAACCGCGGTGTAGACAGTGCGAGGTCAATGGGAAAATTCCCCTCGTTATCCTAGCTGCCACCTCTCAGGGAGTTGGATTGTTTATGCCACTGGGAATTGTCCTGTTGGTGTAGGTGCCCTCTTCCCTGTAGCTCTGCAGTGATGAAGCCTTGCTGCTGTGCTTTAAGTGTTGACAACCCCTGGGTTGTCTGGTTTGTAAATATTTCCTTCTCGGACGGAGGTCCAAGTTCTGTGCTGATCTTCTGAGAAGCAGCTCAAAACGTGAACCGATCTTGGCACCTTCCAAATTCCAGATTACATGGGGGGGTCAAGACTGTCTCCAGAGTAATTTTAGAGCAGCTGGAGGCTGACACTCCAGAGTGCTATTCTCATGTCTAGATGTGATGGGAAGTTAACCCTTTGAGCTCTAGTAGCTCAGCAGGCCTTTGGTTGCCAGAGACCACTCTGCGTCTGTTTCTGAGATCTGCAGAAGGCATTGTGGCCGGCAAAAGCCACATCACCTCCACCCAGCTCTAAAGACTCAATTTTAGCAATGTTAAATTAAAAGTGAACCTTTTTAAAGAAGCTTTGTTGGTTTGTAAAATATGAATGGATGCCCTTCTAAGTCTTGGAGCAGATCAGGAGGGTTGTAAATTAGTTCTTCATTAGAACTAATATTGCTTTCCTGTGTAATGAAGATACCATGTAGCACATGCTTTGAAATGAGCACACATTGTATATTGCCACACCTTCGGCCTGGCTTGCGCAACAGTGAAAATGAATTTTTACACGAATTGCCCTGAGCAACTAGCACGTGTTGCAGATCTCAGGCTTCACGGCTAATTATGTTAAATTATAGTCATGCTGCCTGCAGCGTTCCCTGTAAGCTGAGCGCTTGGGCAGGAATCCAGGAGAGATTCAGATGCTACACAACTGATTAGCAGAGTGCCCACAGCATCCACAGCAGGCAACATGTGTTTCTACTGGTGGTGCACATCCACACATACAGCAATGCACATAACACAATTTATTCTACACATGGATGGCAAAAATTAGAAGGAACCTTGGCTGCCTGGATTTGGGCACTGTGGAGGAAATTTACCTCAGCAAAGAAACCCAGCACACGCCTGTGCTCCATTTAAGTCCCAGAAAATAGGATTGAAGTCCTTATGTTGGGCAAATAAGGAGTTTATTAGGTTTGATGGCAGTTCTGAAAAGCTGGGGAAGAAAGATCTTTTAGGTCTAATGACCTGTGCAGCTCAAAGCAAAAACCCAAATACTGCATTTCAATGTCAGGCATTAAAAAAAATATTGGTTAGTAAAGTAAAGGAAACTTTTAAACAAGATTATTTTGAACACTATTTGAAATCTTTTGCTTTGAAAATGTCAAAATGATTTTTTCCCGACACTGTTTGAAACTGACACAAATTCCCATAACATTTTGATGTAATTGAATCTTTTTTTTTTTTTTTTTTTTTTTTGCTTGATGGATGTGTGTATGTGGTGGGGGTGGGAATGTCAGACATAAAGTTTTGCCAGTTCTAGCTGAATAAGCCCAATGCTGACCTATAGCAAATGAGAACATGAGAGTCTATCTGGCCCAGTATCCTGGGCTTGCTGTATAGCCTCTGATGCATTTGTTTAAACCCTTATGCTACAGGTGGATCCTAACACCTTCCTATTTTAGGATAGTTTTAAATATGAACCTCATGGCTCAGCCCTATGGCCAGAACAATCCAAAGTGGTCTACGACAGTAGACTACTATTCCATATAAATGCTCAGTAACAGAATACTCACAAATCTCTTTGCTTCTTTTTACATACTTGAACTGATCTGATCTCTGCTACTTTGAATAGGCAAAAAAACCCAAGAAGTCCTGTGGCACCTTATAGACAAACAGATTTACTGGAGCATAAGCTTTCGTGGGCAAAGACCCACTGCATCTGATGAAGTGGGTCTTTGCCCACGAAAGCTTATGCTCCAATAAATCTGTTTGTCTGTAAGGTGCCACAGGACTTCTCGTTGTTTTTGCAGATTCAGACTAACATGGCTACCCCTCTGATACTCTGAATAAGGCTTCTCTAAGAACATGCTTAAGCATGTGCTTAAGTTTATGCTTATAATTAGGTACATTTCTGAGTAAGGGGCCTTGGACAGTAAGGGTGAGTCTACACAGCACCCTTAGTTTGAAATATGCTACTCAATTTGAGCTACTCAAAATGTGTAGCTTATTTTGAGTCCATTTCTAAATAGCTTTTTTCATAATTTGTCTATACAGTGCCAAATTTCAAAATAAACCGCTATTCTGAAACGTCCCTTAATCCTCATGGAATGAGGTTCACAGGGATGTTGGAATAGCATCTCCATTATTTCGAAAGATATTTTGAAATAACAGGCGCATTGTCAAGATGCGGAATAGCTATTTCGGGATATCGGAAGTATCCTGAAATAGCATGACAGTGCAGACGTACCCTAAATGTGGCAAGAGAAGCAATAACCTATCAATAGTTTACTATAATGTATAGACTTGAAAGTTTTGCCATTGCAAATGCAAGCAGAATTTTCCCCAAAGGCACAAGAACAGACAATAAAGTGCTATATTATAAACGCTTATCCAATTTACAGGACATGGTCAAATTATCTAGGAGCACAGCCTAGTAAGAAAGACTGGACCTAAAATATGTGCATCTGTGCCAAAAAGAGCTTCAAAGTTTCCTCTGGTCTGTATAAACATGGAATTCTACTTGCTTAAATTCTTCCCTGCTGGCAGTGAACAGCTACAGGTTTCTGAATGAATAAGCGAAGTTTTAAGTCCTAAGGGAACCATCATTAATAGTCGTGAGCCATTAAAACAACAAATACTTGTTACCTTGCAAGGAAAGTTCGACTTTCTTGTTGATGGGTTTTTTGTAGCTGGAATAGATGCAAGACCACCCTCCCTTTCCCACCAAGCTCATGCCCATGCAGCAGAAGTTGCTGAATTCTTTGGCTATTTCAAATACTCTTTCAAGAAGAGGGAGAACTTTTAATTTTGTTTTGGGTGGTTTTTTCACTGTGGTGGTTTCTTGAAACAATCATCCCTTGGACATTTTTTTAATAATAAAAATTAAAAAAATGACAGCTCGGGAAATATAGACCTAAAAGCAAGATTCTACTCTGCAGTACAGTGGTGTAAATCTGGAGAAATTCTACTGTATAGGAGGCCCTCGACTTGCGACGCCCCCCGAGTTCCGACCCCCCCACACTTACAACCATTTTTGTAAGTGCACAAAGGGCCGGAAACCCCTGACTTACATCCTTGCCCTGCATTTACGATAGGCACACAGTGCCTATTGTAAATGCGGGTTCGAGTTACGACGCCCCTGACTTGCGACGCTTCCCCTGGAACCAATCACCTTGCAAGTCGGGGGGTCTCCTGTATTTTTAAATATATATTAGTGTAACAGATTGTTTGGCTTGTGATCTTTTAATATAAAAGCCACTTTACAGAGAAGAATTGGTATTTCCTCTAAAAGCAGAGGCTGAGATTATTGTAGTTACATGGGCATTTGACATCTGAATCCTGTAGGAGGTTTTGATTCCCAATTCCCATTAACATTAAAACCTTTAGATTGGTTTGAAAATCTCAGCTGGAAGGCCACTGTACCATTCCGATAGTCTTAGCTAGTCATTGTCCACATTTAATGGACGCTTTGATAAACTTACTAAAAGAAAGTTGCTTGATAGAACACTGTCCAAGATGGAGACAGTACATTCCATAGACATTGTTTTCTTAATGTGGCTGGACAGTTGAAAAGACCGCAATTTCTTTCCACGATTCAATTTGCAACCACATTCAGTACCCAGACAAGTAATTTAGACACATTTGAACCTCTCTAGTCCGACACCCTAGGTACCTGACTGGCCAAATGAGAGAATTTGCCAAACCATGGGAGATAAATATTGTCTAGCAGCATTACCAACACTTCCACTGCTTACTGGGCTCTTGGAACATATTTAGGAGTAAATCAGAGCTAAATTGCAGTATGAAACGCTGAGAGCCAGGACTGGTGACTCTAAATAAAACTTTCTGGGACCACAGAAACTGGGCCACACCCGTAAGTGGACATCCAGCTAACTAAAATCATGCTGCACCACGGATGTTGTCAGAACAGAGAGGTTCAAACAGTATTAAAACAAACCACCCCAGAATTGGTTAGAAACACTAATATATCACTGGAAAAAAAAACAAGAATAATCTGACTCAAGACAGTATGATTTGAAAGGGGGATTTCTTGTTAGCCAGCTGACCCTCTGGTACAGCTAAGGGCAAAGAAATTCCACCATTGTAATGGCATGGTAGCAGGAATATTAAAGGGTGGCCGAAAGATCAGAGAAATGCAGGCTACTAGAGATGGGTAAACTTGTTTGGCTCAGCTTCAAATCTGTTGGAACATGGCAGATTGGAAAGGTTGATTCCAGATGCAATGATGTTGGACTTGTACCACACTTAGGAGTGATGGAAAAAAACGGATGACAATGAACACAGTAGCACACACGCTGATTGTTCCACAATAGCATTGGTGGGGGTAATGGAGGCTCTTCTCTGCCAAGCATGGAGCACATGCTTCCTTTTAGCTAGGAAAACATGTTCCTGCGTTGCTTGGGCAGTGGTTTGTAATTGCATCATCTTGGAAGTTAAAACATCCTTTGTGAACAGTAGTTTTCCAAAAGGTTCCCCGAGCCTTGAAATCCACAGGGATCTCAGCCCCACCACTTTGCGGTCTAGAAAGGACAGCTAATGCTCCCTGAACCTTTGCATGCCTTTAACTCACTATGAAGCAGAATAAAGGTTGGTATCAGCTAGAGACTCAGGCGTGTCTTGTCAAATGTTCCTGATAGTGGGACGTTGGGCTGTCACCGCTCAGTCATGGCAGGTGCTGAAATGCAGATTGATAGACCATTCTGTGTAGTAAACAACAGCTGGCAGACTTCAAGAGTCTCTCTCACGGCATCACTGGCCAAATGCCTGAGAGGTGTAAACCTTGGCGTGTTTCTGATTATTTTTTCCCTATTGGCAATGGTTGTACTACAGTGTAAGTGAACCATGTGTTTAATTGCAGAATATAAGCGAGAATCTTTTCATCAAGGGCTGTCTGAAATGACCATGCATCTCCTGTCCTGTGGCTGAAGTCCTGCCATGTTCTGCTAGCTATTGAATGGGAGTATTGATGAGTGTGATGAGTTCAAAAGGGTATAATGGTTCATGACACATATTAGCAGAGGAGTGTTCCTTCCACAAGCTTCCTTTTAGCATAAATCCAACTCCTGGGTGCAGGCAGTCATGAAGGCAGATACGATGCTGTGATGCTGCTTGAAATGGGGAACATCATCCCTGGAGCCCATCCATGGAGGTGAACATCTTTTGTAGTGCCCAGACTGTGCTGCGCAGATGTCTTGTGCATCACCACAGGCGGGAAGGATGGGGCTGTTTCTACCCAGGTACATTGTCCATTCTGCTTGAGAGGTTGGATGCCAGACACACAAGGCCTGCTTGTCAAAAATGCTAAGCCCCCAAAGGATCCCATTCTCTTTAAGTGCTGGGGTGGATGTTCGGCATTTCTGAAAATGAGTCCTGTGGAGTCTGATACAAGAACTGTAAAAGTTACTTGGTGAAACAGATCATTTCTATCACACTGTCCCCACCATAGTACCCAGTAAGATGATGGAGAAACCTGAACACAAGATCTTCCAAGTTGCCTGGGGAGGCTGAAATGTACAAAGGGAAACACACGAATGTTTTTCCACTCGGATTCACCAGGCCTCTCCATCCTCAAGGGAATCTTGTAGGAAGCTCTGCTCTCTAGGTCCCCCACTGAGATGCATCACGATAAATCCTTTAATCAAAATAATTTTATCTGTGCCATTTGAATGTGAGTGCCCGCTGCTAGTGCATAGCGAATGCTGTTTTGAGAGCTTGCATGCTCCCGCTTTCATGGTTCACACCACTGTGGAGACTAATTGCATCAACCGGCAAACAAAATGGTCTCTGCTCTGGAGAACACAAGGGAAAACTAAATAAAGAAGAAGGCAAAGCAGGTAGGGGCAATGTTTCTTTCAAATGAACAAAGTCAAAACAATGCCCTGAGAAGGACAGCACCACCGTGGATAGTCTCGGACAGTGGTCCCCAACCTTTTGGGGCTCCTGGGTGCCTGGGGGTGGGGCCGTGCACGTGCCATGCGCCCAGGTCAGGGGCCACGCATGCGCTGGGCACCCAGGGCGCAAGAATGGCTCGGGCTGGCCCTGGTCACTAGGCGAGTGCACATAAATGCCCCGGCAGGTGCCATGGCGCCTGCGGGAACCGTGTTGGGGACCACTGGTCTAGGATGACTAGACCTAGTTGATCATTTAATAGCCCAGCCAGGTCCACTGTTACCTCAAGAAACTAAAGAGGACCAGTCCAGAATTCATACTTGTGCCAACCAAAGTAAGGTGAGCTGGTATGCATGCACGCACGCGCGCGCGTGTGTATACGCACACTGTGACAGATCCTGGGCAGCTGGCAACTACAGTTTGGTGGAGGGCAGACTTACTGTGAGCTGAATGAATGGTTTTCTGTTTCCTGGATAAACTGCCTGAGACTGCTGCCATGCAATCAAGGCAGGCAGGCAGGCAGGCACCTGAGGCTAATTAAGAGCTTGCCTGAAGCAGCAGGCTAATCAGGCACCTGCAGCCAATTAAGGCTTCATGTACTACTTTAAAAGGTTCCCTGGAGGTGAGGGAGGGGAAAAGCAAAGGACTGAGAGGAGAATGTGTGTTACTGGATAGCTGAAGACTGAGAAAGGAAAGTGTTTGTGCTGAAGCAGGCAAGATTTGCTCCGGTACTCGGGAGAAGGTACTAGGGGAGCATTTGGGGAAGTGGCCTGGGGAAAAAGCTGCTGTACTGGGGCTAGAGGAAAAATTCCGTCAGTTGCTGCTACCTAGGGTTCCTGGGCCAGAACTCAGAGTAGCGGGTGAGTCTGGGTTCCCCCCAACACCACCCACACCACTAAGGAGCCTGCTCCTGGAAAGGGAGGCTACTATTATGGAGGGGGTCTCCTCCCAATCCTTTGACTTTGCCAATGATGAGGATGACTCTGTAAGCTGTGACCCTGGCCTCTGGAAAAGGTAAGAGGCAGTGTGGAGGGTCACAGTGAGCCTCTGAGGAATATAACAACCACCTAGAAGTGTAGGATCCACAGGACAAGGCCAGAACTTTGCTGCATCCTCCGCCCACACAAACAAAATATGGAATAGTATTCAGGAAACAGAAAACCATTCACTCAGCTCACAGGAAGTCTGCCCTCCACCAAAATACTTTAGGCTGTTTTCACACATGGATACTTTAGATCTCATCTCATGGCTTTCTGTGCTCAAAATTCTGACAAACTCTAAGTGGCTGAATCAAGCTAAAGGATGGGAATGAAGACCACACCAGGGAGCAGGGCACTACCAAATGTTGCAGCGCTTCAAGCGTATGAATAATGGGAGTCTTTGTTATTTGAGACCCCTCTAGTCCAAAGGCTGGAAGTTGTCATATAAACAAGCTGGTAATAGAGATGTTCCTGTCATGTTTATAGCTTACAGTGAACAATACAATCAGTGTCTCCAATGTTTGTCAGTGAACATAAAACATTTTAACAAGGGATAATGAAATATTTACAAGCTTTTTAGAAGTGATTAGGAAAATGTGATGCAGAATTTAAAGTGAAAGCTAGTATAAGTAAACTAAGTATATAAAATTAATTTTTCATTTGTTAGTTCATTTTCAATCCTATCTCTAGACCATCTGTCCTCTGTTTAGCAGTAAGATGCCAAGCTACCTGATAAACTTAAATGTTATGGTTGATTTTTTTTTTTTTCCATTCTCTGGACCAGTTTACACAAGTGTAGGTCCACTGGCTTTGGTGGTGGTACTCTTATTTTACTTGGGTACAAGCACTTGATATACTGAGTGTCTTTGGATAGGTGCTTTGGGTTGCCCTGAACGCAGGCTATAGAGCGGGGCGGACAATAAAATGGTGGTGGTTCATCATGGTTAGCCCCTGGTGGGCCACTGCCACTATATTTATCTGCACCTCTGCAGGTAGAGGCCATCGCAGCTCCCATTGGCTGGAACGATGTCCGCAGCCAATGGGAGCTGTGATTCCTTGTACCTGCAGAGGCACTGAGGGACTAACTCTGGCAGAGTGGCTCTGGCCTGTAGGCTGCTATTTTCCCCACCTCCGCTATAGAGCCTGTGTCCTTCACTGGAAGGTTCTACACTGAGCAGTTTTGTAGCACATGGTGGCAAGAGCTGAGATCCAATGCATTTCCTCAGTGTGTGTTCCACCAGACTCAACCCCACGCTGATCCAAGTGAGCTGTTATTATATGGCACTTTCTTCTTGATACTCCCTGTTGAGATATGGAGAGCCCTGCGTGGATACAAAATTGTGTATCCACATCTGCAAAAATGAGCCGCAGATATCCGGATACCTGTGGCTGTAAAGAGGAGTTTTGCAAATTTGAAGGGTTCTAAATACAACATTTGTATCTGTATCCATAGCCACAAAAATGAGCTGTGGGGGTCCGAATCCACCTCCACAAAAGGCAGCCATGGCCAGGAGAGCTGGGTGGAATTTTCAAAAGCACCCTGCATTAGCTCAACTCTGCTTGCATTGGAATCAGTGGGTAGCCTCTCTTTCTTTCAACAGGAGCAACATCAGGCCAAGGCAAAGCTTTTGGAAAACCCCACTCACTGTGTTCCTGATTGCAAGCCTGCCCCTGACTTTCTTTAGGTGAAATTCACACCCATACAGAGGCCCACCATAAGGCCCATGTAACTCTTAAATACTGATTTGAGGGCTGGGTAGAAAAGAACACAACATCAATACAATTAGCATAAGAAGAGATACCCATTTAGCATCACTGAACAGTGGGGGAGGGGAACGGGTCAAACTAGTCCAAGCAGGGGAAGCCAGGTAGACTCCAGACCAGTCTTCCCTCATCTCTGATCTTCATGGAGCGCTGAAAAGCCCCTGCATTTGCAAGATTCTTTCTGCTAGCTGAACCCTTTCATTTGGAGCAATGTAGCACAGTCCTACTTTTCTGTATTCCCGTACAATTACGAACACTGGTAACCATATTTTAGCTTCCCTGGCGTTTAATTTAAACATTGGGGTTGTGTCTAGACTGGCCAGTTTTTCCAGAAAATCAGCCGCTTTTCCGGAAAAACTTGCCAGCTGTCTAGACTGGCCGCTTGAATTTCCGCAAGAACACTGATGATCTAATGTATGATCGTCAGTGTTCTTGCGCAAATACTATGCTGCTCCCGTTCGGGCAAAAGCCCTCTTGCACAAATGCTTTTGCGCAAGAGGGCCAATGTAGACGATGTGGTATTATTTTGCGCAAAAAAGCCCCAATGGCTAAAATGGCGATCGGGGCTTTCTTGCGCAAAAGCGCGTCTAGATTGGCCAGGGACGCTTTTCCACAAAAAGTGCTTTTGTGGAAAAACGTCCGTGCCAATCTAGACGCTTTGTTCCGAAAATGCTTTTAACGGAAAAGTTTTCCGTTAAAAGCATTTCCGGAAAATCATGCCAATCTAGACGCAGCCAGCTAGTGTTGGGTCACAAATTAAGTTGATTACACAATGAGCAAAATACCACCCCATCTGCTGAATAGCTAACGCATGTAAGCAAAGCAGGAGCAAACTGTATTTGCATAGACACACCCAGGGTTTCTCTCCCATTCCAGCTGGCTCTAATGGAAGCACTCTTTCAGATCCCACTTACACATAGACTCAATGCTGTCCCCCCTCGGCTGAGGGGAATTTCACCCTTGAAACTTCAGTAATTCAGCCTCTCAGTACTTTCGTTTGTTCGTCTGTAAAATGGGCATAATAGCACTTTGGTAGCACATAAGCTGTTCTGAGTGTTAGCAGGCATTTGGGAGCTGTTTTGAATAGACCTGGGAAATTTTTTCAATGGACAATATAGTGCAAAAGGCACCCAAACACACTACATATCTTTTTGCACAATGGTGGGGATTTGTGTTTTGGGGGTTTGCTTGTTTTTTCTCTAGCATTATTACTGTGTGTAATAGCTGCCACCTCAGCTAAGGAGAAGGACATGGTAGCTGAATTGCTATATAAAGTGGAAGGGGGTTTTGCTAACTGCTGAGGCAAAAGTCATGTACAATGCATAAAGACTCCTCTGCGTTGAAAGTCTAGTTCTGACACAGAGAAAAAGTTTTAAATCCGAGTCTTTGCTTGAAGAAAAGCAAGGAGAAAGTGGGTCTAAAAGTGAAATGCCCAAGACTGGCACTTGATGAGGCACTGCAAAATAATTTGCATATTCTTAATGTAATAAGTAAATGTAAAACCAGAATAAATCTTGTACAAAGCACCCAAGACCAACTGTAGAGCTGATAAATGAGGTTTCTTATGGTTATATGGAGCAAAAAGGATATCAGAGTAATTTATAGGTGCCAGGCATAGGGATCAACAATAATTACAAATAAATTTACAGCTGACAGGCTACAAGCAAAAGCACTTATTGTTTGCTATGGTGCTCATGAAATGTCACGAGAAGTCTGAATGGGGTGAAAAGGATGGAATGCTCTTGTTTTTAATGATGAGATATGAATCCCAATTACTCCATTCAGTGAAGGTACTGTTCTGAATACACTAGTGATTGCTCTGGATGACTCATTACAAATATCTGCATAGTGACTGGAGAAAGAGGTTAATAGGCCAGTATGCAAGAAGGAACCAGGGAGAGGTTAACCATTGTTCTTGAAACCTGGACATCTGTCGTAATGAGGTGTGCTTGTGTATCGCATTGGACACTTACTGCTCTTGTGGTGGTATTTCAGTGTGCATACTGAAGCCCTCTCTTACAGTTGGTGGATTCCCTGTTGTTCTAGTATTTGAATTATTCCTAGTGTGCAGCTTGATTTGCACGCAGGAGAGGTGGGGATGGGAAGAAATGGGGAGCGTAATGTTGAAAGGCAAAGGAATGGCCAACAACCAATTTGCAGGAGAGGCGGAATCCTCTCACGGAGTGAAACTCCTTTCTGCCCATCATGTGTATTGAAACCAGAATTGCTGGTGGCACACTGTAATGTAGAGGAAGAACTGGGGACTATTGCTTTCCATCACTGTAAATGGAGCTTAATCATTCCCAGTCAGCATGAGGCAAATTCTGGATGCAGGGACTCTCAGGTGCAGCAGGACTGGTATAGAGTCTGTGTGAAGGAATGTGGAGAGTGCAGCCTGGGACGGCTGTAGGACCCTCCTCCTGCCCTGGATGGCATGCCCCAGGGGTGGGGACATGTGATGGGGAGCTAGGGCAGGTGGAGAGTCTGAGGTGCCTCACAGTGGCCTGGGATTTGTGGAAGGCTCTTACCGTGGCCTGGCTCCAGCTTCTGGCCTGGCCAGGGGATGGGACTCCATGGGGAAGAAGAGGACCAGGGGGCAGGGCCACAGTTCCAGCTTCAGTTGCCCCCTCCCACTTCTACCCAGATTCCAGTGCCCCTGTATTGGCCCCCAATTGCATGCATGCTGGTATGTTTATGCTGCTATGGTCCCTAGAGTGTAAGCATGGCCCATATCACTCCTTGCAATACTATCTTCATGGGCATTACTTTTAGCTGGGATACCAGTAAAAATAACTCCACACTTCTGTAAAGAAAGCCGTTTACATTATACGACCATACATCTTATTCTGTGGATCCCTTTATAGCAGTGTTTTAGAGTGGTCTGCGGACCCTCTCTGAGAGAGCTGCTCCCAGGCCACTCCAGTTTACTCACCAGCTCCACAGCCATGGAGCTCCCATTGTCTGTGGTTCACCATTGCAGCAGGAAGCAGCATGACCCGGACTGCAGCTTCCCATGGCTCTGTGGCTGCGGAGCCGGTAAGTAAACAAACTGGAGTGGCCTGGGAGCAGCTTTCTCAGAGAGGGCCCACGGACCACTTTGAGAAACACTGCCTTACAGTTAGAGGCTCCTCAGGCTGGTCCAACTAGTCCATTCTAGGTCTTGATTAAAAGTAAATTTGGAATGTCAGTCTTGGTACTTTTCAGTTTGTTCTTGATTACTGATTGCCTTAGTACAGTGCCTTTGAATATTGATGTGAAGATAAAATGGGCTAGGTAGTATCTTTTATTGAACCAACCCCGTTGGTGGGGGAGAGAAGCTTTTGAGCTACACAAAGTTCTTCAGAACTTCAACAGAAGTTTCTCCAATAAAAGGTATTTCCTCAACCTCCTTCTCTTTCTAATATCCTGGGACTAACACAGCAATAACAACACTGCAAACCACAACGATGTGAAGATTGAATTGTATAGTACTATAAACCCCAAGAACAGATAATGATTAGCCTGAGATCAGATGAGCTTTGGCAAAACTTCTGGGGCTATTTAGCTATTCTATTCATTGTCAATGTTCTTGCAATTTTAGTGATGGTTCGAAGGCTAAATATCTTGGAAACCAAGTCACACAGTCTTTCCCACGGTTTCAAAACACCTTGCCTCTTAGATTTAGATCTTCAGTTTGGTTAACCTATTTGAAGTGGGCGCTAATACTGAGCAAGCTATGCCTATTGCATTATTTGATTGCACTTAGTCTTGTAAATAGAGCAGAAGGTAGGAGCATGGTATACTTAGAATCTGGAAATGCTCATTTGGTAGCAAGTGCTTTCTTTCAAAATGTAAGGTCAAATACTGACACTCAAGGAAAAAAGTGTTGGAATTTCGCTAAAAGCACTAGCTATTAAACTATGCAGTCGAGGTTGAAGGTGACTCAGTAAAGTGAGACTGACAGTAACACTTATGCCAGGAGCACAGCTAGCTCGAATAAAAGGAACAAATAAATGTTGCTATTGCAATGTCTCTTATCCTAGACTGGTCATTTTATCTATCCCTTGCCAGTAGTAATGACTTCATTTATTTAGGCCCTGATCCTGGTATGAAATCTCTGTGCAAGATCACTGCCCAGTATAAAAGTTAACTCTAGACTGAGTGAACTGAAGTGGTGCTTCGAGACCCTAAGTGAGATCAGGGTGTCATAGTGTTAGGTGCTAGAGAAACGTAAGATACGTAACAAGAGACAATGTCAGCATGGAAGATCTGAACGAGTTGCGGAAAGAAATAGAAAATAGATAGCTGGTGCAAAAGGGGGGAAAAAAGGAAATTCCTGGTTGTAAAGAAATTCAAAATTTGTTTAAATTTTTGTCACAAAACAAAACTTTCTGAAATATTTTATGAAATGGAATTTTTGAAGGAAAAAAAATCTGCTTTGGGAGAATTGAAACATAATTTCCAGGAGCTGAATAGGTGGGTAGGTGGTCAGGAAAGCAACCAGCTTGCCAGTCTGGTTTCTGTCCAAAATTTTGATGGGCCTGATTCTTTGCCCTAGAATATTTTAATGCTGCTGAATTGGCATTTTCCAATGGAAAATTGTTGTCAGAAAACCTTTTGACCAGCTCAAATAACAACCAAAGTGAGCAATGGAAGAGTCTGAAAACGGTGTGTGTATGTTCAAAATTATTTCTCTCTTAGGCTGTGTCTACATTGGCGTGATCTTGCGCCAAAGCGGCTGCTTTCGTGCAAAAACATGCTGCCTGTCTACACTGGTGGGGAGTTCTTGCGCAAGAACACTGACGTTCTAATGTGTGAAATCAGGGCTTCTTGCGCAAGAACTATGATGCTCCCGCTCAGGAATAAGCCCTCTTGCGCAACTGTTCTTGTGCAAGAGGCCAGTGTAGACAGGCAACGTGAATTTCTTGCACAAGAGAGCGTCTACACTGGCACGGATGCTCTTGTGCAAAAGCACATGCCAGTGTAGACGCTCTCTTGCGCAAATACTTTAACGCAAGAACTCTTGCGTTAAAGAGTATTTGCGCAAGATCATGCCAATGTAGACGTAGCCATAGTGTATTGGGTGAGGTTTGGCTTTGAGGGATTAAGCTATGCAGAAAATTAAAGGAAGCGAGCAAAGACATAGAGGCAGGGGGTAAGCGTGGTAAGGGAAGGCAGAAGGTGCATTGCTAAGGCACAAGGAGCCTGTATTTAATGACGAAAATACCTTTATTTGAATGCTGTATAACCCCACAATGAGAACCTGCTGCAACAGAACCCTACCTTCAAAATGGAGGATGACCTGAGTTCTGTGGCCAACGGCTGCAGAACAATCACAGCTGCAGGAGGAGAGTGTGAAGAGCAGGTGGAATGAGGCTGGAGGAGGAGCGGCTGGGAGGCATTGATGCAAGCAGGAGAAGAATAAGAATTTTTCCAAGTCATATGGGTAGACAGCATTTGGACACTGATGTCATCCCTGTCCAAAGAACCTTGCTCGTAGTGGCTGAATTTCTGAATGGTCTATCCCAGCAGTTTCTTTTTCCCTGATCTCAAGTGGCTGTGGCCTGGTGTCTCCAGAAAAGAAGTGTCCTTTATGTAGTTCTGTGTTAGAGGGTTGCTGGGAAAAGGGGAAGGAGGAATAATCCTGGTTGGTTTCCAGCTCCTGCCTTACTTGCTGTAAATGCTTGTCTGTGCTTCTGCTGACAGAATTCTTGATCCTGTGGGTTATTTTTTTTTCTGTTTAGTTAATCCGGATGGGTGTACTGTACAAATGGTTAGGGAATGCAGTGAAGGTAGAGTAGTGTTTGTTGGGAGATACAGTAAGTGTGTGTGTGTGTGGGTGCTCATTCTGGAAGTTGAGCAATTTTTTTTAAACCGTTCATCCCGTTTGGCCTATCTCCATCTCTAATTATTGTACCAACCTACACAGCTGAGGCAGTCAGGTATTACTATATTTCACAGAGGGGAAACTGTGTCCATTTATTTTGGGTGCCTCCATTTTTGCATGCTCAGCAGTTTCAGACAACTTGGGTCTGATGTTCAGAGGTGCTAAGTATCTGCAGTGCCAGTAGGGGTGTGAGTTCTCCCTACCTCTGAAGTAAGACCTGAGGGGTCTCAAGTTACAGATATGGATATTAACTGGGTACCTAAATATGGACTTAGGAACTTAACTTAGACCCTCACTTGTAAAAATCATGGCCTTTGACTCCTAACATTCTGTGCAGAACATCTCCAGATGTTTGTGGCTAGCTCCAGAGGGGCTTAATTCTTTTCTGCAGGATATAAGCAACTTTCACTCGGGCTACGTCTGGACTGCAGGCTTCTTGTGCAAGAAGCTTTTATTGGAAGAGATCTTGTGCAAAAACTTCTTGCACAGGAGCGTGTCCACACTGCAAAAGTGCATTGAAAAAAGCGATGCGCTTTTGCGAAAGAGAGCATCCAGATGCATGGACACTCCCACTCAAGTAAGCTCTGATTGCTATGTACAGAATGGCCACCAGGCCACCTGTGCTTTTTCCTCTTTCCTCTTTTTGCTCAAAAACCCCCTCTTTCCCCATCCATACACACCTTTTTGTGAAAGAGCTCTTTCGCAAAAAGGCATTCTTTCTTGTAGAATGAGGAATACCTACGCCGGAAAAACCCTCTGTTCTTTCAATTTTTTTTGCGCAAAAAAGCACTTGAGGTATGGACGCTCTGAGAGTTTTTAGGAAAAACGGCTGTTTTTCCAAAAAAACTCTGTAGTGTAGACATAGGTTAAGTCTATGGGAACTAGCACAGGGAGAACAGAGGTCTTTTTATTATTCAGGATTGTTGCCTCTGCTACTTTGACTGTCAGATGACCAAGGAGGAGGCAGATGTTACGGCTTTTGCAAGTTAGTGGGGAAGGGACAGAACAGTTACGAACAGGGCAATGCTCAAATATGGGATACGAACTTCTGAAATTCACAGCAAATTTGCAAAGTAAGGGACGAAGCTTCAGGGAGGTGGGCTGAAATGAATGTTGCATGGCATTAAACCCTCCACAGTTATTTTTTCACAGTTAATCATGTTCCGTGTCAATATGAGTGTATTAAAACAGTGCATTCTTCTGAGACCGCGGAGAAGCTGGGTCTACAGGGAGGTGCAGCAGATGACCCCCCAGTTTGCTGTGTTTTAAGGAAAGCTAATTTCCTTGGAGAAAGGCAAACATAAATACAAGGATTTTGGCAAAGTGAGCAGCAGGAGAAATGTGCATGCAGCCAGGTTATTGCTGTCTATGAGGGAGACAGAGGAAGAGAGAGAGAAGCTTGTGTGCAGTGTGTTGTTGAAATTGCTGTGCTGAGGGAACAGTGCTGGCCAGCCCCCAGCAGAGGGCGGTAGAGAAATAGAAGTGGTGTGTGTAAATCCTGTAGAGGCTTTTGAAACCCTAGTTAAATGTTGAAAAGAAGAGCAGAGCGCATCACAGAGCTCTCAGAAGCCACAGCTCCTCCAGAGAGGCAGTTTCAGCAGGCCACATAAAAAAGTGCTCAGCATTTTAAAACAATGTCTAATCCATCTGGCAGCCCAGAGGATGTGGTGAAGCAGCGAGGCAGAGATGGCAAGATGAGAAGGGAGGACCTGGAGGATTCCCAACCCGAGGGGAAGAGGCTGAAGCTGGGGAATGAAGGAAGAAACAGTGGGAAGGAAGGAGCAGCAGCAGAAGAAATCATGCCATGTTTGGGCAGAGAAGAGCCTGCCACCCAAGCAGGTGGTGAAGGCAAAAGTGTAAGTGAGGATGTTTTCCTGGCTCTGACCTGGAAAGGGGAGGGGGGTTGAGGGCTGTAAGAATGTCTTAGTCAACTTCAGGGTGACAGAAGATTTCAACTGGTATCAAGTAGTGTAAGTGGAACTTGTCCCATCTCCCTGAGAGCGGAAGACAGTAACTGTTTAATTTTATCTCTTGGCTAGATTCCTTTAGGTGCTGGAATTTGTACCCTCGAATTTATACCATGCCTGGATGTAGCATGTTTGACACATGATTTTTGGGAAGGATATTCTCTGATAACACCTGCTGTCATCTTCCTACTACCCCTTAGCGATGGCAAAAGGAGGGTCTTAGGATGGGCATCTCAAGTTATCAGTCTGTGCATTTAAGTTACCTATTGTCATTTTTGGGAATGTTGTTTTACAGCGCGGCATGGGGAAGAACCCCAAGGGACATAGGACAGTTTAAATGACAGCAACACATTGAAAATTCATCCCAGTGAAAAAAATGCATCTGTTGAGGCTTTGCAAAAAAACCCCCCCAAAACCTAAAAAACCCAGCCCCCGTCTTGTTAGATCTGCCCGGTTGTCAGATCTTTATACAACTCTAAGTTTTTTCAGTTTTGTCTGACTGTCTGCTTACTTCAGGTGCTGTGGTTGACAGCAGGTGTTTGAGACATTGCAGAAAGAGGAAATATTAAAAAGAGAAGGCAGATGGATTCCCACCCAGCTTAGAGATTTCCTCCTGTGATGGTCAGGCAAAGGTTTTTTGGAGGGAGGGTTGCATGAGTTGTACATGTTTCCTCTGTGAAGATTTTTCCTATTTGAGTCACTGTCACGATTGGGAACCCAAGGCTGCTAGAGTTGACTTGATGGAAGTTTGTTGTGTTTTCATTTTGAAGTGATCTCTCTTTACTAGTGTGTTCCTTTCTGGCATTGCCTTCCTGAATTAAGATGCTCTTCCCTGTCAGATAAGGAATCAATTGACTGCTCCACACTTCAGTGGGATTTACAATCTCGCTAATTTGGAAGGCAGAGCAGTTGGCCTGATTCATCCGGGAGGAGGGCTTATTTCTCTAAATGCAAGAGTTTGTCTGATTTGACAGATACAACTAGTTTGGAAAATCTAGCAGCATGCACGTGAGATTCTCCTTGTTTTATCAGCTGCACCTCTGACACAACAGGGGGATAAGATTGCATACTGTAATTATAGTGCATCATAAACACATTGCATGCTTAATGTTGTTGCCAAACTGTGTATTTCTGTAATCACTAACTGAAGATGTGTAACATACTGAGGTCAGCAAATTATCCAAACCAGGCAAAATCTGTAATATTCTTGGGGAAAAAAACAGGAAAAAAAAACCCCATAGAAGGTTTATTATGAGCACATTATGTTATAGGATAATATTAGCTGAACACTCATGAAGAGAGTACAGTATTTGAGACTTCTGATATGCATTTCTTGCAAATAATATCTGTTTGCTTAGAAAATTAACACAGACAAAAAGTTTTCTTTAAAGATCTTCCCTTTCCCTTTCTATGGCTGAACACAAACAACCAAAACAAAATGCGCAGCATATTTTTTCCCTTGAGTTTGAGTATCTTCTTTAAATTATCAGAAAAGAAAAGAGGAGCTCCTACAGGTCAAATTAATTTCATTTTGGTAATGAGCTTACTCAAATAAACAGTCTTATTGACCCTTTAAGCAACAGATGAAATGTGTGTTGGCTTTTAAACTGAAAATGAATGAAACTTTTTCTTCATATTTAGGGATCGCTAAATTCTAATCTTACACAGAGTTCTCTCATTTGTGCCTGTTTTCTTCATGTGTAATGTAGGATCAAATCCTGCAGGCACTTAAGGTTTCTGTGCTCAATATTCCGATGCCTAACTGATTTAGGAGCCTAAAAGCCATTGACTTAAAATAGGATTGCAGTTTGTTTAAATCCCACTTGAAAATATTGAGGCTCCTTAATCAGTTAGGCATTGCAATGCTGAGTGCAGCAATACCTAAATACTTAAATGAAAAAGAGTCGGGCCTTAATACCCAGCACTATGCTTACAATTCCACTGGGTAAAATTTTCAAAAGGTGAGCTGTGCAATGTTGGGGCCACCATCCTGCTGGCCCAGGACATTAAACAAGGGTGGATGAGGTTATATCTTATATTGGATTGACTTCTGAGGCCAGGCCTACACTAAAAGGAAATGTCAAATCAAGATACGCAACTCTTGAATTTGAGTTTCCCCACCGTCCCCACAGCATGAGACCGATGGGAGCAAATGCTTCCATTGGCTTCCCTTACTCCTCATAGGAGCAGGGCGCCCTCTGAGTTTGATTTAGCGAGTCTTAACTAGACTCGCTAAATCAAACTCCAGAAGATCGCAGCAGTGTCGATCTTCCATTGAGCGAAGACATGGCTTGAGAGCCTACATGCCTAATTCACTGTTAAAAGTATGTCTTAGGCTATGTCTACACGACACGTAAATAACATAGCTGGAGTCAACGTACCTTAGGCCGAGGTTGGTGCTGTCTCCACAGCAGGAGGTCGATGGGAGAAATGCTAAATCAAATCCCAGAAGATTGATCACCAGAGTGTTGATCCACTGGTAAGTGGAGACATGGCCTTGGTCTCCAAAGTCTCTTAGGGGTATTGAAGTGCTTGGCTCCCACAAATCTTGTCTCTAAACACTTTTGAAAATGTAACCTGTGGTATCAAAATAAACACTAAGCTTGCTCACAAGTCTTGCCAGGATTCGGCCCATACCTAGGAAGAAATCTTGACTCCTGTTTCCTGCTTTGATATTCTGATAAGCTTCCCATAGCCTCCTGGAAAAATGTTGTGGAGATGAATAGCTTTCTGATGGATTTTGTATGAATTCTCAAGAATGTAATTGAACCCGTGTGCTCCAGTGCTGTATTCCACCCAACTTTTCCAAAGAGGTATGTTAAAAGCACTAAAGAAACAAATTAGTGCATTTTGTTCATAAGCAGGTTGTGCTTTTGCTAGAAGCAAATTGCTCTTATGCAGCAGGGAACGTGTTAAACTCTCTTACCAACGAAATCTCCTTTTATTTTTATATTTTAACTTGTCCGGCAATTACTGGAAGTGACTGTGATGTTCTTAGTTGTTTGTCATTTTTGCAGAAAACAAGCCATGGGAAAAGATGGACTCCAATCCCCTTAGGAAGTATTGGAATGACTTCAGTTCAGTGTTTAGAAGAAGCTTTAATAGGCTTAGCAGTATGGGTAATCAATGCCTGCACTGGAAGAACATTCCCTAATAGTCCATAATGACTTCTATTTTAAAGAAGTACATTAAAAAAAATATAGTCTTTCACTCTTCATTGGACTTGTAGTAAAAAATCAGCACAATCAGGGTGCGATTTCTTTATATTTATTTCATTATTGTTTGTCTGACTCAGCAGCCATTCTTCGGATTTAGAAGAAAAGACTTCTCGGGTCATCAAATCTAGCTCATTGTTCCACTTGGTATGAAATCCTGTATTATGGGGGACTGCGGAGACCATCTGTATTTCATGCTTGTGAAAGGATGAATAATGCTGGAGGGTATTTATTTGGCATTGTCCGTTGAACCACCGCTATTTAGAACTATGAGTTGGTTGTAGAAGGGCAGTTTTGCAATTAGCTCTGTTGGATGAAGTTGTTTTGTATTCGCCATTAAGATCAAGCCTACATTTTGCAGAGGGTACCACTCTGTGATATTTGGAGTGATTCTTTCCCCTCTTTTGTTGGGAACAGGCATTATTTTGTGGTGGTTCAGCCAATTTTGGCTTGTTAGCAGGATCCAATAGACCTCCTTATTCTTTTTCTTCTGGCATTTATTTACTTGTAATTTCTGCATAATGAGGAAATTGAATAATCTCAATGAATTGTGACAAAAGCCTTTAAAGAGGCTTAATAGCATTGTACAAATCCGTTCAAAGGCACTGGAATGAGTTCATCTCTATTGTAATAGCATTGCCTTCAGTGGAATGGCATTAAGTGTAACGTCCTGAAGTTATTTTGATGACACGCTTAGGCCTGTTTTCCTGCAGGTTTGTCTCTACCTTGTCGTTGTTGAATGGTTGCACACAGAGTCGGGCAAGCCATAACCAGCAAACAATCTATCAAATGAATGTAGCGGCCCTTTGTTCTGTTAGGGCAAAATTAATCATTGTGCAAAAAGTGACTGAGCAGCCCAAGGGCCAGTGTGGGACTTCGGAGCCACACAAGGCCTTCTGGATTTCTCCCTTATTGTGTTAGTTGCAAAGAGATCTGTTTTGTATGAACTGCTTTATAATTTGAAATTTTCCATCTTCAATTAGTGATTAACTATTCAGCAAGATTATTGTGCACTCTATACACCTAAATTGCATGGTAGTGTTTCTGCTCCTTGGCTAAATGGCTTGCCAACTCCAGATGGCCAAGTGAATACTTCTGGTAGGAATATGCAAATGCATATCCACACAAGTATTTACAACACTCCTTGCAAACCAAAAAATTACTCATCCAGTTGTTGGCAGAAAGTGGATGAAGGGAGGCAGTAATAAGTCAAAACAAATTCATGAGATTTAGTACAACAAGTACTTTTTAGTAGTGATCACCCAGCTACAGCTGTCTCTAAAATACTTTCTGATCTACAGGGTCACAAATCTAGAAGGTGGGTAATACAAATGAAAGTTCCCAAGTGCTGGAATTTCCACAATGGCTCTAATTTTCCCGATGTTGTCGGGCACTGACCAGATAGCTCTTTTTTATCTTCCCACCCACCCTGCAGAGGTCAATGATGCGGCATGCAGGTGGAGAAGGAGGATTGGTGCACTTGTTGGGGTAGAGCAGCCTCACCCAGAAAGAATCCTTAGCTTTTCCTTCCGTCGTTTACACTTTTGCCAATGCCAGCATTTCCTGATTCTGCCTAGATGTGCTAAAAAACACCAGCCAAAAGAGACTTTTCTAGTCTGAGAAGGAATCTCAGGGAAGTGTGTTCCTCAGCATCTTCAGCCCATTTTTGCCCGCGGTTCAGATAATTTGAAGAAACTTGACCAAGCACCCCAACTTCAAAGTGCTTAGTTGAACTGACCTGTTTGAAGAACTCACATGGATAAGCTTCTGCCATCCTCTCCCTAAGGCATTTCTCCCCATTAAACATCTATTTCAAAACCGTGAGAGCATAAAACAGCAAGCACGCTCTTCATATCTTTCTTATGCCACTCAGGTCATGCACCTGCAATCTTAATTTCAGCCCCCAACCCTAACAATATGTGGCCAAAGTTATTTTAAACGTTCAAAAAATGAGAAGCCAAGAGTCAGGTGACTGACAGAGCTCTGTGCTAGGAACGCTACTAAGGGTGGATCCTCAGCTGACATCAGTGGAGCCCTGATAATTAACCTGAGCTGTGGATCTGCCAAGGAGATCTCTTCCGAACAAACTCATATTTGATTATAGCAGTTGCTAAGGAGGGAACCACGGCCTGGTGCCTTTAGGAGCTGTGTAGCTGGGGATGTCACAACCTTATCCCTGTCCCCGGACATAAGCATCTTGATGCCATCTCTAATTACATGATCACATGCTGGGCCTGATTTACCACTGTGTTACTTAATAGATACAATGGAAATTCACAGAGCTGCTAAATTTTCTTGCTGCATTTTTTATCAATAAATACCTTTTAGATTTGGTAGGAGATGTTGGGGGAAAATGTGAAAACTGTTTTTTCATTCTTCTCAGATCCCCCACACACCTGTGCCTACTTGTTCCCAAACCATAATTAACAATGTCACTCTGCCTATATCACTCCAAAACTTTTCAGTGGGTTCACAAACTCTTTTATCCTAAGTGGGGGGTGGGACTTGTGATGAATGCACCCTGATCGCTGTGTTAATCAAAGTCTGTGTTCACACAAGGGATGTTATACTATAGTTAATGCTATACTATAAGCTTATCAGTTAATGCTATAGACCACATTCCTCCCTCCCCCCCCCTCCCCCCCTCCCCGGCCATAAATTTTTTAGCAGCTGGGCCAGCAGCCTGGCTCAGTCTTGGCTTGTGCTGGGTCCGGGACCTATCCCTGTTGCAGCTCTGCATTTAAAGTGCATTAGGAGCATGTGGGCAGGCAGCCTGTCTCCGTTCTGGCTTGTGCCGGGTCCAGGAGCTCAGACCATCCCCCCGGACAGGGGCTGCTGCCACCCGGCGCTGCTGCCTCAGTATCAGAGGCAACAGCGCAGGGCGACGGGCAGCCGGTCCGTGAGGGGAGCTGGTTTTTAAATTGGCTCCCCTTGCAAACCAGCTCCTGCCTGGCACCCCATGCTGCTGCCTCTGATACAGAGGCAGCAGCATATAGTGGCAGGGGGCTCCTTGGGGTGGGGCTGGAGTGCACTGGCTGCTGGCCCTGCTCCTGGGACTATAGAATAGTCGAGTACCGATAAGAATTCATGAGGTTAATCGACTATTCGATATTTAACATCCCCTGTTCACACTCACTCAGAAGTTTGTGGTCAATGCAGCTACCAGTATGTCTCTGCATAACGCTATATTGATTTTGAATGCAATCTTAGATGTAACTGTGCAGCAGCGTATGTTGTTTGGCTCTACTCTGCTTATGCCAAATGGTGCTCAGGAGAATTACTTGTTTAAAAAGTACCATAAACTTCACTTACACAACATACTGCACATTAAAGACAGAGCCAAGTCTCTCGCTCGTGTAAAATGGTCATGCCTCTGCAGCACGTCTATGGACCTGCCTCAATTTTACATCAGCGGAAAATATGCCCTTCTGGATGTGATCCCAAATCTGTGTAAATCAGCGGCTACTCGCCCGTTGCCATAAATGGGCTTTGGATCCAACCCTGAGGGTACAACGCAGAGTAGGTGCAAAATGTAAGGCTCCGACCAGTGGGAGAGGCGGTGTATAGCTGTGCTGTCCAAGAGGTATTGTTTCTCAGAGTATCACTGTTATTCCCTTCTGCTCCCGGGCCAGGCAAGTAACTGATTTCACATCTTCTCCCCTGCTGCCTGCTTGGTGTAAAGGTTCAGTCCACTTCCTGCCCTCTTCCAACCCATTTATTTCCATATCTTGTGTGCAAATGCTGCTCTCTCTCCCACTTATTGATAGCCCCAATCTGGGAGAGTCCACTATGGCTATGCAGTGGGTGGCCAAGCCTAGGAGGGCCTTATTCCTATACATGGTTGCATAGGACTTAGCTGAGTGTTACATCTGTAGCTGGTTCCTTTTGTCAGCTGCACCTGAAGGAAGCTGGTTCGAAAGAGACTGTGCTCACTCAATGGGTGCTGACAAAATTATTAGAAAGAAGAGAGCTTGTCATATAAGCACTCAGTCAGTTAGGAGAGGAAGAAGGGTTTAGGGGTTACGGTACTAGCCCGGGGCTTGGAATATCTGCGTTCAGTTGGTGGCTGTGTCACAGACTTCCTGTGGGACCTTAGTCAAATCACTTGAGCCTTGGTTTCCCAGCTGTAAAAGTGGGATAACAGCACTTCCTTACCTCACAGGAGAGTTGTGCAGATAAACGCATTAGATTACGAGGTGCTCAGATACAATGGTAATTATGGGGGAAGGATGTGTAAGTCTCTAGTAGGGGTTCCAAGTTTTTGTTTTTGGCCAGCTGGGAGCACTGCGGCAGAAGGACAAATCATTTCTTGGATATATCCATTTATTGTGTGTATTGCGATAGCTCCTAAGGACCCCAAAAAAGACTTAGGTCCCATTGTGCCAAGTGTTGTACAGACACTTGAAGTAGCCAGCATTCCCTCACTCATGCTCCCAGCCCTTTTTGGCCTGAGGTCTCTAGGCTCAAGCCCTGGGTCTGAATTTGCTATTATACCTATGTAAAAAGCATTTGATAGCCTGAAAAATGAATGGATGCCATATAAGTCCCTGATGTAGTAAAGGTATGGTGGCCAATTCGACTTTGAAATAGTTTTAGTAGAGAGAAATGAAACAAACATACAAGTTGATTCATGTGTATTCCAAGTGATAGGAAAAATGAGCGACTGTACTTGAGCAATAGTTTGTGGCCTAATATTTCAGGACTGCTTTATGACAGGGGTGCAGCAGAGGTCAGTTAAGGTTGTGCAGTCAAGGTTAAACTTTGGCAATTTATGGCTTTTGAGTGCCTCTCTATACAACTCTTACATGATGTTATTATGTAGCTTCGTCATACAGAATAAGTTTAGAAATTTATTTAATTTATAATAGTAAATGCTCTGGATTGGGTTTGTGAATATTCTTTGGAGAAAGCATCACAGTGGTCAGAGATGGGAAAGACCTTAATAAATCAGCCAGACGATCTTCTAGCTAATGAAGGATGGTTCCCTATAAGTACATTTTCCTTTATGTTGTCTAGTCTGATTTTCAAAATACCAAAAGACGGGGCTTTCACCGCTTCCCTTGGGAGGTTGCTCCACAGTCTAATAAATCTTGCTGTCCTATTTTACATTTTGCAGTGCCATTTATTTTGAAGCTAAGGTACAACAGTCAGACAAAAGAATTTGAAACGACTGAGCTTTTGTGCTAAAATTCTTACAGAAATGTATCAATATTTCTCATGTGTGCAAAGCAAAACTCCAATAAGTTTACTTCGGCCACATTTCTACTTTACCTGTACAGGCTGTTAGGGTATGTCTACACTACCACCCTAGTTCGAACTAGGGTGGCTAATGTAGGCATTCGAAGTTGCAAATGAAGCCCGGGATTTAAATATCCCGGGCTTCATTTGCATCTTCCCGGGCACCGCCATTTTTAAAAGTCCCCTAGTCCGAACTCCGTGCCCGCGGCTACACGCGGCACGGAGTAGGTAGTTCGAATTAGGTTCTCTAATTCGAACTACCGTTACTCCTCATATTTAAATCCCGGGCTTCATTTGCAACTTTGAATGCCTACATTAGCCACCCTAGTTCGAACTAGGGTGGTAGTGTAGACATACCCTTACAGACCAAGGAGACAAGTTTCTCTAAATACCATTGATGGAGAGAGAAATTATTTCCAATTGCTTGAATTGGAATTCTATGGGACTGGGTGAAACCTGCCTGTCTTGGTTAAAAAGAAACTTCACCCAGGCAACTTTGTTAGACCTCACTGAGGGCTTGTGTACACTATGGAGAAGTTTGACGCAGTTGCAGTCAATCTTCCAGGGTTGGAATTAGTGGATCTAGCGAAGACCCACTAATTCGAACTGAGAGGGTGCTCCTGTCAGTGCCGGTAGTCCTGCTCCTCGTGAGGAGTAAGGAAAGTTGACAGGAGTGTTTGCGCCCATCAATCTCCTGCTGTGTGGATGGCACCAAAATGCAATTTAAGATACTTTGACTACGGCTATGTAATTAATGTAGCTGGAGTTGCATATCTTAAGTTGACATTCCCCTTTAGTGGGGGCCTGAGACTTAAAAGCCAAGAGACTTATGTTTATGGGCATTTAAAAATAATGATTTTTTTTCTCCACGGGTGTATTAGAATTTTTTACTATCAATTGGCAGGATAGCTGCATTTACAAACTTAGTAAGCTAAACAATCCTTTATGAAGTAACTTTCAAAGTAATTGAGGGGCCCTGGGTACAGCTTACATGATCCTCAGTCGAAGGCTGCCAGACATGTTGAATAGATCTATGTCTTTTTTAAACAAACAAACAAACAAACTAAAAAATAAAGGCACTTGTTACTGGAATGTGACTTTAAGGTTGACATATTGGCTATGTCTATGCTGCACTGGAAACCCGAAATGCAAATTGTGGAGCTTATTTCAAGTTTATTTCGAAATAGGCTATTTCGAAATTTGGTGCTGTTTATACAGCACCAAATTTTGAAATAAAGTGCTGTTTTGAGGTGTCCCTTAACATTTGTGGAACGAGGGTTACCAGAGCCGAAATAGCGCACCTGTTATTTTGAAAAATATTTTGAAATAACGGGTGGCTTGTGAAGACGTGGGATATCCTGAAATAACTTTGATGTGTAGACATACCCATTAAGTACGCAAGACAGGTAACCTCAGAAGTTAAGGTTGCTTCTTGAATGCTAACTGGGTCATGATACAGGCCAACTTAAAGAACATTGCAGCAATACAAAAGGCTGATGGGAAGGAGAAAGAAGGCTGCAATCATCTATGCAGGGAAGTCAAATGGAAAAGCTATGGACCAGCCAGAATTTTTGAGATGAGCACCCACATTGTAAAGTTTGAGAACCTCAGCTAGGAATAGTGCAGGAGAGCATCTCTTAAGGTAATATTCCAGAAAGAAAGGAAATAGGCCAAAGCAAATTTTAAGTCCTGAAAAACAGGCTCATAAAAATGCAGCAAAAATATATATAAAACAAAGGGCAAATTAATGAGAGAAGAGATGAGAAAATGTATGGATAATATCACTAAAAAAAACTGGAGCACTTTATCAACCCAGCAAGGTTCTGACTGGCAGGCTTATACCAATCAGAGGGCCAGTTAAGGATAAACTAACAAGGGAAGACCTCAGAAGGGGGGAAAATCCCCAAAGAGAGCAACAGGCATTTTATCACCTCTATTTGTCCCTGCCATAGAGAAAAAGTGATACAACACAGGGATTGTACATAGGAACGTAAGATGGCCATTCTGGGTCAGGTCAAGGGTCCATTTAGCCCAATATCTTGTCTTCCAGCAGTGGCCAATGCCAGATGCCCCAGAGGGAGAACAAAACAGGGAATCATCCATTCCCTGTCATCCATTTCCAGGTTCTGACAAACAGAGGCTAGGGACACCATTCCAACCCATCCTGGCTAGTAAGTATTGATGGACCTAACCTCCATGAATGTATCTAGTTTTCTTTGAACCCTGTTAAAGTCCTGGTCTTCACCACATCCTCTGGCAAGGAGTTCCACAGGTTGACTGTGTGCTGCCATGAAGAAAAACTTCCTTTTGTTTGTTTTAAACCTGCTACCTATTAATTTCATTTGGTGACCCCTAGTTCTTGTTATGAGAACAAATAACTTTTCCTTATGCACTTCTTTCATACCTGTCATGATTTTATAGACCTCTATCATATCCCCCCATAGTCTCCTCTTTTCTAAGTTGAAAAGTCCCAGTCTTTTTAATCTTTTTTCAAATGGCACCCGTTCCAAATCCCTAGTAGTTTTTGTTGCCCTTTCTAGAACCTTTTCTAATGCCAAGAGAGCTTTTTTGAGATGAAGTGACCACATCTGTTCACAGTATTCAAGATGAAACAAAAGACAGGACTATGCAGCACTTTAAAGACTAACAGGATGGTTTATTAGGTGATGAGCTTTCATGGGCCAGATTTTCTTCCACAATTTGATCTGAGGAAGTGGGTCTGGCCCACAAAAGCTCATCACCTAATAAACCATCTTGTTAGTCTTTAAAGTGCTGCATAGTCCTGTCTTTTGTTTCAGCTAGACCAGACTAACACGGCTACATCTCTGTTAGTATTCAAGATGTGAGTGTACCATGGATTTATATAGAGGCAGTAAGATATTCTCTGTCTTATTCTCTATCCCTTTTTAAAATGATTCCTAACATTCTGTTTATTATGATATGGCATAACAGTAGACTAAAGGATCTAGAGTTTGCTGATGCCCTAGCCATACTGATGTGCAAGTAAAAACTGAAAGAAGGCAGGGTTAACAGGCAGCTATAGGAGGAACAAACCCTGAAAATCTAATGACAAGCCCAGCACTCCCAACTCAAACATTACATCAGAATACAAAGGAATACAAGAGGTGAGTCAACTGACATACCGTGACACTTATGTACAAGCCGCGGAGAGTGTCCAAAGGAAACAGTGTAAAAGGAGCAGCTGCACCGGGCATCTTAAACAAGATTTGCTCATTGAAAATCTACAATTTACAGTCCAAACTGAATCTTAAACTGAAATGTTATTTCAGCCCTTAGCATATGGATGTGAATGCTGAAAATCAACCAACGCTCTCCATGCAAAATGCCTCTGAAAGCAAATGCCTTGGCATAGGTACTGGAACTAGGAATGGTGGGGGTACTGCCGTACCCCTAGGCTTGAAATGACATCCATCATATACAGGCTTTGCCGTTGGGTTCAGTGCTTCTCAGCACTCCATGCCTCAGGCATTAAATGGAATGAATTTCTGGCACATCTTTATATTTGTGTTCACCAATCCCATACCTCCAGTTATCCAGAAGAAAAGATGGAAATATCTGTGTATTGAGAATGAAGCCAAAGCATTTGCTGTGGCAGGCATAACATTGGGCAGCAGATAGAACAGGCAAAAAGGGATTGATAGAAAGAATCCACTAAACAGTACTTAGGCCTGGTCCATGCTAGAAAATGAGATGGGTTAACTACATTGATAGGGGTGTGAAATGCACAACCCTGAGCAACACAGTTAAGCCAACTTAAATCACCATGGCAACCAGTGGTGGGCAACCTGTGGCCCATGGGTGACATGAGGCCCATCAGGATTCTGTCACCCATGAGACATTTTGTTTACCGTTGCCCATGCACAGAGTTGTCAGATTCCGATGATTTCTGCCCACGTAGGTTTTTTCCTACCGGTATTACTAAAATGACATCCCCGTAAAGCAAGAGCACATGAAGTGAGGTGCATGCTGATTGTGCATAACTTTGTCTGTGAGAGCCATATACCCCGGTCAAAACGCTGCTATGGTTCAAACAGCATACCCCACGAATTGTAGGTATGCAAGCACAATAAGCAAAACCACCCTGTCCTGGGAGATTGTCTTGGTTACAATGATCTTGAGAGACAGTCCTGCAACCCACTCACTAGCCTAGTTTGCCCTTCACTGATGTAGACAGCGCTAAATTGACAGAAGGAGTCTTCCCTCCGCTTGGCCATTGGCTCTTGGGAAGGTGGATTCTCTAGGGTGATGGGAGAAATCCTCCTGTTGGCATAGGTAGTGTCTACACTGACATGCTACAAGAGCACAGTGGTGCATAGACGTTCTAGCAGAGAACTTTGTGGACACTATATGAAGACCCAGTAAAACACAGCATACTGTTTGATATGCAGCAAGGAAACATCCATATCTTTCAGAATTAGTAATTCCTGTAGGCTTACATGAACTGTCCAACTGCAAACACATAACTTTTTTAAGCTTGTGTGAAATTGGAAAAAATATATTGTGAAGTTTTCAGCAATTTCATTTTATCTATTTACATGCTTGCAACACTTCCCAAACACACTCAGCAATTTCTACTGCCGGAACATTCAAAAATTCACGTTTTAGCAAAACTCTGTAAGCTTTTTGCAAAAACAGGACTGGTTTTGAGGTCTCCGTGTACTGCAAAATAGTGGAAGAGAGTACATCTGAAGGGCATGAGAAAGAAAAGAGATTTTTCAGCAATTGGTCAGGAGACAGGGAGAGGACAGTACACATGAGGAGCTCATATGCACTTGTCAAATCCTGCCGTCTGATTTTTTTCACAACTTTTTTCCATTGCTTTCCTTTTCTAGTATTGCTCTCCAGAAATCTAGTGTCCATACGAAGGCTTGCTTGCAAACTTAGTGTTTTTATGTAATATGCTGCACCTCTGCTTGCTTGGTTGGCCTTGAGAACAGACTTGGCTTTATGGGTGGAGCTCCCGAGGACATTTATTGACGAGTTCTAATCACCCACTGCCTACATTTGGGACAAGCCATCCCTGAGGGACGATGAGGGACGAAGATGCAGGTGGACCACGAAGACTGACGAGGGACCAGGTCAGGGGGAGCATTGACTTCTTTTACCGGATGGACTAAGCCTAATTTTTGTTTCAGGTAGACCACCTGATGGAGATGCAGGATGGACTGCACCGTGGGGGCCTGTTCCACTCATGGACTTTTGAATTGTGTTAGAGACAAAGGCTCTGTTTTCCTTTATGGGTGGTGCCCCCAAGGACATTTATGGACTATGCTTTAAACACTCGCCCCCCCCCCCCACATCCGGAACAGGGCAGGTTATGCCTATCGCTTTTACACCTTGTATGCTTGCTTGTTCTTGCTGTAACCCACCCTTTGACCCCCAGATTCACTGCGCCTTATCTTGTTACATTTGTCCTTGCTTTCAATTTGTTTTAAACATTTGCTTAATAAAACTCTTCTATTTAAGAGGAAGTATTTTAGCTGCCAGTCCTTAAGGGCCTGACTCAAAACCTTTTCATGTCAATGGGAGTCTTTCCTGTCACTCAGTGGGCTTTGGGTTAGGCTTCAAGGGCTCCTGCAAGGATGGCGTTGTAGGATTGTGTTTATCATCTGAAAGTCTTCACTGCTAAATTGAAAGGATGGAGTCCTAGACACCTAGGGCCAGATTTCTTAAAGGCACGTAGGAACTTAATGGATTTTCAAAAGCATGTAGGTGCCTAAAAATCACTGACTATTAAGCACCTTGATGCTTTTTGAAAAATCCCCAAACTGTTGTCCCTTTTCAACCAAAGCAGCTGGTCAGAAGTCAGGGCCCTGGTGGTGATCCAGTTGGAACTAGAAATTAGTGACGTTTTATTTTTTTAACGCAGTCTTGTTTAAGTACAAGAAATATAGCAAGTCCCTGCTCCTGTGAATGCAAGAGGAACCAAGAACAAAAGGAGCAGTTTCTTATCTCCCAGTGTCTTTATCCAACAAAGACCCAAAAGCAATCTTTAGCTTTTTCCAGGAACACACCGTGATCACTGTCCACTTCTTGGCTTTCTTGCTTTCTCTCCTTCCCCCCCCTTCTGCTGTTCTCTCTTCCTGTCCTGTGCTTGGTTTGATTTCCTTCTCCCTCCCACCCTGGGTCACAATAACTAGTGGAACTCTGTGCCCACCTGGTGCTAGTTTCTGGGCAGATTCCATTTGGCCTTGTTTTAGGTGTGGTCCCTTAAGTGTTTCTTGCAGCCTTTCTGAAGTGAATGCCCGTTGGGTTGAATGAATCAGTTTTAACTTGATCCACACTGCGCTTTCACCTAGCTCCCATCAAAATCTCTAAAAACCTGGCCCATGATGCCTACTGAGTGATCCCAAAGAGGAGGAGGTGGACTGTGGATGTAACGAAGGAAGAAAAAGGTGGGGCTTATTTTTCGGTTGGAAAAAAACAGCTTTAATATTTAAAATAACTTCTAAAATTGTTGCTGTAGTTTGTGCTTTTTCAAGAGTAGTGCTGTTTGTGTATTGATTTGGAGTGAATTATTTCGATGGCAGTGCCACATCAGGTGCGTTTTAATATGGAAGGCAGAGCCACTACACAAACTGTGTCTTGGTGCCACCAAATATTCCAGAAGATGTATTTATTTAGGCTACAGTTTTTGAAGAAATCTAGAGCTGTTATGCACCCAAATCCATCATGTCTATATAAAAGTGAAATATCTGATTCAAATACCCTTCAATTGCATTTCCTCTATAGATCCAGGAACTTATTTTCTTGCAAGGGTCCAAGTTTTGCCATTTGATCCATGCAAATGTTTTTTAGCCCACAGTGATGTATCGAAAGCAATATAGTCCATGGACTTCAGCCTAGCTATCTAGAATTTAGCATTTTATAGGCTATCAAATGATCTGCTCTTTTTGACAGCCATTAAAGGCACTTATGTGGCATTGCAGGATGTGTTTGCTGCTATAATTGGTCTTCAGGAAAAAGCAGACCAGGTAGATAGCCCATTTTCTATTAAGGCGCTTTGTGAGCTTCCAAAACCTGGTAAGGAGGGACCTTTTGGACCCTGAAAGCTTATAAATTATAAATTGTTGGCCTAATAAAAGGCCTCACCATCTCTCATATATCCTGCCTGCTGAACTGACTTGTAGACTTTGACAACACGGTAAATGGTCTGCTCAACAGTGCTGATGCACTCCAATGTCATTTAACTGCAAACAACTTAGAGGCACTTCCAAAGGGATTTCATGGCCAGTTTCCTTCATATCAGTTTCCAAACATTTATGAAAATTGCCATCTTCAATATCCATTTGTAAAAGACGGCAGATGAGCTAGACAAAACTGCAAACGTTATGCAGATGGTTACAAATCATTTTCTGGCTCACTGCAAGTATTTGCAAACGGCCGGGAGATACTTTGCAATACATAAATATATTCGTAGACAATTTTGTCAGCCTTCTTTTGATACTGATGGATAAATCAGAGGTGCAGTTTTAAAGGCTGCCGTTACAGTTTTCATAGAATCATAGGACAGGAAGGGACCTCACGGCAGGACCAAGCACCATCTAGATCATCCCCAGTAGATGTCTATCCAACCTGCTCTTAAACATCTCCAGTGATGGAGATTCCACAACCTCCCTAGGCAATTTATTCCAGTGTTTCACCACCCTGACAGTTAGGAAGTTTTTCCTAATGTTCAGCCTAAACCTCCCTTGCTGCAGTTTAAGCCCATTGCTGCTTGTCCTATCATCAGAGGCCAAGGAGAACAATTTTTCTCCCTTCTCCACAATGACCCCTGGATCCCTTTCTGCAGAACTCCTTCCTCTGCACTCATTTCCCATTTTGTATATGTGCTACTGATTGTTTCTTTCTAAGGGAAGTGCTTAACATTTGTCCTTATTGAATTTCATTCTGTTTACCTCAGACTGTTTTTCCAGTTTGTCTAGATCATTTGAATTAATATTCTATTATCCAAAGCACTTGCAACCCCTTCTGAATGGCATCATCCACACATTTTATAAATATACTCTCTATGCCATTATTTAATCATTGATGAAGATGTTCAACAGAACCGGTCCCCAAACTGATCTCTTCAGGACCCCACTCATTATGCCCCTCAAGCATGACTGTGAACCATTGATAACTACTCTCTGGGAATGGTTATCCAACCAGTTATGTACCCATCTTGTTTGCATTATTCCATCTAGATTGCATTTCCCAAGATAGTTAATGAGAAGATCATGTGAAACTGTATTAGAAGCCTTACTGAAGTCTAGATTCACCATATCTACCACTCCTCCCCCCCCCCCATCCACAAAGCTTGTTATCCTATTAGAGAAGGCTGTCAGGTTGGTTTGACATGATTTGTTCTTGACAAATCCATGCTAACTATTACTTACCACCTTATTATCTTCTAGATGTCTGAAAATGGATTCTTTAATTATTGCTCCATTATCTTTCCTGGTAAGAAGTTAAGCTAACTGGTCGGTAATTCCCTGGGCTGTCCTTATTTCCGTTTTTATAGATGGGCGCTATATTGCCGGTTTTATTAAAGTGCTGGGAAATTAATTGGTTGTTTATATCAAATCCTAATTTTTTTCTTAGAAATGCAAAAGTGTCTGGAGCAATAGCATGAACAGTCATAAAATATTGTTTATAAATGCCTGTTGCCTTTTTACAGATTGTAGCCAATTGTATTCAATGGGAGAGACTTCTAGGAGGCTAGATCAGAGGGATATACAGGAGCAAGGATGCCAACACTATGCATGAGGCTTTCATTAACTTCCATGTGTGTTTGGATCAGGCCCTTAATGAATAACCCAGCATCAATATCTTTGTAGCTAGCTATTGGCTTCACAATGACGATGGCAGATAGGCAAAATGCTTATTTTCTATTACTTTGCCTTCTATACAAGGATCTCCACTTTCTTTGGGACACGATTCAACAGGAAGTGCAAGGGCTCAGCTCTGTGACAAATCATCCCCCAGGTATCTCAGATAGTCAGTGGATGCTTCTGTAAATTTTGACCCATGCACTCAATGGTACAGCTAGAAATACATCCCCTATCTCTTCTGAGTACTAGTTCTGTGCCTTCATGAAAAGCCCATCACAGGTAATATCTTTCCATTTGCAGAGGGAAAGAGATCCTGATGTATATCATTTTTCTCATCAGTCCCCAGGAGCACACTGCTTGCCTTATTATTAAGAGAATGACCTTAATCTCCTGTACCTGGTAAGATGGGAAAATTGACATCTCCCCGATAAGGATATTACTGGATTTCTTACTGTGATTTAGTTCCAGGTGCCCAAATGCACACCTTTAACCCTGTCTTTTGCAGCCTTTACGCTCATCAAATGTAAAATGTAAAAACCTTTGGGGGCTTTGAAACAGCTTTAAAAAGTCCTGATACAGGAACGTGATTAAAAACAAACAAACCATAATTAAACTGAATGCATTGGTGCACTTGGTAAAGAGGTTAACGGCATCTCAGAAAAACCAAATAAACAGAATATCTCACTGCAGGAAGCCTTTTCTAAATGGATTTTATTTTAGTCTCAGAAAAAGCTTCTTTAGAAACAAGGAAATAGATGATCTTGGGGTTTTAATATGTCTTTAATTGGGATGGCAAGGTGGTTCAGTAAACAAATAATCCAATCGGATAGATCCTTTGGGCTAACTGTTCAAAGTGTTTAAAAACAAGTATACGCACACACATTACATATAAAAAATGGGGATTGGTGTGAGCACCTCTTCCGAGTAGTTTCCTTCTGAGTCCCTGGCTGGGTCACAGGTAATATTTGTGGTGCCTGGTTTGATTGTGAATGCATTGATTTCTTATTAGAAGGAGCTATAACACAAGTGAACTTACTATAGTTAACAGTGAGGACAGGCTAAGTTTATTGTCAGTATCAGCTGAAAATGCCATGGGTTGCCTGTTTATTTCGGTGACCAGAAACAATCTGTCCCAAAGCTACAAGAAGTCAAAAGCAGAGCTTGAATCTTGCATACACCATGGAAACATGGGAGTGTTTTAGATTGCAAGAAGAGGTTTATCCAATGAGCTCAGATGCAATTAGAGAATCCACTGATTGGTAAGCTGCCTAGGAGGAAAAGAGGAGTAAGAAAGACAGAATGGAAGGCTACTCACCTTTGTATATGCTGAAGATGCTTTCATTTTCTGCATTGCAGAGAAACCCTGGCAAATGGATTTTAAGAGTGTGGACCAATCAGCTGCTTGGATAACTAGCTTTTGTATTGTTTATGTCAAGTGAAATTCTTTTGCCTTATGGTACTCCCCCTATCTAGCTTATAGATAAAAGTAACATTCTCAAATCCTCAGACCCCACTGAGAATAGTTTTTTTTTCTAACAAATTACCAGCGTGTCTTTCTGCTCTGTTGACATTTAGTGTTGCCACAGCAGGGTGTATATTTGGGATTTTAGTGCACAATCACTAAAAATTACTGACAACCATTAAAAGCTCATGTTAAAATAAGCTTTTGCGGGCACTTTGGAAAGAATACATTTCTTTTTCCTAATGGGATAGTGCTATTTTTGCAACACGTTAATCAAGGTGGCAACAAATATAACTGACAGACTGTGTCCATGGCTTTGATTATCTACTTCAGCAGCTACCTCATGTGTTAATAGTTAAAAATATTCACTGAGGGGGAGACCACATGGTATCACATTCAACATATTAATAGTGCAATGTAATATATCCGTATAGCAAACACACAAAGCTGTGTATTCTTTCCCATCCTAAGAGACATTCCCATTTCAATTTGTTGTGCTTTGACTGACTGACTCTGCAATGTGCTTAGTGATGCTTAAGCTGAAGGACACAATATAAAAGTAAATTGCATTGTGTTGTATTTGGAGTTCAGTACACTGTAAATGGTAAACATTACTCTTAATGTAGTTTTGTTTTTCTCATAATAAAAGAACCAGTGTAAAATAACTGGAGTCACCTTAACCTACTGACATTTAAAAAAATTTAATATTGGCAGAGATGAAACGCAGTGTGTCGTGATGCCCCTTTGCCTTTCTGGACACCGAAGAAGTGAACCTTATTAAAGGGAGTGTCAAAAATGAAAGTGATAGTCTGGTATTCGACATTTAGGAGATGTTCCCTCATGGCTTCCAAGTCAAATGTAAGATGCTGGTTTTGACCTAGCAAGCCCATAAACAGCTTGGAATAGCCCTGCTACAGAGACCACCTCTCTCTTCATACCATACTGTTGCAGTTTGCGGTGGTGGAAGCTCCCAAGGGTGTTCTCTCAATTTGTAGGAAGGGGAACTGCTGACTGGAGATTCTCAATGAGGGCCATGTAGGCCTGAAATAGCTCCAAATGTCTTGATTTTTCAAACATTTTGTCTGCTGTTGCACTTTTGCAGGCTTAGGCTGGAGGGGAGGGAGACATTATTAACTATTGGCTATTGTAGATGTGCTTTTGTTGACATGTAGGCTGATCTATCCGCTGGAGTTAGTGGTTTTGTTATAAAAGTGATGATGACTGAATGTTCAGAAGACAACCAGGGCTGTCATAGTCTGGGAGAGAGACTTCTGGATGCAAAGAAATTAAAAAAAAAAATCTCCATCAAGATCATTTGAGCAATTGTAGAAATAGGACCTCTTAGCAAACAAAGAATTGTTTTCAAAATTGGTTTTCTCTTCTGACAGGCCTTCATCAGCCTCAGGAAAATTTTCAAGAACAGAGTGTCAAGGAATGATCTTGGCAAATATTTTACAAAAATTATCCAGCATCTGATCAAAAGCTTAGTGAAATCAAAGGAAAGGCCCCTATTGATATCCATGGGCTTTGGAGCATTCCTTATCTGAACAAACGTAATTGTGTATTGACTGCTTTCCTTCCTGCTAGGCCAAATTCTGGTACCCTGTCTTATGTGATTTTCAGCAGAACTAACTGAGTTAAGGTACCACCCAAGTCAGGGGCTGAACCAGGCCCACCGACCGGGGGGCAGAAGGGAAGGGGTAGTTGTCCTGGAGGCTGGCAATTCAGAGGGGCCCAGGGCTTCTTGGGCAATCCAGAGAGGCCCACCTCTACTGTGGCAGTGACGGTGGCCAGAGCCCCTAGCCCTTTAAATCACTGCTGGAGCGCCATGCCATGGTCTCCGGGCAGCCCTAAGGGCTGGGAGAGGCACATCACATTCCAGGCAGTGCTGAGGGCCGTCTGGGGGTTGTTGTGGTACGCTTGGATGGCACTGAGGTCTGGCTGCTCAAGGCCCCACCCCTTCCTGGAGCACAGAGCTGCCGCCCCACCTTGCCCAGGGGCCCATGAAGGCTGTTGGCTCCCCTGAGCAGAACTGGGCCCTTTGGGATGATCTCACTTCAACATTTCCTTGCAGTTACTTAAACAGGTCACTAGATGGCAGATGATAAATGCACAATACAAAGTAAAAAGCAAAAAGCTGGTTGTCTGGGGAGACTCCATTTACTTCAGGTGCTTCACCAGTGCCTGAGGGGAACTTTAACTCTGGCTATTAACTATGCAGAATTGCAGAGGATTGCTGTCTAGAGTAAATGTTAGAGATGTGTTACTTTAATATTATTTAGAAGTAACTACCAAAATCTGTTTAAATACTTGTCCAGTAGAGAGGAAGACACTGTCCTGTCCCACAGAGTAGCCGTTTCTGAGGTGTGCATGAAAAGATTTGTGTGCATCTTCCATTACCATTACTGGACCATTTCTCTGTATCTGAGAGAGTGTATATTGTGTAATCATATGGGATACCCTGAAGGTAGGGCTGCATGGTGGATAGGGTATTTGCCTGGAGAGCACAGGGTGGTCAGTTCAAATCCTATCTCCTTCTCTGCCCATCCAGGCAGTTGCTGGGGGACCAACACCTCCCCCCACTGTCAATGAAGAAGATGCTCTTATTTCAAATGTTCATGGCTTGCAAAAGTTTCTTTTTTCTAATATTTGAACGAGAAAAGTTAATATTGGGATGTCTATAGTCCTAGGCTTGGTTTCTCGATAAAACAAAGAAGAATGGAGCTAAATGAAGCGCAGACAGAGAAACATTTCATAGGCCAGAGGTTCACCAACTCTTCTACTATATGAATCACTTAAAGAAATACTCTCATGGTTTGCTTCATAATTGCCATCCCATTGCTGCTTTGTGCATTCTGCTAAGAAGTGCTGTGCACACCACTGTTATCCCAAAGAATATAATGGCCAGCCAGTCAATCCAGCGGCATAGCTGGTGAAGCTGTCTAGAGTGGCTCAGGAGTGAGATGCTAACTTCAGGTCAGACTGCTAAGAACCAGAGCACAATCCCCAAATTGGTTGAGAGTTTTATACTTAGAATTCACTAACCAAGCATCAAGTGTTAACTCCTCAGGCACCATAACAGCCTAACCTCATGGTCACAGACAGTTCCCTTGGGTACTCTGGTCTCTCTTGCCACCATGCAAGTATGCCTTTTTGACAGATGGTTTTTTACGCCAAAAAAAAAAAAAAATCACGGTAATGTTCAGGTTACTTCCAGTCCTAAAGGACTAGTCTCTTACCCAACATCCATTGCACTTTAGATCTTGCACCAAATAAAACTCTAGTAGCCCCTCTTATAAAAGAATTATCTAAAGTTTTATTAGCTAAGAAAAATAAATGAGTTGTTTACAAGGTTAAAACAGGTAAACACACACACAAGTTGCAGTTTAGATTCCAAAAGGTGACAGAAGCTGCTGCAATATAGAAGCTCTATATGAACATTAGGGGTAACCCAGGCTAAGCAATTTGGGATTCCTTGCTTATGCTTGGAAATCGTGGCCTCCCAGGATACATCTACACTGCACACTTATTTAGAAATAAGCTATTCCAGAAGAAATATTCCAAAATAGCTTATTTCGAAATAGCACGTCTATATTACGGGGAAGTCTCAAAATCAGTCGGAGGCAGGTTTCCCTAATGTGGACACGCTACCTCGAATTAGAGCTCCAGGAGGCACTGGGGAGTAATTCGTTTGAATGGCCCTGGGGAGGAGCTATTTCAAAATAGCAGCAGTGGAGTGTCCACACTACAGCTATTTCGAAATAGCTATTTCAGAATAGGCATTATTCCTTATGGAATGAGGTTTACAGAAATTGGGATAAGCCATCCGTTACTTTGAAATAACTGTGCTGTGTAGACGCACCCCCAATGTCCAAGCAGCATGGACCCTGAGCTCAAGTTAGTGGGATGAGTTGACATGCAATGCAATTCACAAAGTCTTTGTTCTTTGTTTCATAATGGCTTATTTGGTTTCAATGGGCCTTCTTGGTGGGGAGGACCTAACGTCTTTTGCAGGCAGCCAGTATTGGACATTAATTAATACTCCTGTTTGATTTGCACAATTACAGGGGTTAACAATGCAGACACTTACTACCTTATAACACATAGCACAGATGTTATAAGTGAAATTAGGAAGCCCTTCTAGAATGCATTACGGTCTAAATGCATTCTTTACAATCTAAATGCATTCTTATAAACTTAACATCTATGTTAGGTAGGCCAGACTGATTTCAGCTATGAATCTGTGCATGTCATGCCTATGGGCACCTGGTTTTAAATGTCCCAGACAGTGAGGCTTCCAACCGCTTGCCTTGGCAGGCTATTCTGAAGTTAAATAATTTTACCACTTTAGGAATCCTAAATTATTCCTTTTGTTTATTATTCTCTAAGGGTATGTCTATACTAGCCCCCTAGTTCGATCTAGGGAGACTAATGAGGGCAACCGAAATTGCAAATGAAGCGCGGGATTTAAATATCCCGTGCTTCATTAGCATGTTCCCGGCCGGTCGCCATTTTAGAAATTGACTAGCCCGAAGTAACTGCCTGCGTCTACATGCGGCAGTGAAATGGGATTCCGAATTAAAGCCCTAACTCGAATTAGCTGTTGTTCCTCCTGCAATTTCGGTCGCCCTCATTAGCCTCCCTAGATCGAACTAGGGGGCTAGTGCAGACATACCCTAAGACTTCTTTTCTATCTTCCTTTGTACCATCCTAAGCAATGACTAACCCTAATATCATTCTTCTGCATTCATAAAGCATGCAGTTTCCAGGCAGGGAAATTCCAGGTCCTTTGCTGTAACAAAATACAGCCGCTGAGTGGTTTAACACAATGTTATTGATTGTAAAGCTGTGGTCAATTGAGTAATTTTCAGTTAGTTACAATGGGAGTTAGATGCTAAAGGTCATTTAAGATTTTGCATATCACTGTGGAGAGGCAGAAGACAGAAGAGGACATGTCAGTTGCCTTGCCAGTGGCAGCTAGGAATGTAAAATGCCTGATGCTAGTTCCTGTGGAAGAGAAATGTGCCACTTGAGTTGAATACAAATTTAGCAATAAAGTCTCTTTGACGAGGTGGGTCTTTGCCCACAGCAGCTTTTGCCCAAATAAATCTGTTAGTCTTTAAAGTGCCACAGGGCTTCCCTTTATTGTCAGGTGCACTGGTTATTTAGTAATTAGTTGCTCCATCTTTTGAAAGTTGTCGCAAGTATCCCTGGATGGTGAGTCCAGGTTTTTGTTAAAAGTTGCGAAGAAAAATGAGTTGTTTGTTCAGTCCAAGTTGTTCATGGAGGAATCATCTTGAATATCGAGAAATATGAGAGTATTTAGTCAGATGAGACTTTCAAATGAAGAACTATTTTAGAAGAAGCAGCCTTTTTAATAGCCTTGTTGACTTGGGCCACTCAAAGCCACTTTACTCTTGAGTTGTCTCAGAAGATGCCTCCATTTAAAGACATGTTGACCTACCAACCACTTCCCTAGGAATGCTGTGCATTCTTTAAGCATCACACACATTTGTTGTAAAATGAATCCATTTTTTAGATTTAATGCTTTCCAGAGGACACTGAACCTTTTCCGTTTGGAGCTAGCCTACAAACACCAAGCGAAAATATCACAAATAGCATTAGTGAGGGTGATGAAGAGCCTTTGACATTACAAATAATATAAAGCACCAAAAAACAGTGGATGGAAAATGTATTAATAGAAAATGCACGGAATAGAGCTCTTCTCTGGACACTAGCCCATTGCATCTGTCAAACACATGACAACTTTAGAGACACCTTACTGATCCTAGGAACAGTGTGAACCACATTTGGACGACTGACTTGAATAAATAAAGGACTGCGCCAGTTGTCATTGCTGGCAAAGGATCCCTCTAATCACACTTGCACAAAAGCTAATTTTAAGTATGTCTTGCTGGTTGACAGCAATAAAAAAGGCTTTTGGATATTATGCACCCTTCCTTTTCTGGATGGAAAAGAAAATTATTTTTCGGCAGGCTGTTAACCTACTAAGTCCTTCATACATAGAACGTAATGATACCTCTTCTAGCAGTAGCAATGCTTGCATCTGAACAACCCAAACCAATAATTTTATTTTAAAAAAGACACCATAACACTGACACTACTGTAGTCTCCTCTGTTTTTATTGTAAAAAAGATTTTACAATCTTCCCAAGGATTTTCTTCTTCCCAAGCAAGCTTATTCAGATGCAGGTCCCATCTGTTCTCAAGCCAAGACTTTAGGTGGGGGACATTTATTGTGTTTAAGAGTTCTTTCTCCCACAAAATACTAGTGAAGAATGACATCTGGATTGAGCAGGCAGATTGACTTTTGGTCCATGAGTGAACCAGGCATACTTCTTAAAAATTTATGTCCCCTTCTGCAGCTCTTGGGACAAGGTTGCCCACCATCCAGAATTGTCCTGAAATCTCCAGAAATGAAAGATGAATCTTTAATTAAAAATTGTCATGGGATGGAATCTCCAGGAATACATCCTGCCAAAACTGGCAACCCTACTCCAGGAGTTCTTCTCGAACGATGTTTTCCTTTTCCTTGGCAAATGTGTCCAGTCCATTCTTAATAGTTTGGTTCATGCTGTGGTTTATTCCTGAGCCATTAGTTTTAGGTTCATTTTTTAGCTTAGTAGTGTGTAAATTGTCAGAGATTGTCAGAGATGCTTGAATGCAATGGGTGAAATTGTGGCTCTTTTGAAATCAACGCTAAAACTTTCATAGACTTCCAAAAGGGCAGGATCTCACCTAGTAAGCAGGATGGGAGCCTGCAGCTGGTGGATCAGTGATTTAACTATGTTATGTCTGCTTTGCTCCAATGGGTAGCACAGGATATGTATTGGTTACAGGTTTATCCCGTTTCCCATGCACATTCCAAATCACCAGCACACAGTAGGACATGAGAGTCTGTCGCTGCTCTGAAGAAGTCCAAGGGAGCAACTACAATAGCAAAGTTCTTTTGGCAATCTTATGGACGACCAGGACATAATAGAAATATTGCTACAATTCAGTATAAAGACACATTCGAAGAGCTGTCCGTAGGCACAGAACTGCAACAGTGGGAGAGTTGTAAGTCGCTTTTCAGGCACATTGGTAGAGTGGGTTGTGAGAAGCTACACAGTCACTGTTCATATTTACTGCGGTCAGTCTTTAATGTGTATATACAACTCCTAATTGGATTTTTAGAATGGATTATTCTTGTTTTATACTGCAGCAGGAATCCTTCCCCTCTAATTGTGGTACGTGTTTTGACCAGGCTTTTCCTTGGTTTGAATTGATATAATACATATAAATTGCCTTGTAGCATCATAGTGTAAATTTTTATTATCTCTTTTTACTAGTTGAAATGTACAGTGTATTCAATTCTAATTGTGTTACAATATTTCCAATGAATTTTCTTTGTTTTCAAAATTAAACGCTTTAATCACACAAAAATAATTGGATTTAGTATGTATGATTCATAACTGTCACTAAGATGTGATTAAATTACATTTCCTTGAAGTGGACTATAACTAAATTGACCGTAAGTATTCTGATCAATACATGCATCAGAGAAGTAAAATCTGCTTTGAGATGCTGAGAGGTTTTTGTTTTGTTTTTGTTTGTTTAACTAAGATCTATATTTTAATTCAGGAAAAAATCCATTCACTTTCCCCAGCGGGTGAAATTGTTGACTGTGGTTGTGTTTAGAAACTGTCTCTGAGTAAAAAGTCCATATAAATGAATGGAATGTCACTTCAGCAATTAATCCCTTGTGCTTAATTTAAAACAGATAATGTTTTAAGAGCAGTGACTGTAAGAGCCAGATTAGAACAAGCTCAGCCCTAATAAATAAATGAAACGCTCCCATCACCTAATTCCATGCATGAGGCAGTTTCTGAATATCAAAAAGGACAGTTGTTTTTTCCACTTGTAAGTGCACAGTAGATCAGAACATTGCCCTGTCAGCAACTAATGTTTAAACCCACCTTTCGCATAGATTTTTAAGGTCAGCTGGGAATGTTCTGATCGTGTGGCATGACCCCATACAAAGCTCAGGCCAGAGACTTCCAACTCGGTTATTTCTGCATCAAGCCCATAACTTCTGCTGGGAGTGAGAGCAAGAGCACCTCTTTTTAGAGAGACCTGATACTGATTTAAAGACTTCAAGTTGTGGTGAATCCACCTGGTCCCTACCTCAGTTGTGTTCGCCTTTAATCCCCCGCCCCGCCACACACATTTGTGGAATGAATCTTGTGCGCGTTCATATGGAAGTGAGGTATGACACCTCACCTTCGTATCTGTGCACATAACAGCATTCATATGGTAGGGTGGGGCTGAGGGGTTTGGGATGAGGTTTCTGGCTGGAGGGTTGGGGATGAGGTTTCTGGCTGGAGATGCAGGCTCTGGGTTGGGACCAAGGGCTGAGGGATTTGGGGTGCAGACTGTCCTGGGGCTATGGCAGGGAGAAAGGACTCCACCCAGCTCCTCTTTCTGCAGCAGCACCTGGGCTGTGAGGGAGAAGCACTTCTCCCTCCTGGGGCTGAGTTGACGCCTGGAGAGGGAGGGGTGCCCCTCCCAAAGCTACGGTAGGACCTGGTCGGGGCAGGCTGCAGGGGAGAGAGGTTCCCTTCCCCTGGTTGCACCAGAGTCTGGCCTGAGGCTGAATTGACCTGGGGGAAGGAGGGCTCCCCTCCCCCAGCCATGTCAGATCCTGGCCACGCAGTTTCTCTAAGTACCTACTTAGAACTTACTAGGTTGCGGCACAGGTTACAGGGTGCTCTGGTTGTGCCAATGGCTGATCACCCTCACTGCTAAAAATGTGCTTTATTTCCAGAGCTAGTTACATATTCCAGCTTCTGGACCCTGTCAGCCGATGGTCAGGGCAGTGCATGTGTGTGTGTTACACCCGAGTCTTCAACTGCTGAGACACAAGGCCCCGTCGCAGTGGGCAGTCTAGGTGAGACTGACGGGTGCCCCGAGGAGTTTAACGTCCGTGTCTTTACTGCTAGGATCGGGATCTTTTCGCGGCGGGCAGCCAACAGGCCGACAGACGCCCCCGAGTTTACAGGGAGAGCTTATTACACCTCAGATTTTGACTGCTAGGATACACAATCTCTTCGCAGCGGGCAGCCTGGGGAGGCTGAGAGATGCCCCAACGGATCTGTCCCCTGGAAGTGACATGATCCAACGCTCAAGCTCTCCCTATATCTGTCCCTTATGACCGGCTGGAGTTCTTTTTAAAATTGTGCTTGGTTCTGTTACAGCAACTGAAGGAGTCAGGTCACATCTTAAACAGTTACTATTTTATTGTTACAGGGTAAACTTAGCTGTTAAATGCTACTACTGTGTCACAGATAACACAGCCACTACAAAGGACAGGACAGAAATTACACTAATAAGTCACTTACAGGTACCATGAAACCCTTTTGGTTCTCTGAGCTCTTATTAAATGCATGCAAAATAGACACCTAGCAGGTATATATTCTCACCCCTGCGTTCCAGACTTGGCGTGGCCAGTGTCTTTCTCTCAATCCCTCAGGAAGAAGTAGGGCGAGGTTGGGCATCCCACAGACCTCGGGAGACAACCAATACCTGCCAGCAGGTGTAGATGATTGGAGCTCAAATGGGGTGGGCTACTAAGCCCCTCTTTATACCCCTTGGGTCACGTAGGCTTCTTCCTGGTCTCAAGTGGCCAATTAGGAAAAATGGCTTTGAATGCCAAGTTTCCCATGAAGGGTGCAAAGCATAATTCACACCTGGGAGAATGCAGACAATGGGCACCTCTGGTATGTGATGGGCGAAGATTCCTCTCCTGGGACAGTGCAGGCGTGTCAATTACTGGTACTAGCCATCAGGGCGACGGGAGGCCCCCGGGTCATCAGCTAGCCCATTTACTGTCTGGTTTCTGTTTATTAGAGTCAGGGACAGGCAGCACACCTGCGTTCCCAGGGCATCAAAGGCTGACTGCCTTTCTCTTGCTCTCTGGGGGGAGAAAACAAGATGGGGTTCATGTCTGGCTACAGACCCTCATGGTGTGATGCCTACACTAGCTTCTTTCTGCCAGCTGGACATGTCCTCCTCAGGAGGCTGCCTCCAGCTGCAGAGGGGCAGTGCTGGCGACTGAGAGCCAGGGCTCTCCACTCCTCGGGGCTCCCCAGCGAGCACCCAGCTGTGCTCCCATCCCACAGTGGAGGAGGGGGCAGCCACACGATGCAGCTGCCCAGGCCTTCTCGCCTTCACTGGAGAGATCCATGCCTGGAGTCCAGTCAGCTGCTGTGGTCCCCACGGGGAACAAGAAGCCAGGGCCCTAGGAAGCAGCAGGGTTCCCTGCATGGAGCCAGGGCCCCAGAGGCTCAACTCAGCCAGGAACCTGGGTGGCAGCCTGGCTTGGAGCGGAGATGGGGCCGCAGCCCTGCTTGGGAGCCAACTTCCTTACAAAAGTCAAATTGCCACGACTTTCAGCTGCTGGTGTAAGGAGCGCAGCACCTGCACGAGTGTGGGAGAGGTAGCCATGTTAGTCTGTTTCAGCAAAAATAAGGAGTCCTGTGACACCTTAAAGATTAACTGACGTATCATTCAGGGCACAGGCTTTCGTGGGCTGCGGGTCACTTTGTCAGATGCATGAAGCGGACACTTCATTTTGGCAGGGATTTATACATCCATCTAGAGATGGGAGTGTCACAGCAGGGCTAATGAGGCTAAGTCACTCAGTGGATGTGGACCACTTCCAACAATTGATAAGAAGGTGAGAATACCCAAAAGGGAAAATTACTTGTTCAGAGCTGTTCCAATGGCGTCAAGTTTGCATGCGAGTTCCAGCTCCACAGTTTTACATTGCAATCAGGTTTTGAAGTTTTTTTGCTCAAATATGGCAACTTTCAAGTCTGTTACTGAGTGTCCAGAGAGCTGAAGTGCTCTGCTACTGGTTTTTTTGTGTTACCTTTCTTGATGTCTGATTTGTGTCCATTTAGTCTTTTGCGCTGACACAGCCTGATTTATCCAAGGTACATGGCAGAGGGGCTTTGCTGGAACGCGATGACATATAACACGTTTGTACATGCGCAGGTGAACGAGCCCCTGACGGTGTGGCTGATGTGGTTAGGTGCTATAATGGTGTCACTAGGGTACATGTGTGGACAGAGATGGCAATGGGGTTTGTTGCAGGGATTGTTCATGAGTTAGTGTGTGTGGTGTGTAATTGCTGGTGAGTATTTGTTTCAGATTGAGGGACTGTCTCTATGCAAGGACTGGCCTGCCTCACAAGATTTGTGAAACTGAGGGATCATCATCTAGGAGAGGTTGTAGATCCTTGATGTGTTGTAGAGGTTTTAGTTGGGGGCTGTAGGTATTGGCCAGTGGCAATCTGTTGCTTTCTTTGTTGGATCTGTCCTGCCCTGGCTCTATCAGTCTGTTTCTTCACTTCCCCACATAGGTATTATAGTTTTAAGAATGCTTGATAGAGATCCTGTAGGTGTTTGTCTCTGCACACAGATTGAAGCAAATGTGGTTGTATATTAGGGTTGTAGATAATAGATCGTGAGATGTGTTCTTGATGAAAGCTAGAGGTGTGTAGGTAAGTATAGTGGATAGCAGATTGCCTGTATAGGGTGGTGTTTATGTGTCTAACTACGCTAACGTAAAGCCTATGCCTCTTGTTGAGGTGTTTTTATGATGTTGGCAAAGCAAGAGAGTTACATCGTCGGGAGGAACATTTCACTGTGCCGCCACTGTTTTGTTGACAACAGTTGACTTTAGTTGACCAGACTTTGTAGTATAGAGAAGCCTATGCATGTTTTCCAGACCTTGAATTATTCTTGCTGCTCTTTTGTGAATTCTTTCTAATTTCTTCAACAACATTTTTGGGGCATGAATGCTGGAACTGGACATGTTGTTTCAATAATGGGCACAGGTGAAAGTGGGCCTATTTAGGCTAGTATGGTATACCAGCAAGAACCAGCCGCTGGTAGGAGCCCATACATGGCTGATGTTAACGCGAAAGCACTGCCACAGCAGCACTTTAAGTCGCTTCTCCTTTTACTCTCCTCCCCCCCCCCGGTGCAGCCCTGCAGACCGGATTGGGAGCCCTAGGCCATTCAAATAATCACTGGAGTCTTGGCTGCCTCCTCAGGCTGCTAGGGAAGTCTGCCCTCACCCCCACCCTTTTACCCATGGCCCCGCCCCTTCCAGAGACCCAGAACCCCTCCCCCCCATCTTGCCAGGGACCCTGACATACTGCTAAGTCCTGGCAGTTACTTTCACTCCTAGTAATGGGCTCACAGATGCCACATGCAGAGGTAATATCTCCTCCCTACTCCTATCTGATATTCCTCTGCTTACACTGTGAATAGCTGCATTTGTTCTCTTAATCATTACACTCTTAATCAGCCTGGAAACTCATGTTCATTTCTTTATCCACCACAATCCCTGAGTACTGTTCAGAGATACCGCTTTCCTGGGTAAAGTTCCTGACTTTTGTGTGACCTGTAATTTTTTATCCTAGAGGTAAGATCTTGTGTTTGGCTATACTGAAAATGTATGTTCTTCAGAGAAGGCCAGTTTACCAAGCAATTCACATGGTCTGTATAATTGACCTGGTTTTATCATTTGCCACTCTACCAATGGTTATGCCATCTGCAAACTTTACCAGCAAGAACCATATTCTCTTCCAGGTCATTGATGAAGATACTGACTAGAACTAGTTCAAGAACCTGTGGGACCCCACTAGAAATTCCCCAGTGGGATGATGACTCTATTTATTTATTATTTCTCAGCCATTTAAAAATCAATTTTATGCATGTTCCCTTCATTTTTGTTCTATGCTAATTTCTTAATCTGAATACCATAATTTACCAACTCAAATGCCTTACAGAAACCCAAGTCCATGAGGAAAACAGTCATTTTTATCGATAAAATTTGTAATCTCCTAAAAAAGTCAGGTTTGTTTGAGTAGACCTATGTTCCATAAACCCCATGTTAATGTACACTAATTATACTGACAATTTTTTTATTCACTTTTATTCCATATCAGCTTGGATTAGCAGCAGGCCAACCATCTGAACAGTTGACTTCCTCACCATGGCCATGATTTTACATTGCATTTCATTGCATTGGTACCCAGAGATGTAAATTACACTCATGCTTACATTGTGCTAGCTACTGTACGTAGAAATACTAAGCATAGCAAGGACTGAATTTCTGAGACCTCAAACCTTCCTACTTCCAGGGCCTTTTTACCCATTTTGGGGCCAACAGACAAATGGACTGGCATTTGTCCAGAAATAATATCTGCTGCTGAATGAGTTCATATAGACCACATTTATATTGGACAATTGATATCTATAGGACTGAATTGCTTCTTACTGTGTATTACCTAGACTGGCTGTACATTTCATCAACAGTTTTGAAAACTGACTAATAACTAGTAATGCAATTATGTGACCCCCTGCTGAATGACCTTCCAAGTGTACTGGAGTCTGCTTCACGGGGGAAAAAATCCCACCATTATGATTGCTAGGAACTGGAACCATTGTTGGAAGTCTCACCAGGTGAAGCAAAGATTGAATGAGCACAGAGATTAGTGAGGGACTGCCAGTGTATCAGGATCTGGTCCAGTTTGGCTAAGCACCTGATAATTTGGCTTCTGATATGTACTTTTAAGCTTTCAAGTACCTAAAAGGGTGTTAGAAGGAGGAGGGAGTAAAATTGTTCCCCTTAGCCACTGATGAAAGGACAAGAAGCAATTGGCTGAAATTACAGCAAGGGAGGTTTAGACATTAGGAAAAACTTTCTATCAGGGTGGTTAAGCACTGGAATAAATTGCCTAGCGAGGTTGTGGGATCTGCATCATTGGCGATATTTAAGAGCAGGTTAGATAAACACCTGTCAGGGATGATATCAGTCAGGGGTGGGCAATAATTTTTAAAGGGAGCCACTTTGCAAATGTCTGAAGTGGCTCTGGGCCACCCCAGAAGGGGCGGGGCTGTGAGCAGAAGGGGCAGAGCCAGGAGACTTCTAGAGCTCCTGTCATGATAATGAGGGTTAGCCAGCAGCCTGGGAACTAAGGGGTTAACTATACCTAACCCAGGTAAGGTTGGCCAATAGGAATGTAGGTAGGAATTTCAAACTGGGACAAAGGAATTTTTGGGTTTTTCCCTCCTTTGGTCTCTGGGGCAGTTTCTCTCCAGCTATTGAGGGAGGCAGACAGAATGTCTCCCTCCAAGAATAGACTCTTCATTCTCCTGTAAGTAGGGTAAAGTTTAGATAAATCCATTGGGTTTTATTGTTTTATGGTTTGGAAAATGGCATCTGATGTCTGTGCATTTAAAATGGGTTTTTCTCTCTTTTGCAACTAAGTTTGGGCCCATGGTGGAATTCCCCATGGGTATATTACTTTGTGACTTTTCCATCTAGTCATTATGCTTGCAACAGGAATATTGTGGTGATAATAAAAGTTCTTTCTCTTTTCTTTTATTAACCTGATATTGGTTAATTTTTGTGTCCTGGTTTTTACTTTATGGGTGAGATTTCCCAAGTGATCTCTCCCCTGGTTTTCTTATCGTTACTTGGGTGATAGCAGTGGAGTTTTTATCCCCAAAATCTAGGTTGTTAAGATTTTGGGGGGATGTTTTTCACCAAAGCCTGGAAAGATAAGGTTTTAGGGTACTTTTGCGGGCCCCCACTTCTGCATTTATCGTGCCAAAGTAGGGAAGGAGCCTTGACAGCTTCCCTGTCCACAGACCCTGATTGGCCTAGGTGTGGGGGAGTGCGTGAAGTCTTTGCTTCCTGACCCCAGTGTCTAGAGAGAATCGCCAGCTGTTTTTAAAACACCTGGCAGGTCCCTCTAGGTGCCATGGTGGGAGGAGACTTCACATGCTCACCACTGCCTCCAGGCTATTCAGGGCTTGGGGGTGGGGAGAACGCACAAAGTCTCTCGCCCTTGGCCCCCGCCCCCACGCGATGGCTAGAGAGAACCACTGGCTGTTTTAAAACAGCTGGCAATTCCCTCTGGTGCTGCATGCCCCTGGTGGGGGAAGGAGATTTTGTGCGCTCTCCCATCTCCTGGTCTAAACTGGCCTAGGGGCAGGGGTTGGCAGGGTGGGCTGGATCCAGCAGCTTGATGGGCTGCATCTGGCCCACAGAGTCTCTCTTGCCCACCCATGACCTAGATGATGTTTGGTTCAGCTGTGAGGGCAGGGGGCTGGACTTGATGACCCCTCCATTTCTAGTATTCTGTGTTTGAGAGGATGACGGACAGTGTCCTTATTCAATGTGTTATCTTTTTGGTTTTGAGGCCCAGCAGCTTGCAACCTGCTTCCCATGCAAACCAAGCTGACCCACAGAGTTTCAACAATTCCTCTGCTGAAACCTACTGAGCTGTAATTTGAAAGTTTCTCTCTCAGAATTTATTCTGTGCTTCCGAGATCACCACAACATCCTCTCAGCACACCAGGGAAGGCAGTTCGAGTGCATGCTTTAAAATCAGTCTGACAGCGCCGCAGGATCCTGTGGAGCACTTACTGCACCAGGGTAGGGGACTGGGCTGCAAAGACGACAAAAATACACGTGTGTTATACATTAGGAAACCTGCAGTCCCCACAACACCGGTGCCTTTGACCTGTAACGGGCTGAAAGAGTTGTAAGGAACCCGTAGAGGTGTGCCATGTAACTTTCTGTATTACGCATGCACACACACACACACACACACACCCTATTCTGTGAGGATGTCAGTAGCTCACACACACACACACACACACACACACACCCATTCTGTGAGGATGTCAGTAGCTCAGAGGCTATGGGCCTCTGCAGGAGAGGGCAGGTGAGTGAGGCTCTTCTAGCCTTAAAGTCTGTGAGTGGGAGGCCTTGTCTATACCAGTGGTATTCAATGTATGGGTTGCGACCCAGAATTGAGCTGTAGAGTGTCAGGTACTGGGCCTCCTTGCTGTAGGGTGACCAGTGGGGATGCTTCCTGCCTGTCCTGGCACTGCGGACCACGCTGCACCCCGGAAGTGTCCAACAGGTCTGGCTCCTAGGCAGGTGGGGAAGGCACGAGCTTCTGCACATTGCCACTGCCCTGAGCGCTGGCTCTGCACTCCCATTGGCTAAGAAGTGACCACTGGGAGCTGGAGGAGGTGGTGCCTGCGGGCAAGAGCAGCGCACAGAGCTGCTTGGCCACCTCTGCCTTGGAGCTGGACATGCTGCTGGCTGCTTCCAGGGTGGGCCACACTGCCAGAACAGGCAGGACGCTTGTCTTAGCACGTCCACTGCTGCTGACCAGGAGCCGCTGGAGGTAATCTCTGGCCTCAATTCCTTGTACCCATCCTGAGCCCCTTTAAACTCAGAGACCCCCAAACCCTTTATCCCTGGCCTCACTTCAGAGCCTACACTCAAGTGAAAATATATATTGGATCACTGACATCAACTAGGTCTCAAGAAAAAAAGTCTGAAAACCACTGGTCTACACTACCAAGTTGTGTCACCAAAAACTGCCTTTTGGTGAAAACAGTGAGCGCGTACACCCTGTAATGTGATTTTTGTTTGGAAAAATGCCCAGTTTTGGTGACAAAAACCTCCCCCCACCCGTGTCACTGGGAACTTTTTTCTTTGCCCCTCCCTTTCTTGTCAACAGAACTGGCTTCTGCCAGTATCCCACAATGCTTGTCCCGGTTGTTCTGTACAGTGTTCGGATCTCTGCGGCCCTGCAGGCATACGCCTCTCTCCTTTCAAAGCTCCAGGAAGCATCTGACAGCTGAGGGTGCTGCTGCCTTTGCAGGACAAAGAGCAGATCATTGGAATGCAACTGTGCTGCCCTGCACCGGGGAGTACAGCAGCAGGCAGCCTTCTGTTGCAGAGAGAGCCAGGGTAGAGACTGCTGTGCTGCTTTGACATGCCTCAGCACAGAGAGCTCACAGAGCTACTCATGCTATGTCAAGGCTGTTCCCCACTCTGGCATGACAAATGCAAAAGCGGGGGCCCGCAAAAGCACCCCAAAACCTTATCTATCCAGACTTTGGTACAAAAGCTTCCCCCAAAGTCCTAATACTCGGATTTTGGAGAATAAAAACTGCTCTGACTCAGACAAAGGAGGGAAAAAATAAAAATTCTTTTGTCCCAGTTGGAAATCCCTACCTGCATTGTTATTGGCTGACCAAATACCTGGCTAGGTTAACCCCTTAGCCGTCAGGCTGCTAGTCAGCCCTCATGGTTATGACATGCTGCCACCTCCAGCAGCTGAGGAGGCTATAGGAGAACTCGGCGGGAATCCCAAGTCCATTGTTCAAACTGTCGATAATGGTGCCCCCAGTGTGGATGTGATCTGTCAACAGAGGGAGTAAACATGAACACCCTCTGGCGATGTTTGTTTTGTCGGCTTTTGGATATCAACATAAGTTTTATCGACAAAACTTGGCAGTGTAGACAAGGCCTAAGAATTGTCAGGTCAAGTAACCATGTAAGGTGGGATGAATGGGTCATTAAAAGACCAGCTGAAAATGATCAATTTCAGTGAAGGATCTGGAAAAGCAATGGGACCCCCAATGAGTGAACTGACATCTATCTGCAGGGGAAATTCAAGCATGTGAACTCAGCAAGAGTCAGCAGAAGGAGGAAGATGAACTCAGAGATGATAGGGGTTAAGGTCTCACATGGAACTGACAGCAAGACAGAGCCAGAAATGATCCCATAGCAGCTTAACTGGTACTGGCCTGGCCAGTATGGACTATATTTTAGCCTTTACTGCTTGATTTTGTCCTAAGGACTTCTTGATACTTTGCTCCAGTTGGCTAATAAATTCTACTCTGATTAGAAAAGAATGCTGAGGTGCATTGGAGCCTGAAGAGTGTGTGTGAAAAAAAATCAGACCAGGAGACTTAAGTTAGACTTGCTGGGCGGAGCTCATGGTTGGTCTGGCACAGTGAAGGGGTTGCTCCCAGGAACTCTTTAAAAGTTGGGGCATAGCACAAATTCTGTAAATCTGCCAGACCAGGGGAGCAACTTTCACCTGTCTTCTAAAAATTTGGACAGTTTTTATTAACACTCCTAGCAATTAATTGGTGGCCTTGAAAATGATTAACCCACATTCATTCAGTGTGGGTTTTCATTCCTCTGAAATGGTTGACTGTGCTTTGGCCTCCATGCTCATGGATTTGATCTTTTCATTAAAAGAATAGAGGCCTGTGTTGCCTCTTTTTTTAGATTGAGATTTCAAGGTCAGTTCCTACAGATGACCCAAAGAGGGCTCACTCACTCTTTCCCCCTTCAGCTTGGTTGACTTATACATTCCTTCACCTCAGGGACACCTGTTCTCAAAATGGCTGGAGCTTAGCGCAGCTTTTCAAGGACCAGTTATATGAGGCTGGGCAAGCCACTTGAATTCTGAGTCTAGGTTTATCCATTAAAAAAAAAAGATATTCAAGTATGCAGGGAACTATTAACTTTAACTAAAGCTTAATTAAAATTTGTAAAGCACCCTACATTCCTTGGGGTCAATGTAAATAAGAAGTAGTGGGGATGGTGGTGTGAATGATAATTGTTTCTTTCTAAGGTTTTACACAGTAAGCTACATCTAGAGGATGACTTGAAGTCATATTTGGAATAACTTTCATTGGATAGTAGCACAGCCCTCAAAAGGCCAGGTAAACTCTCCCACCTCCAAAATCAGTTTTCCAGTACTACTGCAGTAGAATCTGACTTGCAAATATAACTATTTTTTCTTAGTTTAGGGCTGTGGGATGCAGTTGCTCTCCCTACAGAATTTATAAGCCAGATTCTGAGCACTTTTAGATGGAGACAGATCTGGAGAATGTCTGCTAAATTCAGTTACATCATTCCAAATTTGCCATAAAGTAAAAGACAGAATCTGCCCCCACAACCCCTGTGACTACTAATCTCCAAACCTTAAACCCTGTTACCATCTCTGGACCTTAACAGATGAGAGAAGTGAGCAAGTGCGCCTGCATTATTAAAGACCCACTGGCACCTTCCAGAGAACTGGCAAAGAAATGTTTCCTTGAATGAATAAACAGCTCTGTCTGCTATATATTCCCTGTGCTGCTTTTTCTTTGTTCTTTTATTGTATGAGGTGTTTGCATGAAAATGAGAGTTTGAAGAGTTCTTCTGCTCCTGCTGCTTTTTCCCCACCTGAAGGCATAATCCTCACTTGGACATCGCAATTAGTTGCTGCGTGAAGGATTACAGTGTCAAAGTGAGGATTACGGCTTTGGCTTCTGAGTGAGCCCAGAGAGATAATGAATCATCATAATAAAACAAATAGGAAATTTTAAAAAGTATTTTAATTAAAAAAAATTAAAAACAAAACAACCCCCCCCACAACACCATGCATGACTAGAGGGAGACAGAAGCCAGAAGATGTCTTAACAGAGTTGTTTCTAAATAATTAAAAAAAAAAGCTTTCCAGGAGGCATTGTCAGCAGGATGTCTTTCACCAGAACTATGGCAAATTTGGGACCAAGCTGCATCTGCCCACATGGATGAGGGAATGGAACCCAAGGGAGCCAGGAGGTGACCTCAAGGAGTTCTTGACAACTTTATGCCTGTGGGTTTGGAATTCCACATACAAAAACAGGGAGATGCAGTTCCCAGGATCCATGGGAAAGGAGATCTCCATTACCTCAGAGGGGTGGTCCCACCCCTATTCCCTTAGGAGCCATTTTGTGATTGGGCAGGTAACATGAGTATCCCCAAAACCTGTCTCTCTGAGAGAGGGTGCTGGTAAGAGCTTGAGTTAGTGGAAATGGCATTAGTTTAGCTATGGATTTCCCTTCAGAATTCTCTACCTCAGAAAATAAGCAACAGACTACACAATATATCCACCTCAGCTCACTCTCCTCAGCAGGCTTAGAAGAGACAGACATCTTCCCATGGCAGCTACTCCGGCAGCAGAGGGACTGAGCCAGGCAGCACTGGCCCCTGGCTATATCAGTCTGGTGAACAGACACATCAGAGGGTTGCAATAAAACATAGATCAGAATACCACATGAAAATCGAAGAGGGGGGAGGGAGGGTTAAGCTGCATGCTGAGTCTCAGGCTTAAAAATGCATTTTATTTTATCATCGCTTTTCTTTTCACAGCATGCTTGGCATTTATACTTCGGAGGGGTCAGGAAATAGAGTTTTATACAGGAAAGGGTTGGGGATGGGGTGGAAAGTGCAATAAAAGGTTGAGGGATTTGAGGCAACATTATAGATGAGCAGATGTCAAACAATCCGAAATTGATAGATGGACCTCTTGAGCCATAGGCTCTCTGCATGTTATGTTTGGTCAGCATTAAGTTTTCAACTGAGGGATTTAGATTATGTTAAGGAACAAGTCTGATGTTCCTCTGTAAGAATGTTGAACTCTGCCAAAGCCTGGTTTGAGACCCACTGGAATCAATGGGAGTTAGTCCTATGGTGGGGAGTTTGGATCAGGCCCGGATAGCACATGGCAGACAGCCAAATAAAACCCAGGGTGCTGAGGAAAATGATTCCTGAGCAGGCCAGAAAGGGATACATTTGGTGAACAAATTGTTCATTGTAAACTGTTTGCTCAGCTCTACTAGTCACCTGGGTGTTGAAGATGGATTGGTTTTAATCCTTATTTATTTGTATAGTGGTAGCACCAAGGAGCTCCAGTCACAAACCCAGACCCACTGGTGCTAAGGCACTGTGCAAACACAGAACAAAAAAGACATCCCCTGACCCAAAGTGCTTTTATAATTGAAATATATATTAAAAGACGGCTGTTGGAGGCAGGCAGATGGGGGATTACAAAGAAACAATGAGACAAATAAAAGCTATTTTTGAACATGCAGGTGCTATAGAAATCTTTCATATTAGTGAGAGGATATTCTTCATCAGTCCAAGGGTCTAAGCCTACGTGGTACTGAGTACCAATGGGGACACTGCATCATTGAGGAATTAGCAGTCCTGACTAGGAGGCAAAATGTTCAGTAAGTGCAATGAAAGGATGTCTGATTATGCAAATATAGGGATAGGTCTGATCCCAAAATAACACCAGGAGCTCTGATACCCAAAGCAAGTACTGAAAGCATTATGAAACTACCTTCAATTAGGGAACAAATCAATGTTGCTCTTAGCCTGTCCTTCCTCTGGTTGTTTCGTGATTGGCAGAAATCTCTAGGGATTAAGTTTTCCTGTTTGTATCTTTTCAGTTGGTGTTTTTTTCTCCTCCTTCTCCTTTGAATGGGGGATGCAGTGTATACCAGCCAGCACAGTTCCTTAGGGTTTTGGTTTCACCTCTAAGCCTTCTTCAGTTGCTAGAAGAAAGAACACTTCTGATTAAGGAACTGACTGACTTACCTCAGGGGCTGAGTCACCTGTGAGATGCATGAATCCTTGTCTTTCCAAGTAATTAAGGAGTGTGAATTCTGACCTTGGTTTTATGTGGTAGGTGTCTGCTTTCTGCTGCTTTGCTTTATTTCAATAAATACTAGACAACAGTTTAGCTTCTCAGTGAGGGTTATGAAAAGCTGCAGTGGGAAGGAAAAATACCTAGTATTATGTGCTCTGTAGAGAAGGAGAATTAAGCTTTTTGGGAGCTGTTAGTCCAATCTTTCATCTTCTTCTCTGGGTTAAATAAACATACCGGCTAGAGGATTTTCTATTGGAATAAGGCAGGTTTTGGCCAGTTTGGCTGGCTGAATCCCAAAATATCAATAGCCTTCACATTTGACAATGAATCACTGAAAAGTAACAAAGCAATGGCTCTATTTAGTAAACAAAATCATTTTCAACAGTAAAGAAAAAGTGTGAGGAAGTAGTGTAATCAATAGAGAACGTCCTCCTTCAAACAGGAGCACCACCTTCCTCCTTGAAAAGTTACAAGATTGTCTTAAAAATCATGACATTAATAAAAAACAACGTTGGGTTCCTTTCCTTTGTCTTCTGGATTTTAAACCTTTCGGTTATACTCAATCTTATTTTGAAGCTTTTCTTTGGATACCAAGGGGACTAGAAACTTTCAGTGAGCAAGGCTGGAATAATCCCAGCCACAATAAATAATTTACCCTGTGTTTCTCAGCTATTTTAGGTTGGTAAAACCCTTGTTTGACCATTTTCAAGACCCCATTTATAGTAAATGTAAGAGTGAAAAATGTATCAGTGCTAAGCTCATATAATTTAGAAGGGCAGGGAGCCTACTAATGGTTGGACAATGGTGACGGTGGAGTGTGTGAAGGGGAAATAAAATATTCCTTGCTTTAGATTGTAATTGTTGATGCCATACAATCCCCAGATTGCCTTTCATGACTACTTAATTGAGAAAAGTGTATTTCATTTAAAGAACATGGATTGTATATAGAGCCAAGTAGCAGCAAATGCAAAGCAACAACTTAAAATACAAATTATGCCTTCCAAGTTGTATGAAAATATCAGCGAGGTTGAAATTTTATCATTATTTGGAGAAGAACCGAGGGAAAGCCTATATCACATTGGAGTGCAAGAGAGAGCAGGATCTGGTTCAAATGGTCCTTATACACATGAAACTCCCATGTAAAATCAGTGGAAGGTCTACTTGATTAGGAATGGTAAGATCAGGCTTTGTGATGATGGATGACTTTGCATGTCCTTTGTATTAATAACCTGTATTAAAGTTACAAGTCTGACTTTTTTTGCAACCTAAGCTTTCCGTGCTGGAGTTGAATGTGTGGTTTCAGCAACTGCAGTTCGTTCAATGGATTACAAACAAGCATCTTAAAAATAATAATACTTGTATTGCCCTTTTCATCAGCTGCCTCCAAAGCACTTTACAAAGGTGGTGAGCACCTGCATTTTGAATTTGGGGAAACTGGGGCACACTGAGGCGTCATGACTTGCACCAATCAGGCCAGGAGCAGATCTGGGAATAGAATCCCAGTCTCTCAAACCTCAGTCCAGTGTTTGCTACACATGCTTTCAGTTGCACATCCAATTTCCTGTTCAGCAGGATTCCAAGTCTTCTATAGTATTTGGGCTTTGTAACAATCCAAGTAAAAGCAACTGGAGCATTATTTGTGAGTTCACATGACTTTCTGAATAAGCACAAGTGATAAAATATTATTGCCCCTGTTTTGAATGTGCTGTTCCATTAGCCATAATGTTGCAATAGATAAACTTTGCATATTACATTTTGCATGTTCAAGTTCATTAGTGATAACATGAGTGGTTTTGTTGCTGACTACAAAATTCTTTGCTCTGTGTAAGATTCTTTGGAAAAGAGATGATTAAGGGGGGATATAACAGAGGTCTATAAAATCATGATTGGTATGGAAAAAGTGAATAAGGAAATGTTATTTACTCCTTCCCATAACACAAGAACTAGGGGTCCCCAAATTAAATGAATAGGCAGCAGGTTTAATACAAACAAAAGGAAGAATTTCTTCACACTACACACAGTCAACCTGTGGAACTCCCTGCCAGAGGATCTTGTGAAAGTCAAGACTATACAAGGGCTCAAAAAAAACCCCCTAGATAAAGTAATGGAGGATAGGTCCATCATTGACTACTAGCCAAGATAGGTAGGGATAGGTCCATCATTGACTACTAGCGAAGATGGGTAGGGATAGGGATAGCATCTGTTTGTCACGGCTGAGAATGGGCAACAGGGGATGGATCACTTGATGATTACATGTTCTGTTCATTGCTTTTGGGGCGACTGGCATTGGTCACAGTCGGAAGACAGGATACTGGGCTAGGTGGACCTTCGGTCTGACCAAATATGGGAATTTTAATGTTATTATGAATGAATTAAAAGTTTGGTTTACCACTCAGATTAGACAATCACATCTTTCCTCTCTTTTTCGGTGCATCTTTAAGGGTAAAATTTGTTTTACATAGAGTGAAATATTATTATTTATTATTAAAGTTATTGCAATATCACAGCAGAGTAATTATGACCCAGAGTAGAATATAACAAATGTAGGCATTGATCCTGCAACTGATTGTTCACCTGCATTCTGTCAATGGTAGGACTGGTATCTCAGAAGCCTCAGGGATGAGAAAAGGCTGCATAAGTCTGTTTCACAAAGAGAATAGCTCAGATTCTTCTTCTGCCATCAATTCAAACACATTAATACAACATTTTCCCTTTTACCAAGAAAGAAAAGCATGCATTTCAAATAAAAATGCAGTGCTTGGAAGGTGAAAGTCTCTGGTTGAAATACACAAGCAAGCAGTCCAACTCCCTCCCCTGCTTTTTAAAAAACTATCTTATCAAGAAAAACGTGAAAACAATGCAAATAGAGGAAGAAATCTCAGAAGGAAATGTGTCACCAGCAAAACATTCCTCTTTCCATTGCAGTTAAAATCCTTTATTGTATGGCATTGCCCTTCCAAATAAAACAATCCTTGGTCCTCTGGGTTTAGCCTCAGAGCATACCCTAAATGCTAGCAGGCATCGGGGATGGAACGAGGGGTGCTGCTGCCACACCCTCTGGCTTGAAAGGGTTGCTATCCTAGATAGGGTTTCCAGTTAAGTTCAGTGACTCTTAGCACCTCCCTATACAAATTGTTTCAGTGCCCCTGCTTGCAGTAACCCTTTTCCCCCCCAGTCCATTGCTTTTTAGAACGTTACATCATAATTCTCCATGCAAAGTACAAAGCATCTTTGTTACAAGGTGAAAGTCCATTGAAAGCTTCCAAAGTATCAGACGTAGATTTTCAAAAGTGGCTAGTGAGTTTTGGGTGTCAATGTAAGACCCCTCAAAGGGCTTATTTTTCCCAGGGAGTGCACTATACCCACCTTTTGAAAATCAGGCCCCTTTCAGGTATTTAAACTAGAGTTCTGAAACATTTGGAATCACTAGTAACTTTTGAAAATCTTGGCCTCACAGTGTCAGTGTTTCCTAGAGTTGCTGTGTCTAGGTCCATAATTCCTCTGTTCTGTCTGTGTTCACTCTGTCTGTGGCAGTCAGTGCACGGTCTCTTCTCAGAATTTTAACTTGCAAACAAATGATCATGGAACTTAATTTTTCCTATAATTTCTCTACTGACAGCGCACTGGTTTGACCATGTTGTCACAGTATTGGGATAATGGCAACTCTGACCCCTTTCCTGGCCGCCTTCAGGTAACCCATTGAGCTCTCAAGCCTCCAGCAGTCAGCCTGTTTCACCCAGTGTCATACACCTTGCTCACAGACACTGTGGGAGGTTTCAAAGCCTTTCCAGAAGGGCTTTGCCATCTTGGTTAAAGTCTCATGTCAGATCTTCAGAGTGAGTCAGAGCCAAGACTCCTCTACATCCCACTTGAAACAATTCTCTGTCCTTTATCTGCAGGGCTCCTTGAACCTGGTCCAAAACAGTATTTGAAATCCCTCCCGGGGGTGGGTTTTATTGCAATTTTGTTTCCCTATCTAGAGATGTGCAGTAGTTACCCTTTAGTTCCTGATACTTCATTGGTGCTGAGTGACTTCCCCTCAGTCACTACATTGCTTGTTTTGTTTCAAGAAAGAAGTTAACCCATTTATCCCTGTAGGTAACAATACAAGGTGAAGGAAAACAGAGTCATACATGTTTTTTCATAAAAATAAATGAGACACTTCCCAGCTTTCCACACCTAGTAAAAAGGCAATATCCTCATCTTGCTAAAATCACAAGCTTTGATTCAGAAAAGCATTTGAGTGTGTGTTTAAGTCCTATTCAGTATAGAATTTAAGCATGTACTTAACTGTAAACATATGCATACAGTCCCATAGAAGCAAATGGGATTTAAGCATGTTCTTTAAATTGGGGGGTGGATTTAAACACCTGCTTATAAAGTGTTTTGTTGAATTGGTTCCATAATACTGTGCATGCTGCGAAGATCAAATTCCTCCTCTTCCTAGGGCCTGGATACATCACCAGAGAAATTAATAGCAACATAAACCAAGTTCTAGCCCAACCCTTACTAGCTTGGGCTGTTCCTGTTGGACTTCTCTGTTTCAGTCCCTACTGTGATACTGTCAGACCAGGTGCCAGCACAAATCAGGTGCCAGTTCATACCAAGGTCTCCATGTCACAAATGAACGCTGATGACCGTGGCTTGCATGACTTCAAGTGGCGTTGAAGGACATTGGGGAACCCCTGGTGGATAGGGAGGCGTTTGTTATCCTCAAATAGCCAGACTTCCTGGATTAGCTCTCACATAAAAGACAAAGTTTGTAGCTAAGGTGCAGTTGACCTGGGAGAAGTGACTGGGACGATCCTGAATTTAGCTGTGATCCTTCATATAATAGGCCATCACAAAAGTATGCTCCCCTGGTGGCAGGATGTATTGGAGTACCCGAGGGAACTGCTTATTTAGGCTGTTCTGGTGTCTGATGAGTTTATACTCAATGATAGGTGAAATCCTAGTATAGAATTCCCAACCAGTTTGGAGTGTTTGCCTTGGTTCTCAACAAATTTGCCTTGGGATGGAAACCCACCCTCTTAAGTCACTGCAGGCTGTGTTACACCTGTGTCCCTCTGCCTCAAGTTGCATGTACAGCATGTAACATGAGAGGACGCCTGTAAAACTAAATGGACTTTTTATGAAGAGAACTATGGACAGCAGAGCCTCATCGGCAGCTAGCCCTCAGCCACATGCACACAGACTGACATCCTGGGTCTTCTCTGAACACTTCCCTCCTGCAACCTGTGCTCTTCTCTCCAAGAGCCAGGCAGGAACTGGTTGTTACACCTAACTGAGTTCTCTCCCACATATCTTGTTTGCTGGGTGGGGTTGTAATAAGCCACACTTCCACAAGGAGGGCCTGCTCCAAAGACCCTGGGTGTCAGTGGAAAGATTGCTGTTGACTTGAATAAGATGCCGCAGGCACTGACTTTCAAAATTGCCAGGGGTGCCTGATCCTGGCTCTGCACCAGCCCCACCCCCACTTCACCCCTTTCATTTTTGAAAGGGTGCGTGATCGGCACAGCACCCGAACGTGAGTATACAAATGAAGCCCAGGATATTTAAATACCGGGCTCATCTGCGCTTTCTAAGTGCCTAATCTACATCCCTCTGTCAGCAGAGGGATGTAGTTTAGACACACCCTGGCTATGTCTACACTGGCAGCTTCTTGCGCAAGAACAGCCGTTCTTGTGCAAAAACTTGCCTGCTGTCTACACTGCACGCGCAAGAGCTCTTCCACAAGAGGGCAGTGTAGACAGGCAACATGAATTTTTTGTGCAAGAAGTCCCTATGGTTAAAACGGCCATCAGAGCTTTCTCGTGCAAGAGAGCATCCACACTGCCATGGATGCTCTTGCGCAAAAGCACGTGCCAGTGTAGACGCGCTCTTGTGGAAGACTTTTTGCGCAAGAACTCTTCCGCAAAGCAGTTCTTGCGCAAGAAGCTGCCCGTGTAGACGTAGCCCCTGTGTCTGGTGTTTATATGAAAAAAGATATTTTCAGCAATTAGCTCTGTTGACAGCGGGGAGCTTTTTTGGCAGATCCTGTATTCCTCACAGTCTAGACGTAGCCTGTGAGAGGATGATCTTTGGTAAGTGATTCTAATACCTTCAGCAAAGCTAATTGCTGAAAATATCTTTTGGGAAAAATAATGTGTATGTAGTGCATGTGAAAGCAAACAGACACAATATGGGCAGCAGCTCTGCATTACCTGCTTCTCCAGCCACCACACGGACATTTTGGGTACACAGAAAAGGAGTCTTTGGTGTGACTGATGACAGGCCTACAATTAAAACACTTCAGTGGTTAATAAAGCTTGAGTGCTTTACTGAAGGTGTTGTTAATCCACCCCCATGCGGGATTATGGGAGAAGCTCTCCTGTTGACATAGGACTAGCTACACTGGGGGATTAAGTCAATATAACTGCATTGCTCAGGGGTATGGATATTTCACGCTTGCACTGATGGATGTTTATAGTGTAGACATAGCCTCAGAATACCAATAGTTCCTATTGTGATGCTTTCTTTTGCTTGGAGGAGAGAGCTATGTACTGTAGATTTGAAATCCCTAAACTATAGAGAGCCAAATTCATTCCCTAGTGAAATGACATTGCAGTCAGGGACCTTAAACCAAAGCTGAATTTTAGTGGGGTGTTGCAATTAGCACCAGTATGGTCCAAATGCTCTTCTAGGATCCTCTGATATTCTTTCCTTATGTGGTCAGAACTTCAACTCATTGGAAGAGCAAAAGACTCCCAGAATCTTTGTTGTGCGAATTTAAATGACCAATATTGCTTTAAGAGTTCTTATTTTTCAGCCCCTGTGGTTTTATCATGGCATAATGCTGCTTTGAGATTTACTGTTTATTTCCTCAGGTTTAATATTGCAGCAGAAAGCTTCAGTTGACATTCAGCAGTGTTATTAAGCAAATGTCTGAGCATAAGGCATGATTTGTTTTTCTTGTGAGTGACATGACCATCCTTTCCATTAAATCAGAATGCAAATACTATCTTGGGATCTAATATTCTCCGATTTTTCTACTGTTGAGCAGGGAAGTCACTCTGGATTACAGTTGTTTTGCATTCATAGACTGGTGGCTTCTAAAATCTCTCGGTAGCAATTTAATTTCAGTTTCACACTCAGAATAATAGTCATATTGGGTCTGACCCAGATCCTAGACAAAGCAGTGGTAAGGTTCCTATAATTGTCATTAGCCAGAGGAAGTTACAAGCACTCTAAATAACAGATCATCTCAAACGTTGAACATTAAGGTTTAAAATATAACATTTCTTTTGTGATGGGACAAAGAGGCCTAATCGTTATTGGGCCCCCATTGTGCTTGGGATCCTGTAAATCAGAGGTCAGTGCAGGTTCGATTTCTGTAGTTCGGCAGCATCTGTTGTCTGGCATTCCTGTGGGTGCTCCCAGGCTGGAGCACTCCTGGGGAAAAGCTGGCTCCACGCTTAGCAACTCCTCCCCCACTCTCCCACCGCAAATTGCTCATCTGCAGACTCAGGCTCCGGGAGGGAGAAAAGGACAGCTTAGGGGAAGAGGCAGGGGGCCTGTGGAGTCCCGTGGCCAGTGGGAGGGGCCAGGAGTTCAGCTTGGTGGCTGGGGGCCATGGTGAGTGGCAAAGCCAGGTACACAGCCTGGCATTTGCAAGGCTGCACTCCCAGCCCCCAGCTCTACAGCTGCCCTGCCTCTCCTCCTGAGGTTCCCTCCCATCCATTCCCACTTGTCCAGCCCCTCTGCAGCCACCGGGCTGGAGCCCTGCAGCCAGTGGCAGCAGGGGGGCTGGCATTAACTTCCCTGGTCTGGCAGATGCCCTGGTTTGTGACCAGGCAGGTCCTAAGGGTGCTAGACCAGGGAGGTATAACCTGTATGGACCAATCTAGTCTGACCTCCTGTGAATCGCTGACCACTAAATTCCCCCTAATTTCCCTTGTACTGAGCCCTAGTAACACATGTTTTGGCTTGAGCATATTTTCCAGAAATGTGCTTAGTCTTGGCATGAAGGTGTCAAGTGACGGAGAACTCACCACATTCCCAGGCAGTTTGTTTCACTGGTTAATCTCCCTCGTTGTAAACAAACCTGCTCCTTATTTCTAATTCGAATTTGTCTGGCTTCCGCTCCCAGCTCTAAGTTGCTCACTGTAAGGCTTTCCCTCCAATCGTGAATCATTTTGATGGCTTTTTTCTGCATGCTGTTCATTTTTTCAACATGTTCAACACCCTTTTAAAAATGGAGACTTGTACGCAGTATTCCACTGTGTGTTTTGCCAGTAGTGAATACAGGGGTGAAACCACCTTGCACCTCCCACTCCTCTGCGCATACATCCGAGTTGGGGTGTGTGCCCCACCCTGACCCTGCAAGGCCTGAATTAGCCAGATGGGCCCAGTCAGCTAACTAGGCTGCAAACAGGGTAGCTTCAGGCTGGAGTCTGCTAATTAGCAAGAGGATCACTTCTATAGGACCTCGTGGAGCCGGTATAAGCCAGGAGGCCGGCAACAGAAGGGGCAGCTGGGAAAGGCTGCAGTCACTCCTGGGATGAGGGAGGAATGCGGGGAGGCTGCAGAGATACATGGCTTAAAGCGGAAGGGAGGAAGGAAGCAACTGGCAAACCCTGTGGAGTGGGAGAAGCCAGGAGTAGCTGAGGATTGGCAGCAATGTGCCAGCCTTTGGTTGATGTGTCCCTGAGCCAGAACTGGGTCTTGAGGAGGGGCCTGAGCTCCCCTACCAGCCACTTCAGGAGTGGCCATGTAAGGCAGTGAAGCAGATGACTGCCTGGGACTACTGGAGAGCAGGAACTTTGATGCCCTGTGCTCAGGAATGGGAAACCACACTAGTGACCTGGCTGGAAGGCTGAGTCACGAAGGGGCCAGCTGCAGTTCTGAGAGCAAGAGGGGGTGGCAGATGAGAAACTGATGGGCTGTAACTGCTGAAAGGGGCACTAGCCTTTACTGAGCTAATCCCTAGACCCACTAGCAGGTAGTGCCACCCAGCGGGGGGGATAGCAAATCTCCTGCAACATGCTATTGTAGGATCCTATTATCGCCTTTTGCCACAACATCATGCTGGGAGCACGTGTTGCTTGTCCACCGTGAGCCCAAAGCCCTTCTCGGATAGGGTTGCCAGATGGTTTCAGAAAAAATACCAAACAACAACCCCCCCCCCAAACCCCCCCCCCCACACGCCAGGAAAAAGTTTGTTGAGGAAAAAAAAAAAGCGGCCCCTTTAAAAACCATGTGATGAGGCTTTTTGGCCCTAACAAGCTGCCAGCGACTGGCCACCATCTTGCCTCCCTGCGCCGGGCTGGACAGCTCCCTGGTAAGCACTAGGGTTGCCAGGCTGCCTCTGTATTGAGCCGGCCAGCCCTGGATTTTTGCCTCTGTGACGGATCGGGCCAGGTCTGGGCACAGCTGAGGGCATCTGCTCAGGGCAAATTGCTCAAATTCGGGGCTCTCTATAGCCCCCAGACTGGAGACCTTCCCAAATAGGCCACAAACCAGTCCCACAGAGCGCTTCAGCTGCCTGCCTGGCCAGCCAGAAGCCTCACGAGCAAAACCCCTCCAGCACCCCAGCAATATCCATGCCCCAGATGGCCCTGGGCCTCATACACAGGTGAGGGGTTTTAGAGCCCAATCTCACCTTCCCCGAACAAGTTCTGTCCGGTTCCAAGAAACCAGCCATAGATCCCGGGTCAATTTACACTCTGGATCTTACCCACAAATCACGCTGAGCCAATCCTTTAGAATCTAAAATCTAAAGGTTATTACTAAAAGAAAGAAAAGCATGAGAGTAAGGTTGTTAAAGTATCATACATTACATGCATTGAATCTCTCAGTTCTCGATGCAGGCTTGCAGCAGAGATGTTATAGCTGCTGGCTTAAAAGTTTTTGGTGTACATCCTATGTCAGGATGGGTCCACAGTTCCTTCTGGCTCCTCGATCCCTGCACTGCTGCCTCTGGGATGAAGAGCTGAGCTGAGCACCAAGATGGAGTCAGCCACATGGCATATTTATATTCCCTCCTGGCTTCTTCCAAGCTGGAGAGAGTCACATGGCCAGTGGCCAGGTGTGTCTTTGGCCTCCAGAGGTCCATTGTTCCCTGGAGCTTTGCTTATTAGCATGTCCATGGGCAAACATTCCCGTCCCATTGCTCTGCCTCAGACAGAGAATCTTTCAGCATCAACACAGAGTACATATTTATAACTTCACACACAGACATTATACAGGTATATGAAGAGCATATACAGAATCCATAGACAATAAGATTTGTTTGACACCTCACGTGGCCCCCTTTGTACCAACTTTTGGGGCAAACACTACCCCCCCCACGGGTGAATCAGTGATCTGGCTGCTCCCCTAAAATCCAGTAACGTGATAGCCTCCTGGACGGGAAAAAATCAGAAAGTAAAGACATTTTAGGTGTCTGGAATTTTCTGAATTTTTTTACCGGACAGGAGGCGAAAATAACAGACTGTCCAGTTCAATACTGGACACCTGGCAACCCTATTCTCAGAGTCTCTTGCAGGCGGCTGTGTTAAAACCCATGTTGCTGGTATGGGTCTAGCTTACCAAGAGATCCTAATGACTCTGTATGACAGCCCTCCCCTTGTGACATTCCCTAAGAAGACTGAGTCTGTGCCCGAAGGAGCTTGCTGTTGAAGAGTAAGATTTTTAAGCCTGTTCCCATGGGAGTCAATGGTAAAACTTCATTGGCTGCAGTGGAAGCAGAGTCAGGCCAATGCCAAGTGCTTTTGAAAGTCTCACCCCGAGACTTGACCTTAAAACTACTTTTTATGTAAATAGGGGGAAAGAACTAAAATGCTGTGAGTTATCTAAGGCCCTGAACCTGAGGAGAGCTGAGCATTGTTGGCTCCCCTTAAAGTAAATAGAGTGAGGATCCTTGTGGGATCAGACCCTAAATGATCACAATATGAATGAGAGGCACTAGCAAGTAGCAAAATGCAAATAGGTGCTGTACAACATCCAGCTCTATCAAGGCATCTTTCTCTATTGTACTGTTGCTACTGTCTTAGGATTTGTTGGAATAAAGGCTGTCCCTTGTGTTCAGCTCTATGGCTATGTTTAGACTGCATCCCTCTGTCGACAGAGGGATGCAAATCAAGCACATCGAAATTGCTAATGAAGCAGGGATTTAAATAGCCTGTGCTTCATTAGCATAAACATGGCCGCCGCTTTTTTTGAAATGGAGTTTTTTCGGAAAAAACCAACACTATAGACATGGATCTTTCGAAAATAAACCCTTTTTCGATAGATCCTGCACTCCTCAAAAAATGAGGTTTACAGGATCTGTCAAAAAAGGGTTTATTTTCGACAGATCCGCATCTAGACTGCGTTTTTTCGGAAAAAAAAAAAAAAAACCCCTCCGTTTAGAAAAAAAAGTGGCGGCCATGTTTATGCTAATGAAGCATGGGATACTTAAATCCCTGCTTCATTAGCAATTTCGATGTGCCTAATCTACATCTCTCTGTCAACAGAGAGGTGTAGCCTAGACACACTCTACGAAGTGATGAACATAGAATTATAGAATCATAGGCTTGGAAGCGATCTCAGGAGGTCATCAAGTCCAGTCCCAACCCCTAAAGCAGGACCAACCCCCAAAGAACCGACGTGAATTACTCAAACAATCATCTTCTCCGATCTATAAAAATATCAAGCTATTTCCAGAGCTGAAAGGCTTCCCTGTTCACCCCTCTGTCCCCAGTTCCTCCCTTACCAACATTTTTGTGAAGGAATAGAGTTAGGGTAAGTAAGTGCATTAAAAATGTTTGCAAATAGACCTCAACTCAAACCTGCTTTTGTGAAATGGACTCTGAATTTGTTAGGTGAAGTTTTGCTTTTGCTAATAACAGCTAAAAGTAATTGCAGGTGAAGTGGATAGTTCTTAAAGATCTGATTGTTAAAGCTCCTTTTTACTGCTTTGGCCACTTTAAAGCAAGCGAGCTAACTTTTAATACACTAGTACAATGTAAAGGGGCTTTAACATGAATGTAAATCAATGGAACCCCATAAAAGGTCCTTTTATAGCTCCTGAGCAGTGAATGAAGAGAATGGGGCTGGAGGAATCTGCCTACCTTGATCTGCCGTTAGGCAGTTTAACAACCTTGAATTATGCTCAGTGTGCAAGTTCACCTGCATCTCTTGCGGGCTGGGTTGGAGCTTTTCCTCCAACCCCGTTGTTGTTCAGCACTTTCTATTCTTACGGATGGGCAAATGTTAATAAATCATGCATGGAACTATGCTTTCATTGCAATCAATCTTAATAGGATTTATTGCTATGTAACCACATGGTAATATGTTCCCTCTTCGTACTTTAATGACACTTCTATGATCCAGAAGTAATTACTGCTCGTTTACTCTTTGCTATGATTTAGAAGTCAAGCGTGGGGCTTGCCTGCAAAGGGAAATTGCTGCTCATTAAGGGTACATCTACACTGCACGCATATTTCAAAATAAACTATTCCAGAATAGTTATTCCAATATAGCTTATTTCAAAATAGCATGTCTACACTGCAGGGAAGCCTCAAAATTAGTCCAAGGCAGGCTTCCCTAATGTAGACGTGCAACCTCGATTTAGAGCCCCACGAGGTACTGGGGAAGAACAACTTAGAATGGCCCTGGTGAGGGGCTATTTCGAAATAGCAGCAGTGGAGCGTCTACACATGCCTTATTTTGAAACAGCTATTTTGGAATCGGCGTTATTCCTCATAGAATGAGGTTTACAGATTTCGGAATAAGCCGTCCATTATTTCAAAATTATTTCCAAATAACGCAATGGCTGTGTAGACGCTCACCGTGTTATTTCGAAATAACGCTAGTTATCTCGAAATAACGGTGCAGTGTAGACACACCCTAAGATATAGTGTGGAGTAGCAAGTGTACTTTTTAAATTCTCATTCTAATTCCCCCTATGGGCACTCTACGGCTGCATCTAGACTGGCATGATTTTGCACAAATACTTTTAACAGAAAAGTTTTTCCGTTAAAAGTATTTGCACAAGAGAGCGTCTACACTGGCATGTGCCTTTGTGCAAAAGATGTGCTTTTGCACAAAAGCATCTGTGCCAGCATAGACGCTCTCTTGCGCAAGAAAGCTCCGATGGCCATTTTAGCCATCGGGCTTTCTTACGCAAGAAATTAACATTGCTGTCTACACTGGCCTCTTGTGCAAGAATACTTGCGCAAGAGGGCTTATCCCTGAGTGGGAGCGTCAGAGTATTTGTGCAAGAAACACTGATTTTGTACATTACAATGTCAGTGTTTTTGCGCAAATACTCGCGGCCAGTGTAGACAGGCAGCAAGATTTTGCGCAAAAGCAGCCGCTTTTGCGCAAAATCTTGCCAATGTAGACACAGCCTGTAAGTGTGCAGAGAGCTTTTGTGTGTGCATTAGTGTAATGCACTCTGAAAGTGTGCTAAGCTAAACTACCTAAGTGCACTCTTCAGGTGCAGTAAGTGTCCACATGGGAATTAGTGCGGAACAGGTAGGACGCTTTAAATTTACATCCTATCTTAGTGAGTGCTAACTTCCCCATATAGAGAAGCCCTTGATCCTTTGACCTGTACTAAGTGCCCAGCAAGTATCATTTTACATGCATAATGTAATGGCTAGGTAATTGGTCAATAATAAACGAATAAAGAAATGGTCATGAGACTTTTGACCACGGAATTTAAATTGTCCATAAGCCGTGTAGCAACAGAATAGCCATTGTGCTTAGCTTTGGTAAGGGGAGACAGGTCATTTTTGCTATTTACCTTCTAACAGAGGGCTTACAAATTTTCTGTAGGATTCTCTCTGGCGGTGGTGTTAAATACCTGTTAGTTTAATTTAATCTCTTCAGGACCTGCCAAATCACTTTTAAATGAAAATGTAATGCTGCCTGGAGCTGATTTATCTCAGAGGATTGACTATTTATTACAACTTAAATCTTATGTGGATCCCTGGGACCTGGATTGAGGCCATTAACTAATTTAACATAGGCCAGTGAACACAAGGTAAAAGCTTTCTATGCCAACCAGTGCTGAAAATAAACCTTTGGGTAAAATGCTTTTCTCCCATTGTTGCTCAGAGCATCATTCACAATAGAAGAATCTTGTTGCTCGTATTTAGCTGAAAGCAAAGGTGAAGAGGAAAAAACTTACTATTGAATAATAATAATAGACAATGACATTGGAGCATTGCTGGGTAGGGCTACATGGTACTAACCATGACTGCTTTAAAAACAAAGCAAAAGAGTGAATAATGCCATTGTGCACTGCCTCTAAATACTGAGGCGGTAGCAATAGTCAATGGTCTGGAAGTGCCCCCACCACAGCTGGTATATCCAGAAGAGGAGGGATTTGTAATTCCCAGTATTTCTGCGAAAGTAGCTTTTGGATAAAATATACTCAACAGAAGGTTGTAACTGTTGAGAAATGCAAAAGCGATAGTTTCTTTTTAAATGGGAACTTACATTTTCTATGTTGGAGAAGTTTGGCAAACTGATTAAAGAATCGTATTTCCATCTTAGTTTTTCATCTTGGCCCTTTTCCATGCTGTCGTTTGATCAAAGAAATTGTCTTATGATGCACTACTTTAAATAAATGCTGATAGTTAAGAGCAGTGGTTGTCTAGGTGATTTAGATTTATATTCCTATAGTCAAGGCATTTTGGCATAAATCTGTAGTAGACTTTGGTGATTTTGGTGTCTCAGTTTTGAGACATCTTAAGATGGCCTGTCTTTTTTTTCCCCCAGACAAATAGGTTTCCACATCCTGTTTCTGGAACTTTTTGTTCAGAAACATAGGAATGCATAAAAATGTTTAAATCAATCTTCTGAAGTTCAGAAAAGTCTAGATAAGTTCATATTGTAGCTGAACTAGCTCACCCATACACCCTCCTGCTACATGGACATTTCCTTGCTTTAATCTCTAGTATTGTTTCCTTTGGAACTTGGCTGTTTCCAGGTCCAAAAGGAGAGTCTGCTCTTGGGAGGTGTAGGTTTTCAGCACCTCTGAGGACCACGCCATAAATTTCAGATTTAAAGCTGTAGAAAACCTCTGTGTAGCTTGCAAGCTAGTCTCTTTCACCAACAGAAGTTAGTTTCATAAAAAAATATGTTCTCACCTACTTTGTAGTTTTAAAATCTAGTTGATCCTGTCTGAGCTGAAGTTCTGGAAATAGCTTACATTTTTTCTTTCTTGTGTAATAACTGACCCGTGGGTAAATATTTTTCTCTGGCTTAGTAGGCTATTGAGCTAAATTACTCATAGGTTATGCAAAGCATAGAGAAGGGTCAGTGAATGGACAGCACAAGCACATTTCATCTCTGCTGCAAAAGAACAGTCTGATCTATTAAAATGGAAAGCTCACCCAAACTTGCATCCATTCATTTGATGACTTGACCTTCACCAGGGGATAGATGATTTATTTCAGAATTCAGCCTACTTAAGTCTTTTTCTTGTGGCTAACAAATGCCGTGATCTTTATAAGTGATTATGTTGCCGCAACTGTCTTATTATGGCCAGGGACCATCCTTCAGCCTTTGAAAGGGCATGTTGTGTGCTCTGATGGAAGCCCTGCAACCTCTGCCTGGGTATAGCCTCGTCTTCATCTCATCCCCCCCCGTCAGGCCCCGTTTTTGGGCAAGACCAGCAGGGGAGGGTGGTTCTTCCCAGTTGATTGGCTGGCCTCCATGTGGGAATGTATAGGGAGGCAGAAGATTCACTGCATCCACTAGCCCCGAAGCAGCCCAGAGCTTCTAACAAGAATTTGATTTCCCCCTTCAACTCCTCATGGGCAGTGATTCTGCCTCCACCGTCTGTAGTCCAAAGGCTGCACAGGCTGAGACAAGTCACTGTAGTGGTAGGTTTGTGTGTGTGAACAAATTCTTACTATAATAGGGTATGTCTACACAGCAAAGTTATTTTGAAATAACAGCCGATATTTCGAAATAACTTTACTAGTGTCTACACAGACAAACCGCTATTTCGAAATTAAATTGAAATAGCGAAGGACTCATTTCGAAATTGGTAAACCTCATTCCACCAATTTTGAAATTGCTATTTTGAAATAAGCACTGTGTAGATGCTTATTTCGAAATAGGGGGCCTCCAGCCCTTCCCAGTGTGCCCTGGTGGCCACTCTGGGCACAACCAAGAAAACTCCTCTCCTTCCTCCCTGGGCCCCCCCCCCCCCAGAGTCCTTAAAGAGGTAGACCCTGGCCACAGTGCCTGTGCCAGCCCAGAGCCAGCAGTCGCTCCACCTGAGCCAGTGGCCCCAGCATGAGCCAGGCAGTCAGTGCCAGCCAGCCCTCCACCGCTCCCCAGGACCAGTCTGCCAGCTCCCAGGAGCCTGCCAGGGGCCAGAAAAGGTGGGTGCCTGCCTAGTCCAGTGCAGAGATCAAGAACCTACTTCAGGTTTGGGGGGATGCCTCCAACGTCCATGATCTCCGCACTAGATGGAGGAACGCGGCCGTCTACAGGCGGATGGCTGCCAGCCTGGCCACCAAAGGCCACATGTGAACGCAGGAGCAGGTTCGCATGAAAATAAAGGAGCTGCGGCAGGTGTATGCCAGGGCCACAGGGGCAGCTCCCAAACAGGGGCAGACCCAGACCCTGCCCCTATTTTGATGCCGTGGACTGCATCCTGGGGGGCAGGATGGTCTGTGCCCCCCAGGTGGTCATTGACCCTGGGGCAGAGCTTGCTGCCTCCTGCTACGCCAGCCCCTCCTGCCTCCGCAGGTACCGCTCCTTCTCCCATTCCCACTTCTTCCTCCCCACACCCCCAGGGAAGCTGAGGCCCCCACACCTGCGGTGCTGGGAGACAGTTGGGTCGGTGAGAACCACAACTCTGAGCCCTGAGCTTCTCCTCCCCCTTCCTCCCTTTGCCTCCCCCTGCCAGCTCCCTCCTCCCAGGTTTCCCCTTCCCCTCTCCCACCCTCCCTCCTCCCCTCTCCCACCTTCTTTCAGTTTCACCTCAGTTATGTTCAATAATGAGGCTTTGTTGTAATGAACACGTGTCTTTTATTGTACAGCAGGAAGGGGGTTTAGGGAGGGGTAAGTGGAAGGACGTGAGGAAGGAATGAGGCACAAGCCCCCAGTGGGGCACACCGGGGAGAACTTCCAAACAGGGTGTTGGTGGAGGTTGCTGAGGAACCAGAGGAGCTCAGCTGGAAGGTTGTGGTTGAGGATGGTAAGAACAGACAGGGCCTGTTTTGGAAGCTGTGTGTGTGTCCATACCTTAGATACATATTTAAGAAAGGTACTTCAGGAAAAGCTTGTCTTATTTTGTGTTAATTCTGATATACCATAGTGGAGAATACATATTAAAGAAGTTAACTAGCAATGGCTCAAAAAAGTTGCCAAGGGCAGAAAACACTCGTTCTCCTTCTCTTTGGGAGGACACTCTTGATTCCAAGAGGGTGACATTTTTTATAGTCCTTTAAATATATGCCTTCTGCATCCGTGTTAAACACTGGTTGCAGGACATGACAATTGCAGTCCAGTTCCCTTTTTATAGGAGAATTCATTGCTATAAAATCTGATGACATCATGTTTGCTTAATGTTTTTATGATCCTCTAGAGGAAAAAAATATATAGCCTGTTATAACATTCCCACCACACAAATCTGGGGGAGTTGATGTCTCATATACAGTATGACCTAGTACTTTGTAAAACATTCAATCATCTCTATAAAAAGGGGGACAAAAACCACTACACAAGCTCTTTCTATATAAAGCTCCAAACATTCATGGGATGAAGATGAAATAGTTTGGTTCCTGGCCAGCTGTTAGCTAGACTATACGCAATACATGTTCCACATATGTGATAACGACACTGGCTGTACATTTCCAAAACACTTATGTGAATTGGGACCTTTGTCACTTTTGAAAATAAGACCTTACATGCTTAAGCGTATGTACCTTCCCAAAATATCAGTATAGGTCTTACATTGGTCCTCCTTTCATAGTGATTAACCTCTTTCTTGCTTCCCCGAATCTCCAATGGAATTTGTCAATGGATTACATTGATGCTGAGTAGAAGTCAAATTTAGGTAATTTAAATGATTCATAGGTTCTGGAAAGCATGTTTTTAAATATAAGAATCCCTCTTTAGGGACTATCACTTAGAAATTCCCAATCACAATCAATTCAATAAAAAATAAAGACTGCAGCTTTTAGTTCAACCACCAGTTATTTGGCTCAGAGCAGGAATTAACAGGAGGAATTCTGTGGCCTGTTCCCTGAAAGAGATAAAGAATTAGACTGGATGACCAAGTGCCCCTTCTGATCTTAAAAACTACAATACTTAACTTCCTACTCATCCTGAAGCAAAGGGCATCAACCAAATCAACGTATGAGCCAACCCGCTGATCGCCATAAAATCACCTATTTGCATTTGCTGTGCACGAAATTATGCTTTTTTCCTTCCCTGGGGCTCGGGTTGGGGGGAGAGGGGAAATAGGACAAAGGGTAAATTTGCTCATAACTTAATTTCTTCAGAATGATTTTTGTCCAGAGAAAATTTTAAAGTTTAAACTGAAAAGAGAAATTAATTGATGAGGTCTAAAGCTGACATACTGTTGATATGTTAGTCCTTTAGGCTACCCAGAAAATATGCACAATGTTGGAGTTTTATAGGCACCTATAACTCAAAATATATTGCTTTTCTGACAGTACTGGTGCAAGAGAATTAAAGGCTAACGTTGCAGTAGACATTACATAACTGAAGTGTTTCCAGTTATATCTTTTCTGAACATTAAATCAAGCCTGCTCTTGTGGAAAAATAAATAGGTAATCCTTCTGCATATATCTTTTGAGATGAGTAACTGTGTACGATGAACATAGTTGTGGTTGCCAATTTTAGGGACAATTTATATCTTCAAGTCAGCTGCACAGCTGTGGGCACCTGCATGGCCCCACAATATGCCAACGTCTGTATGGCTGACCTCAAACAACATTTCCTCAGCTCTTGCCCCCAAGACCCTTATTCTACTTATGCTACATTGACAACATCTTCATCATATGGACTCACAGGAAAGAGACCCTGGAAGAATTCCAAGGGGATTTCAAAAACTTCCACTCCACCATCAACCTTAGCCTGGACCAGTCCACACAAGAGATCCACTTCCTTGACACTGCAATAAAATTAAATGATTTTTCCACCACCTTATCTTGGAAACCTACCAACCATTATACTTACCTACGTGCCTCTAGCTTCCATCCAAGACACATTTCCCAATCAACTGTTTACAGCTGGGCCCTAAGATACAACCAGATTTGCTCCAATCCCACAGATAGAGACAAAAATCTACAGGATCTCGATCAGGCATTCTTAAACTTAAATACCCACCCAGGGAAATGAAAAAACAGATTGGCAGAGCCAGACGAGTACCCAGGCATCAACTTCAAGAGAGGCCCAACAAACAAAATAACAAAACACCAATAGTCATGACCTACCGCCCCCAACTTAAATCCTTCCAGCGCATCATTAACAATCTACATCCTACCCTGGAAAATGATCCCTTACTCCCACAGGCCTTGGGGGACAGGCCAATCCTCACCTACAAACAACCCCAACCTGAAACAAATTCGCAGCACACCACGCAGCACATCTCCATCATACTCACCCAGGAACCCATCCCTGCAATCAACTCCGGTGCCAACTCTGTCCACACATCTATACAAGCAACATTATCACAGGACCTAACCACGTAAGTGACAACATCAGAGGCTCATACAACTGCACATACAATAATGTGATCTATGCCATCAAGTGCCAGCAGTGTCCCTCCGCCATGTATTTTGGACAGACTGGACAGTCTCTACAACAAAGGATTAATGGACACAAGTTGGATATTCAAAATGGTAACGCAGAGAAACCTGTTGGGGAACATTTTAACTTGCCTGGGCACTCACTAATGAGTGTAGAAGTGACTGTATGCGTATAAAGCAATTTAAAAAACCATCTGGAGAGAGAAACGATGGAACTTGCCTTCATATGTAAATTTGATACATTTAACCAGGATTAGAACACAGACATGAACTGGATGGGCCGTTATGTTCAACATCCAAATGATATCAAAAGCTAAGTATTGCGTACTTACAGCCTATTAGCCTCATTTAGCATGGACACTCTAAATGACAAGATGTTTTTCTTTTTTCCCTCCCCATCTCCCTCCTTTTTCTGCTATTTATTTTGTACCTCTGGATCCTTTGCTCCATTCATCTGAAGAAGTGGGTTGTGCCCACAAAAGCTTATGATGCTATCTATATTTTTTGTTTGTCTCTAAGATGCTGCAGGACCATTAATTGTTTTTTAATTTTTTACAATTACAGACTAACATGGGTACCCCGCTGAGACTTTTAGGTGTAAATGGTAGGCCAATGTGCGAAGTTTTCCCTTTCCATGAGAATTTTTGAGAGTTTGGGAAACTCTCTCACGTGCATAAGTTCTTTGCTGAATAATGATGATATCCTGAATCAAGGACTAAAACTGCCCAGGACCTATCACAAGATGTGTTCTCTTGCTGAACACCTAGGGTATCATAGAATCATAGAATACTAGGACTGGAAGGGTATGTCTCGACTACATGGCTCTGTCGCCAGAGCCATGTAGATTAGTTTACTAGACATACCCAAATGAAGCCACGATGTAAATAATCGCGGCTTCATTTACATGAAAATGGCTGCCGCGCTGTGCCGGGGATCAGCTGTCCTGGCACAGCGGGGCAGTTTAGATGCGCCGCGGTCGACAGGGAAGCCTCTGTCGACCGCTCCGTTATGCCTCATGAAACGAGGTTTACCAGAGCGGTCAACAGAGGCTTCCCTGTCGACCGCGGCGCGTCTAGACTGCCCCGCTGTGCCGGGACAGCTGATCCCCGGCACAGCGCGGCAGCCATTTTCATGTAAATGAAGCCGCGATTATTTACATCACGGCTTCATTTGGGTATGTCTAGTAAACTAATCTACATGGCTCTGGCGACAGAGCCATGTAGTCGAGACATACCCGAAGGGACCTCGAGAGGTCATCGAGTCCAGCCCCCTACCCTCATGGCAGGACCAAATTCTGTCTAGACCATCCCTGATAGACATTTATCTAACCTACTCTTAAATATCTCCAGAGATGGAGATTCCACAACCTCCCTGGGCAATTTATTCCAGTGTTTGACTACCCTGACAGTTAGGAACTTTTTCCTAATGTCCATCCTAAACCTCCCTTGCTGCAGTTTAAGCCCATGGCTTCTTGTTCTATCCTCAGAGGCCAAGATGAACAAGTTTTCTCCCTCTTCCTTATGACACCCTTTTAGATACCTGAAAACTGCTACATGTCCCCCCTCAGTCTTCTCTTTTCTAAACTAAACAAACCCAATTCTTTCAGCCTTCATTCATAGGTCATGTTCTCTAGACCTTTAATCATTCTTGTTGCTCTTCTCTGGACTCTCTCCAATTTCTCCACATCCTTCTAGAAATGTGGTGCCCAGAACTGGACACAATACTCCAACTGAGACCTAACTAGCGCAGAGTAGAGCAGAAGAATGACTTCTCGTGTCTTGCTCACAACACACCTGTTAATGCATCCCAGAATCATGTTTGCTTTTTTTGCAACAGCATCACACTGCTGCTTCATATTCAGCTTGTGGTCCACTATAACCCCTAGATCCCTTTCTGCCGTACTCCTTCCTAGATAGTCACTTCCCATTCTGTATGTGTGAAACTGATTGTTCCTTACTAAGTGGAGCACTTTGCATTTGTCTTTATTAAACTTCATCCTGTTTACCTCAGACCATTTCTCCAATTTGTCCAGATCATTTTGAATTATGACCCTATCCTCCAGATTAGTCGCAACCCCTCCCAGCTTGGTATCATCTGCAAACTTAATAAGCGTACTTTCTGTTAAGTTTGCAGATGATACCATGTATGTCTACACTACAGCGTTATTTCGAAATATCTTATTTTGAAATAGTTAATTCGAAATAAGTTATTTCAAAATAATGCGTCTACACACAAAATGTATTTCAAAATAGCGTTTTGCTATTTTGAAATAGCGCGTCCACACTGAGTGGACGTTGAATCGCATTTAAGGCCGGCTGGAATCAGGTCCAGCAGGGCATCAGGTCAGGAGTTACTTTGTATGGCTGCTGCCTGAGGCTATCTGAGGCCTGTGCTTAAAAGACCGCCCCCCCTCCCCTTGGCAGCCAGTTCTCAGCTTTCCCTGGTTGCTTGCCTACTTTGATGAGGGACAGCAAAGCATTTTGTCTCTGCGTGCTCTGGTTGCCCTTTCTCAGGACACCACAGCACTCTGCAACATGGAGCCAGAGCTGCCTCTGGGTACTCTGGTGCTTCTCATGGACATGTTGCTGCGAGCCTGGATGCACTTTCTGCAGGCTGCCATCCGGGAGGTCCATCGGGGGGCTGTCAGTATCCAGGAGGCCCTGCGGAAGAACTTCCACCTGAGGAGCACTAAGTGCTTCCCTGGTCTGCCCCACTGGGGGCTTGTGCCTCATTCCTCCCCCATGTCCTTCCACTTACCCCTCCCTAACCCCCCTTCCTGATGTCAAATAAAATACATGTATTTTCATGAACACAAACTCTCTTTATTTAACAAAACTGGGGGGAAATGAAACTCTGGTGAGACTGGGGAAAGGAGGCGGGAGAGGGGAGAAGAGAGGGTGAGAGAGGGGAGGGGGAAACCTGGGAGGAGGGAGCTGGAAGGGGGAAGCAAGGGGAAGAAGTGGGAGGGGAAGCTCAGGGCTCAGGGTTGGGGGTCTCGCCAGACCAACTTGATTTTCATTCAAACCTGCTCCTGGGTTCGCATGTGGCCTTTGGTGGCCAGTCTGGCAGCTATCCTGCCATAGATGGCCACATTCCTCCATCTAGTGTGGAGATCATGGACGTTGGGGGCATCCCCCCAAACCTGAATAAGGTCCATGATCTCCACCCTGGACCAGGAAGGCACCGGCCTTCTCCGGGCCCCGGCAGGCTCCTGGGAGCTGGCAGACTGCTCCTGGGGAGTGGTGGAGGGCTGGCTGCCAGTGGCTTGTTGGCTCATGTTTTGGGGCCACTGGGTCAGGGGCAGTGACTGCTGGCTCTGGGTTGGCAGGCTTGGAGCTGGCACAGGCACTGTGGCCAGAGTCAACCCCTTTAAGGGCTCCGGCTCCGGGGAGGGGGGAGGGAGAGGAGTGTTCTTGGTTGAGGCTGGAGTGGCCACCAGGGCACCCTGGGAAGGCTGGAGGCCCCCTATTTCGATATAAGTGTCTACACAGCACTTTTTCGAAATAGCTATTTTGAATTTGGTGTTATTCCTCACGGAATGAGGTTTACCAAATTCGAAATAAGCGCTCCACTATTTCAAATTAATTTTGAAATAGCGGTTTGGCTGTGTAGATGCTAGTAAAGTTATTTCGAAATAACGGCTGTGATTTCGAAATAACTTTGCCGTGTAGACATACCCCTAGAGTAGTCTTTTGAGGGTGCGTTGCTTGACTTGTTGCAGAGCTCTGCTCAGAACTACTGTCAAACTAGAGCATTTGAACAGTGGTTCAATGCACCATGATCCTCTAATGACAATAAAAATTACATGATCCTACGATGTGGGACTGGAGCCCTATCCCACTTTAGCACCCCCTCCACAGGTGCATTGGGAACCCAAAGTTCAAGCCTCACTGCAGGGCAGGTTTGGGCAAAGCTGAAGCCCAGGGCTTCAGCCCCATGCAGTGGGGCAGGTCCCAGTGAGTCTAACTCCAACCCCGTCAAGCCTATTAAAACAGGGTCCCAACTCCAGTGTGGGGTTTAGCTCAGTCTTCTGGCCCTAGGTGGAGCTTGACTTTCCCACAGGGAGCTTGCACCCCCTTCTTCCAAGAAGCCAGTTGATAATCTTTCCCCTGAGCAGCTGTGAAGAAAGAGTAATGGGCTGAGCTATGATTAATCCCCTTGTTCACCAGGGAGCAGACTCTGATCTCTAGTCATGCTTTGGGACACTTGCATTCACTGCTAATCCCAGACTGAAAGAACTAGGCAAACTGCTTCTCCAAACGCTCCTCCTGGAAATTCATATAGCGCCAGGTAGGATGCCTGGAGACCAGATCCCAGCTTCAAGCTATGAATGCATGAGGCACTCACAGGAGTGTGGGAGGTGGCTTATCTGAGCCAAGGGACCTTTCGTGGGAGGTGCTGAGCAATTCCAAAGATGCACCAGCAGCCCATTAAAATTAGTGCGAGTGGATCTCCTCCAGGAAGTGCCCCTGCTTTGCAGGGTTCAATGGTAAGGGTGAACGTCTGAAAATAAATGGGGCACAGGCCTTGTTTGGGCCTTTGGCCCACAGGTGAATAGCACAGAAAAGGTGTGCAGTGAATCTCAGTTCTGGACATGTTGCGACCTCCACAGTCATTATGTGCAGAGGATGCCTGAGAAAGTGGGATACAGTATGAAACTCTCATATTTTAAAAAATTGGGTAGTGACTAAGCAGACTCTAAGGCTACGTCTAGACTACAAGCTTCTTTCGAAAGAGAGTGTCTAGACTGCAACCACTTCTTTAAAAAAGCGAGCCACTTTTTCAAAAGAGAGCAACCAGGCAGTCTGGACGCTCTCTTTCAAAAAAGCCCTGTTTGCATTCAAGAATGCCTTTTTTCGAAAGAGCACTTCTGAAAAAAGGCATTCTTCCTCGTAAAATGAGGTTTACCATGGTCGAAAAAACCGCCGCGTTCTTTCGATTTAATTTCAAAAGAACACGGCGGCAGTCTAGATGCAGGGGAAGTGTTTTAGAAAAAAGGCCACTTTTTTCGGAAAAAACCCTGTAGTCTAGACACACCCTAAGTGAGATTCATCTCTGTGGATGAGGGGAGTGTTTTGTTTGCATTTGGTGGGGTGAGATAAAATAAAAAGAAGGAGTTGCACACGGGTCTAACTCTGTCAGGCAAGGCTCGCAAAAAGTGTTTTAACTCATGGCCATGCTGCGTCCTTTCAAGTCTGTGCTGTATCTTCCTACTCACTATGTTTAATTACAGAAGCCGCCGCTACCATTAAGGGGGGATGGAGGGAAAAGAACCACCCGTTTGCTTTTTCACCGGTGCACCAGACCGTACCAATTTTAATCAAAACCAAAACATTCTTGGTTGGGGAGGGATGATTTTGGAAGATTCTCCCTGAAATGACAGATCTTTAGTCCCTGCTACAAACAGATTCTGTGCCCAGCTGTCTGCTGCTAATCCCATAGGATCATGTCTGAGTGCTGAAGCCCTGCTGTCAAGTTACCTTTCTGAAAATGAAATCATTAAAATTTTAAACATACTGATTTTAATTCTCTTTAGGAAGCTTAAAAGAGAAATGTATCGTTATTGAGTATTTCTCTCTCTGTTGTACCTGTGTAATGATCTCCTCCTGCCTCTTTGGCATGGAACCCAAAGCTGTAAAGCTCTACCAATGGAGCCAAATGAATAGCTGTATTGGAGGGACTTAGTAGTGGGCTCTTGACCTGTATGGGAACTTGAGAGTTGAGAGAGGGACATGTAGATGCGTCCCTTCCTTATGCGTCCCCTGGGTAACTAAAGGAGATTTGGTCCTAGGAGGTATAAGAAGGCAAAAGAAGCTTGCTGAGGGGTCATTATCAATGAGGATTTCTACTCAAGAGGGGGAAGTGATAGACCTGGACAGTTGGTTATTCTAGGATTTCTCATGAGTGCTGCTTGAAGTTTTTGCTTTTAAAAATTAGAGCACGAAAACTCTTGACTTTTTGGGGAAAAACTAAAGAGATAGGTGAACTTTGAATGGCTGACTAATCCAGCCGGGCTTGGATTACAACCTGGAAATCTGACTGCCTGGCATATGTCTCTATATGAAACTCTTCAGGTTGCAAAAAAAATGGGAGGAAATATTGCTCCGCTTTTCAGAGTCTTTCAGTTCCATTCTAGAAGTGAAAAAAGTGAGAGTTAGGGGTGGTAGTTTATGCTGAACTGATTTGCTGATTCCTTTAGGGATAAAAACATGAAGCACTGCAAAGGCTTTGTCACCAGGTGCAGTGGATCATCATTAAAAATGTTCCGATTTTGTCTTTGTATCTAGATGGTGTTACCCCTTCCCGATACTCAGAATAGGAGATGTTAAAAGGATATTGTTCTGGTAACACTGTGTAGTTACAAAGGCAGCTGAAAACTTGATTAAAGGGCAACCCCAGTATATGAGAAGAAAGCAGGTCAAATGTTTGACCCATCCATGATGACAATGATCTCTATGCAAGCTTCCTTTGACTTCACATTGCTCTGAAACTCGAATCCCATTCTCTTGCTCTTCAGCATATGTTCCGTCTTATGGGAGGAGGCTCATTTATTTGTGTCTTGCTCACTTCCCCTGGGGTCCCAATTCTTTCTCTCGAGTGTAGCGAGAACATAAACCTCATAATGCCAACATGCTTGTCAAAACTGTCATAATGAGACAGGGGAATGAAAAAAAAAATCCAAATAGGCAAGGTAGGTAACTCCTGTTTATCAGGAGGATTTGAAGCTATTTCATCCCTGTATTAAGAGTGAGGGATATTTCTAATATTTGGAAGTGGCTTTGATACTTGCCTTCCAATTTAAGAGTAGTCTCATCTGTTACCTAAAACCTGCAGCATTAATTTGATGTCAGATTGTCAGACAGTCTGAGCGTAAGTTATGCAGTGTGGACGTGAAGGAAAAATATTGTGTGGTGAGTGAATCTAGGACACTATTTAAGGAAATGATATAAAACCAAACATGTTTGCTCTCAGTCACATGTAACGAGAGAAGAATTTGGTTCTAGTTCTAGTTAATGGCATTTGCACCTAACCTGAGATTTATTCCTCCGTGCTGCCATTTCATCCTTTTAATCGGATGGAAGAAATGGCCCAGATAAAAGTAGAGCCAGTCCATGGGCTAGACTCTAGGCCAGGTCCCCAGCTGTCACAGGTGTAGTTCCACTATTGTAGTGCCTTTCTCATTGGGTTATCAGTGAGGCTGATCCACCCTGTGTGGCTTGTTCAGAATACAGCAGCAGGAGTGCTCGTGGGTTCGAGACACTGGGATCACATTTAGCTTGTATCATGTTCTTTACACCGGCTGCCTGTTCAGTTTAAATTAGCCCTTTGGGTAAATCATGAATCCTGAATTTGAATGAACCATAGAGCTGGAAGAGACCTCAGGACGTCATCAAGTCCATCCCCCTGCCCAAGGCAGGACCAATCCCAACTAAATCAACCCAGATAGGGCTTTGTCAAGCCGAGACTTAAAAATCTCTAGGGATGGAGATTCCACCACCTCTCTAGGTAACCCATTCCAGTGCTTCAGCCCCCTCCTAGTGAAATAGTTTTTCCTAATATCCAACCTAGACCTCCCACACTGTAACTTGAGACCATTGCTCCTGTTCTGCCATTAGTTACTACTGTGAACAGCCTTTCTCCAGCCTCTTTGGAACCTCTCTTCAGGAAGTTGAAGGCTGCTATTAATTCCCCCTCATTCTTCTCTTCTGCAAACTAAACAAACCCAAATCCCTGAGCCTCTCCTCATAGGTCATGTGCTCCAGCCCCCTAACCATTTTGGTTGCCCTCTGCTGGATCCACATCCTTTCTATAGTGGGGGTCCCAGAACTGGACACAATACTCCAGATGTGGCCTCACCAGAGCCAAATAAAGGGGAATAATCACTTCTCTAGATCTGCTAGCAATGCTCCTCCTAATGCAACCTAATATGCCATTAGCCTTCTTGGCTACAAGGGCACACTGTTGACTAATATCCAGCTTTTCATCCACTGTAATCCCCAGGTCCTTTTCTGTAGAACTGCTACTTAGCCAGTTGGTCCCCAGCCTGTAACAATGCTTGGGATTCTTCTGTCCCAAGTGCAGGACTCTACGCTTGTCCTTGTTGAATGGCTCTGGTTCCATCTGAGACTTCCCACTGGAGCCTCCACCAGATACCACCTAGGGCTTAGGGGCTCTGCTATCGTGTCCAAAGTCAGTCAACGATCCCACTTTGGCTGTGACTGCAAATGTCTTGACAAACAGAAGTTTCTGTTAGTTCTACTGAAGACTGGAGATCACTCACAGCATTTTGGTGCTTTACCAAGCCAACATTTCTGAGGGTCCATCCATCACTGTTCTTGGTTAGGTACTGCTCAGGAGCCCACTTGAATGTAGATACAATTGTAGACTTTTCAAAATGTTTCTACAACTGCATTAGCTAGTTCAGCAGAGAGATGTACTGGTTTGGTGTTGTAGTGTTGAGAAGGAATGGTTGCGTGTGCTGTGTTGAAAATTCTCTTGTTAAGCTTCACTTAATTGGTGGTTCACTTTTATTTAGAGATGGCAATTATGCTGTAAACTTCTATTTTCAGTGTCTTGTAACTTTTAAAAAAATACCTGTTGGGCTGCTTTTTTCTTAGCCAAGAAATAGGTTTGTTTTTTTTAATGAAAAGTTGGATGAAAATCCATTCATCTGCTTTAGAATCAGCCAGGCTTGAAGAACAAGGTTATTCGACAGCTCAAAAAAATGTTCAGAATAATTTTTTTATAGAACTCAACACTCACATAATTCAAACATGGTTTGGTTTTAAAAGTTCAGTACTGTTGGGCACATTACATTCCATGAGACACGGAAGCTTTGCTAGGCTGGGAAACGTCAGCTGAGGAATAGTTGAAATGAAAGTTGCATGCAGTATATACACAAGTGTGCCATTTTCCGTGAGGGACATGTTCTTTCCGATTCCCCTCATTCCTGAGGACTAGCACCCTGAAATAAGGTATTAGTCAGTGTGAGTAATGGGACTGCCATTTGGACCCTCATGGTCTGAGTGTCCAGGGTGAAACTCATTTCTGTGCAGAAAGCCAGCACCAGGCTGCCGATGTACCACTTACGTCTCACGTAGCCAAGGAAAATAGGGCTCAAAACTAGAGTGGAATCATCCCGCTGGACGTATGAATTTGCAGATATCAACTCGCTGAAATAAATGCTCTCATGTTTAGTGCATTGATCCCACATGGCAGTGAATGTGCCTCTCTGTCTGATTCTGTAATAGGGACGGGACACTAACATAACACTGGGACATAGGAGATTGGAGCAGCACTGCCCGTTGCTAAGGATTTGGCTGGCTGGGCACTAACTGATGCTGAGTTGGAGAGCTCTCCATCAAAGCTGCTTTGGGCTTGCTAAGCAGTAATAGGTTATTTTGGGATGCCAGGCAGGTGGTCAGTAGGTAGTAGTCCCTTTGCTGTCAGGTAGCAAAGAATAGAGGCCCTTAACCTCTGCTCTTTAATGCTTAGTCTCTCAAAGAAGGAAATCAGGTTGGTTTGGCATGATTTGTTCTTAGTAAACCCCCATGCTGATGGTGAGCGATTCCCCTTTTATCCTCCAGGTATATGCAAACTGGATACTTTATACATCGCTTGTTTCTCCCCAGGTATTGAGGCAGGGTGATGGGTCTATACTTTCTTGTTTTCCCTCTTTTTTAAAAGATGGGCATGACGAAAGTCAGTGTGACTCTGTGTCTGGACAGAGCCCTAATATTCAAGAGAGCTGAGAGGTGCTTGCCATGAATGCCAGAACTTCAAATGTTTAAATATATTCACCCCCTCTCCTTTGTAATGTTACTCTAGTCTAGTATAATATATTTATTGCAGGCATACATGTAATGCGAGAACTGTGTTTGCATTCTCAGGAACATGCCTCAATTTGCAAAGACTTTCTTCAAACAAAGCACTTTGTCAAAATCGTTAGCACTTGAAAGAGAAAAGGAGGCAGCTTAATAAAGCCAACATGACTTCAGTGGGATGGAAAGTGATATCTTCTTCAATCACAGGAAAGAAACTCCCACGTTGGCTAGTGACTTTTTTCAATTTTAAACATAACACGCACGTCACTTTTTATGGTTGGTGTAATGTATTCATAACTGAGTGTGAAAATGAAACCTAAGTGTTACTATGATCTGTTAAACATTAGGTATTCAGGAAAGCACTTCAAGTGGCTAAGTTTAATTGGCTTCAATGTGATTTTGGTAGGTTCTTAAATTTTTAGCTGAGCGGGATGCAAGGTTCCCTCTAAGTTGTGTGGCAGCACGGCCCCGCAGCTGCTTAATGAGTCCCTCCCCCCAGCCAGGCAGCTGAGCCCTTGGGCAGGGCTCATTAAGCAGCTATGGAGCCGTGCTGCCACACAGCTCAGAGGAAACCTTGGCACGGAGCTCTGCAGAAATCAGGTCCTAAATAAAAGAGAAAGGTGCAAATTGCAGTACATTTGCATGGTTCTCTTATGTCTTATCGACTTTAACGCCAGAAGGGACCATCATGATCATCTAGTCTGACCTCCTGCACATCGCAGGCCACAGAACCTCACCCTCCCACTCCTGCAATAGGCCTGCTACCTCTGGCTGAGTGACTGAAGGACTCAAATCATGATTTAGAGATCTCAGGTTACTGAGATCGTACCATTTACACCAGCTGAAACCTTCAAGTGACCCATGCCCCATGTTGCAGAGGAAAGGTCTCTGCCAGTTGACCTAGGGGAAAATTCCTTCCTGACCAAAATATGGCGATCAGTTAGACCCTGAGAAAGTAGGCAAGACCCACCAACCAGATAGCTGGGAAATAATTATTTGTAATAACTCCAAGCCTTCCCTGTCTAGTGTCTGGTCACCAGGCATTAGAATTAGTTGCTGCTAGCAATCATCATTTGAAACACTCACATCTAACAGTTCAGTTATGTCATTCTATAACAGCCAGAGCTCCTGGGTCTTGCGATCTCTTCCTCAGCTTTGGCTGTCTGAAGCATTTCAGTGAGTTGGCTGTTTGGCACCACTGGGATGTTGGGAGGTTTGTACCTGAACAGTCATCAGTTTCCTGCTGGATAAAATCTTCCCCACCGAGCAGTCTTCCATAGCATCAGGTTCTTTTGTCTTCCTCCAGAATCTTGGTCTGTAAAAACACGTCTGCTTTGTTTCCATCTCCTCTTCCCCTCTTCATCAAATGACTGACTTTGATAACAATTTTTTCCTTTGGTAATAGAATCTGAGATGTTAGAGAGCTAGAAAAGACCTCTTTGCTAAACTACTCTGTGTCCTAACCAGAACAGGGACATTTTCTGTTGTGCATTTATTAGTGCTTTGTTCAGCCTATTTTAAATGTCCCTAGTGATGGAGCTTCTGTCAGTTCCTACAAGGAGGCAATTTCTCAGCCTAATGTGTGTCACCGGTGCAAAGTTTTCCTTTCCATTTAGGCTAGGTGGTCCTGCATTAATTTTATCCCATTTTCCCTAGTAAACTCCTTGTGCTGCTCTAAGAGATTCCTTCCCTGTGTTAGTTATACCCTTCTGATGTTTGACCATGTCTCCTAGTCATTATTTAGCCAAAGCTATGCATATGTAACTCTTTTTAAATCTTTCCGCCTAAATTAGTCTCTTCTGGTGTGCCATTACTCTAGTAATATTGTTTAAAAACAGGGCAAACTTGAGCTGAATATCAGCTTGGCTTGTGAATTATTGGATTGCCTTGCCTGATTGAGTTCTTGGGTCTTGATGTGGTAATGCGTGGTTGTGCCTCGGACTTCTACAGACTTCAAAGTTCTAAACTGTAGCAACTTTCTGTTCAGAGCCTGCCACATTCCCCTCTCTTGTTCAGCAAGAGATTGAGGACCAGCAAATTCCCCAAGGTGCCTCCTGCTCTTGCCAATCTTGGAAACATTAAACAGAGCATCACATTTGGATTCCTGTGTGATAACACATCGTGTTCTTATTAGGCACTTAGGCCTGGATGGATCCTCAACTGCTATGAGAACTGGCATAGCTTCGGTGAAGTCAATGTTGCTATAATTGGCATAAGCTGAAGATCTGGCCTCTAGTCCTTGTGTACAAGTCCTTCTCCTAACAGTCTTGAGACTGGAGTTAGTTTGCACATTCACCATGTTACCAACCCATGGCCTTATCAATGGAATGGCGATGTGGAGAGTGGAATGGGTTGCAATGTTGTATGTAATATCAGTAGTGGAGCACAACCCTAATACCATTGGGATCCTTATCTCAGACTTGAGAATTTGTGAATTTAAATGAAACTTGCATGGCAACAGGTTTTCTTATCTTGAGTTTTGGGTGCTTACTGCTTCCAGCTGAGCTGGAAATTGCACAGAAATAATCCCTGACAGTATTTTGGCACTTCCTCTGGTCCCAGCTGGAAACAGCAAGTACAGAGCGACACAAAAATAAGGAAAAGATTTTTTTCTGTGTCTCTAGTCTTTTTTTTTTAATTTGCGACTTGTGTTAATGTTTAGATTCATCTTCATCTGAACTGGTTTGCCTTCCCTAATGATTGGCCAGATCCTTGGTGACTGCAGAATCTCTTTGCACTACTTTAGGGGTGTAAACAGACAGTAAGTCAGACACAATGCACTCGGGGATTCATCCTGGTGGCTTTTATTGTAGTTTAGAGTGTCAGAAAGTTGCATTCCACTATATTTAAACTGCATCCGTGTTTCTTTACCTATCACCTTTGTGCACACCAGCTTTTTGGAATCTTTTTGATTCCCATCAATTTTTTATTCAACTCATGTTGCGTTCCCTCTGTGTCTGCCTTATTAAAATCCAATATCTCATGCTGCTACCTTTTGAACTTGAGTCCTAATGCATCTCAAATTTCATTATATTTAGGGCAGTTGGTTCCTTAATGTTCAATAACTTCCATGCTCTCTATCAAATCCTGTTTATTTCCAGTTTCCCAATAATTCTTGCACTGCAGTTGGTTAGCAAACCTCACAGAAAAAAGATTGTGCTAGTTTCAAAAGCATGCCTAACCATTGTGCACTTCTGATGTCCTAGTACTTATTAAGAATTCCATTGCAGACTTTTCCTTTCCTTCCTGCCTCATCCCCCAATTTTATTCAGTTTTGATTTGGGTTTCCACTAGACCATAGGTTCCCAAACTGGGGTGTGTGCTCCCCTGGGGGGCATGAAGAAATTCCAGGGGGGGTGCGAGGCAACCCAGGCTCCCCCCCATCAAGTTTTGCTGCCCTGTTCAGTTCCTTTTTGCTCAACAAGTTTTGAGGAAACTCCTCCTGCAACAAGGTGTAACAGTTAATCCGAACTAAGGACTTAGTTCGGATTAACTTCTGACTGCCACGTGTAGCCGCGGGCACTCAGTTTGAACTAAGGGGATTTAAAAATGGCGCCTGCCCAGGAACATGCAAATGAAGCCCGGGATGTTTAAATCCCGGGCTTCATTTGCAAGTTCGAATGCCTACATTAGCCACCCTAGTTCGAACTCGGGGGCTAGTGTAGACACACCCATGGTGAGTTGGGTGAACCAGCCCGGGGAATGACAGAGTAGCTTGTTCAGACATTGGCCACTCTCCTGACACTAGCAAAAATGGTTTTGGTGGCTGCTTTTCCTGCCAAATGGACACTTTGTTAGCGAGTTTGCTGCTCCAATTACCAGTGAGCAAAGTAACCGAACAGCAGTGAGAGGGTAGCAGTGCGTAATTTGTGCCAGAGCTGAGCCCTGGTATCTCTTGGCTTGCTGCATCACTTAAAAACAATTGCTTGAGGACCAATACCTCATTGTGTGAGCCAGGATACCTTTCCTTACAAATTAGGAGCTGCATGGTAGCATCTCAATTTTTAAAAGTATTTTCTTGCCGGGGAAATCTTTGCTTTTTGGAATTGGGCCTCTCTGCATTTTGGTAGAAGATTCAAGAGCACTGGTTTCAAAGTTCAGAAGATATCAGTTGGGTATACATTAACAGTGAGGAACACACCAATGCCTTGTCATTGAGACACTATACAAAATATTCATGTTATAGCTTGAAAAGCATTTGTTGTCTGGGATGCGAGAAGAGTTAAATCAGGGCTACTCAACTTTGGAAGCCCCAGGGGCCACAGTGAAACTCACAGCACATGCTGAGGGCCGCAACTTGTGGTTGCATATACATGAAAATATACATGCAAATATATGCAAGTAGCTTCTTTCTCACTGATGGGCATGAATACAAAGATTAAGGCAAGACTACACAACATGCAGGCCCCATTTAAGTCAGTTCTGCTGATATTAATAAAGTGCAATATTTACCCGATTTCCACCCATATGACAGCACTTTTAATGAGCAATGACAGTCCAGGAATCTAACCACTAAAATGCATATCAACAGAAGACCATTATGTTGACTACTTTTTTGTTTTGGCTCCCCCCTGCAGGCTGTGTGTTGAGCCCCACATAGACCTAAACCACACCGTGGGCCGCAAACAAATGGGCCGTGGGCCGCGTGTTGAGTGGTTTTGAGTTAAATGGTCTCATAGGTATATGTGAATAGAAAAAAAGACATCCACCAGTGAATCAGCTTTTCACCCTATACTAGAGTTCTTAGGGGACTATAAGGACAACTCCCTATAAACACACCACTTTAAACAGTATGTTGAATTCCACTGAGTTCAGTGTAGCTGAGTTTACACCAGATGAGGATCTGGCTCTATTGGGAGAAACAGTAAGAGGTCTGGGTTGCTGTTCATTGGTGTTAATTGCATCTGTGTGCACAGTCAGGTACTGCAATTTGCCATATCCAACATCAGCATGAGATTAGCATTTTCGCTTTCATTTATTCTTGAAACTGGTTCAATCTAATCTGAACTTGCAGGTCCTCTGCTATGTTGGTTACAGCCTGATTAAATTCCAACTGTTCTTAGAACTGGGTCAGTAGCTGACATAATCTGCTGTTTTTGTACAGGTCTCCAGGGCAATGTGTTAGCAAAAGTAACCCACAAGCTGGCATGGCACGCGTTCCGATTCAACGTGTGCACTGGGTGTTTCTACGCAAAGCCTTTCCGAGAGTGTACAAAATTATTTTGACTGCTGCTTCTCCTGCATTTTGCTTTGCTGCCTACATGCCTTCGTTGATATGCAGAGCCGTTGCCTAGACTTTTGTCACATGAAAAAAGATATTAACGTTGTTGAAACATCCAATTTTATGCTCTAATGCTAGGCGGGTGTGTGTTCTTCAGCTGGCTCTCGTTTTGGCTTTTTGATTTGTAACAAAATGTTTGTGGGCTGAGTGTAACTCTTATTCCATTAATAAAAGTATTTTGCATGGATTAGAGGAGAATGAGCACTGCTGGCACGTAAAACCTTATATAAATGCATGTATCAGTCACATTTTTGTACATACAGGACTTGAGGAGGAAATACTGTAAATAAAGTGAACAAGGCTTTTGTCCTATGGGTATTTCACTTCAGGACATAATTAAATTTGCCAAAAACATTAATTTCAGTGGAAGAAAAAGTGTAGCTTAATTTTTCATAAATGGAGAGAGCCTCTTAAATTTCATAGAACAGAATGAGGCAAGTTAGCAGGTATGGCGATGGGTTAATTCAGTCTTTAACTTCTGGAGTCTTGGGTTTATCTGTCTGGTTAATGAAAGAAAGTACGTCATTAAACAGATTTCCCACATCCCCAATTCATAAAATGTAATACAGTCAGCAAGCTCTGTGAAAGGGCTTGCTGTAGCAAGGGTGGCTGCTGGTCTGAACTGAAATGCATTGGGCGGAGCTATCCTGGGCCTGACTTTAGGTTTAGCCTCTGCCATCTCACCTCTCTTTCAGTAAAGTGATTTTGGCCTAGTCTATGAACACAAGTTGTAACATTCAAGTTGCATAGCTACCCTCTGGTGGATGTGGTTATGCTGGTATAAAAGTGCTTGTACTGGTATAATTTATTCCTGACCAGGAAAAGGATAAACTATACTGATATAAGGCCATGTCTTCACTTGCCATGCTGGAGACTGATCTTCTGGTGTTTGATTTAGCGGGTCTAGTTAAGATCTGCTAAATCAAATGCTGAGGGTGGCTCTGGTCAATGCCAGTGTAACCCACACACTTGGGCTATGTCTACACTGGCGGCTTCTTGCGCAAGAATATCTTGAGCAAGGGTTCTTGTGCAAGAAGTCTTGCGCAAGAAAACGTCCACACTGCCATGTGCTTTTGCGCAAGAGCTCCCATGGCAGTGTGGACGCTCTCTTGTGCAAGAAAGCTCTGATGGCCATTTTAGCCATAGGGCTTTCTTGCGCAAGAAACCCCTGCTGAGTGTCCACACTGCCCTCTTGCGCAAGAGCTCCTGCGCAAGAGGGCTTACGCCTGTTAAAAAAGAGCGTAGCTCTTGCGCAAGGAGCCCTGTCTTACCACGCCGTACTGTAAATTTCCTTGCGCAAGAGCGGGCAGGCAGTGTGGATGCTCTGCAGATTCTTGCGCAAGAACGGCCGTACTTGCGCAAGAAACTGCGAGTGTAGGCATAGCCCTAGTGTGGTTACTGAGTAATGCAAGTGGTACCTAGACCACAGCAACAGTTAAGATGAAGAGACCTCTACAGCATAGGCTGGGAGCCAGCTGGCTTTTAGCTCAGAGGGTAGAGGCTCCTATAGTCAGCTCCTGAGATCCCAGGTTCAAATCCACCTGGTGGCAGTTACAAGTGGGGGCTTGTCCAGGATTTCAACTGGGTCTCGGCAGCTTGGGACAGGCTCCCTCACCTAGGGGAAGTATGTAACCCACACACCTAGGCTGTGTCTAGACTGGTGCGATCTTGCGCCAGAGCTATGCAAATGAGGCTCAGCATGGAATATTGCTGAGCCTCATTTGCATAACTAATGAGCCGCCATTTTTGCGGAAGAGGCTCTTGCGCAAGACGGAGCTGTCTACGCTACCCCATCTTGCGCAAGAAAAACCCTCTTGCGCAAAGCCGTTATGCTGATTATTTTCAGGCATAACGGTTTTGCGCAAGAGGGTTTTTCTTGCGCAAGACGGGGCAGTGTAGACAGCTCCGTCTTGCGCAAGAGCCTCTTCCGCAAAATGGCGGCTCATTAGTTATGCAAATGAGGCTCGGCGATATTCCACACTGAGCCTCATTTGCATAGCTCTGGCGCAAGATTGCGCCAGTCTAGACACAGCCCTAGTGTGGTTACTGAGCAATGCAAGTGGCACCTAGACCACAGCAACAGTTAAGACCAAGAGACCTCTACAGCATGGGCTGGGAGCCAGGTGACTTTTAGCTCAGAGGGTAGAGGCTCCTATAGTCAGCTCCCTTAGCTCCCAGGTTCAAATCCGCCCGGTGGTGGTTATACCAGTACTCCTGAAAGTCAAAAGGAGTAAGGGAAGCCGACAGGAGTTTTTGCTCCTGTTGGCCTCCTGCTGCGAAGGTGGCGCCAAGCTCCGCTTAAGGTAAGCTGACTCCAGCTATGTGTTTTGTGTCACTGGACTTGCACACCTAAACCCGACCTTCCAGGTCTACTGTAGACTAAGGATGTAAAAGACTAGTCGACTAGTTGATTATCCGATAAGCATTTGCTTATCGGATAGTATTTTGACTAGTTGACTGGTCTATACCTCCCCACCCCTTTGCTGCCCAGGCAGTTTTTCAAAGGAGCAGACACTGTACAACTGATCTGCAGATCAACTGATCTGCAGATGTGGCTGCCCCGTGTGTGCCTTTCAAAGGGGCAGCCACCTCCCTGTGGCATTTCCCCAGAACCTGGGATCAGCTGGGGACTCCCCAGCTGATCCCAGGTTCCGGTGAAGTGCTGCGCAGAGCCCAGGGTCAGCTGGGGAGTCCCCAGCTGACCCTGGGCTCCATGGCTGCCACTTTAAAATGCGTGGAGGCGGCAGTTTCAAAGGGGAAGCCGCTGCACAGCTCCACTTCCGCCCATTTTAAAGGGGCAGTGGCGCCTGGGGTCAGCTGGGAACTTCCCAGCTGACCCCAGGTTTCACGCGACACTTCCCTGGAATCCGGGGTCAGCTGGGGACTCTGCAGCTGATCCCGGGTTCCAGGGAAATGCTGCGGGGAGCCCGGGGTCCCCAGCTGACCCTGGGCTCCTAGTGACATGCAGTGTAGCATGGAGCCCAGGGTCAGCGGAGAACTCGGAGTCCCCCACTGACCGCGGGCTTCAGGGCTTTGAAATGCACAAAAGCCCCCACTGGGGACTCTTGTGCATTTCAAAGCAGGCACCCGCGTGCAGCCCGGAGTCAGGACAGTCAGTACATGAGGGGCTCTTGTACATTTCAAAGGAGGAAAGCGGAAGTGCCTATCAACTAGTGAGCTAGTCAATTAACCACATTTTAACATACTTAGTGTAGACCTGGCCTAAGGCACCTTTATGCTGATTGCCATAGGTCTAGCACTGTAACTGCCATTTTCCTGAAATAAATGCAGAAAAATGTCATCCCTGGGAATCGTCCATGCCTCCATTTTGTCCCTGAGTGTGACTGTCATGCCAGCCTGAGCTAGTGCTTGATTTTTGGCTTTCTTTATGAGGCGTAGGAAACCTGATGGTTTTAGGCACGGAACTTAATTATTTGAACTGGATTTTACCCAGGACACTGTGGTTAACATGCCTACACTAAAACAGAATGCCCTGGATGAGAGCTGCAGAGACTACAAAAATGAGGAGGAGGAGGAAGAGGTACTTGAGTTGTGTCTCATCCAAAAGATGCTACTTTTAGCATCAGCAAGATGCATCTGTGCACAGCATGTTTTGGCTAAAGCTACACCTGCAGTGGAACTGGAGGTGTGATTTGTACTGTGTGGAGTCATACTTATGCTAGCTTGCTGAACAGTAGCAGACAGGACAGGGTAGCAGGGGCTTTGGAGGGGGCTGTCAAAGCCCGTCTGGCTCTCTCTCTCGTCCATATTCGGGTTGCTATCCCCACACTGCCACCTCCTCGCTATTGTTTCCAGTGAGCTAGCTAGAGGAAAGTTAGCATAGATATTGTTGCATGAGGTAGCAAATCCCCTCTCCCGTGACAGTAAGGAGGATGAAGGTTCATTGGGAGGCCAGACACATGGTGAGAGTTAGAGCCACTGTTAAAAAGTTAGGCCATGAACTTTCCAATCTAGTGACTAGTGCTACTGAAGCCAATAGGAGTTCTTGGGAGGTCCAAAGAGCTGGGCCACAATAGTGAAGGGACTGGGATGAGCAGTGTGAGGGGTGGATCTGGCTGTTTTAATCCACCTTCCTCCCCCGGAGAGGTTACACAGGGAACTAGTCCCATGTGTCTATAAGCACATGTTATACCATTTTAATTGGACCCAGTAGTGTTAAAGTGATACACCAGTGGAAGAGGTAGTAAATCTACCTCTCTGAGAGGTGGCAGCTAGCGGGGCCAACAGCCACTGAGAGCCCCAGAGTAAGGTGTGTGTATACATGTGTGTCCCTGGGGGGTGGGAGGGTGGCTCCACTCCTCAGACCTGAAGAAGGGCTCAATGTCAGCTCAAAGCTTGTCTCTCATCAACAAAAGTTAGTCCAATAAAAGAGATCACTTCAGCCATCCATGCTGATAGAATTAAAGCAAGGTTTTGCAGGGGGAGGATCATGTGTGTTGAGGTAAGGAGCTCACACTGATCACAGAGTTCTGTTTTTTCCCTCTCTTTTTTTTCTCTCCTCTAAAACTTTTATTTTGCTCTGTCTCCTTCCAGGTATTATCATGTCATTAATTTTAACAGCTGGAAAGCCTGTTGGAAGGGAGGCCAAATTCAGCTAGAATGATACTGGTGTAAAATTCAGAGTAATCCTTTTGAAGTCAAGCGTGTTACTGTGGATGTACATTGCTCAGAACAGGACTCCTGTGTTCTATTCTCGGCTCCATTACTGACTTGCTGTGTGAGCTGTGGCAAGTCTCATAAACTCTCTATGCCTCAGCTCATCCATATGCTAAGTATTCTCCATCTCAGAGGGGTGCTTAGAGGGTTACTTAATGTTTGTGAAGTGCTCCAAGATCCTTGGATGAACAATATTAGGCAGGTGCAAAGGATTAGCTGCTTTGGACCCAATTCAGCAGTGTACATAAGTGCTTTACTGAAAAAGGATGGACCTAAGTATATGCATAACATTCCGTATGTGCTTAAGTGCAGTGTAGTGAATGCAGGCTGTGATGCAGGTGATATCCTGTATCTTCATCTACAGATTATGTATTACTATTGATGACCTGAGAATTCCCATTTATCACTTTGAGGTTGACAAGTTCTTGTCCCAAGATGAAACCCAGTAGGATTCAAATGTATTATATATAGCTAGGAACCTTAATGTGCACAGTTGCAATGCTCACACTACAGGAACTAGTCTATGTTTATCAACTAGCACATTTACCCAGTGTTGCTTGGATCATTGGGGATGGCTCAGGGGAGGGGGCTGGAAATGTAGGGGGTGCAGGAGTCCGGGCAGGGACTTGCGGATGTTGGGGTTTCAGGGCAGGGGCTGGAGGTGGCGGAAGGGGTGCAGGAGTCAGAGCAGGGGTTTGGGGATGTAGGGGTCTCAGGGCAGTGGGCTGGAGGTGGGGGAGGGGGTGCAGGAGTCAGAGCAGGGGTTTGGGGATGTAGGGGTCTCAGGGCAGGGGGCTGGTGTAGGGGTGCAGGAGCTAATGGGGCAAAGCTGCATAGCTGGTGGCTCCCCGGGGCTGGTTGGGGCAAGAGGAGTGTCTGGCAACATCCAGAGCTCTGCCCAGCCAGTCTGCTACTCTCTTACCTGTGGGCCCTCCCCACTGTGGTCATTCTGTAGTATAAGTGTTTCTGCTAGCAGATCTCTCCCTTTGCATTTGATGAGAAACAGTTGTATTCCAGGCACACCCCATTGTCCTGGTACAGCCAAATCCTGGCCTGGCTTTAAGTTATGGTAAGAGGAAGCTGTGTGCCGAATTTGGTGGTCCTAGCTCTTACCACTTAGGAGGAGTTCTTGAACACACAGACAGATACACAGACAGAGAAACTCTCTCAGATATGTAGTAGATAGTTTTTTTAATACAGTTAGCACAGTCACAAACGCTCCAACTCAGCGCTGAATACCATGAAGGCGAGGCAGTGTACGTTATAAAAAAAGTGAGCCCTACTTTAGTCCTACCATTCGCTCCATAGGAGGCGGGATCAGTGATAAGCAAACACCAAACCAAAGCCCTTGGTTCGAACTAACACATCCCGGCGCTCACTTCCTGGTTCGAATCAGCTGTGATTCAGACTAGCGCGCCGGCGAGATCATGCTAATGGAGCGTGGGATATTTAAATCCCCGCTTCATTAGCTACTTCGCTCATCTGCATTTGCATCCCTAGTCCGAACTAGGGAGCAAGTGTAGACGTACCCTAAGAGATTAAGAAAGGGATAGAGGGTAAGACAGAGACTATCTTAATGCCACTATATAAATCCGAAGAACACCCACACCTTGAATACTTCATGCAGATGTCATCTCTTCTAAAAAAAAAAAAAAGGCATCTTGGTGTTGGAAAAATTTCAGAAAAGGGCAACAAAATTATCAGGGGGTTGGAACGGCTGCCACATGAGGAGAGATTAATAGAACTGGGACTTTTCAGCTTGGAAAAGAGATGACAAGGGGAGATATGACAGAGGTCTATAAAATCATGACTGGTGTGGAGAGTTATTTACTCCTTCCCATAACACAAGATTGATGGGTCACCAAGTTAAATTAATAGGCAGCAGTTTAAAAAAAAACCAAAAGGCAGTACTTCTTCACACAAGGCACAGTCAACCTGTGGAACTCTTTGCCAGAGGACGTTGTAAAGACAAAGACACTGTAACAGGGTTAAAAAAGGAACCAAATAAATTCATGGAGGATAGCTCCATCAGTGGCAATTAGACAGGATGGACAGGAATGGTGTCACTAGTCTCTGTTTGTCAGAAGCTGGGCATGGGCGACAGGGGATGAATCACTTGATGATTCCCTGTTCTGTTCATTCTCTTTGTGGCATCTGGCATTGACCACTGTCTGAAGACAGGACACTGTGTTAGATGGACCTTTGGTCTTACCCAGCATGGCTGTGTTTTGTAGCCCACATGAAGATATGGCATCTCTGCTTGTAATTCTGGTTAGCTCATTGAGTTCCTACCTGTAAGGCAGGAGGAACTCAATGAGCCTTGGGGTTGAACTTGAGAGGCTAACCTGACTTGAAAGCAGCATTGCCACGTTCTCACCTGAGTTAAGAATGCACCATACCCTGTAACAGCGGGAGTGGGAAGGCTAGAAGAACTAGGAGAGAGAAGCACTCCAATTAATCAGGTGCTTTTAGATTAACCGGGTGTTAGTTTAGCTATGGGCAAGGAACAAGCGTAAAGGGAAAGTTCCCTTTCATTTTGAACATGGTTTTTATGTGTGGAAAAGAATAAACTGAACATGATATTCCAGAAATGGAGAGAAATGCCAACAAGCCCCGTGTTAAAAGTGCTTGGCATCTCTTGGCAGACGAGTATCAATATAGCTTTAATTTGAGATTTGCAAATCTACATTTAATTAGTTATTGGACTGAACGCTAAATAAACACCAACTAATTAATAAAAATGGAATTTATTGATATATAATAGATATGCCTAAAATTAATGTCTAGCAAACCTGAATAAACCAGTTTTAAATCAGTTCCTTATCTAACCTACAAGAATGCTTCTTACCATTAAAACCCATGAATGTAGGTGCCTTGATTTAGACAATTGCCTTAATGATTCCTAATGTTGTTTTAACAAATTCACCAATATTGCACATATCTGTGCATTTCATTTATTATACAATTGCAAGTATAATATATGCATAGAACAAGCACTTACCCTTGGAATTCATTTAGCAAGGTACCTGTTTGTTATATACAGCAAATGAACCCACAGGCAATAAATTCAAGAATGTTTTAATTTACCAACCCACTGAACATTTTGCTTAAAAATCCTGGTTCATAAGGAAATTGAAAATATCACAGGCTAAGACAGAAAGTCGCAGCACTCTGTCCTCCCCACTGCCTATGATGTGTTGCTTTGCAGAACATGATGCCAATCAGTTGTCAGTCTGTGCTTTAAAAATCCTGCCCCAAAATTAAAGGTCAGTGTGTGATTCAATAAAATGCACTTTCAGCTTCCACAAGGTTCGGAAAATTGAGCGCTGATTAAGAGTTGCTGAAGTCAATGCACAAAAGTCAATTTTAAAAATATTGCTGCACTAAGGATCTCCAGTTCAGTGTGATCTCGCCATTTTGTGTGTCTGAGTGGCAAAGAACTAGCTTGCATCTGTAGATTAAAAACATACATCGATTCTTGGGAAGAGTCTGTCCCATTGATGGGCAGCAAGGGCTGTTGTCTGAGCTGGGAGGCATAGTCAGTGGCAGTTGTGACTTCTTTCCCCCCACTTAAACACTTTACAATAGCAGGGCTAGAAATACGTAATGATATATTCAGCATCCAAAAACAGATGTAAAGGAGCAAAAGTACGCTGATATCGGAGAGCATAAGCAAGCTATGGGAAAGGCTCAGCAGATCAGAAACTTCTCAGAAGCATTTTGCAATATGCACACAGCATGTGAGCATCCATTCATTTGTACCAGGGCTACCAAGAGCTGTCTGCTAGAGATAGGGGTTTTGGCAAAAGGGACTTCCTCAGCTTTTTTGGAAAAGGTCTCATACTTTCCCTGACATTCTCTTCCTACACCTGAGGTAAAAAGCTGCCAATAATTAGAGGGGGTTAAATCTGGAAAAGTCTAGTGGTTATTTGTGTTTTGGGGTTTTTATTGTTTGTTTACTTGAGTGGGAGATTACCCAGGGAAGGAGAGAAAACTTGTACTGTACGTTCCAAGGGCTTCTATTATTCCTTATGGAGTTTCTCCCTGAGTTTTAATTGTGCTCTCATAAGGTATGAACATCCTTTCCCTTCTAGTTAATTTTTTTTCTTTTCAAGCTCTCTCAGCTTGAAACATTTTCTCCTCTTCCTTGTTTAATTTGAGAGTGGATTTATTGCTCCCTCAAGTGAGGTAGCATTGCACTGAATAAGTCAAGAGACTAAATCAAGTGGATCTCTGATTCAGCAAAGTGCTTTGAACTGATGTCCCATGGAAGAAAGTGATGAAGTGAGTTGGTGAATAAGGAGGCTTCAGCTGGTGTAGTGTGGCCATGACTGGCCACTGCGCTTTAGGAAAGAGATGCACAAATTGGAGGGAGTCCAGAAAAGAGCAGCAAAATTTAGAAAACCTGATAGGTGAGGGCAGGCTAAAGAAGAACTCCACGTATTTAGTCTGGAGGTGGGGGAAGAAAGACTGTGGTGGGGAATATGTTAAGGACTCTTACAAGAGGACTGATGGATTTGTTCTCTATGACCACAGGCGGGAGGAGAAGAAATAATGGGCTTAGTCTGTAGCAAGGTAGATTTAGATTAGCTCTCAGGAAACCTTTCTGAATATAAGGGTAATTTTAAGCTCTGGAATGAGCTTCATAAGGAGGCTGTGAAATCCCCATTACTGGACATTTTAAAGAACAGGTTTGCTGTCAGGGTCCAGGGCAAGGGTGGGCAATAATTTCTGAAGGGGGCCACTTCACAAATTTTGGAAGTGGCTGTGGGTCAATCCAGAAGGGGCAGGCCCTTGGGCAGAGAGGGCGGGGTGGAGAGCTACCCTGCCGGGAGCTTTGCTTGGCCTGGGGTCCCTGCTCCCTGGCTTCTGGCCAGTGGAAGGGACCTGGAGCAGAGAGGAGGGTGCTGGGGGCTTTTTGAATAGAAGCAGCTGAAAGGGCTCACGCCTCCCAGGCAGCTCCCAGGCAACAGGCCAGTGGGACTGAGAGCCACAAGCCCTTTCAGCTGATTCTGTTTAAAGGGCTTGCACGTGTTGGGTGGCTGCCAGGCAACACAGCTGCCCTGCAAGCATGAGCCCTTTAAATAGAAGCAGTTGAAAGAGCTTGCGCATCTCTGGCTCCCAGGCAACGCGCTACAGGGTGGGGCCTGGAAGTACCTCGTGGGCTGGATCCGACCCGCTGAGAGGCTTTTACCCACTCCTGGTCTAGGGTTCCTTGGCCCTGGCACAATGCAGGGGACTGGACCTGGCAACTTCTCAAAACCCGTTCCAGTGCTACATTTCTGTGCCTCAGTACAAGGCGAGTGTAAATGTTTCTATAGTGTTTTAGTAGCATTTCATACTCTGAACTGGTTCAAATCACTGGACAAGGAGCAAAGCCCAGGTACACGTGGTTCAAAACATTCGGCCTTTAAGAAATTAGTCCCTGTCAGAAGAATGTTTTTCCCCCATAGGCAAAAGCTCCAAATATTACATCTTCAGAGTGTAGGTACTTTACCAATGTACAATTCATCACTAAAGTGACAATACTTTAATGATGTATTACTAATGCATCTCTGAAGTGCTTTCACGCTGCTGATGTATTGCTGATCATAAACCATTGATGGGGCAGGAGTCTTGGAGACTGACATCCTGTAAGGTTGTTTTTTTTTCTGCCTTGCTGCTCTTTTCAAGCCTTTGAAATCATTTTTATGGGGGTCAGAAAGAATGACAAATGAGATTTCTGCCCCATTGTGTACATTTGTGCAGTGAGTACATGTACATTCTGCATTCCCAATGTGCTGCAAGGGCTTTTCTGAGACCTGTTGAACCCTTTGCCCAGCAGTGGAGAAGAAAGATAAGTTTGCTTTGGAAACTCCTGACTTTTGATGACAGAGCCCCAAGCTATCTGGAGACTCTATATATTAGCCTTTAAATAGTGCAGAAGCTCTTAATAAAAGGTTTAGCTGCTGCAAGCCCAGGACTTTGTGCAGCTGTAAAAGTTTACAAGCTTACTTACACTTTGTAGTGTACCTCGTAGACACTGAATTTCATGAGCGGTACTGACCTTGACACAGCAATAAACAGGGCCGCATGCCAAAATCCCAGTGATTCTTGCTATTAAGTACCACAGTAGAAAAATGATATGCATTCTGATCCCACACAGCCCGTGCTAACTTTGTTCTTCTCATCAGCACACAATTTCTATGTTTTTGTTACGGTACAACACCGTTTGGAGTCTCCCCCAATATAGACGAAACAGGAGTCAGCCCAGTCATTTACATGTTGAAAGGGAGACGCAATGACCCTCTGATACCTCTACCTCCAAATTCAAAAGCATTTCAAATACAACTAACGTGCTTCACAAATTTGCAATGCAGAGCCAAGGAAAAAAAAATCCACGTTCTGATTAGTTTTGTAGTAATCTACCCTCCAAACTGCTCCCAGGCAGAATTTCAAATCCAGGCTGCATTTGGTAAAACCCTAATCCAAAATTAATGCCCTCTGCCACATGGAAAAGTGACTGAGATTACAAGTTTCAAACGATGGATGCCCCTATGGCACTAATCATAATCTCATTGTCACTCTGTGCTCCATTTGTTGTACGCTCCCCCTCCCCCCGCTGTCTCTCATCATATATAAACTCTTTGTGGAAAGGACCAACTCTTTGTTTCTTTGTGTGTACAGTGCTCCAAGGGATTGGAGGTGGGCCTGTGGCCAACACCACAATTCAGATAATTAATAGCATGTGTATAGGATTGCCTCCAATTGAAAAAGAGCCTTATTTGGTGGCCACTGAAGAATTAGGTGACCTTAGGTGGTGGCAGAAAGACAAAGTGGTCTGGATGCAGTTATAGACTCTCAATATCTTGTAAATCACCTTGGCTAGAAAAAAATGCTATATATTGTGGTTAATCTGAGACCCCCAGCCTTTATCAGAGAAGGTAAGAGGAGATCTCCCCACCATAAGCACCTTGGCTTCTACAACCCTCTGAACTCTCTTGCTGTTAATAGGAATATAATTGAGACAAAGGCTGAAACCACATGCAGTAACCAATTTTATCCCAATGTATGACTGACATACATTTAGTAACACCTGGGAGATTTTTTTATTAGCTCTCTCAACTAATTTATGCTTGATGAACCTTAGAAGCCTCCAAGAAGTCCTAAGTATTTCAGCTTGCTACATTGTTCTTGTAGTTCTCAGGCCAAATTGTGATTCTTACATTGTTGCTTAACCTAGTGTAACTCCACTGCCTTAGGTGACTCTGTTCACATCTGTAATGTTAAACATATGCTTAAATGCTCTGCTGGATTTGGGCCAGCATTCCCAGTACCTTGCAGGGCTGAGTCCTGACTGCCAACTTATGCAGGTAGGGGAAGCTTTTTAATGAGCATTGCAATTGTAACTGGTCCCCATTCCAATTCACCTATCCATCCGATAGCTCTCAGTCTGAGTACCATTGGTTATGCATCTTCTTTTGTTATGTTATATATGTTGCTGGTAGCATTATGCCCATCTTCATGATACTGCTAGTCACGCACAGCCAGTTCCTAAAGGGGATTAGAAATGCGAGACAAATGAGTGGTGAGTATGTGTATTATTAATGTATCTCATGAATACTGTAGATAAATTGTCATTGAGAGCTCTAAGAGCCTGGCTCAGGTGTCTGTACGCAGTGTCTGGAATAGTCAAGTCGAGGGATGGACTCTGTAGTGACATATTTTGGCAATCAGAGATAAGCTTAGTTCACCTGGGAACGGCAGATCCAGAGGAAAATGACAGGAGTCTATGACCAGCAGCCTCTGAACAGCTGCTGTTTGTCCGCAGCAACTGCATGGTGAGTTGCTCAGACTTTGCTGGGAGATAAAATTGGATTTTCTAAAAAAACGTAAAAACAAAACCCAGTTCTTAAGACACTAAACCCCGATGACGGCTGGGCCCGTGATGAGAGTGATTATGAGGTGGGGACAAACCTGCAGGGAGGCTCTCTTCTAGAACAGCTCCGCCAAGGAGACATTTTGTCTCATCCCCAGGCTAGTGCTAATGCTCGCCTGCCCAAATGAGGTGAAGAAGGGCATGTCCAGCCAGGGCAGGCCTATGTCTTTTGCTGCCCAGAAGAGAAAATATATTTGGTGCCCTCCTCTCTTGCCCTGAGCTGCTGTGTGTGTAAGGGGAAGCCAAGTGAAGCACTTGAGTGATGTGTCCTTCTCCACTTTTCCCCCAGAAGTCAATTTGGTGCCCTAGGTTGACCTTTACAATAGTTCTTCTCTACTACTAGCCTTTGGCCCATTGGACCTACTTCCTTCTGCCCCTGGCCATGAAGAAAGGCTGCTCAGTCTTTCAATCACAGGCCTGTTGGACATGAAGCACATTAGGTGCCTTAGCACATTAAGATGCAGCATGTTGGGATTTTTGGCAGGGTCACTAGGAGCACTCACAGGGTCTTGTAGCTCAACTTTTGAAAGAGACTTGTAGCAGTAGGTGCTTCAGTTTTTGGGCACCCAATTTTAAACATCCAAAAGAGGCTTACAGAAACCCTTGGCAGCACCAACAGCCATGGCTTCAGCCTTCTCTAAGACGGAGGACCTACACGTAATATAGATGTCTGCCTGTTCTGTGGTTCCCTAACCACACTGCTGGCAGAAAGTCATGGGCAGGCCTTCAGAAGACAAGTATATTTGCCAGTCTGCCCCCAAGGAAAAGACACATCTGCCTTGGTTTGTGCTTTTAGCTTAGCTTCCTGACATGTGCTCAAGCCAGTTCACCTTGGCACTTAATAATGAGAGGTACAGCATGTCATACTATTCTTTGTATTTCATGGACCTTCCGTATGCAAGCTAATGTCAATCTAAAGGCCGAGTGCCTGCAGAGACTTTTTTTAAACTTTACTCAATTTTAATTGTGCAAATCCCTTGGTATCAAGAACATCTGGCCTTACAACATGCAAACATTCTCCTCTTGTCTCCATGGTACCGGAGGTTCAGTAGACACGTTTTGCTGTATGCTTTCCTAAGCACCAGATTAATTACACAGTTCAGAGTGGATGGACTTCTTAAGAACTAGCTTCATTAGAATGTATCTCCTTGAAGCTTAGCAAAGTAAAATATACTTATTTGTATGTTAATAAGTTAACCTGAGCCCCGCGGAGCATGTAAAATAAGCTTCAAATATTTCTTAACTCTCTGCTATGAAAATATACATTATTTAAACTCATTCATGTCACTGCTTCTATTTCAGTAGCTCCCCAGAACCCTGGCATCCAGCAGGTGAGTCTCACATCTCTGTGGAGTCGCCCCAGTCTTCTTTTGTAAAATGAAAATTTAAATTGCATTCACATAGTTGCACGGGGACCAGGTTTAACTTTCCTTTCTCATCCCCACAGGACGTGTATGTATCACTAAAGTTAATGTGAGGAGCAAAGCATTAGCTGGTGGTATTAACCACCTAGCATTTCTGGATCATCGCCATGGCTCTAGAAAAGAGCAATATTTGGACCGTTAATGGACATTTTAGGATAGTGCTTGTATTTGGGATGCTGTTCTTATTTAAAGTCCTCTGTTTTCATTCTGCCTTGAGAGGGAGAAGAACAACTAGAGGAAACCTTGATGTTCTTACTTTTAACCCAGACTCATCTCCCCCTGGCTTCATTGGGAACTCTGAGATGAATGACTGTCCTGTTAGCATTAATCTGCACAGTAATGGTGGGCAAATTTTTATGAACATTTTTTTCATGGAAAAGTGCAGTTTTGGTGTCACCAAAACATTGCACAAATTCACGTGGATTTGGCCAGATTGTTTTAGTTGAAAAAAAAATGAAGAAAATCCTGAAAACTGTATTTTGTTTCAATGTCTAGGTTCAAAATGACTTTATGAAATTTCCGTTAATTGTATATATACATTAAAATGCTCAGTTTAAAACATTTTCTTCAACCCCAAAGCTCTCATCATTTTTTGGCTAAAAATATTAATAGACTTGGTTTTTGGTTCGAATTTAATTTTTTTTTAAAAGTTGGAAATGTTAGTGAACTGAAAATTCCATTATTTGTACAACTCATGATGTACGCACTTAAGTCATGTTAGCAGCCTTTTCTTCGATCAGCTGATTCCCCATTGCATCTCAGTGGCCATGCAGCATTTCCAAAACTTAAACACAAAAAAGAGTTCCGCATGTGTTAATAACGTGTTTTATGGGTCCAAAGTAATTTTTTTTAGGCAGGTTGCAACAGATCTGCGTGACATGAGATGAGCAGTTGTAATCACAAAGATAAACCCAGATTCATTGAGTTTCCTCAGAATGTTGTATTCCTTCTGAGTAACGAATTTTATGTGCTTTTTTGGGGGGTGTATTTGAACTGAAGAGATATGACCTGTAATAGGAAAAAAGGTTTGTGCTTACCCATATAAACTGAATTTGCAGGTGGGATGCATATCTGAACTGCATGCTCCATGCCGCTAAGAATTTAAAGCTCTGATGTTAAGCAAGGATGCTACTCTTCATAGATGTTCATATAAGTGGCTGTGTTTTACAGCCTCCAGTGTTCCATATGAATACAGAACAAAAGTTATCTCTTATGTAACCCTTGTTGCTTCAGTGGGGTCACTGCAGAGAAAGTTGACTCAGCAGATCTACAAAACAAAGGGAAGGTAGTGTCCATAAGCATGCAGCTCTATTAAAGTCAATAGAGTAACCAGGTTGAATTTAAAAAACAACAAATAGTCTGGTAGCACTTTAAAGTCTAACAAAACGTGTAGATGGTATCATGAGCTTTCGTGGGCACAGCCCACTTCTTCAGATGACCGGCTTATCTGAAGAAGTGGGCTGTGCCACCAGTCATCTGAAGAAGTGGGCTGTGCCCATGAAAGCTCATTATACCATCTACATGTTTTGTTAGTCTTTAAAGTGCTACCTGACTATTTGTGGGTTTTTAAGTTTATTCTGTACAGACTAACTCGGCTACCCCTCTGAAGCTTTTGAAGGTTGAATTTGTCCTTCAAAGTTTAATTCTTGTCTCATGTGACCATGCTGGTTACTATAGCCTCACGGTTTCCTTATGCTCTGTCTGTCGGTTTCCCCTGTTCTTGCATATTATACTTACATTTATGAACTCTGTGGGGGTAGAAGGGTGGGTTTGTACAGCGCCTTGCACAGCGGGCTCCCAGGCTATGGCTAGAGTTCCTGGTCACTCCAAGAAGACTGTATCTACAATTCCTAATATAATAACAGTGGTGGGATCTACACCGCTGACATCAACGATTGTCTTGCCAACAACTTCAATAAGCATGGGGCCAAAGTAGACAGAAACTACAATCAAAAAATATTTTATTACTGACTTGGGACATGCTTTATTTTTTAAAAAGATGGCTACACTAAAGCTGTTCAATTCAATCTTTCTTTCTCAAAGCAGACCCTGCCACCTCCCACTCATCTGCATTAAATCATAGCGGAGAAGCAGTTATGCTGCGAAACCAGCACGGAGTCCAGTGGCACCAAAAGTAAATAGGCTTTAAGGTGCCCCCGGATTTCTTATTGGTTTTGCTAAAGGAGACTGACGTGGCTGCCTCTGCAATCAGTTGTGCTGTGGTTAAGGTTGAGAGTTGCTTGCTGTTTAAAAGATGGCTCTTGCATGTGCTGTAAAATTCCTATGCAGCCTCAGGTTGCCTTGACATGTGCTGTGTGTCCTAGGATAGCTATGTGCCATGAGTGATCCAAATTAAGGGTCATGTGAGCAAAGAGTGCCCAAGATTCAGCCCTGCCCACCAAATTATGGTGACAAAATCACCTTTTGCTCATGACACTGTTTGGGTCACAGCCCCTGTAATCATCCCCAAACTGATGTCATCCTGTGGGATTTAGCTCAGCTAGTGCATGGCACACTCTGCCCCTTAGGCGAAGTTTACTACTCCCCATGGGTAGACCGCAAGGGAGGATGTTCTGTGGCAAGCCAGCGGGTTTGCACAGGCAATTTGCTGTCACGCTCGTGCAACACAAGGTGACGTGGTTTGGCTACTAACGCTGAGCATGCTCGTATAGATTGAACCCTACATGGGACAGCTTCCCTAAACTGTAGCTGGTACACCCTCTTTGCTTCTAGCCTCCACGGGCCCATGTGGCAGCGTTTGTCCCGAGGCTGATGTTTCTGGTCTGAGGGATATTTTCAAGTGCTCTACAAGTGCTCTGGTTTGTACATGACCAATCCTGCCAAAGGAAATGGCGTGACGTGAGCAGGGAGAAGATGTACGATTAGTTTACACTGTTAAGGTGATGTAATCATGACTCATGCACTTGGCATGTTTTTCTGAGCAAAAAAACCTGAGTGCAATCAAAAGAAAGCAAGTCACCAGGTCAGGGAGTTCTTGATACCCTGCTGCGGACTGTGAGATAGGTTGATAAGCGCTGCTCTGCAGAGCCACAGCGGGGGTAGCTCCAGGAGCCGACTCGAGCCGGGACTGAGCAGTCCTGGCTCGTGCCGGCTCCGGAGCCACCCGCGCTGTGGCTCTGCATTTTAAATGGAATAAGCGCCACTGGGCTCTTACTCCATTTAAAATGCAGAGGTGCAGTGATCAGCGTGACCCAGGACTGCTTGGTCCCGGCTCCCACTGAGTCCAGCAGCCCCTGTCCATGGCCAGCCCTGACTGCCATGAACAGGAGTTGCTTGGGAGCAACAGTCCCGGTCCACGGGGGGGGGGGGCCAGCAGCATCCCCTAACCCCCTCCCCCCCCGCTGCCTCTGATGGAGGCAGTGGGGTGGGGCAGGCAGCATCCTGGAGACAGAGCTGCTCCTGTACCCCCCCTTGCTGCCTCACATAAAGGCAACGGGGGGGGGGGGAGGGACGGGAGGACTGCAGAGAGCATGGGGTGAGCGAGGATTGCTCGAGTCCCTGCTCGCCCCGTGCTCCTTGTGGCACTTCTGCTTTTTAAATGTACATGAGCCCCACAGGGCTCTGGTATGTTTCAAAAAGCAGAAATGCCCACAGCAGGAACCGGCATGAGTGGGGCCTCAAGCAGTCCCTGCTCGTGCCAGTTCCATGCTGTGCCTCTTTCTCCCCCACCCACCCCAGTTTGCCACTGGTCTGCTGACTCTCCTCATGACAAGAAGAGCCCAATGCACCGATACTGGCACAACCTACAAAATTCAGGGATGAAATCAGGCTCATTCAATCCCTCAAGGTACATGTGCACCTCTCGTTATAGTGACAACCCTTCACCCCTGCTCCAACTCCCAGCTCCGTGAATGCAACTGGAGTGCATACAGATAAACGCTGGAATTCAAATCTGCAGAACACAACAAGCAATGTCGCTTTCTCTTAGTCTTTCATGTGGCACCGTTTGCACTGAATGGGTGCTAGTGGCTATTGCTAGCTCCCAGGGGACAGAACTGAGGCTGCATTTGAGAGCTGGCTTGTGTACGTTAACTCTTAATCTCCAGGTTTTCAGAGGTGTGAGTTTGGTTGAACTCAACATTTTGGATGGGCACAGGGCACTGCTGGATAATCTTAACTCCTTGTTAACAGTTTTGGGGCTGTTAATGGTTTAAATTTACAGTCTTTCGGTATCATGTTAAAGGAATAAGTTAGAAGCTAAATATCTATTTATCCTTGATATGCCAAACTAGTGGCAATTAGAACAGATCCCTGACCTTGACAGCACCAAACTTAATGCCTTCAGTTTGCTTCTGGTGTGTCTATGGCTGATGGTTTGGGCTTTGACTTCAGTCCAATCCCTTTTCTGTGTTTTGACAATGATGTGTGAAAGACACATGACTCGGGATCAGGCTTCAGATCAGAGTTAGCAAACAGCAGCCATGTATTTACTGGATTACTTTCTCAATTTAATTAAATGACCAGAATATTAAAAAACCAGTAACAGAGATAATATGCACAAGAAGATCATTCAAGTAAAACAATTCCATCAGCACTTGAAAGAACAGCCTGCTGGCAGTGAGAGTGTTTGTTTACTAATTGGATTAACTACAGTTTAGTAGCAATTGCTTATTTGCTCACCACTTTCTTGAGTCTAATATTCATCTAATGCCTCATCCATGTCTGTTAATGCCAATAGCAAGTTTCCCTTCGGCTTTAGAGGGAATTGGGGTAGTCTGTTGGCTTGTAAGAGCTCGTGGATTGTTTTTTTCTTTAGATCTCTTCCTCTCCCCCCCCCCAAAGTAACTATCAAATAATGTTGGAATAGATCTCACTTCTCTTCATTCATATTTCAAAGATGCCCTCTACAAACAACAACTAGAAGGTAGGTTGAAAATTTGGTAGTCCTATAGTGGATTTCAAAATCTGACAAAAGGGTTGACAAACTTTCATGGTACCTGCATTTTCAGGTTTCAGATTCAAGAAAAAAAAAGGGGTTAAATTATTCACCAGTGAATTAAAATCTGTGCTTTTGTGTTTGAACAATTGCCTTATTACTCCTCTCTTTTGTCTCCAGATTACTTATTGTTCTACTGAGTGAAATGTATTTTCTGTGCATGATTTTAACAGATACATTAAGTAATTCACTGGGTCAATCGATTTCCTTAATAGCACCATGGACAGGGTCCACAGAAAAGTAACATTATAGACCTCTGCCCCAAAGAACTTACAATCTGGATTTTTAGAGCTGCTGTGCATGGTCTAGGATGTCTCTCTGTCTCGCTCATTACAGCTTAAAAGATAAATGTAAGATGGGTAGATTCTGGGTCCTCTCTGCTCTGTTGGCATAGCTCAGACAACAGGAAGGGAGTAGAAACTGAGCACATCCCCTTGGCTGAGGATTCCCAGAGCCTGCATAGCTGATTGCTTTCCTGCTCTCCACATGGGCCCGGATGAAATGACAAATTGGGAGCGGGGGGGAGAGACGCCAGGAGGAAGGGGAAGGAGAAGGAGTAGCAGACAGATCATGCTGAACTCTTGTGACACATGGTGCCTTGGGGACCTTTGCTTGCTGCTGAAACCAGGGTCAGACAGAGAACTGGTAGCTAACTCTGATGAATCCTCTTACTCCCATCTCTCTACTTCAAACATATAGCACTGAGAGAGCAATAGGTCCGCTGGTGGGGAAGAGGGGCAAAGGGGACAATTGCCCAAAGGCTCAGCACTTCAAAAGGCCTCGGGCTCCTGGTTGCCACCGCTGTTGGAGCCTTGAGCCCGTTAAGTCGCCACCGGAGCACCACGCTCTGTGTGGCAATGATGGCTGGGAGGAGGGGCATGGAGTGTGCTGTGTGGTACAGAGAGCTGGCTGCACCCAGTCCTGCCCCTTCCTCCCAAGGCCCCTGCCCTTTCAGGAGTGCAGAGCTGAGCTCCCCCTCCCTCCCACCCAGGGGCTCGCAAAGGCTATTGGCTTCCCTGGAGAATAGAAAGCGCAGCCTAGTCTCCATGAATGGGGTTATCCCGCTTCCATTATATTCTAGCCAGCAGAGAATACCTGCATCATTGGTACAGTGTGCTAAATCCTAGATTTAGGATCTAGTAAAATCAATTGGAGTTGAAAGTGCTTTCACACTCACCCAGCAGATGTTCAGCCTCCTGCAAGAATCTAGTCTGCATTACCAGTGATGAAACTATTTCCCATAGTCTTGCTTCCTGTCCTATAAGGAAACATCCTCTCCTTAATGAGAAACATTCCCATCTCCTGCTCATCTCAAATGAATCATCTTTTCTTTAACCATTTCTCCCCCCTCCCCATGGTTTGGTATCCTACCTAAAGACCAATGCAAGCCATGGTTCTTTACCCTTTCTGTCCTTTCTGAACTCAGCTGTTCATTCTGTAGAATGGGGGTGTGCAGGGGGAAGTTTGGTGCTTTGCATTTATTCATACTTAAAATCTAAATTGTATTTCTTATTCTGGACACCTTCTATCTCCCTAACTTGTATCCTTCCTCTCCTTTGATCTGTATCGTTAATGAGTTCACATACTCTACGTAGCACTTAGGTTTTCTCTCTTCTTCCTCGAGTTTTACATTTCCTAAGACTATTAGTTGATTTGTTTTCCCTTGTCCCTCTGAGGTGGCCTCTTTTATTTATTTATTTTCTCTCTTGTGCTTTGGTTTTTATTTTCGGGATTTATGTGTGAGTGATTATTTTCCCACCTACTTGATCAAGTTGTCGTCTTCCCCCAAGCAATTCTACCTGGCATATAGCCAACGTTCAAAAAGGAAAACAGAACAAGGAGAGGAGCCACTTGCAAAAGAATTTTAAATGGAAAAGAAATCACTGGAAAAAAAAAAGGTCTCCTGCAGCATTTTCTAGCACAAGAAGGAAAAGAGCAGAACATGTACAAAATATTGATCTTAGTTTGGAAAACCTGCTGTGAAGTAAAGTAGATTTCAGTGTATTCAAGGAAGAGTGATGTGACCCGGTTAGACTAAAACGAGCCCTCTAGCTCTTTATCCAGAATTTCAAATAACCCTTCTTTTATGTTTATAATAAAAAATGAAATAGGTGGACTCCCCCTCTCTATTCCTGAGAGTATTTCTGTGCCACACTAAGAAACCAAGTCTAGTTGCAAACCTCTCGTGAGAGCTCTTGTTTGTGAGAGTCCTGTCCAATATGCTCCGAATTCTGTGTCTAGCTGGAATTCACCAGTTTACATCACAAAAAAAGCATTAAGCCACACGTGACTGTCATGGGGCTAAGGCAGAGGAGCAACCAAAGTGATCCCTTCCACTGTTCACATCAAAATTCCCTACCCTGAAAGCAATAGGCAAGATGTGAATGTCACACTCTCGTGCACAGTGAAGACAGGTGCTTTCACAGAGCTGCTGTTATATCACGCAGCATTAAATGGAACATGGAAGTGTTCAGTCAGAGATACCTCTCTTCTGGACCGTTACACAAGTGTCCAAAGACTAAAGAATGACATACATGTAGTAAGAGAATATAGCTCATAATGTAAATAGACACGTCAGATAAAGGAGGGAAAGAAGAAGGTTTATTATCTCCATTTTACAGGGGGCAAATACAGAGATTAAGTGATGTGCCCAAAGTCTCTTCAGAAATCCCATTGCATAGCTAGGGATTTAACCCAGAGCTCTCAAATTGCTAATTTGCAGCTTTAACCAAAAGGCCAGCCTTCATGTGCCATCTAAAGAAGGGATAAGATGCCAGGCATTGACTTTAGCAGTATGGCTCATCTCCATGAAACAGTTTTAAGTAACCATGAAGAGGGGCATGTGCTAAAAGGGTAATTGTGTCTTTTCCTCTTTGGGACACTATTGGGTTAGCTGGATGCTGGTGCTGTGCAGCATGATGAAGCTTTGTGAGGACCAGACCAGCTGATGTGGTCCACTCCTCCCAGGAAAGAGTAGGCCTAAACATTGGTGCATGCTGAGCAGGTCTCTCCTCAGCTGGCTCCACAGTAAGGATCTGCACATGCCCATCCCAAACTTCCTACAGACTGATGTACCTTTTCACAGTCTCTTACTCCAGCCTGAAACTAGATGACACAGTTGGGCCCTTTCTTTTGCTGCTGTCTGGTGCAGCAGGGGGACTCCAGGCCTCTACTGTCCATTATTTTGACATGGGCAGAGGCACTGTTGTCCATTACACCTTCTATTTGCCAAGATAACGAAACCAGCATGAGTGAGATTCTGGAGGGTTTTTTTTCCACCATGTCGTTCATTCCACATTTGCACAGTCAACCTGTGGAACTCCTTGCCAAAGGATATGGTAAAGGCTAAGACTTTACCAGGGTTCAAAAAAGAGCTAGATAGATTCATGGAGGTTAGGTCCATCAATGGCTATTAGCCAGGATGCGTAGGAATGGTGTCCCTAGCCTCTGTTTGTCTGGCAATGAGTGACGGGGGAGGGATCACGTGAGGATTACCTGTTGTGTTCCCTCCCTCTGGGGCATCTGGCATTGGCCACTGTCGGAAGACAGGATACTGGGCTAGATGGACCTTTGGTCTGACCCAGTGTGGCCTCTCTTATTTTCTTATATTCTTTTCATCAAGAGGCAGCCATAGGAACAAAGCTGATACTGCAACTCTGGAGGGATGCAGCCATGATAGAAAGCTGACAATTGCCTCTCCAGAGAAGCAGTGTTGTCTAATGGTTGGAACAGGGCATGGAGCATTGGCATTCCTGGCTTTCTGGGTGATTCACTTTCCCCTCTGTGTGCCTCAGTTCATTCATTTGTCATTGGGCTCTAATGATGCCTGGCTCCCTCACAAAGGTGAGGTGTGCTGGTGGAGAAGAAGGACTGGTCCCAGGGCTGGAATGAAAATGTGGGACCTGACTGATCCAGGTTCAATTCACTGCCCTGCCGCAGACTCCTGGTCTAACTCTGGATGAATTGCTTACTTGCTCTGTGCCTCAGTTTCACATCTCGAAAATGGAGATAACAGCAGCGCTCTGTTTCTTAGGTGTGGTGTGAGCGTAAATGCATTAAAGATTGTGAGGTTCCGCTAATGGGGGCCTGGTAAATACTTGAGTGCTGAGCTTAAATTGATGGTTTTAAAGGGTTTGGGGTTCCTCTGATAAATGTTGCAACATTGAGTCCAAGGTCCTCTCTCATTTGTGGGTCTCATAATAGTGAGCGCTTGCCAATACTCACATAGTCTCTGTGGTATCTTATACTCTTTCTGATCTACATATGGATGAAATGCTGGCTTTTCCTATATTGCTGAGTGAGAACATGCACAAATGTTGATTCTTCCATGGTGACCGCTCCAAACCATTATACCTGTAAATGTGGAGAATCTGCCGGAAGATAGAGTGAACATTTTCCAAAGAGTAATACTCCCAAAAGAGGGATGTAGCAGGGAAGGAAAGCCTTGGTAGATTGCATTCGTAGTTATCTGGCATGTCATTTAACCAGAATTTCCTTTTGTTCTCTTGTCTCACTCCAGACTCTATGTTCCTTCTCACCAATCATTATATGCATGCATGCTACAATTAGGAAGATGGGACATGCCGTTCAGAAATATTGATCCCAGTGCTTTATTATAAAGTTAGATATGTTTAATTTCTTGTCAGTGTCATTGTGCCAGAAAAATCAATTCACCACTGTCTCTTTTCCATTATTCAATCTTCTAATGAGCTAGCTTGGAGTCTACTCAAAATCAAATTTTTGTGATAAATCATGGTGGAGTTGGAGAGTCCATGAACCCAGTTTTGTAAGGGGCAGTGACTCAAGTCTTTTTAAGAAGGGGCAAACAAATTTCCTCCGATTAATACTCAACACCTGCCTACGCTAATCATTTTTATCTGTGCTGGGGTTTTTTCCCCCCATAGTTCAATTAAAAAGATGCATGAGGCATTTGATTTTTGATCAACCAAGGCTATCTGGATAGGTAAAACCTTCCCCAGATCTACACTGCTAAATATATGGTTTTGTTTCCTGTCCTCAAGAGTAAGGCTCACAGACTCATTGTGTATTTTACTGGAACAAAGGGTGACTGGTTACAAAGGAAAACATCTTCCATGCAATATTCTGCCATAAAAGCCAAAACCTTATTGCCAAGCAGAATAAGCTCTCTGGGACTGTTTTTTCTTTTGATTTATTTGGACACTGCCTACCAGAAAGTCATTTTGATCTTCCAGCATGGTTTCAATGTGCTGCCCTACAAGAAGAAATAAGATATGGGCAAGATGCAAGTATATTTATCACACCCATCTGTATATAGGTTTTTCAGTGTAAACTACTGATGTTACATATCTCCCTCTACAGGCTTAGTCCATAAGAGAATGTGGGATTATGTTACCAGCTAATGGTATGTTAGTTCAACAATACAGGTTCAAGCATTAATTAGAGTGGAAGAATCCAATTTTAATCTCTACTAATAACATATAGCATTGGAAATGGCTTTTATAGTGGCAGATACAGACTATACCTCTTTTGGGGAGTCTCAAAAAGGAAACTAGTACTATATATTAAAATTAATATTACTGAAACAATGGCTAGTCAGTTTGTATATTTGCTAATGTTACTTATTACCTTTTCCAGTTTCTCCACATTATTCTCAAGCAGTTTCACAATGCACTAATAATTAGTACACTAACTTCATAATGAATACATATTCCCAATAATTTAATTCACTTACCAGTAGTACTATTAGCCCTGACATCTTCAGGTTTAATTTAGACCTCTATTGGTTTTGAATGGTTGCTGAATAAATAATACTAGTGCAAATGGAATCTTCAGACAATTTAATTGCAAAACTCTAGCAAGTCTCTCGAGTATGGGCAAACGAAATTTTTTCAAAGGCTTATTACTTGGCCAAATTTGGGTGGATGTTCCAGGAGATGGTAAAAGACATCACCCTGATACAACGGCCATCCTCTGCTAAATTTCAAGCAGCTGCCCCAAAGCAGTAGAGATTTTAAAAGAAAAGGTCGCCAGAACATTTTTTGCATGGTCAAAACAAAATATTTTTTCCTACTCTCATTCTCAGAAATAGCTGACCCTTTTTGACTTAATTTTTTTGAAGATGAGCAGCCTGAGAGAGATACCTGACTTGGAAATTTTCAGCCCAAACAGTTAGTCTTGCAAAACTATAAGCAACTGACCTCAAACCTTACACTGGGAAGTTTGTCAGACAATCTCAATAATACAGAGTGGTACCAGCATTGCCCATAATAATGAGGAAAAAGCATGGAGAAATACTAACCTACAGCAGAGAATTGATGGAAAAAATGTACTTGGCTTTCTATAAAAAAAAGACACTATTGCAACTTTTTGCTGAATTAATCAGTAGAGCTGATTTACATTTTTCTGAAAAAACCAAAACAAAACAGAAAACCAGACACCTTTTTTACCTTTAGTATAGTTTCCCCTGGTTGGTTTGCTTTCTGTTACACAATTAGCCAAGGAAAATGTTAGTTTTATTTCTGGACTCAGAATATACTGTTGTGCATTAAAATATTGGCATGTCTTTGAGATATTATGAATGGTTTTACCATACTGATAGATAAAATAACCCAATAAATCTCATTTCTCCACGTTGTCCTAATAAAATTCTAATAACAATTTGTATAAGTTATGGCATAATTGATTTGCAAACCATGACTTTGCACTGTTCAGCAGTGAGAGGATTTTTATTCAGACATGAATTATAAGATAATGTTACGATGAGAGGGGTGGTAACTTCCTGGGCCACAGACCCCTTTGAACTGTGCATTCATACACAGTCTTAATTACCCTACCTGTCAGGGTAAATAAATCACAGACTTCCCAGCATAAGACAAAAGGGGTCGCCACACAGGTATTTTGGACTGAGTGGGCAGAGTGTTGTTGACTATTGTTTGTGTAAGGCAGATTGTGAGTAAAGGAAGGCAGAACACAAAGAATCATAGAATCATAGGACACTAGAACCGGAAGGGATCTCGAGAGGTCATCAAATCCAGTCCCCTGTCCTCATGGCAGGACCAAGTACTGTCTACATCATCCCTGAGAGGTATCTGTCTAACCTGCTCTTAAATATCTCCAGTGATGGAGAGTCCACAACCCTCTTAGGCAATTTATTCCAGTGTTTCACCACCCTGACAGGCAAGAAGTTTTTCCTGATGTCCAACCTCCCGTGCAGCAATTTAAGCCCATTGCTTCTTGTCCTATCCTTGAGGCCAAAGAGAACAATTTTTCTCCCTCTTCCTTATAAAACCCTTTTAGATACTTGAAAACTTCTAGCATGTTCCCTCTCAGTCTTCTCTTTTCTAAACTAAACAAGCCCAGTTCTTTCAGTCTTCCCTCATAGCTCATGTTTTCTAGACCTTTAATCATTCTTGTTGTTCTTCTCTGGACCTTCTCCAGTTTCTCCACATCTTTCTTGAAATGTGGTGCCCAGAACTGGACACAATACTCCAGCTGAGGCCTTATCAGTGCAGAGTAGAGTAGAAGAATGACTTCTTGTTTCTTGCTCACAACACTCCCATTAATGCATCCCAGAATCATGTTTGCTTTTTTTGCTACAGCGTCAAACCGTTGACTCATATTTAACTTGTGGTCCACTATGACCCCTAGATCCCTTTCAGCAGTACTCCTTCCTAGACAATCACTTCCCATTCTGTATGTATGAAACTGATTGTTCCTTCCTAAGTGGAGCACTTTGCATTTGTCTTTATTAAACTTCATCCTGTTTACCTCAGACAATTTCTCTAGTTTTTCCAGATCATTTTGAATTTTGACCCTATCCTCCAAAGCACTTGCAACCACTCCCAGCCTGGTATCACCTGCAAACTTAATAATTGTTCTCTCTATGCCATCATCTAAATCATTGATGAAGATATTGAACAGAACGGGCCCCACAACTGACCCCTGCGGATCCCCACTTCTTATGCCCTTCCAGCATGATTGTAAACCATTAATAACTACTCTCTAGTTGTAGAAGAAGGAGAGAGCCACATGACAAGCAGGAAAAAGCAAAAAGGCAAAAGCATGATGTCTGATCCTGGAAGAAATCTGGAAAGATATTTTTGAGTCCAGGCGCACAGGGCTTAACTCATGCTGCATCTTGTGAGGGCTGTATTTTAAAGAAGCTGTATTGAGGGCACAGGAACATACCATGCCGATGTGCAGAAAGAATAGCAAATATGGCAGGAGACTAATTTGGCTTAACAGAGAAATCTTTGGTGAGCTTAAACATAAAAAGGAAGCTTATAAGCAGTGGAAATTTGGAGAGATGACAGGAGGGGGAATAGAAATATTGCTTGAGCATGCTGGGGCATAATTGGGAAGGTCAAAGTGCAATTGGAATTGCAGCTAGCAAGGCATGTGAAGGTCAACAAGAAGCGTTTCTACAGGTATGATAGCCACAAGAAGAAAGTCAGGAAAGTATGGGACTCTTATTGAATGGGGGAGGTAACCTACAGACAAATGTGGGAAAAAGCTATGCTTTTTTTAGGGCTTTTTTTTTTGCCTCGGTCTTCACAAACAAGGCCAGCTCCCAGACTGCTGCACTGGGCAGCACAGTAGGAGGTGGAAGTGAGCTGCCCTCAGAAGTAAAAGGACAGTTAAGGACTGGTAAGAAAAGCTGGACAAGCACAAATCCATGCAGTACATCCCTGGGTGCGACGTAGTTGCTTGATGTAACTGAAGTGTCTTTGGCTGTTATCTTTGAATGCTCATGGCAATTGGAGGAGGTCCTGAATGACTGGAAAAAAGGCAAATGTAGTGTCCATTTTTTTAAAAGGGAAGGAGGATCCAGGAAACTACAGACCAGTCAGCCTCACTTTAGTCCACAGAAAAATCATGGAGCAAGTCCTCAAGGAATCCATTTTGAAGCACTGGGAGGAGAGGAAAGTGATCAGGAAAAGTCAACATGTATTCACCAAGGGCAAGTCATGCCTGACCAACTAGATTGCCTTCTATGATGAGATAACTGGCTCTGTGGATATGGGGAAAGTGGTGGACATGATATACCTAGACTTTAGCAGAACTTTTGAGATGATCTCCTGGAGTATTCTTGACGGGAAGTTAAAGTAGTATGGATTGGATAAATAGACTATAAGGCTGATAAGAACCTACTTAGATTGTCAGGCTTACTGGCTAGAGATCAATAGCTCAGTGTCTAGTTGGCAGCTGGTATCATAGGTCAGTCCTGTGGCCAGTTTTATTCAACATCTTCATTAATGACCTGGATGAGGGGATGGATTGCACTCTCAGCATGTTCGCAGATGACACTAAGCTGGGGGAGAGGTAGATACATTGGAGTGTAGGGATAGGGTCCAGAGTGAGCTAGAGACATTGGAGAATTGGGCCAAGAGAAATCCAATGAGGTTCAACACGGACAAATGCAGAGTTCTGCACTCAGGATGGAAGAATCCCATGCACTGCTACAGGCTAAGGGACAGTTCTGCAAAAAAGAACCTGGATATTTCAGTAGAAGGGAAGCTGGATACAAGCCATCAGTGTGCCCTTTTTTGCCAAGAAGGCATATTGGGCTGCATTAGTGGGAACACTAGCAGCAGATTGAGAGAAGTGATTATTCACGACTTCACTGCTGGTGAGGCCACATCTGGAATATTGCATCCAGTTTTGGAGGCCCCTCTATAGAAAGAATGTGGACCAGTTGGAGAGAATCCAGAGGAGGGCAACAAAAATGGTTAAGGGGCTGGGGCACATGACTTAGGAGGAGAGGATGAGGGAACTGTGCTTCTTTAGTCTGCAAAAGAGAAGAATGAGGGAGGGAGTTGCTAGCAGCCTTCAGCTACCTGAAGGGGGGTTGCAAAGAGGATGGAGAGAGGCTGTTCTCAGTGTTGAGAAATAACAAGAACAAGAAGCAATGCTCTCAAAATGCAGTGGGGGAGGTCGAGGTTGGATATTAGGAAAAAACTACTTCACTAGGAGGGTGGGTGAAGCACTGGAATGGATTAACTTGGGAGGTGGTGGACTCTCCATCCTTACACCCCAGCTGGAATGATTTAGTTGGGGTTAGTCCTGCTTTGAGCAAGAGGCTGAACTAGATAACTCCCGAGGTTTCTTCCAACGTAATCTATGATTCAAACAAATACAGAACTCTGTTCTGTGATACATTTGGCCAGCTTGAAGGCTAAGCCACTATACTGTAGCTTATCTCCATTGACCAACCATCTGTATCTTTTGCATTTTTAGCATTAGTTTTCATTAATTTTGTCTGATATGCACTGTAGATGCATGTGTGGTGTTGGAAGTGCTTCATAGTTTGTACCCCAGCCAAATAGCTCTTCTAGCCACATGGGAAATACTGCATAAATGCCGCTCATTGACTTTTTATGTGACAGGAATTGGTATGGTTTGTCTGGCAGTACTGACAAACAAGACAAAAAGAGCAATGCTTTAGGCGGAAATAAAATCTCTGAAATATATTGGATGCATACAGAAAAAGCCTTCAGCGTGCTATAAAACCTAGCTATAAATGCATTTCAGGAACTAGAGGGAGGTTTAGCAATACTATTTCTATCAACTTATAAAAGTTTACAGTGCTGCAGAATTTAACTTACTGTATATAAAGCAGGGCACATAACAAATTTAGACTCCTAAAGATACATATATAATATTCACATAGCACCCTGGCATTTCACATTCATGCTTATGGGGCCTATAATGTGTCACAATTGTTTTATAAATCAAGAAGGGCTATTCTATGGAGATGTTGACCCCACATGCTGCTGTTATCCCAATGTTACCAGTATTAAAATGAAAGATAAGTGTTGAATGATTGTAGTTCATAGATTTTTGTTGGTAAGGAAAGAAAAGATCATCCTGACCATCTACTCTGACCACCTGCATAACCCAGGCCCTAGTATTTTCCCTAGTTTTTCCTGTATTAAGCTGGACGTCTTCTCAAAAGCATCACTCCCTTATGATATTCTTGGTAAAGTAGGAAATACAGATGCAGGTTACCCTTGCCCAAAGAGTACTGTTGAGGTTTGTGTCTATATATATTGTGAAAACCAAGACTTTAACAGGGTTCAAAAAAGAGCTAGATAAATTCATGAAGGGTAGGTCCATCAATGCTTATTAGCCAGGATGCGTAGGAATAGTATCCCTAGTCTGTGTTTGTGAGAGGCTGGGAATAGATGACGGGGAGGGATCGCTCGATGATTACCTACTCTGTTCATTCCCTCTGGGGCACCTGGCACTGTGGGAAGAAAGGATGCTGGGCTAGATGGACCTTTGGTCTGACTCAGTACGGCCGTTCTTATGTTCCTGTGTTCATTTTACTGCTGGAATATTGGTGTTTATAGTGTATATTAAGGTTGTACACTAGGTGTATAAGAGCTATGAATCACAAATACCTAAACAAAATACCTTTAGAATGTGGCTCATTTTTAGAATATATAATTCTGAAGTATGTTATTTCTTCAAAGGCTACGTATGGTTAGGAAAGTGGTTAAGGATTTGCTAACAGGGAGTTTGGAGAGGGAGTTCTCCAGGTGAAAGAGGAGTAAAAACGGGACCCTTGTGGTAAGTGGCTGTCTGGAGTGTGTGTTTGTGTGTGGGGGAGTTATTTGCTGTGTGCAGAGCTTGTGTTTATCTGTTTGGTTGGTTGGTTTGATTGTTTGATTGCTTGAAGGAGCTTCTAAAAGGTTTGAAATCTAGAAGCCTCTGTTAATTGGCTAAGCCTCAGTCAGGGGGAGGGGCTACCAGAGCTATATAAGCCTGTGACTCAGCGACCAGGGAGCTTGCGAACAGGATTTGCTAACAGGGAGTTTGGAGAGGGAGTTCTCCAGGTGAAAGAGGAGTAAAAACGGGACCCTTGTGGTAAGTGGCTGTCTGGAGTGTGTGTTTGTGTGTGGGGGAGTTATTTGCTGTGTGCAGAGCTTGTGTTTATCTGTTTGGTTGGTTGGTTTGATTGTTTGATTGCTTGAAGGAGCTTCTAAAAGGTTTGAAATCTAGAAGCCTCTGTTAATTGGCTAAGCCTCAGTCAGGGGGAGGGGCTACCAGAGCTATATAAGCCTGTGACTCAGCGACCAGGGAGCTTGCGAACAGGATTTGCTAACAGGGAGTTTGGAGAGGGAGTTCTCCAGGTGAAAGAGGAGTAAAAACGGGACCCTTGTGGTAAGTGGCTGTCTGGAGTGTGTGTTTGTGTGTGGGGGAGTTATTTGCTGTGTGCAGAGCTTGTGTTTATCTGTTTGGTTGGTTGGTTTGATTGTTTGATTGCTTGAAGGAGCTTCTAAAAGGTTTGAAATCTAGAAGCCTCTGTTAATTGGCTAAGCCTCAGTCAGGGGGAGGGGCTACCAGAGCTATATAAGCCTGTGACTCAGCGACCAGGGAGCTTGCGACCAGGAATTGCTAACAGGGAGTTTGGAGAGGGAGGTTAGAGGGCACTAGTGACTTCTGGCCTTCTTTAAAACATAACTCTTATCGTAATCTATATTCCAGAGGTTTAAAAAGAATCCCAGTTTATACTTAAACTTGTTCATTAGAAAAATGGAGACAGAAGCCCAGCAGCAGAGTGGGGGCTATCCTGTTTATTGCGTCGAGTGTAACATGTATGATTACCTGCCCTGTGGGCGGGTGGCGTATGTGTGCACCCGTTGCAAGGAGCTCCTGACCCTCAGAGACCGAGTTCGGGCTTTGGAGGCCAGGGTGGCTGACCTGGAGGAGCTAAGGGAGGTAGAGAGATTTGTGGATGAGACTTTCTGGGACACTGTAGTACTGTCCCACCTCCAGTCTGAGAGCCCCAGTGCTCTTAAGGAGGATGAAAGTCTCAAGGGAACAGAGCATTCAATGGGAGCAGAGGGAAACCATCCCGTAGTTGGGACCCTCCTCCCAGAGGATGTTGCGGTATCCTCTCGCACTGAGGTTACCTCTGAGGGGGAGGGAAAGCCAGTTCGGAAGAGGCAGGTGTTAGTAGTGGGTGATTCGATCGTTAGAAACATAGATAGTTGGGTTTGTGATGACCGGGAGAACCGTATGGTCACTTGCCTGCCTGGTGCGAAGGTTGCGGATCTCTCGAGGCATCTAGATAGACTTATGTGTAGTGCTGGGGAGGAGCCGGTGGTCGTGGTACATGTAGGTACCAATGACGTAGGGAAGGGTAGGAGAGATGTCCTGGAGGCCAAATTTAGGCTGCTAGGAAAGAGACTGAAATCCAGGACCTCTATGGTGGCGTTCTCGGAAATGCTTCCGGTTCCACGCGCAGGGCCGGGTAGGCAGGCAGAGATTCAGAATCTCAATGCGTGGATGAGACGATGGTGTAGGGAAGAGGGGTTTGGATTTATTAGGAACTGGGGACACTTTTGGGAGAGGGGGAGCCTATACAGGAAGGATGGGCTCCACCTAAACCAGGGTGGAACCAGACTGCTGGCACTAAACATTAAAAAGGCCGTAGAGCAGTTTTTAAACTGAGAGATGGGGGAAAGCCGATTGGTGTGGAGATGCACGTAAATCGGAGGGAGACTACTCTTAGAGGAGAATCCATTGATAGAGATTCTCTAAGCTGTAGTCAGAAAGAGAGGAGGAGAGAGGGCAAACCATGGGCCAGAGCAGACAAACAACCGTGTACAAAGGAATCCAATGCATCAGGGAAGGGCAGACAAATAAGCAGTGGCAAATTTTTAAAGTGCTTCTACACAAATGCTAGGAGTCTGGCTAATAAGATGGGTGAACTAGAGTACCTAGTATTAAATGAGGAGGTTGACATAATAGGCATCACTGAAACCTGGTGGAATGAGGAAAATCTGTGGGACACAATCATACCGGGATATAAAATATATCGAAAGGATAGAGCAGGCCGGGTGGGTGGCGGAGTGGCACTGTATGTGAAAGATAATGTAGAATCAAATGAAATAAAAATATTAAATAAATCAACATGTTCAATAGAATCGCTATGGATAGTAATTCCATGCTCCAAAAATAAGAAATTAGCAGTAGGGATATATTACCGACCACCTGACCAGGACAGGGATACTGACATTGAAATGCTGAGGGAGATTAGAGAGGCTACCAAAACAAAGAACTCTATAATAATGGGGGATTTTAATTACCCCCATATTGACTGGATACATGTCACCTCAGGAAGAGAAGCGGAGATAAAATTTCTCAATGGCTTAAATGACTGCTTCTTGGAGCAGCTAGTGCAGGAACCCACAAGGGGAGAGGCAATTCTCGATTTAGTCCTGAGTGGAGCGCAGGAACAGGTCCAGGAAATAACCGTTACAGGACCGCTTGGGAATAGTGACCATAATATAATAACATTCAACATTCCTGTGGTGGGAAGAACACCTCAGCAGACCAGCACCCTGGCATTTAATTTCAAAAAGGGGAATTACACAAAAATGAGGAGGTTAGTTAAACAGAAATTAAAAGGCACAGTGACTAGAGCCAAATCCCTGCAAGCTGCATGGAAACTTCTTAAAGACACCATAATAGAGGCCCAACTTAAATGTATACCCCAAATTAAAAAACATAGCAAGAGAACTAAAAAAGAGTCACCGTGGCTTAACCACCATGTAAAAGAAGCAGTGAGGGACAAAAAGGCATCTTTTAAGAAGTGGAAGTCCAATCCTAGTGAGATAAATAGAAAGGAACATAAACACTGTCAAATCAAGTGTAAAAATGTAATAAGAAAAGCAAAAAAAGATTTTGAGGAACAGCTAGCCAAAAACTCAAAAAGAAATAACAAAATGTTTTTTAAGTACATTAGAAGCAGGAAGCCTGCTAAAAAACCTGTGGGTCCCCTAGACGATCGAACTATAAAAGGCGCAATCAAGGACGATAAAGCCATTGCGGAGAAACTAAATGATTTCTTTGCTTCAGTCTTCACGGCTGAGGACGTTGGGGAGATTCCCAAATCTGCACCGTCCTTTGTGGGTAATGAATCTGAGGAACTGTCCCGGATTGAAGTGTCATTAGAGGAGGTTTTGGAACAAATAGAAAAACTTAATGTTAACAAATCTCCGGGACCGGATGGCATTCATCCAAGGGTTCTAAAAGAACTCAAATGGGAAATTGCTGAACTATTATCTGTGGTTTGTAACCTATCCCTTAAATCGGCTTCCGTACCTAATGACTGGAAGGTAGCCAATGTGACACCAATATTTAAAAAGGGCTCTAGAGGCGATCCGGGCAATTACAGACCGGTAAGTCTAACTTCAGTACCGGGCAAATTAGTCGAAACAATAGTAAAGAATAAAATTGTGAAGCATGTAGAAGAACATAATTTGTTGGACAAAAGTCAACATGGTTTCTGTAAAGGGAAATCCTGTCTTACTAATCTATTAGAGTTCTTTGAAGGGGTTAACAAACATGCGGACAAGGGGGATCCAGTAGATATAGTATACTTAGATTTCCAGAAAGCCTTTGACAAGGTCCCTCACCAAAGGCTCTTGTGTAAATTACATGGCCATGGGATAAGAGGGAAGGTCCTTTCTTGGATTGAGAACTGGTTAAAAGACAGGAAACAAAGGGTAGGAATAAATGGTAAATTTTCAGAGTGGAGAGGGGTAACTAGTGGTGTCCCCCAAGGGTCAGTCCTAGGACCAATCCTGTTCAACTTATTCATAAATGATCTGGAGAAAGGGGTAAGCAGTGAGGTGGTAAAGTTTGCGGATGATACCAAACTGTTTAGGATAGTCAAGACAGAAGCAGACTGTAAGGGACTCCAAGAAGATCTCACCAAACTGAGTGATTGGGCAACAAAATGGCAAATGAAATTTAATGTGGATAAGTGTAAAGTAATGCACATTGGGAAAAATAACCCCAACTATACGTACAGTATGATGGGGGCTAATTTGGCTACGACAAATCAGGAAAGAGATCTTGGAGTTATCGTGGACAGTTCTCTGAAAACTTCCACACAGTGTGCAGCGGCGGTCAAAAAGGCAAATAGGATGCTAGGTATTATTAAGAAAGGGATAGAAAATAAGACCCGGAATATCTTACTGCCCCTGTATAAAACTATGGTACGCCCACATCTTGAATACTGTGTACAGATGTGGTCTCCTCACCTCAAAAAAGATATTTTGGCCTTGGAAAGGGTTCAGAAAAGGGCAACTAAATTGATTAGGGGTTTGGAACGGGTCCCATATGAGGAGAGGTTAAAGCGACTGGGACTTTTCAGTTTAGAAAAGAGGAGACTGAGGGGGGATATGATAGAGGTGTATAAAATCATGAGTGGTATGGAGAGGGCCGATAAAGAAAAGTTATTTATTAGTTCCCTAAATAGAAGAACTAGAGGACACCAAATGAAATTAATGGGTAGCAGGTTTAAAACTAATAAAAGAAAGTTCTTCTTCACACAGCGTGTAGTCAGCATGTGGAACTCCTTGCCAGAGGAGGCTGTGAAGGCTAGGACTATAACAGAGTTTAAAGAGAAGCTAGATAATTTCATGGAGGTTAGGTCCATAAAAGGCTATTAGCCAGGGGATAAAATGGTGTCCTTGGCCTCTGTTCGACAGAGGCTGGAGAGGGATGGCAGGAGACAAAGCGCTTGATCATTGTCTTCGGTCCACCCCCTCTGGGGCACCTGGTGCTGGCCACTGTCGGCAGACAGGATACTGGGCTAGATGGACCTTTGGTCTGACCCGGTACGGCCGTTCTTATGTTCTTATGTTCTTATGTAAGTAAAAATGCCAGTCTAACTAAAAAGACTGGCTCCCTGTGAGGGTGTTCTGAGTTATCACTGCTTGCTTTACTGGGGGGAAAAATAACCCTGAAGTTTTTAGCCCTCTTCATTCCTGCTGGCCTGGTACAAACAGTAGAGCTTTTGGATGGCTCACTAATGGATTGTAAACTGGATTTTATTAAATCTGAAATAAGCTCTTTGAGGCAGGGTCTCTCTTCTTGTTCTGTGTTTGAATGGCATCCAGCACAATGGAGTATTGTCCGTGTCTGGCATTCCTGGATGCTACCACAATACAAGTCTACTATATATTTTGGAGAGTTTGTCAGCTTGATGAAGAACTCCTAAATGGTAAGAGCTAGGACCATCAAGTTCAGTACACAGCTTCCTCTGATCGTAATTTAATGCAGTGTAAGGGTTTGGTTGTGTCAGGAAAATGGGATGTTCCTGGAATGGGATTGCTTTGCCTATAACCAAACAGAAAAGACAGCATTGCTAAATCAAGTACAATCCTCAAAATTGACATAACTGAGGGAATGTTGAAAGAGAATGAACAAAGATGAGCCAGAAAAATAGGATGAATCTGGTATAGGATTGCTTCAATCTATTTTGCAGAAAAGAGATAAAACTGAGAAATTTGGATTAGTGCTTTGTTTTGGCACAGCAAAATCAATGCTTAAGATTTGAAAACTAGAAGAAAAGGTTATTGGAAACCAAGTTGCCTGTAGCTTTTTTTTGTTAAAACATAGTGAATGATAAGAGTTTATAGGGACGAGGAAAATAAATACAGCCTCTCCCCGAGTTATAAACGAGTTATGGACCAAACACTTGGCCGTAACTTGATCAGTTCATAACTTGGACCCCATTGAGTTACATAGCGACCGCGCTGTTCATGAGCATGGGTCGCATTCGTGACTCGGGGACCGCCTTTACGACTGCTTCCTGGGAGCTTTGATCGTAAATGTGAACGGTCGTAAATCGACCATTTGCAACTCGGGGACCGGCCGTACACTAGATGGAATTCCCATTTAAAAATTACTAAACACAATTCAATAGAAAAATTTTAACAATCCCTTTTAAAGAAATCTGAAATAAAAATTAACTTCATAAAATAACACTGTATTTTTCAAAATTTAAAGAAAGCATGTACATTCTCCTTTTATTTTAAAAAAAACTTAATTGAGTTAGAACCCTGAGTGATGCTGGGTACATCTGCTAGTACTACATAATAATTATATCATAGATGTTGATGAACTACAAAGAATCCAGCTTGAATCTCAGATCCCTGCTGGCTTTCCCAAAGCTTCCAGTTAGAAATAGCACTTCTTTGTGTTTATCAGACTTAATCAGAATCTCTCTCTGAGGCTATGTCTATACAGCAGCGTTATTTCGGAATAACTAACATTATTCCGAAATAACACCATCTGTGTCTACATAGCAAGCAGTTATTTTGACATAATGTTGAAATAATAGCGAGCCAGAAGACTTCTTACTCCAACTCCTGTAACCCTCATTTTATGAAGAGTAAGAGAAGTCAAAGAAAGAGTTTCTTCCTCGGACTTCCTGCTGTGTAGCCAGCGCCAAAAGCCGAAATAAGCTATTTCAATTTAAGCTGTGCAATTGATGTAGCTCAAGTTGTGTAGCTTATTTTGGCTTTAGCTCTGCTGTGTAGATGTGCCCAAAATGCCCCAAGCCATGCCTCTGTTGTCTATCCTGCTATTTGTAGAAGTGCAGTCTCTCGCTGCCTCCCTGTAGCAGCAGCAGAGAAAAACTTGGGGCATGGGGAATGATACTGGTGGAGGGGAGGGGAGGCAGCAGGAAAGGTTACAGCAGCTCCCCACTGCAAGGGTGCATCTACACTGCACCCTAGCTCAAAATAAGTTATGCAATTTGAGCTACACAAATTGCGTAGCTTATTTTGAGTTAATTTAGAAATAAACCCGCTATTCCAAAACGTCCCTTAATCCTCATGGAACGAGGTTTACAGGGATAGCGAGCCCGTTCATATTTTGAAACAATGGGCTTGCTTAAAAGATGTGGAGTAGCTATTTTGGGATACCTCTGGTATCCCGAAATAGCACCATAGTCTAGACGTGCCCCAAGAGACTGCTTGCTGTTTCCCCCTACTGGAGCCCTTTCTTGATGCAGTGAAGTCACACTGAAATGTGTTGCAAATTTTTTTTTTTGCCAAATTCTTCATTAGGGGGAGGGTATTTAAAAATGTGAAATAACTGTTTCTGTTTTCAAATGTCCTGTAACTTTATTTTAAAAAAATAAACTTCAAAAAATGCCCAATCAAATCGTTTCAGTTGGCTCAAACCATCTTTCTTTCAACTGGTTGTCTTTAAAATGGACTTGCAGCTTGTTTTAGAAGAAATTTTCATTTTCAGTTTGACCCAAAAGTAATCTTCTGGAATTGCCAAGAAATTGAAACCTCCATGATTCACCCAGCTCTGGCTTTGAAGGCTCAGATTTAGCCACAGTGGGGATTGGGGAGGGCTGCAGCAACAGAGGGGAGTGTCTTATACTGATTGCCAGGTATCCAGTTAAATGGGTTCCAATCCCCATTTTTGCATTAATAGAGCAGCACAGTTATGGTATAGAGAGGGCTCCCGATCTGGCCCTCTTTACAAATTATTTATTTAGCCATCTAAGACTATGTCTAGACTGCACTGTTAAATCGGAAAAAGATATGCAATTTGCGGTACGCAGATTGTGTATCTTTTTTTGATTTACTTTCAAAAGAGGCTCTTTCAAAATTTGGTGCATCTACACAGTGCCAAATTGCGAAAGAAGGTGCTCTTTTGAGCCATCCCTTATTCCCCATAGAACGAGGTTTGCAGGGATGATGAAAGAGCACATCCACTCTTTTGAAATATTTTTCTCTGGTATCCCGAAAAGCAATGCAGTCTAGACATAGCCTATGAGACTTAAGGCATTTCTGACAACTACCTACTTGTACCCCTTAAAGTGAAAATGCATAATGTCTGTAATTTAATTGTTAAAAGAAGCAGGTTAGTCAAAGGAGAGTGAGTTGTTACAATAACTGCTTCTCTTCTGCGTTTACATCCAGCAGATAAAATCAGCATCAGTCACTTGGCACAACCAAAATCCTGTAAATAAGAGACTGTTCCTATATTAACGTCCCCTGTTTTAAGAGTAAACAACCTCACTTAGACCTGGTGTTTAATATCAGGAGACAGTTATATGCGACTTTATTCTGTTCCACTGGCCTTATTTCACAACTGTATGTGGAGCGGGAAAGAGCTCTGGAAATGTTATTGAATGTGAAACTGCAGCAAATGTTTCCCCAAGTTCTGGACTTGTTCCCTTCCCATGAATTTGGTGATTTTCAATAAAAATGGAGTTGTGGGCTCTTCCTTAAGACAATGGATCCAGTGTCTATTCCCACTGGACACATATTTTCTCCCTTTGAGTAGAGCCTTTTGAAAGTTATGGGGCTACTTACAGAGTAAGGTTCTTCTCAGTACAACCAAGGGTATTAGAAATTGGTCTATAGTGTGTTTGTCTTTTGCTCATTTAATATCAAATGGGCACGGACCCATGCTGGGATAACATGGTTGCAGAGATGAAGGCACGATCTTGTACTTGAAGCTATGACCGGTACTTAGATCTTGTTTGCTGGTGTGTGTGTTGCAGACTGACACACCTCGGAAAGTCTTTCTGTGACCCAGTAACTGCATCATGAAATGCAGAATACTTATTTGTCATTATGGCTTATAAATGCCACTTGTGATGTGAGCCCAATTTGACTACGTGTGGTACAATACAGATCCTGCCCCAGAGAGATTGCAGTCTAAACAGGAAAGGTCATGGGAGTGAACTGTGTCATGAGGTTCAAACGGACTGACATCCGTAGATGGAAAGCCCTATAGAAGTACAAAGTACAGCTGTTAACTAAAGAAACCAGCACTCCATTGGTTTTTATATAGATAGCTGTGTTTTATGTTGTCAGGCATGGGTACTTCGGTTTGTAGAGAAGCACTGCATAATTTTGTTGTCTTTATTTTAATTTCTTTTTGTTCCTCTTTGAAACTCCAGATATTGAATTTTTCACCCCAATGGGACTTGCATTTCTAAGCGGTTTAGGCTCTTTTGAAAATGTTACCTCATCCAACAGGTGGTCATGTCTTCAACTTTTCTGAAAAACTTTTCCATTCTAAACATCTATGTCTGGTCCACTGATATTGTGCATATTAAAATGGTTGTGTTCATATTTTTTATATTAGAGAGCACCTGCCATCTGAGCTTTTTATTTTAACAAACATTAATTCTCCTCCCCAATCCACCACTGTGCTGTTGAACACAATACTAGTCTCTATATTTTTCAGAGGTATATAATAAGGCACAAAGAAGCCAACGGGGTTGCTCAGGTCTCCCTACAGAAATGGGAATAGAATGGAGGTTTCTTGATCACCAGCTCTCTGATCTGATTACTGTGTTCTGTGTCTATCGATTGCGTTAATATTACCTTGTATGCCCATGCTGTGTATGTTGCACATTTTATATTAATTTTGCTGCCTGGGAAGGAAGGTTCTTTATCAGATACTGCTGAATTCCTTAACATAGAAATGGCCTAATAACAAGGAAGAAGGATTTGCTGGTTTCATTACAAGAGAGACAGCAAGAACTTGCTGAACTTAAGTTAATGAACTAGAATGATGGAAATAACCCTTTGATTGGGTTTATTAGTCACAAGAGTTGCTCTGAACTCAGCCTCTGTTTCTCAGTCAGTGTTCAGTTCTGTTAGTCTTACAAGCATGTTTTAGCCTTATTGCCCCTGGCTGTGTTTTAATTGAAGCTCATAATTTTTTAAGACATATGTGTCTTTGCAGATATCAGACTATTAGATTTGAAGGTCCTCTACTTGCTTTCTAACTGTCTTCAAATCTTATGGGGACTGGTGAGTACAAAACTGAAGCAAAATGTTTCTTGCCTGGGGGATGGAAATGTTAAGGGGGTCTGTATTAATTGCTTACCAGAATTGTCTAGAGAGTGAGCAATTATTATTGCTCCATAGAGGAAATTGGAAGATGGAATGATTTGAAAGCAGAAGAGAATTCAGTGACGGACCCTTACAAAGTTGAAGCAGATCAGCTTAGACTATGCTAATTAATATTTCTGATTAATATTTCAGTTTAGCTACAACTAATCAGGAAAGAGATCTTTGGAGTCATTTTGGATAGTTCTCTGAAGACGTCTATGCAGTGTGCAGCGGCAGTCAAAAAAGCAAACAGGATGTTAGGAGTCATTAAAAAAGGGATAAAGAATAAGACAGAGAATATCTTATTGCCCTTACATAAATCCATGGAACGCCCACATCTTGAATACTGCATACAGATGTGGTCTCCTCATCTCAAAAAAGATATACTGGCATTAGAAAAGATTTAGAGAAGAGCAACTAAAATTATTAGGGGTTTGGAATGGGTCCCATATGAGGAGAGATTAAAGAGACCGGGACTTTTCAGCTTGGAAAAGAGGAGACCGGGGCGGGGGGGAGAGGGATATGATAGAGGTCTATAAAAACATGAGTGGTGTGGAGAAAGTGAATAAGGAAAAGTTATTTACTTGTTCCCATAATATAAGAACTAGGGCCACCAAATGAAACTAATGGGCAGCAGGTTTAAAACAAATAAAAGGAAGTTTTTCTTCACACAGCGCATAGTCAATCTATGGAACTCCTTGCCTGAGGAGGTTGTGAAGGCTAGGACTCTAACAGGGTTTAAAAGAGAACTAGATAAATTCATGGAGGTTAAGTCCATTAATGGCTATTAGCCAGTATGGGTAAGGAACGGTGTCCCTAGCCTCTATTTGTCAGAGGGTGGAGATGGATGGCAGGAGAGAGATCGCTTGATCATTACCTGTTCAATTCACTCCCTCTGGGACACCTCGCATTGGCCACTGTCAGCAGACAGGGTGCTGAGCTGGATGGACCTTTGGTCTGATCCAGTATGGCCATTCTTATGTTCTTATGTTCTTGTGATCCACAAATGATTCATTAACAACAAAACTAGTATAATGTAGGTACCAGGAGCCATCTGCAAGTTCAGAGTAGGAAATTTCCTTAAGGGAGGTCTAAGAAAGAGGAATGAAAATGCAGTATTAATAATGAGATCTTAAATTGATTTGCATCGGCATTTGAAAACTGAAGTGAGTAAGACCAGGAAGATAAGAAAGGTGGTCCCTTGTGAACTAATTTGTCAGCTAGTTGAGGATGGAGGCACATAAAAATGGCCATATTCTGTCAGACCAAAGGTCCATGTAGCCCAGTATTCTGTCTTTTGACAGTGGCTAGTGCCATGTGCCCTACGGAGTATGAACACAAGTAACTATCAAGTGAGTTATTCCCTGTTGCTTCCCCCCAGTTCTGACAAACAGATGCTAGGGACACCATTCCTACCCATCCTGGCTAATAGCCATTAATAGACCTATCCTCCATGAATTTATCTAGCTCTTTTTAAAACTCTGTTATAGACTTCGGGTGCGTCTACACTGCAGCGTTATTTCGAGATGACTAGCGTTATTTTTAAATAACAATGCGAGCGTCTACACAGTCATTTTGTTATTTCAAAATAATTTCGAAATAATGGACGGCTTATTCCAAAATCTGTAAATCTCATTCTATGAGGAATAACACCCCTTTCAAAATAGCTATTTCAAAATACGGCGTGTGTAGATACTCTACTGCTGCTATTTTGAAATAGCCCCTTACCAGGGCCATTCTAAGTTATTCCTTCCCAGTGCCTCCTGGGGCTCTAAATAGAGATAGCACATCTACATTAGGGAAGCCTACCTGGGACTAATTTTGAGGCTTCCCTGCAGTGAAGACGTGCTATTTCAGAATAACTGTTCCGGAATAGCTTATTTCGAAATAAGCATGCAGTGTAGACGTACCCTTAGTCTTCCCAACATCTTCTGGCAAGGAGTTCCACAGGCTGATTGTGTGTTGTATGAAGAAATAATTCCTTTTGTTTGTTTTTAAACTGATGCCTATTAATTTCATTTGGTGACCTCTAGTTCTTGTGGTATGAGGCATAAATAGCACTTCCTTCTCTACTTTCTCTACATCAGTCATGATTTTATAGACTTTAATCCTATCCCCCTTAGTCATCTTTTTTCCAAGCTGCAAAGTCCCAGTCTTATTAATCTCTCATATGGAAGCCATTGAAAAGTATTCAAATACTTACTAGTTACTACTTATGGGCCTCAGCGAATAGCTATATTGCCCACAAGTGAGGGCCCACCTCCCAGCAATTATATTTATTACTGAAAAAGTTATCTCAAGGACTGTCTCAAGGAGGAGGAGGGAGAAGAACAGATTACTATTAAAATAGGGAAAAGGGATAAAAGGAAACATGAAGGGAGCAAAAAGCTGCTAAAATATGCTATGGAGACTCTGATTCTCCATGCTCAATGTGTTATAAGCAAAGCATCTCTATCTCCAGATGGATTCGCAGCACCAGATTTACAGATCTGCACATCGGATGCTCTGGTTTGTTAGAGAGAAAAGGGTACTATCTTTTATTGCACAAACTTCTGTTGGTGGGAGCTTACACAGTACTGCTCTTCAGGACCTGAAGAATTGTGTATAATCGTGTAAGATGGTTTATCTCACCAAGAGAAGTTTTCTGCAATAAAAGTTATCGCACCCACTTTCTATCTCTAATACCCTGGGACCAACATGGCCATCAAACACTGCCTCTGATATGTTGGCATGTTCTAGCGAGCCAGCTGGAGGTGGAGGGGGGGGGGGGGGCTGTGGGGGAGGGGGCATTTCTTTTTGGCACCCTGAGGAAGCTGCAAATTCATTTTAGGAAATAGGGAATTTTGGGATGTCTTGACATTTGCTTGAAATTATATCAATACCAAATTAGTCACAGGCTTAGTGTTTTAGGAGGCATCTCTGTTTTTATTTTCAAAAGTGTGGAGCCATTTGTAGCGCCTCTTGACTTCAGCGTGTCTTGTGGGTGTTCAGCTCCATCATGTCAACAGCACAATTAAGGAAACCAACGGGATAACTCATTTCAGGCACAGGAAGGGGAATTACAGTCCCATTTTTAGATGAGCTAAGATTGGTGTGATCTCCACTAGTATGCAGGAAAATTTAGGTGCTGGAATTATTTTTTCTTATAATCCTTTCATTCAGGCATAAGCTACATTTTTGATGGAGTAACATCTGCCTATAAAAGTATACCCGAGCAGCTTCTTGGCTGTGACTAGTAGGAACTCACTCACCAAGATTCTCAGATTTAAAAAAAAATAATGCAAAAAACATATTGATCCTTTTAAATTTGACAACATGAAGGCATATTGCAAACATGCAATCTAGACACTGTGCATGCCCCAGAGGTTACTGGAGAATATTTTTATTTCTGATCCTCATAAAAAATTTGGATGCACAATGCTGTCCCAAGAGCTATGAATGCATACCCTAAACTAAACTAAATCTGCGATCATTTCAGTAACATATGATGCTTATTAAAAGCTATTTTGTGGGATTTTCACACCACTCAGCATTGCTCTATATCTGCTAGTGTGACAAAATGCAAACCTCACTTTGCACCATGCAGAGTGAAACTTGTAGATTAGTCCCCACTGTAAGGCTTTCTATCTGCTCCAGAAATTCCTAGACTCATTTAAACTACATGGATCTATCTGTGTCAACAGTGTTTCCTGTGCTGCGTTTGTGCTTTAATGGTTATCTTAAAAAGAAATTGGATGAGAAACTCTGTGTAGAACAGTGATGCCTTTGAACTCTCAGGTAAAACCATTGTTCAGATGGGTTTTTATTCCCAGCACTTCTTTAATTTATGCATTTTACTGTCAGAGCTGAAGTGAAAAACAGCAGCCAACTGGTAGAAAGAAGGGTTTTTTGGGTTTTTTTGGATCTTGGCTATGAAAAATGGTGTTTTACTCTTTGATTGTTGAGTAAAAGCTCGTATCTTTTGTGGCAAATAAAGCTTGAAACATACTGTCAACAGAATGGTATCTAAACCTAGTAGTACCAGATATTTTCTCTTATTGCTAATGTACTGCCAAAGGTCGGTGTCTTAAATCAAGTCCTGACTAGATTAAATTATCCTTATGTTCTAAAGTCACATTAACACTCCCAGCTGAATAACCATTCCAGTCAACAATTGTTGCTTCCTGTTTATGTGTTAGGAAAGCAAAACAAAATACTCCTATATGTTAGTTATGTCAGGAAGTACACAGACTGTTTGCCTGCTATGGTGGAATGCTACGAAATTGTTGGTCTGATAAAAAACGTTACCTCACCACCTTGTGTCTCACGGAATTGATAACTCCAGAATGTTCTGTGTGCATCTCCCATGAAGAAAGGCCCATGGGGATAAACAGTACAGTCAGCCTCTTTCAGTGGAGGAAAAAGGTAAGGGAGGAATCTAACTAATGCCTTTATGAGGTCCAAATATTATTCCATTATTACCCCAGCTTGGATTTGAATGAGTCAGAAAACGGTAAAATCAAAACACGCGGTGATTTCAGCATCTGAGACTGGTTCCCTCAACACCATCAGCTAAAAATCCAAAGATTTTTTTTTCAGTGGCCAGAAGGGACCATTCAAATCTAGTCTGACTGCCTGATGAGTGAGGTAATTTCATCTGGTGATTCCTGCCATGGAGGGGACTACTAATACCTGCTATGAATGTGAGGGCTGTTGAAGCCACAAGCTCATGGCTGAAACACAGTGTATCATTAAAAAAAGATGTAGTGACTTAAAGGATGTTGTAGATTCTCTGTCAATCATTAATTTCTTTCACTGTTGACCGTCTGAACCTTATTTCCAATCTGAATGTTTCTACCTTCATCTATCAACCAGTTGGTCTTATTCTGCCCTTGTTGGCAAGGTATCACTTAATACACCAGTAGTGTACCATGTCTTTTAACGGTCTGTCATGTATTTATGTCCATGCTGCCATATGGAAATTAAATGGTGCCATAAGCTCTTAGGATCAAGACAGTAGTGGCTTTTGAATGACTACTTGCCAAAGATGGAAGACAGCTCTTTTCATAGGAATTTCTCTCTGTTTGAATTGAAGCATTGACTCTCTGCATTTATACACAAGTTAAGAACGTAATTCACATTTGATAAAAAGATTTTTTCAAAATATTTCCAATTTATGTTGTGAACATCCCAGAGCGACCTTTTATAAGATTTACCATCCTTAGCAGAATGTGTCTCTTGCCCACCAGGTACATTTTACTTGGATTTTCCTAACTTTCTACTGACATTTTTAATAACTACCGTACGATGCGTGTTAGCCAGAGTCTCCTAAATGTTATGATACAAATGGTCAGTCTTCACTCAAGCTACATTCCCTTGGGAGGCTTGCCACAGATCAGCTTTTTAAACATTTGTATTGGATTTGTAATTTATTCTTGTTCATTGATTTTTGGGTAGTGAAGGCTAATACAGAGGAAAGAGGGATCAGTGATTATGGTCCCAGCCTAGGATGAAGGAAATGTATAATCTAGTCCCTGCTTTGCCACAGATGTACCTTGGGCCCTCACTGTCTCAGCTGCTTATCTGTAAAGTAGGTTAATAATACTTTTCTGTCTCTCAAAGCTATTGTGAAGCTATATACATTAACAAGACTATGAGGCACTCAGGTACTATGGTAACAGATGCTATACGATAGGTGCGTGTCCACTGCATGCTAATATGGGCAGATTTTATGGTTCCTATTCAGTTTCTCTGTAAGCAAATCTCCCATTAGCTTCAATGGGAATTGAGTGACTTTAAGTCCTCCTTGTGTCGCCCTACCAGACTGGTCTTTGTAAGCAATTTGACTGGAGATGTGTAGTGCAAAAAGAATGAAAGTACTTGCCAGAATCGGCAAGAAGGGCAGGTTATGTGAAGAAGTTGTAGCTGTCTTGGTCCTAGGTTAGTTGAGAAACAAGGTGGCTGAGGTAATATTTTAAGTTGGTCCAATACAAGAGATTGCCTGTCTCAGGTAGAGTCTTTCAGAAGGGGGCCGTCTGCTGGTTTGGGGTGGGTGATGATTTGGGATAACTGAAGATTTCATCTCCTACACTCTTGCTGTGTTAGTGCTCACCCACAATCTATCTGGATTCCTGCAAGATTTCACTTTTGTTTTGCTATTTGTTTTCAAGCACTGTGTCAGACCCTGAGTTAACGTAAACCAGCCAGGTACCACTGAATTCAGCAGAACGGTGCCGACATATACCAGAGGAGCTACCGCCTGCTTCTGCTTATTGATTGTTGGCATTTCCTGAGCACGACAGTTCTGCTCCACTTGTACCGCGCCTGTATATACATTTTATTTTACTGCATGGCTACTTACTTCCTCTCCCCCCCCCCTAAAATTGACAAGAAAAGAAGAAAAAAGCCACCAGGATTTCTACTTAATGTTTGTTAGAGAAATACTTAGGAAATGAAGATTAATAGTTAGTCAAATGGAACAGATTCTCCTTGCAGGATAACTTTTTTTTTAATGCACACAAAACTCTACTGGCTGGAGTAGTTAATCATGGCGGAGCCTCCTGTGTTTCTGCTGACTGGTCTGGTCCGATCCTCTTTCCTCACTGCATCCTTGCTGACTGGTAGCAGAAATTGACCAAGGACGTTTCCAGAGAGCATCTGAACAGCCTTCCCAACCCACCAGTTCTTGCATACAGCAGTGCCAGTAAGTCTGACCTTGGTAGACCCAGGTGGATTTTCTCCAGTTCAGAAAATGCTTCCCTGTTTCCAGGACAGTCTCCTCCACTGCGAATCTGAAAGCAGCACTGTGTCCAGGAGGAAAAGGCAGAAAATCCCTCATCACTCGTGCTGCTGTCTCCTTCACTGTAACGGTGCTGGAGGTAAAGGCACAAGTGGGTTTTGAATCATTGAGGTGAGCAAGGCTCCTTAGCAGTTAATAAGAAAACGTCTGACTCAGTACTCCTAGGGAGTGGGGCTTGCATCCATTTTCCCATTGTGCTTCCCTTCACCCTTGCTTTCCCCCATGCTCTTGAGAGAGTTGCACAGAAGTTGCTGTGTTTGCAAGACTTCCTTGAGTCATGCTGCGAACAGACCAGTCAAGCGTAGCTGCATTATTACTTGAGCAGGGACAATTTGCTGGGATGCTGAGGTTCCTCTGAGGTAATCATGGCAATCGCTAGGGCACATGTCCCAAAGACTCGGGGGGGGGGGGGAAGGGGAAGGTGGCGGAGAAAATAACCAGAAGACAAATGATTGACCTGTGTTGTGCACAATTGAGCCCAGGCATTGGGACAGATTTTTGGCTTGCATCAGTGGCCATTATGGCAGGAAAGCTCACTGGATAATTGCATTCTTCACAGTAAACATCTGTCTGACTTTAAACACTTATCCAAGTGAGCTGGAAGCAAAAGAGAGAAGAAGTTCAAGGATACAAACAGAAGAAAACAGATGAACTCACTTCTCCAGACTGTTCTCAAATGGCTCCATGTGACGTCGTGGCTCTTGAGCCGAGCCAGGGGGAACAGGCAGGTTTGCATTCCAGGAGTTCTGTGTAAACCCCACGTGTGCATTTAGTTTGCTTATTCAGACCCTAAATTTTGTTGTGAGCGATTTCATGATCTTACCGTTTGCAGCAGGACTCAGGGCTTTGCCTGTCAGTTTCCACTCTGCAGCAACTGTCCGTGCTGTGGAGGCTGGTGCTGTCTTGGGGCTGCTTGTTCATTTCCAAAATGTGCATGGGTCCTGCTCCTTCAAGTGGGAGGTGACAAAAGGCCCCTGGGCAACTGCCTCTTGCAGGCTTCTTTGCCCTGTCCCCGAAGCAGCCCTCCCGTGCCTGTCTCTTTAGAGAGTCTCGCTGCTTCGCAAGCAGTGACATCCTGCTCCAGTCGCAGGCTAGTAAAAGGGACCAAATACTCCAGAGTGGCGAGTCTGCTCTCCTTTTGTGTTGTTCCTCTGTGGTGCAAAGGAGACTACTCATTATACCACGTGCTAGAAAATGCTCCGGTGCACACAGCACCCGTGATGGCTCTCAGGGTGCAGTTACTGCTCGGTATTTTTGGCTGTGTCTTCACAGTTAGTTTTCTGGCTGTGAACTCGCGCCACTTGTTGGCACTAGTCCTAGTGCCGACAAGGCAGACAGACGTGGGTTTTATCTTGGTGTACCCAGGTGAGGTCACCTTTCTACTCCACCGTCCAGCGTGCAAGAGTGTTAATTCCTGCAAAGCAAAGGGCTGCCTAAAGGAATGAAGGTGCAGGAGTGGGTTAGGAGAGGGGAGGGTGACCACAAGTCCTGTTTTTAAAGGGGCAGTCCTGTATTTAAGCCCCTCCCCCCACATGTGTGCCAACTTTTCCTGAAAAAAGGGCGAATTGTCCCATATTTGTCTCCCCTCTATCAGTACTGGCAGATCCTGCTGCTGCCCAGATCCCTGCTCACCACCAGCAGTGAGTTCCGGGCCTCTGGTGGCTGATGATGGGGGAGGGCTTGCAAGGCTGGTGGTGGGGCAAGGATGCAGCGTTTCGGGTTAGCTGCTCCCCATGCTAGTCCATCAGTGCAGCCTCCGCTGCATGTCAGCTCTCAGCCAGCAGGGCCCACCTCATTTCTGGCCTGCACTGGCTGCATACATAAGAGCGGCCATACTGGGTCAGACCAAAGGTCCGTCCAGCCCAGTCTGCCAACAGTGGCCAATGCCAGGTGCCCCAGAGGGAGGGAACACAACAGGGAATCATCCTGTGATCCCTTTCCTCTCATCCATCTCCAGACAAACAGAGGCTAGGGACACCATTCCTATACATCCTGGCAAATAGCCATCGATGGTTCTAACCTCCATGAATTTATCTAGCTCTTTTTTGAACCTTGTTAATGTTCTGGTCTTCACAACATCCTCCAGCAAGGAGTTCCACAGGTTGACTGTGTGCTGAGTGTGTGCTGACTGTGTGCTAGTGAGTGCAAGCAGGTACCAAGTGGCAGCTGATTATGTGTTGCCTCTGCTGACCACCTGTCAGCCCTTTACATACTCCCTGTCTCACTGAACTCTCCCTGCTTTGCCCATTCGCTCCCCCACTGCTCCTCTATACGCTCCCCTGCAGGGCATGTCCCCTCCCATGGTGGGATCACTCAGCTCACCAACAGCTTGGCTAGTGGCTCCTTCCTCCCCCCACTGCCACTGGCTGGGCCCAGGGCACTGGCCAGGAGAAGCTGCTTCTTGCTTGTGCCAAAGCCCCGCACAGCACTGGCATGGGGAAGCCTCTCTGACCCTCAGCTAAGCTCTACTGTGGCTGAGGGAAGCATTTTCAAGCCTGTTCAGACCCCAAACCTGTAGGCTCCCCAGCATCATCTTCACCCCCTACCCACAACCCTAGGTCCTGCTCCCAGAGCGTGTGGATGCTTTTACCTCAGGTACCTTCTCTGCTGAGCCGTCTCTCTGGGTGGGTTCACTGAAGCCCCTGTGGTCAGGTTGGGTCCTGATGCACATGGCAAGAGGCGGCTGGGTTAATGTCAGTGGCCAGCAGCAGCCTGCAAATATTAGCTGCCTTTCAACACTGTGTGGGCAGGAAGGGATGGGAGCTACCTTCGGCCGTAGGGTTCTGGGGAGAAATGAGGAAAGACATGGGCCAGGACATCCCTTCCCTCAGTTCCTGTGGCTAGAAGGAGCTCCTGTCTCTTCCCTCCCACTCAGTGCCAAAAGGTTGCTGCTGGCCACATCCTGGTGTGAATGCTGGTAGAAACCTGGGGAGGAGGGTATGTGACCTTGCATATGCCCCATGTGTTGCCTGGGGAAGACATGGTACCAGGAGTGGTGAGTCCATCCCAGGGGCCAGTTTGGCAGGAAGGGCATAGAACACTGGGCAGGAAATGGTCAGTTTGTCTCTGTATGAGGGAGTGTGTGTCACGTCACCTTGTGTGTGTGGGGGATAAGGGGCTATGCTTGAATACAAGTAATTTTGCCAGGGATCCCATGTTCAGCATAGGGAAATATGGTTACCCTAGGGAAAGGTGAAATGAGAGAACGCTATTTTGCAAATAAACCTCCCCAAATTAAACATTCCTATGCATGAAGGATAGATATTTAGGAGGTGGTTTTCTCTGCATGGCTTTTCAGTCATGTGTATGTTTCCTAGTGGATCGGGGACATCTGAGAACAAGGTGGATAAGATTGGGTGTTCGGTTACAATGTTTTGGTTTTTGTACTTAACACCTTAAAACATTTTTTTTACTGGTGACATTCCCCATTAAGGCTGGCTCACTTCACAGTCATCACTTAGAAGGAGGCAGCAGTGCTGTGGGAGAATACATGATGTCTCTGCTGAGCTTGCTTGGTGGACAGCATATTTACATTTCTGTTACTGCTAATTAAGCACCCAACATGAGGGCGAGAAGTGGGACTTTCTAAAGCTCCTACATGACTAAAGTGCACAATTTCCATTAATTTTTTTCCAGTAATACTCAGTGTAAAACTTTAAATGACTTAGAAGCTTAGGCTCCTAAGTCACTTAGGGTATGTCTACACTAGCACCCTAGTTCGAACTAGGGAGGCTAATGTAGGCATTCGAAGTTGCAAATGAAGCCCGGGATTTAAATATCCCGGGCTTTATTTGCATCTTTCCGTCCGGGCACCATTTTTAAATCCCCCTAGTCCAAACTAACTGCCCGCGGCTACATGCGGCAGTCAAACGTTAACTCGAACTAAGTCCTTAGTTCGAGTTAACTGTTACACCTTGTGGAAACCTCTGCCAGGGATGACCTCGATGGTGCTTGGTCCTGCTGTGAGGGCAGGGGACTGGCCTTGATGACCTCTCGAGGTTCCTTCCAGCTCTAGTGTTCTGGGCTCGATAGCATCTGTCCTGAGCCCACATGTAGTTAGCTGTTAGAGTCCCATTACATGCCAGCAAGCAAATATGGGTACAGAACTGTACTTGCTCAAGAAAAATGATGTCTGTGATCAGGAGGTTTGATTGGGGCTGGCACTTGAAAAATCAATACAATCATTTGAAAAAACCCTAAAATCTCAAGTCCCTTGATTTTTATTTTGTTTAACTTTAGAAATCAAAAGAAATGACAAGTCAGATTATTACCAATTTGTCTTTTTTCATGTCTATTAACGATTTAAATAATTGCATAAAGCAGGGGTGGGCAAATACTGGCCTATAGGCCATATCCAGTCCACCAGCATTAGTCCGTGGCAGGCCGCCACCACTATATTTACCTGCGCCTCTGCAGATATGGGTGATTGCAGCTCCTGTTGGCTGCAAATCGCCATTCCTAGCTGATGGGAGCTGCAGGAAGCAGTTTCCCAGACTTGTGCCACTTCCCACAGCTCCCATTGGCTGGGAACGGTGATCCACGCCCAACGAGAGCTGTGATCGCTGGTACCTCCACAGACATAGGTAAATATAGAAGTAGCAGATGGTACCAAGCTGGGAGGGGTTGCAAGTGCTTTGGAGGATAGGGTCAATATTCACAATGATCTGGACAAACTAGAGAAACGGTCTGAGGTAAATAGGGCAAAGTTCAATAAGGTCAAATGCAAAGTACTCCAGTTAGGGAGGAACAATCCATTTCACACATACAGAATGGGAAGTGACTGTCTAGGAAGGAGTACTGCAGAAAGGGGTCTAGGGGACATAGTGGACCATAAGCTAAATATGAGTCAACAGTGGGACTGTAATGGGTCCACCTGCTGGTGAGTGCCCTACTGCGGCCAAGTGGTACTGTACAGGGTCCTGGCCTGGTTGTCTAGTCGCCCTCAAAGTCTTGGAACCAGGGCCTAACTAGCCCTGTCCACAGAGCTAGTGAGTCTCTGCTTTTGGCTAGTCTTTGGTCACTGGGTCTGGGTCTTACCCAGATCTAGGTTTAGCTCACACTGGGAGCTAGCCATAGTGCTGATCTCCCAGTCAGGGTATAGACCTGGCTGGGTCGAGCTCCTGAAGGGAACTGCCAAGCCCCAGACCTGCAGCTTCTTTTATACCCCTCTGTTGGGTCCTGATTGGCTGCTGCAGAGACAGCCACTCTAAAGTGTCTGGAGGACCTCTTCTCTGCTCCTTCTGCTGGGATGGGGTGCGGCAAGGCCGCTAGCCTGCTGTAGAGGGTGTTAGCCTGCTGTAGGGGCCTAGTCCAGCCTATCATAGGGACACTTACAAAAAAAGCAGACATGATTCTGGGATTCATTAACAAGAGTGTAGTAAACAGGACACTAGAAGTAATTCTTTGGCTCTAATCTGAGCTGATTAGGCCTCAACTGGAGTACTGGGTCCAGTTCTGGGCACCACATTTCAGGAAAGATGTGGAGAAATTGGAGAAGGTCCAGAGAAGAGCAACAATGATTAAGGTCTAGAAAACATGGCCGATGGGGGAAAATGGAAAGAATTGGGTTTTTAATTTGGCAAACAGAAGACTGTGAGGCGACACCGTAGAAGCTTTCAAGTACCTAAAAGGGTTTCACAAGGAGGAGGGAGAAAAATTATTCTCCTTGACCTCTGATAATAGGACAAGAAGCAATGGGCTTAAGATGAAGCAAGGGAGGTTTAGGTTGGACATTAGGAAAAACTTCCTGTCAGGGTGGTTCAGCACTGGAATAAATTGCCCAGGGAGGCTGTGGAATCTCCATCACTGGAGATATTTAAGAGCAGGCTAGATAAACCTCTGCCAGGGATGACCTCGATGGTGCTTGGTCCTGCTGTGAGGGCAGAGGACTGGCCTTGATGACCTCTCGAGGTTCCTTCCAGCTCTAGTGTTCTGGGCTCGATAGCATCTTTCCTGAGCCGACATGTAGTTAGCTGTTAGAGTCCCATTACATACCAGCAGACAAATATGGGTACAGAACTGTACTTGCTCAAGAAAAATGATGTCTGTGATCAGGAGGTTTGATTGGGGCTGGCACTTGAAAAATCAATACAATCATTTGAAAAAACCCTAAAATCTCAAGTCCCTTGATTTTTATTTTGTTTTAAAGAACCCCCCCCCCAAAGTATTTAACTGTTCCATTTTACATGTTTCACCCCCGTGCATTGTTTCTACAGTCACAATAGGTCCCCCATCCCTTCATCATGATCACACCACCAGATCCTGCCACGATTCCGTGTGGCCATTGAGGAGACCTCCTCCAATATTAAAACCATTGTGTGCATTGCATCATCGGAGAAACGGCACTCTTCATAAAGTACAGCCTGCCTTTCGGTAACAGTATATCACTGGAGAGACAAAATGCTGGCACAATATATTACACAGCAACGTGGGATTATGAGAGATACAGCTAGACACCTGGGGGAAAGAGTTTGTTTTATTTCAGCTTCCAAAAAGTAATATAATTCGGGGACTGCAGAGCCTTTATTACAGAGCACTTGCATGGCACCAGGGTGTGCAAGTAACTACATGCAAGCAACACACAGGGGCCCCCTTTCAAGAAGCTAAGAGCTCAAGGAAGCAGTGAGCAGATAAGAGATGGGCAGAGACTACAAAGGTGAGGAAGGAATTGCATAGGTTTGTTGTTCTGCTATTTCTACAGACACCCCACTTCCCCCATATGGACACCATCATTTTAGGAAGTGAGTGTGCGGATGGGGACTGAAGTCAGTAACCACTGTTGGAGTGATGGTGATGGGATCCCTGTGGTCCCTGGAACTGGGGGAACCTCTCTCAATGCCGTGGCAGTGACAAACAGCAAATCCCTCCAGGCAGTGGTAGCACTCAGACGTCAGCATGTGGAGCCTCACACCTGGCTTAACTGCATGCGGGCTCCCTGAACCACACATGAAATTAATAGAGAGGGGTGCCAGCCCCTCAGCCCAGCCTTGCACCCCAGAAATATACAGTGGATGCCGCTCAAGTCTCCCTTGGGCAGTGCGAGCTCATTCATTAGGATGGCTCTCCAAAGAAGGGTAGCAGACACGCAACACTCCTTGTTAACCTGAGTTGAAATTTCCCGACCACGTCAACCAAAACCGTACAGTGTAGATACAATATAAAATGGACGTATTCTCTACAGAAAGATGGGTCTTTCTGCAGGCCAAAATCGGAGCTGATTATATAAGAAATAAAAATAATTTTTCAGTCTATATTCTATAAATGAAGTAGGTCTTGAATCAAGCCGTTTCTCATACTCTTGGATGTTACGGGGCAGCTCGCAGTTCTCAATACTCAGGCTGGATTCTCTTCCTAGCTTGGGACCACCCTTCCTCAATCTTTGTCCTCCAGATGTTACTCCAGGTGTTGAGATGGGAGAGGCAGGAAGCCTAATGAGGCCACTGTCCCTCTTTTATACTTTCTCCCAGCTGCTAGAAAGATCTTTGCTATGCCATGGGGTGTAGGTTGCCCTCACACGTGAGCCTCTGAGGAGTCTGCGGGAGGGCCGTTGGGAGAGTGGTTTCTCCATAATGGCCCATCAACACATGTCTGGCTGGTCCTCATGTACATCTTCTGTCCCAGGTGCCCCTTTGCTGCCATTGATTGTGGGCAATTCTCAATCTTGCAACATATTTCAGTCACACGCTCAAAGTGATAGTTCACAGGTTCACATTCAATGATAGGACATACAATTGAACAAGACATTCATGGTCAGCTGATCAGAACTTTGTAAATGACCTCCCAAGATATACTGGTACAAAACATATAGTCCTGTCACAGGGGTAAATATAGGGGCCCAGGCTGCCACTTGGAGGTTCACTGTAATGATAGATGTTCCACTGTAATCTCTAATGTTAGATGTGAAGGAAGAAAAGCTAGTGGTGTAGCAAGCCAGGTCAATCAGTGGGTGCCCAAGAACTGGGGCCATATAGAAGACTGTCCTGAGATGAATGAAGGAGGGGGAAAAGGGCTGTGTGTACATTGTAAAGTATGTCAGTGTAGAAACAGAAGGTAAATAATGAACTTCTGCAGCTCCTGAGTTATTGTAGGGCTTATCTATATGGGACACTACTGCATGGCAGGTTGGGGTGTGAATTTACAGTGCACTAGTTTGCCACGCAGTCGTGTCCTATGTGGGCACCACTACAGTGCAGTAAAATTCCCAGATGGCCATTTGGCTTTTTATGCTTTACAAATAGTGGTATGCTAAATTGGGAAGTGCACTGTACCAGTGGCCACACGGACATTACTGAGCAGCAAACAAGTGCTCTGTAGAGTTGCATCTTGGCTTGAAACACAGTAGGTTTATTTCCCTTGTGGACAAGCTGGTAAAACAGCACATCGGACACACCCATATACTGCCAATAGGACAGCTTTGCTCAGCGTTCCATAGCTGTAAGAGTCTCCTGCCAGTCTGCGGCACAGCCTCTAAAATGTTTGCATGTATACCAGTATCCTGCTGGGGTAGAGGGTGGAGAAGAGGAGGTTCAGTGCTAACCTAGAAGTCAAGGAGTGTTTGCTCATGGACATGTAGTACTCATGGGTCTGTTTTGTTTTTTGTGTGTGCCTTAACATTTCACCAGACCTACAGAAAGTAGCATCACTGTGTCATGTACAGGCTGAAGAACTCCATGCTTGTCAGTGGAATTCACCTTGCAGAAAGGAATCCCTTGCAGGACAGTTGGAGTCATAAGGGTCAGACTTTGTTCTGCAGATATGTTTCCAGGTGTTGACTCGTGAGGGGAGTGAGGCCAAGCTCCTCTTCCAGCTTCTTCCAGCTTGCTGGAATGGTACATTGCCACGACACGAGTCCCCCCCGCTCCCATTTTTCCTTCTTCCACCCCCCCGCCCTTCTCCCCTATTTATTTTGGTCCTGGACATCCAACACTCTGGTCATCTCAAGAAGTCTCAATACATTGCTGTCATCTGAAGAAGTGGGCTGTGCCCACGAAAGCTCTTGATACCATCTACATGTTTTGTTAGTCTTTAAAGTGCTACCAGACTATTTATTGTTTTTTTAAGTTTATGGTTTACATAGTTTCCCTGAGAGGTCTGTATTGTGTACAGTTCCTGGGACAGTCCTGGTGGGCATGTATTTCCCAAACTGGACCATCATCAGTGTCTGCCTTCTCTACTGTTGTACCTGAAAAGTTGGTTGTGGGTGTTTCCAAGTTCACAGCGTATTTCAGAAACATACACATAGCAAAACTTCATAACTCTACATATAATGGTAGCACATAAAATTTAACAGGATATTTGGTCAACAGATTAAGGCTTTTAAAATACCTCACAAGGCATACTTTGTCCAAAACCTATCATAGTTATATCACTATGGTAAATATGAGGGTGTCAGGATGTGGCTTTAGAGTACAGAGTGTCACACCTATACAGCTACAACGTGAGTTGCCAAATGATGAACCCCATTGGTTTCTAGCTTCTTGATTTGGAAAAGAGTTAAGTTGTTGGCCATGTACAACATTTTCAAAAGTGCTTGAATGACTCATGAGTCTTATTCTATTTTTTAAAATGACTTAGGCACGTAGGCGCCTAACTCCCATTGACTTTCAATGAGTTGTAAGTTCCTAAATCTTTTTGCCACATTTGTCAAATTTACCCCATAACTCCTCTCCTGAAAGATGATGGAAATATCTAGCGCTTGACCTTGAGTAAAGCCTTTTAAATTCAAATAAGAAACAAAGAGTTAGTGTACATCTTCTTAGCTCGAGGAAGCATTAAATGATTGAGCTAAGGGAAGACAGTTGTCGTTAGGGATTAAACTAACATGAGCCACATCTTGTAACAAATCAGTTCATACTATTAGATTTGTCATAAATGTATGATGAATGGTAATTCCCTGATCTAATATCAAACCTTTGGGAGCAATATGTTTGAATGATGTCATTGCGTAATGTTTGAAGCTGCTAATATGATTATCTTGAATCAGTGCAGAAACCTGAGACTCGAGGAGATTACATAATAAGTTAGCTACACTTGTTCTTACAGGGTATCCACTCTGAAACAGAGCTCAGTGTTTTGCAGCTGAAATCTGTCCTGTCTTTTAAACTGTGCTACATTTGTGTTGGTAAGAATTGTTATGGCAATATCATAATGTGACTGTTAAATGGTTTTCCAGTTGCAAGTCTGCAAAGCATGAATAGAAAGGGAGGAAATGCCATAATTTACATTCAATGGGCTCTGTAGTTATGCTTCACACAGGGACGGCGGGTATACTAGGCGAGTGAAGGCACGGCCTTCCCAAAGTTCCAGGCATGGCCCCACCATACTCCGCCTATTGTAGGTGTTCTGGGGGCAGATTAGTGCTTTCTCCAGTGCCTGCCTTCCCTGTGCTCCGGGGGCTGGAGAGGCTGGGGCCATGCTGTCTCCTCCCTTCCTGGTGCTCTGGGGCTGAGGAAGCTGGGGCCGTGTGCCTTCCTCACTCTCCATGATGCTGGGGGCGCCACCCCACCTCCCCATGTTGCTGGGGAATGGGGCCTGGGAAACAGGGGCAGGGTTGGGGGCAGGGCTGGAAGAAGGCTTCACCCACCACCCATGGTCACAATACACTTGCAGGAGGCTTTTGGAGCAGGGGTGGGCTGTTCCTTTCTGCTTGCTACTGTTCATTAAAGTAGAGCTGCTTTGGAATTTTTAGCAAGCTTACTTAAAAGCAAGACTGTCCATTAGATGTATGGTTTCAACAAATCTCCTAATTTTAAAAAAATAAGAAAATTTTGCCACTTGTCAGGATGATGTTTTCAAAATGAAAAAAAAAAAAAAACCCACGCAGAAGAACACCCACCTGTTTTCTGGTTCAAAACTTTTCAATTAAAATTTTAACTAGGTAGACTGCAATTTAAGCAAAACATTCCAAAATGATCAAAAGAGAATGTTTTGATGTGAACTGAAGAAATATGCTGGCTTCTTGCTTTGTAAAAACATTCAAGATTTGACTTTTCATTCCAGTGGGAGGTGTAAATATTTGGCCTCCAATCTATAATTTCATGCTTTTCTCTTTTTAAAAGTAAATATCTAAAATACTTCGCTAAAATTTCTCTGTTCTAGAAATGTTAACCAATCATGCATCTGCCAGTCTGGGAGAGGGGCAGAAGGTGGCGGATATATGGTAACTGGAGAGGAGACAGCTATGAGACGTTTGCATTAAGATGTGGTCCGCCCTCTGTTTGGGTTTGGGAATCCCTCCTTTAAATCAGCACAGAAAATCCAGCTAAGGAAATGCGCAGACCGATAAAAATGGGCTTGCTTATTTCCAGCCATATGATGTTCATATTGCTTAAGCACCCTGATTCTCAGTAGTTTAGTCAATAAGACACGCTGCATTATTCTTTCTCAGAAACTGAGGTTAATGCACATTGGAAAAAAATCCAAAAGCTTGTTCTTCAAATGTCACGGTGGTGAAAAACCATAGAAAGTATTGCTTATTCCATCACTGAATAAAGAGCTTTATTAGAATAAAGAAATCTTCCAAGGTGGGTATTCTTACAGGGCTTCTGCCAGGATTCTTCACCATCCCTGTCCAGCTTGACTTTCTGCTACAGACTTTCCAGCGATGTGAAAAGTGAATTAGAGATGGCTGGGTTGACTGGTGTACTTCTGTACAGCCCAAATGCAAATGTATAGGTTTGCTTTCTGTCCAGAGTCAACTAGGCAGCCCAGACCTAGATGCAGATTTAGAGTGGACACCAGTTTGGTGGATATCTCACATGTATATGCTTAGAAAATTTCCAATGTTTCTGTGTCCATGGCAATCTATCTCCTCTAGCACACCATAATCCTTCCGGGTGGCGATGTGTGTACTCATCACCATGGCTGCTGGGGGTAGGTAAAACAGGCTCTGTGCCCCTCTGCCTCTTTGGGGTCTGAAGTTCAATCCATTAACATCCCAAATCTAGAAAGGATTTTCTTGGACATAGCTAGCTTGACTCAGTCCTAGTGGATTAGTGGCGACTGACTCACCAGTGGAAGGTGGGAGAAGGAAGAGTGGCCAGTCTCAGCCCTTTTGAATGCACAGGCAGGATTAGAGGTTTGTAGGCCTCACTCCCATCAAATGGCAAAGGTCTGGTGGTCCCACAGAAGGGAGAAACTGCTTCAGTTAGCAGTGTGAAACAGAAATGGTGGAAATCTCATGAGAAACATTTCCCATAGCCTTTTATCTGAATGAAATCAGGAGGTATTACAAAGAATTGTAAGTGTGGTGTGTGTTAGTTATTGTATTAAAGGGTAGTTGATTTTGTAAGGGGCTTTCAGAAATATTAAGGAACCCTTCCCACATAGGTAGCTCTCGGCAGTGGACTTGACCTCTTTCAGGGGACAATGGTTGAATTCCTTTAAGGGGACATGGTCTAGCCCACTGCCCCATCAGGTGTGAGGAGGGATAGCTGGCCCCTTATAAAGGTCAGTGAGGAAGCTCAGTGGAGAGGAAGTGAGGGAAAACTCTGACAGGAGCCCTTGGTGGATTGGGGGAAGGAACTGCAGGGGCAGTGGAGGCTGCTGTAGAAATGTCTCAAAGAAGAGCAAGAACAAGGCTGAAGGACAGAATGAGAGCAGTGGATAACACACCAAGCCCAAATACGGTGAAAGATCATGTGTTTATTGTGAGGACACAGTATAAAGCTGTAAAAGGTTAGGTGAGGTGGAGAATATTCTGTTCCTAATGCCTGTGATAGAGAAAATAAAAGTCTGGAAGATAGAGGCCTGAATTGGAAAGACTAGGACCTGCAGTCAGAAGGGAGCCCTCTGGAAACTGGAACCCCCAACTGTTACATTGTCCACTGTATAGTTGCTTGTTACAGGAGAGAAACAGAGAGAGACCTAGATGAGTCAAGGCCATTCTATGTGGTGTTGAAAAGCATGTTTTAAGCTGTAGGTTGACCATAAAAAATCAAAACTCTGTTTGTTTTATTCAGAAATTGTGTTGGGAGTGATTCTGTGCCTGCACGTATCTGCTGGAAATGCCGGATAGGTGGCAGGGGACTCTGGCAATATAGTTCCTCTTAGCTCCACAAAAGTGAAATCTGTAATAATTCTGTGACCATCTGTAGAACAGTTCATGCAAGGATCTTGCGGAGCTTTGCAGACAGAAATTTCCCTGCTTTCATAATGCCTTGTGAGGCAGGCAAGTCTTACCGCTATTTTAGAGGGGCCAACTGAGAGACAAAAGAGTGTGTGTCTACAGCTCCTAATGCAGTGGGGTCCTGGTCCACAGCTGGGAATCCTCGTATTTGTATTTCTGCTATAACACAAATAATAAATAGTCATTCAGTAATTTGCCCAGAGAGCCACCTCAGTTCAGCAGGGAAAGCGAGTCGAGTCTAGAACTCCAAACTATGAATCCCCATCAGTCTAACTTCTAGGAATGGTGCTGAATATTTGTTGTGTGTTTATCCGCACCAGTGAAAAGCACTCAAGTCTCTTATGCTTGAATCTTCAGTAGTGGGCAGAATGCACGTTGTGTTTACATGGAATGTTTGTCTTCCGCTGACTCATAGCTTTACAAATACTGCAGCACTCCAGGGCGGTCCAAACAAAACCGTAATCTCTCTCTGGCATTTCCTGCTCTAGTAAAAACATGCAGCCGGATTTTATCCCTGCCAGTGACAGGGAGGAAGATCATCAGCTGGCATCCATGCTTTTTGGGGGGCTTGATGGCTGCCAGAAAAGGGTAGGGAAGCCCCTTAATGGTGCCCTAATTTATACTCCTGCTTCAGTGGCTATCGTGGAAGTTTGGGGAGATCCAGAACCGCTAAGGTGCAAATGCGCCTCTGATCTCTTCTCTTGTTCCTTTGTCCTGCGCCTTCTCCCCCTCTACTCACGTTTTCTGAATAGCCCACTGCATCAGGTCTTACACCTGCCCTGTGAGCCCTATTTGCCAGCCTAGCTGGTGCAAAAGACCCATATGAGAACGATTAACACAGAGCCTACAATGAAATCACACCTTACGACCCACACAGGAGGGCGAAATGACCACAACTCCTTTAGCTCATTAACTAGCATCACTGGGTGTGAGATCTCTATTTGTCAGCATGCAAAAAATAATCTAGCAGCTAGTAATAATTTCAGATAAGTCTATGTTAGTTATTCTATTGCACTGGCTGGACCTTGAAATAGTCATCCTTGTGCAGCTTCGGGCATTATATTTACACCATGACATTAATAAAAAACTATTCTGAAAGCATTAAACCACATTCTAATTTGTCAATAGAAGAAAAATGGTAAAGTTTTAGTGGGTGATTCTTCAAAGCACAAATGGCAACAAGGTGGGGTTCCTACAAAGCTCTCCTTTAAGCTATTTGCATGACATGTTGTGCATCCAAATAGTGCTCTCAGGTCCAGTATTTATATAAAGGAAGCAAAATATTAAAACCTACTTTCATATGTTGAGATGTTGTAGGCTTTGGTAAAGGCAAAATACCCTTAATAAAGTCAAAGAGCAGGCTTTGTATGCGAGTATAAGCTTCTTTTCCCTGTACCAATGCAGTGATACACAAGATTCTTGGATGTAAGATATTTTAGATAATTGATTACCAGATACGTTGGATTGATTTTTTTTTTTGGATCTGAAACACCATACTCCATCTTCTTTTCCTCTGCCTAACTAGCCACAAAATTGTATTTATCTGCAAACTGCAGAAGAATTTGTTTGCCATTTGAAGTTTCCGTTACACAGCATGGGTTACTTTGTGCTATACAATACCAGTATTTCCCCCCCCCCCCCACCGTGGAGTTTTTTAAAGAAATCTGTAGGAAATGATAGCTTTCACCTCAAAGCTAAGTATTGTCTCTCAGTTACCAATGCATCAAAAAGAAAAGGGAGGAGGGGAGATGCGGTAAAATACATTGTTAGGAATGAGGTCATCAATAGACTAGATTAAGAAAGTGGCCTACATTTCTTTAAAGCTCACGTTGAGCTAGCTTGAAAACGTGTGTGATCTGCTCTATCAAAGAGAGATGTTCACAGAAAGAAACTTCCCATACCTCACACACATCCATTCACCTTCCAAGTATTTTTCTCAGCGTTCATTAACTCCCAAAGCTATTTGTGTATGAACCACCCTTGCAACTTTCTTCCTCAGTGTGCTACTATACCGAGGTTATCATAATGCAGGGTTTGAGAGAGCTGTTATTTCCATAGCAACAGCCTATGATATCTTAAGCACAGCAGAATGACTTCATTCACTCCGCTGCAGGATCAAACAAGAGGAGACGCAAAGAGGAGGGGGTGAAATTTGTTGAGTGCTCTTCTCTTTGCGCAACTTCTTTTATTGTAAATTAATATAATGTGTACCCCAACAACAACAGCAGCCATTTTTGTATTGGGAAACCCAAACATTTTCACTAGCAACAAAATGTGTAACTTGGGGATTGATTATTAATAATTTGTATGGCAATATTATCTAGAGGCCCCATTTGAGTTGAGACCCCGTTATGCTAGGTGCTATATGTACAATTAGGAAGAGATCATCCGACCCCAGATATCCTGCAATCTCTTAACATGCGACACAAAGAGAGGATGGGAAAATTGAAGCGCAAAGAGGAAGTGACACAGCTGGCCAGAGGCAAGCCCAGGAATAGAATCCCATTTGGCTGGCCCACACTTCCTTTTGACAAGTATTTGACAGGTTTATCTTCTCTGTGTACTAAATCATAAGTGTTTTCTCTCCCTCACGTTTAATTCATTCTAGAGCATTATTGGAAAAAAAATCTAGATTGAATTTTAAGTGTGAGTAACAGACTGGCCTTCTTAATTTTTATGTGATTTTTTAAAAAAAATGCTACTGTAAAATGTGTCCTTGGTTTAAAGTATAGAGGAAAATCTTTTAATTACAACTATACTTGAAATGTCTTATGTTTAAATACTTTGAAATCTAAAATCCAGAGCTGGTTAGGAAATGACTTTTCTTTTTCCCTTGAAACAAATCAACAAAGACTATTATGTTTTTTCAGCAACTGAAATTCAAACCAGTTTCCTATTTGGGATAGTCTATTTTTCGATGGAAGCCCAAAACCTTGTGATGAAAACAGAATTTGTTCACAAACATTTCCATTCAATCATAAAGTCCCTCTCACCAATAAAAATGTCCATAAAAAGAAATCCCCAGGAATGGCAAAATTGTGACCACTCCCATTAGGAAGAAAGAGTTGATTTTGATTTTTTTTACATGGCTAGTGTGAGCTACACAGTGTATCCAATAGTTGGGCCGCTATCCAGTCCTGCTGGGTGGGGGGAAGGGAGCAGTTGCTGCCAGAGCCCTGCATAACACAGTCTGGGTGGTGCTGAGGAATGGCTGGGGGACGGAAGCCCCCATCTCTGCGTCTTCTGCCCAAAGTGCTGCCCTGGTCCAGAGATAAGGCACCCCCCACTTTGCCTGGGCTTGGAGAAGTCTGTCACCAGCCTCTAGACGAGGACATGGGAGATTCATGATAAATTTTCCTGTGTGACACTAGGAAAGTCACTTAGCTTCTCTGTGCCTTAGTTCCCCAACTGCAAAAAAGAAAAGGGGGTGAGTTAATGTATTTATCCTCACGATGCCCATCCTCCGGTGAAGCAATATAAAGACTGTGAAGTCCTTTGCGATCAACTGACAAAAAGCCTTATAAAAGGGCTAGGCATTCTTACTCTGCTGTTCAGCTGCATATCATAGCACTTTAACTGCAAGCTGGTCTTATGTAGCATTTTTCATCGGCACTCAAAGCACTTCACAAATGTCATTTTCTTTAACCCCATTTTACAGATGGGCAAACTGAGGCCCAGACTGCTGAAGTGATGTGTCTAGATTTTCCCAACTGATCAGTGGTAGTACAAGGAACAGAACCTAGGTCTTCTGTGCCACAATACTCCTGTCTCAAGTGGGAGGGGCCCGGGAAGTGGTGGAGAATGCATCACAGCTATAAACACATTATAGAGAGCACCCGTTTGTTACAGTATAACAGATTTCTAAATTCAGGTTTTAAGTTTGCATGATTTTGACAAATAATGCCATCTTATTTTAAGCATTTTACAATTATTATTGTTTTTAAATGTTCACAATAGTGCAAAATTTTGGGGTTTTAGCATTTGTTTCCCATTTTTTAAATCACTTTTTAATTCACAGTTGCAGGAAGTTACGGGAGTGTGTGTCACACAATGATTATTTAATAACACTGAGATTCAGAAAGGTAAACCTTTATGGCCATTAAAACACAAATTGTGTGGTTTTGACCAGTAATGTTGCCAAAGAAACTATCCTTAAAAGCTTAAGCTCTTGTGCAGCATTTTTTTTTTGAAATTTAGATTAATGATGGAAATACTTTTGTCAGTTTGTGTGTGGATGGTACAATTGACATTTATTGACACTTACTGATACAAATCAAATGCTTCCAAAGCAAGGTGTGTTATGTGAGTTGTTTTAAGAAACAGTCAGTAGTTTAATTAGTATTGAAACTGAAACAGTCAGTTTAGTTAGGAGATCAAGAGTAACAGGGATGTTGCGTGAGAGAGAGAGACTGCAGGGAAAAGGCTGAGTTACCTCAAGTGTGTCATTTTCAAGTCTGTACTTTAAATGCAAGATCGATTGGTGTTGACAATACAAAAGGGCCACTGTTCCCTGATTGTGAAAGGTGAGCTAACCACTGTGGCATTCTTCCAGTGCAAGTGCGAGGAAGGGGAGGAAATAGATCCCCAGGGTTCAGTGGCTTTAGGAGGTCTGTGTGTGTTGTGATGATTCACTGATGAAAGCTGTGAGAAGTTGCTGAAACATGGTTTTGTAGGGGGTAGTGTCACAGATGGCACAGTGAAGTCCAGCCATCCTTTCAATCCATTTATCAACAAACCAAACATTCCTGCATCAGGACAGGTGAAACAGTAAATACGGGGCCAAGGAAGCTCATCTCTTGATCACTGCAGATCACTGAGCATTTGCCAGCTCATGATTTAACATATGACTGAACTTTGGTAATTACCTTATCAAGGATTTTTGAAGGTGGTGTTTTTTTTAAAATCAAATCTATTGCCTCCAATACATCCCTTTTTAAGGAGCGAGAAGCAAGCAGAATAAACTTATCAATACAATATACTGGAATTACGAAGGCAAAACCTAAAGGAGAGGAAAATTGGTATTGAAATTTGTGGATATAGATTCTTAGGTAGAATATTATGTCCTATAGAACAATAGGGGTGTTGTCTATACCTTTTGACACATGTAATGATTTCTTTCCAACTGTCACATCCTTGAGACATCTGCTCCAGATTCCTCCCCGTGAATTTGGAAAAATGCAAGTTCTGATTGCCGTTAGAGGACACACTAGGCTTCAACAGAGCATGCTGGATCCAGGCTTTGTGAGTTTTGACAAATACTCTTGATGCATGTCACACTGCATACGTCTACACTGCGGTGCTATTTTGGGAATCCGGCCCTGGTCCTTAGGCTCTTTGGTTATTTCAAAGTACTGCTGCAAGTCAAGGGCTATGCTTCCCTTCTGACTTTCCATCCTCTTTTCTTTGCTCTCTGGGGTACACCATCTTCACTAACACTTGAAATTATGCTGGAAATGCACAGAGTCTTCTATGTAGAATTTAACTTCTCCCATCTAGCCTCCTTCCTTACAGTTTGTCAGTCTGGGATTGTGAAGCAAAGTTTCATTAGTGAAAATTTGCCTTATTTATGACACAGTCTGATGGACCGGGTTTGACTAAATCACATTGACTTCCATACAATTATTTGGTTTTAGAGAGTATGGTCTGACTTAGCTGTTTGAGACCTTTATTTCTCCTGCGTATACTTGTGTGTGTTATCAAAACAAGAGAGCTGTAAACTCCGAAAGAGACAGAATGGGGCCTAAGAGTCCATCTGAGAATTAGAAGCTCCTGACATTAAATCCCATTCAATTCCAGACTCTCTAGCAGCCCTTTGTGAATGGAAATGTCTCATCCCAGTCCATTTCGCACAGCCAGTTAAGAAACAGGGCTCCATTTTTGCGGGCACAGACTTCCTAGTTTCTGGGGATTTTTTAAAATGTCTCTGCTAATGTTTTCTTTATTTAAAGATCATATAAAATGAAGTTATTAATCACATTCTGCAGTAGGCATAACCTTCAAAATGTAAGACAATAGCTTGGGCTGTTACTAAGCTTTTTAAAGCTCTTAGAGGTTTATGGATGAAAAGCACATCTCTCTAAGAGCTAGGTATTAATTATCATTATTATTGCTATTTATTATTCACCTATGTAGCTCACCCTGCCTTTCAAATGTAATATCTTACTGGCTAGATTGGTGCCCATGTCTGACTACAGAGATCACCGTTATTACTAATTTATTCAGACACATATGTCTGCATTAAAACTTTGCTTTCCCATCCCTTCTCATCTCCAGTTCGCTTGTTTATTCATCTGTTGTCTGTTGTCCACAATCTAGACTGTGAGTCCTCTGAAGCGAAATTGTCTTGGTGTCATTTGCTTGGACGGCATCTAGTATAATGGGACTCTGCAGTCGGGCTACTGCAATTAAAGGGAATGTCTACATTGCATTCCTCTTTTGAGAGAGGAATGCAAATGCAGCTGAACAAAATTGCAAATGAAGCCTGGATTTGAATTTCCTGTGCTTCATTTGCATAATGGCATCTGGCCGCTTTTTCGAAATACCTTATTTCAACCCCCCCGCTGTCTAGACGGGGTTATTTAGAAAAAAAACCCCTTCTTTCAAAATAACCCTTAAACCTCATTTTATAAGGAGTAAGGGTTATTTCAAAAGAAGGGTTTTTTTTTTCAAAATAACCCCGTCTAGACAGCAGGTTTTTTTTTGAAATAGGGTATTTTGAAAAAGTGGCTGGATGCCATTATGCAAATGAAGCGCAGGAAATTCAAATCCACGCTTCATTTGCAATTTTGTTCAGCTGCATTTGCATTCCTCTCTCGAAAGAGGAATGCAGTGTAGACATACCCGAACTGAGTAGTTGTAAACCTATGCAGCAGCAGGAACCCTGATTGGGGAAAGACCTAACCCAGACTGAGTGGCTTTGGATCTGAAGAAGTTTGCTTGGGGTGTGGCTAACGATATTGGGATCATCATAAGTCCAGCTGAACAAATGTTTGTGGTTTTTGTTTGGTTCAGGGGCCAACATGAATGAAAGGTTTTATTTGATCCAAAACAAAAATTTCCTTTGGTTTTTTGTGTGTGTTTTGGGGTGGTTTTCACCTTTTGTAAAAGCTAAATTTCAGAACAAAATACTCTTTAGAGAGAAACAGTCACAAGGAAACTTTTTGTGAAATGATTGAAATGAAACATGTTGGCTTTTCAAGAACTTCAAAATTTGACACACATTCATGAATAGTTTTGGTGCCATAAAAATGTACTTTGGGCAAATTGTTTATTTGCCAAAAAATTCCACCTGGCTCTTATGACAAGCCCTCCCCTCAACACCATGGCTGAGTTAGCTACCCTTCTGGGCCTGACAGAGTGTAACTAAGAGCTTGTCTATGTAGCGACATCCCAGGAGTATTAATCCAAATGAACTAAATATGGTTTAAATAATATGGTTTAAATCTCCTGTGTGGACACTGCTATTCAGAATGGCCTTAATTTGGTTTAGCTGAATTTGCTTTGGAAGTGAATTGCTACCTTTGAACCTCAGCCAAAGCCCAGAGTTGGGGTAACTACCCCACAGCAGAGTAACACAGACACTGATAACAGGCTCAGTTCTGGAAGGGCTCAGCTATAAGGCCAACCACAGTTTGGGCTTGCAGGACAAACAAAGCCATTTACAGATTGTTGCCTTGAGCACTGGGCCATTAAGCTAATGGCTCACACAAGAAATTCTAGATTTCACTTCGTATTTCTGACCTCACATACAAGAATGATACATGCACAGAAATAGAATATAGACATTCAGCAGACTGTAACTTTAAAAATGTCACATGATGTGTTTTGCCTAACGCATCTTCAGGTTATACATATTCATATTCATAAGCCAATTTTCATAAAGCATAAAAGCCAATTTTCATAAAGCATAAAGAGGAGCCCAGGACACCGCCTTCCTGCCTGCCTTGTTTAAAACTCCCTGAACATCTAACCTGATCCTGTTCCTATCCCAGGGTATGCCTACACAGTAGTGTTATTCTGAAACAACAAAGAGCATGTCTATACTGCAAGCCTTTATTTCTAAATAATGGCGAGTTGGAGGACTTCTTACTCCGATTCCTGTAACCCGCATTTTACAAGGAGTAAGGGAAGTTGAAGGAACAGTGATCTTCCTTCGACTTCCTGCTGTACAGACAGTGCCAAAAAGCTAAATTAAGCTATTTTGACTTAAGCTACGCAACTGACGTAGCTGAAGTTGCGTAACTTAATTCAACTTTTGCCCTGCAATGTAGACGTGCCCCTACTCTTGTCCAAACCTTGTCCCAGCCCTCATCAGCCTTGTCCATGCCATTTTCCAACCCTGTCCCGGCCCCAGCCCAATTCCCGATGCACTCCAGCCCTGTAGCCATATCCTTATTGGTAACCTTTGCTCTAATCCACTCACATGCATGCTCCCAGAATCCTCTTAAAGGAGCATGCACTGATCCAGTGTGAGCCCAGCTTTGCACTTTGTGATTCCAAAAGAGGTTAGAATGAATTTTTCAATTTAATTAAAAAAAAATCAGATACACAGGCACGTGAGTGCTGTCTGTCAAAGTGCAGGATTTCTGTGTTGATTATGTTCCATAACATTGTTTCTGACTTTTTAAACAATGATGATAATCTCTCTCTCTCTCTCTCTGTGTTTAGTAATTTGCAAATCCTTATCACTGTTGTACTGATGTCTGTAATTTTCCACTGATGTTCTGTCTTGTTCTGCGCTTACCTGGAGACATCATTCAGTTGAGGGCAGCTTGGAGGCTATATTCATGTATATGTACTTAGCCCATTAATGCGTTCAAGTTTTATACAAGTTGGGGCACATATTGTCTGTCCTTTGGCAAAAGACCAGGCCTGGGTGATAGAACGAGAATGTGTGTTTCTGTGACATGCACTCAATTGGAGGGGGCTGTGTAGGGATCCCCCAGTTGTGCAGGCAGAGCTTTTGGGACTGCGTGCTCACTCTAAGGCCGTGTCTACACTAGGAAACAATTTTGAAATTAGTAAATTCGACTTAATAGCTCCCGATTTAACAAAATTGAATTAGCATGTCCACAGTGCGGGGAAGCCTCAAAATGGCTCCAAGGCAGGCTTTGTTAATGTGGAGGCACTACTTCAGACTCAGGATACGTCTAGACTATTCCTCTCTCGAAAGAGGAATGCAAATGAAGGACATCGAAAATGCAAATGAAGCGTGAGTTTACAAGTCTCACACTTCATTTGCATAATCGCATCCAAGTGCTTTTTCGAAAAAGGATTTTTCAGAAAAAAAACCCCGCAGTCTAGACGGGGTTCTTTAAAAAAAACACCCTTTTTCAAAAGAACCCATAAACCTCATTTTTTCAGGAGTAAGGATTCTTTCGAAAAAGGGTTTTTTTTCCGAAAGAACCCCGTCTAGACTGCGTTTTTTCCCCTGAAAAACCCTTTTTCGAAAAAACGCTGGGACGCAGTTGTGCAAATGAAGCGCGAGATTTGTAAATTCAAACTTCATTTGCATTTTCGATATTAATATTTTTCATTTGCATTCCTCTTTCAAGAGAGGAATGCAGTCTAGACATAGCCTTAGAGCCCCAGGAAGCACTGGGGAGTAATTGGTTCGAATTACTCTGGGGAGTAGTTATTTTGAAATAGCAGCACTGGAATGTCCACAGTATCATTATTTCAAAATAACTATTTCGGAATTAGTGTTACTCCTGATGAAAAGTAGGAGTACAGATTTCAAAGTAAATGGCCCGTTATTTCAAAATAATGGGTTTTGTAGTGTGGATTCTTGGCTTATAAATTTGACCTTGGTGGGGGGTTATTTCTAAATAAAGTCCTAGGGTAGACCAGGGCTCATACAGAACTAGTTTTTGCAAGACTTTTTCTTTCAACTGAACCAACATTGGAGGAGAAAACCCTATGAGTTTAAATGACAGTACAGAAAAAGTGGCACTTGTATTTAGGGTTGTCAGGTGTCTGGTATTGACCCAGACAGTCCGGTATTTTTGCCTCCTGTCCGGTAAAAAAAAAATTCAGAAAATACCAGATGCCTAAAATGTCCGATATTTTCTGGGTTTTTTTCCCTGCCAGGAGGTGAAAGTACCGGACACTGGCAACCCTATGACACACTCAGCAACTGGGCCCAGCCCCCGGCACCTGCCCCCAGACTCCTTGTCCCCGGACTTACTTGGTTCCACAGGGAAGCTGCTTTCTGGATTGACCAAGAAAACAAGATGGCTGCCGGCAAAAAGCCTAAAGACCTGAAGGAAGGGGAAGCAATGCCTTCCCTGGGTCTTAGTGCTCAAACTCTCCCTATCCCTATTCTGACGCTGCACGCACTTAAAGGGGCCATAATGTTTTACTTTTTTTTTTTTTGCTTAATAACTCTCGGGGTCTTTTTTTCTTCTTGCTCAATAACTTTGGTTTCCCTCTTTTTTTCCCTCAACAGAATTTTTTCCCTGGTGTTTTTTTATTTTGGGGAGAGGGTGTTTGGTATTTTTGGTTAAACCATCTGGCAAACCTACTTGTATTTATTTGTCATGAACTCAGTAGATAGTTGGAGAGGTTTAAAAACATTTTGCTCCGTAGTGTTCACCTCCCCTTTTAGCCAGTCACAGACCAAACAGTAATACTTGGATATGAGCTAATATAACAACTGCAATTTCCCAAGGAATGCTGCTCCTGTCTGTGAATCTAAAATGAAGCTCTCTGTGGAGCTGAGCTGTTTCCAGTAGGAGGTTTGTGGAATTCAGTACTTGATCAGACATGCCCATTTATTAAACACTACTCATCCACCTCTTCTCTGACCCTTGTGTCCAGTAGGAATGAGAGACCCTAACTTACCATTTAAATGTAGGCCAAAAGAGTAGGAGAAAGCTGGTTTAAAATAATGAAATGGCTCGGTGCTACATCTATTGTTGGACAGCTCCTCAATGACCATGATTAAGCTGCTTGGACTTGGTGATCTGACTGCCTCCTGCCTGATCTGCCTTGTGAGCCTTGAATGAGGCCAATAGCCCATAAGGAAACGGGACACTTTCTGGTGGCTACAGTAAGTGCTGGATCAGGCCCTAAATGTGCCTTCTAGTGCATTGAAATTTCAGCCTCTGACTGTATAAACAGGGATCCAGTGGAGCTGGAGCATTACAAGCTCATGCTGTGGGAAGGAGTTAGCAAATACGCACCTTGATCTATTTACAGACACAGAGGAACACGCTGGAATGGACAGACACAACCAGACCCCTGCAAGCAATCCTTTTACAATCCTCTCTCCTGTGACAAGTGCCAGTGGGAAGAGGAGAGGACTATTGCCATCTAGCTCATTAGACAGAGCCACCGGTCAAAAGCATTTGAGTTTATTCTTCTTAAGGCATATTTATGGCCCCAAAAACTTCAAATAAACAAATTATTTTTCTGATTAAAAAAAAACCATTCCCAGTTAGTGCAGAGGATTGTAGCCCAGGAACTCTATAGACTATCATGGTTGATAAATTATTGTTTATATGGTATTGTCATGGGGCATTCCAGATTGTTATTGTGATGGCAGTTTGGAGAGGAAATTGTATTGTATATGTGTAGGATACACACTTGCTAACTATGGAATACACCTGTTCAGATCCTGTATCTCTTCTGCTTTTAGTCATGCTGACTTTCCTTCTAGCAGGCATTTCCTCAGTCGCTTTTTCAAACTCCCCAAACTCTTCAAAGCTAATTGAACAAAACCAGAACTGCCTCCTGCAATTTTTAGCCTCTTTTATGGTCAGCTGTTTCCCTGGCTCTGTGAGGATGATCTGCACCTCAGTATCCACCCTGCTTAGTTCCTCTTGTGCTTCCTGTGATGGTCTCTGCACCCTCGTTGGTTTTCTTTGTCACTTGTCTTCCTGCTACAATTCCAGTACTCCCAGCATTTGGTTGCTCCTGCAGCCGATCTGTGATCATCTGCTGCTGCGGTGCTGATGTGTTTACAATTAGTCCAGAAATAATGTTGCCTGTAAACAAAAGGCGGGATTTTGTTGTTTCCCATTAGTGTCCCAGGAAAACATTGTCATTTTGTGGTAGACCTTTGATAAATGGTTAGGCAAGGTGTCTTCCATTCGAGCCAAGATGCTTTGAGTTCATCGAGCCAAGATGCTTTGAGTTCATTTAATCTGTTCATCTATTCGAACAAGAAGATGGTCTTAGATTACTTCTCTTTGAATGTCCAGCCTCCTCTTTCACCACTTAAAATCCCCAGTCCAATGGAAGTGTGTAGTGTGTTAACCAGACTTTCCAAAGACTTGCTGCTTGTCTCAGCCAAGGACTCTGCTACACTGTGATTTATGTGTAAGCTGGTGGTAAAATGGGAGCAAACAAAAATCCACCATGTTTTGGTCAAAATGTTAGAATGTGGTTGAAATTTGAAACCCAGCACTGATTGGAAAACGAGACGGGGGGGAATAACAAAAATGTGGAGCAACTCTTCTCATCACCAGAGGTGAGCAAATATTTGGCTTTTTTGGTTAACTGGCCTAAATCAGTGTGTAAATGGGAGATTAAAGTTATTGTTTGGTAAAGACATTTTTTTTTAGCAAAAAACCCCATACGATCCCTCCTGCACACATTTGACTCCCTCTAAAGCACGGAAGAGCAATTCAGGGCATAATGCTGAAATAAACATTTATTTAAAGATGCTGTGCCTCACTGGCCATTTATTTCAATATACTTAATTGGCAGCTGATGAGAGTACTGACCCACAACAGTTCTGCAGTGTGGTAAGTGCATATAATATCTGCATTATTGGATTTATTTACCTATCCATGCCAAGAAATGACATCATCAGTGTAGTTTTCATATAAAATTAAAACTCTGGAAATTCTTGTTCAAATTCTGTAATGTTTCCCCCCAGAAGCTTTGGGAAGCAGGGATTTAATTTTTGCCTAGTAAGTCTAACCGGTGAGATTTCTGTCGGCTTACCTGAGATATGCAGATGAAGCCAATGATACGTTTCAAGCGGCGAAGTTGGATTTATTTTGGAGGTTCATTGGATAAGGATCTGTACAGAATCACAAAAGAGGGAAAATGAAGCTATCTGTAGAAGTGCAGGATGTACCTCCCTTAACCAGGACTCCGTGATCTGGCAACATCCCAGAAACAGGGAGGTCTGGCGGGGGGGGGCAGGTGCCCATAGGGGGCATCGGCGACTTAGGTAGGAGCTCAGTGTCGGTGGTGGGGAAGGGCAGCTCTGGCCCCAGCCCCAGCCATGGAGCTCCAGCCATGGTCCCGTTCTGGTTCCAGCAGTCTGGGAACTCCTGCCCCAGCCCCAGCTGTGGAGCCAGGTGGCTATGGAGCTCCAGCTGTGGCACTCAGGCCCTGGCAGCAGCGGGGCCAGTGGCATCTAGAGAGCCCTGCGGGGCTGGAGCAGCAGCGGGGCCAGGCTGGAGCCCTAACCCAGTGGTACCACGGGCCATGAGGGGAGGGACGTTCCCTGGCCCAGCAAATCCCCACGTTTGGCACCAGTGAGGTCCAACCCACAATTAGTGCTCTTTTTTAATGCCACATGCTGAGTCTGTGCTCCCACGTACTGGAATTAGTGGTGGTAGGGGTGCTGTCACACCCCCTGGCTTGAAGTAGGTTCCATTATATGTAAAGGGTTTACAGTTTGGTTCAATATCTCTCATCACCCCCCCTTATACAAATTGTTCCAGCCCCCCTACCTGTGCTAACTGACCCGCAGATTTCCATCGTCTTCACTATGTTAATTTAGATCTCTGTACCTGGCAGGTGCCATGTGCTCGGTTGGGTTTCAATGAGCAACAGTAATTGTCGGAGAAAGCCACGCTGGTGTATTCAATTTGGTGTGCCCGTGCGCTCAAACCACCACACCACAGACACTGTTTTGCTTCAAGGGGTGAGAACTGGATTTACTTGAGATGAACGTTTGTTTTTATCTTCTGGACGGGGGACTTGTATTGATGGTTCTAGCATGTGAACACCATGCCCCTGCTAAGAGGGACAGAATGGTGTTAATGTCCTGGTATTTAATAAACTTCACCTCAAGGGGAGGTTGTACTGGGATGGTGTAGAGTGGAGGGTGATTCGCTGTTGACACAGGTGCTGTAGAACTGAATCATTTATATTTGTCTCATTAGTTACACAGCTGCAATCAGGGCCCTGTTGTGCTAGGCACTGGACATACCCCTAGGAAGGGACAGCCCCTACCCCAAAGAGCTGACAGACAAAAATGTGCAAATAGGCCCAGGGAAGGAAAATGGTTTTCCCAGTCACATAGCTGATGAGTGGCAGAATCAATCTGCGGCACAGTGGCCTAGGGACTAGACCTTAAGCCAGGGGTAGGAAACCTAAGCCAGGGGTGGAGAACTTGAAGCCTGGGGGCCGGATGTGGCCCCTGGCTTGGCTGGATCTGGCCCCTGAGGCTCAGGGCTCCTCCCCCCAGCATTTGGGAGCCTGCGCTGGTGGTCCAGCCTCTCTGCTGCCCCCCTCCCCGCCCGCAAAGGCCTGGAGCACCCAAAATCTATTACTAGCCTGGGCCTCCCTATGGAATGTGGGGAGTGTCTTTCTCCTTCTCAGTCAGGGGCCACATCAGTGAGGTGGGTTTTTTTTGTTCGTTTCTTACTTGTGTGCAGTCCCCAACTACTTTTTCTGTGCGTGAGCATCTCCTGACCCAAAAAGGTTCCCCACCCCTGCCCCCCTGCCTTAAGCCAAAGCCCGCATGTCAGAGGATCCCAGCTCCCAACTCTCAAAGAAATAAAGCACATTGCTCTGCAGGATTATTCACTTTTTATTCATTTTTTGAAGGGCTTGTTTCTCTCAGTGTTTGTTTCTCTGTTGATCTGAAAGGTCCATTTTCAGTTAGTAAAAAGCAGCTTCCCCTGAGTAAACTGCTTTTAGCTACAGAGAACTTAATAATTCATGGTGCTTGGTCTTGATTTCATGTAGCAGAGTCCCTGATTCCAGCCTGTGTGTTAATGAGTGTCAACTATTATGACTAGAATGTTAAATTCAAAGCCCTTGGAACAGTAACTTATTTTGTATTTTCCAGCATCCATTTCTTTGGATGCTTTTTTGCATGCAACATGAAAGAAAACGGTCACAGGCAAACTGTTGAAACTGCCTCAAAATGCTGCATCTTAGGCCTAGACCTAGAGATCAGAGTTGCGGTTTTCAGAACTGCTTACAGGATCTGGACAAGCAATTCCTACACATTTTAATGGAAACTCTGGATCAAATCCATGAGGCAGTTTTAAAAATAGCACCCTGAAGGCAAAATTTTCAAAAGTGGCTGAAGTACTTCAGGGTTGAAGGCCAGATCCGTAAAGATATTTAGACTTTCAAAAAACAGCTAATATGTACAGACCTTGTCCTAATTCTTAGTACAAATGTAGGTGTTTGAAATCCTGAATGCTTTCAAACCAAAAATTCAAAGGACAAACTTTTTAGAGACCCAATTCCTACAGAAACTACATTTAGCAAAGTCCAGCTGTCATGCATCTGTAGGCTCAGACTTTCTGAACACCTCTCTTCCATCTCATTTTAGTGCAAAAATACATTTCCCATTAGTTCTTCTTACTACACAAGGAGACATTCTTTCAGGGAAAGGTGGAGGTCCTGGATCAGAAAGAAAAATAGATTGGAGAAACCCAGCACAAATGAGTAAGAGCCATACACTAATTCAAAGGTTAGAAACACCTTGAAGATGGGAAACGCTTTAATGTGCAGGAGCTGTGCTCTTGTGGTTGAGAACAGAGAACTTCGCAGCACCAGGAAACTGTTCTGTATGCAAAATGTGAACAATTGTGTTCATTGTATTGGGCACAAGTTTTTCTAGTTTCTTGCCTGTGGCATGGGGCTTGGACTTTGTTTATTTTCAACACAGTATTTTGTTGAACAAAGAATAAAGGGTGCGGGGAGGGGATGGAAGTACAAAGCTATAGACATCACTTTTCATTGTGCTCTCTAAAAAGAAAAGAGCTGGCTTTCAAGATTCAGTTATTATTCATCAGGCCACAGAACATGGATCAACCTGGGGCAGAAAATTCAGTGGTGTGGTGTTGGTTGTTAGCCTTAATTGAATTGCAATTGCAATGATCAAAGAGGAAGTGGGAAGAGCAAGATATGAACACAGGAAGGCACAGGTGGGGATTGACGTTTATTTTCTCTAGGTTTCTGTCCACATCACGATGACTGGAGGGTTCTATTGAACCAGAATAATAGGACCACGGCACACTTAGGGATGGATCTATTTAGTTTTAGAGGGGAAAAAGTTCTACAGAGGACGCTTCAATGACTAAGTTACAAGCCCGGATCATGGAAGAACTGGGCTCAATTCCCTGCTCTGACACAGATGCCGAATGACAATGGGCAAGTCACTTAGACTCTCTGTGCCCCATCTATAATGGCACATCCCTGTCTCCTGGAGGCATTGTGAGGGTCACTCTATTAGACTAGTAATAGAGATGTAGCCATGTTAGTCTAGTCTAGCTCGAAACAAAAAACAGGACTATGTAGCACTTTAAAGACTAACAAGATGGTTTATTAGGTGATGAGCTTTTGTGGGCCAGACCCATGATCTGAGGAAGTGGGTCTGGCCCACGAAAGCTCATCACCCAATAAACCATCTTGTTAGTCTTTAAAGTACTACATAGTCCTGTTTTTTGTTTCTATTAGACTGTGAGGTTCTCAGATATAAAGGTAATGGGGGCCACACAAGTGTGTTAGAAAGAAAACGCATTCCCAAAGATTCCTCTAATATCTTTAGAATCAAATCTTTCTCTAAAAGTGCCAGAATGGTTCTTTGGCCTCAGGGCTGGACTAAGGGGTGGGTTAGCCGGGCAGCTGCCCAGGGCGCCAACCTATGGGGGGTGCCCGGCTCCTGGCGGGCTGCAGTGGCCGCCCGGGGCGGGGGCCATGTTAACTCCCACAGCACCGGGCAGCAGCTCCCTTTCCCCCGTGGCCGCAGGGCCCTGCACGGCCAGGCGCAGCCCGCCCCAGGCAGCCCCGGGCTGCACGCCATCGGCGGTGGCTGGACTGACTGGGCAGCGCATGCACTGGGCAGCGCATGCACCGTGCAGCCGCCCATGCGCCCTGGGGGCGGGCCCGTGCATGTGCCATGCACCCGGAGGCGGGGCCATGTGCCCCGGGGGCAGCGCCACGCGCCTGGGGCCCAGGGCGCCAAAATGGGTCGGGCCGGCCCTGTTTGGACTGCCATTTATGTGTCTGAGGGTACATCTATACTGCAAGCTTCTTTCGAAAGAAGCTTTTTTGGACGAGATCTTCCAAAAAAGAGCATCCACGCTTCAAAAGTACATCGAAAAAGCAATCACTCTCACTGGACGTTCTCTCGCATGTAAGCTGTGATTACTATGGACGGACTGGCCACCAGGGCACCTGTGCTTTTTCCCGGAGGCCTCTTCTTTTGAAAAAACTCCCTCTTTTGTGTCCACACACGCCTTTTTCCGAAAGAGCTCTTTTGGAAAAGGCATTCTTCCTCGTAGAATGAGGTTTGCCAATGTCGGAAAAACCCCTCCATTCTTTCGATTATCTTTTGAAAGAATGCAATAGCAGTGTGGATGTAAGTGAAGTTTTTTCAGAAAAACAGCTGTTTTACCAAAAAACCCTGCAGTCTAGATGCACCCTAATTTCCCACAAGTATCAGCAAACCTGTTGCATGATTTGAAAAGACAACCCTTTATTTAAATGCCCATAAGGAAGCTATGTTAGTGCAAGGTGCTTTAGACAAGTTGGCCCTAGAGCAGGAGTGGCCAACCCATTCTGGACAAAGAGCCAAGACAGCCGTGGATCCAGTGTGAAAAGCCGGGGCAAAGTTGTTGAGAAAAAAAAAAAAGCTCTGCCCCTTTAAGAAAACGAATTTAAACATGTTTAGAAGCTTTTTGGCCACATTAGGCTCCCACCGGCCAACGCCATCTTTAATTCTACATCTTTCATGGCTGCGCCGGATGGCTCCCCTGCCCAGGTCAGCACAGGGAGCCAGGAGGAGAGAGCTGTTTTTGGGGGCGCGGAGGTGGCTTATGAGACACAGGGGGGAGGGGAGGGCGCTTCGCGAGCCTCGGGTTGACCACAGCTGCCCTAGAGAGCTGTCCCTGGAGTATTTTCTCCCTGCTTCTCTTTTGGCACAAACCATACTTTTTTTCATGTCCTTTCGTCATCCTCACTTCATTTTCTTTGCTTCAACTTCTCAGTCCATTCCATTATATTTCCCTCTATTTCCCTTCCTATTTAATCTGTCTCCGTCCACCCATGGAGTAGTCTCTGAACAGCTCCCAAGCAATCACAAATAAGTTAGTCTCTCTTCCTTCCCAGGCAGTAACAGCCTGCTTACTGCATGTTCTTTATTGCTTTCGCCAACTTCTCGGCTATCCTGACCCATAAGTGTTACTAGTGCTCTTGGATGAACTTTCGTCTCCTAGTGTTTCACTAGCAGAAGTTCCTTGTCAGTTTTACAAGTCACCAATCACACAGTGAGAGCCAGCACAGGTCTCAGAAGTTTTAGTTCAGCACCGGGGAATAAAGGTAGCCTGGCCACTATTGGTGTGTTGGTTTTGTTTTTCTTTCAATTGGTGGGCAAAGAGCCCCCAAAATTGTAAAGCGACATGCCATGCCACTATTTTTATCCATTTCCGTCGGCCAAGGCGGTGCCTTTCTCAATCCCTGTCGTCAGCCTGCCCCTGCAAAAGAATAGCCATTAATAAATTAGATTAAAAATCCTACAGGGTGAAGGCCTGGTGACATGCAGTCCTCACTGAGTGAATTTAATAGTCTATGTTGTCATGTGTCAGGGAAAGAGCTTTTTGTTGGCACTGTTGCAAAGTGTAGTGGACATGCCACAGAAATAAAAGGAAGATTCAAAGGGGATAATGAATATTATGGTTGCTTCTTCCTTTACAGCAAAATAAAGACCTACCAGATTCAATGTTCCATGAATGGTTTGAATTTTCCTGCCTGTCCATTTAGTTTCTATTTCATTTGACGCTCAGTGGTGCTGCTGAGATCAGGACATTGTTGGACCAAGTGTTGTTCAAACACAGAAAAGAGACAAATCCTCACCCAGGAGAGCTGAACATTTGCACAGACAAAGGTGAGAGAAGGGAAGTTCTTTTGGCCCCATTTTACAGGCAGAGACATGAAGAACAGAAGGCCCTATTTTCAAAGGTGTTTAGACCTCTAAAAGTGCAGATAAAGATTATTGTAAATGCCATTGGGCACCCAGCCCCTATTGAAAGTCATCAGGAGTTAGACCCCTTTCTCAGATATGGCACTTTTGTAAATGCCAGTAAGCACCTAGCTGCATCTTCAGAGGTTTAAATAGCTCTGAAAATCTGGTCTCAAGATATTAGATGTGTAGCCTTAGGCAAGACACAGCGTGACAGAGCCAGGGTTTGAACCCATAGCTTCTGCATCCAAGACTAGTACCGCCCCCCCACCATAAGACCAAGCTGTTTCTTCACCATACTCTCTGTTCAAAAATCATTTGTCCTTCAGACCTGTGGTGTACATAAAGTGTGACCCAAATTCATCTTAGTGCGTTGCACTCCACTGACAAAAGGGCTGAGTCTGACCAGAATCTAATTAAAAGTGAGTAACCCTTACATTGGCACTGTCTCTCTGCACAAAGATCTCCTGTTGATGAGCAAACTAAGTGCCCTGACCCTGTCTTTATTCATGTGTCCCAAAAAATGTAGCATTGGCTCTCACTCAAATGAGTGAGGGGTAGTGGGATCAGGACCTACACTGGGCATGCAAAAGTCACCCCTGTCCTTGCAGGACCTGCCACTCAGGAATTCCCTAGAAATGCAGTCCCCAAGAAGTGTGTCGGGCAGTGAGTGAAATTGGAGGGGGAATTTATGCAGCTAAAAACGTAAGTTCTGATCCAGCAGAGATTTAGGCATGTTTGGATCTATATTCGAGTGGGACCACTCCCAGGAATAAAGCTACGTACAGAGATACATTGGTCCCTTACCTAAGAATTTTGGACCATGTTATGGGGGATTTTTTTACATTTATATTTTTGGAATAACACATGATAATATATAATAATACCCTTTTAAAAAGGGGGTTACAAACTCCATAGTGAGGCCAAGACAGAAAAAAGGGCAGGAGCAGTCCTGGGCAGTGAAGGGGCACTGATTGGCAGCAGGCAACGAAACTACTGAGGGGTTGAGTCTTCCCATCCCTTCCTCTTGACTTTACCCAAGAGGGAAGTAGACCCAGTGGCAGGGGCTCCAGAGGGTAGCAGGCATCATTCCTAGGAGTTGAGGCAAGGGCTTTAACTCTAATATGGCCACTCCCCAAACTGAAATGGCAGGAAGTGACCCAAGGGAAGGTGAGCTGGGGCAGGTCAAATCCAGGCCATTCCTTGCTGCTGCATGTGCAGAGCCTGGTGCTAGGAAGTGGTGGAACAGGCGAGGGCCTGGGTTCTCCTACCCCAGGCCAAACCTTGACTTTTGGCCACGAACAGGGCAGAGCAAGAGGTTAACAGCACAGCAGCTGCTCCAATAAAACAGTGGACCTCACCCTCAGCACCTGAGAGCTATAGACCTTTGAGACTGACTGAATTTGGAGGCCCAGACCATTACATCTGCTGAATGATCAAACCACACCCCTACAAAACGATAAAACAATGATTCACCAGCATAATCAGTTCCCATGGATAACACCGCATCCTCATTTGTACAAGCCTCTTAATTGAGATTAGACAACTAAGGGCGGTTCTGGAAATTCTTTCACTGGCAGCTTTCAAAAGAAGGCTGGATAAGCCATCAGTCTTGGATGGTTTAGTCACAAATCCTGCATCTTTGCAGGGGGATAGACAAGATGAACCGTGTGGTCCCTTTTAATCCTATATTTTTACATCAAAACAGTTCTCTTTGTGGCATAAGAAACTGAAACAAAGCTCAGTCAGATAGTTCCAATATTCAGGAATAAAGAAATAGACAAATCAATGTCAGAACTAGTTTCATAATTACCGAAATTATCTCTTCTGTCCTGGGATGTCAGACATTGTTCCCATCATTGCACTCACAAAGTATATATTATTTTTGATTAGTGAATCATCTCACTGTTGCAGGAAAACAGTGGATGTAAAATCCTGATAGAATAAATATTCTTGAGTAGAAGTAAAGATTTAAAGGATAGTCTAGTGATTAGGACTGGAATTTATGAGCCCTGGGGCTCAGTTCCCTGCTGTGACTGAAAACATCCTGGGTTATGTGAGCGTATCACTTAAGGTCAGTTTTTCAAAAATGACTTTTAGTGCCAGATTTTTAAAGGTGTCCAGGCACCTAAAGATGCAAGTAGGCATCTTAGATGCTTTAAAAAATCACACCAGAATCCTAGAACTGGAAGGGACCTCAAGTGATTTTCTACTCTAGTTCCCTGCACTGAGGTGTGACTAAGTGTTACCTAGCCCAGTGTTGCTCAACCTTTTTTTCTATAAAGTACCCCTTTAAAACAATTATAAGTACCCTCAGTACCTACAGTTTTCAGACACACACATTTTTTTTTCTACCATTGCAACACATTTGTTTAAACAACTTAATCGTAGCCGGGTGGGCGATGAAATTTTTGGGTGTAAAGAGTACAAAAATAATAAAGCGCTGTAAAACTTAAAACAAAAATTCAGTTTTCTCCAAATTTCAGTTGTGTTGACGTAGTCCCCAGACTTCTCTCGAGTACCCCTAAGGGTACTCGTACCACTGGTTGAGAAACACTGATCTAGCCCAACCCTTATAGGCGTTTCTCTAATCTATCCTTAAAACTCTCCAGTGACAGAGATTCCACACCCTCCCTAGTTAAACTGTTCCAGTGCTTAACTACCCTGACAGGAAGATTTACCTAATGTCTCCCTTGCTGCAATTTAAGCCCATTATTTCTTGCCCTGAACTCAGTGGATAAGAGGAACAATTTATTTCGCTTCTCTTTATAACAACCTTTTTTGTACTTTCAGTCTGCTCTCATGCCCCTCTTCAGTCTTCTCTTCTCCAGAGTAGACAAGCCCTTTTTTTCCCATATTTCCTCCAAGGTCATGTTTTCTAGATTTGCGTTTTTAAAAACATTTTGTTGCTTTCTGCTGGACTTTCTCCATTTTCACCCCATTTTTCCTCTGTGATGCCCAGGGCTGAGGAGAGTGAAAGACATACTTCTTGTGTCTTGCTTATCAGACTTACACTAATCCTTCCCAGAAAGATGCTCTTTTTTTGTGCAATCATGTTATATTGTGGACTCATGTTAAGTTTGTGATCTACTATAAACCTGGGATCCTTTTCTGTACCACTCCTTCAAAGAGAGTAATTTGTGTGTGCAATTGATGTATTCCCTCCTCAGTGTAGTATTTTCCGATTTGTCCTTAATGAATTTCATCCTATTTATCTCAGACCATTTCCCCAGTATGTCATGATCATTTTGAATTCTAATCCTTTCCTCCAATGCACTTGCAATCCCTCCAAGCTTGGCATCATCTGCAGACTTCATAATTGGATTCTCTGTTTGCCACTTTTCCAAATAATTTATAAAGATAGAGTGGCACAGGACCCAGGACAGATCCCTGCAGGGCTCCACTCCACTCCACTTCCTGCTTCAGTTGGTTTCTACTATTTTTAAAGGTATTTGGACATGGGCAGTTTGGCTTCTAAGTCTCATTGGAAGGGAAAGGTACATTGGCACATAACTGCCTAAGTCACTTGTGAAAACGCAGCTGCAGCATCTATAAATATTTTACCCTTAATATTTTGTACCTCAATTCACCCTCAGTAACATGGGAATAATAGCACTTCAATAGCTCACAGGGGTATTGTGAGGATAAATACATTCAAGAGTGTGAGGTGCTCAGATATGACGGTAATTAGGGCCAGCTCTGACATATCTCATGATCACATGAGTGGCTTTCAAAATTCTGGAAATAAAAAAGCAAAAATAATGATTTGGTTGCAGCTTTTACACCACTAATGTGCCATTAACTCATACTTTGATTTACCTGTTTTGAAAATGGAATGTAATTGAAGGATACAACCTGCGCTGATCCTCTTTAGAGCACCACAACTCATTCACTAAAAGCAGGCTGTGTAAGACTGAAAAATTGCATTTGGAAAGGCAGTTTTCCAGCAACAAAGTAGGGTTAAGTGCCACCAATATTGAGAGAATATGGCCATTATCCCCAATTGAGTAAAATAATTAACAGATGGGGAACGGATATATGACTTATTTAAATTTACAACAGAGTCATGTTTTGGATTCCAGTGATCTTGAATTTCAGCCTTTTGCTCAGTAAACTAAGTCATGCTAAAAATCATGAATCTAGTTCCTGAAACACCTGATCTGGGGGGAACATGGTAGAATAAATGCAGTGGTCTGGGAGTTATTTCCATTTTCAGTAAATTAATTCTCCCACCATGAAATAAAAAAGATCAGAGCATGACGTCAAGTCTCATTATATACTTTCAATTACCAAGAGAAAATTGTTTTATTTTTAAGTCTTTGAGAGATGACATGATTTGAATGATAGGTATTTATCACTTGTTATCCTCGAAGCAGAGTGTAACAGGGGTATTTCCAATGGGGATGAAGTTTATCACACCTGGGTTTTTTTGGAACTCAACAAGGCCCTACAGAAGATGACAATTTTAAACCAAGACCAGCGCTTTGATCTCACTTTTGGTAACATGGGGCTTTATAAAAGGTGCATAAAGAAAACTATTGTGACTAAGAGCTATAAATACTGGCTGAGGGGCAAGAGGCTTGGGAAAGTGGTTTATTACTGAGCAAACCACTCTATGTATATATGTGTGCCTGTGTGAGAGATTATGTATGATGGGGTGTGTGTACATATATATATATATATATATATAAAAACCTGATTTTCTTCACACATCAATCCAAAACTGATGCACATCTCCACTGATTTCAAAGGAATTGTGCCTGATTTATGCTAGTATAAGTAAGAGGTGAATGAAACCAAATACGTATGCAATGAAAAAGAAAAATATCACCTGATTTAGCTCAGATGATAGTTTTTCAGGCTGATAGAATCCAAAATGAGCTGTATGAGAAATGGCACCAGTAATACAATTTGAGTTAAACAGGACTTAACTAATGCTATGCAAAACAATTACAGTTTTAAAAACACGGCAGGACTCTTTAATGCTTTTCTGTCCTCTAACTTGACTCTAGAGACTTAAAATTTGTATGCTAAAGCTTTCATCTTAAGCATTTCTCTGGATGAAGTAAATTACACCTAATTTGGCAACATTTCTTGCTTCTCTCATTTCTTCACTACCTTGGACTCAGTTTAAGGTAAGAGGTGGAATATGTTAGATTGCTAATAATGCTTTCAGCTTTTCAGGGAGCAACGTAATGTTAAGATTCACCTTGGGCATAAAATGAGAGGTCAGGAAATGTGAGAAGATTCCTAAGAACACACATTCAGAAACAAGTATCTTCTGTTGATAGCCTTCTATATGTTGTGTTAGGAATTATGGGTTCTACATGTATATTGTCTCTTTACAATGTAATACTCACTAGAAAAGATTAATAACATTGAGCAAAATAAACCCTGTACTGTGTTAGAAGCTGGATTTTAATTATGCACAGTAATTTGATGGTGTATTTTTAACTTCAATGGACAGAGATGGTACTTACATTTTTCAGCTGCTGCTGGTCAAAAGAGAAAGATGACATTGCCACCTCATTGATTCATTCTGTCTCTCTTTCTGTCATAGCTGCAGCAACTAATATAGTTAGGGGTAAAATGTAACATCCATTATAACTGCTGTTTTTCAGTTATCCATAGCTTTCTCGCACCAATTTCTTTGGGGCACATCTACACTATGGGAAGATCGATGCTACCACAGTCAGTCTTTCAGGATTCGATTTAGCAGGCCTAGTAAAGACACACTAAATCAAACTCCAAGGGAGCCCCCGTCGGCACCAGTACGCCTGCTCTTCACGAGGAGGAAGGGAAGCCGATAGGAGCATTTGCTCTCCTCGACCTCCCCCTGCATGGATGGCGATTTAAGATACGTCCACTCCAGCTACGTAATTAGCATAGCTGGAGTTGCGTATCTTAGGTCAACCTTTCGCTCCAGCATAGACCAGACCTTGGAGTTGAAATGTCCCATGTGTAGTGTCCCCACAAAAGGGAATATTTCTGAAAAAGTTTCAGTGAAATTCATTTGATCACTTCTGAGTATTGTTGGTGATTTAAAAAAAAACCAACCTCAAACCATCCCACTCTGGACAAAACTTATTATGGGAAATCTGACTGGTTTTACTTCTAAATGAGACCTAAATAACAAGCCCCGTTCAGACACAGTTGGGAGAGCTCGGTTAAGTAACTTGCAGCTATCTAATATGTTCCCATAAAACATATTTTATCTCCTTCTCCTGCTCAAAAGGTAGATTGTTTGAGTTGGATTTAGAAGACTTTTTAGAAAATACTAAGGAAGGAGAAAGCTTCATGTAAGTTGAAATCAAACAGAAATGTTATAAACATATAATCAGTTCTATTGGCCAAGTTTAGAATTACAGAGATGTCATTTCCTATCTAAAAATCTTTTTGTAAGGGTAACAGCTGTCCCTTAGCCAGCTCTGTTTGTACATTTGTTGAAATGTAGTGTGTGTATTGTTCCTATTAATGCTGTGGAAAAACAGAATGAAGTAAAAAATAGTGATAATATAAGACTTTAATTGGCTCAGTCTCCCAAAATGTCAGCATAAAATCAGTTAAAATCAGTTATTATGACAGTTGCAACATGGGCTACGAAATGTGAGGCTTTTTCCAATGACTGTGTTCTTATAGGCCCCAATCCTCTTCTGCAAGCTGAAACTCATAATTTCTTTGAGTTCCTAGTCAATATTTTCAAAATACAGTGAAATAAAAGTTGCTTGTCTATGCTACATCTGTAAAATAGATTTTTTTTTAACTGCTGGAGGACAGAAAGCCCGCTCGGACATAAAGTATATTTATTGACCTCATTAGGAACAAATTGATATGAATTGTATTTTAATCAAAAGATCATTTTTGCATTTTCAGGAAAAAGTGTGTGTAGTGTACTTACATACGTGTTTGACTTGTATGTACTTCTTGTTCATACAGAATAGATAAGGGACACCTGAAAACTACCTATTTGATCTAACTAGCTCCGTATTTTTATATCATACTCAATGGTGAGGGAGAAAGGCCTTGTGGTTAAAATACTGCAGTGTAATTCATATTCTGGGTTTGAATCTTGTCTCTGCTGCATACTTTGTATGTAACTTTGTACGAGTCCCTTAGGGGAGGGGTTTGCAAACTTGGAGTTGTGGCTTGTAAGGGTAAGCCATTAGCTGGCCACGAGATGCTTTGTTTACCTGGGCATCCACAGGCATGGCCGCTTGCAGCTCCCAGTGGCCACAGTACACCATTCCCGGCCAATGGGAGCTGCACCATTCCCGGCCAATGGGAGCTGCAGGAAGCGGTGCAGGCTGGGTCATCACATCACAAGGCACATTTTCCAACACTTTAATCATTCTTATGGTTTATCTTTAAACCCTCTCCAATTTGTCAACATCTTTTGTGCACCGTAAGCCCCAGAACTAGACATTTTCTAGATGCTATCTCACCAGTGCCAAATATAGCGATAAAATAACCACTGTATGTATACTAGAGATTCCCTTGCTCATGCATCTGAGGACTGTATTTGTTGTGTTCCCCATTTATCCAGCATTGCTAGATTTACCCAGCATTGCTTGGGTCCTTAACTCAAATAAGGTTTGATTTTCCTTCATTTAAATAATTGCTCTGGGGTGGGGCTGGGGATGAGGGGTTCAGTATTCAGACTGCCCTGGAGAGAGAGGACAACCCCAGCCTTCTCTCACTGCAGTAGTTTGGGGCAGGTGAGAAGCCTCTGTCCATGGCTGCTGCAGTGGGCCTACTGGGTGAAGGGTGCATGTTCCCTGGCTGGGGGACAGACAGACTAACCGACACACAAACAGACAAACTCTCTGAAATATATAGTAGATAGCTGCAGGAAGTGGTGTGGTCCGGTGGCCAGAGGAACCCAGGAACTTGTTCCTGCCACAGACCTGCTGAGGGACTAGGGTGAGTCACATAAACTCTTTTGTGCCTCTATTTCCCAAGCTGTAAAATGAGGATAATAATAAAGTGCTTTGAGCTCAGTGGAAGTGAAGTGCCAGCTAAATGCTATGTACTATTCTGGTGTTCAGACTTTCCCTTTCTGCGGAAGAGAATGTAACCCAAGGCTGAGGGTATTGCTTGGCGGAAGTGCAGCTTTGAGTGCTGCCATGTAACCAGAGCCTGAACTCATGTGTTGGCAGCAAACAGAAGGCAGAATTTATTCACCTTTTTAAAAAAGCATTAATGCGTAACGGTCTCTAACTAGGGCCAGACTTACCACTCATGCTGGAGAGAAGTCAGCAAGGGCTGCAGTGCAACAGGACCAGCCGCGAGTCCTTCTGGGGCTCCCTGGGAGTGAGTTCACAAACAGCAATCCCACCCCCCCAACTTCCTCTCAGAGGGGGCAGTGTAACCTCCCCTCAGCATGACCAGAACTCCATCCCCAGTCTGCTCCCTTTCTGGTATCTAACCCACCCAACCCAACAGGATTGTGCCAATAGAGGCAAGGGGGAACAAGAATCCTCTTGGGCCGGCTTCCACACTCTCTCACACCTGTACATGAATTAGGACTTTGAAATGAATTTTATATTAAAAAGGGGCCAGATTCTGCCCTCCGATGTATACACACCATTCCCAATTGAGTTCTGTGAGTATTACATATGCACATTGCCAAATTCTGCTTTCAATATGAGCTTTTCCAGTCACTTTCATAGCTATTTCACCTCCTCAGATTGTATCACAGTATAAATTACAGGGAAGGAGACAGCCAGACCTCATGCTTCTGCTGCCATAAACCTGGTTTATAGATGAATTATTGAAACTGACAAGAAGTCTGGCCAAGACTGAGTCATCCTAGCTGAAAATGTTGGCTTAAGTCAGGAAACATGTTTTGGCTTTAGTTTGGACGAGGTCAGTATGGACGATGGGTTATCCATCATCGGTACCCCACTAGACAGTGTTACTGGTAGAGTTGGTACAGCCTCTGAGTTTTGATTGCCACTACTTTTCTTGGATATTGAAATGGGACAGCTTTTCAGTGCTATTAAATAACCCACAATTCTAGTTGAGACCAATCTAAACGACAGGTGTTCAGTGTACCTGATAATTAGGTTCTGTGTGTTTCAAGCAGGGTACACAATTTTGAGGCAACTAGAGTTTTAGCCTAAAAGCATTTCATTTTTGGCCATGTTTGTATTCACTTTCTCCAGACATTTGCAGAAACTCAGGGAAGGCAAATTTTTAAATAGAAAGCTGTCTCTAAAAGTTATGTGTTTCTATTCAGGGAACAGAAACGATATTCAGTGACTTACATTCTTAATCACAGATAAGGAACACAGAATATTTTTATTTTGAATAGCCAGCAATAGATTGAACAAAAGAATCACAAATAATGTTTATGGAATATTTTAAGTTAACAAAGATTTCAAGGGGAAAGTCACCTACAAATATCCATGATGATTTATTTGCTTTTCATAAATTTCTAGAGTAAGTAAACAGAACAGGAGCAATGTAGATATATAGGAAATTTGAAACTCGTATATTATAGCAAAACGCACTTATCCCTAAATTACTTACTTTAAATGACACGAGGAGAGAATAAATTCTTTCCCACACTTTCCACACTTACAAAGATTGGAGTGTGTCAAGTAGAGCTAAGTGAATTGTATTCATAATGAATAATTTATTTGAATTTCAATTCATTTCCTGCTCGTGGAATATCCACAAGTAGATTGCAACCTTCTCATCATAATTTCTCATTCAAAATTGTTCAAAGTAGCTTGTAGCTAAGTTTGTTCTCCTGCTGTCCTACTAATAGATTCTTGGAGTGAAAGCTTGGCTCCGTTGACATAAATGGCTAAGCCTTCCTGGATTTCAATTGGGCCATGATTTCATAGAGTCAAAATTCTAGTTAAGTTGCTTAGCTTCAGCTGATTGCATGAGGCTCCTTTTGATCCCTGATGTGCAAATTGTTGTGTGTACTTGGATCTGGACTTCTATATTACCAACCATCCTGAATTACATTTCAGGTCTTTCTCACACAGACCACTGTTAGAGGGTGGATGTGTGCTCCAGGGTGGCAGTACTGCCTAATGGTGATACTCAATGGTGTTACACCAAGCAAGAATCCAAGGGCCTCCTTACCTTGCAGCTATAACTTAAGGGCAATGTTCTCACCGGTGAGAGTCCAAAGGCCACCTGGCCATGCATGGTCCCTGTGTCACTTTCTACTCTTGTTCCAGTCCCTCTGAAGTAGTCATGACCTGTCTCTGGAATCTCTTCCCCTGGCAACAGCAAGTCATTGCCTCTAGCTCCCAGGCTCAAAGGGCTTCCAGTGGCTTCCTGTCAGGAGTCTACTGCAACCAACAGCCCTCCTCCTCCTCCCTTGTGAGAGCGCACACCACTGCCAGCATGCCCAATGGAAGTGAGAGGGGAATGGCTTCCTACATCCAGAGTAGCTCCTTAACCCTTGCCAGTGCAGGGAGGTTGTAAAAACCTCTAGGTGTTTACTTAAATGGAGATATACCTATCTCATAGAGCTGGAAGGGACCTTGAGAGATCATTGTGCCCAGTCCCCTGCCCTCATAGCAGGACCAAGTACCATCCCTGACAGATTTGCCCAAGATCTCTAGGTGGCCTCCCTCAAGGATGGAGCTCAAAACCCTTGGGTTTAGCAGGCCAATGCTCAAACCACTGAGCTATCCCTCCCACTGCTGTGAGAGCAGGGGGACTGGACCTGGGGACCTCTCGAGGTTTCTTCCAGTTCTGTTATTCTGTGATTCCATGAGAATGGGTTTCTCACGTGCATGCTTGTGACTACCATTCCATTGTATAGGTATTAGTGGAATGGGAAAATGGTGAAAACATAGCTGTAGTGAACTCGTGTTTCACTTTAAATGAATGTTTACAGCAACTATTTTGCTTTTTTTGCCCATTTTTAGTATTTGTAGTATTCTGATGGTTACTATTGTTTTCAGACTCTCAGTGAGAGACCTTCATCTTACAATGACTCCAAATCGAGCAAAGCACTCAAGTATTTGCTTATCATTTGTACATTCGTAGTCCTAGCATCAGTGTAGGAAGTAGGGGTGTTGCAGCATCCCAGGTTTTGCACCTGGTATCCCCATGTGCAGTGGCTGGCCCCGCTGCCAGCTCCACCATCTCTGGATCCTGGCCTCCAGGCGGCCCCTCCAAGATCTTGCTGACTTTGCCAACCCTGAGGTCCTGTTGGCCCAGCAGGCTCTGCAGCCTGCCATCCCCAGGATCCACTCCACCAGCCCTGGAGGCCCCAGAGCCTCTTGGGGTCCCACTGCCAGCCCAGAGCACCACAGCTGCCTCTTGCTGTGGCTCAGGTCACCTCCTCTCCCAGGCTGGATGTACTGGATGCCATTGGGGCAGTGGTGGCTGTTCCGACCGGTCCAGGAGAGTTACAAGCCCAGTGCCACTGAATCGTAGTGAAATTCCATTTAATCTCCTCAGGACAAAACAGCCATTTCTGAATTTTTTGTGAAATTAAGTGACACTTGAACCTCTTAAACCCTAGGAAATGTGGTCTGCTGGCTTAAAGAATTTTCCAGGCCCGCGAGGGCACTGTGGGTTCTGGGAAGGAGGGAAAGGGGGTAGGATGCTTATGCAGTGCCCTGCCTCTGGAGGCACACAAGGCTGTGGGCCCCATGCTGCTCCCTGGCCCTGACCCCACTGCTATGAGAGCAGCCGGGAAGAGCCTCAGGAAAAGTACATCCCTGCACTGCCATTCCCCCTATATGGGGAGGAAGGATAGCAGCAGCACATGGAACCACTGTCTCCAACCCCTCCCAGGGTTCAGATCCAGGATACCCACTATATATGGAGGTTCTGGTGTCTTGCAAAAATATTTGGTTCTGATCTTACTTGTCAAACTGTTTGGACTCATCATTTTGATATTTACCTATAATAGAAACAATAAAATCCAAAGACAGCACTTCAGCCTTATTGCAACAAATCATTCTGGCCTTATTGAAATGTTTCAGTAAAGTGGAAACAAAATAGCTTGACATTTCAACATCAGAGCAGTGATTTATTTTCCAACAGAAAACAGTCCATCAGGAAATTGTCAGCCAGCTCTCATATTTTTTTATTTTCCTTTGTATGTTTTTTCTTTTCAGGATGGCGGGATAATTGTTGCATCTGTTTTCTTTATATTATTAGACCCTGATCCAATAATGATTTGGAAATAATACACACACACGGTGAGCATGGTGTGGGTAAATGAATCTATGTGAATCGTCAGAAGTTAGGAGAGAAACATGAACACTAAAATTGTTGTCCAGATTGTTTTTATTTTTTTTAATATGGATCTCCTAAGAATTAGGCCCTTAAGCATTAGGTTGCACCTCTGTAATAAAATGAAAAATATGAAGAAGTTATATGGAATGGAAGAAACAGATGAAAAAACCTGCAGAAATTCTACAAATCTTTACCTACCATGCAAACAGCAATCGAGCAGCCAGATAATTAAGATGCATATGCCACATGGTATTAAGCAGCCTTTTGTGAACTGTTAATTAAGATTTAATCAGTCACATATTTTATTCTTGCTGAATTAGAAGATTAGTGTTAATTTCTGGCTGTGTTTCCCTATTCCCTATTGCAGGAAATCAATGTATCTGAACATAATTTAGTGAGCATAGGCTGGCATGATAATAAAAATAGAATACAGAGACATTTTGACATTTTGGGTAATGTGGTGAGTTCAGGGCAAGTGGGGTGATATAGTCCCTGTTTTCTCTTTTGGATAACTTAAAATACAGTATCCAAAGCTATCTAGCCCTGTTGCGTGTTAAAATGGTACCGTGGTTGTTAATGCCAAAAAGAGAGAATGCAAAACTCTCTCTCGAGAGTTTATTCTAGCACATGCCCCATCAAGGCAAGTGGTATGTCAAAGCAGTTGCAGGCTACTTTTGTCCATGTAGGGCAAAATTAATTAGGCCCCAAGGTCAGATGTGGTTAACCACGGCTAACTCCTGGCGGGCCGCCGGCACTTTATTTACCTATACATCCACAGGTACGGTTGCTTGCAGATCTCAGTGGCCATGGATTACCGTTCCTGGCCAATGGGAGCTGCACATGGCTGTACCTGCAGATCTGCAGGTAAACAAAGTGGCCCACCAAGGGCTAATCCTGGTGAACCTCCTCTGGCTTATTGCCCACCCCGGGACGAGGGCCCATCAAGCAAAATTTCAAAATTCCATTGGCATGGTTATTTGGTACGTAGGCCAAGCAGAAGCAGAAGCCCATATGGAAAGTTTACATCTAACAAGTCTTAACATCATCACCTTTCTTTCTCTCTTCCTTTCCCCCCTCCCCACCTCATTTGGCTTTTTCTGGCTTGTCATACAGTTGTGCTATTGTTGCTATATGGCAGAGTTTATCAAAGTGGTCCATGGCCCCACTCTGAGAAAGCTGTTCCTGGGCCACTTTGGTTTGCTTACTTACCGGCTCTGCAGCCATGGAGTCTTGCGGCTCCCATTGGCTGCAGTTCACCATTTGCAGCCAAGAGGAGCTGCGGGAAGCAGCGTGACCCAGGTTGCTGCTTCCCGTGACTTCCCTTGGCTGCAAACAGCAAACTGCAGCCAATGGGAGCTGCGAGGCTCCATGGCTGCGGAGCCGGTAAGTAAACAAACTGGAACGGCCCGGTAGCAGCTTTCTCAGACTGGGTTCATGGAGCACTTGGAGAAACACTAGTATATGGCAGAAGCACACCACTGTTTCTGCCACACGCAGGTTCACTTTGCTAGACATCCCCTGTGTCTGTCATTCCAGTCATCCAAGCAAAGAGATTTAAAAAAAAATTAGCAAGGGATATGATAAAAAATCAACTGAAGCCGATCCATTGATTTGCTCTGGACACTGAATCAATCCCTAGATCTGTATAACCTCAATGGGCCCCCATTCAGCAAGATAGGACGCATTCCACTAAAATCAGTGGGAGTACTCGCTTAAAGTTTGATACTTCTGTTCCTGGCCAACGGGAGCTGCGGGAAGTGGTGTCCTGGTCAACACCACTTCCTGCAGCTGCGTTGGGGCTATTCTGCTCTTCCATCTGACCACACTATTGGGGTATCTTCTCTTTCTATAAAGGAGGATGCTCTTTTTTCCTACACTGAACAAGAAAAAAAGGGAGAGGTGTTGCCCTACCTCAGTTTACTTTCAGAGGAAAGTTTTACAAAGAGAGTGAGGCAGGGTGACAGCCAAATCATTGCTGTCATTATGTTAGAGTGAAATTGAATAATGTCCCTTATGAAAGAAATTTTCCACTTTTACTCTTTTCTGACTCATACCTTCATTCTTAAGGTAAAAATCTTTTGAGTAATTATTCTTGCCAGTTTAAACCTATCTTTAAGATGTCTCAGCAGGGGATAAAATAAGAATCTCTGAATATTTTGTTCCCAATAATAAGTAACTAGCTGTTATATGGAGTTTTTAATCTGCAGAGCACAAAGAATTTGACAAAAGAACAGAATCACTGGTCTTTGCAGATGGGGAAACCGAGGCACAGAACAGTGGTGTTACATAGACGGTCCAGTCATAAGACTTACTATCTATTTCTAAAGCCTTTACATGTTACCAGTTGTGGACTGGTGGATAAAAGTATAGCAGTATTGCCATACTTTACATCCATGGTTTGAGACACTGCAATTGCCCAATTTTAACTATTTGCATAACAAAGCAGAATCCTAAAACATGGCTAGAATTATGATGCTTAGGACAGCCCATAGGGCAGCAGTCAAGAGCAGTGTGTTTAGAACGGTTAAGTGTGTGCATACTGCGGTCTCGAAATCTAGTTGTTAGTGTCAGTCTGGTCCAGAGAGGTGCAGAGCAGTATGAAAATGCACAGACCATGTATGTTAGCTTCCATAGTGGAGATGTTTTGTTACATGTATCTACAGAGGCTATGTCTAGACTGCAGGCTTCTTTCAGAAAAAGCTTTTCTGGAAGCGATCTTCCAAAAAAAGTCTTCCGAAAGAGCGCCCACACTGCCAAAGAGCATCAAAAAAGCGATCTGCTTTTTCAACAGATAGCATCCACACTGAATGGACACCATCTCGCATTTAAACTGTGATTACTATGGATGGAGTGTCCCCCAGGGCACCTGTGCTTTTTCCTCTTTCCTCTTCTTCTGAAAGAACTCCCTCTTCCCCGTCCACACGTGCCTTTTTGCGAAAGAGCTCTTTCGGAAAAAGGCTTCTTCCTCGTAGAAAGAGGATTACCAGTGATGGAAAAACCCTCAGTTCTTCCAAAAACCTCTGTAGTGTAGACACACCCTGACTGCAGAATAACGATTCATGACAATTTGAGATATGAGAGAGATTTTCCTCTACATTGTGCCATAGGCATCAGCTGGGGTCAGGAAGAAATGTCTCTTCCTAGGTCAGGATTGCATATTTGGTGTCTTATAAATGTTTTAAGCCCTTTCACTTAAGCATCTGGTATTAGCCACAAAAGCCACTGAACTAATGGTTGCTCTGTTCCTTTGTCAAAGGTATGAACTGCCATAATATGCACAAAAAATAAGCAGTAGGCTTAAGATCTCCTAGATGTCAGTATGCTATGCACATTTTAGACACCGGAAATGCAGAATTTATACCCCTTGAGTCACATAGAAAAGGAAAGGCTGAGGAGGTCTTATTCTTAATGGGTTCTACAATGAAATCAAATCAGATCCAATTTTAGCATTATGACATTGATCCAGAGCCTGTTTAAAATCAATGGAAAAATCCCACTGACCTTGCTGGGCTTTGGATCAGGCCCTAACAGTGCAGAACTTAGAAATTCTATAGGGCAAGGGAGAACTGACTCAGGAGTAGGAGCAGTCAAGGATTTTTATGACTCAGCAAATTCTTTTGAATGGTAGAGCTCATAAAACAGCGATTCCATATTCCCCCTGCCCCAAGTGTCCCATTACAATGTATTTCCCCATGGTTTTCCACTCAGCGAGAGTTAAGGAACACCGGTCAGGAAGAGAAACCCACAGTGCTCCTATGAAAATACCCTACAAGGGTATGAGTATCAAAGGGGTAGCCATGTTAGTCTGAATTTGCATCAACAACGAGAAGTCCTGTGGCACCTTCTAGACTAACAGATTTATTGGAGCAAAAGCTTTGGTGGGCAAAGATCCACTTTGTCAGATGCATGTGACATCTGACAAAGACATCCAGACATGCATTTGACGAAGTGGGTCTTTGACCATGAAAGCTTTTGCTCCAATAAATCTGTTAGTCTAGAAGGTGCCACAGGACTTCTCGTTGTTTATACATGGGTATGGTGGTTGTAGTGAATATAGTAAGATACCCAGGGCAGGGACAGTAGGTATAAATGGCCTGGGTGATACCTCCAAAGGAGTCCACAAAGCTGAGTAATGTGAATATGGGACCATGCTCATGCAGAAGGATTTAGGGATTTTTTTTTCTAGTTCACAATTTGTCTAGTTTCATTGACCTCAGTATTGGTTATACTCCCGCATTTTGTAGGAGTGTCGTATAACGAAGGCCGTCTCCTAGTTGCTCTCTCCTCCTCTTCTCCATAGCAAGGAAGATGTGACAGATGTGGAATATATATAGTCTGGATGCTCATGTGTGTCTATTTGATAAGTAGTATGCATTTTAATCTGGTGGAAAAGCTCTGTCAATGAGGTAAGAGATGTATTTGATCCTGAGCAGTGGCTGCTCTTGTCCCAGACCAAAGAGTCTTCTCCAGTCCTTTCAGTTTGCCAACTCCAAACATTCAAAACTCTTGGATCAGGTGTCTTCAAAGCTATGACACATTCAAATCGAGGGCATAGGGAAGGAAAATTCAGTAGCAAATTCTCTTGCTTTCTGCTCATCTTGACTCGTGGCTAAGGATCAGACAAGAGCAGAACCACCCATCCTGTTAACATGGAGGAACTTCAGCATCAGACATTGTTGACATTGTGCATGGCAAACAAGGGGTGGGAATCTCCAATGCCCTGGTTTGCTACACATTACAGGTTGTGTAGTGTGGTCTGACATGCTGCTTACTGCTCTCTAGGGCATGGACAGGGACATATCTCTTCCTCCTCTCACTTTGTAGCTCGCTGCTGGATCCTGCACTAAGCTCTAATGAATATGGAGTGGGGAAATGGCACTGAGGGCAATGAAGGAAGAGATGGAGAAGATGATACTGCTGCTCAGAAGGCATGAGAATGAGCCACAAGACTCTAAGGGGCAAAACTGTAGGGAAATCCTTTATCCCTGCACTCTTCTTCGCTAGATATGAGCTAAATTTATATGGGGGGACGGAGATTTTGAAATCATTTACTTCCCCTCCCTTCACTTATTTCATGTGTATCTTGAAGTGATTTTTGAAGATAAGCTGGGTAGAGGAGGAAGATGTCCTAGATGTTAGTTTATTTTATCTGAAAGATGAATTCACACCGATCAACTTCAATGGGGTTTTATCCTAACCCACCACAAGGTTTCACCTAACTCATATGAATGGCAATCAAAAATATTTTTCTGTGAATTTGTTCCAAGGTAACTATTTTTTAAAAAAAATCCGGTTCTAACAATCCAGTCTGTAGATAATTGCGGCTGTATCCATTAACTTTCTTTATCAAATGATCTTTAAAAAAGCCCATCCTATATGGTATTACACACTTCAATTCCTCCTTATGCCATTAAAAGTGCTTTAAGCTCCTATTGTGGGTCTAAAATGGTATAATTGTTCTAATCCTCCTGAAGTACTCTCAAATCTTTCATCCTATTAAAGTAGTTAAATTGTCCTTGTTCAAGAGTAAGAGCAATTCAAAGTAGTCTTGAAATAATATATAGCATTTTTATCAGTATAACGGGCTTTCAGACATGATTTCCTCTGTCTTACAAATACCTGCTCTGCAGAAAGTAAGCCTTGCAGAGCGCTCTGAATTTTGCAGAATTCTGTTGTATATTTCAATTTGTGTCCAACATATCCTTTTAAAAGTCTAGATTTTGATGCTGCTATCCTAGAGGTCTAGCACCATACTCCATAAATAGTCAAGTAACAAGGTATCTGAATTAGGCCACACATCAATTGTTTTCCTTTCACCTTTATCAATGTTTTTCACTTGCTGCAAAATTCTGCCTCTTTTGTGTGTAGTCTCTTTATTGCTTTCATTCTTAGACAATCTTCCCTTTTTACCGATCCATTGCTTGTCCATTGTATATTGCTTTGCTTTTAGACCTTGCTACTTGAAAGGAATGAATCCCACTTTTAAACTATGTTGCTGCTTCCTTAACCTGTTCATGCCTGTTCCATGTTATTTCAAACCTAAGTTCTAACCAGGGACTGCTAATCGTGTTAGTTGGTTTGAGCGGAATACGCTCTGTGCATTTACTGTAGCAATTTAGATCAGAGCACTTGAAACACTTTACACACAGGCTATAAACCATGATCCCTAGTCAGGCAGAACACTCATTGAACTATATGAGAGTTTTGACAGATGTGTGCAGGCTTTAGACAATTACCTTCACAACATCCCCATATAGTGGCAAGTACTGCCATTCTCATTTTACAAATGGGAGAAACCAAGGCATTTTCTCAGTCCCCCAATATATCAGAGACGAGGACAGGATAGAGAATGCTGGAGTTCTGATTATCTGCATCTCTTACTGGATCATACCACCTCCTTTATTCTGCTGCCATTACATTAACTGATACTTTATTCTGCAAAACAGCTTCGTTCGAACTACTCTTAGAGCAAACTTCTGCTCCTCACCAGAAGTAAGGGTGGCAGAATCTGGCCTGATAGTGGGTAAGACTTCTCCATCAGAGACATGCAGGGGGGCTGACGGCGTCTGCAGGCCTCCAGGCAAGGTGTGTGTGTGGCGCCTGGCTCTACTTCCTCAGAAGGGGCGGGACCTCAAGCAGAAGGGGCGGGTGTGAGGCAAACAACCCTCAGCACTGCCAGAGTGCAGTGCTGGGCTTCTCCCTCAGCCTTCATAGCCATGCAGCACATGCAGAGAGGTGGTCTGGTGGCAATTTATAGAGTCCAGGGCTCTGGCTGCCATCATAGCCACAGTAGCCCCTTTGAATTGCTGAACCCTAGGGCAACTTCCCCCTTTGCCTCCTCTACCTGCCAGCAGGCCTGGAGAGATGCCACAAAGTGTCAGTCTCAGTTATTTGTCGTCTAAGCTGCAGAGACAGTTTCTAAAGATTTGTCCTGTGTTGCCGTTACTTGATGATTCATCAGGCTACTGCTTCATGCATTCAAAAAGAGGCCGTGCAGGTTGTAACGCTGATACCCAAAAGTTAGAGAGTGCTGTTGTTTGGCTCATCCATCAAACCAGAAAATGCTCTTGTGTTGGTAAACTATCTGGGGCTATGCAGTGACTCAGTGGGTGCAGTGGGGCTGGAAGGAACACCCCTAGAGAGAACCCTTAGTGCTCAGCACCCATCAGCCAGCCATCTATTGGCTGTTTGGCTCCTGAAGTGTGGGGGGAGGGTGAGAAGAGGAAGAGTGAGGGTGGGGCCCTTAGGGAAGGGGCAGTGTGGGGGCAGAGCCTTGAGGTAGAGCGCCTACTCAGAAACAAGAAAGTTGTTGTTTGTGGTACAGCTGGGCAACAATTCTTCAGTTTTTGACATTTTCTGCTACATTGCTGTTGATAATTTGCTTTCCCTTGGAACATTACCCAAGAACAGGGTAGGCCCATTGCTCAGTGAGGAGGGAGAAACAATAACAGGAAACTTGGAAATGGCAGAGGTGCTTAATGATTTCTTTGCTTTGGTCTTCACCAAGAAGTCTGATGATGAAGGAATGCCTAACATAGTGAATGCTAGTGGGAATGGGGTAGGTTTAGAAGATAAAATAAAAAAAGAACAAGTTAAAAATTACTTAGAAAAGTTAGATGTCTGCATGTCACCAAAGCCTGATGAAATGCATCCTAGAATACTCAAGGAATTGATAGAGGACATATCTGAGACTTTACCTATCATCTTTGAAAAATCACGGACGACAGGAGAGATTCCAGAAGACTGGAAAAGGACAAATATAGTGCCCATCTATAAAAAAAAGAAATAAAAACAACCCGGGAAACTACAGACCAGTCAGTTTAACTTCTGTGCCAGGAAAGTTAATGGAGCAAGTAATTAAGGAATTCCTCTGCAAACATCTGACAGAAAATAAGGTGATAGGTAACAGCCAGCATAGATTTGTAAAGAACAAATCAGGTCAAACCAATCTTATACCTTTCTTTGATAGGATAACAAGTCTTGTGGATAAGGGAGAAGCGATGGATATGGTATACCTAGACATTAGTAAGGCATTTCATACAATCTCGCATGATCTTCTTATCAATAAACTAGGCAAACACAACTTAGATGGGGCTACTTACTATAAGGTGGGTGCATAACTGGCTGGATAACCATTCTCAGAGAGTAGTTGTTAATGGTTCACAATCCTGCTGGAAGGGCATAACAAGTGGAGTTGCTAAAAAAGCAAACATGATTCTCGGGTGCATTAACAGGAGTGCTGCGAACAAGATGCGATAAGTCATTCTTCCGCTCTACTCTGCACTGATTAGGCCTCAACTGGAGAGTACTGTGTCCAGTTCTGGGCACCACACTTCAAGAAAGTTGTGGAGAAACTGGAGAAGGTCCAGAGAAGAGCAACAAGAATGATTAAAGGTCTAGAGAACATGTGCTATGAGGGAAGACTGAAAGAACTGGGCTTGTTTAGTTTGGAAAAGAGAAGACTGAGGTGGGACATGATAGCGGTTTTCAAGTATCTGAAAGGGTGTCACAAGGCAACAAATTGTTCTCCGTGGCCTCTAAGGATATGACAAGAAGCAATGGGCTTAAACTGAAGCAAGGGAGGTTTAGGTTGGATATTAGGAAAAACTTCCTAACTGTCAGGGTGGTTAAACACTGGAGTAAGTTGCCCAGGGAGCTTGTGGAATCTCCACCTCTGGAGATATTTAAGAGCAGGTTAGATAGTCAGCTATCAAGGATAGTCTAGACCAGGGCTACTCACCACGCGGTCTGTGGGCCACATGCAGCCCATGGCCCATTTGTGGCCTGCGATGCAATTTGGGTTTACGCGGGGCTCAACACATGGGCCGCAGGTGGGATCCTTTGAACATGGCCTCCACTGGGAACACATTTCACAACGGCGAGCATCTCCCAGTCAGGGAGAGCATTGAAAGATGCAAGCAGATGGGCTGGCTGGAACAGACGGGTACAGGGTGTCGGCATTTCTAGGAGGTGCCGGGAGCACCGGGATGTTGTGGGAAGTGCTGGCTGCTTAGCCTTGTGGGCACAGCCTGAAAAGTGCTGACTGGCTCACACTGGCCACGTTTAGGTCCAGTACCGCAGCTTAAGGCTTAATCTTTGTATTCCTGCCCGTCAGTGTGAAAGCTATTTGCATATATTTGCATATATATTTGCATGTAAATGCAATCACACTTAAGTTGTGGCCCTCGGCATGTGCTGTGAGTATCATTGTGGCCTCCGGGGCTTCCAAAGTTGAGTAGCCCTAGTCTAGACGGTGGTTGGTCTTGCCATGAGGGCAGGGGACTGGACTTGTTGACCTCTTGAGATCCCTTCCAGTTCTATTGTTTATGACTCTATGATTGCTAGTGCATCTCTTGCACTGAGAAGATTTTGTTTAACTTCATTCTAGCTTTTCCTTTTCTAGTTACCGTTATTATAGTTTGTGCATATGGGAGGTGCTACCACTTTCCAGATGTTTTGAACTCACACAGCCCTGGTCTATACTAGACCAAAATAACAAGCGGCTCCTCCACACTACTAAGCCCATTATTTTGAAATAGTTATTTCTAAATGGTGTGAGTGTGAATGCTCCAATTTTGGAATAACTGATCCCCAGAATCATTCAGAGTAATTACTCCCCACTGCTTCCTGGGGTTCTAAGTCGAAGTTGAGCATCCACATCAAGGGAGTCCGCCTCGGATGCACTGGAGACAGTCCAGCAGAGAGCAACCAAAATAATTAGGGGGCTGGACCTACGAGGAGAGGCTGAAGGATTTGGGCTTATTTAGGCTGCAAAAGAGAAGAGTGAGGGGGGATTTAATAGCAGCCTTCAGCTTCCTGAAAGGAGGTTCCAAAGAGGATGCAGAGAGGCTGTTCTCAGTAGATGGATGGCAGAACAAGGAGCAATGGTCTTAAATTACAGTGGGGGAGATCTAGGTTGGATATTAGGAAAAACTATTTCCCTAGGACGGTGGTGAAGCACTGGAATGGGTTACCTAGCGAGGTGGTGGAATCTCCATCCCTAGAGGTTTTTAAGTCCCGGCCAGGGCTTTGTCAAGCTGGGACTTAAAAACCTCTAGGGATGGAGATTCCACCATCTCCCTACGTAACCCATTTCAGTGCTTTACCACCCTTCTAGTGAAATAGTTTTTCCTAATATCCAACCTAGACCTCCTCCACTGTAATTTGAGACCACTGCTCCTTGTTCTGCCATCCATCACTACTGAGAACAGCCTTTCTCCATCCTCTGTGGAACCTTCCTGCAGGAAGTTGAAGGCTGCTATCAAATCCCCCCTCGCTCTTCTCTTCTGTAGACTAAATAAGCCCAAGTCCCTCAGCCTCTCCTTGTAAGTCAAGTGCTCCAACCCCCCTAATAATTTTTGTTGCCCTCCACTGAACTTTCTCCAGTGCATCCACATCCATTCTGTAATTGGGGGGGGGGAGGGGATGAGCAGAATTGGACTCAATACTCCACATGGCCTCCCCAGTACCAAATAATCACTTCCCTAGATCTGCTGGCAGTGCTCCACCTAATTTCACCCCAATATGCCGTTAGCCTTCTTGGTTACAAGGGCACACTGTTGACTCATATCCAGCTTCTTATCCACTATAATCCCCAGGTCCTTTTCTGCAGAATTGCTGCTTAGCCAGTCAGTCCCCAGCCTGTAGTAGTGCTTGGGATTCTTCTGTCCCAATGTTTAAGCACCTTTGATATATGATTTTTCTCAACTAGAGGCCTGATCCAGAAGCCTGTGAATGAAAATGGAGTTTTTCTGCTGATTACAATGTTGCTTGGATCAGACCCTAACTATGAAATTTGCTGCTGCATGAAACTTTCCCTCTTGTGAGACTTGTGCAACATTTGTTGTGTCAGCCACTGGGTAGGCAATTGGTTTTGAGATTTTTTTTTTTAAAGAAGGATTTATATTCATGGGATATTTCTCGCCCTGTGATCACAGCAAGAGTGTAATGCTCAGACTCTGAAGTTGACATTTTGATTGTATTTGTGACAAGGGAGATTTAAAGAGAAAAAGCAGAAAAAGATTTCTGCCAAGGCCACATAGATCAGCGGTGGTCAGCCTGCGGTCAGTGAAACCCTGGTTCTCTTCAGACTAAGAGTTTCCAAAGGGGTCAGCTCCTCCATTTGAAGTTTTTTAGGGGTTTCCAAATGAAAAGTAAGTAGAAAACCATGGTCATGGATGACTGAATTGGAAACTTGTCCAGTTCCTTTGGTCAGAAAGAATTAAATCCCACCCATTCCTTCCATAACCATATTGAATCTATCCTCAAACTCATCTAATGGTGCTACCATTATCTCACCAGACAGACTGTTCTGATTGTCTTATGAAACATTTTAATTAATAAACCCAGTTAAATGTATCCCATTACTTTTTCTCTCACTTCTTGTGACCAAGATGACTACTATCTAGTCCTTGTCATTGTATTACCTCAAATATTTCTACTCAATCATTTCTACTTTCATTATGGTTTTTCTCTGAGAAGAATTTTACTTCAAACTGTATCATGGGGTTTTGTGTTTGGATGACTATCTGATTGAATTTGCTCAGTTCACACGAGAGGTTTTTTTTGTTTAAACAACCAGTTCTGCATATGCTATGGACAATAGTAAAATCAAGACAACCTGTATTCTTTCAGGCTCATGCATCATTCACCATTGCTAATAAAGATTTAGTATATGGGATGTAGGTAACAATTCTGCAGTGGATACATAAGCCAGAGAATTCAGTTCTTTCTGCCATAGATAAATTGGCACTAAATTGCCAACAGTCATGATGTGCAACAAAATATTTTTTTTCTTTATAAACATCTGCCGATACCTCTCATAATGTGTATGGAGGGCAGATCTGGGATACAGAAGGCTTTTTGCATAGTCACATGTCTGATCGTGAGTTTCATTTCAGCATTTTTGTAGAAAGGGGTGGAATAGTGGACAAAGCATAATACTAGGACCCTGGTCTTCCTGGGTACGTCTACACAGCAGCATTATTTTGGAATAACTGATGTTATTTCAAAATAACAAAATGCGTGTCTACACAGCAGCCATTATTTTGAAATAATGTCGAGATGGAGGACGCCGACTCCTGTAACCCTCATTTCATGAGGAGTAAGGGAAGTCAAAGGAAGAGTGTTCTTCCTTCAACTTCCTGCTGTGTAGACAGTGCCAAAAACCGAATTAAGCTATTTTGACTTCAGCTATGCAACTGACACAGCTCAAGCTGCGTATCTTAATTCGACTTTTGCCCTGCTGTGTAGACATGCCCCCTGAGTTCTCAATTGCACTCTTAATAGTGCTACAGATAATACAGAACAGCACTTCCCTACCTCACAGGGGTATTGTGAAGATACACGCATAAAAGATTATAAGGCATAACTGCCAGAGTAATAGGAGAAAGTTTAAGTAACTTAAGGATGGAAGTTATTTTCTAAATCTGAGGTAGGATTTTCAACAGACAGGAAGAGTTAGATGCCAAATGTCTGTTGAATATTCCATCCTTAGAATTCAGACTTAACCCTTCCCTGCAGCCGGGTTATATTGATGACTCAGAATCCCAGGGTATGTCTACACAGCAAAGTTATTTCGAAATAAGTCGTTATTTTGAAATAACTTTCCTAGCATCTACACAAGCCAACTACTATTTCAAAATTAATTTGAAATAGCGGAAGGCTTATTTCAAAATTGGTAAACCTAATTCCATGAGGAATAGCACCAATTTCAAAACTGCTATTTTGAAATAAGCGCTGTGTAGATGCTTATTTCAAAATAGGGGGCCTCCAGCCCTTCCCAGGGTGCCCTGCTGGCCACCCTGGCCACAATGTAACTTCTGACTTGATGCCCTGCTGGAACCAGTTCCGGATGGCCTTAAATGTGATTCAGTGTCCAATCAGTGTGGACACGCTATTTCGAAATAGCAAAAAGCTATTTCAAAATGCATTTTGTGTGTAGACGCATTATTTCAAAATAAGATATTCGGAAAGAACTATTTCGAAATTAGATATTTTGAAATAATGCTGTAGTGTAGACATACCCCCAGTGTAAACCTCCTAAACTTTCTCTCTGAGATAAACTGTCTCCAGAGTTTCCCTTTTGGACCATCTGTCTCTATCGTCCTACTTCACTTTTTCCTCCAGAGAACCATTCCTACCACCCTTACATCACCGGTGGTTTTAACACGCCACACCAATTTTCTAACATACACTAATGGAATTAACAGAAGACCTTTGGTACAGGGCTATATAAAGAAAGTAGGAAGAGGTGAGACATGTTGCTGAGACAGAACACAGGGACATTTCCAGATGGCGATGCTGGGGCACCAAAAAAAGTAGCCTGGTTGAGACAATGAACTTTATTAAGAACATAAGAACATAAGAATGGCCATACTGGGTCAGACCAAAGGTCCATCGAGCCCAGCATCCCATCTGCCGACGGTGGCCAATGCCAGGTGCCCCAGAGAAGGAGAACAGAAGACAATGATCAAGTGATTTATCTCCTGCCATCCATCTCCTGCCCTTGTTATGAAGGCTAGGGCACCATACTTTATCCCTGGCTAATAGCCATTTATGGACCTAACCTGCAAAAATTTATCAAGCTCTTTTTTAAACCCTAATAGAGTCCTGGCCTTCACAGCCTCCTCGGGCAAGGAGTTCCACAGGTTGACTGTGCGCTGTGTGAAGAAAAATTTCCTTTTATTAGTTTTGAACCTACTACCCATCAATTTCATTTGGTGTCCCCTAGTTCTTGTATTATGGGAAAAGGTAAATAATTTTTCTATAATCACTTTCTCCACACCATTCATGATTTTATATACCTCTATCATATCGCCCCTCAATCGCCTTTTTTCCAAACTGAAAAGTCCCAGTCTCTCTAGCCTCTCCCCATATGGGACCCTTTCCAAGCCCCTAATCATCTTAGTCGCCCTTTTCTGAACCTTTTCTAATGCCAATATATCTTTTTTGAGGTGAGGAGACCACATCTGCACGCAGTACTCGAGATGTGGGCGTACCATAGTTTTATATAGGGGAAGTATGATATCTTTTGTCTTATTATCTATCCCTTTTTTAATAATTCCTAACATCCTATTTGCCTTACTAACTGCCGCTGCACACTGCGTGGATGTCTTCATAGAACTATCCACTATAACTCCAAGATCCCTTTCCTGATCTGTCGTAGCTAAATTTGACCCCATCATGTAGTACGTGTAATTTGGGTTATTTTTTCCAACATGCATTACCTTACACTTACCCACATTAAATTTCATTTGCCATTTTGCTGCCCAATCACTCAGTTTGCTGAGATCTTTTTGTAGTTCTTCACAATCCCTTTTGCTTTTGACTGTCCTGAACAACTTTGTGTCATATATAGAGCAGGTTTGTGTTGCTTAATGATACTGAGCTTAACTTATGTGTAGACCAGTGTTCTCAAACTGGGCTGCAGACTCACTTTGAGAAACACTGACACACCCTATGGGATGGCACTTTTTTGCAGTGATAATAAACAGTGTCTGTGTCCTGCTTAACTTTTACTTCGGGATTTTGCTCTTTACTTTCTTCCTTCAGACAAAAACTTGGGTAATTGGAACTGGAGGATGATTTGGTGTTACCTGCTGCTGGGCTTCTCGGAGAGAAGAAAATTGAACTCTGGCCTTAGAGATAGCTGATCTATGTGTAGGAAACATGAGGATCAAAAGGGTAGAAGACAGTGTGTAGGATACTGGAAGCTATTTGTTTCCTGTGTAGGTATTGGGCAAAAGCCAGATACAATAACCTTATAACTCAAGAGTATTGTACCTTGGCGATACTAATACAGCTTCAATTTACTGGTGAAAGATTGTTTGCAAAAAGATTAAAAAGCAAGGAAAATCCATATCAGCAGTAACTATACAATATGGACTCCTGCAAATAAACTTATCAGTTATTTGGGAACAAATACATTCCTGAATACTTCTTGTAAACGGATCCCATAAATTATATAGGTAAAAAGTACTAGACATCTATCAAAAGGTAGAGATAGCAGAGATAGCAAATGATAGGTTTAAAAGTGACAAAAATAGGGTCTCGGGTGAATGAAAATAGCATCCAAAATGTGTCCTCTATGAGGTGGTGGCAAATCAATATCCTGAATGAAGTTTTAAGTTCCCTTTGATGGAAAGCTCTTGCAAGAAGGATTATAGGAGGAATTAAAGTGCATGTTGACAATTGTCCAGTGGCACAATTGTTGAATGTGACTAAATCAGTGCATTACGTAAAAGGATAAACTTATAAACATGATGAAATATACTAGTAGATGCATTTTGAAGAAATACGTGAAATGTGCAGTGGTTTGCAGGGAATGATGAATGCACAGAACCATTGAATTGTAGGTCTGGAAGGGAAGCCCCCTGCAGTCCTCTTACAGAGCTGTATGCAAGCTCAAAAGCTTATCTGTTATCAATAGAAGCTGGTCCAGTAAAAAGACTCTACCTTACCACCTTGTCCCTCTAAAGTTAGTTTTGTGATTTGCTGGACGTGACCCATCTATAATTCCTCATCTGAAAAAAAAAAACCCTTTAAAATACTCACTAGTTAAGTGACTATTAGGTTACTGTCATACAGATGGTAAACTGAGGTCCAGAGAGGACTAAATAATTTTGGTAAATCAGTACCAGAGCCAGGTAAAGAACCTCAAAGTGCTGACTCTTACTTATACTGCCTTATTTGTGAGTGATCAACAATACGAGAACAAGACTGCCATGTCTTTTAATAATGTGGCAATGAATAACGTGGAGGAAGTGAAATGCTCAGGACAATTTGCTTGAGCTTTGAGAGAGGTAGAATCAAAATCAGTTTTTTAGGTCAAAATGAAATCTCTTACATACTGTTGCATAGTTAAGGCGGATTGCGCAATGAAATTCAAGCTCAGGAATGTGTTGTGTGAAGTTAATCTCCTTTAATGGACAAAATAATATGAAAGCCATCAGCAACACATGTAGAGCTCCGGATTCCACCCAGAACCCTTGTTAAATCACACGAGTTATTCAACAGTCAAAGCTTTTAATGGGTCTTTACTCACATCAAGAGCATAGGGTTTAAGAAACATGCTGAGCATCAGAATTGCTACACAGTTTGGGTGGGAGTACATAATTTTAGACAGCAAGAATCTGACTAACAATTTCCCTTGGAGATGCTAAAATTAAACAGTAAAGCAGCATAAAAAGTATGGGACACTAAATGTCTTAAAATATCTCTACTGCTACTAGGAAAATTAAGCCTAGATGTTTAACCTAATAGGCTAACAACTAAAGTTTTTTCTACATTGCTGAGGCCGGACTGATAAATCACACTATGCATTCTCTGAAATCAAATAATTGAAGTCAACAAAATTCAACAGCTCAGTAGCAACATTTGAAATAAACTCAACTCTCCAGCCTGCCCCACGCTGTCTTGGATGGTGATGCGACTACTTCAAAGCAGAAAGCTGAAGTACTTCAAAAGTAGCTGACTCTTGTTACCAGAGTAGCTGACACAGAAACAACTAACAAGCCTCTGCCTCCCAAAGACTTACCGAAACCCAAAAGAACCGTTGAAAGTGGCCAGAGTTTTGAACCTGGCCGAGTGTTAGCCCTCAGAAAGGCTGTGTCTGTCACAGCCAATAACAAAATATCTCAACTCTAGCAATTTACTGAGGCCAAGGGAGCAAACTGCCTCACCGGACCTCTGGGCAAGGTGGGGAGGCAGCTGTGTGCTTCTCTCCGGGAAGGTGTGGTGCTGGAGGCAGCTGGTCCTCACTGCTGTCTGGAACATGCCGTGAGATGACCCCACCTCCCCTAAAACATGCCCAGAGTGCATTGTGCAGCACACTGGTGGCAATTTAAAGGGCCTGGGGCTCTTGGCCACTGACGCCCCTACTGTGGGGCTGCCAGGAGCCCCAGGCCATTTTGGAATGCTGGGTCCTGGGGCAACTATCTCTTTTGTTCCCCTCCCCCACAATTGGTGGGCCTGACTGAGGCTGGAGCTTAAGTGTCATGAAGTTGACCATACCTCTGCTCAGTAGAGGCCTACTCCAAAGCCTAAATCAATGGGAATCTTTCCACTGATTTCAGTGGACCATGCTCTAGTCCCTAGCTCATCAGGCTCTTTGCCTTAATCTTGATCTTAATCACTCTGAGTTTTCTGATGTAGCAAATGACATTTCATCAGTTCTCCTCTTCTACTCACCAGACGAGCTTCTGTCATATCAGACTGAGAACAAATTGACTCTTCATAGGAATCCACATCAGCAAGGAAGTTCTTGTAACAGGTTCTCAGGAAGTATAGCTGACATGAGCCTATCAAAGAGAGAGCCACCACAGTTGTGCCTTAGGATAAATGACCTCATCATAGACTAGGGTTTCACCTTGGTTTTCACTGGTTAAGAAGAAATTGGCTCACCAGGCCAGCAAGGGGGATTATGCCATAATTCTACAGGCCTGCTAATTTTTCTCTCCTGTTTGTCAGTCATGATAGCTCACTGGTCCAGATACCAAGCTGATAAGACAAGTAATATATCAGAAATTAGTTTTGGTAACTTTCCCTCTGCACTCTACCAAATGAGATCTCTTCTCCCTTCTGCCTAGTTCATACCTGTGTAATTGCAATGGTTTCAGTGGAGTTACACGTGGTTTACTTCAGAGAAAGAGGAACATCAGGCCCTTGGTCTTTTTTAGTAACAACCACAAATCTGAGGTTTGGAACTTCAGCAAGTAGGAATTTAAAATCCCTTTCAGCACCCTCACAAGCTGAAGCTAACTCTAAATTGTTAGTAGAGAGGATTAAACATTGGGTTTTGGTTCTGTTCTTGTCTCAGGGCCAAATCCATCCCTGCTGTTGTGACTTTGACTTCATTGGAATTAAGCAAGGGATGGATTTAGTGCTTGTATCTTTATTGATTGGTCTTGAACAAGACAGTGTACCAGAGCTATAGTAGATGTATGAGAAATAAAGCCTTGACGTGTGTGGTTATTTTGAGTGCTGCTGTATTTAGAGGTGTAGCAGGCATGAAGCCAAATGTCTAGTGCTTCCAGCACCTAATGTGTTTCTCCATAGGAGCATGCTCAGGCATGTGTTGTGCTAGCTGGAATGCAATACCCCTGTGGGGTGCGGGTGAATAGACTAACAGAGGGAAAGGATGGCTTTGGGGTGAGGCACAACACTGGGTGCAGGAAATCTGAGTTTAAGTCCTAATTGTGCCACCAACACACTGAGACAACTTGGACAACTCATTTAATCTGTCTTTATTCTCCATATGTACAACAGGGATGATGATATTTCCATTCTTCCAGCCAGTTTATCTTGGTTCTTAGATTGTACATTACTTGGAGTAGGACCGTTTCTTTTTATGTGCGTTTTCAGCATTGAGCTCAAAAAGGCCACAGTCTTGGTTGGGGCTTCTAAGTGCTACAATGAGACATATCTAGCTCTTAAATAAAAAATATTCATTAGCGGATCTCAAGGCACTTCACAAAGGAGGTCAGTACCATTCGCCCAGTTTTATAGAATGGGAAAACTCAGGTGTGACAAGCAGCGGCGGCCCAAGGCCCGCTGCGGCAGCTGGAGGCCCAGGTGGAATGCGCGATTGGCGCCCCCGCCTGCACAGCCGTCAATGGCCGTGATGTCATCATTGGGCGCCCCATTGAAGACAGTGTCCTAGGTGACTGCTGAGTCAGCCTATGCTCACGGGCCATCCCTGGTGACAAGACTTGCCCAAGGTAGAGCTGGAAATACAGCCCAGATTTCCTGAATCTCACTCCAGGACAAATAGTACATAGAAATAACAACAAAAGCATCCTCAGAGTTTCTTGTCCTATAATTGCAGCCTGGGACCTGAATTCCAAATTAGATAACTCCCTTGTATTTGCTAAAATCTAAATATCATATTGTCACTGAATTTCCATAAATCACTTCAATATTTTGAATAACACATTTAAGCAAACTAATTAACTTTGTCTCCAGTCTGACTAATCCCAGGCTCTTTAGCATTGCCTTGCAATCAAAATCCTTAAAATGTGGAATTATCCTGGTTGAACTTTGTAGCACTTTCTATTATCAGTCCTGTGAAAAAGTAACATGGAATGTAGTATTTTAAATGCCATTGTGATTGCTGCTTCTGATTAGTTTGCCTCCCAGCCTTTTTTAACTTATAGTATAATGCTGGTTGGCTTTTAGGTTTTAATACCACAGCCATGACTTCAGCTTAATGAATTGACAAGGATTTATCCCTAACAGCCTCTGCTTGCTGATATTCTGGTCCCAAGCACAAGAAAGAGTTTTAGAGAAGGACCCGTTCACCTGAGTTGAAGTAATAATTTCTCACAAGAGGAGTGTCAGTATGAAAAATACAGCTGACCATTTGAGCTAACGGTGGACCTTCATTAGCTGGTAGCTGTAGTAGGCTATCACCATACTATGTGGGCCAGTTACTAAAGGGGCTTATATAACACACAGTAAAACAGTGGGTCCCACTCCTACCCAGCAGATTTGAGAACAGTAGATTTACACTCTATAGGCCCCATTAGCCCCAGCCTGCTGAAAACAGTCTTTCCCTGCAGCACACAGGGATTGCTATATTATTCTGTGTGGTGCTGGGCTCTCCACAGCACCCCCGCTCATTCCCGAACAACTGGAAAATGTTTCTATTCTATTGGCGGCTTTGCCTATCCATATTGGGGTGACAAGATTGGCCTCCAAATCTTTCATCCAATCAATAAACTCCATTGTTAATATACAATTAGCATGCCACACCAAATCTTTTTTCCTTTATCAATCAATATTTTCCATTTTCTGGTTCGTTACCCTTAAGAATCCACATACTTTTGAATAAGTTTACTTTATTCCATATATTGTTCCAAATGTTGCTGTGCTTCTAGTTTTGGAATTAGCCATAAATTGCAATATCCTATTGTGATTCACATTCCTTATTAGATCCAATCCCTTAAACAGAGAACAATGCAGATACCAAGATCTGCTGATGCGTAACTGGTATGTTTCCCAGCTGGAGAATTTTTCATTTAGAGAACTTGGCATATTTTATTTTTTAAACCAGTGCAACGAGAGAGAGTTGTTAGAGATGGTTTTGTCAGCTCACGCTGACAGTATTTCAGATTTCTTTCAATCAGCAGATTTTTTATGATACAAGATCAGATGCACAGGTCTTAGCTTTTTGCCTCGGTAGCGTGCACATAACATATTGAATGCTGCTGGAAAAGTCATTTTAGAAACTAAACAGACAAATAAGCCTCAGGGGGAAAATCCCATCAGTGGTAGAGATCATATCCTGTTATTCCAAGATTTCTCTGTTGCAGTATCTTTAGATTAACACTAATGAACAGATTTTCAGCACCTGCATTTGGATTCCTTGGACCAAGTAACAATTCATGACTCACCTCCCACTGGTCACTCTGGGAATTAGCTCAGCTCAGTGCTGGAGCGCCCTCTTCTGGCCAGTGTCTCACCTGCTGCTACCTACTGTCATTCTCCACCACCTTGTATCAGGACCCATGTCCCTCCCAGACAGCAGAGCCTTTCCCTCAGGGTACTGTCCTGCCAGTGCCCCCACATTTTGGGGTTGTCCCCCTCAGGGTACCAAACCTCCTATTCTCACCTTACCTCAGTGACCCACTCAGTTACCAAATTGCAGTTGGAAATGGCCATTCATCATGGACAAGAGGGTGTGGATCTGCTGCCTTCGCCTGCCCTGGCTGCCTCCCTGAGGGCCTAGTACCCCTCAGGCCCCTGTTGCTGGGCCTCAGCCTGGGACTACTCAGGCCAGAGAGCCCTGGGTTCACCCTGCCTTTCTCCAGCGCAGCTCTGGCCATAGTGCCACATTAGCAGGCAACTAGGTCTCTCTTCTTCCAAAGCTGGAGCAAGAGTGTGTGCTCCGCACCAGGAGCCCTTCTTATAAGGGTCTAGCTGGGCCCTGATTGGCTGTTGCTAGCCTCATTCTAATTGTCTAATGATCTACTGATCACACAAAATCCCCCCTTTTAAAGGCACACCCTTATACTGCTAATTTAGCTTTCCCATGTTATTTGTGTGGTGTTGGGGGATCTGTTTTTCTCATTATCTTCTTGATCCTCTCAAATTATTATTGTGAAAAGGAAAATGGAGAGCATGTCACCATAAAAACCAATTAACCTATCTTTTGGGTGATATCTTATTTACATAGCACATTACATTCCTCCCACTGGGCCCACCCCCGTGTCACCAGGTGGGAGAGCTTCTGATGTTTCCAAAGAAACAAGCTTTTGGTCAGCTACTGTCTTCCTTTTTCTCTTCTTCATCTTTCGGTGATACTTTCAGGCAAGTAAACTTGTGACACAATGACTTTAATGACTTGCATAAGAGCTGAAAGTAGATATATATTTTTGCTGAAGTGACTTGACCATTTCATAACCTTTCCTTTGGTACAAAAGGAGAGTGGCCATAGACACATTAATCAGTAACACAGGGTCTTTGATACTCAGCTGGAAAAGCTGCTTGATTTAGTGGCTGATTTTTTTTTCTGTTTTTCTGGATCATAGTTTTACAGAGTTGGAGCCAGACTTCTGTTGACAACATTGGATATAATTCTGCAATAAAAAGCTTCTCCTGACATTTGCGCTAATGTTTCTTTTTCCCCACAAACTGTTTGTAATGAGGGCTACTGTGATGAATTTGATGTGCCTATCCTTTCTCTCATGGTATGATCTCACCATTATAAACAAGAATGCTACCAGAAGACGTCATTATATACAGAGAAAGAGAGTGTATGTTGCATATGTTTATATGGTGGCAGGGCAAGCACTTCTGCATAATTTTTGGACACAGATGTGCTAACTTGAACCTCAGTGCCACTATATTCATGAATGAAAGTGTTTTATGAGAACAGGAAACAATTTCATGAATGTTCATACTAGTGCGAGTAACAGCGCTCATGAACCTGATAGGACTGAAAGTTCATTAATACTGTTTTTCACTATTCCTCTAGTTCCTAGAGAGAAAGTATACATAGCAAAAGGGCACATCAGTAACCCTGTGGGAGCCTTTCATTTGGCATAAGTAGATAAAACCATTGTATGCCTACATCTTGAATGCTGCGTACAGATGTGGTCACTGCATCTCAAAAAAAGATACATTGGCATTGGAAAAGGTTCAGAGAAGGGCAACAAAATGATTAGGGGTTTGGAATGGGTCCCATATGAAGAGAGATTAAAAAGACTTGGAGTTTTCAGCTTAGAGAAGAGGAGACTAAAGGGAGGATATGATACAGGTCTATACAATCATAACTGGTGTGGAAAAAGTGAATAAGGAATAGTTATTTACTTGTTCCCATAATATAAGAACTAGGGGACACCAAACAAAATTAATAGGCAGCAGGTTTAAAACGAACAAAAGGAAGTTTTTCTTCATGCAGCGCACAGTCAACCTGTGGAACTCCTTGCCAGAGGATGTTGTGAAGACTAGGACTTTAACATGGTTTAAAAAAGAGCTAGATAAATTCATGGAGGATAAGTCCATCAATGGCTATTAGCCAGGATGGGTAGGAATTGTATCCTTAGCCCCTGTTTGTCTGGAAATGGATGACAGTAGAGGGATCACATGATCTAATAACGCAATAGCGAAACACTTTTAAACACAACAAGTACACAGATGGAGAAGTGGATAGAGAAATCTCTCCTGAATCTTGGATTACAAAGTGAAACTTCAAGGTTCCTTCATGAAATAAATTAAGGGACTTCTTTGTTGAGAAAAGATTGCTCATTAGATAAAGCTTCACTACTGGGGACAATGGTTGCTGGGAAGTAATGCATTGACTGGTTATATTGTACATGAAGTGGTACTAATCACTTTGTCACTGCAATCTATGGAAATGAACTACATGGTAATTTTTATTGCAGATGAGTCAAATTCTGTTCTCTGCTGTATAATCCTACGTCCAGAGAAACTTTATTGATTTGACTGGAGTTATTCCAAGTTTACCGTGGAGTAACTGGAAGGAGAATTTTGCCCATGATATCTGCGTGACATCATTGGAACTGTTTGAGAATTATGTAGTTGCAAATTCACTTTTACAGCAGAGTCAAGGACAAATATATAATTACAGTCACTCACACAGAAGCGCGAAAGATGCTGTGCCAGTCCATGTGCTCCAGCTATAGAAGAAATGACTGCCTGGTTACCAAGCCGTTATGACATAATTCATGCCACTTAATTGAATGTTTTGCCAATGATGTGATTTACAACATACACAAAGTCAAGGTTTCTATTCTTCAAGCAAGTGCCTTAAGATAGCTAACCAGTTTGCAGATGCAGAATCACTTTGTCCTTCTCTTGCTTTTTTTCTGTACTGTTTTTCCCCATTGTTCTTCTGCTAGTTAAGCACAAAACACTTATTCATAACATAACTGTCAGGCTTCTAGTTGAAAAAAAGAACTCTCTCGTAGTTGTCAAGCAAATTATCAAGTTTAGGATCATGCCGAGCACTCTGATAAAAGGGGAAGTAATTTGCTATTACTTAAAATCAGCCTCATTGCACTTGCAGTGAATTCTAATACTGCAGAAAAATAGGTTCAAAATGCTGTCGACAGTTTTTATTTGGGGGAAGGGATACCCATCACCTGAGATTTCCAAACCTGTTGAAAGGATTTGGATGCTCAATCCCAATATCAATTGATGAATACTAGGTGTCCAAATCCCTAGGTGAAGAATGAAACAATCTGATCTACAGCCCATTAAAGTCAGTTGAATTGATGAATCTTTAAGTCCCACCTGTAACCTGCAGTGAAGGATTGATATTATATGCTGGGTTTTGTTTTACGTTTAACACAAATAAAAAATGTGAAACCAAGCACTTAAGGAAAATCGTGTAACCCCTTTCTAAAGGGAATGCTCTTTATTATTCTCTAGCTAAGGTTATGTCCAACATTTCACTATAAATAACTATTTTTCAGAGATGGTTTTTTACCTTGAACATTAAAGTCACTTTGAACTGAGGCCAAAAACATGTTCTGGGTGAAGGACCAGTATTTTCCCCCTTCCCTTTTTAAATACTGTGTCTGAGAAGAAATCTGGGTGTTTGTGATAAGAGTGCAGAAAATGGAATTTGGTGATTTCAGAAGTGTCTCTAAAGGAAGTTCTGAATCCACTTCAATAAGAAAAAAAGTTGATCCATATAAATGTGTAGGTTTCCAGTGGTCTCTGGATGCCTTCATATCACATAACTAAAGTGTCATTTAGAAATGGTTACAATGTTCCGCAGAGTTTCAAAATCATGACTGGGGAACTCTCTCCCAGCAGCCATCTGTGGTGATTTCTTCTATCCCAGGCCCAGCCAAAGCTTCAGACTCATACATGAGGAATCCTTCCTCATATGAGAGAACAGCAAGGTGGTACGAAAGCTGGGATTCTGCATGGGAGCTGAATTTCACTGGGGGTTGGGTGGGGAACTCCCTTGGTTCCCAACCTCAGCTCCTGAAAGTTATCCCAAGCAAGGGCATGTTTGGTTGAAAAGCTTGTACGGAGGATCGGGGCAATGTGGAAATGTTTGCGAAAACTTCCAGCAAAGTTTTTCACTTTTTAAAAAATTAACATCTCCTTTAGAAAATCTTCCAATCAGTGTGATTTCTCTCTTTTCCTCTAAGCCCCGCTCTTCTTCCCTGTGTATATTCCATCTTTGATTGTATCCTCCTCCTTCCAGGCAGGTGTCAGTTCCCTTCCAGAACACTTCTGCTTTCCCCTATACTTTATATAATAATAAACAATACAATAAAATTATGTTAGCACCTGGGAATTGGTTACAAAGCAGTAGTGAAATTCTGGTCTCACTGAAGTCCATAGGATCTTTGCAATTGATTTCTATCAAGCTAGGATTTTGTGGGAGTCCATTATGCACTACACAGTCACACAATAAAAAGTTGATTTCTGCCCAAAAGAGCTTGCAGCCTATGTTCAAATAATTCTTATTTTATATCATATTGAACATTGAATACAATTCCAGCCCCGTGTTTTATATTTCATCATTATTCTAAAGCAGTACCACACATGAATGGATTTGCAGTGTTTGAGTGCAGTACATAGGAGCAGACCGCAGCCTTGCTGTATTGAATCCTTCTAAAGTGCAAAGCCTCAAAATGCATACATAAATAGCTGTTGGAGCTTTGGGGCCTGCTATCTTTGATTTGCACAAATGTAAATAGCTATGTAAGGTGTAAGGCAGTGAAGAATCTGACCCATAGTATTGACACATGGAAGTTTTAAATACATGCAAAGTGATGGGCAGCTTTATGGGAGACAATGTGGTTTTAATAGAGCATGGGTTTGGGAATCAGAAGACCTGGTTTCTGTTCTTTGCTCTACCAATGACATATCATGTGACTTTCTAAGCTTGTGTCTCTCCGTGACTCAGTTTCCTCTCCCACCCTTTGTCTATATTGTCTGCATTGTCCATTTACATTGTCTCAAACAGCCTGTTTTGTATAGTGCCTCAGAGAATGGGGCCCAATCCTGGCTGGGGCAAGTAGCTGCTACCTTAATATAAATGATAGTAATAACAATGGAAGTGACTGCAGTGGACAGGATAACTACTGTGTGTTATTCTTCAAAATGCAGCTGCTGACATGCATTAGATGTGAACATTGAATAAGAAATTTTTAGTGATAATTTACTGTAAAAGATCACATTAGAAAATTGATTCCCCCCCCATTGTATGAGCTAAGATATCAGTTTAGGTACTTTTTCTGGGGTAGTCAGCTAATGGCTCAATTACTGCTCCAGGGCTGCATTTTTGTTCTGTAGAGAAGCTATTATTGAACTTGAAAAAAACATTGTTAGGATGGGAGGGGGAATATTAAAAAAGTTGTGCTGCAGTTTTGGTAGGATAAGGCCATTGTTCAGCCCATATTGTTATTACATTTGTGCTGCTTTATTACATTATATCGATTTCCCCACCCCCACCTCCAAGAACATTACAATTACAATCCATGGCAGCTACAAAAGAAATAAAGCAGAAGAGAACATTGGTGCCTATTAAATTATGAAACTAAAAGAAACAATAGTCCACAGCAGAAGAAACACTATTAAAAAGCCTCAAACATCTTTTCAAGTGACCTTTAGACAGAAGCTGACTGGTGTGGCACCTGCTTATCTTTCTCTACTTTGGTATGGATACAAGAGGAAGCTTAGGGCTGAGCCTAATAAAGGCACTGTCTGTTCTTGAAAATTAAGAGAGGTTGATACTAAAGTTTATTTATAAAAATGGAAGATTTTGCTAAATATAACTCAGGTTTACACTAGGGAAGAGCAAAGGAGTTTTGATAAATAAAAGCCAACCCAAAACTTCAGCCATAACGGGCAACACAACTTCTTTTATGGTGCAAAGTAGTTTGGACTGCTTTCTTTTAAAAGACTATAATGGGGCTAAGCCCGGAGGCCAGAGAAGGGTCATAAAGAAGTCCTCCCTGCAGGCTACAATGGCTGGGGAGAAACCAGCCAATCAGGAGCTAGGAGGGACTACAAAAGGAACTTCAGGACTAACAGGCAGCTCAGTTGCAGCCCAGACCTAGAAGGGATTAAGTCAAGGGTGGCTGACTGGCAGAACCAGGGACAGCTCCCAGGGGAGAGCTGCTGAGAGACTGATGAACTTGACGGCTGCCCTGAGCTAAGAGCAAGGGCGTTGTCTCCAAGAGGGGAAGCCCTGGAGGCATTACTCTCTTTCAGAGTGAGGCAACAAACTGAGGGAATGGCATCAAACTGAGACGCATTCTACAGAGGGCCCTGGGACAGCCCCTGTTAGAGGTGTGCCCCGGAAGGGGTTTGTGATCACACAGAGCGTGACTTGGCCGGAGGGCTGAGTAGCCGCAAGGCTTTTAAAACTGAGGTAGTGCAGGAACCCGCACTCGGCCAAACAGGAGCACTTGCATGAGGTGAGTGTGGATCCTGTTACAAAGACGTTGTGTTCTTAATGGTCTCTTTCATTCTTAATTTGCACTGGAAGCCAATGCAGCAAAGTGTTTGGTGGGTGTGTGGGTGCTTTACTGCAATATGTCTGACTTGACTTCCAGATTATTTTTTGCAAATTCAAGAGTTTTAGGTTAGTATCCACACTCAGACCACCCCTACAAATCTTTTGTGTTTCTCTCATTGTTAGCGAGGTCCCAATGTGTAGCTCTAGTGGCACTTCTCAGATAAGATTGAGGCCTATGGGCTTAAACTTCTCCCCCACCCCCCCCGCCCCCAAGAGACATAAGAACATAAGAACAGCCGTACTGGGTCAGACCAAAGGTCCATCTAGCCCAGTATCCTGTCTGCCGACAGTGGCCAGCACCAGGTGCCCCAGAGAGGGTGGACCGAAGACAATGATCAAGCGATTTGTCTCCTGCCATCCCTCTCCAGCCTCTGACAAACAGAGGCCAAGGACACCATTTTATCCCCTGGCTAATAGCCTTTTATGGACCTAACCTCCATGAAATTATCTAGCTTCTCTTTAAACTCTATTATAGTCCTAGCCTTCACAGCCTCCTCTGGCAAGGAGCTCCACAGGCTGACTACATGCTGTGTGAAGAAGAACTTTCTTTTATTAGTTTTAAACCTGCTACCCATTAATTTCATTTGGTGTCCTCTAGTTCTTCTATTTAGGGAACTAATAAATAACTTCTCTTTATCGGCCCTCTCCACACCTCTCATGATTTTATATACCTCTATCATATCCCCCCTCAGTCTCCTCTTTTCTAAACTGAAAAGTCCCAGTCGCTTTAACCTCTCCTCATATGGGACCCGTTCCAAACCCCTAATCATTTTAGTTGCCCTTTTCTGAACCCTTTCCAAGGCCAAAATATCTTTTTTGAGGTGAGGAGACCACATCTGTACACAGTATTCAAGATGTGGGCGTACCATAGCTTTATACAGGGGCAGTAAGATACTCTGGGTCTTATTTTCTATCCCTTTCTTAATAATTCCTAGCATCCTATTTGCCTTTTTGACAGCCACTGCACACTGTGTGGAAGTTTTCAGAGAACTGTCCACGATAACTCCAAGATCTCTTTCCTGATTTGTCGTAGCCAAATTAGCCCCCATCATACTGTACGTATAGTTGGGGTTATTTTTCCCGATGTGCATTACTTTACACTTATCCACATTAAATTTCATTTGCCATTTTGTTGCCCAATCACTCAGTTTGGTGAGATCTTCTTGGAGTCCCTCACAGTCTGCTTCTGTCTTGACTATTCTAAACAGTTTGGTATCATCTGCAAACTTTACCACCTCACTGCTTACCCCTTTCTCCAGATCATTTATGAATAAGCTGAACAGGATTGGTCCTAGGACTGACCCTTGGGGGACACCACTAGTTACCCCTCTCCATTCTGAAAATTTACCATTTATTCCTACCCTTTGTTTCCTGTCTTTTAACATCATTACTACTTCAATGAAGATTTTTAAACAGCAAAATTGTCCTTATCTGTTCCCATTAACACCAGAAAAACCTGCAACCAACTTAGGCAAAAGGAAAAAATGTGCTTTTGGGTGGATATTTCTCCAAAACTGATATTAGCAATCATGAAACTGGGCAGAGATATCTGGGTGGCCATTTTATTGTTCCACAGGAAACTGAGGGCCCAGTCCAGCTGCATGTTCTTCACTTCCAGCATATGAATGGTCTCACTGAAATCAATGTGTGCGTATAGGGTCTGCACAAGGGGGTTCTGCTCCATCACTGGGGCTCCCAGATGCTCTAGTAATACAAATAATAAATGCATGATAACAATGTAATAAAACTATCAACAGGACTCATGCTCCTAACTTGTTTAAGCCCTTTTATAAATTCTATTCTAAGTGTTTTGCTAGGGCAAGACACATTAAACTAGTGATACACAGGCTTATATTAATAAGTCTCTCTCTCTATTTTTTTTGGGGGGGTTAGACCCTGTAAGGCAATCCAGCCCTGTAAAAGACAAATAACCACAAAACTGTCATTTCAGAGCCATTTTTTGGCTTTTGCCTTTGGCCGCCAAGCACCAGTTTAAATCTAACTTTGTCACTTGTACTGACATTAAATAATAACAGTGCACCTGATTCTGCAACTAGCCTCAATGACTTCTCAACTCAGCGTGCAGAACTCATAAGGTTCCTATGAGCATTAATATGCTCAAATTTTTATTAAGCCAGATGCATAGCATATCACATGAGAGAGATGGCCAGGGACAAACTACCACCCAATGCCATTTTAAACAGTAGGTAAGCATCTGTCAACAATGTGGAGCGTAACTATTCGCTGCTACTGTTACCACATTCCTTTAGGAAGGCAGAAAACATCTTGTTCCCATCTCTGGCATGTCTGAGCTACAAAATTAAGTCGATCTAGCTTGTTGCAGTGGCAACGGTTGGTGGACATAACTACATTGCTTGTGCATGACTCTTTGTGTTGGCGGCACAACTCCTCACCAGGAGCACTTGCACTGATTTAACTGTCAGTGTGGGGTCTTACGTGATGGCTTATGACAGCAGCGCCAAGATAACTACATCAACTAAGTGCTATGGCTCTTGTGGTCGTGGAGTTAAACTAGCGAAGAAGGGAGTTGTATCAGCAGGAGCAACGGTTTAGTGGAAGAACACACAGAGTTAGGCTGATGGGTTACACTGCATCATTAGGCCAGGCCTCCATTAGACATGGAAGTTCAGGTTAAGGTATGCCACTTAGCAAAAGCTCCCATCAGCTTTCCTTACTCCTCGCGACTGCAAGGAGTATAGACGCCAGCTGGAGCTGCCCTCCGCATTTGACTTATGGGTCTATGCTAGACCCGCTAAATTGAATGCCAGAATATCGATCTCCAGTGCGGCAAGTGAAGATATGCCCTTAGATTGATTCCAGGCAGCTTAAATCAACCAAACTGTGTGTCTGCACTAAAATGTCATTCCTGCTGATGTAAGTTGCCTCTTATGCCGACTTAACTCCCCCTTTGTGAGAAGCACAGCACTTAGTTCCACCCAGTTTGATGCAGTATTGACACGAGATTGCTTATGTTGACTGGTGCTGGCTTTCAGAAGCTGTCCCACAATGCCCCGCCCGCCAACAGTTACACTGATGCAAGCTTTTCCTTCCAATCCCCAAGCTGACTTACAGCATTCATTCACTTTCCCACACATCTATAAATGTATACAGTTTTAAAAAGTGTTCTGAAAATGCTCAACAGTATGACTTTAGTATTGGAAAAGGTTCAGAAAAGGGCAACAAAAATGATTAGGGGTTTGGAACAGGTCCTATATGAAGAGAGATTAAAAAGACTTGGACTTTTCAGCTAAGAAAAGAGGAGACTAAGGGGGGGATATGGTAGAGGTCTATAAAGTCATGACTGGTGTGGAAAAAGTAAATAAGGAAAAGTTGACAAGGAGTCCTGTGGCACCTTATAGACTAACAGATGTATTGGAGCATAAGCTTTCATGGGCAAAGTTATTTACTTGTGCCCATAATATAAGAACTAGGGGTCATCCAATGAAATGAATAGGTAGCAAATTTAAAACAAACAAAAGGAAGTTTTTCTTCACGCAGAACACAGTCAACCTGTGGAACTCCTTGCCAGAGGATGCTGTGAAGACTAGAACTTTAACAGCATTCAAAAAGAGCTAGATAAATTCATGGAGGTTAGGTCCATCAATGGCTTTCAGCCAGGATCGGTATAAATGGTGTCCCTATTTGTCTGGAAATGGATGACAGGAGAGGGATCATGTGATGATTACCTGTTGTGTTCCCTCCCTCTGGGGTATCTGGCATTGGCCACTATTGGCAGACAGGATACTGGTCTAGATGGACCTTTGGTCTGACCCAGTATGGCCGTTCTTATGACATATGGCACAAGTGGTATGTCTTTCAAAACAAATAGGGAGAATGACTCCTATTACTGAACCTGCCCCCTCCCGGAAGACAAGAGCTTCACAGGTGCATTATTTTAACTAATTTAATTTCTGTTGATTCTCCCTTTTGAGACAGAGTTCTGCGTCTGGTCATAGTAAAATATAGTGAGGCTAAAACTGCATATAGAGGCAATGCCACGTACTTGGATCGTTGGCAGGGGGATAGGAAAACAGGTTGAAAGTACAATTGGTCTAACTCTGCTCCTATTGCCATCAATGGGAAAACTGGACTTGAGTGGCAGCAATTAAAGGTCAGTGCTTAGTGCTTTTGAAAACCCCATTTTCACTGACTACAGTGAAACCTGTACAAGATGCCATGCTAATTACGCACCCTTTAAACGTGATGTGCACAGACTGGAATAGAACTGAACAGAATGGGAATCTGAATAGAACTGGCCTATGGCACGGCGGGCAGATCATGGAGCCAATGCCTGAGGGTTTTATGAAGAAAATGCAGCCTACAGATATTTGGGGCTCCATATCATGCCCACTCCCAAAAGCATCTCTTGGTTTTCTCAACCATAGTAACCTCTTTGGCCAGCACCACTCAGTCTTACTGTGGCTCTGGTTGGCTGTGTGCCCCAGTGACCAAGGTGGGAATGTAAGTACTGGGAGTTGCAACAACTACACTTCAGATTTACTTTCTGCCAGCAAGTCCTCTCCCCTCAGGATGAAACTCAGAGTCCAGCTCTACTCCCCCTTTACTTCACCTCCATTAAAGAGCACAGTGTGGCATGTGCACATGAACCATGCTACAATTTAATCTTCTGTAGTCCGGCACAACTGCTTTCTCTTCTTATTGTGATGCATCTCTGTTGACTTCATTAACACAATTTGAGTCAATAACAAAACACCGTACCGCCCCCCCAGTCTCTAAATCTGTGTGCTTTCACTGTAAATTCTATGTGATCATTTTTTTTCACATAAGTAAACTTATTTTGAAAAAAGCGGCTATTAATGGTGTTGGGCATAAAATGGTGATGTACTAAGAATAGCTGTTCAAAAGAGTAGATTTAAAAAAAACCCCTAGAAGTTGAAAGAAATAAAATATATTTGAAAGCTTATCAGGTGCTGAATACCCTGCACTTCCATTGATTCAATACAATCTCTCAATTTGTCCACCCTCCACTAGTCCAACCCCAGAACTGAATCAAGAGGCCAAGCATGTATCGATAAAAAAAGCAGAGGTTAGCATCTGTCAGGGTAGAGCTAGAAACCAGGCAAGTTGGACCTGCAGATTATCAGGGATCACTTCAGCAAATTGTTGTCTCTGCTTTTTCAAACCAATATGTTAAAATAATATTACTCCCTTTTGTAAGGGCACCTTGTTCAATGCCCAAGAAAGTCGAAGAAAAGTCCCATTGACCTCAGTGGACTTTGAACTAAGCCCCAGTGGAGCTGATACAAGAGCTACAGCATGCAAGAACTGTACAGAAAGTAAATACTCATTGTGATTCCATAAGGTTATATTTTAAATTAACCTGGAAATTTTTCTTTATTGTCTTCCTTCATCATGCCAGAGGCTCTGCTTGTTTGTCTGTAATGTTCTTGCTCAGTTTATTCGATGAACTGACCCCTATGGTGAAGTTTTAGGCTCTCTTGGCTTGTTTGTTTTTTTTATTCTAGTGAATAAAATAAAAAGAATACAGATTGCCTACAGCTATTCTCATCATAAAAACGTGCAACAAAACAAAACGTGCAACGTGCAACAAAACAAAAACAAATAGGGTAGGTCAGTGGGGCTGCATTTCCAGTGGAGATCCATCTCTGCATCTGTTTTTGTTACCTGGCTTGCTGATTACCTGAAGCCTTCCTTTGCCTGCATTTCATCAAACTCAAGATTTCTGTTGCACTTAAAATCAGGAGAACCAAAACCTAGGCTGACAGATCTAAGTTACCTGTCTGAGCACGACAACCTTGGCTCAGAAGATAATGGGCTAGATTATCAGCGGGTGTAAATCAGCACACCTACATTGATTTTACTGGAGCTAGGCCAGTATACACCATCTGAGGTTGTGGTCTAATAGCTATTGAGATTGATGAGATTAAGTGATCAGGTTTGCACTGGAAGAACAGTGTTTAATGTATCCCTGGCATCATGCCATTGATTTCAGCAGTTACTCCTGGGATGAATCTGTGCCCTCTTATGTATAAATCACCAGTTTTCTTGCTCTGCATGCATGCCCGGTGCATGGTGCTAACAAACATTGTGCTCTTGCTCCCCATAGAGATGTCTGACACCTACAATTCCCACTGTAGTCAATGAGGCCAGTTCTACTCTGAAAAGATGATTCAGAGGGTAGGCAGGTAGGAGATTGACACAGCAGGGCTCTATCTTCAATGTGTCTCAGTAACTCCATACCAAACAGCCTCAGTTTCCTATAACAGGTTTTTTTATTCAACTTCTTTAGCGGAAGTTTCCTTGATCACTGAATTGATCGGCATATTAGCCCATTGGAATCAAGGGAAACATTCCCATCAAATGTAACAATCTTTGGATTTGTCTAAATGAGAGAGAGAAACAATGGAAGATGAATGACTCCCTGTGATGAAGTAGTCTGCTCCTCGAAGGTAAGGATACTTAGGGGGTCAGGTCACCCCATCACATGACCCTTTAGGATTCTGGAAGGTCCAAAAACAAGAGACGCCCATCCCATCACACTGACTGGAGATAGAGATAGAGAAGAAGTGGTACTTAGGAGGAAATCCCATCACTGTCTCTTTAAGGGCCCTGGGCCAGGAGCCTTGCAGTGAGGGCAGGACAAACTTTCCCCCTCAAACTCACAACCAACTGGGGATGATTCAGGGGAAGGGATCAGTACCAGTGCTGCCTCCTCCCTCACAGGAGGGCAGGCAGCAGCAGGAGAGGACCGGCTCACCGAGCCTGAGGACTAGTGGGGTGGTGGAAAGCAGGGAGGAGGCAGTAGCGGAGGGAAAAGCTGACTAAGGACACCCCTCAGTTAGAACCTTTAGTCTGAGGCCTGCTTGCTTGCAGCATCAGTGGGTGAAGGAGAAAGGCCCAGCAGTCCCCTGTACTTGGGGGGGCGGTCCCCTGTACTTGGGAACCACACGTCCAGGTATGTCTGGGGGCTTTGCTGAATCTCCAGGCCAGGCTGAACAATTCTGTGACCTCATGCAGGTGAGACCCTGAATTTTAGCTCCTTTGCTGGAGAGTGACTGTGGATAAGTTTTTTCACAGACCGCCTGGCTGTTGGTTATTTTCCTTGCGAAGCCATTATCTTCTTGAATCCCCAATTTACAGTATGTTTTAATGACAACTGTATAACACGATTCTCATAACTCCATATGCATATACATTTATTTTGCCATATTCATTTAGGGATCAAGAAATGACTTCCAGCATTTTATAACCTTTCCCCTGACACCTCACATGGAATGCAGTTATATACAGATGAGGAATATGGGGGCTTACAAGATGCTTCCCCAAGGTATAGAACATCACAGATTTAATTTTGTAGTGTGAACATGCCCTGAGTTTCAGTTGCACAAGATCAAGCCCATAGATTGAGATTTTCCAAGGGAGCCGAAAGCAATTGGGCATCAACTTGTATTTCATTTCAAAGGGACTGTGTGCTGACCTCCCCTTAGTCCCTTTCAAAATTCCAGACAAAAGGTTACATAAATATGATACAAATGATAAAACTGGTGTTTGATATTCCTGCATTCAATGCATCAGAAAGCCAAAGGAACAGCTTTTACAATCCTTTTTCTTGCAGTGTAGATAGTTTTGGTGTTTGAAAAAGACTGTGAAAATCTTGATACTGCCCTCTGAGTGTTAGAAGATGTATCCTAAAAGCAAATCCTTGAATAGGAGCTGAAAAAATTCTATGCCCCACTAATTAGCGTAGGGTGATGCAATTGCTGTTTTTTAATTAGGGTGCAGATTAGAGTATTGATTGTTTACTTTGTGAGGGCATTGTGATTTGTTATAGGCCATTATGTTTTATTTTTTATGTAAGCATTTAGATTGTGACAGGCAATATTATACAGTTTAAAATGTATGGGCTTAATTAGTTGCTTTGCATGATTTAACAGGTCCCCTCCTGCTACATTTCAAACATGTAGTGCATGTGGATTAAATATGCAAAATAGCTGTGGGTATCAGAGATTTAACTGACAGCTCAATACAAATTGGTGTAGAGAGAATCATTCTCAGAGAGGCGCAAGGAAAGTTCCCTCTCTTCCTGGGAAGGGCTCGGTGAAGGCAAGATGGAGAGAGCCACAAGGAGCAAAACTGCGGGCCAAAATAGGGCCTGTAAGAAGCAGGGAGATCCCCAAGGCAAGTTGCTGGAGTCCCTTGCAATGCCATACTCTGGCTTGGGGGTAAGTGAATTAGCACCTTACAGTAGGGTTGATGAGGCTGCCTGTGATAAGACTGGACTTCACCCAGGAATCCTCTTCCACACTTCTGTTCCTCAGAACAAAAGTCTCGCTTTCTGTGTGAAGGCTCTGTTTTCATAATTAGGCCCAATTCATTGTGCTCACCACATGGAAAACTCCTGTTAAAGGCAATGGAGAATTGAACACACAAGGCCTGCAGCATCCAGACCTAATGCTCAGGAATAATTCATTGCTGAACGGTAGAGAAAAACCTCATCATGTAGAAAGGTACAGTGCTCTATGGGTGGTGTGCATAATACATTATCGAGAACTGAGCCATTCTGAGTGACTACCAGTGCACTGAAAACCATTTTTCAGCTTTATTCTGTGGAAACCATAAAGAGTTCTGTAACATCTTCATGTGATACCTCATCTAAAGGGACAGCAAGACGACAATAGAGGATGAAATGTGCTCTGCTGCATGAATGTTTACCAAATGCTCGGTAATAACTGTCACTTAAGCTGCCATATTTTTTGGATACTTCTTTGCCCAGTAGCCATTCCCACTGACATGTGTCTCTAAGGAGCTGGTGTATTAATGGGAAAATTGTGATGAATGTGTTGTCTGCATCCACGTTAGGGACAACACCCGAGGCTCTAGAAAATGTGTTAAAAATCGAAGAAGTTACAGTACAGTGTGTCATTTTCTTTTCACGCTATAGGCGGATTACTACCCATTAGAAACAGAATTGGGGAAGAACAAAATCAGTGCTGGAATAGAATTGGGGTTTGAGGGGAAATTTACTTAGGGTCAGATCCTGGCCCCATTTTAGTTAATGGCAAACCTCTCTTGGGCCTAGTCTACACTTAGGGCTATTCTACACTTCAATGCCCCCTAGGGAAGGTTTAGCTTATGCTGGCAGCACTGGTATAATTAAGACAGTTTTTGGAACGCCATGCTAGCAAAAGTACTCTTTTGCCGGTATAGGATTTGTCTACAGGGGAGGTGGGAAGTTGCCAATGTAACTAGGTCAGTCCAGGTTGTAGGGATTTTAAGGAGTTAATTAACAGTTGTGGATCCGACAAAGAGCTGAGTGAACGGAGGTGTGTACCTACAAAATTTAAAAACTTCAGGGGGTAGCCGAGTTAGTCTCTACAGGATAAACTTAAAAGACAACAAATAGTCTGGAAGCACTTTAAAGACTAACAAAACATGTAGATGGTATCATGAGCTTTTGTGGGCACAGCCCACTTCTTCAAGTAGACTTTCTGAATATCAGTTACAATCACTCTTAAGAACTGTTCTTAATGCATAGAGCTAGAGTCTCACCTGGTCTAAATTCCATAAATCAAGGAAACTACACTAATTTGCATCTGAGGATCTAGCCCATAACGTACACAAGAAAATGCACTAGTGACATTAAGTTAGTGACATATAATATATTCCCCGAGTTATGCCACTTTTTGATTTTGAGAAAAGAATTCTAAGGGAAGCGCAAGTCCCATGATGAGGTACTACATTTACATATTTGACCATGGGTTACTGCAGTGGTAGCCCTTATTTGCAGAGCAGAGAATGTGCCTTGATACTGTAATCAGTTTTGAAACAAATGCACAACTTATTCATATGAGTTATGACATTTACTTTCAAAGCTCTCAAATATTTAGGGCCATCTAAAAGGATGGGGAAAGCTTTTCTGTCAAATTCTAATTGTGTATCATAATCAGCAGGATTTTATCCTTATCAGCTACCAAATTCTGCTTTTGTAGTTTGTCCCTATTGATCTCAAGTGCAGTCAACCAATATGTAGGAGAATTTGGCTCAGGGACTAGTCCTGTAGACATGAATGTCTTCCAAGAAAGGCCACAAGAGCCAATAGACTGGACTGAATGTTGGAAGATTGGCTTCTGTTCTGAGCTATGCCACCAACTCCTAGACTGGTATAAATTTGCGCAAATGCTTTTAACGGAAAAGTTTTCTGTTAAAAGTATTTGTGCAAGAGAGCGTCTAGATTGGCATGGACGCTTTTGCGCAAAAGCACTTTTTGCGCAAAAGTGTCCGTGGCCGATCTAGACGCGTTTTTGCGCAAGAAAGCCCCGATCGCCATTTTAGCCATCGGGGCTTTTTTGCGCAAAATAAAACTGAGCTGTCTACACTGGCTCTTTTGCGCAGAAGGTTTTGCGCAAAAGGACTTTTGCCTGAACAGGAGCGTCAAAGTATTTGCGCAAGAAGCACGGATTTCTTACATTAGAACGTCAGTGTTCTTGCGCAAATTCAAGCGGCCAGTGTAGACAGCTGGCAAGTTTTTGCACAAAAGCAGAAAAACTGGCCAGTCTAGACACAGCCCCTTGTGTATCCCAGGTGAGTCACAACCTCACTGTGCCTGTTTCCCCATATGTAAAATAGAAAACGCTACCCACCATTGTAAAGAAATTTGAGAGCTACAGGTATGTGCAGCTTCCCTCAGCTCAGAGGATTTCTGGTAAATAGCGTTTGAAGTACAATGGGAAGTCAGCTAATACAAATATGTTTAATCGTTTCTCTTTGATTTTTGTTTTTGATAACTGTCACTGTGCACATTTCCATTGTTCAGCAGCATTTTCTATTTCTTTAATCGCTCATGAATAGAAAATGTTAAGGCCTAAGCTCAGCCCTGGTGCACATAGGCATAAACTGAATTTAAGTCAGTTGCATGTGGGACGAACTTGGCTCTAAATAAACTGAGGATGCTCACAGTTCCAGGTTCTCCCACCCACGTCCTACATAAATGAGAGGAAATCATCTATCCTCCTTGTGCCTCTGTTCCCAATCTTCTGCTTGCAGGTTGCATCCCTTCTCTTGCCCTTGGTCTCGTTAGATTACTGAGACTTCAAACTCTTCAAGGCAGGGACTGGCTGTCTCTTAGTGTATTGACAGCAACTAGCAAAATTGCTGCCCTAATCTCAGCTGGACCTTTTCGGAACTACTGTAAAATACTTATTAAATAATAGCAAAATTAGATAAATGATATTGAGAGACAGCTCAACTAGGTTTTGATGGCAAAATTAAGAGTCAGTGATCTTTTTTGTCAAGGTTGTACGCTGTTCTTGGCAGCATGGTACCCAATACCACACTCAGTTTTGGTTTGAATTTTGGATCTAAATAAACCCAGCAAAAACAAAGTGAGAATTCAGAGAGAGGCGCTGCGTTTTGCTGTGTTTTTTATCAAAGCCACAGAGCTTCAGCTAGTTTTCATGCAAAATCATAAACTGGCCCTGAACCCGTGGAAGGTTCGGAACCATCCTGGACTCAGTTCAGGTTTGTAATGAAACACAAACCCAAGAATTTCACTCTGTTCCAAGTCTGAGAATATTTTTCAATGTGCTATTCAAACCACTGTTTCCGAAGCAGTGGTCTGTTCCTATTTACTTTCCATGGGTGAGCAGTCCCCTTGACTGCAGTGTCACAGATGTATCAGTAAAATAAAGAGCTCAGTGTAGGGTAGTCAGTGTTTTAATATGAATTCCCTTTCCTAGCTGAAGTGTTTCTAGTACTCATGATAACTGCTGCACTCCTCCTTTCTGTTTAAATGTGGAGAACTACACTGAAGTACTATTCACAGAAAAGGCGTTTACTCACTCAATATGGTCAATTCACAACATTTCCACTTGATTTCTCTAGGCTCATATTTAACATGAAACATTCTTGCCTATGGGCTAAATTGGTTATGAACAATCAAAGAACGCCATTTTCTGACCAAAGTGGCTTTTAGAACAATCAGGGATTTTCATGCTTTGATGGGGAATGTAGTAAAATGGGCATTTAATTTGAGGAATCCTTATTGCTTTAACAAGGAAAAGGCATTTTAACAATTACATCGATTTCGCTGATGGAATGAAAGGCCGCTCTACAAGTTAAATCATAACCAGTGTGGTGTAAGGCATGGGCTGGATTGTTATGGGAGATTAATGGGGAACAGAAGAAACATTTTTGACACAGAGAGTAACATTTACATCTGTTAAATCACACAAGTGAGAAATCAAACAAATTGGTTAATGAAATCCTTTCTCATGATATTGGAAGAGGCTGAAGAGGTGTTCCATGCATCTGTCTGACTAGGAATGGAACCAAGGCATCAATTCAGCAGTCCATCCCTGTAAAGCAAGAGCACTTATGTGTGTCCTTTAGGCATGTGTTTAAGTCCACTGAATTCATTAGAGTTTCATGATATGCTTTGATGGGTTGGGGCCCAAGGCCGAGATCCTCTAAAGTATTTGGGTGCCTAACTCCCATTGGTTTCAATGGCAGTTAAAAGCCCAAATGCCTTTGAAGATCTGGACCTAACTGGCTATATTTTCTATTATAAAAACCCAATCAGATTTTTAATTAAAATAAGGGTGTTAACCTAAATTTCACTTGTTTGACACCCTTGGGACCTGATCCTGATCTTGTATACGCAGTATAAATCAGGAATAATTCTGCTGCATTTAGAGGAGTTACGGAGAAGAAAAACTAGAACAGAATCAAGCCTTTTGTATAGTTTATTGTTTTAAATATTGATGATGAAAAGATACTCTGACTGTATAATCAGTAAACACAATAAGGAGTCCTGTGGCACATAAAGACTAACAGATTTATTTGGGCATAAGCTTTTGTGGGTTAAAAAAAGCACTTCATCATATGCATGTCTCAGTCTTTAAGGTGCCACAGGACTCCTTGTTTTTGCAGATATAGCCGCTCCCCGAGTTGCGAATGGTCGAGTTACGACCATTCGCACTTACGACCAATGCGCCCAAGGAGTGGTTGTAAAGGCGGTCCCCGAGTTACAAACGCGACCCGCGCTTACGAACAGCGCGGTCGCGTGTAACTCAATGGGATCCGAGTTACGAACAGTTCGAGTTACGGACCAACACTTGGTCCGTAACTTGTTCGTAACTCGGAGAGCGGCTGTACAGACTAACACGGCTACCCTTCTGAGACTTGTATTAGTCTATTTCATTTAGACTATTGAATCCAACTAGTTGAAACATAGCAGAAGCACCAAACCTCTATGTGTATGTATTTTACAGGTTGATGCAGAAGTGATTATGAGAGAACTTCATATTTACAAACACCTTGGGAATGAAAGTTGTTCGTAACTCTGAGTGGCACCTTAGAAACTAACCAAAACCCACTTTATCAGATGAATTGGAGTGAAAGTAACATATATATATAAAACAGCAGAAGAAGTATCTGTCAATTGTAGGATTTGTGCTAATGAGGCTTATTAAGAGAGCTGGGTGTATCCCATACATAGCTTTTGATGTGGAAATGCAGATGTTAATGGTGGGAGAAACTGGCTTTGTAATGTGCCAACCAGTTACTGTCTAGACCCAGGGTGATGGTGTCAAATCTGTAGATAAATTCCAGTTCTGCAAGCTCTCTCTCTAATTTGTTAGTGAAATTCCTTTGTAGAAGAATGGCTACTTTTAAATCCACAATTGAGTGACCAGGCAGTTTAAAATGTTCCCCTACAGGTTTATGTGTGTCACCATTTCTGATGTCTGACTTGTGTCCATTTATCTTTTGTCATAGAGACAGTCTGGTTTGGCCAATATACATGGCAGAGGGGCATTGCTGGCACAGATCACATGAGGGCATGTGCAGTTGTATGAGCCTCTGATGTTGTCACTTATGTGGTGAGGTCCTGTGATAATGTTGCTTGTATAGATGTGTGGACAGAGTTGGCAGTGGGGTTTATTGGAGGGGTGGGTTCCTCAGTGAGTATGATGGAGGTGTGCTGCTGCGTAGTTATTGGAAAGAATTTGTTTGATGTTAGGGGGTTGTCTGTAGGTGTGGATTGGCCTGTCCCCCAAAGCCTGTGAGAGTGAGGGGTCATTTTCCAGGATAGGTTGTAGATTGTCAATGATGCTCTGCAGGAGTTTAAGCTGGAGTCTGTAGGTGGTGACCATTGGTATTCTGTTGATTTCCTTGTTGTGCCTGTCTTGAAGCAGGTGACTTCTGGGCACTTGTCTGGCTCTGTCAGTCTGGTTCCTCACTTCCCCAGGTGGATATTTAAGTTTTAAGAATGCCCAAGAAAGATCTTGTAGGTGTTTTTCTCTATGGGATTGGAGCAAATCCGGTTGTATCTTAGGGCCTGGCTGTAGACAATCGATCATGTGATGTGTCCTGGATGAAATCTATAGGCATGTAGTTAAGAAGTTTCCAACTAACACAGATACCCCTCTGAGATTTTATAACTCTGAAATGTTCATGTTTTTTCTTTCAAAAGTTTACAACTGCACATTGACTTAGCAGAGCTTTGAAACTTTACTATGAAGAAAAAAAATGCTGCTTTCCCTTTAATTTTTTACTAGTTTACATTTAACACATTATTATATTTGTGCTTTTTTTTTTGGTCTCTGCTGCTGTCTAATTGCGCACTTCCAGTTCTAAATAGATGTGTGGCTGACTGGTCAGTTCATAACTCTGGGGTTCAGAACTCCGAGGTTCTACAGTACAGATTATAGTCGGGGTACCATATTGAAATATATAACAATAATGCAGTCTGCCTGCTTAATTGTGTCGAATTCCTAGTCCATAGCATAAAAATGAGCAGTGCGAATACCTTCTTCTTTACGAGCAGCCGGAAATTGTATGGACCAAATAGGAGGCGGACAACATCATTCATTCACCTGGTTTGTTATGGACAACATTGTGTGAACTTCCATTGCTCCTCTATGCTGAAGCTATTCTGTGCCTAGGTATCAAGTAGCAGAGGGGTAGCCGTGTGAGTCTGGATCTGCAAAAGCGACAAGGAGTTCTGTAGCACCTTATAGACTAACAGATGTATTGGAGCATAAGCTTTCGTGGGCAAAGTCCCACTTTGTCAGATGCAAGGATGAAGTGGGTCTTTGCCCACGAAAGCTTATGCTCCAATACATCTGTTAGTCTATAAGGTGCTACAGGACTCATAGAATCATAGAACCATAGAGCTGAAAGAGACCTCAGGAGGTCATCAAGTCCAGCCCCCTGCCCTAGGCAGGACCAATCCCAATTAGATCAACCCAGAGACTTAAATACCTCTAGGGATGGAGACTCCACTACTTCCCTAGGTAACCCATTCCAGTGTTTCACCACTCTCCTAGTGAAATAGTTTTTCCTAATATCCAACCTGGACCTCTCCCACCACAACTTAAGACCATTGCTCCTTGTTCTGCCATCCGTCACTACTGAGAACAGCCTTTCTCCATCCTCTTTGGAACCTCCCTTCAGGAAGTTGAAGGCTGCTATCAAATCCCCCCTCACTCTTCGCTTCTGCAGACTAAACAGACCCAACTCCCTCAGCCTCTCCTCATAGGTCGTATGCTCCAGCCCCCTAATCATTTTGGTTGCCCTCTGCTGGACCCTCTCCAATGCGTCCACATCCTTTTTGTAGTGGGGGGCCCAGAACTGGACACAATACTCCAGATGTGGCCTCACCAGAGCTGAATAAAGGGGAATAATGACATCTCTGGATCTGCTGGCAATGCTCCTCTTCATGCAACCTAATATGCCATTAGCCTTCTTGGCTACAAGGGCACACTGTTGACTCATATCCAGCTTCTCATCCACTTTAACCCCCAGGTCCTTTTCTACAGAACTACTACTTAGCTGGTTGGTCCCCAGCCTGTAACAATGCTTGGGATTCTTCCGTCCCAAGTGCGGGACTCTGCACTTGTCCTTGTTGAACCTCATCAGATTTCTTGTGGCCCAATCCTCCAATTTGTCTAAGTCACTCCGGACTCTATCCCTGCCCTCCAGCATGTCTACCTCTCCCTCTAGCTTAGTGGCATCTGCAAACTTGCTGAGAGTGCAATCCATCCCTTCATCCAGGTCATTAATAAAGATATTGAACAAAACCGGTCCCAGAATCGAACCTTGGGGCACTCTGCTAGAAACCGACCGCCATCCTGACATTGAGCCGTTGATCACTACCTGCTGGGCCTGGCCTTCTAGCCAGCTTTCTATCCATCTTACCGTCCATTTATCCAATCCACATTCCCTTAACTTGCTGGCAAGAATATCGTGGGAGACCTTGCTGAAGTCAAGGTATATCACATCCACTGACTTTCCCATATCCACAGAGCCAGTTACCTCATCACAGAAGCTAATCAGATTGGTCAGGAACGACTTGCCCTTTGTGAATCCATGCTGACTATTCCTAATCACTTTCCTCTCCTCCAAGTGCCTCAAAATGGATTCCTTAAGGATCCCTTCCATGATTTTACCAGGAACCGAGGTAAGACTGACTGGTCTATAGTTCCCTGGATCATCCTTCTTGCCTTTTTTGAAGATGGGCACTACATTTGGCACTACTTCTTGCCTTTTTTTGAAGATGGGCACTTTTTTGAAGATGGGCACTCCTTGTCGCTTGTGCCTAGGTAGGGGATTTTAGTCTGCTTTTTGGACTCACTCAGAAGGCACTACATTTCTTTTTAGGAGTGTGATGATTTTTTATGCTCTTTAAGGCATTGGTGCCTTGCACAATGGTACGAGGAAGACTGACCTTGGTAGGCACTATTGAAAAGCAAATAAAAAAGGAAGGTAGCTTTAAAGGGATGGATCATGGGCTACATTCCAAGTGCAAAGTGATCTCCCTCCCGGCATGTATGGATCCTCTAAGGCAATGAAGTAGTTCCAATTCCACTGCCTGTGTTTGTTGGCTTGGAGAAAGGGGAAATGGTATTTGGATCCCAGATCCTTATCTGCCATATCTGTTGGCAGCCAATAAAAGTTAGAGCACATTTCATTGTGCAGGAGGGACTAACCCGCTGTGCAGTTGGCCAAGATTAGGTGGGAATAATGGTTCCTTATAGCAGCTTTTATAAACAGGCCTACACACATGGCCCTGGGATGAGCTGTGTTTGTCTGGGCCATGCCCGTTAGAGAAAGTGTCTATGGGTTTACCCGTTCAAAGGCTTTGGACAGATGGATTAAAAATATTAACAGTCTAAGGCTCTGACCCAGTGAAGTAAAAGCTATTTACAACTTTAGAATAAGGTTGTTGAAGCATCCACCCTGTAGCCAGATTACATCATTTAAGAGACAAAGAGCAGTCAGAAACATGTGTCACACCATGTCTCTCAGAAGTCTGGGACAAGAATAAGAACATAAGAACATAAGAATGGCCATACTGGGTCAGACCAAAGGTCCATCGAGCCCAGCATCCCATCTGCTGACGGTGGCCAATGCCAGGTGCCCCAGAGAAGGAGAACAGAAGACAATGATCAAGTGATTTATCTCCTGCCATCCATCTCCTGCCCTTGTTATGAAGGCTAGGGCACCATACTTTATCCCTGGCTAATAGCCATTTATGGACCTAACCTGCAAAAATTTATCAAGCTCTTTTTTAAACCCTAATAGAGTCCTGGCCTTCACAGCCTCCTCGGGCAAGGAGTTCCACAGGTTGACTGTGCGCTGTGTGAAGAAAAATTTCCTTTTATTAGTTTTGAACCTACTACCCATCAATTTCATTTGGTGTCCCCTAGTTCTTGTATTATGGGAAAGGGTAAATAGTTTTTCTATAATCACTTTCTCCACACCATTCATGATTTTATATACCTCTATCATATCGCCCCTCAATCGCCTTTTTTCCAAACTGAAAAGTCCCAGTCTCTCTAGCCTCTCCCCATATGGGACCCTTTCCAAGCCCCTAATCATCTTAGTCGCCCTTTTCTGAACCTTTTCTAATGCCAATATATCTTTTTTGAGGTGAGGAGACCACATCTGCACGCAGTACTCGAGATGTGGGCGTACCATAGTTTTATATAGGGGAAGTATGATATCTTTTGTCTTATTATCTATCCCTTTTTTAATAATTCCTAAAATCCTATTTGCCTTACTAACTGCCGCTGCACACTGCGTGGATGTCTTCATAGAACTATCCACTATAACTCCAAGATCCCTTTCCTGATCTGTCGTAGCTAAATTTGACCCCATCATGTAGTACGTGTAATTTGGGTTATTTTTTCCAACATGCATTACCTTACACTTACCCACATTAAATTTCATTTGCCATTTTGCTGCCCAATCACTCAGTTTGCTGAGATCTTTTTGTAGTTCTTCACAATCCCTTTTGCTTTTGACTGTCCTGAACAACTTTGTGTCATCTGCAAACTTGGCCACCTCACTGCTTACCTCATTTTCTAGATCATTGATGAACAAGTTGAACAGGATTGGTCCCAGTACTGACCCCTGGGGAACACCACTAGTTACCCTCCTCCATTGTGAAAATTTACCATTTATTCCCACCCTTTGTTTTCTGTCTTTTAACCAATTCTTGATCCATGAAAGGACCTTTCCTCCTATCCCATGACCACCTAATTTATGTAAAAGCCTTTGGTGTGGGACCGTGTCAAAGGCTTTCTGGAAATCTAGGTATATTATATCCACTGGGTGCCCCTTGTCCGCATGTTTATTAACCCCTTCAAAGAATTCTAACAGATTAGTTAGACACGACTTCCCTCTGCAGAAACCATGCTGACTTTTGCCCTGGGCTTGTGCACAGGGTATAAGAGTCACAAGCTGGGTGGATTTCACTCCCTCCTCCAGCCACGTCTGCATGGAGATCATTTTAACACCTGGCCAAGTACAAAATAGTGACATTTCAAGGGCAGGTTAAGTAGTTTAATAATAGGCATAGCTCATACTTGCTTAGACTGGGAAATTTAAAGGCCTAGATCCATTTAAAAGAATGAGAAACAAATGCCGGCATCAGTAATCAATAATAATTATACACAGTAATTATGTTGGGCTTGTGCACAGGGTATAAAATTTTAATGAGAGGAATGGAGTGGCTTTTACAAATTGTGAAAAATAATATTGTCCTGCTGTTCAAATGCAGCTGAGTAAAACACTGAATGTAAGCTCTCCTCTGCTCTCTGAGCACAAACAGGTTTTTGTTTGTTCCGGGAGCTGCCTTACAGTCTGTGGTCACAAAGTGGATCTGGTTGTTAGCGCTGCAAAGCCTGTCCTTTTGGGGCACATCCCAATTTTTAATTGAGCCTCAGCATGTGTCTGCTTTGCACACAGAGTTTGGGCTCTGACTTAGCTTGCAGACCAAACCTCCTTCCAGCCACACACACATCCATCTGATTCGGTTCAGCAAACAGTCAGGGCCGGATTAACTGTTCTGGGGGCCCAGGGCTATTAGATTTTGTATGTTCCCCTGGGTGCTGGGATGTGGCCAAAAGTTAGGGGTTCAGCATGTGGGAAGAGATTCTGGGATAAGGTAGGAGGTTGGGGGCAGGGTCTGGAGTGGGGCCGGAGGTGAGGCATTTACAGGGCAGGAGGGGGGTACAGGCTGCAGCCAAGAGGTTTGGCATGCAGGAGGGGACACAGGACAGGAGGGTTGGGGTTCTAAGCAGGAGTTAGGGTGAGGAAGGGGGTTCAGGGCTGGGGTTGCGGGGGTTGGGGTGTGAGATCTAGGAGTGAGATAGAGACAGTGTGGGAGGAGCTCAGGACTAGAGTGCAGGGCACTTACCTGAAGCAACTCCTGTTTGGTGGGGAAGTGAACAGATGGCTCTATACAGCTCATGCTTGCCTGTATGCACTGCTCCCTGCAGCGTCCATTGGCCACAATTCCCAGCCAATGGGAGTTGTGGGGGTGGAGCCTGTAGGTGAGGCATGCATAGTGACAGACAGAGCTTCATGCTCATGGTGCTCATGGTGACCTCGGAGGGTGTGGGGATGGGACAGGAGGAACAGCAGCTCTCACAGTCGTCTCCTACCCACCCCCTGCTAGACAGGGTCGGAACATGGGGGCTTTAGTGGCTTCCACCCTGAGCTAAGGGGTATCCCTTAGCCCAGAGCCGTGGGCTGCAGGCCCTAAAGCCTCTTTCTTAATCCAGCCCCTCACTCAAGACCTGGATCCTAGGACTTTGTTAGAAGGGTGTGTTGGAGTCCAAATCCTGTGTGATTTGGGTCCCAGCCTTGTCATTTGCAGTGTGGCTGCAGCTCATGCCACAGTCCCAAGTCTGAAGATCTGCATAGTGCAGTGTGGAAGTGTTAGCGTGGCTGAGACCTGGCTCCAGCAATTGAACCCCCAGGTTTACAATGCCGCGTGCATGCACAGAAACACCGATTCCACAAACTTGGGCTCCCTAGCCCCTGGTTGACAATGCAGCATTAGACACGCTCTGAGAGGGGTGGGAAGACTGTAACGAGCAACTTTTCCTTTTCCTTCTTCTGTTAAAGAAAAGTTCATGATTAAATGGGGGAAGGGACTTATGGCCTCTCAGTCTATAATACCTTTGATTTATGGAGACACCGTGGTTTGGTACATAGGGCACTGAACTGTGAGTCAGGAAACCTGGATTCTGTTCACGTTGTGTGACCTCAGGTAAATCATTTCCCCCACCTTTGTCATGTCTAGTTAGATTATAAACTCTTCCAGTGGGGACTTGCTCTGGCTGTTTGTTTGTACAGTATCAAACACCGTGGCACCCTCATTTCAAGAGGAACCAAAAGGCCCTTCTTTAAGGTTACTGATAATCCATGTTTGCTCATTTTCAGCTAATGTATTAAAGTTGCACACTACTGTAACACAACAGTTGTGAATTCAGGTGGGATAGCTAAAGTTGGAGACACTGAACTTGAAAGGGAGTATAATATAATCTGGTTTTCATCAAATTATACATTTGGAAAAACAAAACAAATCACTGAGTAACAAGTACTCCATAATATTTTATCTTAAGGTGGTGTACTCTGAGCACCATGAAGTGATCGTTAGTTGTTAAAACATTTTTCTGTCTATTTGGTCAGCTGTTTGTTAGTAGGCTATGGAGAAAACTTGACTCTCCCTCTGTCTTGGAGAGGATTCAGCATGCCTGGAACCTTCTAATCAGTGCTGCCAACTCTCAAGGTTTTATCGTGGGTTTGACACTATTTATTGTTCGTTTTTCTTAAAGCCCGGGCTGCTGCAGTTAAGAGGCTGCATGACAAATCTAAGCTCTATCTTACATTTTTAAGTGAGTTTCTGGCTCTCATAATTGAAATTGTTTGAAATGGTGAGGAAAATGAACCAGAAGATTCATACTTTGAGAAGCCTGACTCATGATATTTGAACATTAGTGTTGCCCATACTGCTGTACAGATCTACCCAACCACTCCGATGAGGCACCTGCACTCATACATGTAAAGAATATTTTAACAAATAAATACATAAAATGGACCAAATCCTCTTGCTGGCATAAATGGGTATCGCGCCAGTGTAGAGCTACGCTGACCTGAGCTAAGTACCTGTCCATAAATGACAACATGATGATGGTGGAAATGTATTCCTCTGCTTTCTCCATTGTAATTAATTTTATTGCCTTCTTTTTGGTATCTTTCTTTCTTTTTTGTCTCATTTTGATGTATTGAAGAGATATAAAGTATTGACCATTGCCCCTCATTGCTTAAAAAAATAACAACTTCTTGCGGTATTATGCGTCAGACATGTTAATGAAGACAGAAGCCTTTTGAATTGTATTCTGCAGTGAACCTATGTTTGTGAATCTCAGTGTATGTATCTATCCATCAGCCTCACATATATATGAGACTATCTCTACCACCTAGAATATATGCTCCCATGAACTCTGTCAGGAACTGCCAAAAATACAGTGAAAGACAATATTTAGATTTATAAAATATAAGCCGAGTTGTCTGTGCTTGTTCAGTTGGAGTGGCACAGGTCATTGGCAAAAAACCTGATCTTTTCAGCATGAAAATGTCATTTATTTGCAAAATAGAGTTTCACTTCAGGACAAGAGGGAAATCATAATATTGTTCTGTGGGCATGTTTGGATTCTTTGGCAATATCCATCTCTTGCCTGAAAGAAGACATTTTAAACAAGTATAATATATCAGGTTTCTAGGTAAGTGAAACTTACTTTTTCTGGTTTTGTGGTGTTTTGGTGTAAGTGTTTATAGTTCCAACTGATCCCCACCTCACTTAGGAATGTGGGAAACCCTTATGCATATTTAATGTTTGTAATGTAAAATGACACTTTGGGTACCTTTCATAACAGGGATGGTTCTCCCTCCTATGTAAAATATTGTTTTGGCATTTCATTATGTTACGTTTACTAAAGAATTAAATATATCCTGTAATGATCTTGGTTGCACAGAATAGTAATAATATGTACTGTGAAATACCAAACTAAATACAGAAGCAAATGTAAATTGGGATTCTGCTCTCATTTACATTGTTATTAACCCCATTTACTTCAGTTCAATTACTCCAGATTTACACTGGTGTAAATGAAAGCACAATACGGCCCTATTTCCGCATCTGATAACAGATTGTGACAATATGGGAGAATACATAAACTGTATTGTGCTTGGACAGAGAATTGGACTGAGGTCACAGAATAATGGAATAATGTATTTAAGCAGAGGAAGTTGGATCCCATACTTTCTGGTCCTTGAGATTGACCTGATCCCCTTTCTTCTGTTGCGGGGGAGTCCCCAGTTTGCATAAAAGCAGCATAGTTCTGTTTCTCCTTCGTAGGAGCCATATTGGGAACATGATTAAGGGAGGAAGTGTGGCTGGAATGCTGTTAATTTCAAGACCATTGAAGTGTTCATCTGCTGAAAACAGATGTAAGAAATGAAATAATGATTTCAGTCCAATTACTTTGAGGCTAAGTCTCCATATCATAACCCTTCCCTTCATTGCCATCATTAGTGACTGTATTGGCCGAACTGGCAGCAACACCTTGGACAGAAGAAACTAAGATATTGAACAATATCATCTGACACCTAGCGGTGGGCCCTCCAGAAAACAGATGAGGCATACTCAGAGGGATAGCATTACTGTTCTGAGATGAATAAAAATCTAAATTGCCGTTGGGCCTGGTTCTCCACAGCCTTGTACTTGATGCAGCCATTTCCAGTGGCAGAAGAGAGGTGTAAAACACTGCCACCCCAGAATGGTAATATTTTACACCTCGTGGACAGATGTGTAAATGGAGACACGGGCTTTAAGGAAGTGAAGAATCAACTTCTTCCCATAAAGGGAGCAAAGAAAACATGAACCAAAAGATCTTGTATTTACATCAGATAAAACCACTCATCATAGCGTCTTTCAAGGACTCAACTCTCACAGGTTAGCTATAGTCAAGGTATGATCACCAGGATCTTCACTTTTAATACAGAAAGGGAAGTGTTCCCTCCTGCTCCACAGGGTCCTAAAGCCCAGGTTCCAGCCAAAGCTGGGAGGTCTATAGAGCGAAGAAACAACCCCAGGAACTTGAGTCCAGTGCTTAATTTGTCTCAGGGCTCAAGGCTTGGCACTTCACAGCCCTTGCTACCTGTGGGCTTGCTGCACCAGTTATGAATGTAAAAAATTGCTGAAGCACTGCCTTGGTCAGCTGGCATGGGCCAGCCATAGGTTATGCTTTGCTGTCTAATCTACTGTAATGTCTCTTGATACTGGGCAGTGAAAGCTACACTCTCTTCTTACAGCAATCTTTTCCCTCACGTGTGCTTTCATCTGTCGGAAGCACCAGTTCTCTAGGGACAGAGATCATGCCTTCATGTGTGTTTGTGCTTTGCTTAAAGCAACGAGGCCTTGGTCTTGATTGGTGCTGCTATAATATAGATACTGAATACGCAGAGCCCTAGAAAAATAAAATGTAATGGCACATAATTAAGGTGTGACATCTATTGCTTTGTGGTATGTAGAGCAGTAAACTGCTGATGAGATGTTGTAGATACCAAATGAAGCTGAGTTGTTTAATCACTCTCATAGTCTACTACAAAGCAATTGAGAGAGTTATTGCTGTTTTATAACCAGTTCAAACTCAAAAAGAAGAAATGTTGTGCATCTTTTTCTTTCCTCTTGAGGGCTTGAAAGGGGATGGTGCTGGTTTTTTCTCTTATCATGCGCTAGAGCCTACACCTTGAGGGGGGGCTGGTTAAAAGGTGTGGGTGACTGTTGACCTATGTGGTCCATAAATCCTGTTCTTCCACACAGGTTACTGTCCTTATCCTTGTCCCTGTTTGACTCAGGGACAAGCAGCTTAGGCCAAAGATGGAATTCTGTAACACCATTCCTACATGGGAAAATTGGTTTGGGTTCCTCACTGGGCTTTTTAGTTCATGCTCCAGGATCACCACAAAACCGAGACCCCTTGGCAGGTGAGAACCGAGGGCTGCTGTGAGCTGGGTGGGATAGCACAAACAAGCTGTATGTGTGTGGGATGTGTTTGCAAGTGTGGATGGAGCTAGCTAGGTCCCTCTCACTTTCCATTGCACATTGCAAAACCGATGGTTGGCCTTGCAGAGATGGGGGCAGGTTTAAATAGTGATTCACAAATCAAGAACCAGTCATTTATTTACATGATCCTAGGAGTGCCTTGTGTGGAAAGGGAGTCAGGTGACTGGATGCAGTTTCCATTACCAAGCCCCCAAAGGAGACAGTACTCTAAATTAATGTACATCTGGTAAAATCAGTGCAGATTATAATATATTCTCAGTTCATGAGATTTTTAATTGATTGGCTACATATGACTAAAGGATCTGTTTCTGTCTCTAAATTTCCATTCCATGGTCAAGGGACCAGAAACTGATGTAGGCTAGCAGTAAATCATCATCTCCAGGAGGCACAGGAAGACTTATGCTTGAGAAATGTGAGAGACAATGCTCCGCAGCCCTTTGCAAGGTGCTGTTCACGAAGTCGGAAATTAGTCCCACATGGGAGGAAACAACAGAACAGAAAGTTGGTGCTTTGCCACTGAAGTGCTCAAAACCATGATACATGATTTGTGTGTATATGATGATGGGCATTAAGCACTGGCCAAAAAGAGGATGTTTTGACCCTCCCTCCAAATATAGTAGTAATATGCATACTCTTCACTGGAATTTGTATTGTAGAAATATGGGTATGGCTATATTGTAGAGATATAGGGCATTGAGCATTATAGCTATTGCAGGTTCAGGGTTAATACCTCACCACTACCTGCTGTATTATAGTTTTGTCCACATGTGAATAATTTTGGACTGCAGTTATATTGAGTTTGATATTACAAGGTTCCTGAAAGTGAGGCTGACTACAAAGATCCAAGCATTTTCTAGAGTTTTTTTATTCTCACCTCAAAAGTTTGTATGATCAGCAGGGCTTGACGAACGGCGGCGAAAGCCGCTCGCCAGCCCTGCACTGTGCATGCGCAAGACCTGCATTGTGCATGTGCGCGCCGCAAATGAACAGGGAGCCCGGCTGAAATCTACTCACCACGAGCGAGTAGATTCAATACTTTGTAGAGCCCTGATGATCATCAATGAAAATTTTGGCATATACAGGTTTTACCTACAAAATCCGGCACTCTCTGGTCCAGCAGGACCACAGATGCTCCTGGACCAGTGAGCTTGGGAGCCTAAGGGCAGGAGGGCCAACTGGGCTGGGAATCAGGGTCAGCAGCCTGGCTGGGGACAGCATGGGACCGGGGCCGGAGCCCTGCAGCCCGCCTCCAGCTGGGGTGTGGGGCTGAGGCTGGAGCCCCATGGCAGCGTAGAGTTGTAGTCCCCATGGCAAGCCCCATGAGCACAGGGCTGGGGCTGGAGCTCTGTGGCTTCTCCCAGTGGCGCAGGGCTGGATTGTGCGGAGCTGGGTTTGGAGCCCTGCAGCTTCCCCTGGCTGTCAAGGGCTGGGTCTGAGGCTGTGAGGGGCCAGGGTAAGAGCCCCAGTCCCATGGTTGCCCCAGCTGCAAGGGACCAGAGGTCCATGGCAAGAGGTGGAGTCTGTGCTGCCCAGTGAGTCAGCAAGCAGCCCAGCAAGGGTGAGGGTAGGGCAGGCAGGATTGGTTTCTTGCAGGGACAGCTTGCCAGCAGCAGCTGATAAGCTTGGGGGCTGGTGGCAGGAGCAAATTCTCTTGTTCGGAATTGGTCAGGTCTGGACAATGCTGGACCAGGGAACTCCAACTTGTATCGGATACTCTGACTAGTGAGAAACAGATGGGGTTTTTTGCGGGGGGGGGGGGGGGGGGGGGGGGGGGGGGGGGGTTGGTTCTGGAAAGAATTTATTTCCAGGAAACCCAGATTCTAACCTAGCAGTGTGCTGCAGAGCAGCTACTGTATGTCCAGACCAAAAGTGACACCTTGGACATGATAGATTTTCACTTCGTGAATCTCCACACTGCACCAAAAATTGTTTTCTTGTTCTGGAACTATCATAGAGTAGCTTAGTGAAGCTTTGATAGAAACACAGGAGAGCATAGTTCATTATCATTTAAATGAGGATTTCTAGTCATAATTATATCCTTAGTCATATTAAAGCATTTTTCACTGAACACACATCCCTTGTTTTAAGGGAACTCCCAAGTGCAAAATGTCAAGATCCACTTTTAATACCTGAAAACATCACGTGACAGTATGAGGAAGAAGTGTAAGATTTCAGAAATAAATGTCAGAGTCATTGCCATTGTACATGAACATATTCCAAAAAGGAAAAAAAAATCAAAGAAAAAATTCATTTTAGGTAGAACAGAAATCTTTGGTTTTGTTTTTTTAAACTTTTCAGCAAGTCAAAAAGTATGTTTCTTAAATTCATGTCGACTATTTAAAAAGGGTTTTGACTATTTCTAATAAAAATGAAAGAAATTTTGAAACAAAGTTGTTCAAACTCAAAATGAAATTTTTCAATTTTTCAATGTCAAAGCAATTGGTGCTAGCTTTTTCCTGGTTGGCTATTTTGTTTTTTACATGAATAATTTGGCAAAAATCAAAACAAATATATGAAATGTTTCACTGTAGCAGAATCTGCCTCTTTTTCTAAAAACTGAAGAAAAAATAACCATTTTTTTTTTTGCCCCAGTCTAGTAAGAAGCTCTGAGCTCACTACCTTGATTTGCTATGTAACTTTAGGCAGGTCTCTTTGCACCAGAACATTAGTTGGCTTAACCTGCATTGCTTTGCTGATTTCAGCTAAGTTATGCTGATTTTAAGGCCTGATTGGGGTGTAATCCCATACATGTAGGGTTGCCAGATACCTTCACAAAAAATTCCCAAACAGGCAGAGAAAAATTGGTTGAGCAAAAAAAAAAAAAAGAAAGAGGTCACTGCACCTTTAAATTACCGTGCTTCTCACTCCCCCCACCCTCGCAGATGCTGCCGGCCTTCCATCCAAGGAAAACAGAAAATACCGGACATTTTACATGTCTGGTGTTCTCTGTTTGCTTTTTTTTTTACTGGACAGAAGGCCAAAATACCAAACTATCTGGGCGAAAACTGGACACCTGGCAACCCTATCTCCATGCTTTAGTCTGCCAATCTGTATAATGAGTATAACAATATGTAACTACTTCACAAGGGCATTTTAAGTCTTAATTTATTAGTGAACATAAAGCTCCTATAGATTCTGGGGCAGGAGGTAGTACAATAATGGCTGGGATGCTTCTGCAAAGATCCAACAACAGTTTAAATAACATAACATAACATAACATATATGGAGAGAGATACCTATCTCATAGAGCTGGAAGGGACCTTGAGAGGTCATCAAGTCCAGTCCCCTGCCCTCATGGTAGGACCAAGTACCATTCCTGACAGATTTGCCCCAGATCCCTAAGTAGTCCTCTCAAGGACTGAACTCATACTTATGGGTTTAGCAGGCCAATGCTCAAACCACGGAGCTATCCCTCCCCAAAACTTGAAGATAAATTGTTCATTTCTCCCTCACCACTCCTACACTGACTATGCTGAGCTTCTGTAGGTAACAGTTTCAAACAGATTCGGTTCAGTTTCAAACCCCAGGACTAAAGTAAAGCCCTCCAGAAATGTAATAGTCACAAAAATATCATGGATTTTAATGGCTGCTTCCATGAATAAATCATGTGAAGCTCTCCATTCACTGAACCAGTTGCAGGCATTGTACAGCAAATATTAGTCTTCTGTCATTTATAATATTCACTTGTTGAACTAGCAAGGGATTAACTAGTAAGAAGAAACCTTATTATCACCCCCCCTTATGTCAGAAAAGTCAAGGTAATGTTTCCTAAGAAGAGAGGAAACCTCTGAAGTATTAGTCATCTTTCAAAAAGTAATTGGACTTATTCTTTCTGTTAAATTGAGAGAATTAATTTTCTCACAGAACTTGAAGAAGATAGGAGTTTTTTTAAACTCAAATTGTCATCAGTGGGACATGATGATTACTGCCAGAAAGTGCAAAAATGAACTAAGGTTTTCATATTCTTGGAGCAATTCATTGGTTCTTGGTATAGTCACAGAGAAATAAATAGCCATTTTTTTTCTTTCTAGTCCTGATTTGTGGAGCAGTTTATTTCCCCTTGCACAGTCTCTGAAAGTCAGGTTAAACTGTCAACATTATATACAATTTAAGAAAAAGCTAAGCAGATACCTGATCCATTTCTTACAAAAAAAACGATTTTTTGAAAAACATGATGGAGGAAGACTTTTTTCAAATAGGGGCCTTGCCACGTATAGGCAAAGAAAATTCATCAGACCATAACAAACTCCAATTCTGTTAACTCTGATTTCACAAAGCTCTGTATCCCGAAATGACGTTGTGCCAATTCTGTGCCACAGTTCTCACTCAGCTTTGACCAGAATTGAAAGTTTTAATCTTACTCTGTAAAAAATAATAAAATCAGTAGTTCATTGTTTTTCTATTTTATGTAGGATAACATTTCCCCTTTGTTATAACTCTGTCTTTGGAACTAAATGTTGTCTTCGACTGAATATTGCAAATACATTATGATATCACTCAATATATGTGGGGTCTGGAGGTATTCAGGTTGGCTGCAGCTGGCAGATTGAATTAGTGTGGTTTGTTTTTCTGAAAGATATTCCTCTAACAAGAACAGGGGATAAGATTAGGGGATTGGAAATTATCAAGATACAACAGTGTGAAGCGTCCTCACTCTAAAATGAAGAAATGAAACATCGATATTCAAAAGATGTAAAAACTGAGGCATCTAAGTGATGTTGTTAATAATTATAGTGACAAACAGGAGCAGTCAGCAGATGTGATACTCTTCAATAGTCATAGCAGCAACAACCTCAGTAATCACCAGGCTGGCGCTTTTATACAGTGTTCAGTAAATCTAAAAATGTGCAGGGTACACTGAGCAAGATTCCAATGAATTAGAGCGAATGTACCTATGAAAAGCAGTGTTTTGCATTTGCCCCTCTGCCTTGCAAGTGAGAAGCAGCTGACAGAACATAGATGGTTGTTGGACTTGAGAGAGAAGCTATCTGACATTCTCTCCCATTCCATAGAGATCCATACTAAATTAAGCCTGTCAAATTGTCAAAAGAAAAAAAAATCCCTAGCAAGACCAGCTCCAATAGCAATGAGGATGAAAGCACTAAATGTAATTTGCTAGGAGGCAGAGGATCAGGTTACTTTATTATTATGAATATTCAGATTACCACTAGATACTTGTGAAAACATCTGAGGATCCCAAAGTTCTCAACTAATATTAACCCACACATTTATTTACCTACTGACTGTTGCACATTTATTACACTTTTATTAACAATTATTAGTGATTTATTACTGCACATGTATTTAGCAATGTGTACTAGAAAGTGTGTTATTTACTCTTCACTATTTGTTATTTTCCTGTTTAAAATGTTTCAGTCATGGAGCAGCAACAATATATTGGGCCTTATTAGCGAGGATTTTAGTGGCACATAAACCTCATGTTGGTTCTCTGCACGAGGATGAATTTCCACTTATTCTTATTGCTAGAACCCTGTGTGGATACAAGATTTATATCTGCATCTGCATCTATGATAGGAAAAATGAGCTCGGATGAGGATACCTGAGGATATAAAGCAGATATCTGCGGATATGCAGGGCTCTACTTATTGCATTCCATCCTGAAGTCCCATCATTCCTCACTGAGTTAGGGTATGCTTACACTTGCACCCTAGTTCGAACTAGGGATGCAAATGTAGGTGACTGAAATTGCTAATGAAGCGGGGATTTAAATACTCCTCAGGAGTAACGTTAGTTCAAACCAAGGGGTTTGGTTTGAACTAACGCGTCCCGGCGTGCACTCTCACTTTCGAAAAAGCTGTTGAGCAGAGTAACGCGCCAGCGAGATCATGCTCATGAAGCACGGGATATTTAAATCCCCGCTTCATTAGCAATTTCGGTCGCCTACATTTGCATCCCTAGTTCGAACTAGGGTGCAAGTGTAGACGTACCCTTACAGTTGAGTGGTGGCATGTTGTTAAATTTTACTAAAAAGCACTGAAGCCCATACCCTTCTTTCTCATACACTGGTGTAAATCTGCAATAACCCCTCTAATGCCAAAGGTGATAATCTAGGTATTCACGAACAGATAAATGTAAGTCCCTGTGTTTGAAAAATAAAGCCACTGTACCCTAGTTTATTTGTGGCAAATCATAGGTGGTGTAAATTGCAGTCAAAAGCTCTGTTGCAGGGGTGGTGGAACCTTTTTTGGGTTGGGGGCCGCTGACCCACAGAAAAATCAGTCGGGGGCCACAGACAAGTGAGAAGCAATGGGAAAAAAACACAAACAAAAAACCCCCTCACTGGACGTGGCCCCCGACTGAGAAGGAGAGAGAGAAACTCCCCACGTTCGCCTCACGCACCAGAACCTAGGGATCCTGGGCTAGTAAATCTTGTGTGCTCCAGCCCTAAACTGATGGGGAGGGGGGCTGGAGCAGCAATGTGGGCTCCCCAATGCCGCCTGAGCCTCAGGGGCCAGATCCAGGCAAGCCGAGGGCTACATCTGGCCCCCGGGCCTTAGGTTTCCCACCCGTGGGCTAGAACTATGCTAATTTATATCACCTAAGAATGTAGTCCTATAAGTCTTGAGTTTTGAAGCTTTGCTTGGGGAAAGTTTCCCTCCTAATACTTCCTTGACAACTTTTTGAGCCTATATATTAGTTTGAAGAGTCTGCATTACACAGTACTCTAGATGTTCCTCCATGAGAGAGAAAGACAGTGCCAGGAGTTGTGCATCTAGAAACATTTTAAAAGCTTTTTCCCTAGCCAAAGTTAGTCAAGGAGCTTATCTTTGCTCATGGCGTTCACAATGTTCATTCAGAGCTCACCCCTTTCTTAGGTTGGATATCCCATTACCTTTCTCTTTATACTTTACACATCTGGTTTTCAGCTCAAAATTCAGTGGCTGTCATGAGAATTTATTTTTAAAGAGGGTTTTTAATATACATTTCCCTGGAAATGCCAAATAAAATCACAGAAGAAGCAAAGCATTGGTTTTATGCAAGGAAAGGGGTCAGGCTGCATGTTATTAGTGTTGGTAACCACATTTTGGTCTTGACTGATTTAATCCAGGTTGTTACATTGCCTTGGAAACAAAAGTTCTTGACTGTGACTAGTTGTCCAATTTTGTGGATTGTTCTTCTGTTGTCATTCAAATCGTACATCTTTCATATACTTTATATATGAAACCTGTATATAATGAATACAGTGAAACACTACTTACCGTCGCAGAGTTAGTAACTTTAAAAACAATGAACAGTCCTGTGGTACCTTAGAGTACATCTACACTACAGGATAAGGCCGAATTAAGATATGCAACTTCAGCTACGTTAATTGCGTAGCTGAAGTCGAAGTACCTTAACTCGACTTTTGGCGCTGTCCACACTGCAGGAAGTTGAAGGGAGAACACTTTCCCTTCAACTTCCCTTACTCCTGGTGGAAGCAGGACTACCAGCATTGACTGGAGCACCCCTCTCAGTTTGAATTGTCTGTATTCACTAGACCTGCTAATTCAAACCCTGGAAGATCGACAGTGGGAGCTTTGATCTTCTCTGTAGTGTAGACAAACTCTTAGAAACAAATTTATTAGGTCATGAGCTTTCATGGGTAAAACTCACTTTATCAGTGTAGATTGTGTCTTAGATTCTTTACATTCACTGAAAAGTGAAAACTAAAATTCTGGTTCTAGTTACCCTCATTATAGGAAAGCATCCCTATTACAGAAAAGCATTTGCATATCTAACACCCACTGAAGTCAGTGGGATGTAAGCAGATGTTTAAAATTAAACATCTGCTTATGTCCTTTCCTGAGTGAGGGCTACAGTGAGGGATTCGCTCTATGAAATGCAAATAACTTCCTTAGCAAAGGTTTCATTACATATACTAAGTAATCTGTATCTCCTCCAGGAAACAACTTGTTAGTTGTTTAGTTGCAGCAACTCTTCAGTTGTTAAACATAAAAGTAGAAATCTTTCTTTTGTAAACCTGTTGGACTTCAGTTCCTCCATAAAAATCAAAATACTAATGATTGAGTATAAACCTACTAGCACCCAAAGCTGTTTACTTGTAAGTTACTGTCCTTCTTTCTCTGCCGGTTTATAAGCAGTAATAAAAAAACTTCTAAGTGCCGTATTTGGTAGCTTTGACATTAATTTCGAGAAATAAGAAGAGCTATAACTTAAGTACACTCCTTGGTACCAGCATTATCAAACTTCCATTGCTAGGCACTTATCTTATCTCCTGGCAACAGTGAATTCTGTTCAGAACAATTTCTTTCCAAAATCTGCTTTTGTTAAAAAAGAGAAAATTAGCGTTATTTATTTTTCTAGCCCAAAGAGCTATTTTTCTTAATTATTTCCCACAGTGTATTAGTCATACAGTTTAAGGTCAAAAGGGACCTGGTAGCCCCGCTTCTTGTATATCACAGGACACCACTACTGCTGGACTCCTGGGCAAGGTGTGTGTGTGTAGGGGGAGGGTGCTGGCTTCACCCTCCTGGAAGGGGCGGGGCCTTAGGCAAACGGGGCTGTGCTGGAGCATAGCCTCCCTCCACTTGACCTTCAGTGACATGCCAATGCGATTTAAAGCACCCAGGGCTTTAGCTGCTTTTGTAGTTGTAGCAGCCAGAAATCCTGGACCCTTTTGAATCACCAGATCCTGAGAAAGTTGCCCTCTTTGACCCTCCCCCTCCCCTGTTGGAAGGCCTGGCTACACTAGACTCACAACCAAAGCACCGCAGCCCACAGGAGACTATACAACTGTGTGCCACAAAGATTAGGAGGGACCGACGTGCACTAATGTCCAGGGCCCCAGCACTGGCAGGGAAATGACTCCCTGAGAAAGACCCGAATAATCCCGGCAAGTGAGTACCCAGGCACTGCAGAGGAAGGTGGAAAATGCCCCATGTCACTGATCTGACAGAAAATTCCTTCCTGACCTCACATAGGGTGATTGGTTAGACTTGGAGCATGTGCACAAGAACCAGCCAGCCAAGCACCTGGGAGAGAGAATGCTTGGTGCCCCCCCAGAGCACTAGGCCTCCCCACCCAATAGCCTGTCTCAGTGAAGACCATTGTTGATGCTTCAGAAGAAGGAGATAAAAACAGAAAACAACTGATGGGAGGAAGGGAATAAAATCCCTTCCTGTTGCCTGCAAGTGACTGTCAGAAACTCTGAACCGTGAGTTTTTGGGAACATCACACACAAAGGGGATGTGAGCCCGAGGACTCCTGAGCCAAAAAGAAAGGGTGGAAGATAAACAGTCTTCTCCTACTTTGTATATATTTCTGTACAGTAGCAATTGTCTGGGGCACTGCTGAGTGCTTTGGAAAAAATGATTAGTGAAGTACCAGCGTGACCCACTTTTGATATTCTTTGGAGAATATAATTTAATATCCAGCATAAAAGCTTCGGGGTTCATGTTCTGGTTGTAGTTGTGGTAAATTACTACCTTGTTTGTAGAAAATGGAGAGAGGTGGTAAAGAAACAATGCAGCTCAAGTGTCTGTGAGGCGTTAACACGTCGGTTTACTTGATCAGAATTTAAGTATGGTAGAGTGTGTTTCTAGGAAAACATGTTTTGGAAGAAAGATTCTGAGACATTCATGTTGCCTAGCACTGACTTTTTTCATTGGTGACTACACCTCAATTGCTTTGTTAGGGACACGAGAAATAGCGAAGCAGGGGAGCATCCAAAGTGGCATATTGCTGAGATTTAGTTGTTATTCATATGTCCATTTGTATCATGGGAGGACCTAGAAGTCCTATCTAGTACTGGGCCTCATTGTGCCATGTGCAGCACCTATATATAATCCGAGACTGTCTCTGACCCAATCAGTTTACTGTTAGAAAAGAACAGGTGATCCAAAGATGGATGGGGTAGATGGGCTCTTTTATCGCAGATACTCGTTGTGCCTTGGACCACCCCCACAACTTTGGGGTCCGAGCGACCAACAGAATAACCACAGGATCAACTTTTATTTTCCTATGTGAAAACACTTACCAATTACATCACTCTTTCAGCTCTAATTTAGTAACATGAACACCCATATAATGCATAAACGTAATCATGGGATGAATATAATTACACCTGCCCCTGCTTACTGTTTACATCTTTTTTGTTAATGTCGGTAGTTTTCACACCACAAAAATCCTTGCACCAGTAACTTACGGTATGTAACCGTGAATGTGTATTTCAGAGTGAATGGGAACAGGTAAAAGGGTAAGGAGAATAGCACGGTTAACACTTAGAGCATTCACTGAAAGTTACATCCCTGCTACAGCTTCATGAGTATTTATCCCAAGCAAAAAGGAAAGGAGAAACCAAAGCATGTCTGTAAAACAATAGAAGCAGTGTCTGCCTGGGCCCAGGCCCGTTACCATGGTTGCAACTACCAAGACCCCTTATTTAACTCATACACACCCCAACATTTACAGTCCAAATAGACAATGAGGAGAGTAAGAGATGGTGTACAACAGTGTGGCAAACGATGTCCAAGGACCAGTGGCATAGCCACGAGTGGGCCTGAGTGGGCTGTGGCCCAGCCACTTAGCATCCAGGCCCATCTGAATCTGAGCAGGGGTATACTGCTGCCACAGCAGCCCAGGGTGTCCCTCAGGTGCCTGAAATCCAGGACAGAGCTATGTGCCCACCCTTCAGAAAGCTACACTTCGGCACCTTTGCCTTGCCGTTTTTTGAGCGGCAAGTCGGAGGGTACCTGCCACCGGGATGGCTAGGGGTGCCCGGCTGCAGGGAGCATATGCTGGCACACAGCAGTCACACACAATGAAGTGGTGAAGGACCGCACCGCAAACACACATTAGCGCCCCAGCTGTCCTGCTGCCCAACTCCCTCTGCCCAGTCGTACCATTCGGCTGGTAACTTGGAGGTGGGGGAAAGGATTATGCAGAGGTGGTGGGGACACATGGAGCGCGGAGCTTGGGCCCTGCCTCATGCAGTGTTAGCGGTTTGTGCTCAACTCAGTGAGGGGTAGCCAATGCATCTCCCTCTGCCACTTAGGGGAAATGGTTGGGCTCCCACTGGCAGTTGCTGTGAGGGGAGCGGGTTAGCAGGCACGCGGGGGAGCTGCTAGGCACGCAGGGGAGCTGCTGGGTTCCGTAATGTGCAGTGTCCTGTCTGGCCCCTGTGAGTATGGGGTGAAAAGGCATCATGGCTCCCCCCAGGAGAAGTGAACTGAGCCCAGTGGAGAAGCAGCAGCCGGCGGTGATTGCCCAACACCAACCATGCATGTCTCCAGCTCAGCTGGGGAAGCGAGGCTAGGAAGACGGAGTGGCCTCTGGGGAGAGGCTGAGCTAGTACAGTCTGTCATTGCCTGAAAGTCAGGGCCCACCCAAATTCCCACTCCTAGCTCTGCCACTGCCAAGGACAGAGGAATATAAATTAACAATCTCAAAAGCACCTTGTACCCCTGAAGGCTGAGGGGGCTTGGGGAATTATGGAAAGTTTATCCAGAGAGATGTAATGACTTTTTTAAAGGTTGCCCATGCAGCCTGAGACAGAGCTGAGAAATGGACTGTTATTTCCTGAACCCAGTCTAGCACCTTAACCATGCAGCTAACCTTTCTCAATGAGTAAGTCACTTCCTGGGCCCTTGCCTATAATAAAGCCATTTTTCTGATACTGCATGCCCTTCCCCCTTATTGCCCATAAATACCATGTAACTGAGATATAGCAGCAAGGAAGACCCTTTGTAGAAAAGCAATTGTATAACTCCTGTGTCTATTGATTACCCCATTTCTTTTTTTTTCCACCCAGTTATAACTTCTTAAGTGTTTTGTAAGTTAATCTTGTCAGTTTCTCACGCCAGCGAATTTAGTGACAGTGTTGGTAAGGTTATGCAGTTTTCAGTGAAGAAAAACTTTCTAGAGGTGGTGATAGCATGTTTAAAAAAACAGCTTTAGTGCCATGCATGCAGGTTGGCTGCATCCATTGCTAGAGCTTGCGTGTATAAAACTAAGTTATTAGTGCAGTTCAAGGTCAATTTTTCTTCCAAAGTATGTGATCTAATTTCATATTAAATAAAGGTATGCTGTGTCGGACTGATGTCTGACTGGAACATAGGAATTGTTACACTAGAACTGAGAGAAGTCATCTGGACCATCATCGTATCTCTGACACTTTATAAAATCTGTTGGTTCCGAGGAAGGTGCAAAAAAAGTGTATTAATCAGTTATGGCTTCCTTCTGGGAAAGTTAGAGAGAGGTTTATGTCCATGAGAGTATTTATAGCCCTTGCAAAACACTTGATGTCTTCTTGCTGCTATTGTTTAAATCCTTAGAATTCAAGTATGAATGTTTTCATTATGCACATAAATGGCTGTTTACTCTTTTTATCCTTCTAAACTGTTGGAGTGAAATCCAGGTGTCACTGAAGTGGATGAGATCAGGATTTATCCCTGAGCTTCAGTTATATCTGTGGCAATATGTTTCCCAGATGAACAGTGCATTGTGTGGAAAAGTAGCCATTGCTTTAATAAGGAATATAATTATTACTGTATGCAACTGCTTTGGTAATCCTGAAAACTTCTGCAGGATTTAACAGGGATCAAAGGTAAAGTTTATTAAAGATATATTATGTGAAACCTTATCCACGGAGGCTTCTTGATTTATACACATGGGGCCAAATATGGTCTCGGTTACCCTCCATTGAATGAGTTGAGTTATCTGGGAATTACATTAATGTAACCAAGATCAGAATTTGGCCCAGATAGACTCTTACTTCTGCAGTAAATAGTAACATAGTCACACTATATATTGAGGTTCCATTCATAAATAGTTTATAAAAGGCTAATAAATAAGTAGATGTTGCAATAATTGGTTAATCAATTGTGATTGATTGTTGTACAGTCAAAGTCAATAGGTTGCTTATAACAATGACTTCTACATGCTTATAATCATCTATAACACTACTTCCTAATCATGTCTGTAATGTGCTTCTAAAATCTATTACTCATTTATAAATCATTTATAAATGAGTCCTTAATATAAAGTGTGACCAGAGACGCTACCTTTGATTTCTTCTCTTAAAAATTAGTCAGTCTGGGGCATTAGGGACTGCTGGTGCACATTGATACAGGATGGAAATCCACCACGGAGCAGCTAGGCATTGAGCAGAATTTGGTCACTTGAGGCCCAATCCAAAGCCCATGGAAGAAGTGGGCTGTGCCCACAAAAGCTCATGATACCATCTACATGTTTTGTTAATCTATAAAGTGCTTCCAGACCATTTGCTTGCTGTTTTTTTTCATGGAAGTCAATGGGAGTCTTTCTGATGACTACAATGGAGCTGAGACCAGGTTGTCGGATTCTAGGTCACTTGGAAATGTCATAGGCATCTTTTTTATGTTCATGTAGGTACATTCCCTGCCGTAGCAATAGCCTCTATGTCCAGTGTGCTTTGAACCATACATATGTTTCCACTCTTAGCCAGAATAGTTTATATTAGTGGCATTTTTGATGAAGTAAAAACTTTGATGTTCTATGATCAAGTTTTCAGGGCAAGACAGTTGTATGGGTTGTTTTCTTTTTCCTGGTGTTGCCCACATTATGCGGTCTTATGCCAGATGTGGATCTGGTCTTATATCACTACAGTGTTAGAACATAAGAACGGCAATACTGGGTCAGACCACAGGTCCATCTAACCCCATATCCTGTCTTCCAACAGTGGCCAATGCCAGATGCCCCAGAGGAAATGAACAGAAACAGGTAATCATCAAATGATCCCTCTCCTGTCATCCATTTCTAGCCCCTGAAAAACAGAGGCTAGTGACACTACTCCTCATTCCTACTCATTTTGGCTAATAAGTATTAACCTAACCTCCATGAATTTATCTAGTTCTTTTTTTTGAACGCTGTTGAAGTCTTGGTCTTCACAACCTCCTCTGGCAAGGAGTTCCACAGGTTGACTGTGCTGCATGAAGAAAAGTGTCCATTTGTTGGTTTTAAACCTGCTATCTATTAATTTCATTTGGTGACCCCTAGTTCTTATGTTATGGGAGCCTCATATAAATGTGACTGAAACAAGAGTATTATTTATTACTACAATTAATAAAATCAGATTGTGAAAATTAAGGCATAGTCTTGAAACTCCTGTGATTTGAAAATACTGTATGTATGTAGACTACAGTAGATTATAATATAATACAGGTTGAATCTCTGAAAATTAATATTCTCTGGTCTGGCAATATCTGTCATCTGGCAAGACCATGAATGCTCCTGGACCAGAGAGCCCAGGAGCCTAATGATAGGAGGGTCAGCAGCCCAGCTGGGTGCAGCGGGGCCAGAGAACCCCAGTAGTAGAATGCAATACAACAAAACGTGTGTGTATTTGTATACTATAAGAGGGAGCTGAACCATATTGGTTTTGAGTGAATTTATATTATGAAAGATCAATCCATAGAGAGTCCCATGTATCATTTTAAAACAGAGCTGCTAGGAAGAGTGTGAATTGTGCATCTATTTATGTTTTAATTCCTGAGCGATGATTATTTTCCTGCTCTTGGTAGTATCCCATTTCACAACTCCTAGCACGCTTACACATTGACAGATGAAACGGTGTCATGTTTTGTCACCTGCTCCATAAATCATATGTCACATCAGAAGCCCTAATGCATTGTGTGTCAAGTAGCCAAAGCCATTAAAGTCCTATCTGCTCTCACTATTGATCTGCCATCCTTGGAAACACTTTGATCCCCTTGATTAAAAAAAATGTTGCCAGCCATACCTCTGAGCAGTTTGATAAATCCCTGGTTTTGATTTAAATTGAGAAATGGCAGCAGGACATGAATTTTACAAGGCCCTGACAAAAAGTGCTGACTTCTCCTTGTAAGGTGAATTAGCTAATTGATTAAGTCCAGTCAGTCAGTAAAAAGCAGATGAAAGGGCAAGTTAGGCCTCTTCTTCTGTCTCTCTAGTACACACACTAGAGAGCTACTCAGGACCAAGAACAATGATGAACTGCTGGAGTCAGAACTGCTGCATAGCTGGATTCCAGTTTATAACTGTATTTATAGGGCACTCTGCCCTTCCCCCTTCTTTGGAGGGGTTTCAGATTTCCGTCACGACGCAATGACCCTGTTGAATAGGCCATATGAGACGCAACTCTCAGAAGCTTATACCCCAATATATTGGTTAGTCTTTAAGATTCCAGAGGACTCCTTGTTTTTGCTGCAATAGGCTAACACAGCTACTTCTCTGAAACATAAGCTGTGGTGCAACATATTACAAAGGAAGAAAAGAGAACCTTGGAGTGTTATTACTCAAACTGTAGCTTTTCAGGGGCCTGCCTTCATTCTTCGCCATACTTTCTTGGATTTTCAGGATTGGTATAAGAGTTGCTGCCAAAAATTATCAATCATAGTGCCAAATCTTTGGCAGTGAAGTCCAATCGACTTCAATGGAGCAATTCTAATTTCAACCAGCTGAAGATCTGGCCCACTATATAGCCCCTTGGATTGCAATACTCAGTAAAATTATAAACATACATTACTGGAATGCAGTCACCTGTCCAGACAAGTACAGCATAAGTGCATTTGGATGGACTGACAACAGTAGCAGATGAAGCTATGGTGGCCAATGATGCTTCTTATGTGAAGTGGCATGTGGGATATTTAGGAATGGACTCTGCTATTCTTACCTGCACTGTGACTCGTTGACTTTAATGGGATTGCTTGTAGAGAATCAGGACTGTAGGAACAGAGACTCTGGTCTAGATTTTCCAAACTGACTAGTAATTGCTGGTGCCTTCATTTTTGAGAGCCCAACTTAAGACACTTTTACAGTGATTTTCAGGGGGTGGATTCCCCCATACTGTGGAACCTCCTTTTCTTCTTCAAGGAGTGTCCCTGTGGGTGCTCCACCTTAGGTGTTTTGGCGCCGCAGCGTGCCTGGCCAGAAGATTTTACTAGCAGTGGCTTTCACAGCTAGCTTGCACGTGTGCAGAAGTGCTACAAGCGCTAGGTGGCTAATGCGCATGCGCGAGATACGATCACCTCAGTTCCTTCTCTGCCACCGGCGTTGTTGGTTGGAACCTGCAGTGCGCTCGGCAGACTTCTCCTCAGAGAGATAGCTAGTCTTTTTTATTATATTTTTATTATACTTTTACAATCCTTCCAAAAAAAAAAAAAGACGACGACCGGAGACAGGCGTGGATTCCGCGCCCTGTGCTTCCCCTCAGGGGAATCCTCTCTCCTGCGCTGAGGAGTTTCTTTCCCTCAGCTTCAGCTCCAGCCTCCTCACATAAGGCTAAGAGATATTTTTTTCCACAGGTTTAAATTTTTTTTCTTAATCTTTTTCGCAGCATTTTCCCAAGCGGGGGCTATGTTTTAAACACTGTTTCTCCTCACAGACTGCCAATCACACTGCCAGACTAGCACTCTCAGTGCATACATTGTCTGGACAATTACAGCGAAGTTTACTGCCATCAGTGAAAATTGGCAGCTGGGGCCAGGAGAGCCGGAGGGTTTTCAGCTCAGCCTGATCTCTCTCAAACGCTCCCTCAGACCAGCGTCAGACCCTGGTCACCCCGCATCCCCACTATTACTATCACCAGTAGCGATGTCGCAGCTAAGCAGCACAGAGCCTACAACAGCATCGTCAGTCCCACCGGCACCAACCAGTGCTGTACATAAGGGCAGCGCAGGGACCAGAGAGCTGTTACCACCCCCCAGCACGTGCGCCATCCCCTATTCTTTACCACCTGTGCCTCCTTTTTGCCCTTATACATCCACGGATGACTCTAGGATCTCTTCAGTACCCACGGCATCATTGTTTGGCACTGATTCCTCCCCCCATTTCGAGGGGTTTTCCATGTCTCTGCCTGGCACTTCCATACCTCCGTTATCTGGTGAGGAGGATCAGGCTTCTAGCATGACCTCAACTCCTCCCAGACACTCTACGCAGAGGTGCAAACTCCCTCGCTCACAACCTTACCTTACCACACTGGCAACCTGCGCATTGGCTACCACCACCTATGCCAGTGCCCCCCACGTGGCCCTACTGGGACCCCTGAGCACCTTACAGGACTCAGCACCAACAGCATCACCATGGTGCTCAGCTTCGCTCCAGGCCTACATCCACTGTGTCCCTTGACGCCTCAAGGCACCAGACAGACTTCGATCAGCCACTAAGTGAGGAGGAATCCACTACTTCCTCTCCCCCACTTACACAGATATCTCCTCCCTCCCCAGGGGACACACTCATGTCTCCACAAGCCCTATCCAGGGACGATTTCAAGGCTTTCCAAGACCTTTTCAAGAGGGTAGCTGAGGTCCTCGAGGTCTCGTTAACCACACTGCCAGAGACCCAGCATAAACTTACAAGCATCCTCCATACTCTCCTTCCACGAGGCTCGCTCTCCCCATGGTCCCAGCCAAGCAACTTTGGCAAACACCCTCCACCATTCACCCAGTGGGCAAGAAGGTGGATAGGAAATACTCCTCAGGGTGCTGAGTTTTTATTCTCCCCTAACTGCATAGTAATTGAGGCAGTGAATCAGAGGATCACCAAATCCACCCCTCCTGATAAGGAGTGGAAACGTCTGGACATAATGGGCAGATGGTTATACTCCTCTGCCTCCCTATAGTTACATATCGCTAATTACACTGTGATGCTGACAAAATGCACTCATCATATATGTGAGCAAATCGCAGATTTTATTCAATTCCTCCCAGAGGAAAAAATAGAACAAATGAGAGCTAACGCCAACAAGGGTCTCTTGATCGCCAGAACAGCTCTCCAAGCTGCTTTGGATGCTGCTGACAAAGCTTCACGAGCCCTTGCCATCTCTGTTGTGATGAGAAGAGCTTTCTGGAGCCACCTCTCTGGTTTCCCAAAGGAGGTCCAGACGAAGGTGGAAGACCTTCCGTTCAAGGGCCTGATGCTCTTCGCTGATGGCACAGATGCTTCTTTACACTCCCTCAAAGACTCCAGGGGCACACTTAAAACTCTGGGCATCTGGGCTCCTGCACCAAAACACAAACAAAACAAACCTTACATTCAGAGATACAGACCTTCCCTCTTCAGTCATTGTCAAAGACAATACGACCCTAGAAAGCACCAGCGTCAGGGAAGAAGGCGACAGCCAGCCGACCAATGCAATCCATCTCAGTCCCCTAACTCTAGGCAAATATTTTGAAGGTTTGGTCAACAGCCATAAGATTCGTCTTAAGAACATAAGAACATAAGAATGGCCATACTGGGTCAGACCAAAGGTCCATCGAGCCCAGCATCCCATCTGCCGACGGTGGCCAATGCCAGGTGCCCCAGAGAAGGAGAACAGAAGACAATGATCAAGTGATTTATCTCCTGCCATCCATCTCCTGCCCTTGTTATGAAGGCTAGGGCACCATACTTTATCCCTGGCTAATAGCCATTTATGGACCTAACCTGCAAAAATTTATCAAGCTCTTTTTTAAACCCTAATAGAGTCCTGGCCTTCACAGCCTCCTCGGGCAAGGAGTTCCACAGGTTGACTGTGCGCTGTGTGAAGAAAAATTTCCTTTTATTAGTTTTGAACCTACTACCCATCAATTTCATTTGGTGTCCCCTAGTTCTTGTATTATGGGAAAAGGTAAATAATTTTTCTATAATCACTTTCTCCACACCATTCATGATTTTATATACCTCTATCATATCGCCCCTCAATCGCCTTTTTTCCAAACTGAAAAGTCCCAGTCTCTCTAGCCTCTCCCCATATGGGACCCTTTCCAAGCCCCTAATCATCTTAGTCGCCCTTTTCTGAACCTTTTCTAATGCCAATATATCTTCCCTCACCCGAGCCTCCTATCACCCTATTATCCAACTACAGATTAGCACCGTTTTACCATCAGTGGTGCCTCATAACAACAGACAAATGGGTTCTGGACATGGTAAACTTCGGGTACTGCATCCCCTTCCTATCTCCTCCCAAAACCCACCCACCCATCCTGTCCCTCTTCAGGGACCCATCTCATGGCTATTCTATGTCAAGAGATCAACCACTTGCTCCATATCAATACAGTGGAAAGAGTCCCACAACAATATCTAAATACCAGCTTCTACTCCCTATATTTTCTCACAGAGAAGAAGTCAGAGAGCTGGAGACCCATTCTCTATCTCAGAGCTCTCAATAGATATGTCCTGTACCAATGCTTCAAGATGGTTACCCTCTCCACCATCACACCCTCCCTCAACAAAGACAACTGGCTGGCAACTCTCGACCTCCAAGACGTGTACTTCCATGTGCCCATACACCCTGCGCACAGGAGGTACCTAAGATTCACAGCAGAGGGACAACATTTCCAGGACACGGTACTACCTTTTGGGCTATCCATGGCACCGAGGATCTTTCCCAAGGTCTTGGCAGTTGTAGCGGCCCCACAGAGCCTGCCTCAAGTATTTCGGTGAAGCTCATCTATCTGAGGCCTGTAAGCAAAGGCTTCAAGCCACGCACTAAATGAGAGAGGGAGTTCTGTCTTAAGATCATCTTAATGGAGATTGCACTGTGTCTGGTACAGGTGTCACCTAATGGATCCTCCCAATATAGTGTTCTTCAAGGATAAAGTCAGATTATGCCCCCACCCAGCATTCCTTTCAAAGGTGGTTTCTCATTTCTATGTCTCCCAGGACATTTTCCTCCCAGTATTTTATCCTAAGCTCCATGCCTTGGACAAAGGACAGGCACTACACACACTAGATGTCAGGAGAGCTTTGGCGTTTTATTTAGACAGGACAAGGTCCTTCCACAAATCCCACCCCCAGGATAGCGGAATGGTTGAAAGGGCAGCCAGTTTCCACACAGAGGATCTCTTTGTGGATCACTTCCTGTATTAAAGAGCGCTATGAGTTGGCCGGGGTGTCACCTCCGCCCCTTACAGCCCACTCCACTAGGGCTCAGGCCTCCTCTACGGCCTTCGTAGCTCAGGTCTCTATCCTGGACATTTGCAGAGTGATCATGTGATCTTCTATCCACACCTTTGCCAAACATTATGCTCTGGCTCATCAAGCTAGGGAGGATGCAGCCCTGGGTAGGTTGCCCTATGCTCAGCTGAAGGTTTGAACTCTGACCCGGCCTCCTAGAGTTTCTGCTTTGGCGTCACCTACATGGAACGGACATGAGCAATCACTCGAAGAAGAAAAACCAGTTACTGACTTTCATAACTGTTGTTCTTCGAGATGTGTTGCTCATGTTCATTCCAAATCCTGCTCGCCTCCCCTTCTTGGGAGTGGTCTGGTAAGAAGGAACCAAGGGGGGTGGAGGACCAGCAAGGGTATGTATTGGCTGATATATTGGCACCACTCCAGGGGGCTCCCCTGATGGCCCAACAGGTACTGCTAAAGGAAAATCTTCTGACGATGTGTGCGTGCAGCACACACACACTTACGTGGAATGGACATGAGCAACACATCTCGAAGAACAACAGTTATGAAAGTAAGTAACCGTTTTATCTGCAGTAGGTAAGACCTGACAGACTTCCTACTTGGCTTTTAGACCTTAAATAAAGAGAAAGGAGTCCCTTTGTTTTGAGCACATGGGTTTTGTGTAGGTCAGTTAGGTACAGTTGGGGATTGTGTAGAACCATGCTGGCCCTGAGAGTGCCATGGAAAAGCTTTTGCTTCCCGGAGGCATGGTGTCTCCTGGATCTCCCAGCATGCTCCACAGAATGAATCACGCTCTCCTTTGCATGCTAGGCAGATCCAATGGCCATTATAGAGGGAAGGCGGGGACATATCCCTGTCTCCTTTGGAGTTCCATGTGTGCCTAGGGGAGCAATGAAAGAGCAGTCCCTACCTGTTCCTACATGTGGGACTGCAATTCTACTCAGCCTTTAGGCAGACCATGCAATGGGATGGTAGGGAAGTTCTTGGATCCCTGTCTCATGGCCTAGATATCCATATATTGCGGGCAAGGCAGAACCTAGCCCTTAATATTCATTTTCTGTTCTTAGATTTATTAAAAGTGCCTATCCGAGTTGTAAATGCCCACACACTTCACATGGTATTTATCGCTCCTCCTTTGATCAGTGCATAATGAACAGGACTTGGCCTAGCTGGTGTAATTTAGTGTCCTCAGTAGCCTGCTCACTCAATCTGCTTGATGCTTTTGTGGATGGCGATAGACCTTAAGTTGAAATAGCTGCTGTCTCAACGTTTTCAGTCATGGGTGGTGCCCATGTCTCATATGGTGTCATTCCTCATATGGTGGGCCAAAGGAGATCTTTACACTCGCATGCAAAGCTGTGAGAAACTCATTTTTAATCAGTGGAACACAGCACTGTCTGCATGGAGGATCGTTATTTAAAGACTGTTTCTGAGTGTAATCAAAAGCTGCTATCATAAAACTAACAAAAATGTATGAATGGGTTGACAAGGACACTGCCAGCTCACTGATGAAAAAGGGGTTAAACTCGGCTCAGCTTCCTTCTCCTGTAGCATGGGCATTTAGGAGGAGGATGTGCGGTTGGCTGTGCGAAAGATGAAGGGAAGAGAATGCTTTCAGTAGGTCAGACTCCATGCTCAGGATCATAGAACTGAGCTCAAGCCCAAGTGGTGTTTCCTTTTTTTCCTGCTGTAAATACACACTGATTCCTTGATAGAAATATTATCCTTGATGAAAAGTTGGAAACTGGTTCTTTTTCTCTGCTGAGTCATTCCACCAGCTCACACTATGAGACAATGTCCTACACTCCATTAATATTCATGGCATAGGAACAGACTGTAAGGCCTGAAAAGATCATTTGCTTCTGTATTAGGAAGAAAACACTATTGGACATGGGGAACTGAAATGTAAGTCAACAGTTATGTTCTTCTTGTCCTTAGTAATAAATTGTACCTTGCTGGTTATTTTTTTGAATGTAGCTTTTCCCATTTGTACTTCCATCTGTGTGGTGTTTGATTTTTTAAAATTGATTTCACTTCCGCTGCTTTCATTTTTTGGTTACTTTTTTGGATCACGCACCCACTGCTTCATCCTAACCTGACTTTTTTCCATAGGAATTGTTCAACAAGGACATTAATACTAATGATGGGCTGGCAGTAGCAAGATTATAATTGAAATCTGTTGCAATCTTCTAGATTGTCCCTGCAATGCTTCATTCCCACCTTCCAATCTCTGAAACAAATAGGGCTCCTACAGACAACAGACTTCTTCACTAAATCCCAATTACTCTCAGAGCAATTCCATCCTGTGCACTGAATGAATAGATTGCCTCATAATGCTTATACAGAAGGGGGTGATTTAAGGTTATATGGGCAATATTCAATATGACATTTCCTAATTTAAGAGGGCTTGACTTTGCAAAGCTTTAATCCTTTTTCATTCTTAACTTTGCATTTCCTAATATTTGAGTGGTTTCATTTACTAAGGATACAAGAAGTAATTTTTGTTTGTGATTTATGCTTAAGTCCCATAAAGGAAGCACTAGACATGCTGGGTATTGATTTGTAAGGTCAGTTTTCTTACAGAGCCAAGCATTTTATTATCACTGGAATTTTGTTGCGGCATTGGGAAAAGTGGATAGTATCAATAGTGCTCAATAAATAATACTTCTTCACCAAGAGTACTTAAAGCAAAAAGATTTGCTCTTTTTGTTAATTCATGAATATTTCAACAATTCAAAACCAGAAAATAGTGTAAAATGGCTGTTAAGGAGACATCAATATTCAATCAATGGCATTATTGACCCAGCAAGTAATTTGCTTTTATTATCAAAGTGGTCCTGAACCTAGTCTATGCATCTCCAGGCTCTACAGGTGGGGCTTGCTAGAAAATAAGTATTTTTATTGATAATTTTCTAAGGAAGTGAATCTCATTAATTTTCTTCAAAAATCAATTTTAAAAAAGTTGTTTCAATGAAATCAAACAAAAATAGTTTTATTTTGACTAAAAAAAATTGTAGTTTCTCTTTTTTCACTCTTTCTCTCCCTTTTTTTCCTCTATGAAAAAGGAAGGTGGAGTATGAAATAAGAGAAAAAGGAGAGAGAGAAGAAAACACAACCCCCTGAATCTTTATAATTTTGCATAAAAAGGAATGACAAAATTGATTAAAACATAAGATAGAAAACCCATTTGTTAGACTCTCTGAGGTCTCAGTTCCTCAGCCATTACCACTCTTAGGAAGAGTCCCACATTTCTCTCCTTCCCACTGGGATTTTTCCAGGCTATATGGTTTTCAAGGCTTATGTTGTGTTAGTCCCAGAGAACTATTTATCACCCTCCTTTTTACAGAAAATGTTTACATACTTGAAGACTGCTATTGTGATCCCCCTCTATTGTATCTTTTGCAAACTAAGCAAACCCATGTTTTTAATCTTTCCTCATAGGTCAAATTTTTCAGACCTTTAGTCATTTTTATTGTGTTCCTCCCAGTTTGTCCACACTTTTTTCCAAAGTGCAGCACCTGGAACTGTACAAATAATTCAGTTGAGCCTTTGTCAATGCAGAGTGGAAGAATTACTTCTGTCTTGCTTATAACATTCCTGCTAATACATCCTAGAATGATAACCTTTTTGGCAACAATATTACATTGTTGACTTATATTTAGTTTGTGATCCACTGTGACCCACAGACCTCTTTCCACAGTGCTTTTTCCAGGTCAAGTTGTTTCCCATTTTGTATGTGTGCAATTGATGATTCTTTCCTAAGTGTAATATTTTGGATTTGTTCTTTTTGAATTTCATCTTATTTATTTCAGACCATTCCTCCACTTTGTCAAGATAATTTTGAATTCTAATCCTGTCCTCCAAAGTGTTTACAACCAGTGTTCCCTCTAATTTTTTCTATTTCTGAGTGGAATGAATTTTCTTATGTGCACCAATGTGGAGGGGATGTCTGACACATTCCTTTCATATTCGTGCAGATAAAAAAATCACGTGGCAGGAGTCGGGCTAAGGGGTTCTGAGTGTGGCGGTGGGTCAGGGCTAGAACAGAGGGTTGAGGTGCATTGGCTCTTTCTGTTGTGCTGCTGGGATTTGCATTTGGACTAGTACTGTTATTAAATGTTCTTGAGAAGGGGGTAAACAGCGAGGTGGCAAAATTTGCAGATACTACAAAATTCCTCAAAATAGTTAAGTCCAAAGCTGACTGCAAAGAGTTACAGAGGGATCTCACCAAACTGGGTGATTGGGCAACACAAGGGCAGATGGAATTCAGTGTTGATAAATGCAAAGTAATGCACATGGGAAAATATAATCTCAACTCTACATACAAAAATGAAGGGGTCTAAATTAGGTGATACCACTCAAGAAAGAGATCTTGGAATCATTGCGGATAGCTCTCTGAAAATGTCTGCTCAATGTACAGTAGCAGTCTAAAAGCTAAAAAACTAACAGAATATTGGGAATCATAGGGAAAGAAAGAAATAAGACAGAAAATATACTGCCTCTATATAAAGTCATGGTATGCTCACACCTTGAATACTGTATGCAGATCTGGTCACATCATCTAAAAAAAGATATGCTGGATTTGGAAAAGGTACCGAAAGGGCAACAGAAAGGATTAGGGGGTAAGGAACAGCTTCCATATGAGGAGAGATTAACAAGACTGGGAAGCCCCTAGTGTATATTAAAATTTCAAGGCTAACCACTGTCCCTTATGTGACTTGTCAAAAGATGTCAGAATATGCTGAATGATTATTTAATTTTCTTTCTTTTAAATAGGAATTAGATACAGTGCTTCTGTCAGCTAATAGCTAAGTAATTTCCCCCCAAAACTAAAGTTTTTAAGTGCTGCGCATCTCCTGGAAAGAGGTGATGTGTGTGGAGGAGGGTGGATGGGGGCAGTCCCCCCCATTTGTTGCTTGGCTTGTCCTGAGCATGCTCAGTAACACTGCTGAAGCTGCTGTCCTCATTCTGCCCCCTCCCATGCTCTCACTCTTCCCCCGGCTCCATCATGGTATGCACAGGTCCCCCCCTCTCTCCACCAAAATCTGAGATGGTGCCCCTAGTGGCTGGTCTTTAAATCAGTGCATGGTGGGGAGTATGCAAGGAGTCTTCCCCTCCACTCACTTACACAATCCATAGTAAAGGCCAGCCACTATTGTGATTCCTGTGATAAAGGGAGTTCGTGGATTCTGCTCTCCAGACAACCCTCAAGTGGTCACCCAGTGCCACAAAGGGTACTTCTAAACTACATGCCTTTTTTGGTAAAGGAATGTAAATTAGGCACGTCGATATTGCAAATGAAGCCGGGATTTAAATATCCCGTGCTTCATTTGCATAATGGCAGCTGCCGCTTTTTTTCAAAATGGCGCTTTTTCGAAACCTTCCCCCCCCCCCGGCAGTTTAGATAAGGATCTTTAGAAAATAAAACTGTTTTTCAAAAGATCCAGTAAGCCTCATTTTTTGAGGAGTACAGGATCTTTCGAAAAAGGGTTTTATTTTCGAAAGATTCCCATCTAACCTGCCTTTTTTTTTAAAAGCCCCATTTAGAAAAAAAGTGGCAGACGCTCCCATTATGCAAATGAAGCACGGGATATTTAAATCCCGGCTTCATTTGCAATATCAATGTGCCTAATTTACATCCCTTTACCTAAAAAGGGATGTAGTCTAGACACAGCCAAAGGGGCCTGGAGCCCATGACCTTGACCTGGCTCTGCAGCAACCCATGGAAAACACTGGGCATTTTGGGAGGAGAAAGTCCTGTCGTCACAAGGGATGGCACAACTCATCTTGACAAAGGATGACGTAACACCTGTTTTGTGCATAAGGGATCTTGGGACAGGATTTTTGTCTGCCAGGGCATCCCTTGCGTCAGGCTGTCTACACCACCCACAATGCAGGACTGTGCCTTTAAAACTATAATCTCTCTCCATTTCAGCAACTAGGCACTTTACAATCAATGCTTAGTTTGCATTTTTGCAAATGTGACTGAGCATCAGGTTCAGAATCATCTGCAGAGACCACTAACGAGTTAGAATCAGGGAGTCAAAAATTACTCCCAAGCTGCAGGATATCCCAGTTAGCAAACATAGCTGACTGTACTCATTTATTTCATCAGCACCACTTTGCATAAGCATGATAAATGACACAATATATTCCTTGCAAAAAAACAACGCTTAGTACAACCTGAAAGTTGAGAAATGAAGCATTCACTGTTTTTTAAAAAATCAGATAAAAGTGACTGTTCGGCTTTATCTGGGCTTCTATGTGCTTTTCTCTTATGAGAGAGTTCATGTTTAGATCATTATTAATTCTTTGTCAAATGCGGCAATATATTACATAGTAACTAAATGTAAATCTTTACCGTACATTATGATATATAGATTAGCAGATTCCAAACCCTGAAGGGACTATGTAATCTGATTTCCTATGTAGCACAAGCTGTAGAGCTTGATCAGAATAATTCTTGTTCAAAGTAGGCTATATCTTTGTGGGACAAACACTGTATAGTGATTAAAAAATTGCCAGTGCTATGATGGAAAATCCATCGCAACCATTAGTTAAAGTGTTCAAATGGTTAATTACTCTCACTGTTAATAATTTATTTAATATTTCCAGCTATAAAAATTATTCCCATTGCCATATGAAGTGACTCTGTGCAAATTTTAAATGAATTTCCCCTGCTGCAAGACATGATATGGACAGAATTATGAACAACGATCACTAGAAGACCAGGCCCGAGAACTCAGGGTCATTAGGCTTACAGTTTAGTTCAGCTTCTCTTGGCTCTCACAGACATCTGTACTCCTTTCAGGGGTCCGATTTGTCTTACGTACCCCCAAGTTACACCTCCTTTAAAATCTACAACTATAACTGAGAGGCCCTGAGACAGGGACAGTGAAGTCCGCTCCACAGCCTTAGGCAGTCTGGGCGATGGGAGCTGTTAGCAGCTGGCTGCTGGCTGAGAGGAGCATGAGGTGTGTGGGCAGGAGGCAGAGAGAAGCTGGGCTGCTAGCAGCAGAAAGCCGTTGGGGGAAGAGAGGAACCAGGCAGCAGAGGTGATACTGGGCCATACTTAGGCATACATGAACCATTTAATTTTCTTCCAGGTAGGGTCAGAAATTAGGATGCCCCCAAAAATGTCTTTGTTGTGCAAGTGAAGTGGTAAGTGGAGTCTTAATGTGGCTCTACAGCATGGTGTTACATTTAATTCCTCTCCCTCCTGCCTTTAGACTCCCTAAATCATGACTTTTTGTATGAACTCTGAAAGGATTCAAAGACCAAGTGTGTGCAGCTGCATGCAGTATAAGTCTGTGGAGTGGCTAATATGTGGTGGCTGCAGCTGCTGACAATCCTCAGTCGGTAATGCTACAGAAAAGAGTTTTCACTTCAATTTCACTGTATTTTGTTTGATAGAAAATCCCCTTCAGGTTCCACCTGTCTCAGGGCCTGTTCCCTCTTTTCATAGCAGATTTCATGGCTAAAGTCAGACAGCACAACCGCCCCCGAGTGTTCTAGGTGGTAGTTCTTAAGCACGCCTTTGGAGTCTGATAAACCAATTCAGAGCATCAGATCACTGTCCCCTGCCCTTCCATGCCCCCCATTTCGAGCCTGGGTGATCAGCGTTTTCTGGAGACTCTTGTCCAGGAATTCCCGCTGGGTGCCCACATTTCCTGTCCTCCTCATTATTTTGGGCTTTTCCTGCAGTGGACTTTCTTCAAAATATGATCACCTGCGAACGTAAAGAGCTCTGCTTCAGACTGAGTCCCACACTCTGCAGAGATAAAATTGGTCCCCCAAATTTTCAGGTGGCCCACGTAATTGCATATTTCGCGTATCCCTAAGAATAGCCCTGGTTAAGTTGGGGGATCACTGAGTGAAGGCAAAAGAAGCAGCTGCAATTGTGGAGATTAAAAAAAAAGCTGTCATATTTCAGATGCTGTCTTCAAGAAGCGAAATGCTCCATCCAACCTTCAAGAGATTTTGGGGAAAGAGAGACTCACTTATACAATGTCCTGTAAGACAGTGATTCTCAACCAGGTGTATGTGTACCCCGTGGGTATGCAGAGATGTTCCAGGAAGAACATCAGTTCACCTAGATATTTGCCTAATTTTACAACAGACTACATAAAAAGCACTAGCGAAGTCAGTATAAACTAAAATTGTATACAATGATTTGTTTATACTGCTTTATATATGCAAATACTGAAATGCAAGTGTGGTATTTTTATTCCCATTGATTTATTTTATTTTATAATTTATTTTATAATTATATGGAAAATAAGAAAAAGCAATTTTTCAATAAGAGTGTTGTGACACTGGGAGGTATGATTGAACCTATGACCTTCAGTGCTAACTCCATGTGCCTATAGTGTGTGAGCTAAAAGCCAACTTTGCTTTGCCAGAAGCCATAGGAGAGGAGACCCAGTTGCACAAAGTCCCTTAGATTGTAAGGCTGGCCCAGGGTTTAACCTTAGAGAGGGGAGTTGATCATCAAGGAAAACTGATTCCTTTTTTCCAAGCTTTCATACTCGATTTGTTCTTGATGCTTCAGCTAGTTCTAAATAAATAATCTACTTTTTAATCTTTAATGATTTTTGTTTTATACTTATATGGCCCTCATCAACATATTATCTGAGTACTGAGAATGATTTGAGCTAAATGGCCTAGAGTCTAATATAACTGTTTCAGCAGCTTCTCCGATGATCTATTAGCTGGGAACAGAACCCAAAACTTTAAAGTCCCATACCAGGGCATTAAGCTCAGAACTGTTTTTCTTTTTTAAGTACATTTCAACATTTGAGATGATCCCCAGCTCAGATGCCTGAGGCTTGGCATTATCTTAAATTTAATTTGATTTGCCCCAGACTGTGACACAGCAAAACTTTCCAATGCAATCAAAAGTGAAGCTACACACAATGAAGAAAAAAATCATATTGCTGTCTTTAAACATTCATAAATTTTAAAATTGAATCATTTAATTTCATTGAAGCGAGGGTCAGGAATTAAGATGCCCCTAAAATGTCATCATTGCGCAGGCGTGATCGCATTAAATTTTTCTCTCCCTCTCGACAGCAGTGAAGTGGTAAGCGGAGTCTTAACGTGGCTCTACAGCATGGCATTACATTTCATTCCTCTCCCTCTTCCCTTCACACTCCCTAAAATCATGTCTCTGTGTCACCTCTGAAAGGATTCAAAGACCAAGTGTGTGCAGCTGCATGCAGTATGGGTCTGTGGAGGGCTAATACAGGATGGCTGCAGCTGTTGGCAGTCCTTAGTCGGTAATAGCTGCAGAAAAGAGTTTTTACTTCAATTTCACTGTATTTTGTTTGATAAAAAATCCCCTTCAGGTTCCACCTGTCTCAGGGCCTGTTCCCTCTTTCCATAGCAGATTTCACGGCTAAGGTCAGACAGCACAACCACACGCGTTCTAGCTGACCTTTCTTAGGGATTCTTTTGAATTCTGATAAACCAATTGAGAGCACCATATCACTGTTCCTGCCCTTCCACACCCCCCACTTCTGGCCTGGGTCGTCAGCGTTCTCTCTGGAGAATCCTGTTCAGGAATTCTCACATAGTCATGCTGGGTCTCCACATGTCCTGCCCTCTGCATTACTTTGGGTTTTCCCTGCAGTGGGCATTCTTCAAAATATGATCAACCGGTTTAAGGGTTTGATATTCAGTTGACTGAGGATACATAATTTTGCACGTGCGCATCCCTGTGTGCATCAGGTGCACAGGCCCATTACCGGGGTGGGGGGCAGGGGACAGCTGCACAGGGGCCCAGCATTTCAAAGGGGCCTGGAGTTTCTGGCCTCCGCCAGTGCTACTTCCACAGCACCGGCGCACAGAGCCCTGGGCCCCTTGAAACTGCCACGGGAGTGCTGCTCTGCCACTCTGCATGGCTTTGAGAGTTGGGGGGAGGCCCAGCACTGTGGTCCGGATGGCGCTAAGAACTGACTCCCCTAGGCCCTGCTGCTTCCAGGGGCATGGAGTCGGGCCCCCTCCCACCTTGCCTCAAGGCCTGCGGTGGCTGAGAGCTCCACTGAGGGCGCACAAAAAGCTCTGCATGCGTCAGAATGATTCCCACACTCTGCAGAGGTAAAATTCACTCATCCTTAACAGCATTGCTTCGGCTTCCTAGGCTTCATATTGTACTAAATCCACTTCTTGCGTTGTGGGTGTGAGTCTGCATGCATGCTGCCTATGGAAATACTGTTATGCTTTTTGAAAACCAACCATCTATTTCTTTTTTGAAAGAAACACTTTCTTCCTCATTCTCTGGTGGTTTTTTTTTAGCATAATAGTTTGGCGAGGCCTGTGTGTATATGTGCTTTTCATCTCATCTATGTATGTCCCATCCAAACTTAGGAAGGCATTTCATTCCTGAGCAAATAGCAGTCCAGCTGGGCATTTTAAATATACCTAGGGTCACTGAACCAAACTCTTGGAATATGTGCAAAAATATATCCTGAGATGTATACAGTACAGCACTGAAAATGAAACCTGGGACTTAGGAGGCAAAATTTCACTTTTATTTTTGGGTCCCAGCAAAGAAGCTAAAATAACCCCCCCATCAGATTTAACATTAATAAGAGACTCTCCTCTAAGTGTATTATGCTTAATAAAATACAGCAACGAGGAGTTAATATAATAGCTTGCTTGTCAATTTTTCCCTTCCGAGAGCAGGCAATACATTGACAGGGGTTAGTAGGTTATTTTCCTCGTGTAATGCTCAGATAACGCTGCTTCACTTTAGTGGATTATCTGTCCCACATGGTGATAGGTTACTGAGCTTTTAGGAGAGAATTTCTCCTGAGCTGTCAGTTTCTGCTTGCTTCACTATGTCCATTTAGTCAGCAGAAGCAGGAGTTTAGAGGGTTTGCTGGCAGGTGGGTCTAGTTAAGTGGATAATTAGAAATTACACAACCTGCTAATGAGGAAAAGGAGCTCAGCTAAATGACCTGTAAGTAAGGACTGTGCCATTGTCTATATAATGGGAGAGAGAGTACTTCATTTTACTTGTTTACGATTGTAGTTCTGCTGTGGGGAGTATTGCTCTCCAGTGCTCAAAGGAGCTTACCAAAATATATGCACTTTTGTATGCTTGGTGCAGTCAAGTGTGTTGTGAACAGGGAGCCCAAGGATTTGAGAACCTTTGTGAAGCGATCTGACCTTCTACTGATGCTCTTCATAAAATAAATAATCTGGGGTCTTTCTTACATGAAGACTTCTTTCTGTGCAAGATAAGCATTTCCTGTTTGTAGGAGAAGTACTAGGGTATGGGGTTTTGCTGCTGCTACGCTTAGCCTCCATACAAATGCTTCAGTTTGTGTCTTCTCCTGTCTCATTCATTCATTTGCAAACGTAACTTCTACGTAGTTCTTCAATTATCTATTTTGTTATATACCCACTGTTCTATATTGAAAGGTAATTCTTGTTTTAAATGAGGACAAATTGGAATCTCTTTGTCAATAAAAACACTTCAGAATGTTCTGCCCAAATTAGGGATGGTAGAGTTTAACCAATAAGCTGATGCTTACTGGTTAATGTTATTGGTTAAACTCAGCCAGCCCCCAGTGGGTGGCTTTGCTGTGGCAGGGCAGCAAAGTCTTCTCCTCAGGAACTGGCCAGGCCAGGGCTGCTGGTTCTGTTCCCAGGGAGGTGGCTTTTCTGCAGCAGCAAAACCTCCTCCCTGGGAGTCAGGTAGGCAAGAGCTGCTGACTCCATTCCCAGGAAGGGGGCTTCACTGCAGTAGCAAAGCCACCTCCCTGGGAGCAAAGCTGAGAGGGGCTGGTGGCCCTGCTCTTGGGGATGCCTCACTGTGGGACTCAAACCCCTCATCCTTGGGAGCAGCCACCAGCTTCTGGAGTGGTCAGGACAGAAGCAGCTGGGCAGCAACCATGTGGCCCACCCTGGCCATGTGCCAAATCTGGAGCCAAGCCACAGTGCAGTCCCAAAGCAAGTTTTTTAGTAGTTACACAGTCCCCTTATTAAATGATTTTTTACATCCCTAGCCCAAATTAATTTCCATTTTCCCAGCCAGTTCTATTTAAAGCAAGTTAATCTTAGTTTCTCTTCTTAAGAACCAGCTTCTTATGCGTTTATTCATAATCACTAGCATTATGTAGCATTGAAAGCAAAAGGACTACTCCAATAGTAAAGTAACTATCCAATATGAGCAAAGGTATTAGAATACAGCCCTAAATGTGCATGATCACGTTCAGCTTCCTCTCCCCTTTTGGTAATAATCAAATGGTCTAAAGGCACTCCAGAGTGCATCTCCTTATCTCCCCTTGAATGGGACCCTCACGAAAGCCTTTATGTTTGTTTTGTAGCGCAGGTAAAGGTGTGCTCAGGCCCCAACACTCACCACTGACTCCGATGCTAAGCATGCCAGTGTTTGGGGATGGCTTGTGTGGCTTTAAGGATTTTTAAAAAGGCAACTAGCTAGAGGCATTTAAAGAGGAAGCTGAGGTGTTCAGTAATAGTTGTAAAGAAATGCAGAAAGTCTCGTCCTTTGACTCTGAGCAGGGAACATAAGCAGGATATAGAAACCAATATTATCCCTAGAACTTTCTCTGCTTTTCTGCGGAGTTCCTCAATTGGACAGCAAAATCCACTTGTTCCCCAGCAAGGCCATCATCTGCAAAGGATGATCGGCCTAGTACAGGCCTTTTGTAGACGTTTACATGTATGTGTTTGTCAAGGAGCCCAAGTAGAGAGTCAATTATTGCTGCTACTTCAGAAGAACTGAGCACTGCAGCTCCCACTGACTGTTCAGACACCATGGATAAGCACTTCCAATTTGGGGTGAGGTATGAATAAGTCCTGAGGATAGATTCTTGGTCTTTGAAAGTGTAATTTGGGTTCTACTGATGTTGAGATACGAAACATAGGACCCATCTGTATCCATGCAATGCCCCAATCTGTCCTGTTAGTAATTTCTAATTGCAAATGCTCAGGTTCTTGTAAAAATATTTCTGTGTGTGCTTCTAATGTTCAAATGTTAGTATATCTCATACTTCAGGGTGTAGAATCATAGGACTAGAAAGGATCACGAGAGGTCATCTAGTTCAGTCCCCTGCACACCTGGCAGGAGTAGGTGTCATGCACTGTAGAGGTGAAGAAGGAACTTTTCTTCCATGTGCAGCATTGCATAATTGGCTGGGAGTTTGCACACAACTTGCAGGCAGTACTGGACAGATGGACTGTTAGACAGATGAGCTGATCCAGGAGGTCAGATTCTCTGTTCTTATTAATTCCCCACACATTTGTTTTCCTTCAGCATCAACCATCTTTAAAGATAGTTGAAGATGTGGGTAAGCCTGGGACTTCTCTTGAAAGGTGGACGTTCCCATTCGGTGGTACACCAGGGTTGCCCATTTTGTTGAAACTGGTAACTGGCGAATATGATAGGAATATTGTATTTGTGGGCAGTCTTGATAAAATGTAGGCCTATAAAGTACAAATGACCTGACTTTTTCCCATCCTGGCTGCTGGCTTCTCCCCTGGTCAGCCCAGAGCGGGGGGAGGGTCTGCATCCCCCCGCCACCAGCTGCCAGCTTCTTCCCAGTGCCAGCTGGGGGGGAGTGCACACTGTAGCTGCTGGCTTTGCCCGCACACCCCGGCCACAAGCTTTGCTGTGGGGCCAGCCCAGGGGTGGCAGGTCCATGCAGGTCTCTAGCAGGTACTCCCTGGGCCTGGCCCAGGGGCAGAGAGGGGAGCTGCACAGATCTCCCATCAGTACTTCCAGACCTATCTCAAGAGTGGGGAGGGGGACTGTTCAGGCCAGCCGTTGATGCTCCCCGGGGCTGGCCTGGGCCAGTGGGGGCAACGCAGTAGCCAGTAGCTGCCCCATGGAGCAGGCCAGGCTAGCCACTGGCTTCCTGCTGGGGCGCTTGCTGCCCCTCTGTTGTCATTCCACAGTTTAACGCACTCCTACCAGACCCCTCCCTTTCCATTTTATGAGAAACAATTGAATTCCAGGCACACCCCATTGTCGTGGTATTTAACCAAACCTTTTTGCTACTTGGGGCCTTCATAGAGGACTTCTACACTGGCCTGAAAAAACCAGACAAACCAGGGAGACTTGGTGAATAACCCATCACACTGATCCATACCGGCGGTTGCCAGGGCTCTGTGCATTGTGTCTTTCAGTTTAGAATGGCAGATTCTACAGACAGGTTTTTGTTGTTGTGGCTCTCGGCCAGACTAAGAGTCTTCAAATATACAAGGACTGTAATAAAAAGGATGATTATCAGTTGTGTTCCATGCCACTGAAAGTAGGACAAGAAGTAATGGGCTTATTCCTCAGCAAGGCAAAGCTAGGATTTTTTCTAACTATAAGGACAGTTAAGCTCTGGGACAGGTTCCAAGGGGGCTGTGGAATCCCATTGCTGACGGTTGTTAAGAGCAGGTGGGACAAAAAGATATGGTCATGGTAAGGTATGATCTAGGTGCTGCCTGAGAACAGGGAGCTGCAGTGGGCAATGACTTCTCAACCTGCTTTCCAGCCCTCCCTATCTGTGCATAGGTAATGCAGTGAAGAGGCCATGATAGACCTTGAAATGCTGTAGTCAAGAAGGTATATGCATTAGGGATGTCAACGTGCAGTCAAGTACACAATTAACTGATAAGCCTGGGCTTCTTGGTTAATCCTACTGACCATACGCATTCGCCCGCTTGTACCCTGCCTCTGAGAGGGGATGGGTACAAGTGCCGTGGGAAGCCGGCTTTTAAGCCGGTTCCCCGTGAGCACTGGATCTGTGGAGCCACCTGCCTCCTTTCCTCTCCTCAGAGCTGCTGTCTCTGATAGGGAGGCAGTAGTGCAGAGAGAGAGAGGGAGGCAGGTTGGAGCTGGTCCGTGCAGGAAATCAGCTTTCAAGACAGCTCCCCATGCTTATCGGCTCACGTGAGCCACTTCCCCACCTCCCCCACACTGCCAGTTCTCTATCAGAGGCAGCAGCGCAGGGGCAGGGGAACACGCGGGAGGCGGTATGCGTGGGGAACTGGCTATTAAGCCGGCTCTCCTCGCTTGCCAGCTCTGTGGAGCTGCCTGTCCCCCCAGCACTGCTGCCTCTGATAGAGGAAGCAGCTGGGGGGGAGGAGGAGGGCAGGAGAGGCTGCCAAAGAGCAGCCTCTGTCCCTGACAGGCCCAGGCTCACTGTGGACAGAGGCTGCTCCCTGGGATGGAAGGGGGCTCCCCGGGAGTGCAGCTGGGAGCACACTGGCTGCTGGCCCCACACCCAGGGACTATTGAATAATCGTGTAACCAAAAATATTTTGTGCAGTTACATTACTATTTAATTAATCACTTATCTAACATCCCTAATATGCATTCACTGAGTTTTGTGGACAATCTTATCATCTCTTGTAATGCAGAGATCTGTAGTGGACCATTCACACAGGAAATACAATGTACCCAGAAATAAAAATATTTCAAGCTTAGGGATAAATATCAAAAGAAAATTGAGAGCTTTATTAACTCAAGTAGAAACCTTTACTAGCATGGCAAATGCTAAGCCTTTGAAAACTATTCAGTGTCTTTATTTTAGCACTTTTAAATGCTTAAAGCAGAAGACCTACTTAGTGAGGAATGTGAGTCACTGGGCTGGAGTTCGAGAACTATGTTGAGTTCCGGCTATTCCATACAGACTGTACTCCTCATCAGCCTTGATGGATCTGAGTTCTAGTTCAGTCAGGCTTTGCCTTGTATTACCTGTTCTGTCATTACCAAGGAATGGGAGTGTCTCAATCTTATGCTGTGCTGGCGGAATGTTTTTTTTCCCCAAATGATGAGGTTAATACATTATATACAGGCTGCACATTTCAGAGTCAATCAGTTATATATCCAAGTTCCTTAGGAGGTTTTGAAAATCATATCCATAGTGTTCTTCTTCGAGTGATGTCCCCGAAGGTGCTCCAGAGTTGGGCTCGTCCCGGCACCACAGATCGGAGACTTTCAGAGCAGTGATCGGGCAAGCTGCGCATGCACGAGCGGAGAGTGGAGCTCCCGCCTTTGAAGTAGCGCGTGCAACCTGCTTCTCCTCAGTTCCTTCTTCTCCGCTCTTGGCCACAGATGGAGCTCAATTCTCTCCTCCTTAGTGCGCTCTGCAAGACCAAGTAGAAACACTTTATCAGCATAGATAGTCCTGAGGCAATCAGGACTCCCTTCTCTTCACATAGAAAACAAAAAAACCAACCAAACAAAAAAGCCACCACTGCCAGCTTTTACTGCTGCGCAGTGGCAAGCCGTGGCAAGCTGTGGCAAGCTTAAAAAAAAAAGAAACAGGAACCAGCAACCCACGAGCAGTCAGCGCTGCTTGTACAATTACAGCTATCTTCTGGGAGACATGCCAGACTCTCCTAAGGAGAAAAGATGCAGCAAATGCTGAGAATTTATGCCAGCCTCTGATGCCCACAGTGAATGTATGCACTGTTTGGGGGACACGTATGTACCTCAGAAATGTGTCCATTGCTGTAGCCTCACAAGAAGAGCTCGCAAAGAAAGGGAGCTCACAGCGCGCACACAGTCTATGGATAGAGCTCTATACTCCCATAATTATCAAGGGGGCAATAAGGGCTCAAGTGCAACTTCTCCTCAGGGCAATCATCCAAGCCCTTCTCCTCAGAGAACACGCTCGGAAACTAGACCCTCACCAGCCCACTCTCTGCCCTCAAGAATTATCAAAGAAGATGAGCCAGGCACTTCAAGCACGGCGAAGTCTCGAGCCTCCTAAATAACGGGCTCAAAGACACGCACAAAACAGCCCTCAGACCACTTTCAATACAGAGTCCTCCTGTTCGGACTCTCCTCTGCCCCCAGAGACTTTTCCAAGACCCTTGTGGGGTAGCTGCAGCGTATCTAAGATGCAATGGAATCACAATATTCCCTTATCTAGACAATTGTCTTATCCGAGGTCCCTCACAATGGACTATCAGAGACATGATCACATTCACAAAGACCATGCTTCAGTCGTTGGGCTTCATTATCAATGAGCAGAAATCCATACTGTGCCCCACACAATCTTTGGAGTTCATAGGGGCTCGTATAGACTCCACAACAACTCGAGCCTATCTCCCCAATCACTGGTTCAATAATATAAGAAACCTCGTTATGATCATTATCACCAGCCCAAAGATACCCATCATAATGTGCCTCAAACTTATGGGGCACATGTCGGCTACCACATATGTGGGCCTGCATGCCAAGCTATGCTTCCGGTGTTTCCAACACTGGATCTCTTCAGTGTACACACCAGCCAGCCATCAGATCCACAGACACGTTTCACCTCCCCCAAAAGTTCTCACCTCCCTACAATGGTGGACACAGGTACACAACTTCTGCAACAGGGTGCCTTTCCACCGGGACCAGCTGTCCAAACCAATTACAATAGACTCCTCACTGATGGGATGGGGGGCACACTTCCAACAACAGTTTGCGCAAGGGAAATGGTCCAAAAATGAATCCAGATTACATATAAATCTGCTCGAGCTTCAAGCAGTCCTCAACGCATGCAAGCACTTCCTCCTTTCACTGTGTATTCTCACCAACAATATGACAACTATGTTTTAAATCAACCTCCAAGGGGGTGTGAGATCCCAGTCGCTATGTGCAGAGGCGATCACGCTTTGGAATTGGTGCATCTGCCACAATATTACCATCTTGGCAGAGTACCTGCCTGGAGACAAGAACATTATGACAGATACTCTCAGCTGCAACTTCCTCACAGAACACGGTAGAAAGTACACGACCAGATCACCCACGAGCTGTTCCACCAATGGGGGCAACTTCAGATAGATCTCTTCACCATCAGACAGAACTCCAAATGCCCCCAGTACTGCTCAAGAGCGGGCATAGGAAGCGGCTCCCTTGGCGATGTGATGCTTCTCACTTGGGGCACCTACCTATTATACGCCTTCCCACCCATTCCTCTCATTCCCAGAGTCCTCCAGAAGATACGGATGAATGGGGCCTGAGTGATCTTGATAGCCTCAGCCTGGCCCCGACAGACATGGGTTCACATGTTTTTATCATCTGTCTCTATGACCTCCCTACCCACTTCCGAACCGCCCAGACCTACTCTCCCAGAACCAGGGGTCAATAATTCATCCCCAACACAAATACTGCACCTGACGGAATGGTACCTATCTGGTTCTCGGAAGTGGAGCAACAGTGCTCCCAACAAGTGAAAAATGTCCTACTGCATAGCAGGAGACAAACAACATGCAAGACTTACCTATACAAGTGGCACCGGTTCACAAGTGGTGTGCACACAGGGCAATCAAACCATCCAGGGCACCGCTCCACCAAGTAATGCTCCTGAAACAATAACATTTGTCAATTTCCTCACTCCAGGTGCACATGGTTGCCATTATGGCCTTGCTCCCTCCCATTGATGGGTTCTCCATATTTGCAGATCCCATCTCTAAAAGATTCTGGAAGGGTCTACAGAACCTTCACCCACCTTGAAAACCCATTCCCCCTATGTAGGATTTAGAATTGGTCCTACACTCACTCACAAGACCATCCTTTGAACCAATGGCAACCACACCACTTACCTTTCTTACTGTTCCTTCTGGTGATCACTTCTGCAACATGGGTCAGCAAACTCGCAGCTCTCACAGCCTCGCCTCCATACACGACCTTTCAGAAACACAAGGTCATTCTCCGGCCACACCCATCCTTCTTACACAAAGTGGCCTCAGAATTCCATATCAATGAACTGATAATCCTCCCCACTTTCTATTCAAAACCACATAGTTCCAAAGAATAAGTCATACATACCCTGGACATCAGAAGGGTAATTGCCTTCTATCTGGATAGGATTCAATCCTTTCGATCATCCCAGAGATTGCTGGTATCCCTGGACTAAAGGGCCAAGGGAAAACCACTGTCCTCCCAGTGTATAGCATGCATTACTAGTACCTAAGGGAATTACTACAGCTTAGGGGATAGGCTGCTTACCTGGGGAAAGCAGCATGGTGGGTTCAAGTCCTGATCCCAGGGGGTGTGGCAGGGTGGGGTGGCAAACAGCCAGCTGGAGGAGGGATAAGGGGAGACCTGATAGTAAGATGGTGGGGTGGGTTCTGGCATGGCCTAAGAGATAGGGCACTTGCCTGGGGAGGGCAATGTGGGGGGCTCAAGTTGTGCCTGTGAGGGGACAGGATAGGACAGCCAGGTGGCCCTAGGGAAGGCAGCATAAAGGACACCCTCAAGGTAAGGTGGTGGCATGCTATTCATGGGGCATTACCAACAAATCCAAAGGCACACTCTACCAGAGCAATGGTGACATCAGCTGCTTTCCTAAAGGGTGTCTCACTCCAGGAAATATGCAGAGCAGTGACAGGGTTGTCTAATCACACCTTCAAAGAGCATTATGCTATTCCACTGTGCTCCACAACAGACACTGCAGTAGCCTAGCCACTGTGGTTTTCTCCACAATCTGTAGCAACAGATTGAAGCCCACCATCCATCTGAATGGGCACTGCTACACAGTCACCAACTGTGGAGCACCCACGGGGACATCACTTGAAGAAGAAAGAAAAATTACTCACTTTGTGCGACAACAATTGTTCTTCAAGATGTGTGTCCTCACGGGTGTTCCACAACCTGCTCTCCTCCCCACTGCTTTGGGCACTAACAGCAGCCCACGAGGGCATCAAAGAAGAAACAGAGGAGAAGTAGGCTGCTATCACTACTTCAAAGGCAGGAGCACCGCTCTTTGCTCGTTCATGAGCAGCCTGCCCGATCACTGCTCTCAAAGTCTCTGATCTGTGGTGCTGGGACGAGCCCGACACACCAACCGTGGAGCACTCACAGGGACACATATCTCGAAGAACAATTGTTACTGCGCCAACTGCACCAAATGATACCCAGATTTGTAATCTGACTCATTGTTTGGATGCTACCATTTAACCAGTGTATAGCTAGCTGCATGTCATCTTGCAAAAACCTACTCTTGCGTGAAGTGCCTTTGGATCGCTGGTGACTGATTTGTTTTTATTTATTGGTACCTATTTTTTATAAAGCGATGCATTTGAGACTACATTGTCCATAAGGAGGATGCCTTAATAAATCAAAGCCAACAAATACAAACGTCAGCGCTGACCTGAACTTAAAACTAAAATGTATTTTGGAATCTTAATTTAAAAACTGGTTAATATGTCTGAAAATGCAGCCTCGCATGTGCTACTGATCATTTTGGCCTGCACTTGAAGCAAAAATGTTTACTATGGGCATGTCTACACTAGGAAAATATTTTGAAAAAACGTAAATTCGACTTATATATATAGCATGCCCCCCCTTACAGGGAATCCTCAAAATTAGTCCGAGGCAGGCTCTGTTAAAATGTGGACGCATTACCGCAACTTAGAGCCCCAGGAAGCACTGGGAGCACTTGTGAAAGTTTCCCTTTGTCTCAGTTAGTGGGAATAATAATACCACCTTCCTTCCACTTGTGTGTTTTCTCTGTTTAGATGGCAAAGTGTGTGTGTGTGTGTGTGTGTGTTTGCGTGTGTGTGTGTTCGTGTGCATGCCCATCACTTACGACAATGGGTTCCTGATCTCGGGGAACCTTTATATGTTGCCATATGCTGTGTTGAGAGTTTTTGTCCCTCATCTGATTTCTATCAAAGTGCAAGTAAAAAAAAATTAGGCATTTCAATAATAATTTTAATGTTTACCTTACTCTGAAAATACAGCAACTTTACGGGAATTAAAATTAGCTTGACTCTTCTGTAGTCATTTATTTCACAGGTGGGTGGGTAACTCTAAATATTTGATGAATCGGGGACACATCTCCCTATCCACGGCTATTTAACTTTCCTGTAATGGAAGCAGATTTTCTCATTAGAAACAAGTTGAGCAGATCTAAATGTAGTTTCCACAACTGTTCATGAGCATTTGCCTTTATTTCATGATAAGTAGAATCTATGTTACTTTTAGTTGAAAATAAAAGGCATTTCTTATGCGTTTCCCAGCACTTTTTTTTGTTAGTACTGATTCTTGGAGTCTTTGACCCATGTAAGACTATAATTGAACCAAACTAATCTACACCTTAGGGCAATGTAATTTTATTGATCCCTCCTATACATTATTATTGTTGCTTAATGAGAAACTAATGCAATTTCTAATAAAGCCACATGGCACAGGATAGAAGAATTGAAGTTTTATTTCCCTTGTGACAAAATATACTCTCTTCAATTAAAATCCAGGAAGTAAAATTAATGCAAATGTAAAACTTTGCAAGAATCAGTGTCAAGGCTACAACATTTTATTATGTATATAAATTGCTTGGATAATGAGATCGAGAGCTGGATATTGAAATGCATGGACAATCTACAAACTCATCAGACTATTTATACACTGAAATCCAGGTAGGCAAAATAAAGAATTGCATCTTTTTGCTACTTCTAGCTGATAAATTCTATTCCAACTAGAATATTTATTCGAAGTCTGGATGCTAAAAACTCAAATTGAAACCTGCTTAGCAGACAGCAGTTGAATAAACTGACAAGGGCAAACCCAATTGGGTGAAATATTTGTGGGTGAAATGCTTTGTTGCCTGACTCTGTAATAGAGTTTTACTGCCCTGCTGTCTTGTCATGTGCTTTTGACATGTCCTCCCAATAGGGTGGTTTTGGTGAATTCATACTTGAGATCCTGAGTCACTTTCTTGATTCTAGCTTGATCTCACAAAATCGTTTTTTCTTTGATCTCATCTCTGGTACAATTCTTCATGTGCAGAAGCATGTAAAAAAGGACTGCTCTTCTAGAATGGCACAAACACTACCAGTGGTTACAACAGACATCTATTGGATTAGGTAGTCACCAAATAAATAAAATAATGGGATAGAGAATAGGATAGTTACTAAACAGGAAACTTGCTCTTTGCAAAGGATGTCCCGTGAAGCTGATTTAGTCTTCGGTTATTAGGAAAAGGGGACAGGAAACTTAAGTTATCCATAAACCTTAATGAGGAAAACCCCTCATAGCTAGGCTCTGATTGTTCACTTCTGATCTCCCTGTGTGACAGAAGGAGTCTCTGCTGTTCAGCTACCTTATGTCCTGCCTGTCACAAATAGGACCGAGTGTCTCAATTCGGACAGCTGCTTTTATATCTCTTTGCCACACTGTTGCATAACTTCCTCTGGACAGTTGGGGAAGGAGGCAACAAACCAGGGGGAGCTCTTCCTGACACCCTTGATATATCTATTTAACCCTCATATGACTTTTCAGCATCCAGTGAATGGTGGCAAACTCATAGCTGCCCCACTGGAAGAGATAAGAGCCTTCTCAAGACAGACTCTTCCTCCTTAAAAATGGTAGCCTGGCTGTGGACACACATTGGCATTACTAATATTAGTACTTGCCAGGGTTAGGAAGAGGGCATGATATACAGCAGGACTGGGCAATAATTTTTGATGGGGGGGCATTCCAAAATTTTGGTAAGTGATCAAGGACCATGCTTTTCTATGGAGAGGCTACAGGGTCTTGGATGGAGGTTGGGTGCAGAAGGGAGCCTGGGGCACAGGAGAGAGTGTGGGGGCTGAGAGGGAGTTTGGGTGAAGGAGGGGGTTGTGATCTGGGGCAGGGCTTGAGGTCCAGGAGGGGGTATGGGTGCAGGAGAAGATTCTGGCCTGTGGAAGGTGTGTATGAGGGGGTGAAGGGTCTGGGAAGAAGTTGTGACCTAGGATTGTAGAGGAGGGTGCAGAGAGTTTGGATGGTGACCTGGGGCAGGAGGGAGTGGTGACCTGGAGCAGGCAGTTGGGGGAAGGGAGGGGCTGTGGTGCCAAAGGTAGGCTGCAGCTGGAAGGATCCCAGCCCAGAGCACTGCAGGACCCTTAAACAGGCTGCTGGCCTGCCACAGGCCCAAGCTGTTAAAAAAGGCTGGCTGCTTCCTATGGCTCTCTGCTCCAGGCATCGGGAGGAGAGGGGGGAGAATTCACGCACTGCCTCTGCCCCTAGCAAAATCTCTCAGCTCCCTTTGGCCAATTTCCATGATGACTATCTCTCCCCCCCGGTGCCCGGAACAAAGAGCCCCAGGGAGCAGCCAACTGCTTAAAGCAGCATGGGGCAGTTCTGAAGTGGCTGGCTGCTCTGTGCATGAGGGTCCTGGCAGGGAGTCCTGGAGACTGGATTGGACGGCCCATGGGCTGGATCCAGCAGCTTGGTGGGCTGGATTAAACCACAGGCCATATCTTGCCCATCCCTCATATATAGCCATGGTTCTGGATTGGTCGTTCAACCTTGCAGCTGTTGAGTAGTTTTATTTCAATCTGCCCAAATTATCATTACATGTTATTTGTATTATAGCACCTAAGATCCCCGGTTACGGTGAAGATCCCATTGTGCTAGGTGATGTACAAAGAGAACACAAGGCAGTCACTACCCCAGAGAGCTCACGGTGCCATGAGCACAGACCACAATAACCTTCCATGACTTCTCAAGGTCTCTACTCGTTAACTCACGTTTTACGGATGCAGAAGGAAATGGTCTCCTGTGTGCGAGACAAGAATTCTTCTTATCTATTGGGGTGAGATGAGATTAGTCAGTCTCCTTCATGATTTAAAAATGCATCAGTACTCCTCATTAGTCTGTTCTGTCATTACCAAGAATGGGAGGGGCTTCATTTGATGTTGTGCTGGCAGAATGTCATCTGGCATAAACCTACTCTTGCGGGAAGTGCCATTTGACTGCTGGTGACTGATTTGATGTTATTTATTGGTAGCTATTTTTAATACAATGATGTATTTGACATTACATTGTCCATAAGGAGGATGCCTTTATAAATCAAAACCAATATATCTACACTAGGAAAATATTTTGAAAAAACTTAAATTCGACTTATATTTGTCAGCTGAAGAAGTGGGTTGTGCCCACGAAAGCGCGTGATAATATATATATATATATATATATATATATATATATATATATAAAATGTCCCCCCCCCCCAATGGGGAAACCTCAAAATTAGTCCGAGGCAGGCTTTGTTAATGTGGACACACTACCTCGACTTCGAGCCCCAGGAAGCACTGGGGATTAGTTTGAATTACTCTGGCAAGTAGTTATTTCGAATTAGCGGCACCGGAGCATCCACACTAACGCTATGTAGTTTTTTCGAAATTAGCATTTTTCCTGAGGAAAGCAGGAGTACAGATTTCTAAATAAATGGCCCATTATTTTGAAATAATGGGCTTGGAAGTGTAGACGCTCAGCTTATAAATTTGACCTAAGGGGGGTTATTTCAAAATAACACCCTAGTGTAGACCAGGGCTATGACACGGATGCTGTCAAGGTATTTCAACCTCAGTGAAAACAAAGATTTATAAGGAATCTGAAGGGAGGAGGGGGAGAAGGAAGGGGAAAAGCCAGGACAAAGAAGTCAGGAAGAGGTGAAAAGTATGCTTAAGCTGTGAGCAAAACTTGGGAGAATTACTTCTAATGTAGTAGTTGCAATGTCAACAACATGGCTTTCGTGAGCACCTGAGAAAACTGCAGAATGTGCAGAAGCGATAAGAGCATATGTTGCCACACTCTTGTTTTCTAATTTTATTTTTATTAGGACACTTAATGTGTTTGGAATTGCTTGTGCCCATTTTTCTGCTGACTTCACTATATTTTGGAATGGCACGCTCCTTTCAGGCATAATGACAAGGACCCCCATTGTGGATCAGTTTAGAGAAAATGTGATGACTCTCAAACTAAGTATAGAGAGCTTTATCACATACTAGTTTAAATTACTGCCATGGAGTGATAATTATTCCCTTTATGAAAAGAATCCCAAGTGTAATTCAAAATGAATTCCTCCTTGGATAAACACAGGGTGTAACACTAATATGAGGAAGAGGGAGAAACCAGTAGCAAATTGCAGATGAGATGACCTGCTAAGTACTGTATTCTTTTCCTCTTGCCTAGATTTTTAAATCTGTAGCTGACCAAGTTAATAGACTCAACATTTGGGACCCAAAATAATGACTGCTGAGCTTCTGTAAGAATAAGAGATAAAGATTTAACAGAAACAAGTTGGTAACTTTTTCTCTGTTTATTTGATTTCTTTTTTTGTCTAGTTTAATAATCCTATGGAGTCCACAGAGGCCATCTCTAAATAAGCCCCGATACTGCATACTAATACCAATCGTTCAGTAAGGAAGAGCTACCCACCAAAGGAGAAACATGGAGAAGGGGGGAGGTAGGGTCACATGCTCTGCCCATATCTTGAATAATGCACACTTATTATCAGTTTGATTTCACAATTGTTTTTGTAGTGATGTTAGGCAGTTAGAACGTGGCTTAAAGACTACAGAAGCCACCTGGAGTTATTTGAGGTTTGGATCCAGCCCTTTCTTGGTAAGATGCTATCAGATTCCTCAGGATTTCATAGTATGCTGAAATGTATTATTATTTTTGCAAGACTAAACATACTTTGGAATACTAATAAAAGCATGTCTGGTAATTAACAATTTTAAGCCAATTATTTTTGAAATACCAGTAGCTTTGATTGTATAGTGTCTGGCATAAAATTAACTATTGATTGATGCTCAGCTCAAACATTGTCAGATGAGTTGAGTCCACTGATTACAGTGTCAAAATATGTTATAGAAGAACTGGCTGACACAGAAAAAGTTACTCATATTTTGGCAAAGGAAAGCATTGAGTTTGATTCAGGTTGTATTCATGAGAGTTTATAAATCCTGAAAATATTACACATGGTTATTCATCTGAAAAGACAGACTATACGGGTGATACGCCTTAGTTGTCATTTGTTACTGTCTTGTTTACAATGGTTCAGTCAGGCAGTGAAAATGCTAACTTGTGATTTAGATGACCAATCGTACGCCAGTAAGAATGAAAAGCGAACTGCTGAAATGAACAGTCTGCAAATAACCAATACAATGAAATATTATTTTTGGATAATACCGATGGGTAACCTGCAGAAATCACTATTGCCAACAAACTGTATTTGCAGTAAGTAACTTGACTATGTTTAGAAGTGTGGAGAAATCCATACACACTTTATGTACCTTTCTAGTGTGATGGCCAGCAGCCTCGTTGTTTGATTTGTACCCAGTTGCTCCTTCAAGTTTTTCCTTTGTGATCTTCTTCTGCCACTAGGAAAATGGGCACACTCTGTGGATGGAGTTTTCTTAGGGGTAAAGCACAGGATGGGAGTTGGCAAACCTTGTCTGTGCTCTTGAGAGACCTTGAAGAAAATGCTGCCCTCACTTGTTCCCATCTGAGAAATGGGGACAATACTATTTATTGACTTCACAGGGGTATTGTGGATTTAATCCCTTGTTTGTAAAGTGCTTTGGATAAAAAGAACTATAAAGATACAGAGAGCTTATACACACTGCTAAACTCAGGATGTGCTACTACATTCTTCTTGTAAGGCTCTTTTTGCTCCAGCTGTTGCTGTCTTTGCAGTGATGTCATGGATGTTGGCACAAGACCATTCAATCACAGTGACACTTTTAATGCTCCTCGAGAGATGGCTGATTAATATTCCTTTTATAACAGCATAGTTCCTGCCCTTCTCCTCAGGACCAAAGGCATTATTGGCAACAATATGTCTGGTTTCTTAGAGTAAATTCACTTTTAAACTGCATGTTCTCTCTGGGACCCGACTCTAGCTCTGCCTTTTAAAGAAGATAATAATATCATGGAAAAGATGGATGGTCCTGTGGTTAAGATTTTGGATGGGGATTTAGTATCTCCTGCTTCCATTTCTGCAAATTTGCTCTGTAATCTTGGACAATTCACTTATAAGTATCTCTTTATATAACTGAAGAAAGCATGTGGCACTCAGGAATTGTAATGAGACTGAGTTCAAGAAAACATACAGACCAGATTATGCCACCCGTGTTGCGATTTACCAGTGAATTCTGGTTTCCCCAAAACAACACCACCACGTCTGTGAGGTCTGTCAATCCCTTCATAACTTGGCAGCCAATGGCAGGTGAGGCCTTGCTCTTCGCACATCAGATTCTTTCAGCCCATTGAAATATGAGCCCGTTGACAATCTCTTCCTCCACCTCCCAATCTTCACAGGACTGTCAATTGATACGCTGACTGGCCTGATGGTGCTAACGGATGACGATTGGTTTGGTCTCCCTCCATGATCAGTGAGTGTGAGAATTTTTCCCCATTTCTGTCAGTAATTAGAGAAGTGATGACAAATGATTGAATGCTGCGTGAAGGACAATAATAAAAAAAAAAACCCGTACACAGTCGATGTAAATTGAGATGGCAATTCACTGAGATGATTTTAGTCCTAGTAAATGGGTTGAGGAAGGAGGAGAGTGATGAGAAGTAGTAGAATAACTGGAGGTAATATAATTTACTCGTGTAGTGATTACTGCTGACAGCAATGCTGTGAGGGGCTGGTGCCAAGTTGCCTGTGCTGAATGATTGGTAACAGTTCACTGTCTGTTCCTGCCACCCCTCTGTTGTTGTAGGCTCACTACATCACAGCTCTTTATCCCTCTGCTTTTGTTGGTATTCCTTTCAGCTGTCAAGGTCTCTAAAAACTGTCTCTGAATGGAGCTTGCCAGCAACATTTCTCTTACCACTCAGAGTGATCAACGGTTTCCCCTGGGGCTGAAAACCCTCTGACACTTGCTTTGTTCTTCAGTGATGGCGTCTGGATTCCTATCTCAATTACCAGTCTATTAATTGTTTAACAATCTTATTCCTCACCCTGGGCCCTTCCTATGTGGCAGGCTCTGTGCACAGTAGTCAGTGGAGTAGTCAATAGCCCAGCCGGTTGTGATGTTTACTTGTTCACATTATTAGCTTCCTGTTTTCTTTTCTACTCATCATGTTCTCAAGGTAAGGATCACAAACCTGTTATGGAGCTTGCAACCATCCTCTTTCTGTTGGTAGAAGAGGGACCCCAAAACACTTCTCAGTTGTAACTTTGGGACATAATGTGGAAAAGATTAAGAAGCACTGAGAAGATCTAAAGTCCCACCCAAAGACTCAAGACAGTAGCCACTCACAATACCATTGTTAGCTTAATGTATCTTTCTCCTTTCCTACTGATCAACAGCATTAACACATTTCAAAAGTAGGACATGTAAATAACCTAAATACATTCAGCATTTACTACAGGCAAATTACATGCATTACAGCCTTCATTATTACAGCAGATGAGGGTTTGCTGTATTGGTGTTTGACTTGAGGACCTTTGAAAGGGGCAAAAATAAAACAAGTGGGAAGAGACCTCATTCTTAGGGCGGGTTTTAATCACAGCACTAGATACAGAAACATTCTTAGGGCGGGTTTTAATCACAGCACTAGATACAGAAACATTCAAGCCATTTCACAATACAATTTGATGTGATTGTTCATCTTTTTAATATTTCCTCCTGTCTAGTAAGTAACAGCCCCGTGAAAGCGGGGAAGAAAGATCCATTACCATAGAGACTCTCCTAAGTCTCTCGCTGCTTTGAATTGTAGTTGTAGTAAGGCTGTTAAGAGGCGGGTAACCGACCAATCGTGTGGTCGATACAATTTGTATTGACGACATGATCAGTTGATAAGGGAAGGCGCTTTGTCCCAGCTCACACCCGTCCATGAGCTACCCCCACTGTGCCTCTGCAGTTTAAATGTAGTGGGAGCCAGGCTAATTGTACGCTGGGCTACTAGTACATTTAAACTGCAGAGCCACAGCAGGTAGCTCCTGGAGCACCACAAGCCGGGAAGCAGGAAGAGTGGGGAGAAGTGAGTCATCGAGTAGTCAACTCAACTACCCAGTAGCTTTAGGGTTATTAGGTAATTGACTACTCAACTACTCGCTGACATCCTAAGTAAGGCTCGTACTACATTTAAAACGCAGAGCCACGGTAGTCCCAGACCATCACGAGCAAGGACTGACCCAGGCTTGCTCAGTCTTGGCTCGCTCCGGGTCCAGCAGTCTCTGCCCACGGCAGCCAGGGCACCGTGAACAGGACCTGCTGCCGGAGCAGCCTCTGCCCGTGGCTAACCCCGGGCCGCTGTGGGCAGAGGCTGCTTCACAGCAACTTCCACTACCCCCTTCCCCCACCCTGCTGCCTCTGATAGAGGCAGCAACGTGGTGGGGAGAGCAGGCAGCACCGCGGAGGCAGTGTGGGGGAAGCAGCTTTTAAGCCGGCTCCCCCCACCACTGGCTACTGTTCCCCCACACCACTGCCTCTGATACAGAAGCAGCAAGGGGGAGAAGGGGAGAAGCAAGTAGTCAACTCGACTACCCGATAAGCTGAGTACTCAACTACTCGCTTACATACTAAGTTGTAGAGCTCTTTATTTATTGTAGGGAAGCTCTCAAGCCTTCTGGGCTATGTGTGCTGCTTTTCTGTTGTAGATTTTAGTGATTGATTTTATTGTCGTGACAGAGTAGGAAGTCAGTGCTTTGGTCTGGGTAATGCCTCAGGTGTCGTGTTTTGCCTTTTTTCTCTTGCTACAGAAAAGTCATGCCTGGATTTAGCTAGTCAGAGATATTGCCAAGGAGACTAAGGTCAGGTTTACACTACAGCCCTGTACTGGTATAGCTATGAAAAGTCTACCCCCCTGAGTGATGTAGTTATACTGCCCAGCATTAGGTAGCCAGGAGAGTTTCTCACATTGGCATAGCTATTGCCTCTTGGGGACGAGGATTAAATATATGGAAGGGAGAAGCTCTCCTGTTGGCATAGTCATGTCCTCACTAATGCACTGCAGTGGTGCAGCTATGCTGCTGTAGTGCTGTATCATAAGACAACCTTTATGGGACTTAGGGGACTGATCCCCGTTCACTAAGTCCCCAGTTTCCTTTGAAAATTATAGCCTAGAGGCCAACCTCCTATATATTTGGAGAGTTTGTGCCTCTGTCTGGTCTGTCTGTGCATCTGTGTGTTCAAGAATTCCGAAACAGTAAGAGGTAGGCCCACCGAATTTGGTAGGCAGCTTCTTCTTATCATGGTTTAAAGCAAGTTTGATTGTGCCAGGACAATGGGCCGTGCCTGGAATGTGACTGTTTATCATAAAATGGAAAGGGAGGGGTATGCTACTGTATAATAACCACAGTGGGGCAACAAGGACCAGAGATGGGGACCAGGTCAGCTATAACCTATTTTGGCAGCAGGTGGCTGGAGGAAGAGACGACAGGTATCTTCTGGGGAAAGTTCGTCTGTCTGTCCTCTAGCCAAGGGACATGGTGAGAGAGGCCTGGGGTTGTCCTCTCTCCCTGGGACAATGTGAACCCCTCATCCCCAGCCCACCCCAGAGGAATGATTTAAATTAAAAACAACAATTATTTCAGTCAAGGACCCAAGCAACACTGGGTAAAATCTCTGGTAAGAATATAGATTATTTTACACTCAAAGGTTCCCCGGCTTGCTTTGTTGTGTTTAACATCTCCTTTCTCCCTTGCTTTGCTTCTAATATGAAATACCATAAACTAAGCACACTGCATTCCCTATATAACAACGTGAAGCCCCATTCCGGCTGTAGTGTGTGTAGGGGTCAGTTTGGGTTGACTTTGATAAATCTCCTTGACCTTGGAGAGCCCAGCCACCTACTCTGCAAGGTACTGCAGAATCAAGTCTATGTAGACACTGCAGCCTTGCATGATTCTATTCACCCCTATGCTTTTGGGTAGGGGCTGTTTGCAAGCAAGTAGAATAGCACTCATTTTATTTTGGTCTCGTCAGTTACATGGAAGGACAGGCTTTGTGCCTGGACTAGCCAATTGTCTTTGTTTTGCAAGGCTGAATGCTGTGTAGGAGAGGCAACCAGTCCCTAGCGCCGCTTCTATTCTGATAGGAGAGCGCTCAGTAAAATACCTTTGCTAATAATGGCACAGATGAATGTGGGAGCAGAGAGGGAATAAATCAGGCCTCAGCACATGATGGAGCTTAAAGTTGGCGTATCCCAGCAGTCCCCAGGCCCAGCCAAAAGTTTGCGGGGACCCAGGCTGCATGGCTGAGCTGCACAGCTATGCAGCTCCCAGTCAGGGCGGCTGGGTGGGCGGGGCTGGGAGCTGGGCTGCGTGGGGCCCTAGGCAACCACCTTGCTCGCCTTCCCCAAAGGCTGGGTCTGGCGGTACCTAAGTGCATGTATTACCACCCTGTTAGTCGGTCTTTAGCAACCATGTATCCCTAGGTGGTACTCTCCATCCTGTTGTACTTCGGTGGTCCGCACTGTCAGTGTCAGCGTCATCTGGTCAGGGTTATCGGAGTCGTCCCATCCTTGCCCTGCAACTGCCTCTCAATTGTTCAGAGCAGAGGGTGGAACCGGAGTCTGCTGCAAAGGGAGGGGCAGCTGGCAAGGAGTGGTAGGGAGAGAACTCTTGAGCCGTTGCTGGAGAGCTCACGGTGACACAGAGAAAGCAGATCTGAGGTGGGAGGAAAACTGGCAGAAAGGAGCAGGTGGCAGCTTTGCAGGGAGGATGGAGGAAAATAGCCAGGACATGTCACTATTGGACCCAGGGTTCCTAGATTCTTACATAAATACGTGACAGAAGGTTGCACATGCTAATGACTATGACCACTCTCTTCCCTTGCTCTGCTGTGACCGTGGCTGATTGGTATGACCACAGATCTGGGGACTGGAGCCATGCCCGCTTAGTAAGTGCAAAGCATTGGTGCTGTGGCTGGTGGAGCAAGTGAGATGTATGAGCATCTGTAAGCACTGGCTGATGCAGCTGCGACCTTAGCTTGAGGAACGGGAGGGAAAGATTGGGAACCAATCAGGTAGACAGCAGGGAGCAGAGCATAAGTCCTATTTAACATTTCCATTGGAGCTCTCTGGAAAGGAGAGACAGCACACTGCACCTTGGCATAGTTGCCAGGTTGTCATGAAGGCTGTTTAAAATCTAAATCTGATAGCAGATCTATAGCAGATCTTGCAAGAGAGGTTTTTTTTCAGGAGCATTTCTCTCCTATGAGTAATAAAGTCAGTTTGGACATGTTCACATGGAGAATTTACACCTGCCGTGTGTGTAAATTGCAGTGATACTACTCTAATATAGTCCTCTGACCTTTTTGAATGAATAAATCTGCTATGTATCGTATTGCTGTGTTGCATGGTTCAAAGACTTCACTGAAGGAGCACCTCTCACTGATTAGCCACGATAAAGGGACAGATTTCTGTCCCTGGGGCTATGTATTAAATCTGCTTAACCAGCTAACCGGCTTCATATGGCCAAGGAGGAAATGTATTCATCGATCAATCATTACATGACATGTTGATCCATATTTTGGCACCTGTATAAGGCTACGATAACATCTGCATTAATAGCTGAGACATAAGGTGGAGATATGGCTTCTGTTCCCACCTCTGCCATGACTTGCCTTGTTCCCCCTGATGGGTCAGCGGACCAGTCTGTGCCTGTGTTTCTGCATCTATGAAATGGAGGTGGCGATGACCTACCATGCAGGGGAATTGATGGTTAATTCATGAATTTTTGTGACGTACAGTCACATCTTCTGATTAAGAGTTATATGTATTTCTAATTAGAAGATTTACCCAGCCTTGCTTGGGTCCATCAGGACAGGGGGCTGCCAGTGTGGGCGATGCAGGAGTCAGGGCAGGGACTTGGGGATGGTTTTTTTTCTTTTTTTCTTTGGCAGCACAAAGATTGTGAAGGGCACAGCAAACCACACTGACAGGCATAGCACTGATAACACTGGGATCCAAACAATTCTGTGAACAGCACCAGCAGGATATCCAGCTGCAATACACACTTGCAACTACCTTTCTCCACCTGCTGGGAGTGTGATTAATCCTTCTTTTCCCCAAGTCTCTGAGATCAGGGTATGGTTTCATAACCCAAGCCAAAAGGAGGTCTTCAATAGGAACAGTTACCTCATTTATGACAATGGCATTTGGTGGGCACAGTATTTCATCCTGTCCATAAGGGTAAAGTCCAGACTGGGGGAACCCTGTCATTGTGCACTTGGCTAGTGCAGCCTGTGTTGGCATCCATGAATCAAGCTCTGGTTGACAAGGTGGTTCTGCAGCGGAGGGAGTTGGGGATGTTGAGGGCTCAGGGCAAAGGGCTTGGCATGTGAGGGGTGCAGGAATCAGGTTTGGGGGCATGAAGAGTGACTCAGGGCAGGGGGCTCAGAGGGAGGTGCAGGAGTCTGGGTTGGGCAGTGAGGACAAGGGGTGGGAGTGCAGGAGTGAGGGCAGGGGTTGGAAGGTGTGGAGGGCTGTCAGGTAGAAATCCCAAATTTCAGTGTAATAGCTAATAGCATCCTTACCCACGAGGAAAACTCACTCCAGACACAAACCTATTCCCTCTCAAGTATCCCAGTTAAGTCTGTCTCAATTCTGACTGAGCAAAAAAGGATAGTCTAGCCCCATGTTTCTCAACACCTGTCCATAGACACGTCCTTGCTTCCTTAGATCTCCCTGACATGGGTTAGAAAGGAAGGAAGCTCCTTCCTGGTTGGGAAAGAGCTGGTCTCCCAGAATGGAAGGGTGAGCCAATAGGTATAGCACCAGCCTAGGGCTTAGTATATCCAGGTTCAATTCCCTACTATGCCCTAATGTTTTTCTCTTCGTGGGCAAGTTGCTTAGTTAGGAGTCAGATGAGGGTGGAGAGGCAAAAATGTGATGGTACTTTGTGTTAGGTCATATCTGGCCTGAAGAACTTTACCTGAAATAAGGAATAGGGTGATAAAGTACGATTTGTAACAATTTCTCTCAGTGCATCAGGTTTAGCTGGTGTGTTTTGTTTAATTTTAACTTGGTAACTTAATTTGATCTGTCTGTCTTCACTTGCAACCACTTAAATCCTACTTTTTATACTTCACTTTTGTTTGTTATCAAACCCAGCATAAATAATTGTTACCTGGTTGGGGGGGGGGGCAACAGCTGTGCATATTTCTCTTTTATTGATAAAAAAGAGCAAACGTTTTCTCTGTGTAAAACATTTATACAGAGTAAGATGGATTTATTTGGGGTTTTGGTCCCTTTGGGGCTTTGCTTCTGGGGTGCTGTCAAGTCCCTGTACCTGAGCCCTCCCAAATCTGAGCTGTTAGCAGTGTCTGTGTCACTCTGCTGGGGGCTGTTATCCCACCCTCTCTGCCTTTGGTAGGGGAGATCTGAGCTTCTGGCTCAGCAGGACAGGGAGATGGGGCACCCCAATAGGCAGGTAGGTGCGCTCAATGGTATGATCATCCCATTAGGTGACAGTTTTATAGGGATCTCTGTGACCCAACCTGTCACATACTCATCCAAGCTTTACCTACAAAATTAGTTTCACACTCATGAGATGCCACTTACAATAGATTGTGTAGATGTTCATAACATGATCAAGCATTTTCTCTTGGCTCATTGGGCTGAGTTCCCCTTCACGGGGGTCCAGACAAACCGGGTGCTGTGGGGAGAAGGGATACAGGGAAGGCGACTCAGAGGAAATGGGGAGAGGGCATATGGGGGCACCCCATTTAGCAATTAAAATTTTGGCAGGACTATAGGGAGACAGTGCATCTACTTAGTGCTACAACGAATCACCTATGCATGTGTCCTACCTCACCTGGATGTTGTGCAGATCATTGTAAAGACGGATATGCACTCAGGGGCCACCATAAGGACCTCCAATATATTCCATTTTTCAAGTGTTCACTGAGTCTGCCAGGGATTCTAACTGCGGTGTAGGTTTTTGATGCTGATGTCAGTCAATTGGGAATTCTCTGTGGCTACATCTACACTGCAGCGCTATTTCGGGATACCTGAGTATCCTGAAATAGCTATTCCGTGTTTTAACAGCAAGTCCATTTTTTCATGTTCGCTATTCTGACGTTCCTGTAAACCCCATTCCATGAGAAGTAAGGGACATTTTGGAATAGCGGGTTATTTTGAAATTTGGTGCTGTGTAGACAGTGCCAAATTGCGAATTAAGTTATTTTGAAATAAGACGGAAATAAGATATGCAATTTGTGTAGCTCAAATTGTGTATCTTATTTCGGCCTACGGTGCAGTGTAGATGCACCCTCTGGCTATGTCTACACCGGTGGTGTCTTGCGCAAGAACATCTTGCACAAGGGTTCTTGCGCAAGAAGTCTTGCGCAAGAAAACATCCACACTGTCATGTGGGAGCTATGCTTTTGCACAAGAGCTCCCATGGCAGTGTGGATGCTCTCTTGCGCAAGAAAGCTCTGATGGCCATTTTAGCCATAGGGCTCTCTTGTGCAAGAAATCCCTGCCGAGTGTCCACACTGCCCTCTTGCGCAAGAGCTCCTGCTCAAGAGGGCTTACACCTGATAAAAAAGAGCATAACTCTTGCGCAAGGAGCCCTCTCTTATCACGCCGTACTGTAAATTTCCTTGCGCAAGAGCGGGCGGGCAGTGTGGACGCTCTGCAGATTCTTGCGCAAGAACGGCCGTACTTGCGCAAGAAGCCACGAGTGTAGACATAGCCTCTGTGTCTTCATTGCTGTTGTAGCTAGTAAAGGAAAACATAAAAACACTGTGGATAAATCTTACTCTCACCATATTTGTGACCAGTTGTAGAAAGGGAAAGAATGGAAGTGCATTAAGAACTTGTTCTCTTGAACTTCCCAGCCTACAAAGTGTCAGCCAAGTGTTGAAATATTTGTGCTTTTCCCAATAGAGCCTTTAAATAATGGGTTAATGCGTATAATAGGCATGATCCTAGCCCTTCATACAGTGAAGTGTCTGGGGGTATTTTCTTCTGCTGTGGAACATTGTGATCATAGTGATCACTTCCAATGGAAGGGAAAATAATGTAGTATCACTGGTCCTCCCTAGATTCTGCAGAAAATCACCAGAGTCTTCATGAAGAAGAGGTCTGTATTTGTATGGGAGATTTTACACCCCTCCCCCTGCCACACACTGGGATAGGTTATTTTGGTAATTTTAATGAGTATTCAGAAGAGTTCAAATTCAGATTAATATTGTGTATTGTTAGTTTCAGTTTCATTACTCTTATTTGAAACAAAGACTGACTCGAGCATGTGATCGGTACTGAAACCAAAGCTGATCAGCACTGCTCTAAAACATGTTTGTGTTCAGACATCTCCTCAAATCAGGCTTCTTCTACCAAATGACAGCAATGTTGTCACTGTCTGCCTGTCCCCTGGACTCCATTAATGTTCACTTCTATCACCTTTGGAGTAGAAGACTATTTGCCGTATAGTATTTTAAATGAGATTGCCATGTTCAGCAGTTTCTCTCAGTCTACTAAATGTTATGACTTACAGAAAGAAGGGGAAAAGTAAGTGACATTAAATAAGGATTAAAGGCTTATTTTTCAAGGCTTAGTGATCTGCATGACAAGTTTGTTTTCTGCTGTTGTAAATGGAAGAATACCTCAGGAGGTGGTTTGTGTTTTTCAGTTATTTTGTTTTTGAAACAACACTTTGCAAGCTATTAAAGTCTACAGTTTGTTTCTTTGTTTTTCTGTAATTAATAGTAGCATATCACACACATTTGTCAGTTCTTTTAAATACCCAAAATAGGGATGTCAACATGTAGTTGACTATATAAGTAATCAATACGCCTAGGTTTATCGGTTAATCTTGTAGACTATACACATTTCCCTCCCTCCCCCACTTTCTGCCTCAATATCAGAGGCTGGGGGGGGGGAGAGGGGAGGGGAGCAGGAGCTAGTGCTGAGAGGAGCCAGCTAAAATGAGGCAGCAGTGCAGGGAGGTGGCAGGGGAGGCAGCCACGAAGCAATCTTTGTCCATGGTGGGCCTGGGCTCACCACAGACAGAGGCTGCTCTGTGGGAGGCCCCCCACAGGCCGGGGCTGCTGCCAGATCAGCCTCTGTTCTCAAGCAGGCCGGGCCATTGAGAACAGAAGCTGCTTTGCGGCAGCCTCCCTCACCCCCTGCCGCCCATTCCCTTTTCCCCCACTGGGAGCTGGTTTTTAAACTGGCTCCCCTTGTGGACTGGCTCACACCTGGCACCATGTGCTTCTGCCTCCGATACAGAGGCAGCAACATTGGGTGGCAGGCGGCTCCACTCCCAGAGACTACAGAATACTTGAGTAACTGATAGAAATTCATGTGGTTACTCGACTATTCAATTACCTGATATCTAACATCCCCAACCCAAAACCATTTTTAGGAGAGAAACTGCTTTTCTATGTTTCTGATTTTAATATAAGGCCTTACCCAATGCTTTCTGAAAACTATGGGAATTTTAATTCCATGGACTTCAGTGAGCAACTGATGGGGTTCATAATGTTTGGCATTTTCAGTGGCTGTCTGAGTTTGTAGGCAAGTCTAGTTGCTCTTGTGCAACAATAAATATCAATGTTGTCTTAGAAGTTAACAGAAGCATCTTGGCCTATGTGACGGACCCGTGGGGGTCCACACTGCCGGGAGGGAGGCCTCTCCCCCCCCTCGCGGCGAGGAAGACGAGCCGGCGCCGCGGCTGGTCGGGGTAGTCCCGGCCTCCAGCCCAGCAAGACTGGGGCCGAGTGGAGGAGCGGCGCGGCCCCGCCATGTAGGAGGCGGGGTCGAGTCATGCCGACGCTCACCGGCGGGACGCCGGGGGAGCGTACCAGCAGGCGAGCGCAGGGAAGCTCAGGGGGCAGGGCTCCCAACGCTCTGCCCGATGTCCCGGCACGGGACAGCGCAGTGGGGGTGGGGCACCGATGCTCGGCGTCCGCCCCTGGGCCATTTGAAAAGCGGCTGGGGGGGGAGTGCATGGAGGAGCCGGCTCCGCCCTGCCTGAAGGGAGGAAGATCTGCCCCCGTGCTGGAGAAACGGGAGCAGGGCCCATGGGCCACCAGAGCACCAGCGCAGACCGGAGGTAGATCAAGCCGGGGTAAGGCCTCACAGCGGTTCCCCGGGCCAGACCACCCGGGAGGGGGATAGGAAGCAGCCCGGGGCAGAATGCCTCTGGCGCCCATGGACGGACGTGTTTCAGGATTAACCCCCGTCCTTCGTGCAAGGGGAACATTGCACCCTGCACTTAGGGCCCCAGGCTGGGTCCCAGTGGAGAGGGCGGGCCCAGGTCCCCCTTCCCCCACCCTCTCTTATCCCAGGCATTTATGGCCATGCCAGTAAGCCAGAAACCCAACCCCACTACTACGCGCTATCTCTGTACCCCGCCCCGGGCAGGGGTTAGACTTCAGGGTGTTGGACCCTACTCAACCCTGCATACAGGGAACAACGGGTTTGCCGAGCCCCTCTCCCGATCCGGGATGGGGAGAACGCACCCTAGGACCTGCCCCAAGGGCAGGTGACCCCAAGAACCAAACCCAAGTCAGATGGAGGGGTCAGCTGAAGCCCCCTCCCAGCTGGGAGGGGGTGGTCGCACCCAATACCTGTCACAGCCTATATCTCATTAAAATGGACACCAGCGCCCCCAAATGATAAGTTTGATGGAAACCTGTATTTTTTAAGTTCCACAATTTTAAGCTTGCTGAAGGGTGGCCCTGTGAGCTATTGTGTTTGTTAGGCTAAAACGCAGTACTTTCAGAAATGGTATTTCATTCAAAACAATAGTTCATGGCTGCTTTGGTATCTCTGCTGATGTACAGTAAGTGGTATTAATTACTTTGGTGCTTTCCCTTCCTCCCCCAAATCCTGATCTAAAATAACCTAAGTCCTCTGACCTCTAGGGTACAGCACAAGGTGCTTCTATCAACATTGACTAATCTTGCAACATGTGATGTTGATTTTGAATCCCACGATTTGGGAATCACGTTATTGTGAGAAGCTTAGCTTCTCCTTTGAAGAATGTCCCTGCAGATACTCCAGGCTAGGTGTCCGTGCACCCTGCACCACTAATTAAAGTATTTCAGAGCAGTGTCCTGTGGACCATTCAGGTGAGTTGCCTAGGCCGTGCGCCTTTGGTGCCTTGATATCACACATGTGCGGCCTGCGGCCTTTCCTTCCAGTTCCTCCCCAGCCAGAGATGGAGCCCTGCAGTGTTCGTTAGCAGTGTACTTGTTTGTTCTCCTAGTTCTTTAGATAGTATTTCTAGTGTGTTCCTCTAAAAAAGAACCCTTTAAAATGTCCCCTTCTTGTTATAATTTAGATAGGATGCCTGACTCACCAGGTTTTAAATGTTGTACCTCATTCAGTGATGCTATTTCCATCTCAGATGGGCACTCGCAATGGGGAAGCCCATATCCCCTACAAGTGTGTCCACTGCAGTAAACTCAAAGCAAGAGCTCATAGGGCCGGGGGCCTGCACCTCAAACTTAACTTGTTTGAAAAATCCCTTCATCTGGCTTTGGACCCAGGTCCTGAATCTCCTGAACCCATGAGAGAACAGAAAACTTTAAAAAAAGCATGCCTTTTCAATACCACAAAACGTCCCTCCTGCAAAAGGGAGCTCTCCGAGCACTTCAGTGCTGATTCTACCTACCATGCTGCATTTCAGCACCTATGATACTCTGGGCATCTCCAGCACCACCTGCACAGTCATTAAACAAGGTATGCACCATGCTGAAGCTAAAGGCTTCACACTGTCGGCCTCACATAATGTGGCACCCTCTGGCACCGGTATTGCCGCACCGACAGTACAGGCACCGCTCCCCGGCACCTGCCACTAATGATGCACTGCCCATTGGCAATGCAGAGGCACCAGCTATTTCCTCATCGCACTGGCATCAGTCAAACCTGTGGCACCTCAATTGACCTCGGTGCAGCATTTCATGGCTCGGACAACCCCGGTCCTGCAATTCACTCATCAGAGACCTCAAAGTCTCTTCAACTTTTCACTCTCCCTTCCTCAGCACCGACCTCTTACCACAGGGTTACTCAACTTTGGAAGCCCCAGCGGGCCACAATGATATTCACAGCACATGCCGAGGGCCACAACTTAAGTGTGGTTACATATACATGCAAATATATATGAAAATATATGCAAATAGATTCTTTCATGGTGACAGGCATGAATACAAAATTAAGGCAAGACTATAAAACACACAGGCCCCATTTAAGTCAGTTCTGCTGATATTAATAAAATGCAATATGTACCCGATTTCCACCCATATGACAGCACTTTTAATGAGCAATGACAGTCCAGGAATTTAACTACTAAAATGCATATCAACAGAAGACCATTATGTTGACTACTTTTTTGTTTTAGCTCCCACCCGTGGGCCGCAAACAAACAGGCCACGGGCCGCATGTTGAGTAGCCCTGTGTTACCAGTTACTCCACCACCACACCATCACCTCTCGCCTGTCAATTTTTCCAGTGAGGAAGGCGAGGATGTGGAGGTAGTCTTCTCACCACAAAACTTTCTGCCCACTGAGCCATCCATTTTCTCGGCACATTCTTGATCCAGATGAGCCCAAGTCAGAGATTTCCCTCCCTGGTATGGACAGACATGGGGACCCCACTACAGACACAGGTCTAAGAAGCACAGCACTGTATCACATTAAAAAACAGAGATTTAAGATGGTGACCCTCGCTACTATTATTCCAATGTTGGAGCAGGGAAACTAGTTTTTGTCCCTTGACTTACAAGACACATATTTTCACATTTCTTTCATATGGCTCACAAACATTTTCTCCAGTTTCTTAGGTCCCAACCATTATCAATACAATGTCCTACTTTTTAGCCTCTCTACTGCCCCAAGAGTTTTTTTCCAAAATCCTAGCGGTAGCTATAGTTTATCTCAGTAATCAAGGTGTTATTATTTTTCCTTAGCCCGATGATTGTCTCCTGAAAGCACATGGCAGACACGACTCCCACTGGAGTACTTCTACCATCATCAGATGTTTCAACACCCTCACTCTGCAAATAAATGAAACAAAATCAACACTTACTCCAACACAAACCATACAATTCATAGGAGTTCAACAAGGCACGATAACTGCTACAGCTTCTCCCGCTCGACAGATTCCAATGAATCAAGAATCTTGCCAACAAGCTGCAACTCAGCCCTCAGATCATGGCCGACAACTGCCTCTAACTATGGGTCCCACGGCCACATGCAATGCCGTTGTCCTGAATGCACACATATTTATTCACCGACTTCAGGGATGGCTCAGCACGATGTACAGACCAAACATGCACCCTCTTTCCAAGTCCCCCTCTAGCCCTCTGCCAATAAAACATTCTCTGACACTTACCACAAACCTTGCCTCAAGGGTCTTATTCATGACTCAAGAACCCTTAGTGATCATTATCACAGATTCCTCCCTTGCAGGACGGGGAGCACATGTAGCACATCATACCACTCAGGGACTGTGGTCCAACACAGGAAGAGCATTGCACATAAACATTTTAGTGCTCTGTATGGTTTGATTCCTGTCCCTTATCGCCAACAAACATATCAGAGTCTACACAGGAAATGTAGCTTGCATGGTTTTATATAAACAGGCAAGGCAGGGCTTGCTCTCTCTCACTCTGTGTGGAGTCTATGACCTCATGGAATTGGTGCCTCAACTACAGTATAACCAAAACTGCTTTCACCTCCCAGTAGCTCTCAACACCACTGCAGACAGTCTCAGCAGAGCCCTTCTCACAGAGCATGAATTGGAGACCAGCGATGAAGTTATCACCTCCATCTTCGATCAATGGGGTCATCCCATGATAGACCTTGGTTCCAGCCACCGCAACAAAAAGTGCCAACTCTTCTGCTCCAGAGCAGGGATGGGCAAAGGATTTCTTGGAAATGCCCTTGTAATTAAATGGGACTCTGACCTACTATGTGCATTCCCATCCATTCCTCTCCTCAACAAAGTAATGAAGAAAATACAGAGGGACAGGGCCGTTGTCACATTCAGAGATCCCTCATGGCCCAGACGACCCTGGGGTACCCCTTTATCACCAGAATGTTGGTCTTCCTGCCAAACACCCTCCTACCCACCTCCAACCTTTTATATCAGCCAGTAATGCAGACACAGACACCCCCAACCTACGCATGTTCCACCTCATGGCATGGTACCTCAGTGGTTCTCTGCTCAAGAGCTAGAATGCTCAGAACCCATTCAACTAGTACTACTCCATAGCAGAGCTCAGATCACTCACAAAACCTAGGTGCAAAAATGGAAAAGGTTTTCCATGCCTATGAGAGACATTTTTCTTTTTCCCTCCCTTTATTATGGACAGAGAGCCAGTGTAGACACTGCTGTTTGTTTTGTTGACAGAACTGGCTTCCACCAGTATACCACAATGCCTGCCCTGCTCACGCTGCTCAGTGTTTTGATCTCTGCTGCCCTGCAGGCATGCACCTCTCCCATTTCAAAGCTGTGGGAACTATCTGACAACTCAGTGAGCTGCTGCATTTGGGGAACAAACCAAGATCAAATCACTGGAATGCTCCTATTTTGCCCTGCACCAGAGTGCTACCTTTAGCCACCAGAGTGCTGTGGCAGGGGGTCAGGCTGCTGTGCTGCTTTGACATACCTCAGCACAGAGAGCTCACAAAGCTATTCATGATAAGAACATAAGAACATAAGAATGGCCGTACTGGGTCAGACCAAAGGTCCATCTAGCCCAGTATCCTGTCTGCCGACAGTGGCCAGCACCAGGTGCCGCAGAGAGGATGGACTGAAGACAATGATCAAGCGATTTGTCTTGTGCCATTCCTCTCCAGCCTCTGACAAACAGAGGCCAAGGACACCATTTTATCCCCTGGCTAATAGCCTTTTATGGACCTAACCTCCATGAAATTATCTAGCTTCTCTTTAAACTCTATTATAGTCCTAGCCTTCACAGCCTCCTCTGGCAAGGAGTTCCACAGGCTGACTACACGCTGTGTGAAGAAGAACTTTCTTTTATTAGTTTTAAACCTGCTACCCATTAATTTCATTTGGTGTCCTCTAGTTCTTCTATTTAGGGAACTAAAAAATAACTTCTCTTTATCGGCCCTCTCCACACCACTCATGATTTTATAGACCTCTATCATATCCCCCCTCAGTCTCCTCTTTTCTCAACTGAAAAGTCCCAGTCTCTTTAGCCTCTCCTCATATGGGACCCGTTCCAAACCCCAATCATTTTAGTTGCATGATGCTGCTCCCAGCAGCTGAGGAGGGTGTGAGAGAACTCCAGGGGAATCCCAAGATGTGCAGAGATCAGCTCTGTCTTCTCCACAACACTGCACTGTGGGATCCATACCCATAGTGCATTGCTCAATGATGGGGCCCCCATTGTGGACATGATCTGTCAACAGAAGGAGCAAGTGTGAACACCCTCTGGCGGTGTTTGTTTTGTCGGCTTTTGGGTGTCAATGTAAGTTTTGTTAACAAAACCTGGTAGTGTAGACCAGCAGTGCGCAACCCGTGGGTCACAACCCCCTTGAGGGTCACAGCTGTCTTCTGGGGGGTGGTCGCAGTCCCGGGCTGGCTGCCATTTTTTTCCCAGCTCAGCATACATGCAGCGGGCATGGGAGGAGTGGCAGGTGAGTGGAGCAGCATTTAAAGGGGCTGTGCTTTTTTTTTCCCCTCAATCAAAATTTTCCTGGGGGTTGCGCCGGGAAAAATGTTGCGCACCACTGGTGTAGATGTAGCCTTAGCAAGGAAACAGCACGGCATTCCCATCCATACAGGGTACCTGTTGCCATGTAAACAAACAGCTGGAGATGTTTCGGAAAAGAAGGAGAGGTTTATAAAAAGGAAGGGCACACATCCCAAATGAACCCTCCTTTTCTATCTGCCCATGGTATTCAAGACATCTGAAGAACAAAATAAGCAGCACTGAATGGGGTTAGGGAGATCCTGACTGTAAGAAATTCACCCAGTAACTGCTGTAACGTATGGTGAGAGAAACTTTGCTTTGAAATTACCCTACAAACTTTAATGTCTCATTACTTATATTCACTTAAAATCTCTTTGTAGTTAATAAATGTTTTTTACTGTTAAATCTAGTCTCTTTGAATTGATGTGTTTGGAGACGTCCATCCAGGATAACGGGATGTGGCATATCATTTCTGTTAATAAAATGCTTGACTTTATATGAGCTTGCCTTTTTAGGAGACAGATCTGAGGAACTCACTCAGATTGAAGTGACATTAGAGGAGGTTATGGAATTAATTGATAAGCTGAATAGTAACAAGTCTCCAGGACCAGACGGCATTCACCCAAGGGTTCTGAAAGAACTCAAATGTGAAATTGCGGAGTTATTAACAGTGGTTTGTAACCTATCCTTTAAATCCACTTTGGTACCAAATGACTGGAAGATGGCCAATATAACACCAATATTTAAAAAAGGCTCTAGAGGAGATCCTGGCAATTATAGACCGATAAGTTTAACATCAGTACCAGGCAAATTAGTAGAAACACTAGTAAAGAGTAAAATTGCAAGGCACATAGAAGAGCACGAATTGTTGGGCAAAAGTCAGCATGGTTTCTGCAGAGGGAAGTCGTGTCTAACTAATCTGTTAGAATTCTTTGAAGGGGTTAATAAACATGCGGACAAGGGGCACCCAGTGGATATAATATACCTAGATTTCCAGAAAGCCTTTGACACGGTCCCACACCAAAGGCTTTTACGTAAATTAGGTGGTCATGGGATAGGAGGAAAGGTCCTTTCATGGATCAAGAATTGGTTAAAAGACAGAAAACAAAGGGTGGGAATAAATGGTAAATTTTCACAATGGAGGAGGGTAACTAGTGGTGTTCCCCAGGGGTCAGTACTGGGACCAATCCTGTTCAACTTGTTCATCAATGATCTAGAAAATGAGGTAAGCAGTGAGGTGGCCAAGTTTGCAGATGACACAAAGTTGTTCAGGACAGTCAAAAGCAAAAGGGATTCTGAAGAACTACAAAAAGATCTCAGCAAACTGAGTGATTGGGCAGCAAAATGGCAAATGAAATTTAATGTGGGTAAGTGTAAGGTAATGCATGTTGGAAAAAATAACCCAAATTACACGTATACATGATGGGGTCAAATTTAGCTACGACAGATCAGGAAAGGGATCTTGGAGTTATAGTGGATAGTTCTATGAAGACATCCACGCAGTGTGCAGCGGCAGTTAGTAAGGCAAATAGGATGTTAGGAATTATTAAAAAAGGGATAGATAATAAGACAAAAGATATCATACTTCCCCTATATAAAACTATGGTACGCCCACATCTCGAGTACTGCGTGCAGATGTGGTCTCCTCACCTCAAAAAAGATATATTGGCATTAGAAAAGGTTCAGAAAAGGGCGACTAAGATGATTAGGGGCTTGGAAAGGGTCCCATATGGGGAGAGGCTAGAGAGACTGGGACTTTTCAGTTTGGAAAAAAGGCGATTGAGGGGCGATATGATAGAGGTATATAAAATCATGAATGGTGTGGAGAAAGTGATTATAGAAAAATTATTTACCCTTTCCCATAATACAAGAACTAGGGGACACCAAATGAAATTGATGGGTAGTAGGTTCAAAACTAATAAAAGGAAATTTTTCTTCACACAGCGCACAGTCAACCTGTGGAACTCCTTGCCCGAGGAGGCTGTGAAGGCCAGGACTCTATTAGGGTTTAAAAAAGAGCTTGATAAATTTTTGCAGGTTAGGTCCATAAATGGCTATTAGCCAGGGATAAAGTATGGTGCCCTAGCCTTCATAACAAGGGCAGGAGATGGATGGCAGGAGATAAATCACTTGATCATTGTCTTCTGTTCTCCTTCTCTGGGGCACCTGGCATTGGCCACCGTCGGCAGATGGGATGCTGGGCTCGATGGACCTTTGGTCTGACCCAGTATGGCCATTCTTATGTTCTTATGTTCTTGTATTGTCCAGGAGTGGGCTGGGGCAGTAAAAGACCTACATTTCTGGGGAAAGTCTGGGACTGGGAGGTGGTGGGGTCCTCTGGCTAGGCAACTCAGGCTAATAAAAGTTTGAGTGTTGCTGGCAGTTTCCACAGACATAGGGAGAGACTTGCATGGTAGAAGCTATGAGCAGTCCAGGAGTGGAAGCAGCAGTGGCAAACAGCATAAAGGGCGTCTCAAGTTAGAGGGCAGGGATGACACAACTACTCACTAGTCTAGATTATAACCTGAGTGTGTCACACTGACACATGGTTCGGAACACATGAGGATGGCAATACTGGTCTATATATCCATGTACTGTTGTGGGGAGGTACGCAGTTAGTTAGATGGAGAACCAGGCTTGTTTGGTGGTTGTGGAGTTTGCGGTTAATTGGTTTTTGTAACATAGCTTCTTGTGGACAGGATGGGAAGTCTCATTTTTTGACACCAGTACCAACTTCACCAGTCATATATTTTCCAATCTGCCTTTTATCCAGGTTTTCCCATTAAGACTAACAGCACTATTTGTGTTCTCTTAACATGAAATCTGAAAACATCCCTTGGTGCAAATGGCACCTACTCCTTAAAACGGACTCACAAGCATGTCTTGTGATTCTTCTTTTGTGATTCTTTAAACTGTTCCTCCTCCTTATACACGCTGGTACCATGTCTTATCATTTATATATATGCTGTCTAAAGTGTATAGTAAGTAATGGCATTAGAGCAGAGGTGGTAAAAATACCAGCCTGTGGGCCTGATCCGGTCTACCTGGCCGGTTTCCACTCCACTATATTTACCTGTTCCCAGCCAATGGGAGCTGCAATCGCCTGTACCTGAGGAGGTGCAGGTAAATATAGCATCAGCAGCTCACTGGGGCTAACCCTGGTGAACTGCTGCCATTTTATTGCCCACCTCTGCAACAGAGGAACAGAGATTCTGCCCTGTTCTGCCACACTTCAAGACCATACAACCTCTTGTAGGTTGGGCAAAATACCTAATGTTAAGTACTCCACTCATTCATGCGGGACTGAGACCGTTTCCCAAATTAGAGATGACTTGTTATGTGAGACAGTTTATCTTAATAGCTCATTTTTCATGAGGTGTCAGAGATAACTACTCCCCTCCCCGCCTCGAACTATATATAATTAGAAGTTGGCAACACTTGCTGAGCAAGGAACTGGCTCCCATTTGAGAACTGTTCACAAAGTCAAACTTTAGTGAGTTTTAAAGAGTTATGATTCTTTGTAGGGGGAAAAAAAGTTGCTGATGTTCAGCAAAATGGTGACTGCTAATATTTTAACTGCCTATGCAGTATCCAGGATGTAGGGCATTCTCAAAGTTGTTTAAGACAGACAACATGATAACAAAATGGAGAAAATGCAGAGGATGTCCATTTGTCCATAAGTGTATGATTAAGACTAGAAGTGTCTGAATGGGTGAATAGGCTTGGGTGAAATGACTAAATGAAGCATGGAATTTTAAACATATTATAAAGTTTATATAAAAATAACATTAATGCATATTAACAGATTTATTGGAGCATAAGCTTTCGTGGGCAAAGACCCACTTCGTCAGATGCATGATGCGTCTGATGAAGTGGGTCTTTGCCCACGAAAGCTTAAGTTCCAATAAATCTGTTAGTCTATAAGGGTATGTCTACACTAGCCACCCTAGTTCGAACTAGGCTGGCTAATGTAGTCATTCGAACTTGCAAATGAAGCCCGGGATTAAAATATCCGGGGCTTTATTTGCATGTTCCCAGGCGCCGCCATTTTTAAATGCCCGGTAGTTCGAACTCCCTGCCCGCGGCTACACGCGGCACGGGCTAGGTAGTTCAAACTAAAGCCCCTAATTCGGACTACCGTTACTCCTCCTGCAATGAGGCGTAATGGTAGTCCGAATTAGGGGCTTTAGTTCGAACTACCTAGCCCGTGCCGCGTGTAGGCACGGGCAGGGAGTTCGAACTACCGGGCATTTAAAAATGGCGGTGCCTGGGAACATCCAAATAAAGCCCCGGATATTTTAATCCTGGGCTTCATTTGCAAGTTCGAATGACTACATTAGCCACCCTAGTTCGAACTAGGGTGGCTAGTGTAGACGTACCCTAAGGTGTCACAGGACCTCTCATTGTTTTTGTAGACTCAGACTAACATGGCTACCCCTCTGATACTATTCATGTATATTATAATTATATCATGTACCTTTTCATACACATTTCCCCCACTCTATTTTTTATTTTAGCGGGGAAAGAAAAATAGAATTTCCAACATATCATGAAAGTATTGGTTTAATTTGTAGAGTTGCCTACTGAAAACATGAAAATCTTAGCCTGAAAATTCATCCTTGTGCTGTTCCATCTGGACTTGCAAAGCAAAGGGATTTGGAAAATCATGCAAATATAAGGCTATTTAGATATCCGAATGTTTTGATATTTGTCCATCACCAAGTAAAACAAAGGTCAGATTCACACACACTTGCAAAATGATGCAGAAAAGGTGCATAGTTTTATGGGATGGGAATTCCTAGTTTTAATGAACTCCTGAAACTAACTTGGAAAAGACCATTTGGAGTGGAGAATAGATAAAGATAATGAGAAACAGACATTTCTTGCTTTCGTGTGTAGTTACTGCAGTAAGACAACATGCTGGAATGCAGATTATTTTGGTTTCCAGAGCACCATACTTTGCTGCAATGCAGCCACATTTCAAAAGCTCTCACAGTATAAAACAAATATTGTAAGAAAATCAAGGAAAAGATTTCAGAAGTGCAGTGGGTCTAACTATAATTTTGAGTTGCACCAGTGTAAATTGGAGTACTTCCACTGACATCAGTGGAGTTGCACAGATATAACCCTCCAGGGTACCAGGCATTAGAAAGCAGGTTCAGTTGATTTAACCTAAAATGGATTTATCTAACTGAGGGTTTTAGGAACTTAAATGACTGATGCTTTGAATACAGGATGCAAACTCTACTAAACACTTTCTCATCCTTAGATTATGAATTATTTAGACAGCACTATCAATTGAGCACTAAATTAGCTAGCTACACTATATACAGCTGTGAAATGAAGGCTAAGATATGGCAGGGGATGTTTTGTTGCTGTTCAGGCACAGCACATTGGCTGTGTTTGTCTCAAGTGAGATCCCGCTCCCCTGCCTGTACCCAGGCATCTATCCAGCAGGGAAAGGATTCAGTCTGTTGACTCAGTGGAATGGCCGTGTTGACAATCCAGTTGAATATAAAGGCAGGTGGCAATGGCTTTTCATCTGAGAGAGCGAGCTGTAAAGCAGGAACCCAAAGTGCAGCCTAGGAGAGGGAGGAAGTCTGAAGTTGGAATAAGAGAACAAGGACAGCAAGGCTGGGACAAAGATTTTCGGCTGGGGACTTTTTTTGAAATTATGTTGGGAGTTTGTGTTAATCTGCTCCAGAAGGGATAACTTTACATGGGCTGCTATTGATGCACTGAGTGTTCATTCTCATTGTAGAGGCATTGCTGGATCCAGTGGGTATTTTCTTATTGTAAGTACAAGGAATATATCTGGAACGAATAATCTCTCTCTTGTGGGAATGCACATTTCGAGTGTATTTATGTTGTCATATAGCCACCCATCCAGTTCTGCAGGGTTTAGCAGCCACTGCAAAGTGCTGAAAGCTGGAATGTCATTACCTCAGCAATGCTGTTCAACCTTCTCATTGCTTCTGTCCTTGGAGCTCCAGTGTTGTTAGTACTAGCAGCAGGTAGCGCAGCCTGCTAATCATAAAGACAGACCTGGTTTGGTGACAAAGGCCCATGGCCAGGTTTATTGCCTTCAAAGCAAAGTATTTGTATCCTGACTCCATGATTACATGTACACTAACACATGAGAGCCTAGTGGCCAGGAGTGGAAGTCTCTGCTGTCCTCTCAGCCACATGAAGGGTTTAGGCAAGATACCCAACATTGTTTATACCGGGTGTTTGTCTCAGACTATACAACTTATGTACCACCTTACGTGTTTCCTGGCATCTGTTTGTTACTTCCCCTTGTCCCTGATACCTTGAACAAAATATTCCTATTCTTTATTCTGTCAAACCATCTTCTGACCTTGTACTAGGTTGGGGTGTGTCCGTACTAGCCTTCTGAAATGTATTCATGTAAATATCTAGTACGTTATCTAATATGTTATTATTTTGCCAAGGGCTGGCCTTCACACCCTTTGGTTCAGGCCTCATGTCTTGCACCAGGCCCTCACTTTCTCTCTCACAGCAGCAAACAGTATAACTACATAATGTCACTGTATTATAAAGTGTTACCAAAGAATGAAAGTTAGGAAAACATGAATGATGTGGACTCCATGGTTGATATTTCTGAAGCCAACTGCAGTATTTAACAGGCCCGTGCCAAGAAAAGTGATTCCATTTTGTGGTGGGTTTTGAAATTGGGTCTCATTCTTATTCACAACAAAACCTCCCAATATAAACATTCTCAATGAAAGAGAACGGAGCTGTAGGCCCTGGAATTCCTGGTCGCTTGTCCCAGAGCCACAGATGTTGGAGGTCCTGGAGTCACTAACCCTGAAGCACTTCAGTAAATTGACTATTGAGCTGACAGAAAACCAGAAGGGTTTTGAAACCTGGCTGACCAGCAGACTTCTGTCAGACCCCACTTGGGCTGCATCTGGACTTTTTCAAAATAGAGCCATGAAACAGTTCAATTCCAATGGAAAAAAATATGTTTACTTGGGAGTTTTTCTAAACAGCTCTAAAATTAAGCCATATAACTTGCATGGAGTCTAATAGGAGTTGTGTAGCTAAATCTACTTGTTGTCTTTTAAAATCATGACCTGTACTTATAATTGCTGCTATTAATATTAATGAGAGCCCACATGAATGATAAGAATCAGCCCAATATGACATCAGTATTAGAAGCTTCTGTAAGTGTTTTTCTGAAGGTTATTGTATTTTAAGTGCAGAGCCCAAGTAATTTAAAATGCATCATTTTAGTGTATTAAGTCGAGATTGTCTCCTTGATCTTCTGACATCTCTTAATTAATGGGTTTTTTGAGTTCATTCTTGTAAGCCCATTTCATGATTTCTCTAGGGAAGTGGATCACTGCAGAAATAATTCTACTAAAATGAGCATTATCTTACTGAAATATGTAGCTTGGGGAGAGGTAGAAGGATATAAGTAACCCAGGGGAGGGAGAGACAAAAGCTAATTGGGTAATGCCTCCGTAGCTAGCACACTATGCACTACTCCACGTTTTCAGTAAATTAATGGGAAAATGTTTTAAGTGATTGTGCTCATTATAGTTTTTTTGTTTTTATATCCACTCTCAATCATTTATTTCAGCCGGAGAGAGGCCATCAGGGTGCATTCTGAACCTCTTCAGCCAACAGAGAAACTGCTTCAAATATCTTTGGAGTGGAGACTTCTGAAATTACAGTGTTTGGAATCCAGCTGTATGCTGCCTATAGCTGATACAATCTGTATGAGGAGCAAAACAGAGCCTACAGAAGTCTTTAAAATTTATGAAGTAATTTCAAAGTAACCTTTATCTCTCTTTCTAATAAGTTTCTGAAAGTCTAATACAGCCTGAGTAGGATCTATTTTTGTGTATTTCAGTGATTACAGGAACCCATTCACCTTTAAACTACAAGCAAATGCTAAAACGAAAATCAACAGAATGGGGAAGGTGGAAGAGAGGCAGCAATCTAGAATAGTCTTGAAACCTCTGTTATCACAAGTAAACGGGGGCAAATCAACTCTGATTTCAAATCCAAACCTGTCAGAACCTTTGCTCAGAAATAGAATAGAACCTGAATCCAGTCTTTTTTAACCCTTTAAAAAAGATTGGCTACTTTCCCTACTATTACTTATAGTTTCTACATCCTTCTTCTCCTGATTCAAGATGAGATCAAGAGAGGGAAGTGTCAAATGCTCTGAGAAAGAGACTGTTGTATTATGCAAGAGGATAAGCAAATCAAGTCTGTGGGCATAATTGATGTTCTGAACCTTGTAGGGTTTGCCCAGCATTGGTCACTACATGCAGCATGTAGTTTTGGATGTTACATACAAGGTTCTGAGTTTCTCTCTCTTGAGATATATATATATATATATATATGGAGAGAGAGAGAGAGAATATTATGGGCTTTAACCAACACTTAACCCTTTACCTGTACATTAAGGCTATGTCTACACTCCAAGTATCCCAAAAGAGCTATCCCGCATCTTAACAGCAAGCCCATTATTTCGGGCTCGCTATTCCAACATTCCTGTAAACCTCATTCCATGAGGAGTAACGGATGTTTCAAAATAGTGGGTTATTTTGAAATCACAAAATAAGCTATTTCGAAATAAGATATTCAATTTGCATAGCTCAAATTGCATATCTTATTTCAACCAGTGTAGACACACCCTAACAGTGTTTTCCTCAAGACTTTCAGAAAAGTTGGCATACATTCATTGGAATATGAAGGAATTTATTTAGATATTTTTCTGAGGTACTTTTTTAAAATTGTGGGATAAGATTTCAAAGAAGGGAACATGTGGAGTGAAAATAAGAATGCTGGAGGCTGTCACTTTTTAGCGTTGATGAGGTAATTCGGGAATTTAGAATCTCTGATGTTTGTGGTAGTTACCTGCGATCCTTTGCTATCACAGGAAAACCAGTGAGCTATTTATGTTAGTGAAGACTACTTGTGTTAATAATATTTACAGGGTTGGGCCCAGTATTTTGAAGATGTCCTTGCTATGGCTTTGTAACCCTGCTAGGAGAATAGAAGCCGGTGTCCCCCTCTTGCAACTGGTCTAGTCCATCAAAAGATGAGTGACTTCTGCGAAGAGTTAGCCTGGGTAAATCTGCATAAGGGTCTGAAAAAAACCAGCTAACCTTTGTTGGATGTATACAGCCACACTGCTGAGCTATTCCTGAGCTACACATGCTGTGCTGCCTCCGAGTATGCTGCTAGGATTTTGGTGGGTATATCCCTGGGTCCTTTGTGTTGCAGGAAGCTGAGCCTCTCTGTGATGCTTTCCTGTGGAACTGTGGGAAAACTTGTCTGTCCTAGGCACAAGCAAGAATTTTGGGAAGACACTGGAGAACTATCCAGAGGTGACATTTCAGATTTTGGTGGGGGTGTGGGGGAAGCCTGTGCATGGGAGGGGAGTAAGAGCATGGGAGGCAGACTGAGGACAGCTGCTTCAGCAGTGTTACTAAGCATGCTCAGCACAAACCAAGCACCAAATGGGGAGGGGGGAACCAACCCCCTCCGCACACACACATCATCTCTATCCAGGCACTGGAAAACTCTGCCTTTTTTGGCAGACAACTTAGCAGTTAGCTGGCAGGAGCACTGTATCTAATGCCTATATAAAAGAAAGAAAATTAAATAAATATTAGACTCACTCATTACGTTATTGAAAATGTCTCATTTTGAAAATTTTGTGTATTGCCACTTAAAAAAATTGAAATGGAAACAAAATATTTTGATTGACCGTAATATTGTTGTTCAAATGATCTGTTCATGATACTTTTTGAGACATTGTCATTTTGTCCCAATTTCGAATGAGAACATTTTTTGATGTCTTGAAAATTTTCAAGGGTGGGGGGGGGGAGGCGTGTTTCTTGACCAACTTGACTCAGCATTACCCGGGGAGTCAAAAGCAGACCAAAAATAGCTATTAGGTATGTGGGCTACTCTTATGATAAGGTAATGGTCTAAATCTTAATAGATCTCAGTTGAATTCCTGACTTTGTTAATTGGGAGAGGTGATTTAATGTCTGTCTTAGCTCTCTACCTGTAAATTGAGAATGATCATTCTTGTGGGTCTTGTGAAAATAAAACCAGTCCTATGTTTGTGATGTTTTCATAAAAGGTCAATGGGCACTTTTCTATCTAGATCACAGAACTGCATACTGGGAAGTCTAACAGCTATGGCATGTTGCATCTGGAGGTGAATACTTATTTAACTGGATGTATGGGGGAAAAGATGTCAAACTACTGATTATGAGATTTTTAATCTTCAAAGAACAAAATGAGACTTTTAAAATGAGAACAATTTCAATGTCATCCAGGTGTCTCCACAACTGGGTTATGGTCTTTTTCTGCCTGAGATTATACATGTGCCAATAGTGCTGCTGATTTCAGATGAAGGGAAAAGAAAAGAGAATGTTCACTCCAAGTGCAATTCTACAGTTATTCTGTGCTGAGACTGTTGATTTGAATGTGAGTTTTACATGGAGAACAGCAAACTCTGGGGTCAAGATTTTCCAGAATGACTAAAGTTTCTTGGTGCCCAAATTGAGGCCTGATTTTCAGAGGGTGTGTTCTCAATACTTGTTAACGTGGCTCCTGTAACACTCCTTTTCCCTACCCCCATAAAAATGGAGGCACTGAAATCACTCGTTGCTTTTGAATATGCTGGTTTATTTTGAGAACTATCTGAAAAGAACTACACCCAAAACATGTAGCATGCAGAACAAAATATTTAATTCCTCTTACAAAACCCATGAATGACGGTTCATATTGTTGAATGTTGTACACCGGCATTTAACAATTAATATATATGCATACTTATACTATAGAGCATTTCTGTAAAAAGTAAGATGTTTGACTAATTCTTCAGGTATTTGGCTGCTTTTTCAAATGGAAAGTGAACCCTTGCTCTAAAAGTGGAGCCAGAGGTCTGTCAAGATCTAAGCAGACAACAAGAAATTGATGTTATACTTGTAGTAGAGAAAGCTATTTTACTCCTAGATTAGAAACTGTGAGGGGTTGAATGACTCTGGAACCTACAGTTCTTGTAGCATGCTTTTATTTCTACACTAATTTGTTCAAAATGGATGGCATTGGATAGGGAATTCCTACAGATAATGTGTTAGTAATGAATATTGCTCCAGTCAGTAGAGAGAATTTTTAATTAAAAACAAATACTTTTAATCTAAATAGCCAAAATAAATTGTGTGTGCTTGTGGGGGAGGAGGGGAGGATGTTACCCTGAATCAAGGCCAATATTAAAAACTTAGAGCTGTTATTTATTTCATAAGAACCAGCCATCAAATAGTACAAATAGGCATTTGAGGAATTCATGGCCACTTCTTTTATTAACGTATTGTCAAAGCATCTGCAGGTTGTACAGAAATTGGAAAAACTGAGGCTTTTCCTTTTTGAGTCCTCAAGACATGGCATTTCAAAATCAGTCTCTTTAGAAGATTGAGCCTGTGACAGGGCGTTTGCCCTGCACTAGCCTTTTAAGGGCAAAATCCCAGCCCTCTGTGAGGGCTGAGAGTGAAGCCCCAGCTGAGGCAGTTCTTGCCAATGAGGGCCCACCTGGGGGCTATATAAAGAAGGACTCTTGGGCTATGTCTACACTCGTGGCTTTTTGCGTGAGAAATATGCAAATGAGGCTAAGTGTGAAATATCACTGAGCCTCATTTGCATACCTAATGAGCTGCCATTTTTGCAGAAGAGGCTCTTGCGCCAGAAGGAGCTGTCTACACTGCCCCTTCTTGCGCAAGAAAAACCCTCTTGCGCAATGCTGCTACGCTGATTATTTTCAGGAATAACAGCATTGCGCAAGAGGGTTTTTCTTGCGCAAGAAGGGGCAGTGTAGACAGCTCCTTCTGGCGCAAGAGCCTCTTCTGCAAAAATGGTGGCTCATTAGGTATGCAAATGAGGCTCGGTGATATTCCACGCTTAGCCTCATTTGCATATTTCTTGCGCAAGAAGCCGCGAGTGTAGACATAGCCCCCAAGGGAGAGGGAGAACTGACTGCTGCTCTGGACAGAAAGCAGTAGGGACCTGACTGATAGGGAAGCAGGAGGCTTCCTGGAGGTAGAGCAGTGCTAGGGAAGGAACGCAGGGCTTGGGAAGCGCTGGCCAAGCAAGCTCCCAGGCTGCAGGGCCGGAAGCAGCCAGGTTAGGCAAAGGCAGCAGGTCCACCCCCCTTTTTCAGTGATGAGTGGCCATTATAGACTGCAGTTTGCCCCTGAGGCAGGGGCTAGATGAAGACTGGCAGCGGGTCCCTGATAGGGTTGCCAGGTGTCCGGTTTTGAACTGGACAGTCCAGTATTTGAGCTTTCTGTTTGGGAAACTAATTGAGAAAATATAAATGTCCAGTATTTTCTAAATAAAATGTAATGTAGATTGTGATGTAATGTCAAGCGTGTCCAGTATTTTTGTTGAAACCATCTGGCAACCCTAGACTGAGGCAAGGTGGGTACAGGGGAACTGGGTGTTCCCTGGAAGGAGAACAGGGTGACCCTTGGGAGGGGAGGACCCTGGAGTGCAAGCAGGATAAACACCAACCCCCAGAAGGGGGGCTCAGATACTGGAGTGGGCACTGCCGGAGGGCAGTGTCCTGAAGAGGACGCTGAGGTCCATGAATGACACATGTCTGGACTAGAGAGGGCAGCAAGAACACGGGGAGACACCACCTAGAGGGAGGCGTCCAGCGAGTCAGCAAGCTAATTCCCAGAGCAACCAGTTGGAGGTACCATGGAGGTGAGTCTGCCCCGTAACAGAGCCTTACCACATATAGTTGGAGGATTAGACAGAGCGAGCAGTATTCTACCAGATGTGAAACGTCAGGTCAGAGGGACAGAAAAAGGAATGGAAGAGAGGTACAGGAAACCCCCGAAATGTGACCGAGTTGCAACCCCCTGCACTTACAACCATTTTTGTAAGTGTGGAAGGGGCCAAAAACCCCTGCCTATCGTAAATGAGGGTTTGAGTTATGACGCCCCCGACTTGTGATGCTTCCCCAGGAACCGATCGCATTGCAGGTTGGGGGCAGCCTGTATATAAGCCTCAGACTGAGGAGATCTCTGTCCCCAGGGTAACAGGGAGGGGCTGGTCTGGAACCAGTAGAGGCAATCAGGGGCAGTTGAACACCTGAGGACTCATAAAACGAGGTGCACGGGGGCTTCCGAAAGACAGGGCTTCCATGTAGATGGGCCAAATATTGGAAAAGCATCTTCCGGAAAAAGAATAGGAAGAAGATATGCAAATGCAAGTGCAAATTGCATACCTTCTGACGAACACCCCCCCCCCACAGTGTAGCTATACCCTAGGAGGATGAACCAGGGAAAAGGAAGGTGTGGGGAAGTAGCCCAGGGGGTCTTGGAGCTGTTGTGTAGCAGGTGTCGGGGACTCACATTGGCAGCAGCTATTACAGGGGTTCCCTCAACACCCTCTTCCCCATTTCTACTCCGGGGGGGGGGGAAGGACTGTGGAATTTATTCTCCGCTTTTATTATACACAGGCTAATGAAGAAAAAAGCTCAACAAACAGCAAACTAATGCCCGATGCCTGGTGCCTAAAACTGACGGCTGCTGTGAGCCTCTGAGGCAAGCAAATCCGCCTGAAAGCCCAGGACCCACTGGCTGCATCTAGACTGGCATGATTTTGCGCAAAAACAGCCGCTTTTGCGCAAAAACTTGCCAGCTGTCTACACTGGCCACTTGAATTTGTGCAAGAACACTGACGTTCTAATGTAAGAAATCAGTGCTTCTTGCGCAAATACTTTGACGCTCCTGTTCGGGCAAAAGTCCTTTTGTGCAAAAGCTTTTGCGCAAAAGGGCCAGTGTAGACAGCTCAGATTTGTTTTGCGCAAAAAAGCCCCAATTGCGAAAATGGCGATCGGGGCTTTCTTGCGCAAAACCGCGTCTAGATTGGCACGGACGCTTTTGCGCAAAAAGTGCTTTTGCGCAAAAGCACCCATGCCAATCTAGACGCTCTCTTGCGCAAATACTTTTAACGGAAAAACTTTTCCGTTAAAAGCATTTGCGCAAAATCATGCCAGTCTAGACGCAGCCACTGAGTTTAAGTAGGGTAAGAGCTTTGTCACAAAGAATAATTGACTTCAATCTCTCTCTCTTTCTCTCTCTCTCTCTCTCACACACACACTGTGTGCCTTAATATGATTTTGCATGCCCCTTCATTGCCCTATGAATCTCAATGTGATACATTCACTGAGGGCAAATCTCATTTCTGTACAGATGACTGGCCTTTGCACTAATCAAGTCCTGTTCATGTTTTCAGAATAAGCCCTGTTTGAATAAGCAGTTTCAACTCCTGTGGAAGATTGAACTGGAGTTCTTCTGGCTTGCACTAGGAATAAATGTCATTGCGTGTCTGTTGAACAAGTTTCAGAGGGGTAGCCGAGTTAGTCTGTACAGGATAAACTTAAAAAACAACAAATAGTCTGGTAGCACTTTAAAGACTAATAATATCATGAGCTTTCGTGGGCACAGCCCACTTCTTCAGATGTGTTCATCTGAAGAAGTGGGCTGTGCCCACGAAAGCTCATGTTACCATCTACATGTTTTGTTAGTCTATAAAGTGCTACAAGACTATTTGTTGTTTTTTAAGTTTAGAGTAACAACATAAAGTGCCTGGAAAGTAACAATGAGGAAAATGAGTAACCAAAAACTTCCAGAAGAAACTTCAAATGTGATGCAGTATCCCAGGAACTCTTGCGGGGGTGTTTCAATATATATGTTAGGACTGTGTATGGACCATGTATTGTCCATGGGTGGACATTTTTACATGGGTATTAGAACAGGGCTTTGATCTGTTTACATTCAGCATTTGTTTACATTTAGAATATGCCACACCTAACTACATTATCGGAGCTCCTCACAACAAACATGAACGAATGTAGTTCTTACACCTGTGTGTGGCAGGGAAGTATATATGGCTTTTTACATGTAGGAATACTGAGGTGCACAGAGAGACAATGGCCTGCAACAGACATCCTGGGTGACCTTGGGAAAAACTGGACTAGAATCCATATCTCCTGTGAGCGAGGCCATAACTCCAAGACCATCCATCCTCTAACTGAGTATGAAAGAAGTGCACTCATAGTGTGCCCTTATCTGTCTGTAAACCTATACCTTGTTTAGAGAAAATTCATCCTAATAGGAGTATTTCATAATGGAAAAAGGCGCTACTCTGTTCTACAGTATGTTTACATGAAATCCTGTTTCATGTTTTGTGAAACCCTGTTATCCATAGTGCCATCCTCTAAATGAACAATACCACTACAAGTAAAAGCGCACACACAGTATTCTACATGGGGTGAGACATTTATAAATGACAGCAGCTGTAACTGGCTGGATCCTGCTGCTCTGCTGTAGGAATGCGGTTTACTTCAGTTTCTTGAAAAATGTTATTCTCCTATGACACTGTATAAATCAGCAGAAAATGCTGTAGTCCATTGTTTATTTTAATGCTGCATGTAATATGACAGCAATTGGCATATCAGTTCTTGCTCTTTAGATCCTGTGTATCTTGCTTTCATTTACATGGTGTTCATTATAGAACATTTAAATTTATATAATGTGAGTATTTTGAGCTAGTAAACATTGGTTGATCATGGAGATTCCAAGGTTGTTATGGTATATCTCTCAGGGCATTTGTTTTTGCTGAGGGGAACTGGGATGGGAAAACAAATTACAGCTGCAAAAGGGAAACTAGCCATCACAAAAATGCAGAGCTACATCTCCATTTTCCTAGTAGCCAAAAATGTTCAATAATTTTTTTTCAGAACTTCAATGGTTTTTGGAAATTTATAGGTTTTAATGAAAAATTATCAGAACAATACCTATACCCCAGGACAGAATTCATGGTCAAAACCAGAGTGAGTAATACACACAGATGGACAGATACCTCCCCAGGATAGTGAAAAGCTTGGTTGCTATTTGGAAAATCCTGTTTAAGTCCTTGCTCTGAATAAGGGTGAACAGGGACTTGAACATGACTCTCCTACACACTAGTATGTGTGCTAACTGCTAGGTTATTGCCTATTCTGGGGTCCCTGTATCAGAAAGGCTATGTCTCACTATAGAGTTTTTTCAGAAAAACGGCCATTTTTCCAAAAAAACTCGCAGAGCATTCACACCTCAGGCATGTTTTTGCACAAAAATATCAAAAGAAGAGAGGGTTTTTTCCGGCATAGGTATTCCTCATTCTACCAGGAAGACTGCCTTTTTGCTAAAGAGTTCTTTTGCAAAAAGGTGTGTGTGGACGGGGAAGAGGGTTTTTTGTGCAAAAAGAGGAAAAAGCACAGGTGCCCTGGTGACCATTCTGTGCATAGCAATCAGAGCTTACTTTTGAGAGAGCGTTCATGCATTCTGGACACTCTCTTTCGCAAAAGCACATCGCTTTTTCGGTGCGCTTTTGCAGTGTGGATGCACTCTTGTGCAAGAAGTTTTTGCGGAAGATCTCTCTGATAAACGCGTCTTGCGCAAGAAGCTTGCAGTCTAGACGTAGCCAGAGTGAAAAGAAAAATTTGAAACGTCAATATTTTTCTCAGAGGGAATTAGGATTTTCTGGCCACCCTTTGTGTATATCCCTAAATCTCAATTGCAGAGAAAAGGCTTTGTTGACTTGGCTTTGATTGTTAAGAGATACTTACATCATTGTTTTGGATCATTGTCTTCCAGTAATAGGCTATAAACATATTATTTAATTTAGAATAGAAGCTTAATTACTTATTGATTATTATTCAGGAATAAAGTAGACTAAAGTTTCCAATGAATGACATTTCCAGCCATTAAGAGCATTCATAATACATGATTCAAAAATCTTCAGCTAAATATCTATATTTAAAGTACAAGATAATTCACAATATTCTGATTGCTATTCTGTAGGCTAACATCATATTGCCACTTTCATATTGGAGCACTGCAAAAAGCTCACTTCTCAGTGTACTGTATAGCAAAAGATGCTGGGAAATATGAAATACTATGATTTTTCATTACAATGTTCCTTCCTTGAACATTGAAGATTTCAGATTTAAAGATGTGTGCTTTTTTTTTTTTGTCTATTTCTTCTCAGCATGCAATGCTGAAAAAGAAATGTATTCTGTGTTCTGAAGAATAGCTAATGGCCTGAGCTGGAGTGTTTAACTGCAGGTACAGGCTTGTAAAAAGTCCTTCCTGATCCGTTTCAAGGATTCTGCAAAGGAGGCGATAACTGTCGTTTCTCTATTTTCTGATTTCAAAGGTTGGAATGAGGTCTGCAGAAGGTGATGAAGAAAAGGCTGAAGTTGAAGCTCAAGAAACAAAACTCAATTGTTAGGGAGCACAAATAGAAATAGAAGAAAAGGCTGTGGTTGAGGAGAGAGCATGGCTGACATTCGCCCCACAGCAAATATTTATTTAAAAACTAAATAATTTAAAACCGAGACACATGGCTAGAAAGGGTTAAGCAGCTTGCAGAAATAAATGCTCCGAATTCAACCTTTTTGGATATATTGGTAGATAATTTTTGTGTTTGCATGTAGATTTAGAGGTTAACAATGTAATCAAATGGTTCCAGTCTACATTGTATTCCTTTCTCTCTCTGAAGTGTATAGCAAATCATCTGTGTATGGTAGAAGGCAATTGCCTTATGTTAATCCATATAGCTAATTACCGGTGATGCTTGGAGATAGGTCTATTTGGAAGTCTGCAGGATTGCCTACTGTTCATCCAGGACAGAATCGTTAAGAGGCTGCCAGGAAACTGTATAAAAGGCCTTTGGGACCTGATCCTTTTTATTTCAGATCTGTTTAAGGCTTCATGTAAGGAAAGCCTAGGCCAGGGCTACTCAACTTTGGAAGCCCCGGGGGCCACAGTGATACTCACAGCACATGCCGAGGGCCGCAATTTAAGTGTGGTTGTATATACATGCAAATATATATGCAAATATATGCAAATAGCTTCTTTCACACTGCCTGGCATGAACACAAAACACTTCCCACAATGCCCTGGCACTCCCGGCACCTCCACCCTGGGGGCTAGAAACGCTGACACCCTGTACCTATCTGTTCCAGCCAGCCCTTCCACTTGCATCTTTCAATGCTCACCCCGCCTGGGAGATGCCTCACTGTAGTGGAGCATGTTCCCAGTGGAGGCCATGTTCAAAGGATCCCACCTGCGAGCTGCGTGTTGAGCCCCGTGTAAAACCAAACCGCACAGCGGGCCGCAAACAAACGGGCCACATGGGGCCCACGGGCCACGTGTTGAGTAGCCCTGGCCTAGGCCATAAGAGTTGAGATCCCAGTCCTAAACTTGAACACCCTGAATATGATTATGGACATCAGACTAAATTCTAAAAGCATTTTTTCCAATTACAAAGCTCACTATCTTTACTATGAATCTGATTTAAGAACTGTACCCATATCGGCATTATTTTGACCTTTACACAAATACTCTTTTTTAAAAAATACATTTGTTTAGTTAATAAGAATAGGCTGAAAGTATGTGTTTGAGGTAAGATCTGAAATATTCCTTAACTGGGAGATAATGTGTCCGATGGTTTGGGTTTGATAGAAACTTCTTACATGGAACAAGATGTTCAGTGATCCTCATAATATTTGACATGGATATCTGGGAGGAGGCCAAAGGCCGGGATGCTTTAGAGGAAGGTGTTGTTGGCATCTGGGTAACCAGTAAGGTGTCACAGAGGCTTGGTAAATCTAAGTATTGGAACAACCACCATTTTGATGGGTTGCCTGCCCCATTCTTTGTAGTCTGGCCCTAATTGGGTGACTGTAGTTGGCTTCCCTGGGACTGCGGTCACATACATTCTTAGAAGTGGGAGGAGTCCCAAAATCTGAGAAGGTTAGACAATGCAATTCTCATCTTACGGGAAACTGCAACATTTTGAAATTTCCTTTCGTACTGAATTGGGACAAGATTTAAACATTTTGAAAATAATTGTGGATCAGAAATAATTTAATTTCACTAAGGTTGAAATGTTTGTTATAATGTAGAGACATAATTCTAAAATATTTGTATTTGTAATTACAAGTTGAACAGTGTTTTAAAGCCAAAACGGAATATCATTTCCATTACAATAGTTTCCATTTTTTCTGCTGAAAATTTCATGAAAATCCACACTTTCCTGCAGAATGTTTCAATTTCAGAGAAACAGCCTTTTCCAAAAGAAAACAGTTCTTTTAACCTTGCTTGACCAGTTGTACTAAAAATGTAATTTACTGACCGCCCAGCAGCAGAAGTGACGTATAGCCAAATAATGAATTAACCTAGCCAGCCAACATATTAAGGGCAGCTAAGGAGCCTTTTAATTCCACCTCCTTTGTCCTTCCCCAATATATCTGACTTACCTGTGTTTACAAGCTGGTGAGAATGGAGGTTACAAGGAGCCTCGTTTTTCTTTTGCTCCCCGCACACTAATTAGATGCAAAACCTAGTGTCTGCAGTGGTGACTCCTTCCTGACTCCTTCACAGTGACTAGAAGCAGGGATTTGGAGCAATCAAATTTTTTAATTGTTCCGCTCCAGCTCCGCTCCGGCACCCATAGTGACTGCTCCAGCTCTGCTCCGACTCCACTCTGCGCTCCAACTCAAATTAATTTTTAACTAAATAAAGTGCATGCTGTAATTTTGAAAAAACATTATTTTTATTCAGAGTTTTAAAACAATTTAAATGTCATCAACAATGATACAAACTAGAATCATTCATAATTCAATCTGTAAAAAATTATTGCAGCAATCAAGTCGTCTTTCATAGCCTGCTGCAGATCATTTAAAAATAACTTTAAAGCCAAAAACAGCTTGAGTTGTTGGCATGCTCGAAGGAATTCTACAGGCAGCCTGAATGTGGTGTGGGTAGCTGTGAATGGCCTCAAAACCAGACTTAACTTTTAGCCTATCAATAGACTCCATCGCCTCACAACCTTCCCGAAAGTTTCTCTCGAATAATGCTTCATTACAATTATGAATCGTAGAAACTTGCTGGCGTCTTTCTTGTTTATCCAATTCCTTTTCGAAGTCATCATCTTCTGAAGAATTGGTGCTTGAATTATCTCCATTTCCCTGTGATGGTTGAAGACGTCTCAGGGATGGACGCTCAAACAAGTTCAGAGTGGAGACGGAAGTTTGAGAACAGCCTGCTATTTTTGAAGGATGTGAACTTTCCAAACCCGCAGATTCGATTGTTGATGACTCCTTTTGTTGTGTTTTGTTTTCTTCAACCTCTTTCACTGAGTTCAAATGTAGCAATAGATTTTGTTTTTCAAGTCGTCGAGCAATATCAAGGAGCCCTTCCTTTGCCTTTGGTATTTCCCTTGAGGTAAGAAGAATACAATACTGTGGGTCAACATAAACTCCAGCAAGGAAATGAATATTGTCAAAAACCTTCTCTTCACGTTTCTGTATGGAGAGTAGAATTCCTTCTGCAATTTGTCCACCATTTTCTTGCAAGAATTTTGACCGTTTTCGCCATTCCTTCTTTAAAACTCCTGGGGTTACATCGACAGCTTGAAGATTCACGGTTTTTGGTTTGGCTTTGCCAAGAGGTCTCGCAGGTTCTTCACTTCATCCCATTCAGCTTTTGTTAACTTGAGTTCTCTTGTTCCAGCAGCAACCACTTGTTCACAGTAAGACTGAAAAACGAGAAGATGATCAATCATTGCAAATGTTGAACCCCGGCAAGTCACAGTATCCAATGATTGAGGTACCCCATGTAGATCAAGCAGAACACTTCAAATACTTGGGGTTTGTAGTTTGACAACATCTTGTCAAATTTTTGCCAGAAATTTCTTTGCATGTTCTTTGTTCAGTCCATCCCAGATTGCCAACTGAAGAGTGTGAATACCACACCTCATCAGTTGGCCTTTTGAGTCATCCTCATGAAGCCATGTTGGAAGTTTGAGGCTAGGGTCATTAACCCATTGCGCAGCAGCATCCATGTTGAGTTCGATTTCATCCATTCCTTTAGTTCCTTCATCAGGAAAATAGCTTCAGTTCTGTCCACATCCCTGTTCTCAGAGGTAGAAATGGTTTCATTGTCCTCACTGAAATTTTTGACGGCACACGTCATGTTTGCTGCATTGTCACTTGCATTTCACTGATCCCAAATTTTTCTAAAATAGCTTTTACTTGACTTTTCACGTAGGAAGAATTGTGATGCCCTTCAGTGTTGATTATGTCCAAGGTTTTTACCACAGCTTTATCTTTTCCTTCGTCATAGCACTGAGTATTGATTGCAAGGAAATTTCTGTTTCCACGGGCTGCCGCATCCATTTTCAGGTAGCACAATTTTTGCTTCAAAGCTTTCTTGAGCTCTTCACGACCAGACTCAGCTGTGCCGACAACTAAATGATGAACTGCATCGTGCCCCGTCGAAATGCCAAACTGCCGAGCCATTTCACCTGCAATTTTTTGGAATCCTTTGTTCTTTAGCCTAAAGGTAGTGAGCGGTGTTGAACTCAAGCAAACCATTTCCATCAGCCCTTCACGGGAAGTATTGGCATCCATGGTGACTGTAACCTTTGAGGACTTCAAATATGAGTCGAGTTTTGTTTGCTCAATTTTGGGTTTCTTTTCAGATGAAGCTCCGCAAAAAATCTTTTCTCCAGGAGTTTTCAAAGAGCCAGATGAATGTTGTTTAGCCGTGTCAGCTTTCTGTTTTGCCTCATCTTCCTGGTCCTTTTTTGTAACCAGAGCCACATAGTTTTCAGGATGGTTACGTTTTACATGCCGCCAAAGGCTGAAACTTTTCATGGCACTTGCTTCACTTGTCTTGAAGCTACATGGTTTGAGCTCACCATTCACTTCCTTTTCCACCTTGCACATTGCCGATTTCTTCTTTGCTTTTCCCAAAAGCCCAAATTTGGGCTTTTCAAATTCAAAAGTAAAGATGTCATTGAGATCCTTTTCTGTAAATCGGCTATCAGTCATGGGGGGCAGATTTGATTTTTTTGTTGAAGCCATGGCCAAATCTTCTTGTGCTGCTACCACATCCAAATGTTTCTTGTTATGATCTTCGAAAAGCAATGAACAAAAGCATTAAATTTTTTTATAATGTACCTGCTTGTGATATCTTAACCACTTAAGGTACTTCTTATTTATTTTGGATTTTCTGGACAAAAATGATCGCATTTTCTTTTTACACAAAATTATTATTAAAGTATATTTTAATATTTTAACATGTTTCTTGCAGTTTTAATGAAGTAAGAAGTATTTTAATATACATAATTAACATAAATTTTTATTTATAAACTGCAAGTTAGTTTTTCTTATGAAATTTTGCGGTAAAAACATTCGAAATATTTTCCAAGTTTTTAATTAAAATCTCAAAAATGCTTTAATATAGATATATCAATGAAATTTGGTATGTGCCGTAGCTATCACTGTTCTACAACATTAATTGTTGGGAAGTAACGAGGCTACACATTACAAGGTTGAAAATAAACACATACTAATCTAACTATCTAAATAATCTACGCGAGTACGTACTCGCCTAAACCGTTGGCACAAGGATGGAGCAGTCTGCAGTGTTGCTGGATGTCTGATAATTATCTGATTCTTTAACAAAACATATCTCCAAAAAATGTTGTAATGTTGTATCTGTACATTAAATCTTGATTTCGGCCGAAGTGAGAATAACTGTGACATATTACGTAAAATGGTAAAGTTATACAATCTGAAACTTTTTGGCACCTTTAGGACTTTCTTGCTAAAATATCATTCATTTTGGATTGAAAATGAAAAAAAAACTGGAGCAGTGGAGCAGTCAAGAATTTCTGTGCTCCGGCTCCACTCCAGCTTTGGGCAAAAACCTGCAGCTCCACTGCTCCGCGTTCCAGCTCCGGGCTCCGCTCCAAAGCCCTTACTAGAAGTGTCAATTGTCCTTTTCTTAGGAAGCCTCAGTTGGCATGGGTGGCTTTTTCCAGTTGTGTGGATGGGTGTGTACAACTGACTCATCTGCACCTTACTGATATTACCCAAGCCTTCTTAACCTTCATATTTAATTAATATACATGGACCTCCCTTAAGGCCATGTGAGAGCATTCACTAACACAGCCTACAATTGCTTGCTTGTGGTAGACATCAAGCACCTTATATCAGCTTTTTGCCATCTACTCTGGTTCCTTGTTGCCTCCAGGTGCCATTCAAGGTGTTGACGGGATTTGTGTTCCACCTGTCTAAGAAACCTGTCTCTCTGCAGGGGAAAGGCCCAATCCAGCAGGCTGTTACGGTGCAGCAAATCACTTCTGGCATGTGCTGAATTTCCATTCACTTAAACTATGATTAAAGCCCGTGCTTAACTAAATAGCCCATGCATAGAGCCTTTGCCTGTTACAAAAGTGGTGGTCAGCCAGGCCATTCAAGCTAAAAGACACCACATATTGAAAGTTTAAGATCCTACTAGCAAAGCACATTCAGTGGAGGGCACTTGGTTCTGTAATTTACTCCTCTTAGTAGTCCAACTGTGTTGAGATTTTCCAGAGGTTTGCTGAGCCGTAGAGTGTGGCTCACCTGGGTGGCCACTGGAGAAGAGCTGGGACAACCCTTCTCTCCCTCTCCCTGCCCCATCTTTTCCCCCAGCTGAGGTGGGCTGGGGAAATAGTGGGGCCAGCAACAGCAGCAGGGATCTGCCCTGCCCTCCTTAGCAGTGGGGGAAGGGGAGAAGCGGAGAGACCCCGCTATTTTGCTCCCTCGGCCACTGCACTGTTCTGCTCCCCTGCCTCCTCTCCTAGAGTGGCACAGCCGGGAGGAGCAGTAGCGGGGCCACTTTGCTCTGCTTCTTCCCCAGCCACTGCTGGTAAATGCAGGAGGCTGGACCCTGCTATATGCATGAGCCCCTGCCCTGCTATCCCCCCTGCTGGCCAACCCCTGCCCCCTATGGTGCGGGGGTGCACACAACCCCTCGAACCCTCTGTGTGTCACTCCAGCATACAAGCCTGAGCACTCTTTTGTCTGAGCACTGAAGCGAGGCGTGTAATTGAACTGTGGGGGAAGTGGGGCATCCTCTTGTTTGACTTTGATTCATATGATTTGTTATATTAAATGTGCATATGCCCATAACCTGGTAATGAGACACATTTTATAGTGAAACAAACACTAAATCTGTCCAGTTAAATGACTAGATGAAACCCAACATTACTTTTCATGAATTGTCATAGACTATTGAAAAAACATTTAACTGCCACGCCAATTAGGGATGTTAAATTGCAGTTACCGAGCTAATTGTATAGTCAATACAATTCGTATCGACTCCACGATTAGTCGTAAGGCCAGCTATGCCGAGCCAGGGCGGGGGTAGCTCCAGGAGCCACCTGCGTTGCAGCTCTTCATTTTAAAAATAGTAACAGCCACCGGGCTCTTATTGCATTTAAAATGCAGAGGCGCAGTGTCCGGGTGAGCCGGGACTGCTCAGTCCCAGCTTGCGCTGAGTCCAGCAGCCCATTTGCGACAGACAGCCCTGGTGCCGGAGCAGCCTCTGCTTACAGAGGCCAAGGCTGGCAGTGGGCAGGGGAAGCAGCCCCTGCCTGCAGCCAGCCCTGGCCACCGCGAAACAGAGCCTGCTCCGGCACCACCCCTCCTCGCAGCAGACAGGGCTGGCCGTGGACAGGGGTTGCTGCTGCTGGAGCAGCCACTACCCACAGCCAGCCCTGGCCTCTGCGAACAGGCTCTGTGCAAACGTAGAGTAAATTACAGATCCTGCAAATTGAACTTGAAGTCTAAGAAATTATCAGGCTAAGCTGCGTAGGGGGAAGAAGCAGGTGTCAAGGAGTCTAGCTAGTAAAGATAGCAGATAGGTTAAGAAATGTGCCCTGTAAAAGGTCATAAGAGTAAGAAATGTGCCCTGTCGTAACTGCAGCCATACCACCTGACTAGCCATTAGCGGATGGCTGTTCATTGTATGCTTAATGGAAGAGGAAACTGAGGGGGACAAGGAAATGGTTTTTTAAGATTTATTTGGGAACTGGTCCCCTATGTAAAGGGAGAGAGCATGATGGTGCTCGTAGGAGACACAAAGTAAGAGTGGCTATAAAACCCTGACAGAAGATAAAGGTTAAATTGCCCTTAAAGGGCATTGGAGGCAAAAATATGAAGTTCTGCATACAGATTGTTTTGGCGACTAAACGTGGTCTTGAGTGCTTCCTTTAAGGTTGTGGTAATTCTACACAAGCAGGTCCTATGATAAAATGTTACCTTTTCCTCAGAGAATCAGCATGAGAAAAGGTATAGTTATATTTATGTAGTGTGTTCACTTTCCAAGAACACATAAGGAATCCAATTGTACTCATACAAGTATGTATGGAAAGGGAATTTTATTCTTATACAACCGAGTATTTCCATGAGATGGGCGAACTCTTGACAAACAAAGGGGAGGAGCAAACCAAAAGGTGAAGGGCTATCACGCAAGGTCTGCGGAACACAAACCATCCACCTGCTTTCTAGGGTCGACAAATGCTCTTCTGCTTCCCAGCTCAAGAGGATCGATGGCATTTTTTTCATTCCTTCCTAGCAGTTGATAAAGTCACACTCTGTTCCGCATAAGCTTCTATGCACGTTAATCAGCAAAATGTTTAATCTTGTAATTGGCCATACTGCTGAATACAGTATCTGTTGCTGTGGAAGCACTTCATTTTGTTTGAGAGCTCATCAGATTCCCTCTAACATTTTGTAAGTTGCAAAATAACTTGTCTAGCAATACAAAGGTGACAGTGATTATCCACTGCAGTGCTGCTACCTTCCATGTCAGCCAGTGGAGCTGAGTTAATGCTGCAAGCACTTACTAATAAAAACAAAGTGCTTTTCATCAGTAGATTGTCAAGTGCCTTACAAAGTGCCTAACTCTCATGAACTCCATTTTACAGACCTGGAAACTGAAGCTTTGAGATGGTATTTGCTTTGCCTGCCTTTGCTCGCCTAGTGAATGAGATAATTAATGCTAATTGGTATGAGCAGTGAATTTAAGGGAATAATCAAGGATATTGGTAGAAAGTGAGATTAAAACTCAGAAATCTGACATTATTACGCCCTCTCCCTCCACCCCCCCCAAAAAAAGCTGATGATAAATATCTAATCAAGGAACAGATAAAAATACCATGTGTGCAAGTAAAACTGTTAACCCTTTTAAACTTTTACTTAAGAAATAACTTCAATGATTTTCTTTCAAGCTATCTATTGACCAAGGACTCTCTTCACAATGATTTTTTCTGATAATTTTGGCAAAGTGAATACATTGCTGAAAAATATAAGATGCTCTCAGACAACTTACAAGTAAATAAAAAGAAAAGAAGGCTGAACTTACTTAATACATTATTCCCTATGAATAAGTCACTCCTCTTTCTTAGCCATTGTATTTCTGAAATAAGTTGAAAATCATTTTGAAACTAATGTCCCTTTAAACTGTCACAAGATTTAGAACTGGTTTTTGCATAGTTAAGTATCATAAGCACAAACATCTGCTAAAGCCTCGCAAAATAATCTGGGGTTTTCCTAATAAAAAATGTGAGTTAATGTATTTTTTAAAATTATAATAGCATGGTGATGACTTTACATTGCTTTCTTTGAACATAAAATTGAAATTTCAAGCAACAGAATGACAGATTTCATAAATAACAGTATAGAGTAAAAGCTTTGTTATCTGGCACTTGAATATCTGGAAAACTCGGTTAACCAGCTTTGCCCTCAGCCACCATAACCCCACCTTTTCGGATGTGCATGCCCTGCTCTCACCTGTCCAGCCAGCCAGCTTGATGCCTTTGGCCGTTACGGGTCTTCTGACAGCTGGCACTGCCAGCTGCCTTCATCCTTACGCACCTCCTTCCCCCTCAGCCTGCCTGGAGCTGTTGGGAACCGGCTCTGCCAGAGAACTCCTGGGCAGCTGGCTCACTCGTCTGTCTGACACATAGGATGGTTCTGTAGCTCGGGGGAAAGGGTAAGAGTTACCATGCATTGCCAAGGGGGCGGAGGTTGGTTATTAACCGGAAACCCATGACTGTGTCTAGACTGGCATGAATTTGCGTAAATGCTTTTAACGGAAAAGTTTTCCGTTAAAAGTATTTGCGCAAGAGAGCATCTAGATTGGCACGGACGCTTTTGCACAAAAGCACTTTTTTGCACAAAAGCGTCCGTGGCCAATCTAGACGCGCTTTTGCGCAAGAAAGCCCCGATCGCCATTTTAGCCATCGGGGCTTTTTTGCGCAAAACAAAACTGAGCTGTCTACACTGGTCCTTTTGCACAAAAGGTTTTGTGCAAAAGGACTTTTGCCCGAATGGGAGCGTCAAAGTATTTGCACAAGAAGCACTGATTTCTTACATTAGAATGTCAGTGCTCTTGCGCAAATTCAAGCGGCCAGTGTAGACAGCTGGCAAGTTTTTGCGCAAAAGCGGCTGCTTTTGCGGAAAAACTGGCCAGTCTAGACATAGCCCATGAGTACTGGATAACAAAGCTTTTACTGTATTATTTTTTAAATTTCTTGGTAATCTCAAGAGAATAAACTCTCACTTCTTCCTTCAGGTGCACTAGTTGTTCTAATAATACAGTTACATAGACATAAACACAGTTAAATACACTTAGATTGCTTACAAAATCTGTGTCAAGTTGGCTGGACCATAGTCTTGCCAACAGGGACATCTTCAAAATATGAACAGCAGCAAAGTTAGTAGCAGGGAGGGTGGCTGAAAGTAAGTGGTTGCAATGTTTTAGGGAAAGATGTTGGCTCTGCTGAAATAGTAGCTTTGTATACTTGGTCCTTGGAGTACAGGTAAACTGGCTGAAGTTCTTTTTGGTGTGGCTACGAGGTGTTTTACAATTATAGCAATGTAGCATCTAGGGTAGGCCAGGCTGGAGAGGCTATTTTCTAGCAAAAGTTCTCCTGGCTGGCTTGCATCTGAGAATATGGCCAGTTTGTGCTGTTGTCTGAATATGGGTAAGTATGGAAGGCCAGAGAGGCAAATTCATTGTGTAGTCTCCCCACTCCACTGCTGATGGTGGTGTTGCCTAAGCAAAAAATATGTATATTCTTGATCGTGCACCATGAAATACATGCAATGAGCTGGAAGTAACAAGACTCTTCGAGGAAAGCTCACATTGGAACGTACTCTTCAGCAATCATTCTAAAAGGTCTTCCTATTTCTGTGCCTCATATGATCCCAGCACTTCTGAATTTCCCCTTTCCTTACTCCCCAGAATTAACAAGAGCTGAGTTTCTGGTTTCTCATTGAAGAATGCTAGTTCTCGGATAGCACTTAGCATCTAACTTTCCCTATACAGGTCTCAAAATCTTACAAAGGGGGACAAGTATTTTGTCCCTTAATCAGATACAGAAACTAAGGCATTGAGAAATGCAATGACACTGACAAGTAAACATATAGAACTAGGGGCCACCAAATGAAATTAATGGGCAGCAGGTTTAAACAAATCAAAGAAAGTTCTTCTTCACGCAGCGCACAGTCAACCTGTGGAACTCCTTGCCTGAAGAGGTTGTGAAGGCTAGGACTATAACAGGGTTTAAAAGGGAACTAGATAAATTCGTGGAAGTTAAGTCCAATTCATGGAAGTTAAGTTAAGTCCATTAGCCAGGATGGGTAAGGAATGGTGTCCCTAGCCTCTGTTTGTCAGAGGGTGGAGATGGATGGCAGGAGAGAGATCGCTTGATCATTACCTGTTCGGCTCACTCCCTCTGAGGCACCTAGCATTGGCCACTGTCAGCAGAAAGGATACTGGGCTGGATGGATCTTTGGTCTGACCCAGTATGGCCATTCTTATGTGATAGAATGGGGAGTAGAATCCACGTTCCTTGGGTGGCCTGTGTTGTTAGTAAAAGTCTGTTTATCCCATGCCTTAGCAATATCAATTCATCTTCTCAGAATTACTTGACTGCAAGTAGTTCAAAGAATTCCCCTGATGAGTCTCCCAGTTAGTGCCCTATTCTCTGGCCAAGGTTTCTCCATTTATTACTTAATGTTCATCTTCATCTTTGGCAAAGAGTATAGGACCTATATTAAATGGATGGTGACCTTGGGTGAAAAGGTGTATCCTTATACCTGGAATCACCAATACAGACTTTAATTAAAAAGCAGGAACACTCCCCCCCCCCTTTTTCTTTTTTTAATTGCATCCTGCATTTTCTGTGCAACCAATAACATGTTCAAATGGTGCACTGGTGAAAAGAGAGTTATTGTATCTGTATCACGTTGTTCTGTGCTCTTTCTTCTCTCTGTTTTAGAGGTCAAAGCACTTGTGGTGTCTTGGCAGGCTTAATGCTATAAAAGATTACGTTGTTGCCATTATAAAGGAAATATTTCCTGTTACAGAGTTTATTGCTAAAATGCAACTATAGAAGTGTATAATAATTCATTATGAATGTTCTTTTTATGAGTTGCTGGAATTAGTGATGCAGGGTGGTAGGAGTGATGCAGGTGGTAGGTCCCGAATGAAAATATTTTAACCATGTTAAATTAAAGTAGGTGTCCAAAAAAAGGGGGATCTGATTTCATCATCTTTTTATGCTGTCCCTCAATGCTGGTATAACAGGACAAGTACAGCGTTCCCTTATTTATTTCTTGGATACAGCAAAACAACTTGGTTTTGCACCAGAGAAGGCATGATAAAACCCAAGGAGAGGCAGTAAAATACACAAACATCTCCCCACCCTCACCAGTTGGTTTTCACAGAATTATTCCACTGGTGCTAGCATCATTCCTCCTTCCCCTGCTTTCCACCTCACACACAACCTTGAATTAACTCACCAAAGCAATGGGTGTACGTGAACTGAGACTGTAGGAACTGACTAATGTAGGGAACAGAGAGGTACATGGAGAGGGAGACTTTGATCTTCATTCAGTCAAGCTGCTTGAAAAGTGTTTTAACTTCCTTTAAAAAAAGAGAAACAAAGAAAATAAAAGCTGAGGGCAAAAATGAAAAAAGAAGAGCTTGTTAAAAGAAAAGTTTGCCTGAGGGGTGTTTGGGATTTTTTCATTTTGAGTTAACTAGGTCAATATGGGGGCTGAGTTATTCTTCCAGAAAATGCACTTGTGACACTTAAAGTAATGAGTTTTTAGATTCTCCTCCTCTAAGCCAGTTAAATTTCTTGCCTATCTCTAAATGAGGCTCAGAGGGGTAGCCGTGTTAGTCTGTAATTTTAAAAACGAGCAGTCCTGTGGCACCTTAGAGACTATCATGAGCTTTCATGAGTAAAACCCACTTCATCGGATGAGCTGGAGTGGAAGCGGGTTTTACCCAGGAAAGCTCATGATATAATATATCTGTTAGGGTACGGCTAGACTTCAGGGGTTTTTTTGGGATACCCGGAGTGTATTTTGCATACCTCTTTCTGACAAAAATTAGTAGTCTAGCCATACCCTGAGTCTCTAAGGCCTGGCCTATACTAGACCAGGAAGGTTGGCTTAAGGTACGCAACTCCAGCTATGCAAAATGTGTAGCTGGAGTTGGTTTACCTGAAGCCGAGCCTTGGTGGCGTCCACACAGCGAGAGGCTGACTGCTCTTTGTTTCCAAATAAGGCAATGTACTTCCGTGTTACCCTGAGTAAAGTGCACCACTAAACCTAACTTGGTAACCTAATAACTGTATATTGTACGTGAGATGACCTTTCCAATCTAAATTTTGTTCACTGAGCCTCTAGACGAGGCTTTAAACTTCTACTTGCTACATTCAGACCTACAGCCCTTGAACGGAATGGAGTGTATTCATGAACCGTGGGTAGGGGAGTCTTTTTTCCCCCTTACAGCTGACTTTTGTTTTCTGACTTTTTGTGAATGTGTATAAAAGTTAAATGGCTGAGACTAACAATTTCATGGTGCCTCAGAAGGGCTAATATGAAATAGTCAGAAATGTCACACTGACTGAAGCAGACAACAGCATGAAAGTGAATACTCTATCTGTAATAGTTTTTGTAATACAACAAGTACAAACTCTGCCTGTTACCTTGAGCTTTGGATATTATTTTTTAGGTGGTACATTTAAAGGTACCAGTAGTCTCCACAAAGTGCCGTAGCTATAAATACATGTATGAAGTATTTACTTCTTGGCAGTGAACAGCAGCAAAATATGAATTAAGCATAGTCAAACTGATATGGGTAGGAGATAAAAGAAATGTCTTCCGAAAGTACAAAGTACAAGGGTTTAAAAAAAGCCCTACTGTTACTGATCTGTATAGTTCTGATTTGTATTTAAAAATCAACTATTCACTCAATAGCCTGGCTTGTGTGTGTGAAACACCGCCCTCTACTGGATGGACTATAAGGAGCTATCATATTTGTTCAAGGTGGGTTTTTGTTTTGTTTTTCAATTTAACTGAATCATAGAAAGGGAGGATTGGAAGGGACCTCAAGAGATCATCTAGGTCAGGCCCCTGCACCGTGGCGCGCTGAGTAAAACTAGACCATCCCGCACAGGTGTCTGTCCAGCCTGTTCGTAAAAACCTCCAGAAACGGGGATTCCACAATTTCCCATTGGAAGCCTGTTCCAGAGCTAAACTACCCTGAGAGTGAGAGAGAGTTTTTCCTAATATTGAACCTTAATCTCCCTGGCTATAGATTAAACCTGTGACTTCTCATCCTTCCTTCAGTGGTATGGAGGACAATTGATCACCCTCATCTTTTTAAGAGGCCTTAAAATATTATCAGGTCCCCCTCCGTCTTCTGGTCCCAAGACTAACCAGGCCTAGGTGGGTTTTGTTTTTTTAACTTTTCCTCATAGATCAAGGTTTCTAAATCTTTTAACATTTGTGTTACTCCTCTGGGCTCTCTCCAGTTTATCCACATTTTTCCTAAAGTGCAGTGCCCAGAATTGGACTCAGCATTCCAGCTAAGGCCATGAGCAGCCTGTGTACGCCCCTCTCCTGTTCATGGGTAGCCTGTGCACCCCTTCTTCCCTGCCCCTTTCCACCCTACACCAGGCCCATGGGGGGAGGGACAGTTGCCACAGGGCCTGGAGATTCAAAGGAGCCCGGAGCTCCCGGGAGCCCTGAGTCTGTCTGGATTGCCATCAGAATGCCAGCCACTCCGCATGGCTCCGAGGGCTGTGGCAGGGCCCATGGTGTGGTCTGGATACGCTAAGGGCTGACTGTTTTCATTCCTATCCCTTCCACCTAAGGCCCCACATGCTCTTGCCAATCACCCTACCGGTGCAGCTCCAGACCCTTCTGGTGTGTGGAGCATCCCGGAGACCCAGCCAGCCCAACTCTGCTAGTGAAACTGTTTTGCTTTGTTTTTTTAAATATTACCAGTTATGGCTGGGGTCTCAAACTCAGTTTACCTTCGGGCCAGTGCCAGCCCTCGACTCCTCTTCGCAGGTCAGCAGGCACCCTCCTCTGGCAGGGCTCATGGAGGGGGCGGGGGGTCTCCCTGCATGCCCCCCACTCCCACACATATCCTGGCCCTCCTGCTGGCTAGGGTGACCATCCATCCCATTTTTACTGGGGCAATCCCCTATTTACAGTCTGTTCCTGGCATTGTCCTGTATTTCCCCTGCAGCAGGGGGCGGGGAGGAGACGCCAGCGCTCAGGGCTTCAGCCCCTGATGCCCCAAGCTCTGGCAGCTTCCCGCCCCTTCACTCCCTCCCCTGCATGCTGCAGGGATGAACTTCATTCCTGAAGTGGGGCAAGGTGGGCGGGGAGCCGCCAGCACTTGGAGCTTCAGCCTCTAGAGCTCCAAGCGCTGGTGGCTCCTTCTGCCCCCCCTCTACTGTGGGGCTGGAGCCCCGAGAGCTGGCAGCTCCCCTCCCCCCCTCCCCCATGAAGCTGGAGCCCTGAGTTCACCACCCCCAACACAGCAGGGTTGCAGCCCAGAGTGCCATGTGCCCCCCTCCCCCCCTTTTGGGCTAAACCCCAAGAACTGGCAGCCTCCCCGCCTTGGCGTCCTGTATTTGGCATGGGGAAATATGGCCACCCTGCTGCTGGCCTACGTGTCCCCTGGCCCTGCCCGCAACCCCCGGGTGGTTTAAAACTCCTCACAGGCCCCCACTGGCAGTACACATACTGCATCACGGCAGAGGCAGCCAGCATGACTTCCTGAGCCAGGAAGCACCCTCTGCCATGCAACAAGGGTGCGCCTAGCACCACAACTGGCTGCTCACTGGGCACCAGCCAGCATAGGTGCAGCACCACAGCTCAGATTGAGTGTGTGTGTGGGGGGGTCCATTGACTAGTTTGCCCTGGGACCTGGAATTGCTTTCAGTGCCCTGCTGTCACATGACACAAGAACCAGGGGCCACCCAATGAAATTAATAGGCAGCAGGTTTAAAACAAATACAAGGCCACACTACTTCACCCAACACGTAGCTTGGGGAACTCATTGCCAGGGAATGTTATGAAGGCCGAAAGTGTAACTGGGTTCATAAAAGAGTAGACAGATTCCTGGAGGATAGGTCCATCCGTGGCCATTAGCCAAGTTGGTCTGGGATGCAGGTCCATGCTCTGGGTACACCGTGAGCCACTGATGGCCAGAAACTGAGACCTGACGACAGGGTGGATCACTCAGAATTAGCCTGTTCAGTTCATTCCCTATGGTCAGGTGGCTGCCAGAACACGGGATACTGAGCTAGAAGGACCATTGGTCTGACGCAGGGTGGCTGTTCTTATGGTCTTTGGTCTTTCTGCAAGAGGGCAGAAAGTGGTTTAATCACTTGGGGGCATGCCTACAGTACAGGGGAAATTGATGCTGCTGCAGTTTGAGTTAACAGGTGTAGTAGAGACCTGCGAGGTTGAACTCAAAGGGCACCCCGCTGTCGGCGGCAGTGTTTCTGTTCCTCACAAGGAGTAAAGGCAACTCCTGTCAGCCTCCCACTGCGTGGATGGTGTGGAAAGGTGATGTAAGAAACATCAACTATTTTACATAGCTGGAGTTGCGTATCTTACTTTGACCTTACCATGGAGTGTAGACCAGACATAATGGTGCATATGCTCTGCAGTCTAAATCGGAGCTTTTCAACACACCTTCCCTGTACCCTAGCCTCTGCTCAATTGCCCCATCTTCACCACATTTCTCCCCCGCCACAACAGTGAGTCTTCCAGTCCCTCAAACCAGCTCAGACTCCACAGCTGCTTGCATTATCAGGGGTCCCATGTCTGTGGTTACTGTCCCAGCCTATGCCGCCCAAAGTTCTTGGCTTTGGAAGGGGGAGAGGAGGAGTTAGACTCTTTGGGTTGAAGAGACAATTTGCTTTCATTGTTTGCTCATCACTCCGAGTGTAGTGGTCTCTTTGTAGTACATCACAATTGGTTGCTGTGGCAGAAATTATTGTTGTCACTTGCACTTAAGTTCCTGGGGAGAAAAAAGAAGCAGGTACACGCAATCTCTTAAAAAAAGTATGTTTGTCATGCAAATGTCTTACTATATTGAATGGCAGGGAGGGATACTAATTTGTGCATGCAGAACTGTCTCTATGTGGGTTTTACTGAGGCATCATTTCTTAAAGTATAATGGAAACTAGAAAGTAGGTTGGGATTTCATCACACACAACAGATCTGTTTTTTTTTAAATAATTGTCTAAAAATCACAAGGTGCCACAGAACACAATGCAGTTTAGGTGGGCTTTTGCCTCTAGAATATATGGCTGTAAATGCTGGCACAAGTGGAACTGGCAGCAGTTCTTACAGTATTTGTCTCTTCAAAGCCAGCAGCTCGGGTAATCAATAAATCTGTCTTGGCATTTCAGTGCGATACTTGCTATGATTCCACCTAAAAGAAATGGCTGCTGGCAATAAACTTAGCACAGTTCACAAAACAAACATGCCCCCTGCAGGTCGCTAGACTGAGATGCACTGCTTGGAAACGTGTTATGAACGTAAAAAGAATCAAATCAAATAAACTTAGGGATAGCGTAGTATGTGCAATAAATAAAACAGCTGTCAAATGTAACAGTAAGGCAGTAGCCATTTATGGAAAAGCGGAGGAGAGGCAGAACTGGGCATATTCCCATTGGGTTTCACTTTCTTCCTTTCAACATACTCACTCCCCTTTTAAACTCACTTTTTCACAGACCTTTGAATGAGCCAGGCATGAATAGTCACTGTGTATCCCACATACCTTCTCGGTGGGATTCACTGTCCCATCTAGTGGGAATGAGATCACTTACAGAGAGAGAAAGAATGAGTCTGCTCTACAGCCTTAGCTGAGAGCCAGCTGGCTTTTAGCTCAAGCTGTAGAGGCTCATGCACTACTAAGCTCTTTGGGGGTTCTACCTGGCAGTGTTATAACTGCACAGGGGTTTCAAGGCTCAATTGTCCATGGAGCGTTCATAAATTTCCAGGTATTTCTCACTGGGACGGGGCCATAATTCCGTCAGTTTGGGCAGCCCGACTGCTGTGCTCTGGAGGGCAGTGTTAATTTGAGGTAATGGGTCAACAGGAGTCTAGCAAAAGGCTGTTCTACTGAGGACATGAGCAGCACAGTCTACTTTTGTTTTGCTGCAACCTGGTGGAGTTATATAGCTGGCGGGCCCTGCACTGTAGGATAGGATGACATAGGCCTGAATTTGATCTGTAAATCACAATCCCCTTAGGGGGACAGGTTTAATGGACAATTATGGCAGTAGTGATACAGTCAGTACAAAACATGCAGTGGACAAGCAAAGTTCTGCTATCACTTTGAAGTAACCTTAGAAAAATCTGAAAACCATCTTTCCATGAAACTCTTTTGGAAGAGGAGGGGCTTAGCTTTAATGAGAAAATGCTGTTTGGGAAACCTGCCCCTCTCCTCAAGAAACGTTTTTGAACTTTCTCACAAATATGAAAAATGTAAGATATTTTGTGATCCAAACCCCCACATTTTTCCAGTTTTCACTCTAGAAAATATTCAATTTTTAGAAAACCAAGTAGGCACAAACCAGTTCTACAAGCCAAATACACAGAGAGGCGTTGGAATTACAATTCATCCACAAATTCAGTTCTCACACTGATGGCCTCCTCAATCGAGATAACGGATGGCTGGGACATTATCAACCTAACATTCAATGAAGGTGCCAACAGCTCTTTGTCTGTGTAGATTCTTGCGTTAGTACCCTTCCTATCTAATTGCTATCCCATGATCCTTATCTGCTTCTTTTAACTATCCAATTTTTAGGTGCTTATGGGTTACCAGTTCTGCGTAGTTGGTTTTCCCTTTGATGTTTCATACCCTCTGCTCCTTGTTTCCTGCCCCCTTCCTTTTTTCCTCCCCCCCCCCACTCCTTTCTCCCCTATTTATTTTGGGTCCGCACATCCTAAACTCAAAACTCTGGCCATCTGAAGAAGTGGGCTGTGCCCACAAAAGCTCATGATACCATCTACATGTTTTGTTAGTCTATAAAGTGCTACTAGACCATTTGTTGTTTTTAAAGTTTATCCTGTACAGACTAACTCAGCTACTCCCTGAAGCTTTGGTATAAGATGACATTCCCAGAGAAGTTAGGCTACTGAAGAATGCATCAGCTAGCGGCTGTGCCAGTGTATGTCATCATATTCACACAAAGCAACTGAGTGTGCACCCTTGATTCTTTCTGGATTGGTTAATTGCATCTGTGCCAGGGGTCTGGCAAGGGGGTTGGGAATAGGAGGAAAGCAGTGACTTCTCTGTACGGTATATCACTTCTGCTGTGCATGCTCGAAAATATAACAGCGTATAATTCACTTTCATGGATACACAAATGTTCATGGAAAAGCAAATGCACAAAGGTGGCAGTATGGCCAAAGCAAATATATTTTAAGGAAGTTTTTAAGAGGTTGACTCATATCCAACTTCTCATCTACTGTAATCTGGGTGACAGTCTAATGTGGGTGACAGTCTCACGCCTATCTGAGGGCTGAAGGAAGGTTTTGCACCACCATAATGCAGAGCTGTGAGATTCTAGACTGTGTGGTCATCAGTTTAGAAGCTGCACTGTTGTGTAGCTTCCGAAAGTTCACACCTTAGGAATTTATATGGACCCTCTCACCGTTGTATCTGCACCTGTTACTGTTACCCGCACAATCTTCCTTATCCCTTCCACACTTTAAGGACACACACCTTTACCAATTCCTAGGGCTCAGGGCGTAACTTCTTGCGAATCTGCAGGATCTTTTGCCACTAAAAGAGCCTTACACAGTAATACTTTTATTCTCTATTTATTGGCAATTACCAAGCAAGCAGAATATATATGGTACACATACAGGGTCATGCTTACCAATCCTGATAAAGGCAGGCAGACTTCCCCTGTTGGCCAGGCAAGGTCAGTCTCTCAGGATCCTAGCTGCTGCATGTCATGGTCATGCAGAGGAGTTCTGACAACTCTGGTCTTAGGCTGTGTCTTGCAGGTGAATTCTTCTTCCAGGTATTCCCTCCTTCTTCTTGTCATTTTTTCTTGCTTTCCTCTTTCCCTTTCCCCCTGGTCTCCTTCTTGGACCCCAGGTTATATAGTGAAACTTGAGTCCCACTTAGCTATACTTTAACCAGTTATTTTAGGAAAATTTTATTAACCAATCATAACATACTGTAACAGAATTACCTAACCAATCATACACCACCACCTTAGTTGACTTACACCTTGCAAAATTAATTATACAGCAGACAGAAACAATAGGAAATTGAGGACAATAATCATAGAATGAGGATTCCACAACCTCAACTATTGATTAACAGTTTCTTGTCAGAAGAAATGCTGTTAAGCTAAGTTTTCTCTACCCATCTTGATATCTATTTCTTCATCTGGTGACAGTGGGTGCTATTAGGATGGGATCTCCTTCTTAACAGCCTGGGGTGGCACTATTTTAATGCAATTTAGATAGAATGTGAGTATGTGATTTTAAGCTTTACAGCTAATGGCTGCTGCTCTTCAGTTTGGCTGCAGAGGAAGGCGTTAGGCCTTCCATTAAGGCTATAAGCTTTCCAATATGGCTCTAGAAAAACCATATTGTTACATTACAATAAAGAGTGCATATATCCTCAGAGTCTCCCAGTGATGTGGGAAGTAATATCCTCATTTCACAGATGGGAACCTGGCCCTCAGACTACGCCTCAGATTTTTTTAAGGTAATTTAATTCCCACTCATTTCAACAGGAATTTTACACTTTTTTTTTTGAGACCCTAGGGTCACACAAGCAGTATATAGCACAGCCTGGAGTAGAACTCCGGATTCTTACGTCCTATGCTAGAAACATAACCTATAGACACATCTTGTATCTAAAGGCCTAAAACCTGCTGCCTTCTTAAGCAAAACTCCTATTGATATATAATAGGAGTTTTTGTGTAGGGCCTGCAGGATCAGACCACAGGAAAACAACGAATTTCTCACTTTAGGATAAAATTGTGAGAAGTGCTAAAGCCTACAGACTTCTAACAGGAGTTGGGTGACAGGATGATGAGTACCGGTTCTATTCTTTCCCTCTAAAGCACCTAGCATTGGCCACTGTCAGCAAACAGGATACTGGGCTAGATGGCCCTTCAGTCTGACCCAGTATGGCTGTTCTTATGGAGAATTTAGGCAACTAAGCAGGTTAAGTGCTTTTGAAAAATTTACACTAATTTGCACTAGAAAAGCGTGTGGGCGGCTCTCATTCTGCTCGAGTGCATTTAGATGACTTAAGGGATTGAGCTAAGTAATTACAGATATTATAGAGGAGTGTAGATTAGAGTAAGGAAAGCCTCAAGTTGTTCATTTTAGAACTGCTCAGATGCTTCTGTGGGTTTGAACTTAAAAGTGAAGGAAGCTGACAGGATTCAAAAGGCAGTTTCCCAGAGGAAGCAAATGAATATACCATCCAGAGACAGCAATTTTTCCTCATAGGTCATGAAAGAAACAAGGTTGAGATACAAATTAAAGGGAGCCAAGTCAGAAGGTTTCCAGAATCAGGAGCCATATGTAATGGCAAAAATATCTTTGCAAACTCTTTTAGCAGCAGGTTTGTTTTAAAAAGCAGCTTGCAGATGCTAGTCTCGAAAGAACTAGTCAGCATCCGTTTACCTTTTGATATATCACTGCAATAGAAAACCCTGCGTGGAGTTTTGTTAAGCCTTGCTAATGGTCCAGCATGTCTGAGAGCTATAGATTTTTATCCTCAAAGATAATTGCCTGCCTCAAAATGAAAAATCATTGCAAAAGAAGCATGTCATTCCTTAAACAGTCAATTAATACGTGATTCAAAATGCCATGGGATGGATATGAGAGCAACATTCCAAGAGCCAATCAGCCAAACGGACTGTAACAGTTCAGTTGAGTTAGGAAAGAATGTAAATTAAAAGGAGGATTTAAGGAGCATGTTAAAAAGCTTTACATTGGATGTCTTCCTCTGAATTAGAATCATAAGGTTGGAAGAAATCTTAGGAGGTCATTGGGTCCAACCCCCTGCTAAATGCAGGATCAATCCTAACTAAATCATCCCAGCCAAGGCTTTATCAGGCTGGGACTTAAACCTCTAGGGATGGAGATTTCACCACCCTCCGAGTGAAATACTTTTTCCTGATATCCAAACCTAGATCTCTCCCACTGCAACTTGGGACCATTGCTCCTCATTCTGTCACTGTCACCACTGAGAACAGCCTCTCTTCATCCTCTTTGGAACCTCCCTTCGGTAGCTGAAATCTCCCCTCGCTCGTCTCTTCTGCAGACTAAATAAGCCCAAATCCCTCAGCCTCTCCTCATAAGTCATAAGTCAGCCCCCACTCATTTTTGTTACCCTCCACTGGACTCTCTCCCATGAGTCCACATCCTTTCTGTAACGGGGGGCCCAGAACTGGACGCAGTACTCATATGTGGCCTCACCAGTGCCGAATAAAGGGGAATAATCTCTTCTTCAAGGAGCGTCCCTTGTGGGTGCTCCACCTTAGGTGTCTGGGGTGCCACTGCACCTCTAGTTGGAGAATTAAGATAGCAGTGCCTTCGGTAGGCTGTGCGCGCGGGGCAGCTGGCACGTGCCAGTGTGGCTACTCTGCATGCACAGCCAACTGTCCCTTTAGTTTCTTCTCTGCCGCCATTGGCTTCAGTCAGAACCAGTAGCTGCCCTCATGGAATTGTTAGATTTAGAGTTAGCGTTTTAGATAGCTGTTTCTTAGGGTGTGTCTAAACTACATGGCTCTGTCGACGGAGCCATGTAGATTAGGCAGGACGGCAAAGGGAAATGAAGCGGCGATTTAAATAATTGCCGCTTCATTTAAATCAAAATGGCCACCGCGCTGTGCCGATCAGCTATTGTCGGCACAACGCGGCAGTCTAGACGGGGATCTGCCGACCCCAGAACCCTTTGTCAGCAGAACCTTTATGCCTCGTGAAACACTCCTCCACAGAGCCCTCCACAGAACCAACACTCCTCCACAGAACCAACTCAACAGCCTCTACAATGGCAGCCCCCACAGTGGTTGCCCCCACTAGTATTGATGACTTCAAATTGGCCTCATTGGGCTCCATGGGACTTGTATAGATGACAGCAGATCAGGCTATTCCACAGATTGCCTCTTCCTACAGACCACAGGCTTCTTCAGTACAGTCACTAGTCCAGTCTGTGTTGGGAGAGGAGGAGGACCCTGAGGTAACTGTGAAGCACACCACAACTAATTCTTCTTCACCTACCCACCTCTTTTCTTCCTCATGACGCCATCATGCCCCTGCCACCCACTTCAGCAGATGGTTTTAGGTCTTTTCAAGAGTAGCAGATTCTTTGGAAATCTCACTGGTCAACCTGCCAGAGACACAACACACATGGACATTTTGCATTCCTGCCCCACAACTAAGCCAGCTCTGCCCACGAACCCAGCTCACATGGATCTGGCCAAGATAATATAGCAAACTCTGGCCACCATACCCCCAGTTTGCCAAAGACTGGACAAGAAATATTATGAAGCACTTCAAGGAGCGGACTTTTTATTTTCCCAACCCTCTCCTAATTCATTAGTTGTTGAAGTTGTGAATCAAAGAGGGAAACAAAATGCAGCTTGCACCACACCCTATGACAGGGACTGGATTCTTCCTCTGCACTCCAGTTCTGCATTGCAAACTATGCTGCCTTATTGGCAAAATATATGCATAACGTCTTTGAACAGATGTCATCTTTTATTGATCATCTGCCAGATAACAAGAGGGAGCAGTACAGAGCAACTACAAGCAAAGGAGCTCTTATCTCCCACACTGTGCTATAGGCAGCCCTAGATTCAGCCAACACAGTGGGGCTCGTTCAGTCTCTGCAGCCGTAGTGATGAGGTGAGCATCCTGGTTGCACCTCCCCAGGTTCCCCAGAGAAATGCAGGCAATTGTGGAAGACCTGCCCTTTGAAAGGAAGGGTCAAAATTATTCGCAGTCCACTGATACTTCTCTCTGCACCCACAAGGACTATCATTCCACCCTGAAGAACCTGGGCATACCCCTTCCTGGAGCTAAAAGAAAACAGGGAAGATTTTTCACACAGCGGTCTAAGACCACTCCCATTACTCAGACTCAAAGGGAAGACGAAAACAGGCACAGGCAGTGCCAAACCAGGTGCAGACAATCAGTAGATTAGCCTTTGACTTCCCAGCCATCGACATTGTGATTCACATTCTGAAGAGCTGGTTGAGGGTATGACGGCCCTGATTTCTCCAAGGTCCCCAGACGCTGCGGCACCATTCGGCAACCACCAAGCATCCCTTCACCCGCTCTGGAACTCCCTCACAACAGACAAATGGGTGCTAGAGATTGTACAATCTGATTATTGCCTCCCTTTTTCATCTGTCCTTCCTACCCATCTCCCCTCCCCGTCCCTCTTCAGAGACTCATCTCACGAGTTGGCTGTCATGCAGGAACTGACCCATCTACTGCAACAGGGAGCAACAGAGCATGTACCTCACCATCACAGGGGAAAGGGGTTCTATTTCCCTTATTTACATACAACCAAAAACCAGGAGAGTGGAGGCCCATTCTCGACCTATGCACTCTTAGCCATTTTATATGCCTGCAGTGTTTCAAGAGGGAACACTGTCCATGATAATTCCTGCCTTGGAGAAGGGAGATTGGCTGTCTACCCTCAACCTACAAAACGCATATGTCCTCGTTTCAATACATCCAGGGCACAGAAAATAATTACAGTTTGCAGTACATGACCACCATTTCCAATACAGGGTACTCCCATTCGGACTGTCCACAGCTCCCCGAGTATTTTCCAAAATCCTCGCAGTGCTAGCAGTGTATCTACACAAACTGGGAGTCCCCATATCTAAATGCCTACCTGCTGAAAACCTCAGCCTATCATGACACAGAAGAAGCAGTCATCATCACCCGATCACTCTTCGACAGCCTTGGTCTGCAAATAAACCTTCAAAAGTGCAAGCTAATTGCAACACAACATTTGGAATTCATCGGGGCTCACCTAGATTGCATAGTAAAAGAGATGTAGCCGTGTTAGATCTGAGGAAGTGGGTCTGGCCCATGAAAGCTCATCACCTAATAAACCATCTTGTTAGTCTTTAAAGTGCTACATAGTCCTGTCTTTTGTATCGGGCCTAGATCGCACCGTAGCTCTTGCACTGCTCTCTCACCAAAGGTTCCTGATGCTTACAGACCTGGAAGAAACAGCACAAACCAGTCCTCAAGTCACGGCAAAGCTCTGCCTACATCTATTGCTCACATGGCAGCACTCCCACTTGTGGTCCAGTATGGTTGGCTAAAGGTGAGGCCACTGCAACTGTGGTTACGAACAGCTGACAGACGACACTTCCACCACATCAACAAATGTGTTGCCATCCTGGCCAAAATAAAACAATCCTTATCATGGTGGACAAAGCCACACAACGTCTGCAACGGGTTCCCCTTCTACCCCAAGCCACCATCTGTGATGCTCACTATGGATGCATCTCTCCTAGGATGGGGTGCCCATATCGACCACCACGTGGTTCAAGCGCGTTCCTCTCTTAGAGGGCTCCAAAGTACATCTAAACCTGTTGGAACACAGAGCAGCACACACTTCGTGCCAACACTTTCTCCAGCTAATGCAAAACAAAATGGCACCAATTTTTACGGACAATTTAACAACTATGCAGGAGGATGCAGAGGCTTAGAGCCCTCACTGGTGCAGCTCTATGCCACCCTACGCTTGCAGGCACCCTCCCCACACTGGCCACGATTCCTGGCCAATGGAGCAACTGAGGTGCAGCTGCCCTCATGAGCAATGATGTATGCAGCAACAGCACAGGGAGGGGGAATAGCAGCATACAAGGCTGTTTTCTGCCTGCGCTGCTGCCAGGCAGAGCCAGCCTGGAGTATGCACAGTTTTTAGGGACTACAGCCTCGCTGACTCTTATGGTTGGTATATCTGGTGATTTCCCTTAAAGCCTTGGATGCCAGGTGCATGAGAATACACCAGAATCTCAGCTTGTTTAAAGAAAGTTTCCAGTTGCAAAGACAAGAATGAAAATGTGAACCACAGAGGATCAAGAGCCACAAGGCAAATAAAAAGAACTACAAATTCAAGCTGTCTGAAGGGCGAGAATTCTGTTTTGCAGAATTTTTGAAGTTTCAGAGTTTGTTTACATTCAGTATTGGGACAAGACAAATTTTTGCGTGTTTCCAGGAAGCGGAACTTTGTCTAAATGGTGGTTTTCCGCTCAAAACCCTGAGCTTTTTGATTCAGTTTGGAGGGTATCAGCAGTGACCAGAGAGCCCTGGAGAAGAACAGATATCCAGGTGAAAGCTTTTGGAAACTGATATGGCTCCAACAAAACAGCATTTTTCAATCAAAAGAAATTTTGTCATAAGGGATATTACCAGCTGTACTTCAAATGTATTACTTACGCTTAGAAATAACAAGTTTTTTTAATCTCCTTCCTTTTGCCATATTTTTGAGCACTGGCGATACTGGGAAAGCATGAGATGATATATTGAGCACATGCAAGGATGTGTATTCTAAGTCATCTACAAAGCTTCCTCAGTTGCTGTGCATCAGGGGAACAACTCCGTCCTCAGTTCCTGCCTCTATGAGATTTAGCAACCCTTGTTCCCAGAAGCGGGTCCATAGGCAGACCTAGACTTCTTCGAGGTCTGAGAGATTCTAGATTTAATGTTCTGGGCAATGCATACATTGGCCTTGTGAGTGATTTCTATTCCTGTGCCACCAGGAGCACTGCAGAAGAGAATCCAGAATCTCCCCTGAACTGATTATTGCTTCCTGACCTTTTCAAATAATATGGCTGGATGCTGCTGGTTTAGGCTTCAGTTTGAAAAAACACCTTTAATGACCATGTCAACATTGGTGTGGAGGGTGCATGCTCCTCTAACTCCAGTATGACCCTGCTAATGTTGTTTGCAGTTCATCCCCAAACCAAAGTGAGACATGTCCACCCAAAAGGAAACAAAACTGTGACATTTTCCAATAGCATGTGGAAAACTGGAGGCTTTGGCCTCAAATGCTGTTATCAGGAAGGATATTTTAAACAGCAAGTTGCTCCCAGGCTTCAGTAGAAAAGGATGAAATGTTCTGTCAGTCTTTTTAAAGCAATCTTTGGCACTAGAGCTATACATTTCAAATGGCAGCCACTGGCTTTCTGACACACAATTTTTTGGTGCCTGATGTGACACCTAAAGCCTGATTTTTTTCCCCATAGTTTTTTGCCAAGGCCCTACAATTGATTCAGGTAAAATCAGGTAGCTACTTTTTTTAAAGATGTGGCTGTCAGTGTAGGAGGAGGTTGGAAGCGGTGTAACCCAGCACAGCTTGAAAGTTAAATGTAATAACCTTCTCAGGTTACAGGGGGATAGTCTTAAGTTCAGTGCATACAAAGGAGGCGTTACCACCTTAGCTAAAAACAAAGCATCCTAATTCTGCCTTTTAAAATCATTTTTAGGGACTCTTATTTTGATTTGACTATCTAATGCTGCCATTTAGATACTTGGGTTAAACCAACAGAATTGATGCACTTATTAGCATTGAGGCTTGAACAGAGATGGACTAGTCCATCCAAGCTCTTCCTGGCTCTCTGTTCTGAGTCTTTTCAACAAGAAACAATGGATGATACTGTCAGTATCTGCCCTTGCATTTGGCTATTACTCTGATTCGCTCAATGAGCAATGTTACAGGCCATTTGCATACCTTATTTAGCCATAATTAGCGTGGAGTGTTCTAATGTTCATTCTAATGAGCCATTCCTAGGCTTCTGCTGTCAACGTGTACAAGTCACAGAGGGGCCTGTAGAGCTTTGCAGCCATCTCCAGACAAAAACCCATAAAACTCAGTCAGTGAAAAGCGCCTCCAGAGCTGTGACCAGAGTGTGGCTTACCGCAAGGAGGAGGGTTTTGGTTGATTTTCCTCCCCAGCGCTTCAGCAATCTGCTCTGCTGTGTTTTTTCTATTGTGCACAGTCCCTAAGCTGTTTTGTCCCACACTGTACTGTGATCATCTCTCAAGACAGCAAGGTGAAACTCACTCAGCTCTACTGATCAGTTCCTGCCCCCGCCTCCATACATGGCTAAATGGAAGAGGAGGGAGAGGGACATTACCCCATGTAATAGGAGAGGAAGGTGCAAATAGATATGAGAGAAAAGGGCTACGGGGGAGAGACACAATGAGTGCAACATGGATACAAAAGGAGAGGGTATAGATCATCTCCCCTGAAATAACTCCTATCGAAGGCCTTTCCTTGAGTAACAATTCTTCCATCCACAGAGTGTTACTGGGGATTGAAACTTTGACCTTTAGCACCATGAGCACAGGCCACCAAATGAAATTACTAGGTAGCAGGCTTAAAAGAAACACAAGGAAGTTTTTTCTTCACACAGTGCACAGTCAACCTGTGGAACTCCTTGCCAGAGGAGGTTGCGAAGACCAGACTTTAAGAGGGTTAAAAAAACCCTAGATTTATTCACAGAGGCTAGGTCATCAATACTTCTTAGCCAGAATGCATGGGAATGGTGTCCGTAGCCTCTGTTTGTCAGGTGCTGGAAATGGATGACAGGAGAGGGATCATGTGATGATTACCTGTTTCTGTTCACTCCCTCAGGGGCATCTGGCATTGGCCTCTGTTGGAAGACAGGATACTGGGCTGTATGGACTGTTGGTCTGACCCAGTATGGCCATTCTTATGTTCTTGGCTACATGAGTTAAGGGAGTAAATCTGTTAACTGATATCAGTAGTCGCCTTATATTCTCTGTGATCTGCTGACTCAAAGAGAGCATGATCCATTTATCCAGTGTGTGACACATACACATTCTCATTTTTTGTCACCCAAACCAATTGCTGATTGTCCCCCTAGATTCTCTTCTGAAGAGAATTACATAGATTGAGTGCATCAGCATGAATTAGGCTATGCTTTGGAAACCTATGTATAGCAGTTTGGTAAATAATTAATTGGAGTAAAATATATTAGCATCTCAGTTAAATGACTTTGTTCCAGTTTGGCGCAGCATCCTTAAGTCTAATGCCTGGAACTGGGATTTCTCTGTGCAGTGTGGAAATTAATAGAGTGAAATTCACCCTAGTGAGAAATGCCTGTAGAACGACTATCCACTTTTTAAATCCCACTTAAGCTCTCAAAATAAACCAAACATGGGATGAATTCTAGCCAGTTTTCCATCAGAAAATGCTGATCCCACTAAACTGAAATGTCATATTGATTTCTGTCTACATTTTAAATAGGAAGTAAAAACACTTCAGTTTTGATAAGGTTGTAACATTTTATTTTGACTTTTATATATTATAAATAATTAGATGTGGGCAAATAATGGTGTTTGTTTTGCTTGCAGTTCTGAAAAGTTAAAGAAAAAAATTGGTTAAAATCTGAAATTTTTTCTAAGTTTCGGTTGAATTCTTCAGGTCTGTTCCTGATTCATCCACATCCCAGGTGACTGTCATAATTATGGGAGAAAAGCTATTGTAGGGGCAAGTATCACCATTAATATCACCTCCTCTAGTTTGTGAATGGCTGAAACTATTAATGTCGACTTGGCAAATAGTTTTGTATTGGCCAAAATTGCATTTTTATTGAATAAAGTAGTCCTCCAAAAAATTGACCCAGCTGTAATATAAAAGTCAAAACAATGAACTCAAAATGCAATACTTTTGGAATATTTTATTTCAAAGAAAAATTAGATTTTCACTTTTCATCCCAACCTGAGATGAAAGCAAATTAAAAATTGTGGAATTTTTTGCTGGACAGAAATTCTATTTTTTGAACAGTTCTGATCAAAAGGGAAGCAGCATTGTATTCTAAGAGTTTATGGCTCCAAGTATAAATTCGGGATGGGATGGCCAAACTTAATGCACCTCTTCAGACTTCAATGAAGCTATGCCAGTCTGCATCAGCTGAAGATGTGTCATGACTCCTGTGTGGAATTCTCGGTATGTTACATTGGGATTTCCACAAGCATATGGCATGAAGAATTATCAGAAGCAGAGTATTTGTTTTCTGCCAAAGATTTTAATCTCCTTCAGCTGAATGGAATTTTGGAAGAATTTTATCAATATTTTGTCTTGGCCTGACATTGATTGATATCATTGAAATATTGTTCATGTACACACAAGACAGGTAAATGTAATAAAAGCTGAGCATGAATGACACTACTTATCTCATGAGATTGATGAAACAACTTGCCGTTCTCCCCAGGAGGCTCAGATTATTGTTGATACAGCAATATGTTTGACTGATTTGCTCATTAAAATTTAATGTATCAAAACTTCTTTTCTTCCCATCTGAAATCCTTTGTAATGTAGGATGTAACTACAGTGGAAGCTGATGGGACCCTTCCTTATTTTTTCTTTCTTGTTGAGAAGGTATTTTTGCACCAGTAATGAAATCATGAAATTAACCACCAGGCTTTATTTGTTTTTGTAGAGAATAACAATATAATTGAAGGCAAAGACAAGCATTCTGTTCATCAGGTTCAGGATGGTGGGAGAAGTCCTCTTGATTTCACATGGCCTGTGGAATATGCTTTGCTTTCTACCCATCAGAATTTTAAATCTGGCTTTAACTACTCACTTGAGCTTTTGTATAGAATTATAATTTTCAGAGTTAGAAATCACTGAAACAATTTTCTTTAAAACACTTGCGGTACATCTACACTACGGGCTAAAGTCGAATTAAGATACGCAACTTCAGCTACATTAATTGCGTCGCTGAAGTTGAAGTACTTTAACTCAGCTTTTGGTGCTATCTTCACTGCAGGAAGTCGAAGGAAGAACACGCTTCCTTTGACTTCCCCTACTCCTTGTAAAATGAGGGTTACAGAAGTCAGAGTAAGAAGCCAGTTATTTCAAAATTTTGAAAGAACAGGCTCTCTGTTTAGACGCACACTCTGTTATTTTGAAATAACACAAGTTATTTAGAAATAACAATGGTGTGTAAACATGCCCTTAGTGTAAATGGCTATGAATAAGTCATTCCCTGCTAGTAATATATTTCACAGATAAATATCTTTTACAAGTAAATCAAAACTTGCCACACCAACCTTATTATTTAATACTGTGTGCTGTATATGGGTTTCTCTCGATAGCTCCCCGCATTTGCCCCCCGCCCTTTATCCAAATGAACACTTTTGTAATTATAAATGGAGTAATGATTTTCTGGTGTTGCAGTGGCGCATAAAAGATGAGCAAATGTCAGCCCCAAAAATGCATTCAAATCCCTGCTATCTGGAAACCTTTCAAATCACTTGGAACATTTTTAAATAGGGTGTCTGCTCACTTTCAAAGAATGGTCTGGAATGGCAAATTGCTGCATCTGCTCGCCTGTTCTCAACAGCGGGAAATGAGCTTGTTGAATCAAGATGTTGCACCCACAGTACAAAAATGAATCTTGGGTTCACTTTTTCATTCTCAAAGTAAACTAAAAACCCGATGTTACAATTGTGAAGGTAATTTAATTGGCATTTATCCACACCATGTACCAGCCCCCTCACCTTTGGCTCTAATTAGCACTGTTGTAGTAGCCTCAGCAGAAAGGCCAATACATGAATGGGATTTTGGAAACTGAACTGCTGTTCACCTCCTTAAATAGGCCTTCCAGGTCAAACTGAGACAGGCATGTGGGGCAGTTTGTAATATCGCTGTCACCCTGTGTTAGTCTTGGGATAAATTGTGCCTTTGGGACTGATTCTCCTTTCTCAGTACTTAACACCCATGTTATTTGCTTTTGTGGAATTATGCCTGATTTGGAGGCTGATCCAGCTCCCACGGAAGCCAGTCTGCTCATTAGTTCCTGAGATTTATCAGGTAGAGAATTTTGAGTCTCTCTGAAAACAAACAATTGAAAAAAAAAACCCCAACCCCTCACTGTTTATTCTGAAATACTTGGTTTGGAAAAAAAAATAGGTATACTACTGTTCTGGGTTCATCTGTGAATTAATAAATCCCCCTCCCTCCATTTATTAATGCATAGTTGCATTCAGAGAATGTGAAGTGTTTGTGGTTTTAAGTCAGGAGTGACGGCGTTAATAGTTGCCTCCTGCAATGGTAGTAGGTGATGTATTGCATCGTATAAGCCCTTTGAAAAATCCAGCTGCCATAAAAAACACTTTTGAATGTGGGCAATCAATAGCTCAGATGCCTGAGTGGAAGGGCTGAATTCTATGAGACATGGCTGTCTGAAGAAATGTGGGGCTGGAGCCCCAGGGACAAATGGGGAGATTTTTATTTCCAGAGGAATCTTCCAATTGCAAATATTAAAAAGTAATTCCGTGATCTGTTGCTAACTGCACACACAGTGGGTGTCTATGCTTGTGCTGCAAGGTACCATTTCCAGCTTGAGGAGACACCAATGCTAGCTCTGACTGAGCCAGTGTGCTAGAAATAGAAATGTAGCCACCATGGCCTAAGTGGTGGGGCAGGCTAGGCACTTGCCATCTGATATTTTATGCACTGAGGCTGGCTTGTTCCTCCCACTGGTAAACTTCTAGTTTTACTATGCTAGTTTGATCAGAGATATAGAGATCCTCTCATTCTTCTCACTGTTGCTCTCTGGTATGTGCTCCATGCTGCTGCCATCCAAGTGATAATAAAGCTCCCACTGACTTCAACAGCCTTTTGCCACACCCTCTACATCTGGTCCTCTCCTTCATTTTCCCACAAATGTTTCCTATGCTGACCTCAACCATGTTGCTTCCACAGGCTCTGACATCTGAAGTTATCTTGTACCTTTATAGTTTTGGAAAAACGTAAAAAACAACAATAGTCTAGCAGCACTTTAAAAACTAACAAAACATGTAGACGGTATCATGAGCTTTTTTGGCACAAGCCCCTTCTTCAGATGACTGGGGTATTAAAAGTTCACCATCTACATGTTTTGTTAGTCTTTAAGGTGCTGCTAGACTATTTGTTGGTTTTTAAGTGTTTCCAGTTACAGATTAACTTGGCTACCCCTCTGAAGCTTTATATACTGCTCCACTGTAGGTGCTGGGCTCGTCCCAGCGCCACAGATCGGAGACTTTTCCATAGCGGTTGGCACCTCGCGGCATTCGTGCCCTTTTGCACATGCTCACGAACTGGCTCCCACCAGTTCCTCTCAGCCACCCCCACAGAGAGTGTACAAAATTGTTGATGGTTTTATAGTTCATAGTTAATTATTTAGTTAGTTAAGATCCCTGTTATTACTTCTTGTTAAAAACAAACCAAACCAAAAAAAACCCTTTGTTACTTCATAGATAGTTAAATAGGATATACTTCTTGTGACAGTTATTGTTATTACCTCATTTCTTTAAAAAAAATCCAAAATGCTGGGCTTTCCAGGCTTCAAAAAGTGCGACACATGTCGCGAGGCTATGCCCGCCTCCGACGGACACTCAGCATGTATCCATTGTTTGGGCAAGGCTCACGTCCTGCAAAGGTGCCCCCCCCCATAGCGAGTTAACCACGACGGCCTGCCATGATAGGGAGATGCGGCTATGAATGATTCTTTTTGACAAGGCTCTCCAGCTGTCAGGTTCAGACTCCATGGCTTCATCGGATCAACCGACCCAAAAGCAGAGAGCCTCATCACCAATTTCCATTCCACCCAAAAAGGTCAGGACTTTGCCAACAAGATCCCTGCCAGCCATTTTGCAGAGCAAGTTGAGCATTGCAGATAAGCCAGACACGTCCGGCACTGCCTCTACCCATTCAAAAGCGGTCCCAGCCTCGAAACCGAAGAAGCCAGTGACTACGGTGCCAACACCACGAGCACCAGTGGAAGCAAGAGCAACCTCGGCACTGGCAGCTCCGTCAGCTAAACCACCGGCACTGACCTCCACCTCCACACCACAAATGTTGCCCCCTCACCCCGGCACCACCACCCCAAATGCCAATGGCACCGGAGCAGTCAGTAGACACTGAGGCACCGAGGAAGTACTCTGCAAAAATGTCCAGGCACCGAAGTCCTATGCTGCACTCTCCTTCTCTGACTTTCTCTCCAGCGCTGTCACCTACATCACCGGCACTGAGGTCACCGATGCTGCGATCCCATCCCTGGGAATGGTGCATCTTCAACCTCCTCTCCACACCAGAGACTGCCATCCCCCTTTCTCAGGGCACCGATGATGGACACCCATTATCATCAACGACATTTTTCTGCCTCTCCATTGCCATCATCCAGAGTATCACTCATCCACACCTACTCACCACGATCACCGTGAGTGGCATATTGGGAAGACTACAGATGCCCACATTCAACGAGACGATCATCTCCTGGCAGGTCATATTATCACCATGACTATTACCGTCACTATTCGCCTCATCACTATTCCTACCAATGACACTATAGGTCCAGATCTAGGGAACGGTCCCTATGCAAATGCATGTCTTCTAGACAATCACCTATCCCAGTCCCCCCACCTCCCTCCATCACCAGCACACCACCCTCCATCACCTCAGCTCCATCATTTGAAGCCTGAGGAAGGGCAGGTTTCCAACACGGAGGACCAATCACCTGACTTCTCTGCAATGGACCAATCTTCATCCTCACCTGATGAGTCCGTTTTCTCGAGAGATGTCTCTCCTCCTGATGACCTCAAACAATTTCAGGAACTGTTTAAGAGGGTGGCAGTGAGCCAGGAAGTTCAACTGGCAGAAATACAGGAGAAACAACACCGTCTCCTTAAAAACCTCCAACCGACACATAGCTGCAAGATATCCATTCCACTAGACGAGGCTATACTGGAAGCAACAGACGAAATCTGGCAAACTCCAGCCTCTGCCCCACCCACTAGTGTAAGAAAGCGGATAAGAAATATTTTGTACCGCCCAAAGGGATGGAATTTCTGTTTACCCATCCCCAACCCAACTCTCTAGTGGTTGATGCCGCACAGCAGAGGTCAAGAGCACCACAATACAAAAATCCCACAGCCAACAGAGATAGCAAAAGGCTAGATTTATTTGGCAGAAAAGTATATACTTCAGCAACACTTTTGCTCATAATAGCAAATTACGCTGCACATCTATCAAACCATAACTTCAACAATTATACAAAGTTGACATCTCTTGTGGACCACCTTCCTGATTCTAAGAGACCCATGCTAAAATCCGTTGTGCAGGAAGCATACGCATCCACCAGAGCAGGGTTACAAATAGCGCTAGATGTTGCGGACACAGCTGCTTGATAGACTGCCACGGCAGTGGTAATGAGATGGGCCTCATATCTTCAAATGGCAGGGGTTCCCAGAGACCTGCAAAATAAAGTGGCGGACTTACCATTCGATAAAACAAAGATATTTGCCAAAAAGACCAACAGTGTGCTTCACTCCAGTAAGGATTAATGCACCACGTTACACACTTTGGGCATGTACACCCCCCTCATACCGGTGAAGATGCTTTACACCTTACCAGAGATGATGCCTACAACATCAGCAACACAGCTTCAATCAATCCCGCATTCAACAAAGACCACAGAGACGGTAGAATCAAAACAACCTCATTCAGCTAATAAGCAGCAGGTTTGACTTGTTGGTTGAGGGCATCCAAACAGTCCCAGTCACCAACCAGAACCACCAAGCCACCCACATGTTTTACCATCGACTGAGGCCTTTTTACCAACAATGGGCCTCCATTACCTCTGACAGGTGGATCTTGAAGATAGTACAATCAGGCTACGCAATACCCTTCCTCACCATCCCGCCAACCACACCACCTAACCCGTCCCTCCTCAGGGACCCTTCTCACGAGGACTTGTTGCGCAAAGAAGTCAACTACCTCCCTTCCATCAGAGCCGTAGAGAGAGTGCCGCACAAGTTCGAAGGGAAAGGGTTCTACTCTATTTCCTTATGCAAAAAGATAGGTGGGTGGAGGCCAATATTAGATCTCTGAAAGCTAAACCGCTATCTCCAAAAACAATGCTTCAAAATGGTGACTCTCATGTCTATAATCCCTGCACTAGACCACGACAACTGGTTTGCTGCCCTCGACCTCCGGGATGCTTATTTTCATATCACGATCCATCCCACTCACCGAAGATTTCTCCGTTTTACAGTGGGTACCGACCATTTTCAGCACCGAGTCTTACCCTTCGGCCTTTCCACTGCCCCCAGGGTGTTCTCGAAGACCCTGGCAGTAATCACAGCGTATCAATGTCGAAAAGGAGTCATAATCTTTCCTTATCTCAACGTTTGCTTGCTAAAGGGCTGAGACATCAATTATGGTAAATACCACCAGACAAACTTTCGACTTCCTTGGCTTACTGGTCAACGAGCAAAAGTCAACATTCCAGAGTTTGGAGTTCATCGGCGCCTGGTTGGACACCACCACGGCAAGAGCTCACCTGCCCCTCCAAAGATTCCAAGCTATTCAGAGCTTGATAGACATTCTACTACACAGCCCTACAGTACAGATAATCACCTGCCAAAAATTAATGGGCCACATAGCAGCAACAACGTATGTAGTCCGTCACGTGAGACTACACTTCCGCGGTCTACAACATTGGATAGCTTCCATCTATACCCACACAAAGCATCATGTTCACAGATCAGCAGCACCTCTGGTCCATGGCCGAGACTCCCTCAAATGGTGGACAGACTGGAGAAATCTCCTTTCTGGCATCCCCTTTCACCACCACCAACCCTCATGGCATATCACCACAGATTCCTCTCTCATAGGTTGGAGAGCCCACATGGACACTATGTTGGTCCAGGGTCGGTGGTCGCCTCAGGAGACATCCCTCCACATAAACCTTCTGGAACTCAGAGCAGTCTTCAACGCTTGCAAGCACTTCCACAAATATATTCACAACACTATGGTCAAAATACTCAGACAACATCGCGACGATGTACTATATCAATCGTCAAGGTGGGGCACGATCTCGCTCCCTATGTGCAGAAGCAATCCGACTCTGGAACTGGTGCATTTAGAACAACATCACGCTTGTGGCATCTTACGTACCTGGTGTCAACAACGTTGCTGCAGACTCCCTGAGCAGACACTTCACACCAGACCATGAGTGGGAGCTCCACGATGGGGTCCTCCATCTTCTGTTTCGATGTTGGGAATTTCCCCTCATAGATCTCTTTGCCACCTACCACAACAAGAAATGCCATTACTATTGCTCCAGAGCAGGGGTGGCCTGCGGATCCCTGGGTGACGCTTTTCTTCTCAAATGGAATGGACCTCTGCTCTACGCCTTTTGCCCCACAGAACTCATCCTGAGAGTCCTGGAGAAAGTCAAGGCAGACGAAGCCACCATGATATTAGTGGCACCCGCTTGGACCTGTCAGCACTGGTTTCCCTTCCTTCAGCAAATGTTGCCATGCCCTCCATACTCTTTCCCGATTCTCCTAGACCTTCTGACTCAGAACCGGGGATCCCTGTTTCATCCCCAAATCCACACTCTGCAACTCATGGCCTGGCTCCCAGTTGGCTCAATGCATCCGAAGATCTGTGTTTGACACAAGTCAAAGAAATGCTGATTCACAGTAGAAGACAGAATACTCAAAGCACTTTCCTTTCCAAATGGCATAGATTTGCTTCCTGGTGTTCCGTACACCACATGGAACCGCACGCAGCTCCTCTGCACGCAATCCTCGACTGTGTCTTACACCTAAAACAGACAGGTTTGGCCTTAGCTTCCCTGAAGGTGCATCTCGTGGTGATCACTGCCTTTATACATTCCATTGATGGCACTTCAGTGTTTGCCCATCCCACTACCAAGAGGTTCATCAAAGGGCTCACAAACCTGAACCCTCCTCGAAGGCCTGTCCCTCCACCATGGAATTTGGACATAGTGCTCGGTGCTCTAACCGTACCACTGTTTGAACCGCTAGCTACTACTTCCTTGCAAATGATGACCATGAAAGTGGTCTTTCTTCTCGCCATCACATCGGCCCATAGGATCAGTGAGATGTCAGCTCTGATGGCAGTACCTCCATATACAATCTTCAATAAAGATGGCGTAGTTTTGAGACCCCACCCAGCCTTCATCCCCGAAGTCTGCTCTGAATTCCATATGAATGAGCCAATTTTATCCTAAACCACATGTCTCATCACGTGAGGCATCACTCCACACTCTTGATGTTCGTAAGGTGCTTGCCTTCTATATAGAAAGGACTAAACCATTTTGAAAGATGGATCGTTTAATAGTCTCACTTTGCTGGCTGATCCAAAGGCGAGCCAATACTGTCTCAATGAGTAGCAAAAATTATAACTACATGCATAGTCGAGTGCTGTTCTGCACATCGTATACCGTTCCCAGCGCAACCAAGAGCTCATTCCACAAGAGCGGTGGCAACGTCAACGGCTTTTCTCAAAGGCGTTCCCTTTAGAGATATTTGCCGCGCAGCCACTCAGTCATCTCACGACACATTCATGAAGCATTATGCAATCCAACACCTGCTGGTTACAGATACCTTATTGGCATCAGCAGCACTCTCAGCGATGACCAAAGAGTGACTCCGAGTCCCTCCTTCTTATCTTAGGATACTGCTGCACAGACACCTACAGTGGAGCACCCACGGGGACATCACTCAAAGAGGAAAGCAAAGTTACTCACCTTGGTGCAATAACAATCATTCTTCGAGATGTGTGTCCTTATGTGTGCTCCACTACCCATCCTCCTCCCCGCTCCAGAGTCTCTTTCTTATATCTTTCAGATTCTGGGGCAAATTCAAGGAACTGGTGGGAGCTGGACCGTGTGCATGTGCAAAAGGGCACAAACGCCATGAGGTGCCGACCATGCATGCGCAGTCTGGCGGACTACCGCTATGGAAAAGTCTCCGATCTGTGGCGCCAGGAGGAGCCCAGCACCTACAGTGGAGTACTCATGGGGACACACATCTCGAAGAATGATCGTTACTGCACCAAAGTGAGTAACTTCGCTATTTTGTTACTTTTCTCTTCGGGACGCTAGTTCACAATGATGTCCCTGAGAGTTATCAGACACTGAGTCCCTCCTAGGATGCCCTGACTGTCTTCTACTCCAGCTGATGATAGGCCCTGATCCAGAGCATGCTGAAGTCATTGGGAGTCATTCCATTGACTCGAATGGGTTCTGGAATAGGTCCGTAATAAACTGTGGGCACCCAGCAATTGACAGAGTTAGGACTTTGACTCTTAAGCTTTTTTTTTCCCTAGGGTGGAATCTGTTTTTTTCATAAAACTGTGTATATTTATCGTGAAGTACAATTAATAGCACATTACACGTGTAACAATATAAAACAAGGTATTTTGCACAAAGCACATGAGTTTTTTTCAAAATATACAAATTCACTAGAGCCATGTGCTATTTCTCCACTTCCTAGTTTTAAAGATGCTATTTATTAAGTACACTCCTAAAACTTCTATGCACCATTTTTTACTTATATGGCACAATGATGAGTATTACATCTACCATAGTCTCCTAAAAAACATCTGACGGGCAATTGGGCTTGAAGACTTCAGTATTTGAATTACTCAAAAAGATCAAAGAGCTTCACTTTCTGGGTAAAGCTTCAGTGTTTTTTGAGCATTTGTCAGACAGGATAAAATGCCATGCTCCTCAGCTCCGCCCTCCTCCTCTCCCGAATAGATTTTTCAGAATCAGGCACTATCTGATTAGGTCACTTGTTCTCTTATTTTAAGTCTGAAAAATTCAGCTCACTTACTCTACGAAGCTGAAGCTGCAATGATGCAGCATGGTTTTTAGTACGTGTGCAGAACAGAAGCTCTCTGAGCACTGAAATTTTATTTCAGCGGAATAGTAAAAAAGGGACAAAGAAACCAGTTTAAACTTTTTAAGCCCTCAGTTTTATTCTCCACTCAGTAATTACTCACGCTTGATTTGCATGTTCCCGGCCGGTCACCATTTTAGAAATTGACTAGCCCAGAGTAACTGCCAATGTCTACACGTGGCAGTGAAACGGGATTCCGATTTAAAGCCCTAACTTGAATTAGCTAGTATGCCTCCTGCAATGAGGTTTACCAGCTAATTCGAATTAGGGGCTTTAAATCGGAATCCCGTTTCACTGCCACGTGTAGACGCAGGCAGTTACTTTGGGCTAGTCAATTTCTAAAATGGCGACCGTCCGGGAACAAGCAAATCAAGCGCGGGATATTTAAATCCCAGGCTTGATTTGCAATTTCAGTCGCCCTCATTAGCCTCCCTAGATCGATGTAGGGGGCTAGTGTAGGCGTACCCTAAGGCATTACAACAACAGGTGTCAACCCAGACAGAACAGATGCAGGCAGGCCTCTGACAAGGCAACCGCACAGCAAACTTCAACATCCTGCCAAGCATTTTGAAGGTCTGGACAAGGGTCGGACAGCACTGAGTTCTCCAGTGCAGCAATACAAACCCTTTACAGCATTTGGCAGCAGACTAGCTGCATTTTATCCAGCGTGGTGGACCATCACCACAGACAAATGGGTGTTGGAGATGATCGAAACCAGTTATTGCATCCCATTTACTTCCACTCCCCATCACCAACCTCTCCCCTCCCCGCCCCTCTTCAGGGACCCCACCCATGAACTTGTGCTTGTATAAGAGGCACAGCACCTCCTACAACTAGGGGCTATAGAAGAGGTCCCACCAAAGCACAGGGGAAGGGGGTTCTACTCCCACTACTTCCTGACCATCAAGAAGTCAGGATGGTGGAGACCGATTTTAGATCTCTGAAAACTCAATTGATTTGTCCGTTATCAATGGTTCAAGATGGTAACCCTAGCCACCATCATTCCTGTCTCAGAGAAGGGAGATTGGCTGTCTACCCTCGACCTACGGGATGCATACTTTCATATCGCAATACATCCGTCCCACAGACGATTCCTGAGATTTACTATAAGAGACCTACACTTCCAATACAAAGTGTTGCCTTTGGGCTCTCTACAGCCCCAAGGGTCTTCTCGAATGTCCTGGCAGCGGTGGCGGCCCACCTAAGGAAAGTGGGCATCACCATATTCCCATACCTCGACGACTTGCTCTGTGTACACGGCGCGCGACACAGAGCAAGCAGTAGCAACCACCAGAGTGTTGTTTGACTCTCTGGGCCTACAGATCGATTTGGAAAAGTGTGTCCTCAACCCATCCCAGAGCATAGAGTTCATGAGGGTTACAGGAGTCAGAGTAAGAAGTCCTCCGGCTGGATATTATTTCGACATTTATGTTGAAATAACTGCTTGTGTGTAGATGCGCACTTAGTTATTCCAGAATAATGGTGCTGTGTAGATGTACCCTTAGAGACTAACAAATGTCTCAAGCCCATCTGAAGATGTGGGTTTTCCCACAAAAGCTCATGATACTATATATATCGGAGAGAGATAGATAGATAGATAGATAGATATTAGTCTCTAAGATGTCACAGGACTGCCACAGGACTATTAGTTTCAGTGCTTCAATTTTTGGCTTAAGATATGTGCTAAATGACCTTGGAAAGTGCTTAGTATCCATCTTTTGAAAAGCAGTAACTTTTAAGGTTAGTTAACATAAAAAATGATGAGAGGTGTGGAGAAAGTGAATAAGAAAATGTTATTTACTTGTTCCCATAATGTAAGAACTAGGGGCCACCAAATGAAATTAATGGGCAGCAGGTTTAAAACAAATAAAAGGAAGTTCTTCTTCATACAGCACACAGTCAACCTGTTGAACTCCTTGCCTGAGGAGGTTGTGAAGGCTAGGACTATAACAGGGTTTAAAAGAGAACTAGATAAATTCATGGAGGTTAAGTCCATTAATGGCTATTAGCCACTATGGGTAAGGAATGGTGTCCCTAGCCTCTGTTTGTCAGAGGCTGGAGATGGATGGCAGGAGAGAGATGGCTTGATCATTACCTGTTCGGTTCACTCCCTCTGGGGCACCTGGCATTGGCCACTGTCAGCAGACAGGATACTGGGCTGGATGGACCTTCGGTCTGACCCAGTATGGCCGTTCTTATGTTCTTATGTAGGTACCCCAAATCACTAGTCTGTTTTGAAAAGCTGGTGTTCTAACTTGGTATTTATAAGCGATTGAGCATGCTTTTAATTCATGGCAAAGAGTCTGAGCATCTCTTGGGATCGTGTCTGAAGACTGTATAATTCAGGTGGAAATTGCTATGCACTGAGTCTTATACATGCTATTGATGTAGATCACACTGGAAAATGTTAAAAATCCTAGGCCTGCCATTTTTTAATGCCTGGCATTTCACTTTAATTGGAAATGGAATGATTTTATAAACCAGATGTTTCTTAGTATTACTAGTTCCTAGATAACGAGCAGTTGTTGGAAAAACTGATCATGTAAGGTGCGATGGAGGTGTGAGCTTGGGGAATGCTGTGCATTAATGGAAACGTGGCATTACTATCAAACTGAATAATCTGACTATAATATAGTAGTAATAACCAGGGCTCGACAATTGGTGTAATCTACTCGCACGTGGTGAGTAGATTACAAGCCGGCACAGCCGCGCAGCGCGATCAGCGCGTGGGCAGCGTGCCGAACCGCGCAGCTGGTGAGCAGGGCTCGCCGCCGCTTGGCAAGCCCTGGTAATAACTATACAGGGGGCTTGATTCTTTGTGCTAAGCACTGGTATGAAGCAGACTGGGGACCCAGGCACCTTATCTTTCCCATGCCTTTGTGCCTTGCTATTCTGTGAGCTCTTGGTGTAAAGCAGCCTGAGGGCTTTTAGAACTTAAACTCAGCTGCCTTTAAGACCTGCTTACACTGCTGGAAAGGGGCTGTGGCAAAGGGGCCTCAGCTTGAGGCACTGTAATGAACACGCTGGTGGTTATCACATAAGGGCCCAGCCTGCAAGTGAAATTCTAACCACCCTGCTTCCCCTCCAGAGGTCACATCGGATATTCATGAATGTAATAAAGCTGCGTTCCTCCTGCTTCATCTGCCCAACACCAACAATCATGGTGTTTGGACTGAAAAGCCAAAGTGAATTCTTTGTGAGTTCCATGAGAGTTGGTGTCTCTGCCAGCCTCGAGATTGCTGAAGGTCTGAGTTATTAGCTGGTAAGATGGAAGGTAATATAGCTCAGCCTCACACTCATATTAAAGAGCAGGGAAAATCACCTGGGCCACAAAGAGCTATTCTTAACATACGCTGCATGTGACATTTTTAGACCTGGGTAATTCTGCCTATCCCTCCCACTTCGTGTAATAAAACTATTTCATCAAGTGCTGAACATCCTCCGGGCCCCTCCTCAAAAGCCCTAGACAAATAAAATGCCCGGTCTTTGTTAAATCTATCCAGTTATACTTGAGATTACGTAGGAAATGTGCTAGATGCTGTACACAGACATAATAAAAACAGTCCCTGTTCCAAAGAATTTGGAATATAAATGGAGAACACTGGCAAAAAATGGGGGAAATATTATCCTCCTTTTCCAGAGGAGGAATTGAGCAACAGAGACTAGACACTTCTCAAAAACCACACAGGCCAGGGGGGTCTCTAACAGCACCAAGAGTTAAAAACTAGATGTCCTGAATCCTATACCACAGTTTCAGCCACAAAATGCTCCTCCTTCTCTCTTATTTAAAATTCCTCTCCTGCATTTACTATTTTTAATACAAATCTAAATGTATTCCATCAACTCTGCAGTTTAGAGTGCACATGACTGCATTTGCACAGTGTCGGCTGAAATGCCTCAATATGTCAAGGAAATAGTTTACAGCGATTTCTTCACTTAAAATGTGCTCCGTGCCCGAAACATTACATTTTTTCATCATTGAAAAGACTGAAGCCCCAAGTTTTTATCATTTGGCACAACTGATTCCGTGAGCAATAATTGAATTTTATAGCCAATATTGTATGTGTAATAACTGTTTATATAAAATAAATCTGTCACTAAATAGTAAGTACCTTTACCATTTCTGCAGTCTATTTCTTATAATCTCTTCTGTGTAGGGAGATCATTTATAAGTCAGAGCTCTGAATGTTGTTACAAATGCCATTTGAACTGACATTGTGGTAGATCTGCCTTTCCTTGAATTTAGAATTTTGTCCAAAAATTAGTCACTTTCGCCAAGTTTAGATACCATTTAGTAAAGGCACAACAAATATTGCAATAGTACACAGTTCTCATTTTAAAAAGATTGTTATTTTGCCTTTGCTCCCATACTATAGTGATGATGGAATTCTGAATACAGGTAAGATAGGGCAAAAAATATTCCTAGGCAACAAAGATGTAAATAGGTCAGCATTCATATCTTTTGTGTAGATTTCCTGCTAGCTTGTATTTTAATCTGAGGTTATCAGTTCTGTTAACAAAACTCCATTAACTTTCTAACATACTATACAGTGAATTCACTCATTTAGTGGAATCTCTGCTGTATAAAGCTTCATGCTAACCTAAGATATAAACCACTGCCATAACCACAGTAGTCATGACTGACAGGTACATTTTTCTGTATTGGGTGTGCGTGTGTATTTGTGTGTGTGTGTGTGAAAGATAGCGAGAGAGAGACAAAGAGTAAATAGACCCTTTGGAGTGAACTCAGTTACACTGCATGCACTGAGAAGCTGTGTGTATAGCACATTTCCGTCTGGGGTCTTTTTATTTTTTCAGCAACCACTGCTGATCTCTTCTTACCAACACGCATGCATGGTCTGTATTCACTGCCGCAAGGATACTCAAATCTTTCCCTTAGGTCAGACAGTTGAACAGAACATGAGTTGAGTTGTCTAACACAGCCCTGAAAGCTAAGTGTTATCACTCCAGACAGTCCTTTCTCTGATACATCATAACAACTTCAGAGCTGTTTCTTCTCTGTGTGTCGATGCAGCATCAGTGTCTTTCAATATTGCATATCGTGCATCTAACACCAAGTTTAACTTCAGTTATCCAGAATTCACTGTCTGAAGCTCACTGTTATCCAAACAGAATCATTTTTCCACACCACCTTTCAGCTTACAGTTGGTCTGGAAAAGTGATACTCAGAAGAAAGTGTCCCGCTATCTCAGACATAGGAATAGATGGACTGGGAAGAAGGAGAGCTATGCAGGGATCTGAGGTAATTGTGCATGGACAGGCTTAGGCAGGCTGGCCATATTTCCCTCTGCTGAATATGGGACACCTGGTAAAATTACTGTGATTCAAGTGAATGCAACAGCAATCAATTAGACAAATGTTCAAATTAACAGAAAGTTGACTGAGACCCTGTAAAGAAAGAAATACTGTGCAGCTGGATTCTTTTTATTTAATTCCTTCTCTTTAATGCTTTAGAGTTTATGTGGGGAGGGGTGCCACACACAATCCTACACATCTTCCTCAAATGGAAGGGTGGTGGGGAGTGGCTGACTGACCTGACCCAATCTTGCCTGCCTGGCACTCTTCACCCCCATGCTTGGGCCCCCAGGCTGGATCCACCTTTCTTGGTACCTGACACGATGCCTCCCTGAGGCAACATGGGGTGGGGCACACAGAGTCACATGTACCTCCTCCACAGATTTCCACCAGGGTTCACATCAGAATCAGGCCAGCAGCAGCCTTTATGCACTGTGTGGCAGGGGAAGGGATAACCTGGCGCAGGTCTCTGCAAAGCTCTTCTCTCCCCTGGCCCCTTCCTCCTGTGAGGCTGGAAGCAGTTTGTCGTTTCCTGCCTGCAGTCTCAAAAAGCAGCCAACACCTCCAGGTTGCTGCTAGCCATCAAATAACTCAGCCACTTCCTGTCCCCTATAGCACAGGAAGGACTTAAACCCTAAGGATGCATCATGCACTGGGGCCTATGGAACCTGACTGCAGAAGCTTCTGCAAGTCCAGTGAATGAGAAAATGGCACAGCAGAGGAGGGTGCCTAGGGGTGGGAGGAGCCCCGCACTTCCTGGGGGCAGGGGCATAGGTGAAGAGGGTGCTAAAAGCCCTAGTCCCAGGGGCGGCTAGAGACCCTGAAGGTTTGAGGCAGGAACAGGATGGAAATAGCTTCACCGTTGCTACTCCAGAGCTTAGATGGGGGCAGCGAGGCTTCCTTGTGACAACACTTTGGCACATGCAGAGCTTGGCTTTTCCTGGCCAGCGATCCAGGCCAGAGGGTCTTGGGCTTTCCCAGGATGCCATCCCAGCCAGACACAGAGTAGGGAGGAAAGAATCTCCAGCCAAGCTGTTGGTGAGCTGAGCACTGTGATCAAGGGCTGGTTCTCTGCACAGTGCTGGGAATGGGACACATCTTGTCAGTGGAGATCTGGAGGAGCAGCAGGACTGGAGGTGTGGGTGGGGAGAGCAATGCAGGAAGAGGACAGCAAGACCAGGAGCATATACAGGGCTGATGGGTGGAGAGTGGAACTGACCTGCCTGGCACCTGCCCACATTTACCAGCCACTCTGCTGCCAACCATAGGTTCCAGGCATACACAGATTTCAACACCGCTTTGGAACTTCCAGAGAGTGCTGGCACAGTAGCTGGACTAGTGGTAAAGTTGTTACAAAGACAGGGGACTAATTTCTCAACTTAAATGACATTTATAGTCATTTCATTCTCATGGAGCCCTGATGGAAGCTATTGTATACACAGTAAATGAGAGAAAATCTGGGATACATAAGAGGGAAATAAAAGTAAGTCTACAAGGAGTAATGAGAAATATTCTCTGGAATCAGTGTTAGCTGATTAGTCAAACTAAAGATGCTCAGGGATTCCCCAGCCAAAACTGTGGAAATCCATCTTTTATCAGAACAGAGCCCTCAGTGATTTGAGACTAAAATGGTTTAAACTCAGCAAATTGACAGTTCTATCCTGCTCTTTCCCCTGCCGAAATGGAGTTTAAAATAAAGCACACGTGTATTCTTACCTGGGAAACTGAAGCACTTCTTAAGTCAGCAAACCTTCTACATTAAGACAATGTCATCAGGCATTTTTATGGGCTGGCTTCAAGAGGTCCTATTTTGGATGAATGGATTGTCAAAACTGAGAGGGGTCTCACCCAGGAGAGAGGCCTTTTGGTGGTCAGTGCTTTTGAATATTCTGGAAAGCTGATCAGTAAAGCTTTGGACGAGCACTGTCTCTGCCTATCATACTTATGTAGCCCCTAGTACCGAGCAGCTCCTAATCTTTAATGTATGTGACCTCACAACACTACACATATGAGGTAAGGAAGTCCTACCTATCCCCAGTTTATAGATAGGGAACTGAGGCCCAGAGAAGTTAAGTCATTTCCCTGTGCCACACAAACAGTCTATGGAAACGCAGAAACATCAAACCAGATCTCCAAGTCCTAGACTAGTACCCACCCCAGAGACCATTCTTCCTCTCTCTTGCCGTACAATAACTACAGTGAAATAAGCACGGCTTTATTATTAGAGTGGATCAAAATCAAATCTGTCATTTATATTTTCTTTAGAGTAAAACAGTCCTTTTTAAAAATGAACATCATATATATATAGTAGCCCAATGTCTGTGACTCTGTAACGCTGAAATGCTGACTGTTGCCTCTGGGTGGCGTTGTTGCCTGAGTCACGTCCTTCGCCTCCCGCCATGATGCTCAACTGACTTCTGTGCTGCTCAGCCGGGCCGCCGCGGGGGAGCAAGTGGCGCAAGCGGCCGTTTGGGCTCCGCGGTCCCCCGAGTGAGAGGCAGGAGGGGGAGGAGAAGAGAAAGAGAGAGACGGAGAGAGAGGCAGGAGACGGAGGAGAACTGAGAGAGAGAAAGAGGGGGAGGCAGTAGGAGGAGGAGAGAGAAAGAGAGACAGACGTGGAGGGGAAACCTGAAAATCCCGTCTTATGACGGGCTATTGGCTAGTTTTAGCAGAATAATGAACATGAACATTTTTGTTTTCAAACCAAGTATTTTTTTTCATTTTGGAGGGTTCCCACATTTATTAGTGGCAAAACAGAAAAAATAAAAAAGAATGGAAACAGTGACTAAGTGCCGCCCCGGGTAAAAAAGGGGAAAGGAGGAAAAAATAAATATTGGAAAAGAAAATCATCAAACAATTAGAAAATTTCAAAATTCTTCATGAAACGTATGTTGCCATTTTTTAAAGCAGCTTTAATTATTTCATGCCTTCATCACCTCTCAGCTCGGGTGTAGCAAAGCAATATACCTGGCTATGACACTCTCCGCTCTTAAACTCCCATTGGCTACAGCATGTCTCCTCAGCAACGCTGGCGGCTGTGAACACATCAGAGCTAGCCTCTGATCACTACATTGGCTTTCCATAGAATATTACATCAAGTTTCAAGCCTTGGTGTTTAATCTCAAAGTGCTTAATGGCCTGAAAGCAGGGTCTCTAAGGGTATGTCTACACTACCACCCTAGTTCGAACTGGGGTGGCTAATGTAGGCATTTGAAGTTGCAAATGAAGCCCGGGATTTAAATATCCCGGGCTTCATTTGCATCTTGCTGGGCGGGCGCCATTTTTAAATCCCCTTAGGTCGAACTCCGTGCCCGCGGCTACACGCGGCACGGAGTAGGTAGTTCGAATTAGGATCTCCTCGTGGAACGAGGTGTACTAGTAGTTCGAATTAGAGATCCTAATTCGAACTACCTACTCCGTGCCGCGTGTAGCCGTGGGCACAGAGTTCGACCTAAGGGGATTTAAAAATGGCACCCGCCCGGCAAGATGCAAATGAAGCCCGGGATATTTAAATCCCGGGCTTCATTTGCAACTTCGAATGCCTACATTAGCCACCCTAGTTCGAACTAGGGTGGTACTGTAGACATACCCTAAAAGATGGACCATAGAATTATCGGTCTGAAGCGGCCTTGAGAGATCATCAGATCCAGTCACCTGCACTAATGGCAGGACCAAGCACCATCTAGACCATCCCTGACAGCTGTTTGCCTAACCTGCTCTTACATATCTGCAATGATGAGATTCCACAACATCCCTAGGCAGTTTATTCCACTGTGTGACCACTCTGACAGGAAGTTTTTTTCCTAATGTCCAATCTAAAGCTCCCTTGCTACAATTTAAGCCCATTGCTTCTTGTTTTCTCCTCAGAGTTGAAGGAGAATATTTTTTCTCCCTTCTCCTTGTAATACCCTTTTAGGTACTTGAAAGCTGTTATCATGTCCCCTCTCAGTCTTCTCTTTTCCAAACTAAACAAACCCAATTCCTTCAGCCTTGCCTCATAGCTCATGTTTTCTAGACCTTTAAACATTTGTTGTTGCTCTTCTCTGGATTTTTCCCACTTTGTCCACTTTTTTCCTAAATGTGGCACCCAGATGTAGACACAATGCTTCAGTTGAGGGCTAATCCGCTTGGGGTAGAGTGGAAGACTGACTTCTCATGTCTTTGCTTACAACACTCCTGCTAATACAACCGGAAATAATGTTTGCTTTTTCTGCAACAGTGTTACACTGGCAACTCATTATTTAGTTTGTGGTCAGCTATGACCCTCAGAGCCCCTTCTGCAGTACACCTTCCTAGACAGTGAGTTACCCCAGTTTGTATGTGTGAAACTGCTCTTTCCTTAGTGGAGTACTTTGCATTTGTCCAGACAGAATTTCTTCCTGCTTACCTCAGACCACTCCTCCAGTTTGTCCAGCTCAGGGGTGAAGACGGGGGTGGATGACCTTGCTCCCATGGCAAATGGAACTGTACAAATGCGTAAAGCTCTGCTATGCCGGAGATGAAACTTCCTCCACAGCCTGACTGTGGAATGAGCCCCACTCGTCCCTCCAGGAGCTATGGACCATCACAAACTACCCCACAATCTTCTTTAAGTGCAAGGTCTGTTGATTTGAACCTTGCTTTCTCTAATGTAAACAGATAGGTGTGTGTATCCCCCTTCTTCCCCTCCCCACAGAAAGCAAAAGACTTTCTTATACATATATTCCTTTATATTTATATACTTTCCTATATATTTCCTATATACACTTTCCTATAAATATATTTGTCCTTCTGGAGAAAAGGTGAAAGAACAAACATGTGACAGATGTTGGTTATAATGCTTAATAAATAACTGGAAGGCACTCAGTTCCTATAGTAATGAGCATGGTACAAGAACCCAAATACAATTAACATGTTTAACAGTGCCAGCATTATACACTTCACGTTATCTGCTTCATAGTACTTTTCAGAGTGGTTACAAGGCAAAAGGGAAATCAAAGAGAGAGCCTGATTTTTCCTTCCCAGTCAGGCTCTTTATTTATATCACTCCCTTAGCCTAAAGGGGCCTTGCAGCAGACATAAATGTCAATTGCATCCCCTTTATGGGCTCTTTACAAAGGGCCGTAGTGCAAAGGAGAATTAGGACTGTATGGTTTTTTTAAAAAAATTCCTTGACAAAAATGTTAATGAGGGGAGTTATGGATATAAACAAATCCCGAAAAATGATTTTGTAGTTACAAAATGAGGCATTTGGGAGCGCAATATTTTGAATGAAATAAAGGTAAGAAAGTATGGAAATACAGGGTGAAGGATGCCCAGGCATCTTTAATTCTGCCTTCGTCCCAGTTAGGCTGTGCTTCAGTCTGCATCTAAAACCGGTATCACCGCTTGCTGGCAGTTCAGACATGAGCACCGCTGGCTCAAGACTGAAACTCCATTCTGTATGCTGTCTCATTTACCAGTGCCCACAGATGTGACACTATCCACAAGCTGTGCATACTAAAGGTGGGTAGTGAGAGGAGAATAGGGACCTGATCAAATTAAAAGCTCTGTGAAAAGTATGACACAGTCAAATACAGAGACTTATATGAGATTAGTTCAGACATTGTCATGATGGTTGTTCATTTTAACTTGTTAATGTTAAACTCCTCTGAATTTAAAATCTCATCTGTGTGTTCTGCACTGCCACTGTTACTGCTTTGGATATAATACAGTGCACAGAAAGCCTGTCTCTGCATTCAGACACCTGGGAGCCTGTAACGGGGGGGACGCAATACACGAGATGTGGCCTCCCTTGATCTGCTGGCAATGCTCCTCCTAATGCACCCTAATATGCCATTAGCCTTCTTGGCTACAAGGGCACACTATTGACTTATATCCAGCTTCTCATCCCTGGGTCCTTTTGTGCTGAACTGCTGCTTAGCCACTCGGTCCCCAGCCTGTAACAATGCTCGGGATTCTTCCATCCCAAGGGCAGGACTGTGCACTTGTCCTTGTTGCAAATAGTCATTTGCTATTGGGTTTGGTGGACCTGACAGTCTTAGACTGAGCCGGCACAAGTTCACTAATGCCCTTTCTTCTCTGAGTATTTGTTCATGTGCATTCCAATTCGGGGTCTGTGTGTTATCTGGAACTCCCTCTTGCTCTTGTTAGCAAGTGCAGAAGCTCGTTTGTTCTTTGTAGTTCTCAGTCTATAGTTGTAGGAGTTAGTGTTAGTCAGTGTTACTTTAAACAAAGTGGCTGTGTCTAGACTGGCCAGTTTTTCCGCAAAAGCAGCCGCTTTAGCACAAAAACTTGCCAGCTGTCTACACTGGCCGCTTGAATTTGCACAAGAGCACTGACGTTCTAATGTAAGAAATCAGTGCTTCCTGCGCAAATACTTTGACGCTCCCGTTCGGGCAAAAGTCCTTTTGCGCAAAACCTTTTGCACAAAAGGGCCAGTGTAGACAGCTCAGTTTTGTTTTGCGCAAAAAAGCCCCGATGGCTAAAATGGCGATTGGGGCTTTCTTGCGCAACAGCGCGTCTAGATTGGCCACGGACGCTTTTGCGCAAAAAGTGCTTTTGTGCAAAAGCGTCCGTGCCAATCTAGACGCTCTCTTGCGCAAATACTTTTAACAGAAAACTTTTCCGTTAAAAGCATTTGCGCAAATTCATGCCAGTCTAGACGCAGCCAGTTATTATATAGTTTTGTTTCTAAATTAGCTAAGTGGGAGGTTTTCCCTTCCTTCTGTATGCTCCAGCCCCAGGGCATAGCTGGGTGTCCAGGCTTTAAATCCTGTGGATCTTGTGGCAAGTGTATGCCCAAAAGTAACCCTCACACTTCCTGCTTAAATTGTTTGGGAGAGAGGCACCAAACAAATGGTTGTCCTATAAAGGACAGGGATCAGAGCCTACAAGTCCTCTTAATGGAGGTGACTCTTCATCGTCAGCTGGACCGCGCACCAATAGACTCGATGCCGAGCATGGTCTCATCCGTCCACAGCACACCGGCACCGTCAGCGCACGATCAAGCCCTGTCAAGTGTTCTCAGCACTTTACAGGCTCATCTCAAGGCTACCACTGTGGGCACCACTCGCAATCAGAAAGAGAAGAGATTGGAAAGGGGGAGGTCCTCTGCTAAGGACAGGCCTAAGGTAAGTCATGCCACAAGCCTAATACGCCACCTTCCAGCATGGTGAAGCCTGAGACATCTCCGTCTCGCTCTCCAGAGACTGCAAGGGAGAGCTGCATGCCATCTACTCCTGAGGCGTTTCAGGTGGCCCAGGATCTCAGGTGCTCCATGGCACCTTTCTCATCATCACTGGCACTGGCCCTGCCGAGAGCACCTTCCACAGGTAAACTGTCAATGACAAGTCAATAGTCACCATCTCTGACCCCCTACTCTCCTGTGCTTCTAGGGGATCAAACCAGCATTGCTTCCTGTCCCAGTCTGGAGCCAAGAAGTTCTGCCCTCTCCGTGGCTCTCCTGCTCAGACACCATGAAGTCAGAGTCAGTCGACTGCGCCAGAGCAGGAGCATCATGTCGACTTCATGTTACCAGAGACTGGCAACGACACATGACACCGTGGCCCTGCAGTGGCAGGCACCGATGCAATGGTCCTTTTGGACCCTTGGGCTTTCCACCAAAGCCAAGGCAGGAGTCGAGGGCACCACTCGAGAGTGTCGTCAGCAGCATCAGTGATGTTCATGGCACCAGCGCCTCCAACCCAGTCGCCAATGCGAACTTCGTCATGGCCATCAGCGTCGACCCCATCACCTCCTATAACAACCCCGGTGTCGATGCTAGCACCAACACTGGCACCGTCAACATTTTCAACACCGAAGGCACCATTGCAGGTGCCATGCCTACCACTGGCACAGGATCCCTTGGCACCACCCACAGCCTTGCCAGTTCCTTTTGAGCCTGGGGCAGACAGCTCTCCCGCCAGTGACCACTTCCGCTTCATCCTCCCCTGATGAGGTGTTGGTGGGATCCACTCCAGTTTCTGCTCTGCAGACCAATAAGGCAATGCAGCAGCTCCTCAGGAGAACGGCTCAGGGCCTTTATTTACAAGCAGAGGACGTACTGGAGGGCACTGATCCGAGAGAGACATTTTGTCCTCCTCCGTCCCAGATCGTATCGCCTTGCTGCTCATCAAGTCCATCGCAGGCAGTATTAGGCCTTCCTCCCGCGACAGAAGGTCCGGAACGAGGGGTAGCAGAACTGGAAGTTCCGCTGACATGTCCATCATGTGACCTGGTATCAGTTTCTCTCTTCTGGCTCCGAATCTGCAGCATCGTAGACTGGGCCTCTGTCTGGAGCTGCCTCTACCTTCGTTTGAACAAATCACGCAAAATCTTAAATTGGTTGTATATTTTCATATTAAATCCTGTTTAGCTGAAATAAAGCAATTGCTGGAAATCTCATTGCTTGGATCTTGTGAAGCTGGTCTGGACAGAGCACTAAAACCAGACTGTAGGTACGAACACAGCCCTGGACCGCTGGAGGGGAGACGGCCTGTAAAACTAAAACTTTCTCTTTTATTTTTTATGGATCCTGTCACAACAGTGCAATCTGAAAAATCTCTCAGATGATGCACATAGGTGGGATGCATTACAACAAAGTGCATCAGAGATGGTGTGTTTGTGTTTGTGTGTGTGCACGTGGACATGGATATGTAAAACTGTCTTTGACTAAAGATCTTTGCTCCTGGGTTCTTTACTAATAGTTCTGACAGTGTATTATTGCCCTGTGATCTCTTCAGGAAACACAAATGCAATAAGCAGATTTCCCTGCTCTCTTGTTTACCAGTTGGAGATGAATTTGAATGGGAGGAAACAGCTTCTCTCTAACAGAAGCCATTCCAGGATATCTATTAACTTCATTTACTGTAGTTTCTATTCCTGTTGTTTTTGAATGCCTGAGCAGACTTGCTGAATTGCTACATTTGCAGCTAATTTATCAACTCCCCTCCCCTCTCAAATCCTCTTCCAGTGGATGTGATTTTTTTTTTGGGGGGGGGGAGGATGCATTTGAGACCAGTCTCTGATTTTCAGGCAATTATCAAGACAAATTCAAATTTGTGTGAATTCAGAGTGTGCATGAGGGATCAGCACAACTATCAGCTCCATTTGTGCCCAGTCTTCGACAGAGATGGAGAGAGTGATTCAGAGAATCTAGGGAATGAAGAAAAATTATGGGGGGAGGGATAAAAATCTTAAATGAAACAAACTGTTCCATAGAATCTTTATGGATAGCAATTCCATGCTCTGATCATATGAATATAGCAGTAGCAATATATTACCGACCACCTCACCAGGATAGTGATAGTGACTGTGAAATGCTAAATGAGATGAGAGAAGTTATAAAAATAAAAAACTAATTAATAATGGCAGATTTCAACTATTGCCCTATTGACTGGGTACCTCAGGATGCGATGCAGAGATAAAGTTTATTGACACTTTAAATGACTGCTTCTTGGAGCAGCCGGTTCCAGAGCCCATAAGAGGAGAGACAATTCTTGATTTAATACTAAGTGGAGCACAGCACCTGGTCCAAGAGGGACAATAGCTGCACCTCTTGGAAATAGTGACCATAATATAATTAAATTTAACATCCTCGTGGTAGGAAAAACATCACAGCAGCCCAACATGGTGGCATGTCATTTCAGAAAGGTGAATTACACAAAAATGAGGTTAGCTAAACAGAAATTAAAAGGCACAAAGCCAAAAGTAAAATCCCTACAAGCTGCATGAAAACTTTTCAAAGACATTATAAAAGAGGCGCAACTTAAAAATATACCCCAAATAGGAGAACCAAAATGTGCCACGGTGGCTTACCAACCAAGTAAAAGAAGCAGTGAGAAATAAAAAGGCATTGTTTAAAAAGTGGAAGTTAAATCCTAGTGAGAAAAATAGAAAGGAGCATAAACTCTGTCAAATGTCAATAATAAAAATATTATTAGGAAGGCCAAAAAGGAATTTGAAGAACATGAGAAGCAGGAACTTTAGGTCGCTGAACAACCGAGATGCTAAGGGAGCACTCAAAGACGATAAGGTCATTGCAGAGAAACTAAATAAATTCTTTGCATCAATCTTTACGGCTGAGGATGTTAGTGTGATTCCCAAAAACCTGAGCCATTCTTTTTAGGTGACAAATCTGAAGAATTATCCCAGATTCAGTGTCATTAGAGAAGGTTTAGGAACAAACTGATAAACTAAACAGTAACAAGTCTTCGGGACCAGATGGCATTCACCCAAGAGTTCTGAAACAACTCAAACATGAAATTGTGGAACTACTAACTATGGTTTACAACATATCCTTTAAATCAGTCTCTGTACCAAATGACTGGAAAAGAGCTAACGTGACATCAATTTTCAAAAAGTGCTCTGAAGGTGATCCTGGCAATTACAGACCAGTAAAGCTAACTTCAGTACCAGGCAAATTGGTTGAAACTATACTAAAGAACAGACTTGCCGACACATAGATGAATATAATATGTTGGGGGAAAGTCAACATGGTTTCTGTCAAGGGAAATCATGCCTCCCTAATCAACTAGACATCTTAGAGGGGATCAACAAGCATGTGGATATGCGGGAATCCAGTGGATATAGTGTACTTAGATTTCCAGAAAGCCTTTGATATGGTCCCACACCAAAGGCTCTTAAGCAAAGTAAACTGTCATGGGACAAAAGGGAAGGTCCTCTAACAGACTGATAATTGGTTAAAAGATGGGAACCAAAGGATAGGAATAAATGGACAGTTTTAAAAATGGAGAGAGGTCACTAATGGTGTCCCACAGGGATTCTGTACTGTGACCAATCCTATTCAACAAACTCATAAATGATCTGGAGAATGGGGTAAACAATGAGGTGGCAAAATTTGCAGATGACAGTAAACTGCTCAAGCTAGTGAAGTCCAAAACAGACTGTGAAGGGCTTCAAACAGATCTCACGGAACTAGGTGACAGGGCAACAAAATGGCAGATGAATTTAAATGTTAATAAATACAAAGTAATGCATATTGGAAAACAAAGTCCCAACTATATGTATAAAATGATGAGGACTAAATTAGCTATTACCATTCAAGAGAGAGATCTCGGAGTCATTGGGGATAGTTCTCTGAAAACATCCACTCAATGTGCAGCAGCAGTCAAAAAAGCAAACAATGTTAGGAGTCATTGAAAAAGGGATAGAAAATAAGACAGAGAATATCGTATTGCTTCTATATAAATCCATGGTATGCTCACACCTTGAATATTGCATGCAGATGTGGTCACCTCTTCTCAAAAAAGATATTTTGGCATTGGAAAAAATTCAGAAAAGGGCAACAAAAATAAGTAGGGGGTTGGATCGGCTGCCGTAAGAGGAGATAATAAAACTGGGACTTTTCAGCTTTGAAAAGAGGAGACTATGAGGCGATATGATAGAGGTCTATAAAATCATGACTGGTCTGGGGAAAGTAAATAAAGAAAAGATATTTGCTCCCATAACACAAGAAGTAGGGGTCACCAAATGATATTAATAGGTGGCAGATTTAAAACAAACAAAAGGAAGTATTTCTTCACAGAACACACAGTCAACCTGTGGAACTCCTTGCCACAGGATATTGTGAAGACCAGGACTTTAACAGGGTTCAAAAAAGAACTAGAAAAATTCATGGAAGATAGGTCCATCAATGGCTATTAGCCAGTATGAGTAGGAATGATTTCCTTAGCCTCTGTTTGTCAGAACCTGGGAATGGGTGATAGGGGAGGAATCACATGATGATTACCTGTTCTGTTTATTCCCTCTGGGTCACCTGGCCACTGTTGGAAGACAAGATACTAGGCTACATGGACCTTTGGTCTAACACAGTATGGTCATTTTTATGAACAGCAATATGCCTTCGAATATTAAAATGAGAACTGTTTGAGGGCGTATACAGCAAAACGCAAGGTGGATGTGCGTATTTATACATTCTTGAAACCTGCCATTTAGGATCATTGCCAATGTATGCCAGGGTATGATGATCCTTGCTTGTTGGTGCTTGTTCCTCTTCTCCCTGTTCTTTCCCTGTGTTGCTATACATCTGTTCTGTGCATCTATTTTGTGTTCCCCATATTTCGACTCTAAGCTCCTTGGGGCCAAGAGTCGTTTTTTGTTTTTGGTTTTTTTTTTTGCAGTGCCTAGACAAAGGACACCTGTTTGGAGTCCCTGAAGAATTATCAGAATGTAAATAGTAAAAAACAGTAAGAGGTTTTTGGCTGTCAGAGTTTGTTTCTCTAAGTGCTTATGCTAATTAAGGCCCTGATTCAGCAATGTACTTAAGTACATGCCTACCTTTCCACACCTGAGTAGTCATATTGACTTCAGTGCTGCTACGCTAGGTGTTTAAAGTTGAATACATACTTAATTACCTTGAAGAAATGAGACTTGTATGCGATATGGAGCAGGTATTGCTAAGAGCATCGATACCTTGAAAACCCACTCATTTTCTTTGAAGTGTAATTATAGTCTCAAAAGTATCTTCTGACCCCTTGTATCTGCTTCCACTGTGATTTCTGAATCATATCTGCTCTTTGGAGTGAGCTATTAGCAAGCCTGTGAAAGAGCTATAGTCAACTCTTGATTAAAACTGGGAAAATAGTACAAAATCTTTTTTGCAAATACAGGGACACACTTAACTGCATTAACTTTTGCCATTTTCACTTTGCAAATGTTTGCGTAATATCATTTAGTGGTACGAATGTTTGAGAAGACTAAGTGTTTGGAGAGGTATTTGGTATTTATGTTTGCCTATGGCTATGTCTAGACAACAATGCTTTATCCTAAAAAGGTAAGCAAATTGCTCTCCACTGGGCCAAATTTCAGAAAATCCTCCTCTTTTGGAAGAGCCCTTCTTCCTCATGGAAGGAGGAAGATGGGGCTTCCGAAACAGCACATCTGCTCTTCCACTTTTTTTGTGTGTGTGTGTGGAAGAGCAGATGTGTTTCTCTGGATGTGGAGGAGTTTTTCTGGGATACCTCCAGTATCCCAGAAAAACCCCGTAGTCTATATATAGTCTGTAGGAGTATTAGCTCTGAAGCGCTCATCCTCATGACATCAGAAGATAGATATTCAACGATACTCTGACTGACTCCAAAGCTATTGAAAAATAAGGAACATTTTTGCAAATATTTGATTGACAAGTTTCCATCCCCCTTTTTATCAAAAATTTGAAAATTTTCAGCCAGCGCTGTAAACTATTTAGGATATGTTTACATTGGTTGGGTTTATGGGGCCTGGATTTGGGGACTCATTTTCCAAGCCTTTGTTTGACAGGACAAAAAAATTCACCTCATGGGACACTTTTGATGGACTCCTAGATCACAAGTCAAGCAGGACAGCATTTACTTTGGAAAACAATAGGGGCTCAATGTAGGTTTGGACCCCGCCACCCCATGGGGTCCTGGGACTCTGGATCTGAGCACTGGCTTCGTGCAATTTCTCTGAAGAGAGAATGGCTGTTAGGCTCGGGCCAGAGTTCAAACTGTGGCTTATGTTGCACTATAGACACACCCAGAGAATACAAGCCGTTTTTGTTCTTACCAATTCCTGGGCTCAGAAAGTCCATGACTTGGATCTGGCTTAAATAAGCATCCAAAATTCAGATGCTTCCCTGAACCCCTTGTGAGTGTGCAAGATTGAGCCAAAAAACTGAGAAGAACAAGGTTTCAGATGTGGCTCACTTCTAAAAATCCAGAGTAACAGGAAAATGAAAAGTAGTGAATAAGAAATGTTAGGCAGACTTTCTTAGACTGTCGGGAATGGTTAAGTTCAATACCTTTAATACCAAGGTTCTTTTTATCTAAACCTTATCAACAAACCTTGATCTGACTCTGTCCAATGCTTCCAAAGTAGAGAAAGCTTCAGAGGGGTAGCCAAGTTAGTCTGTAACTGGAAAAACTTAAAAAAAACCAATGAATAGTCTAGCAGCACCTTAAAAACATGTAGATGGTATCATGAGCTTTCGTGGGCACAACCCACATCTTCAGATGAATGGAGTATTAAACATCCAGATCTAAGAATAAATAGGGGCGGGCTGGGGGAGGGGGAGGAAAGGGAAAAAATAGTGAATTAGAGTCTTCAAGTTACAAGAAGCTGATAACAACAATTTGTACCTTCTCTAAGTACCCATTGTTTAGTTGGTTAAGTCATTAGGATGTGGAAAGTAGTGTGCTAGCCAGCCAATGTCTTTATTCATACCGCTGTGATAGGAAACAAACTTGTAAATGAAGTTAATTAAAAGTAGAGAAAATCAGTCTCAGGTGTGTCTTGCACTGGACAACATTTTGTTATGGTTCACCTGTGAGCACTGGATTCCAGCATAGATTTACCATGTAGCGTTTTGGTACAGTAATAGGAATACTTCACTCCAGACCTCCTATGGGAAGTCTGGCTTTGTTGTCTGGTCCCAGGCTGTCCTGCTCTGGACTGAGAAACAAAGTGTGTTGCTCAACATTTAGCTATTTTGCTGCATTAAGGAATGCCACCATGGCTCCAAAAGGCCTGTTAAACCATGCCTGGCTTGAGAAGAGCAAGTTATCATGACAGAGAGAGAAGTGAAGTTCAAAGCAGTATTAAATAGAGATACTGCAGCCTAAAAGATAGGACCCCTAAAAGATCACAAACCTTGAGAAACAATTAAATACAGTTCACACTCCCACGCCCCGTCCATGGCAAAAATGGGGCATAAAAGGCTGTGTTCCTTGATACATTGGTCCATAGGCTGACAGCAATGCTGAGATGAAAATCGCAATCACTAGGACTGTTGGGTGAGGACTAGGCTTAAGACACAAACTACATCAGGCTTTGTGTACGTGGAGTTTTTACTTAGAGGCAAGGAATTGCCAGTTAAAATAAAGGAAGCAAACAAGTTTGTCAATAGTCTGGATGCTCCCCAACAGAATCAGGTGTTTGGGGGGTTTTTTTTTGGTCCTATAAACATAAAATTGAATTATTTTAAAGGAGCCTGATCCTGCTTTTTTGTACACTCCTCTCTCCCACTCTTATCAATAAGAGTCCTGCCTGTATGTTATACAGCAGAATGCAGCCCTATAGATATTGGGCAGAGGCGTGACATTTTAGCTGATACTTTATGTAATCAGAACATCTAAAATGTATGTTGATTTAAATAAAGCCAATATACTGAGGAGGGGAAAACCTTCTGTCTTTGGTGCTGGATTCACCCATATGGCCCTTCTGCTTTTGTGCTCTGGCTGTAAAATTGGCTTAATTAGGCAATTAAACTGTGTTTGTTGTGCAAAGCAGTCAGCCTGTACCACTGAATCCAGGCCTCTGATTTTGTAGCTACTGCAAGATCGTCAGAAGCACTTAATTAACTAAGAAATTCACAATAGTTTTCACCTGTTCAAACTAGGATGGCCACAGAAGAGTTAGCTACAACTTGATGGGATATTCAACACCACATGTAATAAACTTGTGGCAGCATTAAAGTTTTATGGTGTTCAGAGCTAATTCCATTGCAGTATCTACCTGCAACTCTGTGTTCATGTTAAATTGACATGTGCATGGGCTAATTCATTTACAGAATTAGAGAGTAGCTATAAATGGATTTCTGGGTCTCAGCTGAGAAACTCCATCAACAACACAAGGAGGAGTGATTAGCACATGTGATGACTGTTAGTTACAAGTCCCTTGGTGCCTGCTTAGCCCATTTTGTTGTGCTGAAGGCATATTCTGTGGTTCTTGCTCTGCTGCTGCACCTGTGCTTTGTGCAGCTCTTTAGTGGCTACTGTAGATGGCAGCAGAAGCTAAATAAAATACAAAGATCTTTGAAAAATATTTAATTAAACCATTGTTTGGTTTTTCCCCTCAGTCTGTTTTATCTCTTGGTCTCTGCAGGCTGTTCCAGAGGGCTAAGGGGATTACAGGTGGTGGAAGCCAAATTAAATAAATTATATATTGAGTTAAGGTTTTGCTGGGTGACTTTGCTTTCTGTCTGGAGGGACTGTTGCCGTGTTGGCTCTGAGAGTATCTGTGTCAGCCGAGTGCCAGAAGCCAGTCTGTAGGCTTCTTGGTGTTTCTTTGAATTTCCCCTGTCTGTACCACTGTGTCAGAGAGAGGCCAGCAGCAATGCTGACAAATTATTGTTAGCATTCTGTCTCTCCGAGTGAATTATTCTCCTCTCTCTCTGTTTTACGGCAGTTAGCCGCCATGGCAGAAGGCAAACAACTATAATGCAGGATAAAAATCAGGCAGAAGCCCCTTTCATTTTCCTCTTAATAAGCAGTAAGACTGGCTTGTGCTGGTGCTCCACCCTGTGTTTTAAATCTCATCCTGAAGCTCTCTCTCTGTGAAGTGGGAAGCTAGTGGCATGACTGACGACCAAATATTCAGCTCAGAACAGCTCCTGAATGCTTAAGAATGCAGTCCCTAAAACACAAGACGTGGATTTCTTTGGTAAAGAGCTTTCATACTTCTTCATGTCAGCAGTTTGTTTATATTCAGCAATCACAAAGCTGCTAAAATCCTATTGAGCTAACATAGTTTTCATACAAATAGAATATTGCTAATTTTCAATCATTTAATTGATCATTTGGGGTGTCCGTTAATTATCTGACCAGCTTTCACTGATAAGGGAAGCCACCAGTCTGACACTATTTCCCCAGGGCTGTATCCTACATCATTTCTGACTCTCTCTAGTCTTCACTTGGCTCTCTCCAGAGAGAAGACTGATTGGCTTCATCTCCCTTGGGAATTTTGTTCCTTTGTCCAAGAGCTCTAATACTTAAGACATGGGGTAACATTTTCCAAAGCATGTAGATCGCTAAGGAATTTAAATCCCTTTTGGACTTCACTGTTCCAGAAAATTTTACCTAGCAAGCTTTTCTTTGTTACATTTCATTGTCCTACCACACAGAGACAAACATCTTGTTCTTCATCAGTAATTGTTCTATGGGAGCAGCATCCCTTCTTGCTGTGGCCATGTCCCCAACACAAGTTGAGTATGTATGAAATGAGCTTCCTGAATATTGGTGTTTCTCATGGTTTGTTGTTTAACCTTTTATGCTACTGTAGTACCTAGAGACCCCATTATTCTAGGAGCCCTACACAATTAAAGTGACTGTTCCTGCCTTCATTTGCTTATTGTTGCCCTTTTCCTGTTTTTCTTGTTTTTTATTATTTGGCATACACAGTGGAGACCAGCATCACTCACTCTACATTAGAGATTGTGGTACCAGGGCTAAGTGGTGAATGTTCTTTATGAGGTATGGAGATGACACGCCAAGAAAACTAGACGGATTAGTAATGACGGTGACTCAGAGAGGTGAGGGTGTGGTTTTTATCTTACATGAATATACCCAGTTAGAACGACAAAAGTGAGGGTAATGAAAGATTTCCAAGATAGACATCAGCAGGTCCAAAGACAGAAGAATGTTTTTAATAAGCATTGGTGAAAAACTACATTAATCTCACAATAAGAGAGCCCAAAATCACAAGTCAGCCACAACTAGAGAAATTAATATACCATTTGCTCAGCTTTTGATGACAGAACCCATTGGTTAAAAAGAAGATCAGTAATTATCATCTTGCCCTTCTTTAGTTCCTTCTGCTAAAGCGTTTTATGAACCCCAGAGAGTTAAGCTTCATAACATCTCCAGTGAAAGAGGCAATTTTAGATCTGGAAACATAAAGGCAGAAAGCAATTCAGTGGCTTGCCCAAGATAACATCTGAAGAACAAAGCAAGGAACAGAACACAGATCTCCAGACTCCTGGTACAGTTCCTTAGTAGGTCACCAACCTCCCAGACTGGCTGGGAGTCTCCCAGAATTGGCATTGATCTCCCAGTGAGTACTGAAACCAATCCAGGAGATTTTTATTAGGCTGCTGAAAGTTTGGTTAGTGGTGCAGAGAGACTGAGGCAAGCTCCCTGCCTGCCCAGGCTCCGCACAGCTCCTGGAAGCGACTGGCACATCCCTCTGTCTCTTAGGCACAGTGGCAGCTGATGGGTCTCTGTGCACTGCCCCTCCTGTAAATACCAACTCCACAGCTCCTATTGACTGGTAACTGCGAACAATGGGAGCTGCGGGGGCAGTCCTTGCTGGCAGGGGTAGTGCGCAGAACCACTTGGCCACCCTGAGCCTAGGAGCCAATGGGCATCCTGGCCACTTCTGGGATCCACCCAAGGTGAGCAGTTCCACACTGAAGCCCACACCCTACCCCTTTCCTGAGCCCCCTTCCATACTCATCCCCCCTCCCAGAGCCTGCACCCCAAGCCTGCTCCTGCACCCAAAGCTCTTGTCCCATGCTCAGCCCAGCTCCCCCTCCCACACTCCACATATCCCCATCCCTCAGCTCAGAGCCTGCTTTCCAACTCCTGTCTTAGCCCGGTGAAAGTGAGGGTGGGGGAGAGTGAGAGCTGGAGGGAGGGGAAATGGAGTGAACAGTGGCAGGGCCTCAGAGAAGGGGCGAGGGGGAGAGGAGGCAGAGGCATGGCCTCAGGAAGGGGCAGGCGATGGGTGTTTGGGTTTGTGCCATTAGATACTTTGTAAATCTCTTGTAGCCCTAAGGGACATTGGTATAATTTCTGGTTTGGGGCCTGAAACATTCTCAGCAGCTTGCATCTATATAATAGTAAAGAGCGTGAGTTACACTACAGATATGGTTTGGCAAAAAGAGAATCAAATTTTAGACCCTTAGTATGGAGGGGAAGAGTGCTCATTTTCCCCATGTGCATTTCAATTTCAGCACCATCTGTGAGTCTCTAGTGATCACAAAAGGCTTTTACTTTGTACTGGGCAGAGGCTCTTCAGATAAACAGCCTCTTAGATGCTAATAAATTGTGCTACCCTTGTGTTGCAATTGTTAAAACATTTGATGGGAACCTTTTCCTTTCCTGAGCCAACCAGTTGTGGCAACAGAGCAGCTGAGGAGTGACAGATTATCTGGAATCAGGAGGGTTGGTGGGAGTTGAACTTGCTTTTTGGATGTTCACCTGTGATAGCCAATGATTGGAGAGCTCCTTGGGTAGAAATAGAGTCCAGGCTACGACACTGAATTAGTTAATACTGTTGAGGAAAAGGACTGAATGGCCACATGCTACATTACTCACAGCTGCAGGGGCAGTGAAAGTAAGGCCAGCAGAGCGTTTGGTTGCAGAAGGCGCCGGGCACTCCCAGCCCAGCTCGTGGGGCTCTCATGAAGGCTGCCACGCGAAGGGGCTGGTTGGGGGTGCATCCCCCACCTGACCAGGACTGCCTCAGCCCTGAACCCCTCCCTGTTCTATTGAAGGAAGGGGGGGGGGGCGGAAGCTCCTCCCCCAGCCCCGGATTCATACCAGGAACATTGTTGGGTGTTCCCCTTCCCCTCAAGGAGCAAGGGGAAAGTGCACAATTTGCTGCATTCCTCACTCAGGCTCAGGAGGGTGGGGGCAGACGAGCTGTGCACTTTGCTCTCACTGCCTGACAGCAACAGGAAGGGGAGGAGAAAGCAGCCTTGGTACAAATCTTGGGGGAGAGTTCAGTGCCCTGCATGCCACCCCACATTTAATTTCTTACAGTCTTCAGCTTTCAACCCTGGGTCCCAGTGACTCTAAAGCAGGCCCTGCCTGCTGTCTGGTTTATTTTGGCAGAACCCCTGAAATCTGCTTGCAACTCCCCTCTATAGTGAGAGAAAGAAGGGAGAAGACCTAGGCTGAGAAACGCAGACACAGCACACAAGGGGGGCAGAAAGGAAAAGTGGTCTAAAAGAAGATGTGATGCTGGGGCAACTTGAAGACAATTAGCAGAGGGCACATTGGCTTCGTAGGATCTTGCAGGGTTCCCCATTTTATAGCATGTTGGGGTGGGCCTCAGAAAGAAAAAGGTTGAGAACCCCCACTGTAGTGCACAACAGGGGAAGTTGGAAGCAAAAGTGACATGTGACATACTCCAAATTATCTGCTTAATTATAGAAATGTATTTCCTTTTTCCATCATCTCTAATAAGGGCATAAATGAATATATGAGAAAAACGGGCCTGTGAAAATATTTATTTGCAGTATTTGGAGCCAAGGACTAAGCTTAATGGAAAATGATTCCTGATCTTGAACTTATTACAAGAAGCAGTGGATGACTTCTAAATAATGAAAGGGCATAAAAACAAATGATTATGTCTGAACTGCAAAGCCGGCTTTGGGTACCAGCAATAAATAATCAGCTGTACCAAAAGGCCTATATTTGATTAGCAGAATTGCCTCCCAAAGAATGAGCGGTGAGAGTTTTGAGGGTCACTTTCTTTGTTTTTAATCTGAAAACCATAAAACTCAATTTTCTGCATGGAAGACATTCAAAATTAAGCAAAGTGTGGTGCATCAAAATGACTCCGGGCTTCTGAAATATTTCTGAAATCCCCTCCTGTAGGGAAACTGCAGAACAATATGGAGCTGCCACTTAACAACTGTGTTCAATACATCATGAAAGAACGGCACAAAGCAGTAGGTATTAAGGTTTATGAGTCTATTAATGCACTGCTTTGGGGGAATTAAACTTTAATATTGATGATAAACCTTCCATAATAAAATGTGGGGACAGCAGGAATAAATCTCTCTATTCAAAGGTCCCAAACTATTTGAGTAACTGTATGCAAACAGAATCTCCTGTGCACATTTGCAAATGTCTGTGCATATGTACCTCTGGCTGGGCTAGACTTCATCGCTCTTCTCCATTGCCTTTTAAAAACCAGTAAAGTAGCTGGAGACCTAGCATTTAGTGTCTAAGAATTTTCAGCAAGAATTGCACAGGGACAAACTCCCGACTTTCAAGTACCGAAGAAAGAAAAGTACATTTCTTTCAAGTACTAAAGAAATGAATTTAATTAAATAACTTTATAAAATCTTTTAAAAATTAGACCATTATTTGTTTCTTCATAACATGACACTGCTATTTCATAACCCACCGCCATTAACTTCAGTTACAAGAAACATAAATCAAGAGAAAAGAATTAAATTTTGAACAGTTCCGTGCACACAGAAACTGAGCAGTCCCAAAAGCTTAGGTTTAGTTCACCTAAATCTCAGTCAGTGTCTTTGATCACCAGATCTGCACAATTTTCTGAATCTAAAACATCTTCCCTCCACTTGCTAATTAGAATCTTCAGTTGGAATCCAAGCAGACTTTTCCTCTGCTGGGATCACTGCTAGCCAGCCAGCTAACTGATTAACCAGTCACTCAGTTAAGTCACAAGTATACAGATTTAAAAGAAAACCCTGCTGAAAAATGCTTCAGAACTAGAGACAGCAGCCTGCATTCTCCCTTGTCCTAAGGAGTCTGACCCCAGTAACAAGAGAGAACCTATTGGAGCAGACCTCCAAACTGCTACACCCAACTCCAGAAGCTTCTGGGTGTGGAGTGCTAAATCTGCCTAGCAAAAATGACCCAGACACAACTCACTCCAACCTCCCCCCACAATGGGTCTCTTAAAGAGATATCTCCCTATTAGGTACATGGATTATTCACACACGCGTATAGAGAATGTTCAAGATATAATGATAGATCTTTGCCTTTCACAGTAATGAATTTAAGAACTTCTGGGAATGTGTACTATGGGTTTGATCCTGGGTTTATTGCAATCATTTGGATGAACCCAAAAATGAAACCAGAGGAGGGTGAAGTCCAGAATAGAAGCTTAGATCTGGTGTATCAATGGAGAATGTATGTAGGTTATTTAGAAAAGACTGGAAAAAAAGAACACAAAATTACTTGAAAATCTTGGATTAGAGATGGGCAGTTTTCTGTTCCTATGGCCTGAAATTGTGCATCACTCTCTTGTCATTAAAATAAAACCACCCCCAATATTATGAAAGCTGATTAAGGACTTCATTTTAGAGAAAAAGTCATATGAGATGGGAAGAATTAAAGAGGAAGAAAGTTTGTGGGTTAGCTGTTTGAAGTTGTAAAACATTATAGCCATATAATGGGAGTTTTATTTTCTAATTTTTAAATTTTTTCTGTTACAAATAGCACTTTAATAGCCCCTGTATTCTGCTCTCAGCGGCTGGAAAGGCAAGACAGTTAATTTTATTCATATCAATCTGAAAATAAATAACCCTTCTTTTCCTACAAGGGGAATTATTGAATCATAATTTCAATTTAACTTTATTAAGGCAATTTATCTTTGTTTGTTTTGTTGTGGGATATTTTTGCATATGAATCATCTTTATTAGCAATTTAATCATTTCTCACCCCTCCATCTGTAGCGGATGATAAAGAATCCTTTTGAAGCTGGTTAATTTCTCTGACAATCTTAAAACTCTTTGATCTCTCTGGGGAGGTCTGTAAAATGCAAGAGTACATGGCAGCCTACATTGACAGATTTCAGATTCAAAACTGATGAAACATTTAAAATCAGCCTTTCATCTGATACATATCAGATGAGACAAAATTATGCTTTTCCGATGATCATCATCTAACACAGTAACACACTGCATCAAAGCATTTTTCAAATGTTGTTACTTCATCGGGTGGCCCTAAGTCTTGACTTGAAAAATTTGCTGACTCCTATAGGGATGGTCATTTATTGTACTGGGGACTAGCTGAATTTGGCAATCCATACATAGTACCCAAGGCAGCAAATACTTAGCAGTATAGGAAGATTTAACTGTCAGACCAGATCAACTTTTTGGAACATACTCTGTTGTTGTTGCTGTTAATAATAATATAATGATATAAATAATATATGTCTAGGAGCCCTAGTAATGGTCCATGACATCGTTGTGGTAAGCACAGAACAAATATAGAATTCCTGACCCCCCAAAGAGTTTACAATCTGAGTAGAAGACAAGAGACAAAAGAGGGACACAGACAGAAGGGGGAAGTAAAAGAAAGCAGTGAGACAATATTAGCAGCATAGGCAGTAGTATAAGTACATTCTGAACCAACTGTAGTCAACTTTTGGTAGGAATCCTAGCAAAGTAGGGATTTAAGGATGATAAAGAGCAATGGTCCCTTTAATTTTTCCCGTCAATGTGTGGAATACATTTTATGTGCACCAAGACATGTGGGGGTGTGCACTATTACTAACACACACTGTTGGCTGTGGGATCACTACTAATTAGCTGGGTATGATTTGAATCTCTCCTGGGTGGCTGCCCAAGCACGCCGCTTACAAGGAACACAAATAAAGAGGTATGTTTGTGGTGAGCTCCTCTCAAATATGAGTAGTAATAGAGATGTAGCCGTGTTAGTCTGATCTTGCTGAAACAAAAGAAAGGACTATTCAGCACTTTAAAGACTAAAAACCATCTTGTTAGCCTTTAAAGTGCTGCATAGTCCTTTTTTCTCAAATATGAGGGCCAGCATGGGAAGAAGTACTAGTGTGAAAATGTAACAAATGGGCAGCAGGTGCTGGGCTCATTGGCTGAGGGGAAGTGGGTATCAGCAGTGAATGAGAACTGGTTAGTAAGGTGGGGGATAGGCCATGCAGGCCTTGAAAGTGAAAACAAGGCCCTTGCATTTGTTGGGATACACAAGGGGGTGCATGCAAAAAGAGGGATTCTGCATTCTGAATTGACATGTGCAGGGCCATATGGCATTTGTGAAGACTAGAGAAAATAAAGGAGCACTAATAAAGACACGAGATGATGAGCTTCTTGGACACAAACTTTAGCTGTGTGGATGGACAGGAAAAACTATCTTACTGATGTTGTGCAAAAAAGAATTGGCAAATTTAGGCATAGCCTGGATGTGAGGACCTAGAGCAGGGTGGGCAATAATTTTTGAAGGGGGGCCACTTTACAAATTTCGGAAGTGGTTGCAGGCCACCCCGGAAGGGGCAGGGCCTCAGGTGGAAGGGGCAGGGACATTAGACTTCGAGTGCTCCCCCCACTCACAGACCCTGATTGGCCTAGGGGTAGGGGAATGCGTAAAGTCTTTGTTCCCAACCCTGCCTAGGTGCAGCTGTTTTGAACAGCTTGCGCTTCCCTCTAGGCACCGGGCATCCCTGACAGTGTGAGGAGACTCCCCACGCTCCCTCCGCCCCAAGGCCAATCGGGGTGCTCACACCCCTGGAAAGAAAGAAAGAAAGAAAGAAGCAGCATTGGGAGGCTAAGGGAGGCTTTCCCCTTAGTTCGGGAGGCACCTCCTCTCCCCTCCTAGCCACTGGGAAGGGCCTGGTGGCAGGGGGAGTGGACATAGTCTCTGGCACCCCTGCCCCGCCCTGCCAGGGGCACACAGTTCCCTCTGGTGCTGGCGGGGGGGGGGGGGAACTTTGCACGTTCCCCTTGCTCCCAGGCCAAATGGCCTGGGGGAGCTTGCAAAGACTCTTGCGCCTCACCTCGCCCCGCCAGGGGTGCGTGGTTCCCTCCCGGCAGGGTGGGGCAGGTAGTGAGAGACTTCGCGCACTCCCTCGTCCTCAGTCCCCATCCCCCAGGGTGGCCATGGGATTGATCAACCCAACTGGTGAGCCAGAGCCAGCCCGTGGAGGCCCCTTTGCCCACCCCTGACCTAGAGAGAGGTGGGAAGGATTTGGGGGAAAAGATGAAGAATACTGTTGATTTTCTTACTCAAGGAAATGGTCTGTCAAGTGTTAAATCGAGTCATTTATATCTCTGCAAAAAAGGGAAGGGTATTTTTAATTGAGATATTGGAAGAAATATATCTTGAATTTCTCTCTCATAGGAAATCCTTACGTCTGATCAATTCAAGACATTTTGAAGCAGTCATTGCTATTATTCAAGTTAATGAAAAGTTACTGCTGTATTAAAAAAATCATTAGAAAACAGACTGAGATTATATAAGTAAGAGAAAATAATTCTGCTGCAGGGCTTTCATAACTTCATTCATCAATAAACAGTAACAAGAAGTATGTATCTGTCTTGCTAAAGTTATTCATCAACTGTGCACTGGATGGTCCACTGACTCAGTGGCGCAGCCTTATATGAATTCCCTCAAGACTGGACCCTGTGCCAAATGAAATTCTGAAGAAATCCAGAATATGAATTGAATATGATTTCTCTGTGTGTAGAAATGTTCGTAAGCCTTCTGAGTTGCTTCAAGTGAACCTACAACTGGTTTATAGTAGGTAATGATTACAAGGGGTCAGAAAAACTTTGTCAGGGTCATTTTCCATTGAAAAATGTGGCTCTGTAAAAATCAGGATGCTTCAAAGTTGTGTTAAATTTCCATACATTTTCATTTTGGAGAAAAATGCTATTGGTAAAAAACAATTTGATCTTTTCAGAATGAAGAATTTATTTTTGTTTTGAATATTTTAATTTTATTATTATCATCTGATGAAGTGGGGTTTGCCCACAAAAGCTCATAATTCTATATACGTATTTTGGTTAGTCTCTAAGGGCATGTCTACGCTAGGAAATTATTTCAAAATAACTAATAACTCCTGAAATAACAAAATTGAAATAGCGTGTCCCCATTACGGGGTAGCCTCAAAATTAGTCTGAGGCAGGCTCCGTTGTTCTGGATGTGCTACCTCAACTTAGAGCTCCAGGAAGCAATGGGGAATAATTACTTCAAATTACTCTGGGGCGTAGTTAATTTGAAATAGCAGCAATGAGTGTCTACACTACCACTATTTTGAAATAAGTGTTATTCCCCAAGGAAAGCAGGAGTCCAGATTTTGAAATAACGGGCTTGGTAGTGTGGAATCTCCATTTATTATTTTGAAATAAGGGTGGGTTATTTCAAAATAACTCCTTGGTGTAGATCTAAACTAAGATGCCACAGGACCACTCATTTTATCATATATTGTATAAAGCAAAATAAAAATGTCAAAATCAAAATGAAATACTTTGATTCTAAATGATTTTTTCCCCAGAATTTTATTTTCTATTAATTTAGTTGTGATTTGATAATTCTCGACTGTAGACCCCAAATTCATATTCAGTGAACATTGATATTAATCAAACATTGCTCCAAATAATTCTACAGAAAACAAAGAAAAGGAGCCTGCTTACAGTGAAATTCTGTTTAGAACTTGTATGAAATATTTTCTAAATATGAACATGACCCTATGTCGGGCTAAGTGCCTTCAGTTCCTACCAATTGCACTTTTAGGAAGGTAGTGCAATATCATGTCCATTTCTGCCGTCCACAATTTACAAATGAAGTTGAAAAATTGGAGAGGACAAAGAAAAAGGCCCCCCAAAAGATTCAAGATCTGGGCAAATGCTTTACAATGAGTGGCATAAAGGATCCAGCCTGTTTAGTGTATCAAAACAAGAACTGAAATGTGACTTGATTACAGTGCATAAGCACCTTCTCAGGAAGAAAATACCAGGTACTAAAGGAGGGGTGGGCAGTAACTGGCCTGAGGCGGCATACAGTTTGTCAGGGTTAGCCAGCCCATGCTGCTTTCTGCAGCTCCCATTGGCTGAGAATGGCACACCACAGCCACTGGGAGTTACAACTGGCTGTGCCTGCGGGCACTCAGTTATATACAGCATCTGGTGGGCCACCAGGGGCTAACCCCAGTGAACCATGTCCAGCCCACAGGCTGTTTATTGTCCACCCCTGTACTAATGGGCTCTTTAATGAAGTGGAGAAAGGTAGAACAAGAATTAATGGCTGGAAGCTAAAGACAAAAACATTCAAATTAGAAATTAACAGTGAATAATTACCACTGGAAGAAACTACCAAGGGAAGAGGTGGATTGTCCATTTCTTGGTGTCTTCAAACCAAGGCTGGCTAGAACAGGGCTGGGCAAGATGCAGCCTGGGTGCTGAATCCAGCCTGACTAACACTTTGATCTGGCCCACGGACTGTGTCTGGCCACCTTCTATTTATATCCTGCTGCCTGGGCCAGCGAATTGCCAGGTGGTGGCTCAGGCAGCAGGAGCCTATTTAAATGGCTCCCGGCTCATGGTTGCAGCGCTACCCTGGCCGGGACCAGAGCCGTGAGCCTTTTAAATAGTCAAGCCGGGGTGGCTGCCAGACACTATACTAACAGCGCGGGGATGCTATACCTCAGCCCCCACCTTCCGCTGGCTCGTTACCACGTACCAAAATTCATTAAGAGGCCCCCCCTACAAATGATTGCCCACCCCAGGGCTAGAAGATGTACTTTAGCCACACACAGGTTATTGGGCTTGATTAAAGGATAAAAGGGTAACATTTAGTAGCCCGTGATGTACAGAAGGTGATGAAATGATCTCTCCTGGCCTTAAGTCTTACAGTCAATGAGGCGCTGAACACTGTGCAGGATCAGGCCATGTCCATCCATTTTAGAGCTCACTGGCTCTACAACACATTGAACTTGCACACAAATTTTCATCCATATCTCTCAAAACCCCTCATAAGGGAAGGTAATGTTATTCCAACAACGGGGTAAATGGGGCACAGGACAGTTGAGTGACTAGTCCAAGGTCACAGTTCTTTGGAAGAAGAGTTGAGAGCTAGTATCTAGGTCTCCTGATTTCATCAGTGTCCAATTCACTTAGCCATGCTGCAGTGCATTTGGTAAGCTAGCAGCTGGCTATCTGATTTAATACGCTGAAAGTGAGACACCAGCCTCAAAAGGGATACTGATCCTATGTATATTTAAACTAATAGAAAAGTTTTTAGCAGAGACTGTGTTGAGGGAATAGCTTAAAACCAATATTTGTTTTACATGCAGATTCTCATTCAGGTGACAACTTCATACTTCTGCTGACCGTTCAGCTTTCAGCATACTGCCACACATATTGCAGTGAAATTATAAACAACCCATAATGACAGACTGTGTATTTCCTAAATAATTCTTAGTGCTTTCACGTCTTTTCCCTAGGGGCTCTTCACAAGCTACTCTGCATGTAGAAGACATGGATCACAAACCAGCGAACATTTATTTTGTTGTTTGGTTTGTTTTTTTCCCTTTTGTATTAACACTGTGTGATGCTCAGCTGGGTTAAAAATGGAAAAAAGCTGCACTTGTTCCTTTGGATGTGCTCAGAAACATTTTCCCTGCTTCTAGTTCTCCTTTTGACTGCTTTTTATAGCTATCCCCACAACCTCCATTAGGTCTCCATGGCGTATCAGCATCAATAGTATCTCACCACACTGGCTGGCAATTTCTTAACATAACGTTTGGGGTATTTTTGTGGAAAAAATGCCAATTTTAATAAATATTTTAAAAAATTTGGGGGGGGGGATTAAATGAAATTGTAAATTTGGAACAAAAAAACCAAAGAGATATATTTTGAAAATGTCAAAACAAAACATTTTATACTCTTTCAAAATATATATTTGTTTGGGGCTAAACAAGTCCATTTAGCAAAACCAACCAGAATTTGCAAAACTTTTCAGTTGCTGACTTGACATTTGGGGCTGAAAAAAAGTTTGGATGAAAAAAACTGCTCATCTATAATTTAACTTTATTTTATTCATTAGGAAACTTGATTATGGAGGAAAGAATCCTCCTGTAAGACGCCGCTGAATTCTGCAATGGGGGATGCAGATACTCATTCAGATGTTTTCTTCCTCATCCTTGGTAAACGTGCTAGTTTATGTCATTAATCTGTGGGATTCCTGCTTTCTAGGTGCAGCAGAGAACACACAGTATTTTCTGTTCAAAGTGTTAATATTGCAGCATGTACTGTGGTTTCAGTGGTCATTTCTGGCATGTGAAGAGTTTATTTCCTCCATTCCACTTGGCTTTGCAGATCGTGACCATCACAAGTGGGATATGCCGTCAAAATGGCTGGTGTTGAGCTGCTGATTGTCAGTGTGTGGGGGGGGGGGGGGGAAGAGTTGAACAGTCACAGTGTGAAGACTGCACCAGAGCACCAGAGCCACCTTGAATATTTTAAATAGAAAGGCGGGGTAAAAATATTTAAATAAATAAATAAAATTTAGATGCTGTCTGCTTTTTACCAGAGAACAGCATAATGGACTTTGGGCCAATCCATAAACATAGACTTTTAGAGTTATACCTAAAATTCTGATCTCCGAGACTCCATTTTCACTGAAGAAGTCAACTATATAGAATAAATAAACAGAACAATTCTTACAGTTCATTAGAACTTAGGTCTTGTGGTTAATGCAGTAGATTAGGACTTAGGAGACTTAATTTCTGTTCTCGCCTTCACCACAGACTTCCTGTGTGCACCTGGGAAAGTCATTTAATATATTATCTCTGTTTCCTTAGTGTACAATTGGAATAATCCTTTTGTACCTCATGTGGGTGTTATGGGAGGAATTTTCTGGGGTTGCTGAGCATCTGAAATACTATGGTGAAAAGTGCCACAGATAAGCCAAGAATAGGGCACTGTTTTGGTTCTGACCCTGATGTGTTGTGTGACCTTGGGCAAGTCACTTCACCACTCAGTCCCTCTTTTTCTGCTCCCACCCTTTCTCTGACTTGACATTTGCATTTTAAACTGTTTAGGAAAAAGACTGTTGCTGAATATTGGTTTGTAGAGAGCTAAGCAAAAATTGGGCTCACATTTCAGTTGTAGCCTTTAGGTGCTACTTTGTATCATCATCATCATCATTGTTGTCATTAAGGTTGAGTAAACAAACACATTTAATGTTGCGAAGACTTTTTGAAAAATGCCACAAATATATTAGCCAAAGGTCCAATTTTGCTACATTTATACAGGACTCAATAACTGCATAAATATTCCTCAGCGAGGTTGCACACAGTTTGCAATTGTGAAATGTGCCCTGCCTTAGAACTGCATTTTGCAAGGAAACATGCAGTTACCTTTCACCTTTCCAACTGCTTTTCTCTTGGTTATTTGGTCCAGCATCTGTGCTGCAAGATTCTGTTGATGTGCCACTGTGCTCCTCATGCAGCGTTATGAATAGGTCTGTGCTGCTACCATGACATTTCTTAGGAAATGCGACAGGGAGTCATGGTGCAAAGGGCATGAAGGCATTATTGTTTTTCCCCTTTCAGTGTCATTATCATCATCATATTCCCATTACACCTCAGGCTTTTAGGGCAGCGATGAAACTCCTCCATTCTGGTTTGTTTCTGACAGATCTTTCAATGGTTTCCCGCCTGTGCTTCAAATTTTTCAGCTCAGCTTCCACCACTGTTCACCATGTTGTTTTTGGGCAACCTCATTTCTGCTTGCCTTCGGGTGTCCATCTTATTGCTGGAAACAATATCCATGCAAAACACATGGCCAATCCATCACCAATGCCTGGCAATGATCGTGCTCATGTCTTTGTGGCTTTACTGTGTGAATAGATCCTGGGTTGAATAGGTACTGCGTGAATAGATCGTGGTGGTGCCCAAGTGTATGAATGTTTCTAAATTAGTGAGAACATAATCCATACTGATGATGTTGAGGCATCATGATATCTGATTTTTTACAGTTGTTTTTCAGTCCAATTTGCTGGCTCATTATGTTAAGTCATTTTTATTATATAAGATGTTGAGTAAGAGATAGGAGACCAAGATCATCTGTGAAGTCCCGGTCTTCAAGTGATAAGAAGGGTGTCCATTTATTGCCTCTTAGCATGTCTTCTGATGTATTCTGCATTACACATGTTGAAGGGGATTGCAAACACATTCCTGTTTTGACTTAAAAACTGAGCTCACTGTGATCAATACCGCATGTAAAATTGAAATAGACGCTTTTGATGGTGGTTATATGGTGAGGGATTTCATGTGCCTGCAGAATGTACCATAAATAGTGTAAATACCTAGAAATGCTTGTACTAGGATAAAGAGACAGTTTTGAATAAAATAGATCAGATCTTTCTTAACCCAACCTAACTTTCCATTAAAAAATTCAATAAGATTAATTCTTAATTAATTCTTAATTCTTAATTAACAACCAAGGATGTTACCTGGCAGTACCCAGAGATTTGTAGGAAAATGATTGAACTCTCACTAAATTTTATGCTGATGTAAAAGTGTGGAACATGAGTGAAGTCAATGCAACTGCAGCCATTGATACCAAGGAAGAGAATTTGGACCTTTCTTCAAAAGGCCTCAGCCTCAGCATTAGTAGTGAGCTATATCCAGACCTTCCTGTCGAGTGCAAGCAAGTCTCATAAACTAGAGATTCCCTTGCCATTAATTCCTGACCATATGAAGCCACATTTATCTGTGTTATGTGTTGTCTCACTGTGTGGAAACCAGGGCTTTATTTTACTTCATTTTTAAATGTTAATTATCTTTAAAACTGCATGCACACTCTGCTGTTGACTTTGCTCCTAAATAGTACTTAGGTGATTTTGAAAAGCACTAATGTTTTAGTTGACTGTGAATATGCACCCTCACTATCTTAAATTTTCAGTGCTTTACATGTTCTTGGGAAGAGTTTCTATGGATGTCTGGGGTCATATGTTTATGATTTGAGGACAATAGATCTTTCTACAAATGAAGATGCAGCTTGATAACTCTCGGCTTGGTGGAATTCCTTGTTATCAACAGATGTCCTAATGCAGTGGTCTCCAACCTTTTGGGGCTGCCGGGCATCCGGGGGCGGGGCTGCGCATGCGCCATGTGCCTGGGGGCGGCACCGCTCATGCGCCACGTGCCTGGGGCGGGGGCCGCGCATGCACCCGGTTTCTGGGGTGCAAGAATGGCTCGGGCCGGCCCTAGTCACTAGGTGGCTGTACATAAATGCCCTGGCAGGCACCATGGCGCCTGTGGGCACCGCGCTGGGGACCACTGTCCTAATGAAATCCTTAATGCCATGTAAGATACAATCTCTTGGCCACACAATGAGTCCCGGAAGAAACAAAATCAAGATGGCTGCAGAAACATTTGTTTTCCTTCAAATGGTGTCCCTGTGAGTGCTCCACTGAGGTGTTGAAGATTTTTTATACCAGCAGTGCCTTCCCATGCCATGCATGCACAGTTGCCATCTCATGCTGTTGTGTCCTTTAGCTGTGTGCACAGTGCAAGTCCTTCAGTTCCTTTTCTACTGTCTTTCGCAGAAGACGGAGTTTCTCAGCAGGGCGATCTTCTCCTTAAAAGAAAGATTTTTTGTGAAAAATTTCTGTTCCTTTAAATACTTGTAGCTGCCTTTAGTTATTTCTTTTCTTAGGGTAACCTGTTCCTAAAAACAACAACAACAGCAACGCTTTTCTTTTCTCCCCTTCAGCCCAATCTCTTTAAAATGCTGGAATCCCCTGGATTCAAGAAATGCGACACCTGTAGGGACCCCGTTGCCCATTTCCGACAGGCACACCTCCTGCGTAAGATGTTTGGTTGAAGGCCATGTGGCACAGAAATGCCAACACTGCCAAAGTATGATGGCAAGAGTCAGAAGAGATAGGGAGATGAGGCTAAAGAACATCTACTGAGAGGCATAAGGTGGTACTGGCTAAGAGGATGGAATCAGAGCCTAAAGGTAAATCGAGCTTCTCCATACCGATTGTCATGGGCTCCTGCCCAACATCAAAGACCAAGTTGGATATGCCTCTTCCCCTAGCACTGGTGGAGACAGTGGCACTGACTCAGGCTGCTCCTTTGTGGCATCTTCCGGCACCTAAACAATCTTTGGCACCAGAGACTATGACAATCAAGACCCATACGAGGTCTGAGTCCCGGCACAGAGCAGCACAGGTGCCGATAACTCCACTCGCAAAATGCACAGCCGAGTTGCCACTGCATTCTCCGATGCCTAGGGAGGATAGCCCACACCAGCACCAAACGGAGGACATCTCCTTTTCACTCATGCCATCCTCCCCTGGCACTGGCCTCGGCACCGAACATGGGAGCAGGTTCTCATTCCAGCACTCCTCTCCCACTTATTCAGTAACATTGTGGCGTTCAACCAAGCAAAAAACCGCCCAACACCAACCACAGTACCCCTGGTTCAATCATCCGTGGCCATACAAACTTCAGTCCTGCCCTCCACAGTGGCCCCCAGGGGATTCGTGGGCTCAGTGCTGCTCACAGCCACCACTGTCACCTTCTGCGATGACACAGACATCCTCCTCCTTCATTGGGTCTGTCTGTGTCACTGCTGTCATCTCCGCGGGTGCTGAGGGAGGAGGCATTTCAAGGGTACTTCTTGTCAACAAACTTTAATGATGACAAACATCTCTTGGGATGTTTTCTCCCACCTTGGCCTACTAATAAAATCTCCAAAAACTGAACCTAGAACCTTCCCAGATGATAGAATTCATAGGAGCATTGCTGGATTCCACAAAGGAAAGGCTATCCTTCCTGTCCACCGATCCAATACGCTACGGGGCTGCATCAACTCAGCATTACACACTCCCTTCATAAACGTTTGTGCATGCCTTCAAAGTCTGGGGCACATGGCAGCCACTGCATACATAGTACAGTTTGCAAGACTCCACATACACTGTTTACAGGGATAGCTAGCAACAGTGTACATTCCGAATCGACACAGCCTAAGCAAGTGAGTAATGCTTCCCCTGCTAGTTCTCACCTCTCTCCGCTGGTGGATATGCCTGCACTATCATCTCGAAGGAGTACCCTTCCAACAGTACAATGCATCTTGCATGATAACCACCGACGCATCCCTCACAGGGTGAGGTACCCATTGTGGTCACTGTGTAGTCCAGGGCAGATGGTCACGTTGTGAGACATGCCTGGACATCAACATATTGGAACTCAAAGCAGTCCACAATGCTTGCCTCCACTTCCTCTCGATAATCCGTGGCAAAAACATTCATATCCTTACGGACAACACACCCTGCATGTTTTATATCAACTGACAGGGGGTGCCTGATCACACTCGTTATGTGCTGAGGGGGTCAGGTTTTGGATCTGGTGCATAACAAATCGCATAACACCAAAAGTCATGTGCCTGCTGGGCCATCAGAACATCATGGCAGATACCCTGAGCAGGCACTTTTGAACAACGTGAATGGGAGCTCAATCCCATGATCCTTCATTGCATATGTCATCAGTGGGGATTTCCAACAATAGATCAGTTTGCTACCAGAACCATTTGCAAGTGCCCATACTACAGCTCCAAAGTGGGCCAGAGCTGGAATTCATTGGGACAATTTTGCATTTCTCCCACCTTGAACAGCTCCACTTCTCTGTGCCTTTCCACCAATTTCCCTGGTTTCCAGGCTAATCCACAAAACATGCACAGATCATGCTACAGTAATATTGATTGCCTCATCCTGGCCCAGACAACCATGGTTCCCCTACCTTTAGTACCTTTTGAGCCACGAACTGATACCTCTCCCAATCACTCCCAACCTTCTGTCCCAACATCAAGGATTAATTTGCCACCCCAATCCGCGAGCGCTCAGACTCTCACCGAATGGTTCCAATATGAAGAACTTATCTGTTCCAAGAGGGTAAAACAGGTCCTGTTGACTAGCCGTCGCTCTTCTACATGATACGCTCATCAGAATAAATGGCAACGATTCCAGGAGTGGTGCCAAAAATGTCAAATACAGCCTGTCTCCACCGCTATACCTACCATCTTCGAGTATCTCATGGATCTTAGTGAGGCAGGATTGTCCGTCAGCTCCATTAAGTTCACTTAGTGGCTATCGAAGTCTTTCATGACTTAGTGGATGGCTCTTCCATTTTTGCTCACCCTACTACGAAATGCTTCCTTTGTGGCCTATGCAGGATGTGTCCCGATCTACATCCACTAGTACCACTATGGTACCTTCCACTTGTCCTGAATACCCTGACAAGGACTCCCTTTGAGCCTTTAGCAACCTAATCTTTCCGTCATATGGCCATGAAGATGGCATTTTTAGTTGCAAATACATTGGCCAGATGGGTAGGAGAGATTGCCACCCGGCCCGCGGACACAGCGGGGAGCCTCAAGCAGACTCCCTGCCTTGCCCTGTGGGCTCTTCCCGCCCACCACTCAGAAAAGTGGCTGCTGCAGCTGTTTCTCTTTCTCAGTTGTGAGCCGAGGGCAGGGGTGATTGGTGCTTCATGTGCTGCTTCCGCCCCCAATGCAGGGGCCATGTGCATTGGTGAATAAGAGCCTGAAGGGAGTGAGGGAGTGGTGCTTCACACGCTGCCTGGTTTTCAAACAGGCACCTTCCATTGGATGATTTCTGGCCAATGGGAGGTGCCTGTTTTAAGAACAGGCAGCGTGTGAAGCACCACTCCCCCACTCCCTTAAGGTTCAACTTCTTATTCACTAATGCACATGGCCCCTGCAACTTATGTGAGGGTGGGGCAGGAAGTGAAACTGCCTGAGAAATGTGCTGGGCTGCTGGCCAGGAGTCACCCAGGTAACTCTCCCAGCCAGATCCTGCCTCTGGCACCCCAGCCCCTCCCTACTCCCAACCCCCTGACCTGCACTCCTGCCCCTCTACCCCACATAAGCCAAACTCTCTGTCCCCCTCCTCAACCCATACCCCCTCCCAGACCCTACACCCCAATCCCCTGCCCAAGGTCACAACTCCAACTTCTGCACCCCCTCTTATACCCCAATCCCTTGCCCCAAACTCTCTTCTACACCCAACCTCCTTCCCAGACCCGCACCGCTGCCGTGAATATCGGCCCTTGACCACTTTCCAAAATCATGGAGTGGCCCCCAATCAAAAACTATTGCCCTCCCCTGGTACAGAGGATCATTCATTAGAGGAGTTAACCGTGGTGACATTTAATTCAACTGTCGGGAAATGCTGCTCACACCGAGATAGTATTCACATTGTGGTTCATAAATAGGTGGCTTTCAATCTGAAGCTGACATATGACTCAGGAATGAGATGGCAATTTTGTTATATAAACATTTATATTGTCCAAGGTTTGTAACACAGTCATTAGAATGTATCTTTAAGGTTTTGAAAGATACTAGGGGTGATGCCCCCTGCTCGCTATGCTCGCCAGCCCCCCTGTGTTTGGGGGTAAGCAAGTCCGGCTTTCCTCCGGCGGCTAGAGGCTGTTCCAGACCCAGCCGCTGGGGAGAGGAGGCCCCCAGCACAGTGAGAAGCCACTACTTCATCCCCCTGGTCCTCCTTCAGGGGAGCCAGGGACCAGCAGGGAGCCCAAGGTACCCCACAAAGGGCAGGAGGAGAACCTTGAGCCATGACTCCCTCTTCCCCTTCTGGGGACTCTGTTGAGGCTGGGGGATAGGGTGATGTAGAGTGGTGTGATGACATCACTCTGTAGCTCTGCAGGAAAAACTTTTGTTAATATATATATATACAGAGACATTTGTCACAATACAGAAGTGTGTTTATGTGTGTGATAGCGAGAGAGAGAGAACATGAGCGTATATGTGCATCCAAAAGCAGCACTGGTATGGAATTAAAGAAAGGACTTATTTTAAAAAAGTGTGCCTGCTTATTTAAAATAAATAAGTGTGAAAATGTTCAGATTTAGTGAAGGGAGCTTGTTTAAGAGGTGTAGGGAATTGGAGGAGAACTTTCATAACTCCAATCCTATGTTTCAATTAATGCATACATTCTATTTTACTTAATTGGACCCGGTTACTGTACTTCGGTTATTTTAGAAAACCTATCAAATGGCCTTTTAGTTTTGCAGGGCAGATTCTATACCCAAGCAGTAAGTGTGTGTATATACATGTGATATTTTACAGTGTATATCAATATGCTTTTAAAAATGTAACTGCACTCTCATATCTGTTAGAAATCACTAATGTGCATTAAAATACATTTCTGTTTACCTGATAGATTTAATGATCCTGATGGAACCATTAAAGTCTAAATAATAAGAGGTTTTAAATTGTTCTAAATACTGTCTAAAAACCTTACGGGTCCTAAGGAGCTGCACTGATAGTCCCTCTGGAAAGCTTCACATATGCCATTAAATAAGGCAATGCTTTTTACAAAATGAGACGATGCAGGCTCCATAAAATACTATTTATTTCTATATCCACAATTACATTCAACAATGATGGAAGAAAGCAATTCAGCTGAAACTAAAATCTGCTCGTATAAAACTATAAATGAATAAAACTATTTTTGTAGAACGATGTCACAAAAAGTTTGGTTTTTTTCCCAAACCGAAGTTTTAATATCCCAGTGAAAATGAGATTACCATTTGATGTATTTCAGAGAGGTAGCTGTGTTAGTCTGTCTCAGCAAAAACATTGAGTCCGATGGCATTTTAAAGACTAACAAATTTATTAGGGTGTTAGAGCATAAGCTTTCACGAGCTACAACTCACTTCCTCAGATGCTGAAGAAGGAAAAAAAAAACCCCAGAGATAGGAATGTGACATCAGTGCTAATTAAATCCGAGTGGAGGTGGCTCATCTCCAACAGTGGTGAGAAGCTGAGAGTACCTGGATAGGGAATTACCTACTGCAATGGGAGAACCACTCTGTGTTTATTTAAACCTAGGTTCAGGGTGTCAAATTTGCATATGAATTCTAGCTTAGCAGTTTCTCTCTGCACTTTGGTTTTGAAGTTTTTCTGTTGCCCTACAATGGCAACTTGCAAGTCCAAAACTATATGCCCAGGGAGATTAAAATGCTCCCCAACTGGCTTTTGGATGTTGTCATTCTTAATGTCTGACTTACGACAGTCTGGTTTGTCCAATATATATGGCAGCAGGACACAGTCAGGCACTTATGGGGGCCTGCAAGTTTTAGAACACTATACATGGCATCAGTGGCAGCCCGTCAATACAGGTGAACTAGGCGGTCACTTAGGGTGCCAAGATAAACAGCCGTTGAGGGCTTTGGAGGCGGGGGCGCCGATCGCGCGCCGATCACGCGTTTTGCCTTGGGTGCCAGTTGCCGGCAGCTCGTCTAGGGCCGCTCAGTGCGTGGCATTTCTGCAGCTATCAACAAGTCAGTCTCTTTGGTGGCCCTCTATGGAATACACTGCAGTAACTCTCTCCTAATGTCACAAAGGGATGGGTAAGTGTTGTAGTTACTAGGTCACTGTGGTAGAGGAATGGCCGGTCTGCTGGTTTTCATTAACATGACCAGATGGTCATGAGTATTTCTGTGCTTTTGTCAAGGGTACACTGAGACTACTCTTGATGACCTAGTGCTATCTAGGTCTACGCATTGATTTATGCCTTTTTTTTTTTTGCAGCTCCACTGACTCCTGCACTTAGAGCAGGCTGAACTTTTAATATTCAACAGGAGAAAACCAACTAGTCACTGTAGAACTAAAGCCTTTGCTCCAGGTGTTATGCGGAGGCACTATCTTTGTCCAGCTAATTCCAGCCAAATGATTCTCTGCCCCAGTGTGAAGAAAGACAGATGATTAAATAGAGAAATGGCTCTGTTTCAAGTCAGGGAGTAGTTTTCTTCTGGCCATTAGGTAGCTGCTGGGAGACCATTCCCCAAAGAAGTCTGCTGCCAGAAAATAGAGAATCAAATCATATCTGCCCTGTGCACAGCTGTAAGTGTGACCCGGCTGGTCCTTCTACAGAACGTGATTATGCTCTGTGAGTCGGGAAGGGATTTGATTAGCAAGGCCATTGCATAATTTGGAGACGTGTTGCTTTTTAATGTCCTCATTTGTATTCTTGGCTTTTAATTTCTCTAGTGACTTTGGCTTGGCTCTTAAAGCTTACAGGCTTGACCACATTTTGGAAAGAGATGGAGAAAATCATTTCAGTCAACTGGAGCAGCTATTACCTGGCAGCTGTCTTTGGGAACACCAGTATTCCTTTCTAAAGATTTAGTATGTACAAGCAGAAGGAGAAACCCTTCAAGTGAGGCACTGAAGAAGTTTAGAAATGAGGTAGGAAAGGGAAACTGAGAGGAGGTTCAGGTTTCTATGTAGGTCAAGGTCTCACTATGGCTAATTTGAATCTTTGATCCTTCTAAAAAGTAACCGGGGACATACCGAGCACCATAAACTTACCAGTGGATGAAGCAGTGAGGCTAATGCAGTGTGCTAAGATACAGATGTCTCAGCAACCCATCCTAGAAGAGAACTCTCATTAACTAATTTGTGTCCTGTGTCCTTAATGCTGAGGTGATGATGATCCTGCCTCCACAGTCAAACCATTTGAATCCTATTTGCTATCTTCAATGAGCCGGTTTGTCTAATGAGCTATTTTGCTAACTAAAAAACCCTGCCTGCCCGTGGATAAATACATTTCTGTCGAGATCAGCAGCAATGTTCATTGGCTAGCCACAATAATTGCTAGTGAGTTCTAATGACGTTTCTTTTGGCATTTGTAGAGTTTTTAAAGTGTTCCTTCAAACTGGAGCCATTTTCATTGACCTGAGTGGTTAAGAAGTTACTCCATTTAGTCTGCTGTAATTATCTGTTGAAAGGAACAGATGTCAGCTGACCATATGGTGTGTAAGTAGCAGGGAGTGATAATTTAGCTGTTGTGGTCTTTTAATAGGTACTGTATAGGCCTTTAACAGGGGCTGTGAAAGAAGAATTCCAGTAACTCATCCATTGGGGGTGGGGACTGGAACGTGGAAAACTGGCACACTTGAGCAGCTCCTACCCAGTCTAGTAAAGGGAAGTACTTTTAATTAAGTGAATAACTGTCATTCTACTCTGAGAGATGTCCCTGTGGGTTCTCCACTCCAGGTGAAGGTCCATGCCTGTGCCACCGGTCAGGGAGTTTTACGGCAATATCCATGCAGGCTGTGCACATGCAGTGCCAGCCTCATGCCTGGCTGGTGTCCAGGCTGTGCATGCACTATCCAGACTCCTCAGTTCCTTCTCTACCATCCCCAGCCTCTGACAGAGCTCAGCAGTCCCACTAATTTTTTATTTCTTCGTAGGAGTGGTATAGAAAATAAGGACAGACAGGGCCAGGCATGGCCCTAATAGTTCCTGCATGACCCAGACAGGTATGGGATCCATTTGTAACACAAATGTCCACTTGTGCTCCATTCTCGTTTTCCTGCTCCCCAACACAGAGGCTGGTTACATTGACCCAACATAGAGATGCTCCACCTCAAAGGATGCCTCCGCCTAGTTTAATGAAGAACTACTTTCTTCTGAACAGGTCCCCACAGTACTATTACACAGCAGGACATAGTCTGCGCATATTACCTATTATCATCAATGGACTAGGTTCACCGCCTGGTGTTCTGCCAGACACATCTCTCTTGCTTCTGCCCCCCTCTCATTTATACTAGTCTGTCTTATACAACTTAAATTTTCTGGGCTTTCTTTTAGCTCAACAAAGTACCTATAGCGGTAATCACAACCTTTCACCAAAGATGGATAACACTGCTCTCTTTGCCCACCCTCTCACAGAGAGATTACTCAAGGGCATCCAGACATTGTACCTGGACATTAGACCACCCACTCAAACCTGAGACTTTCACTTGGTCCTCACAAACTTGACGTACAAACTTTCTGAACCATTAATGACCTGCTCCCTTTTCCACCTGACCATCAAAACTGGGGTTTTGGTGACAATGACAGCTGTCAAACATGTGGGAGAACTTGGAGTGCTCATGGCTGAACCTCTACACACTACCTTTTTTAAAGATAAAGTCACACTTTGAACACATCCTAAATTTCTCCCACAAGTGCATTCATCCTTCTTCCACAACAGACCAATTCACCTACCAACATTCTTCCCAAAACCACATGTGAACACATTTGAAAAAGCGATGCATACCCTTGATGCTCACAGGATGTCATCCTTTTATTTAGACAGGAGTAGGCCGGTTAGGGCTTACCCTAATTTTTTTATTTCAATAGCTGAATGATCTAAGGGCAAATCCAAGTCCACGCAAAGACATTCTAAATGGATATCAAACTGCATCTGCATATGCTACCAATTAAAGCAAATACAACCTCCAACTTCAAAGCACACTCCACTGAGTCAACTTTTACTGCTTTTCTACACAACGTTCTACTCAGACACATCTGCCAGGCTGCCACCTGGGCTTTGGACCACATATTTGCCAAGCATTGCATTCTTGTACAAGGACCATTAATCAACACTTGAGTAGACCGAGCTGTGCTATCAGCCCGCCCCCCTTTTTTTTTTACCAAATCTGAAATTTCTACTATCCAAAGAGCTACTGCTTTGATGTCATTTGGAGGGGAGCACCCACAGGGACATCTCGAAGAAGAGGAGGTTACTCACCTGTGCGGTAGCTGATGTTCTTCAAAATGAGTGTCCCTGCTGGGGCTCCACTATCCACCCTCCTCCCCTCTACTTCAAAGTTTGGAGCAGGTTCCATTCTAGAGAAGGAACTGAGGCTTCTGAGCTATAATGTGCTATTGAGTCACCAGCAGCGCACAAGGCCCATACAGACAGGCACTGCTGTAAAACTTGCGAAGTGAAGCGCCAATAGGAGCACTCATCTCCAAGATGTCAGAGGGGCAGAGGAAAGAATAGTGGCTTTCTCATGATGGGGATATCTGAGCCCTTTTCAGACTGTTGCTTTACTTGAATTCACTTATTTTTCTTTCCATCTCTGACTCGTTCTGTTCTTTCCATGCTATCTCCTCCTTTCTCTCTTCTGTCTTTCTTTTTCATTCTCCTCTTTCCTTCCCATTCTTTTGTGTATATGATCTTGGAAGGATTCTTCTCCACATGTAGTAAGATCTGTGATATCTAAGTTAAATAACCAATAGAAATGTGGTTATAGCAAGCAAAGAAAAAAATCACCCTAACAGCTAAGTAAATTGTTTTCAGGACACCAAGAAACTTGCACTGAAAATTTCCCATTAAAAGGTTAATATTTCTTAAATAACTGTAATTGATTTCATTAATTACTATAGAGTCTCCAGCAGCCTGGTTGCTTGAAAGCTAATGACAATTAGCGTTTGATAACATTTATCCATGCTGATGAAGTACTTATGTACTGAGGCACCTGTCAAGATTTTTCTTTATGCTAGCTTTGAAGCCCTGACACAAATTTCATTTGCGTTTTTAAGTTGAGGTTTCTCCTGCTGGTGCCCAGAAGTTCCCTTCTGATGAATGAGGTTTGTGTCTGTGCGCCAAGAGAAACCATGCCCCTGCAGAGATTTCCAAAGCGGCATATTTAGTTTGTAGCTGCGTGGTTCCTATTAAAACCATCCAATATCGTGAAGTGGAAACCCCTGCATTCCAGTTCAAATTTACTTCTCAGAGGAGGACAGTTTGTAAACCTCAAATAATTGGTCAATTTTAAGGGAGATCATGGTGGTCAAATTTCCACTGGAGTGATTAGTTTTTGTTTTGAAGGTTGATTGTGTCCAACAAAAAAGTTCCCTCAGGATAAGGGTTCCTGCTCACAGGGGTTCCTTCAAGCACCTCTTTCAAATCATGCATGCTCTGCAAAGCATACTGTGTTCTAGGTACAGACCTTAAGAATGCACATGTTTTTAATTCCAGCCCACACTGCCTTATATTGCCCTTTATCACCTCCCCTCCATATTAGCTGCTCCTCCTCCTTCTGCGTGGTAACCCCTGTGCTTCTCCAATCACAGGTCCATTATAATCCTCCCACTTGCCAAGTCCAATAAAATCAGCATTACACTTACACATTTGTGAACTCCCACATTGATGGGTTTTCTGGGATTTCATCCTGCCAACTCATCAACCCCAATGCTGCACGCTGAGGGGTATCATCCTTAGTACACATGCTCATGTGTTCGTGTACACACTGGTAACATGCTCTGTTCCAATGAGCACTGAATTGCAGTCTGTTTGCTTGGGTGTGGGATCATGAGTGCATTTGGGCTAAATTTTCGAATACTATTGACTTCACTGGATATGAGAATCTGAGCTCATTTTAAAGGATTTAGTATTCTAGTTCCACTTTAAACGTTGCTGCCTGCTATTCAGCTGGTTAAAGAGATGGCTTTGGGACTTGATTCAGTGGCAGTTACACTGCTGAGGAAATTTAACAGCCTAAAAAAAAAAAATCTAGAAAATACTAATGATCAAAGTAAGGCCTACAAATGGGGGGCTCTAAGTGATATGTGAAAAGACTTCTGAGAGGAGGAAGTAGTAGCAGTTGTTGTTATTATTTTATTATTTACTAATATGTGGATTGTGCTGTTGCCTAAGAGCTCCAGTTATTAACTGGGACCCCACTGTGCTGGATGCTAAACAAACACAGAATACAAAAGCCCCTGCCCCAAAGGTGTAATCTAAGAAGCAAAAAGGAAATATTTCCTCATACATCCTAGGTTTGCATTTCTTACAGATCCGTTGACTTTCCTATCAGTAAACTGCATGGTTTAAGACTTTGTTTGGAGCACTATGAGGCTTATAATATTTAGTAGAACACTCCAAGATGTGCTATAGCCAATGTTGTTCTCATAATGCATCTTTTTATGTCGAGAGAAATATATCTAGTTAATGATCCTTTGTCAACTGCACGTGTGTCTCTATAAATTGCATTAAATTTTCTGTACTGGAAAATAGAGCAGTAGACCATACAAAGAAAAAAATAGAGTTTGAAAAGCTCCCCCTAGACTATAACAAGAATTCAGTACACTGGAAAAATTACTATAACATAATTAGCGGAGGGAAACATAGAGAGCAGAGAAGTGCAAGGTCAAGTAAACCTCAAGACAGGCAAGTATGAAATTTTACTGAGAGAATGGATGTTGGAAGGCTGCAAAACACCTTAGGAAGTCCCTAAGGGAGCTACATTTTCCCTCGTCCATCCACAATTGTTGCAACACATCATGGCCAGACAGCAATCATTTCAGTTAACAAAGAACTGAGAACATAAATGTAGTGGCACAATGTAAACCTACTGGATTTACTTTTTCTCCTTTCAAAGAGCGAGATGTCTAGAAACTTTCAGTTTTAATCTGTTTTGTTTTGAATGTCTGTTTCAAAATAAAGGGGGGTTTGTATGGGATTGTTTATAGTTACTACACATTTCGTAGCTGGAAGTGAGAATTCCTTCAAAATATAAGCATTTTTGAGCATCTGATAAATTGTAATAGGCTTATTGTGATAAGACAGTCATTCATGATGAATGAAATCTGCTGTATAATAACATCAGATTCTTTAAAAACCTCGGTTAAAACCCCAGACTCAAATGTTACTGAAGAGAACAGGACTCGAGGTTCTGCCTATGAAGATCTGATTGCAGGATCAGACTTTTTGTTTCTTCGTATTTATGCAGCACTTGGAAGATGAATGTGCAGAGTGTTATTAACTGTCTGAAATATGCTCCCATGTCTAGGTTGTGCATTGATTTACCATATCAGATGGCATATTCTCTCTTTCTGCATTATGCAATGAATAGGATGATATACTGATATATCTCTCCACAGCCACATGATGATAAAATCCTGGCACAAGACATAATGAAAATGTTTCATGAAGATATTTCATTTGGAGGTGTTAATAAAAATAATTTTTAAAATGGCTTTACGCTGTCACGTGAAACAGGTAAAGTGTGCCCATTTCATAGCATTGCTGCTAAGTATAATTGTGAGCAATTATTTTGCAGTTTCCCTCTAATCCTTTCGATTCAGCAATTTAAGTATTTCAGACTGTAGAACTAATAATAATAATGATATTAATAATAACAATTATTATTATTTTATTTATTATCTTTGGAAAACTTTGTCACAAGGTCAAGGTTAAGTACCAAGCCAAATTATTGCTTCATCTTCTGCTGATGTGAGATTGGTGACCAAAAGAAAGACTGAGGGCATAGAGTGTATCTTTTGGGGGTACAGTTGTTTTCACGAACTCAGTGCTAATATGTTCTCACACACAAACTGTTGTTAGAGTGGAGTCCTATATTTTCCTGAACAAATACCCTGTTTTAACTAGCTAATGTCCAAATTTGATTTTTTTAAAAGGGTCCCTTTTATATTTGTGGTGAGCTCTAGTTATGTGAATATGTCTGACAAGTAAATTAATAGTCTTAGAGCGGCATTTGATTTTAACACAGTAGCATAAGACAGCAACAGTATGTCCTATAATAATCAATGAAAATATACTCAGGCAAACGGGATCCACAGGTCTGAGACTAAATGGGGATTTCTATATACTTGATGAGCTTTAAGTATATGAATAACATAGTTTAAGAGCATGACATTTAGATTGATAGAACACTAGAACTGGAAGGGACCTTGAGAGGTCATCAAGTCCAGTCCCCTGCACTAACGGCAGGACCAAGCGCCATCTAGATCATCCCTGACAAGTGTTCCTCTAACCTGCTCTTAAATATCTCCAGTGATGGAGATTTCACAACTTCCCTAGGTAATTTATTCCAGTGTTTAACCACCCTGACAGGAAGTTTTTCCTTATGTCCAACCTAAACTTCCCTTGCTGCAATTTAAGCCCATTGCTACTTATCCTATCCGCAGAGGTGAAGGAGAATCATTTTTCTCCTTCCTTCTTTTAACAACCCTTTAGGTACTTGAAAGCTGCTATCATGCCCCCTTTCAGCCTTCTCTTTTCCAAACTAAACAAACCCAATTGTTTCAGTCTTCCTTCATAGGTCATGTTTTCTAGATCTTTAATCATTTTTGTTGCTCTTCTCTGGACCTTCTCCAATATCTCCACATCTTTCCTGAAATGTGGTTCCCAGAAATGGACACAATACTCCAGTTGAGAACTAACCAGTGCAGAGTAGAGCAGAAGAAAACAACACTCCTTTTAATGATGTTAAAAAACCTCCCAGATTGATGTTTGTTTTTCTTGCAATGGTGTCACACTGTTGACTCATATTTAGCTTGTGATCCACTATTTCCCATAGATCCCTTTCTGCAGTACTCCTTCCTAGACAGTCACTTCCCTAAGTGGAGTACTTTGCATCCTTATTGAATTTCATTCTATTTACCTCAGAATGTTTCTCCAGTTTGTCCAGATCATTTTGAATTATAACCCTATCCACCAAAGCACTTGCAACCCTTCCTAGCTTGGTATCATCTGCAAACTCTCCATACCATTATCTAAATGTTGATGAAGCTATTGAACAGAACTGGTCCCAAAATGGATCCCTGTGGAACCCCATTTGTAATGCCCTTCAGTATGACTGTGAATCATTGAACTAATTGAGAATGGTTATCCAACCAGTTATGTACTCACCTTATAGTAACCACATCTAGGTTGTATTTCCCTAGTTTATCTATTAGGCCATGCAAGACTGTATCAAATGGTTTACTAAAATTTAGGTATAACACGTCTACAGCTTCCCCTTATCCGCAAGGCTTCTTATCCTATCAAAGAAAGCTATCAGGTTGGTTTGACATGATTTGTTCTTGACAAATCCATGTTGACAGTTACCTTAGGTGATACCTTATTATCTTCCAGAGGTTTTTAGATGGATTCCTTAATTATTTGCTGCATTATCTTTCCTAGCACTGATGTTAATCTGACCAATATGTAGTTTCCTGGGTTGTCCTATCCTTTTTTATAGATGAGGATTATATTTGCCCTTTTCCAGTCTTCTGGAATCTCTTCCACCTTCCAAGACTTTTCAAAGATGATAGCTAATGACTAAGATACCTTGTCAATCAGCTTCTTGAGTGTTCTAGAATTCATTTAATCAGGCCCTGGTGACTTGAAGATATCTAACCTTTCTCTAAGTTCTTTTCCTATTTTAATTTATGAACCTACTTCCTTTTCTCCTGTATTTACTATTGGAGGAATCCAATCACCACCAATTTTCTTGGTGCAGACCGAAATGAAGAAGTTGTTAAGCACTTTTGCCATTTCCACATTTTCTGTTATTGTTTTCCCCTCTTCACTGAGTAATGGGCCTACTCAGTCCTTGGTCTTCCTCTTGCTTCTAATTTTTTTTGTAGAATGTTTTCTTCTGGCTTCATTTCTTGTTCCTGCAATCGGAGATGTCAGAACACTTTTTCTTTTCAAGTTAGACATCTTATATTTTGAATAAAGTTCCATTATGTGTGCATAGAGAAGATTAATGCATGAGAATAATTCACTGACCTCAGAACTGACTAATATAAATGACTACATACCTATATATGTGACCAGGATGTGGAATTAGATAGAAATATGGCCTTCTTTCATTGTGTATTTGATACTTGATCACTTGGTAAACAAGTTACTGCTGGCTACACTAACAATATCTATTGATTTCACTGCTGGAAAGCCTTGCATGCTGAAAGGAAAATGTTCAGAGCAAGCAGTGACTAACCTTTATTGGTGCTGTACAGGCAGAATTTTGTTTTTGCAATATAATAAGCTACTCTATCCCAAGGAAAATTCCCCAAATGGATTAAAATAGGATGATAACCTAAAGGGGTCTGCATGATTAAAAAAGCAAGTGAAAAATGTTTTCAAATATAATTGGTGCATATTTTTATTTGATCGGTGGCCATTTTAAAATTATTAATTTTCTTAGTGTTCATACATTGCATACCTTTTTTGCTTCACAAAATGTTTTCAAAATGAAAATTTTGCTACTCTTATTTTTTTAAAAATATGTTATACTGGCATTTTCCTGATCATTTTACCATGTATGAATTTACTGAAGTTAGTGAAACAATGGGCCAAAACCTCAACTGGTGTAAACTGGGATAGATACATTGAGTTCGATCAACCAAAGCCATTTTCCACAGCTGAGAATGTGGTCTGATCCCTCTGCATGCTCACATACTATGGGGATGAGGGTAGTAAAAGAACGTGGGCTATAAGGAGATTTGCTTAAGGAGGATATGGATGTAGTAGAATGTCATGATATTCTTAGTGAAATGGAATGAAAACCCTAGTGTGATCCAATGCAATGAAACATACACATAGCACTAAACCTCCTCTCTTAGCCCTAATCTTCACTAGGACCTTATTCCGAAATAACCCCCCCCCAAGTTCGATTTTATAAGTGGTACTTCCACACTTCCAAGCCCATTATTTCAGGATAACAGGCCACAGAATTTGAACTCTGTACTCCTGGTTTTCATCGGGAATAACGCTAATTCCAAAATAGTAATTTCAAAGTAACATTAGTATGGCCGCTCCAGTGCCACTAATTCGAACTAATTGACCTCTGGGAGTGCAAACTGGGGCCCTGAGTCCGAGGTAGCATGTCTACATTAGCAGAGCCTGCCTTGGACTAATTTCGAGGCTTCCCCGCAGTGAGGACATGCAAGTTTGAATTTGTTAAATCTGGAGTTCTTAAGTCCAATTTAGTATTATACATTAAGACATCTGCATAGTAATCTGCCACAATTCCAGCATGGGAACTTGCTACGAACCAGTGTGGCAGGAATCTGCTCCATCTTGCAAGGGTTGTGGAGTCCTTTAAGCTCTCAACAACTTAAAGTGAAACACAATTAGAAAAATCTACTGAAGGAGTAAATGCAGCTGCAAAAGTTGCTCACACCTTTATACAGTCCTGTATAGGAAAGGAAGATCATTCTGAACCTACAGGGTGTTCTTCAAGCACCTATCTAGGGGGTTGTCAAACCACGTCATTTGTGATCATATAAAGCACCTTTGGAAGGATGATAAGGAAATGTGAAAAACATTAGAAAAGACTGAGTGAGATTTTCTCCTGGGCTTGTCTCTGTTGTTGATGTACGTGTTTGTGCTGTGATAGTCCCACTCGTGCTGTGCACTGTACTCAGTATATCTCTAGGACATCGTCTCTAGCTCAAGGAGAGTACAATTCAAGTATAAAACAAGAAACAATGGGTGAATACAGGCTGTCCAATGAGGGCACACAATGATACAATACTGGTCAACAGGACCGGCAATGGTCTCACCACACCAGTTAAATATTCCATGTCTAGTTTTTTGAAGGCATAATGTCAGGGAAGAGTTTTAAGGAGGGATTTGCTGGAGAACAATTAGGTGGACTGGCAAATCTTTACTGTGAGCTCTCCCCACACAAACAGGACAACCCTTTGCCTCACTCGTCAATACTTGAGACTAGATCTGGAAACTAAGGTAAAGTTTGAGAGAAATAACTGGCTCTGAAAAGTTTCACAGTGCACTTCAAATGATAATTTATGGTCACATTCAGCTGAGGGGTTTGGATGCACATTAGAAAGCCTTGAATATATGTTATTTAAATGTAGCATTTCATCTTGTTTAAATGTAGTAGACACTCTGCTGAGTCACTCCCTACTGCTTTATGCAGAACATGCTTGCTTGTGCCTAAAGACTGTTATTACAGAGACGGCAGACTACAGAGAGCTTTAACAAAGAGGCTTTGAAGTAAACATTGACATTTGGTACTGCCTCTATTCAGCACTGCGAAAGTCCCCGGGAAGTTGGGAAACTGAGCTGTCAGAACTATGGAGATTAAATGAAACTTTGTTCTATAGCTTCATTCCCCCAGGAAACCTTTTCAGGTCATTTGTCATTAGTATTGTGCCAGGGGCTTTATTATTATTATTTTATTTTTTATTTGTTAAAAAATATTTCTTCTTATTGAATAAAGACAGAGTGACAGCTTGTCACTACTATCACCCCATTTCTCTTTCGCTGAGGCATTGCTTTAATAATTGACAATGCATTCCCCAGCCAGCTAGCTTGTCTTGCCTATCTCTGGGACAGGTGGAGTGATGTGTATCACTCACACAACCACTATAACAATGGACTTGTAAATTATTGTGAAGCAGATTCATAGTATGGCTCTCCAGTCATGCACAAAACCACCTTTGAGCAAGGTTCATTTCTCACCAGTCTAAGTGCAGATATAAAGACAACTGTAGTTAAGAAAAAAAGTTTGCGAGGAAAAATGAAGCGAAGTGACAGGAGCTTAAGCAATGGCATGCCTGAAAACTGCTGGAGGTTATCTGAGTTTTTAAAACCCAGTTTAAGGGGGAAAACCTCCAAATAAATCAAACCAAAAATCTTTATATATGAGTTCCTGACATGTTCTTTGGACGAGGTAGCATTTGTCGTCTCATGATCTGTGTTCCTCAGTTGCAAATGTACCTTTCAACTGTGGAAAAGGTGTCTACTTTATATAGTCAAACAGCAGAGAAAATAGAGTCTACTGATGAGTCCTGGAAGTTAGGAAACATTAGTTTTCTCAGCTTTACCTCAGAAAACCTTTATGACCTTCAGCAAAACACTGCTCTGTTCTCTGTTTCTCTAGCCGTGAAATGTGGATAATAATTACTACAGTATGCTCAGATGACATCTCAAATAGATGTTCAAGATTAATTCAGTAACCTTTGAAAAAGCACGGAGAAATTGTCCAGTGACGGGGGACTGTAAAATTGCAAGACAGTATCAGTAAAGTTATGCTACAAGGTGTAAAAATGGAACATATGTGGGCTTGATTTTTAAATCATGACTTTATTTACTCAAATGTATATTTCATGGTACAATAGAGCTGATATTTTATAAGCTAATTGGGAATTAAGAACTTGTTAACTGAAAAGTTCATAGAATTGAACATGTCACCATTGCAGTAGGTACAGTGCATAAGTTGCAGCAGGGTGCACTGCATCTCTGTGTCTGTCAGTCCCATCACAAAAACCACACACAGAGAAATGAACAGTAGTAATAATTGACCTAGCCCTCTTGAGTCTGATTCTCACTTGCAAAATATCCAAGCATAGGAAAGGTACAGAAGTAGGAAAGGGACGGTCAAAAGTAGGGCTGGTGTGTTGCCTTTATGTCAATTCTTCACTGACAGGGAACACTCTTGCATGCAAGCTGTTCCCAGGGGGTTGTTTACAGCTATATACTCTTCCAGAGAGGCGTAAATGGAAGTAAGCAATTGGGTCACTGACAATTAATTATAATTAAAAATTAACAGAAAGTGAATTATAAAATCCTTAGAACAACTGGAAAAGTTCTTATTAGCCCTGCCCCGCAAACACTGTCTCAGGTGAGTAATTTTAGTCATGTGAGTTGTTCCATTATATTTAACTGAATAATAATTATGCAAATCCTGTAGCATATCAACTAACCCCATATCTTTTTTATAAATCCTACTGATTCACCTGATGTAAAAAAGTGCTGGATTATAGTGCTTGACTTTTTTAGAAAAGTTAAGTCTCATTTGGAGGTGTAGAAATTCTCTCAATGTAAGTTTTTAAAATTGGACTTTTACCAAAACTACAGATTTTCAACTAATTTTTTCTTCTTTTTTAAAATTCAGAATGAAAAAAACAACCTGTAATTTTTGGTTTTCCTGATTTTTTTTGTTTTGTTTTTAAAATTGTAGGGTAATGCTCATTTTCTCTCCATAATTTATCCCTTGGTGTGACTACATTTATTCAAAGTGCCTTCCTGTATGTGAATAAGCTATTCAGATATAAGCCCATTTATATCAGTACAAGTGCACTCAGCTTTGGAGAGTTGTGCCACTTAAACTATACTGGTGTATATTTTGTGTCTAGACAAAGCTTTGAGAATTTATTATTAAAACAAGTAAGAAACTTTTTTTACCTCCTTGCTTGCTTACTTTGAGAGTATTCCTTTGAGTCAGCACTTAGGAATTCTGTCACAGTATACTTAACCTGGGGATAGAGGAAAAGACAGGCATTTACTGAAAAAGAGAAAAAACTAGCCAAACCAGTCAAGACTACATCAGTTGAGGCTGCAGAAAAAAAATCAGACTTTAATAAGGTTGTATATGGTGAGCAGCCAGTGATATGAATAATTTAAAACAGCAGAAATAAGTTCTTCCACTACTTTAATTCATTTCCATCTCGCTATTTATAAGCCAGAGCCTCCTGCACTTTTCAACATAATGAAAGAGAATCTTTGGCAATAGATGTGTTTCTCCTTTTTGAGTGAAAGCAATTAAAATACTGCATTTACATTTATACTTTCATTTTCCTACTGGGTAGATCTATAGTGGACTATCTTAACGTATAATATAACAGAAAGTTTACCATGGCCAACAGAGGGGTATCCTTTAATAACAGTAATTATTATCTGGGTGTTTGTACCTCCTTATGGGTCTGTCTTTCTAGCAAAGCAAGCCTACCCCCCTGGGGAAAGAGAAAGGAGGTCTTTTCTAGTAGTTCCAAAAAAGGGTAATTAAGAGCAGTGCCAAAGCAAGTAGTTTTAATAGCAGAAAGCCACCACCCTTGTTATGGAGCACTGAAGTCGGTTTGAACAACGTGAATCAGCCCAAGTGTCCCACCAAGAGTAACAGTGACCTAGTGACACTGGTAGCCTCTGATATGGAGACTAGGTTCAATTCCCTGTTCTGCTACAGACTTCCTGTGTGTTCTCAGGCATGTCAGCCTTGGTAGGCCTTAGTGCCCCATCTAAAAAAGGTAATAATAGTACACTGGTGCTGTAAGGAGAAATATATTCATGGCTGTGAGGTGCTCAGATATTACAGTAATGGCGGTTCTATAAGTACACGCTTGCTAGTATAATGTGAACGGATTCTGTTTTCATCCCCAAACTTAGACTTTCTTCTTAACTTTAGCGTGTAGTGAAGAGTAAGAGCAGGTGAGAGTAAACAGGTAGACAAGCTGTTTGCTCTTTTCGGATAGCTTTTTCTTAATTCTTTGTTCCAATTGTGAAATAAAAATACCTTGTTTTAAGCAGCCTGATCAATATCTTTGGTCCCATGTTCCTGAGGGGGGAAGAAATGAAGGTGCTTGAAACTCCATGGGTCCTATTGTTTGAAGAGCAGTTGGTATATGGGGTAATGTAATTGGATCCCAATCCAAGAGAAGACTTCACCCCCACACTGTAAGACAGAAGTGTGAAAGAGACTGAATAGCCGAGGAAGGATGTAGAATTGAATTAAGAGGGCAGCTACTGCTGTGACCGTGTCAGGACTGTAAAGTTTATGATGAGTAGATATGAAGAATGGTCTGTTGGATAAAGCACTGGACTCGGGATACGTGGGCATTCCTGACTTTCCCACAGTCATCTGCATCACCATGAGCAAATAATTTATCAATGCTCTGCCTTGATTTTCTCCCTGTAAAATGTGGATGATACTTTCCTGTCTCACAAAGATGCTTGGAGTAGAGCTGGGTGAAATTTTTGGAGAGAATGTTTTCTGCCAAAAAAAATAAAACAAAACAAAACCATATTCGGGGAGCCAAAACATTTTGCAAGTTTGTGTAGAATCTGGAAAACTGTTTCAGTTGGAAAACAACAACCAAAAATTCCAAAGATGATTAAATGTCTCATTTTGACTATTTTTAAATTAAACATTTCAGCCTTTCCATTGAAAATGACTTTTCATTGGACTCTTACTAAATGAATTTTATAAACACAAAACAAATCCTCAAAAATGAAAGGAACTACAAAAGTCAGTTATTCATAAAGTTTTAGTTGTAAAGATAAAAAGGTATTTATAAAATGGGAATAATGATGAAAAGCAGAAAATGCATTAGATAAATAGCACTTCAAATTAATTGAAGAAACATTCAAATAAAAAAGGCAATATTGAAGAATGTTTATTGCCCAGTTACCCAGGTGTTGAGATAGATGTTGTTTGTTACTTCTTAGAATTGTGGGATATTCTTCTGCTGGACTTCTATGCCTTCATGGAAACCCCAGTTAGATCATTGATCACTTGTCCGAAGCCCAAACTTTACAGTATGTTGCACATAGATGGATTGCTGTACTTGTGTGACACCCCATTGTTTCCATGTGCCTGCAATAGATGGCAGGATGCAGGCTTTGAATGTAAGATCTTCGGACAAAGAAGAATTGTGTATCTAAGTGTATCCACACCGTGCTTACCATAATGGGCCTGATTTGGGGCCTCCTGGTGCTATCACTAGATGACTAGTGGAAGGCATAGTACTACAAAAGATATATTTTATAGTATTGTATAGTACTACAAAAGATCTCTTCCCTCCCACCGAAATACAATGGAACAGCCACCAGGTAGAGAAAGTAACAACTCTAGCTGCTAGCTAGAGCATCAAGATCATACCTTGTTATGTGTTGCTTTCCTTATTTGTTTTGTTAGTACATGGAAAATAAATATACAGTCTTCTTCTACACATGCCTGTTAGCGGTCAAGACAAAAATGTGCACCCTATGTTTTCTTCTGAGTTGTTAGTGCAAGATGGTTTGTCACATGAATCTAACTGAAGACAAGATTTCTATTGTACATCATACTGATATTTAAAGGGTGTTTTGTGCTGAGACTGGAACTAAATTTGCAATGATATGCACGTTAACAACATAAGGTAGGACTGGGACGAAGTTCCTAATTTTTCGTTTTGAGTTGTGATCTAGTAGTAAACTGATCACGAGGGTGGCAGGATCAAAGCAGTGAAGAAAATCTGTCAGTACTATCCCTGTACTTCAAATAGAGCTACAAAGTCGGGCTGTCAAACAATTAAAATTAATTCAGTTAGTAATGGTTTTAATCTCACTGGTAAACAATAATAGAATACCAGTTTACATTTATTATAAATATTTGTGGATGTTTTCCTACATTTTCAAATATACTGATTTCAATTACAATGCAGAATACAAAGTGTAGTGTGCTCACTTAATTTTTTTTTACAAATATTTGCACTGTAAAAACGCAAACAAAAGATAGAAGTAGTCTACAAACCAAAGCATGAAGGGGTAAACAACTGTTTGACATATCTGGCATTAAATACTTTGCAAAGCCAGCTACAATAGTGTCGTGTGAATGCATGTTCTCACTTTCAGGTGACCTTGTAAATAAGGAGGCAGCATTATGTCCCGTAAATGTAAACATCCTTATCATAGAATCATAGAATACTAGAATTGGAAGGAACCTCAAGAGATCATCAAGTCCAGATCATTATGTCCAGTCCCCTGCCCTCACAGCAGTACCAAGCACAGTCTATATCATCCCTGATAGATGTCTGTCTAACCCGCTCTTGAATATCTCCAGTGATGGAGATTCCACAACCTCCCTAGGCAATTTATTTCAGTGTTTAACCACCCTGACACATAGGAAGTTTTTCCTAATGTCCAACCTAACTCCTTTGCTGCATTTTAATCCCATTGCTTCTTGTCCTATCATCAGAGGCCAAGTAGAACAGTTTCCCCCCCTCCTCCTCCCTGAGACACACTTTTAGATACCTATTATTTGTCTTAGAAATTAGTTGAACAAGACGTAGGACTTGCGAACAGGAACAGCTAACAGGGAGTTTGGAGAGGGAGTTCTCCAGGTAAAAGAGGAGTAAAAACAGGACCCTTGTGGTAAGTGGCTGTCTGGAGTGTGTGTTTGTGTGTGTGGGAGTTATTTGCTGTGTGCTGAGCTTGTGTTTGGTTGGTTGGTTTGTTTGTTTGAAGGAGCTTCTAAAAGGTTTGAAATCTAGAAGCCTCTGTTAATTGGCTGAGCCTCAGTCAGGGGGAGGGGCTACCAGAGCTATATAAGCCTGTGACTCAGCGACCAGGGAGCTTGCGAACAGGAACAGCTAACAGGGAGTTTGGAGAGGGAGTTTGGAGGGGGAGGTTAGAGGGCACTAGGGACTTCTGACCTTCTTAAAAACAACTCTTATAATAATCTATATTCCAGAGGTTTAAAAAGAGTCCCAGTTTCTGCTTAAACTTATTCATTAGAAAAATGGAGACAGAAGCCCAGCAGCAGAGTGGGGGCTATCCTGTTTATTGCGTTGAGTGTAACATGTATGATTACCTGCCCTGTGGGCGGGTGGCGTATGTGTGCACCCGTTGCAAGGAGCTCCTGACCCTCAGAGACCGGGTTCGGGCTTTGGAGGCCAGGGCGGCTGAACTGCAGGAGCTAAGGGAGGTAGAGAGATATGTTGATGAGACTTTCCGGGACACTGTAGTACTGTCCCACCTCCAGTCTGAGAGCCCCAGTGCTCTTAAGGAGGATGAAAGTCTCAAGGGAACAGAGCATTCAATGGGAGCAGAGGGAAACCATCCCGTAGTTGGGACCCTCCTCCCAGAGGGTGTTGCAGTATCCTCTCGCACTGAGGATACCTCTGAGGGGGAGGGAATGCCAGTTAGGAAGAGGCAGGTGTTAGTAGTGGGTGATTCAATTGTTAGAAACATAGATAGTTGGGTTTGTGATGACCGGGAGAACCGTATGGTCACTTGCCTGCCTGGTGCGAAGGTTGCGGATCTCTTGAGGCATCTAGATAGACTTATGTGTAATGCTGGGGAGGAGCCGGTGGTCATGGTACATGTAGGTACCAATGACATAGGGAAGGGTAGGAGAGATGTCCTGGAGGCCAAATTTAGGCTGCTAGGAAAGAGACTGAAATCCAGGACCTCTATGGTGGCATTCTCGGAAATGCTTCCAGTTCCATGCGCAGGGCCAGGTAGGCAGGCAGAGCTTCAGAGTCTCAATGCGTGGATGAGACGATGGTGTAGGGAAGAGGGGTTTGGATTTATTAGGAACTGGGGTCACTTTTGGGAGAGGGGGAGCCTATACAGGAAGGATGGGCTCCACCTAAACCAGGGTGGAACCAGACTGCTGGCACTAAACATTAAAAAGGCTGTAGAGCAGTTTTTAAACTAAGAAATGGGGGAAAGCCGATTGGTGCGGAGATGCACGTAAATCGGAGGGAGACTTCTCTTAGAGGAGAATCCATTGATAGAGATTCTCTAAGCTGTAGTCAGAAAGAGAGGAGGGGAGAGGGCAAACCATGGGACAGAGCAGACAAACAACCGCATACAAAGGAATCCAATGCACCAGGGAAGGGCAGACAAATAAGCAGTGGCAAATTTTTAAAGTGCTTCTACACAAATGCTAGGAGTCTGACTAATAAGATGGGTGAACTAGAGTACCTAGTATTAAATGAGGAGATTGACATAATAGGCATCACTGAACCTGGTGGAATGAGGAAAATCTGTGGGACACAATCATACCGCGATATAAAATATATCGAAAGGATAGAGCAGGCCGGGTGGGTGGTGGAGTGGCACTGTATGTGAAAGATAATGTAGAATCGAATGAAATAAAAATAAGTGAATCAACATGTTCAATAGAATCGCTATGGATAGTAATTCCATGCTCCAATAATAAGAAATTAGCAGTAGGGATATATTACCGACCACCTGACCAGGACAGCGATACTGACATTGAAATGCTGAGGGAGATTAGAGAGGCTACCAAAATAAAGAACTCTATAATAATGGGGGATTTTAATTATCCCTATATTGACTGGGTACATGTCACCTCAGGAAGAGAAGCAGAGATAAAATTTCTCAATGGCCTAAATGACTGCTTCTTGGAGCAGCTGGTGCACGAACCCACAAGGGGAGAGGCAATTCTCGATTTAGTCCTGAGTGGAGCGCAGGATCAGGTCCAGGAAATAACCGTTACAGGACCGCTTGGGAATAGTGACCATAATATAATAACATTCAACATTCCTGTGGTGGGTAGAACACCTCAGCAGTCCAGCACCCTGGCATTTAATTTCAAAAAGGGGAATTACACAAAAATGAGGAGGCTAGTTAAACAGAAATTAAAAGGCACAGTGACTAAAGCCAAATCCCTGCAAGCTGCATGGAAACTTTTTAAAGACACCATAATAGAGGCCCAACTTAAATGTATACCCCAAATTAAAAAACATAGCAAGAGACCTAAAAAAGTGTCACCGTGGCTTAACCACCATGTAAAAGAAGCAGTGAGAGACAAAAAGGCATCTTTTAAGAAGTGGAAGTCCAATCCTAGTGAGATAAATAGAAAGGAACATAAACACTGTCAAATCAAGTGTAAAAATGTAATAAGAAAAGCAAAAAAAGATTTTGAGGAACAGCTAGCCAAAAACTCAAAAAGAAATAACAAAATGTTATTTAAGTACATTAGAAGCAGGAAGCCTGCTAAAAAACCTGTGGGTCCCCTAGACGATCGAACTATAAAAGGCGCAATCAAGGACGATTAAGCCATTGCGGAGAAACTAAATGATTTCTTTGCTTCAGTCTTCACGGCTGAGGACGTTGGGGAGATTCCCAAATCTGCACCGTCCTTTGTGGGTGATGAATCTGAGGAACTGTCCCGGATTGAAGTGTCATTAGAGGAGGTTTTGGAACAAATAGAAAAACTTAATGTTAACAAATCTCCGGGACCGGATGGCATTCATCCAAGGGTTCTAAAAGAACTCAAATGGGAAATTGCTGAACTATTATCTGTGGTTTGTAACCTATCCCTTAAATTGGCTTCTGTACCTAATGACTGGAAGGTAGCTAACGTGACACCAATATTTAAAAAGGGCTCTAGAGGCGATCCGGGCAATTACAGACCGGTAAGTCTAACTTCAGTACCGGGCAAATTAGTCGAAACAATAGTAAAGAATAAAATTGTGAAGCATGTAGAAGAACATAATTTGTTGGACAAAAGTCAACATGGTTTCTGTAAAGGGAAATCCTGTCTTACTAATCTATTAGAGTTCTTTGAAGGGGTTAACAAACATGCGGACAAGGGGGATCCAGTAGATATAGTATACTTAGATTTTCAGAAAGCCTTTGACAAGGTCCCTCACCAAAGGCTCTTGTGTAAATTACATGGCCATGGGATAAGAGGGAAGGTCCTTTCTTGGATTGAGAACTGGTTAAAAGACAGGAAACAAAGGGTAGGAATAAATGGTAAATTTTCAGAATGGAGAGGGGTAACTAGTGGTGTCCCCCAAGGGTCAGTCCTAGGACCAATCCTGTTCAACTTATTCATAAATGATCTGGAGAAAGGGGTAAGCAGTGAGGTGGTAAAGTTTGCAGATGATACCAAACTGTTTAGGATAGTCAAGACAGAAGCAGACTGTGAGGGACTCCAAGAAGATCTCACCAAACTGAGTGATTGGGCAACAAAATGGCAAATGAAATTTAATGTGGATAAGTGTAAAGTAATGCACATTGGGAAAAATAACCCCAACTATACGTACAGTATGATGGGGGCTAATTTGGCTACGACAAATCAGGAAAGAGATCTTGGAGTTATCGTGGACAGTTCTCTGAAAACTTCCACACAGTGTGAAGCGGCTGTCAAAAAGGCAAATCGGATGCTAGGAATTATTAAGAAAGGGATAGAAAATAAGACCCAGAGGATCTTACTGCCCCTGTATAAAGCTATGGTACGCCCACATCTTGAATACTGTGTACAGAAGTGGTCTCCTCACCTCAAAAAAGATATTTTGGCCTTGGAAAGGGTTCAGAAAAGGGCAACTAAAATGATTAGGGGTTTGGAACAGGTCCCATATGAGGAGAGGTTAAAGCGACTGGGACTTTTCAGTTTAGAAAAGAGGAGACTGAGGGGGGATATGATAGAGGTATATAAAATCATGAGTGGTGTGGAGAGGGCCGATAAAGAGAAGTTATTTATTAGTTCCCTAAATAGAAGAACTAGAGGACACCAAATGAAATTAATGGGTAGCAGGTTTAAAACTAATAAAAGAAAGTTCTTCTTCACACAGCGTGTAGTCAGCCTGTGGAGCTCCTTGCCAGAGGAGGCTGTGAAGGCTAGGACTATAACAGAGTTTAAAGAGAAGCTAGATAATTTCATGGAGGTTAGGTCCATAAAAGGCTATTAGCCAGGGGATAAAATGGTGTCCTTGGCCTCTGTTTGTCAGAGGCTGGAGAGGGATGGCAGGAGACAAATCGCTTGATCATTGTCTTCGGTCCACCCTCTCTGGGGCACCTGGTGCTGGCCACTGTCGGCAGACAGGATACTGGGCTAGATGGACCTTTGGTCTGACCCAGTACGGCCATTCTTATGTTCTTATGACTTAGTGGACTTGTAGCTCTAAAATTTTACATTGGTTTGGTTTTGAGAACAGTTATAAACAATTCTACTTTTATAAATTGCACTTTTACAATCTATATTGCACTATAGTACTTGTATGAGGTAAAGTGAAAAATAGTATTTATCTTTTTTACAGTGCAAATATTTAATCAAAATAATATAAATTGAGCAGTGCACACTTTATATTCTACGGTGTGTTTGAAATCAATATATTTAAAAATGTGGAAGAACACTCAAAATATTTAATACACGTCAAGTGGTATTCTAGTATTGTTTATCAGTGTGATAAAACTTCAATTAATCATCATTAATTTTAATTGAGTTAATCTATTTTGAATTAATCACTTGTGGTAACTGCAATTAATTGACAGCCCTACAACAAACCATTAGCTTCTTGGTACCCATTGTTTTCTTCAGAATGAAAGCCACAGAAGGAAAGGCAGGTGGAGCACATTGTTTGAAAAACTTCTAGAAAATGGAATTTGCAGTATCATATTTATCAGACAAGGAAAAATCTTTTTATTGAGTCAGTGAAATGCCAAATGACCTAAATACCATTAATTTGCCCCTTTGGTTATTGTACTGCTGCGGGTTATAGAGATCTTACATGGTGTTACTGAAATCAATAATCAAAATAGGCTTGTTAATCAACTAATTAAATTCTACTTAGTGAAATAATTTTGGCTAATGAGTAATTTTATGATCATTAATAACATTTGCAGCTGTATAGGCTAAAATTATATGAGGTAAATCAAACCTCATGCTTCACAGCATTGGCTGATAGGCTGGAGGCATTTGGGAAAAGGACCTTTTCCTTGCAAAGCGTTTTGCAGTTCGTTAGATGCATTATCGAGGGAAGCTTCTTGCATCTCTACAGCATCAGGCACCAGAGGCACAATGCTGGACTTGTTGAACCAGAGATCTGATCTGACAACATTTATGACACGAAAATGTGGTAATACAACAGACGATACCAGTCTGTCTCACGGGATGATGCTAGCTGTGAGAATGTAAGAACAGCCATTCTGGGTCAGAACATGTTCCCTCTAACATGCCCCCAGTATTCCATCTCCAACTGTGGCCCATACTGGAGCTCCAGAAGTAGAAAGAATGGGGCAACTATGGAGTAATCCACCTTTGTCTTCTATTCTCAGCTTCTGATAGTGAGAGATTTAGAGTTGTCCATGGCAGATGGTTACATCCCTGACCATCTTGGCTACTAGCTAGTGAGGGACCAATTCTCTGTGAACTTACCTAGTTATACTTTTTTTGGCCATCCCAACATCCTGTGGCATCCATGTGAATTGTTCTTTGTGTGATAAAGTTCTTCCTCTTGTTTTTATTCAAGTTGCACTCTGTTGATTTCATTGAATGACCCCTGGCTTTCTTTTTTAATTGTGCAAAAGGCTAAATGACATGTTTATATTCACCTTTTCCCACTCAGTTCATGATTTTATAGACCTTTATCATATCCTGCCTTATTCAACTCTTTGCTATGCTGAACAGTTCTCATCTTTTTAGTGTATCCCGATGTTGTTCCATATCTTTGTTCATATTGTGGCCCTCCTCTGCGAAACCACGTTGAGCAACCTGCAGCTTCCCTAGGCTGCAAACGGCAAACTGGAGTCAATGAGAGCCGTGAGGCTCCGTGGCCGCAATGCTGGTAAGTAAACATGCTGGAGCGACTAGTTAGCAGGTTTCTCTGAACCTTTCCTACTTCTACTGTATCCTTTTTTCGATGGAATGACCAGAACGGGACACTGTATTTGAAGCAGGGCACACTTATAGTGGCATTATATTCTGTCCTGTCCTCTGTCCCCTTTCTAATTGTTCCTTACATACTGTTAGCCTATTTTGACAGCTGCTGTGCATTAAATGAAAGTTTCCAGGGAACTATCCATAATGACTGCAAGTTCCCTTTCTTGGTAACAGTTAATATAGACCCCTTCATTATGGATGTATGGTTGCCATTGTTTTTCAATATCATTAGTTTGAACTTATCAGAAGGGCCTTTCAGGGGCTTTGGACTTGACTACTTTGAACAATTCTGTGGCCTCTGCAAACTTTACTACTTCACTCTTCACCCTTTTTTTCCAGATCCTTAGTGAATATGTTGAATAACATAAGTGCCAGTTCAGATCTTGTGGGATGCTACTATTTACCTCACCCCATTGTGAAAATTGACCATTTATCCCTACCCTTTGTCTCCTATCCATCAGCAAGCTACTGATCCATGAAAGGACCTTCCCTTGGATCCCATGACTACTTAGTTTAAGTAAGAGGTTGTGGTGAGGGACCTTTCCAAAGCCTTGTCCATATCAGCATGCTTATTGACACCTTCCTTAAAGACAGCTAATAGGTGGGTAGAAAGGAGATACTGACTTTGAGAAGGATTGCTACAAGTTTTGGATGACTTTTTATTGGAGGATGCACTGTGCAAAGAGAATTAATAAGATTTTTGCAATCACTTCATAAAAATAAGCATGCATTTTTATAACATTAAGTGTTGAGAGATTGTCACACCAGGGTCGCTTTGCTTAAAAACCACTTCTTCTGCAAGGCCTATAAATGATAGGACTATTAGAGTTTCTCCTGTGTTTTGAAATAATTTAAAATAGCAAAACAAAAAGCTCAAGGTGTTAGGTAACCCTCAAAAGGTGAACATTATCCCAACAGTGATTTATAGCTGTAATCCCTGTCCTGCTTAGTCCTAACTTCCAATGTTTGTTTGTTCATTGTGTCATACCTGAACTTAGACCCACATCCTGAAAATTGTGAGCCCCATAAATAGGCTAGAGTCATGCAAGAAGATCTGCATTGTTTTCACTCAACTCAGTTCCACATTTTACTTCCATACTGAACACTTGCTGAGGTGAATCGTCTTATGGAAATATGAAGCACTGTAATAATGGGGCCTATGCACATGACTAGAGGTCTATATATAGGCAGTTTGTAAGGTGTGGCCACTGCGTATTGTGCTGGTGAGAATTGTCTCATTGTTTCCTTGTGCTCAACCCTGCCCCCTATCAGTTTATTGTTGTCTCAAATTCTGAACAGCCTTTATTTGTATGGGAAGAGACTGTCTTTGCTCTCTGTGTGTACTGTGTCCTGTGCCATGGCCTATATACACTAGAACAGTATATAGTGGGTGTTACTACCATTATTTAATAGTGGGTGTTACTACCATTATTTAACATTTTCAACTCTTTGAGACAGGAGGATTCTCTTTAACTGCTCAGGGAAGGGTTAATTGACTGCATTGTGTTAATAACAATGAGGGTGTAGTGCTGCAGCAATGTCAGAAACAAATTTTAAAAGGATTATTCAGGATTCATGGGGGCACCTGTGCCAAAATGTAATACAACATTTATGCCAATGTAGGTCCTATTTTTCATAATATCAAGGCACTTTACTCACTGAGCACCACCTCCCAACTGGATGAATTATTTGTACAAAGGATTTGAACAGTATCTACAAAGTTTATTTCATGAAAGAAGCCATGCAGGATTCTTATTTACTTAGAAGACACTCTGACCATTTGTAGATGCAATGCTAGTGGGTGGAATATAAAAATCTAGACAAATTATTTGGCTCCTATTTTCTTGTTACTTATACTGACTCTACACCACTGTAATTATATTAACTTCAATGAAAATACTCCTGATTTACAGCACTGTGAGGAGAATCAGACTGTTTAACTTTAAAGGAGGTCCAGAAATTGTCCTGATGCCCAGAATAAGTGTCAGATGTGAATTAATTCCCATAACCTTGCACAAACAGGGCCTGGGTATCTTTCTTCAAGGCACACAAGATTTAAGTGATAGCAGTGATCAGTTGGTGCTCATGATGGTAACAAGGATTTACTTGAACCAGGGATTGTGTTGATAAAATGAGCCAGGAATGAATTTCGTTATCACATTAAGGGCAATTATTAGACCTTCCTTCAGTTGAATTTATAAACTGTATTTGAACTGCTTATGATCCAGTATTTTGCTTGTTGGATTTTTCACAATTTCCTGTAAACTGAAACGTCTCAGGTTAGGAAAGGGTGAATACAATCTCCAAACCTCATACATGCCAGGCTTTAGCTGAATGAACTGTATTTGAATTATACCCTTGGCTTTGCTTGTTTCAAAGGGTGTCACTGCTAATTGCTTATAGTCTGCCTGGAATTGCTGTTGCAAAATTCACAATTTGTAAAAATCACTCCACTTTTGTGAATGGACTTGAGTCTGAAAACAGACGAACTTTTACTGGCCCATAAACAGTAGTGGGCAATTCTATCAGATCATGTAAGGTGCTTGTGAGAAATGGGATGGCGAATAAGAGCCTTACGTTCACATATCTTGAGGCCTGATGTCTTGCCCATTGAAGCCAGTGGAAGCCCTTCTATTGACTTGATCATGCGTTGGATCAAGCCAATGCTATGTAATGATATTGCCCATTGGAGTGCAGGCCCGTGTAAGCTTGTGATGTCCCATTTAACAGCAGATATGCCTGCTCCCAGGCATGACCCAGAAAGCTGGGCTTTGCTGACAAGAAATTGTGCAAACCCTGCCTGGCATTCTCAAAACTGTGCTCCCTTGCTAATGCAGAGATTTTGCTGGTCTTAGAGACCTTCACACTTGTAGTATACACGAAGTATAAGATTTGTCCCCATTTGCATTCAACTTGCTGATCAATCATACACGTAAGAATATTGTTATTACTTAATCAAAAAGACATCTTCTCCTCATAGGGTTACTCCATATGTTGGCATATAACAGCTACCTTACTGTAGAATCATAGAATCATAGAACACTAGAACTGGAAGGGACCTCGAGAGGTCATCGAGTTCAGTCCCCTGCCCTCATGGCAGGACCAGTATGTCTAGACCATCCCTGATAGATGTCTATTTAACCTGCTCTTAAATATCTCCAGAGATGGAGATTCCACAACCTCCCTAGGCAACTTATTCCAGTGTTTCACCACCTTGACAGTTAGGAAGTTTTTCCTAATGTCCAACCTAAACCTCCCTTGCTGCAGTTTAAGCCCATTGCTTCTTGTCCTATCCTCAGAGACTAAGGAGAACAATTTTTCTCCCTCCTCCTTGTGACACTCTTTTAAATACCTGTAAACCGCTATCATGTCCCCTCTCAGTCTTCTCCTTCCCAAACTAAACAAGCCCAATTCTTTCAGTCTTCCTTCATAGGTCATGTTCTCTAGACCTTTAATCATTCTTGTTGCTCTTCTCTGAACCTTCTCCAGTTTCTCCACATCTTTCTTGAAATGTGGTACCCAGAACTGGACACAATACTCCAGCTGAGGCCTAATCAGCACAGAGTAGAGCAGAAAAATGACTTCTCATGTCTTGTTCACAACATACCTGTTCATGCACTCCAGAATCATGTTTGCTTTTTTTGCAACAGTGTCACACTGTTGACTCATGTTTAGCCTGTGGTCCACTATGACCCCTAGATTCCTTTCTGCAGTATTCCTCACTAGACAGTCACTTCCCATTCTGTATGGGTACATCTACACTAGCCCCCTAGATCGATCTAGGGAGGCTAATGAGGGCGACCGGAATTGCAAGTCAAGCCCGGGATTTAAATATCCCGCACTTGATTTGCATGTTCCCAGCAGGTCGCCATTTTAGAAATTGACAAGCCTGAAGTAACTGCCCGTGTCTACACGTGGCAGTGAAACGGGATTCAGATTTAAAGCCCTAACTCGAATTAGCTGGTATTCCTCCTGCAAGGAGGTTTACCAGCTAATTCGAATTAGGAGCTTTAAATCAGAATCCCGTTTCACTGCCGCGTGTAGTTACTTCGGGCTAGTCAATTTCTAAAATGGCGACCAGCCGGAAACATGCCAATCAAGTGCGGGATATTTGAATCCCGGGCTTGAGTTGCAATTCCGGTCACCCTCATTAGCCTCCCTAGATTAATCTAGGGGGCTAGTGTAGATGTACCCTATGTGTGTGACTGATTGTTCCTTCCTAAGTGGAGTACTTTGCATTTGTCCTTATTAAACTTCATCCTATTTACCCAGACCATTTCTGCAGTTTGTCCAGATCATTTTGAATTATGACCTATCCTCCAAAGCAGTTGCAACCCCTCCCAGCTTGGTATCATCTGCAAACTTAATAAGTATACTCTCTATGCCAATATCTAAATTGTTGATGAAGATATTGAACAGAACCGGTCCCAAAACAGATCCCTGTGGAACCCCACTTGTTATGCCTTTCCAGCAGGATTGTGAACCATTAATAACTATTCTCTATCCAGCCAGTTATGCACCCATCTTATAGTAGGTAGCCCCATCTAAGTTGTATTTGCCTAGTTTATTGATAAGAATATCATGCAAGACCATATCAAATGACTTACTAAAGTCTAGGTATACCACGTCCACTGCTTCTTCCCTTATCCACAAGACTCTTTATCCTATCAAAGAACGTTATCAGATTAGTTTGACATGATTTGTTCTTTACAAATCCATGCTGGCTGTTACCTATCACCTTATTATCTTCCAGGTGTTTGCAGATAAATTCCTTAATTACTTGCTCCATTATCTTTCCTGGCACAGAAGTTAAACTGACTGGTCTGTAGTTCCTTAGGTTGTTCTTATTTCCTTTTTTATAGATGGGCACTATATTTGCCCTTTTCCAGTCTTCTGAAATCTTTCCTGTCTTCCATGATTTTTCAAAGATGATAGCTAAAGGCTCAGATACTTCCTCTATCAGCTCCTTGAGTATTCTAGGATGCATTTCATCAGGCCCTGTAAGCAGGAGAATGGTCCCACTATTGAGGGGAACTTTCCAGTCTTCTACGTTGCCCCAGTGAAATGGGTTAGTGAAAGAATCTGAGTCCCTTCTCCCACTTCCTTTACCCAAAGACCTCCCTGACCTCGAGAGCTCCCTTACTGCTCTCCCACATGGCAGAGTCCTCGGAACCCCAACAGGGCTGGGCTCGGGATTCCTGGGGGGCTCGACCCCTAACCTTGTTGTGGTCACCTCAGGCAGGGGCGAGTGTGTCCCCCCTATGGGGCTCTCTTCAGATTGAATGCCCCCCTGAGCCATTGATGACTGAATGGATTTCAGAGCAAATACAATTTATGAAACAACAATCAAATAAAACAAGAGAATAAGGAAAAAATGGAAAACACCTCACAATGCTTTAGGGCTCAGAGACCTCACAAACAATGTCTCTGGAATGTAAGAAGAGCTGACAGTCTGTTGCTTGTAGGCCTCAGGCCTCCTTTTCTAGCCCTTATAGTGTTGCAGGGATACTGCAAGTCAGACACTTACTCTGGGTGGCAGGACCCTTCTCCCCAGCATCAGCCCCTCCCCATTCTGGCCTGCAAGTCCTCTTGACTGGTGGAGTCACCCTGCACTGGGCCTCTACCCAGGGTCTCCTCTGCTCTCCCTGGCTGCTCATCTGCTCAGCTCACATAGATGTGCCAGCAAAAGCCCCTGGCCTACATGAAGCTGTATACTGGCAAAAGGGCATTGTCACCAGTGTGCCTTATTTCACTTGCATGATGGTGCAGGGGCTGAAATAAGCAACGCCAGCAAAATCACAGTATTTCCAGTATCGGCGGCATCCACACAGGAGCATTTTGCCAGGATATTGTGCCGTTATTGCTATACTGGCAAAGCCTTCCAAGTGTAGACCTGGCATGAGACCCTGACAACACTGGCTACATCCATGCAGGAAAAGGAGGCCACTATGACATTCTGCATGATTAATTAGGAGTGACTTTAATTCAGTTCTAACCTGCGAGTATACAGGCGTCAAATCACACAATGTAGGGGTTTGGTTGTTTTAAAATTACATAAGAATTTACTTCCATCACCTTTTGTTCACTCAAGTTTCTTGAAGGCCTCAACTCCAGCATGCTGCAGCCCCAGCTCCACTCTGTGCTGCATGACCTCCAGCTCTTGGGCTGCTTCTCTGGCCCCTCTGGCTCGATGGCTTCAACTCTCCTCTCAGCCCGGCTCTGCTTTCTGGGTTGTGTCTCAGGTTCTCTGGCTGCAACTCTCCTCCCAGCATGGATCTGGGCTGTGTGTCTGGCTCTCTCTGGCTGGCATGGCTCTCCTCCATGCTCAGCTCAGGCACAGATTGCCTCCTTGATTCAGCCCCACTTTATCTGACCCAGGTAAATGCAGCTCACATGGAGGATGGGACTCTCCCTGGCCTCCTCACTTCCCCATTGTCCTGCATGCACTGTCAATCAGGCCGACCTGGAGTGCTGGCCTCTTCCCATTGTTCCTAGGGGCTGGGTCCTAATTTCTCATGGACTCTTCCCTTTCCTTTTGATACTGGGAACTAACCAACCTAAACCCCTCACTGAGTTTTAGTAAGGGGCCAACAGTCCCCTTACTTTACATTTAAAATATGATCATAATATTGGGCATGTGTTGTTTTCTGGTTCATCAGAATACTTCTATAGTGAAAAGTCCAGGCTTTCTTTCTGTGTCTTACAGTGGGTCAGTGAATAAAATTCACTAGTATTCTCTGTTCTACATACTTGCACAGGTTCCTTTTCTCACTTACCTCTCTAGAGTAGAAGAAATTAACACATGAACAGACAAATGTCAGCGGGGGGGGGGGGGGGGGGGGGAATTAGCCCAGCTCTAGTCTTTATTATTGAAGGTACTCTGGGTACTAGACATCATATAATAACTTTAGTTCCCTGTCAACAAGCTGCCCCCTCAATGGCTTTTTTTCATCTTTAATATTCATTGTATTGACAAATAAAAACCTTAAAGTGCAATTTCTCTCCCTATCCAACACAACAAAATCCTCCAGTTTACAAAGTCAGGTTGATTAAGTTTGCTGTACATAATTTTGGACCGTTCCATTATCCTAAGTGATCCTTGAAATTCTGTACAACCATTGCCCTCCATTTATAGGCTTAGAGGGAACCACTAAGAATTGTCTGTGTGCAATATTGCCTTAATATCTTCACTAATATGTTACTCCAGGATTCAAGCTTATGGCTTATGCTGGCTGACATGATGGCATAGCAAGCTAGGGGTTTATTAACAGATCTGGGATGAATTTCTGATGATGGGTTTTTGTTGTTATGTGAAATGGGACAGAATAAAATCTTACGGGTACATGTCATGATCCTAGGCTTCCATTACCAGATCCCATGATCTGCTAACTACATTGGGGAAAGCCACTTAACCTGTGTGTCCCTACACCATAAAGTGAGTTTAATGTCACTTTGGGTGCTTTGAGATCTTCAGATAAAGGTCACAGTTTAAATATTTTCATTTGTAACAGAAGTACTGCAATAGTAGTACTGACCATTAAAATATTTGTCTGACAGCTAAAGGATATTGTCCCCTAGACTGTAAAATGTGATTCACACTGGCATGTGAAGACTCAAAAGTAACTTTTTACTTGAATTGTAGTGACTTAACATTTGCTATGTGTTCTGTAAATATATAATACATTTACAGAGAGTCCTAAGGAGACAAAACAAACAAACAAACAAACCCAAAAAACCCTACTTCTAATTTTCAGCCCTGGAATTCATTTTTCACATCACATTTCATCAAAAAGTGATTGCTTCCCTGGCTGACAATCCCAATCCTCTAATACTTTTGGATTAACTAGCAAAACCTTCTTCATTTCACACCTGATCCTAATCCTAGAAATCCATGAAAGCTAAACATAAAGTAAATAAGGGCTCAAATGTTCTGGCCTTCTTAGTGTGAAAGAAACTTGAGTGAACAAAAGGTGGTAGAAGGAAAATTTAAAAACAATCAGACCCATACATCTTGTGATTTGATGCCTAGCAGGTTAAAACTCAATTAAAGTTACTCCTAGTTGATCATGCATAATGTCATAGCGGCCTCCTCTTTCTGAATGAATGTACCCACAGTTGTCAGGGTCTACACTTGGGTCTTGACAGGTCTACACTTGGAAGGCTTTGCTGGTATAACAGCACAATAGCCTGGCAAAACACTCCTGGTGTGAATGCTGCCGATACTGGAAATACTGTGCTTTTGCTGGCATCGCGTATTTCAATCCCTGCACTGCCATGCAAGTGAAATTAGGCACTCTGGTAACAATGCAGTTTTACCAGTATACAACTTCATCTAGGCTGGGGCTTTTGCTGGCACATCTATGTTAGTTGGTGATCACACCTCTTGGGTAAAAGTAACTTACATTTCTTACAGGTACTATGGTATCACAACCCCTCCTTGGGAAGGGAAGTTAGGACATGTGGGGAGCTCAGGGCAGAGACTGGAGTTGGGAGGGGTGCTGTGGATTGTGGGGGCCAAGGGCAGGGGACTGGGAGAAAGTAGGGGGAGCTTGGGATTGTGCTGCCCAATCACCAAGGCTAGAGCCTAGGTACTGGCAGCATCCAAAACCCCACCCCCAGCAAGCCAGTCAGTCTCCTACCAGTGTACATAGCAGGGCTCACCAGCTTACTTTCGCCTTTGCCTTTAACTGACCTAGTTATACTAGACTAATGTTTGCAGCTTTCAGCAATCGCATTGGAAAAATTGGAAATGGCATCCTTAACAGAATTTAAGTTTTTATGCTGAGTATGACATGTAAATAAAGTGTTCCATAAATATTACTGAGATTTCATTTCCATGCTATTTCTTCTTACCACATTAACATAAATTGCATATTATGGGAAAAGAAAATTGTTATAAATATGGCAATAATTTGGCTATGGAGTCATTATAATCAGCATCATATATCTACAGGTATTACTGAAAATTGTGAACTCTTTGATAGTTTTTACTGAACTGGTAACTTGTGATTTGACTGACAATTTTTAGTGAAGCTGTATGTGCTTCAGATAACAGCAGCCGGTTTTATGTTTGACCGATCAGAACATTGTGAACCAGCACTGCCTTCTTAAATTTAGGACTTTCTCTTATTGTCAGCATAACTAATGGTTGAACCTTGCCAGGCATGTGGGGTAAGTGCATCTGAAAAGTCTTTCCAGAGCCAGATTTACATAGCAGTGAGTTAAGGATTCAGCTGTTTCCTGCTGTTTAGCTGATGCACACAGATCTTTAGACAATGGACAGTTGGGCCTTTAGCTCCTCACAACAGTAGATTTTATCTCTAGCAGGGGCTACATGTCTGTGAATTACAGCACAAAATGATGCAATCAGTTAACATGCTCACATGTATTCAACCAGAAATCAGCTGAGGCCCAGATTTTAAAACATAACCACATTTTTGTTTGTATTTGGTTTCCATGTATGCACGTTGGAATTTGTCCCATGCATGTACCAATCCCAAATTGTGCATTGTATTTGTGTAAGTCAGACGTGTGCATACCTGAGCACCGATTTACGAGGGTTTTGTTGTTTGGTTTATTAAAGCCAGGACAACATTTATTTTGACATCCCCATATCACAATAGGGCTGACACCACTGAAATTTTGTTGCTCTAGTGTTTTCTGAGGATAGAACTTGTTGCACAACTGAGCTCCAGAAGAAAAATACGCAAAACATATTATTGTGTTGGAGGAGGAGGAGGAGAAATTGGAGCATAGGAATTGTCTTAATAGAACTACCCCAATAAGCTGACTGTTGCGTTGCCCATCATTAGAAACTGCACAGCAATGTGCAGTAATAAACCTAACAGTGGAGGTTATGGAATAACCTATTCACAGGGGAAGTTTTTGCCTAACCTGTGTCTGTAAGTGATTGACTTATGCCTTGGTGCATATGGGCTTTTCTTTCTCTTTTAATTCATATCTAATGTAACTGTGGATGTTGCCATTACACAGTCAAACTTACAGGCCTTACAGCATTGTACAGTCAAAGTTCTAATAATAAACATGAGATCAGGAGCTTCAGCTTCATTAGACTTTGCAAATATCTTTAGGGAAGGCTGGCACCATGCGGCAGTGGGTCACAATTAAGAATAATAAATTTAGGCCAAGCTGCTGAGAAATAGGGCAGACTCCCTCCTCCCCCCAAATTGGTGGTCATTCTTCCATAAGATATACTAATCCAGCAACAACAGTGAGCTTCTGTCTCACCATGCTGGCTAACGAGAAGTCAATAATGCCACCTCCTTAGGTATTCCAGGCCTGGATTCAAAACCCAGACACTAAAATTAATGATGAGGGGGTGTTTAAAACCAATTTCATCAAACAAAAGGTTCTTCTAATCCCAAAGGACCAACCACATACCCAGATCAATATGTAACTCCGATCTTACCCAGTAAGCACGTTGCTGCCAATCCTTTAGTATCTAATATTTAGAGGTTTATTTATAAATAGAAAGGTGAGAGATAAAATTGGTCAAAGGAATCAAATACATAAAATAATTGCAAGGTTCTTGGATCAGGCTTACAGCAGTGATGGAATAAAAATGGCTAGCTTGTTAAGTCTCTGGTTACTCCCAAATGATTTGGAAGGTTCTCAGTCTCTTGGTTAGAATACTTTTAAATCCATAGTCCAGAGATCAGAGCAGGAAAGAGCAAAATGGAGATGTTTCCAGAGCCATTTATAACTTCTGCCATTTACAGGGAACCCATTGTTTCAAACACAGTCCTCGGTTCAATTTGTGGAAAAATACAGGTAACAAGATGAAGTATAGAGTCACATGGGCACATCACATGTCCATGCATGCTTTGTTAAGTCAGAGTGGGGGCCATTACCCATGTTCACATGGAAGTCCATCAGGTGTGGATAGGTGTCTTCCATTATTTGAAAGTAGCATCCTTCCACGAAAGAATTTCAAATTCCAAGGGAGACATATGAACTGGAATTAATTTGCAATTTCAACACTCTCAATTTAGGTTTGAATAAGGATCTCAACTAGTTAATTCATTACAAATGTAATTTCCCCACTCGGAATAATCAAATCTCCAGATCAAATGCTATGAATGAGCCACTTCCACCCTGACCTGATTAGCTTCATTAACACAAGCAATCCTCCTTATATATATTCCTGCTTCTGTAACTTCCATCCCAATTCATCTGATGAAGTGGGTTTTACCCAGGAAAGCTTGTCTAATAAATTTGTTTTATACTAATGTTATTTCAAAATAACATAGTGTGTTTTTAAATTACAAGCCTTTATTTTGAAATAATGTTGAGCAGGAGGACTTCTTACTCCCGCTTATGGTAACCCTCATTTTATGAGGAGTAAGGGAAGTTGAAGGAAGGGTGTTCTTCCTTTGACTTCCTGCTGGGTAGACAGCACCAAAAGCCAAATTTAGCTATTTCGACTTAAGCTACTCAATTGATGTAGCTGAAGTTGTGGAGCTTAGTTTGACTTTAGCCATGCTGTGTAGACATATCCTAAGGTGCCACAGGACTCCTTTTTTTCCCATGATACATTGTGAATTAAGTGTTCCTTAATGGGTCCTTCCACCTGAATAGTCCTTTCACAATGTACTTGCTAAATACCTTGTGGTTGTTACCAAATGAGCAAACACATTTGAAATACAGGTAAATGGTCATCAATATTCATAACTTCAGATACAAAAATGATACATGTACACAAACAGGATAATCATGTTCAGCAAACCATAACTTTTCTAAAGATACCTTACTTGACACAAAATGTGCAATTACATACCAATGGCATATAACAATAATCTGCACGGTCATATTTTAATCACATAGCATCACAGTGGCAAGCAAGTTGCTGTGGGGTCTCTTATTCTGAACATGCTAGAACCATTTCTTTTCCTTTATTAACACATTTGAAAAATGCCTTAAGCTAAGCAAAGTTAATAATTATTTTGTGACTGTAACTCCAGCCAAAGCCAGCAGGTTCTAAAAATGCAGTCTAAAAGCTTGAGTGCTAAGTAAATAAATAACAAAATATCCACATGAGGGATCCTTACCTTTTGCACTTGCAATAGAGACTTCCTCCCTTTCAAATTAGGTTGGTTTACAGCTTAGAGTGAGCCTAGTTTATAAAATGCTTGGTTTAGTACTACAGGAGGTTTGGCTACAGACTCAGCTATGAAGAAGGAAATACACAAAATGTGGGTAAAATATTCAACAATACCTAAATTTTAGTGTATACAATTATTTAGGTGGTTAAAGAGGCAGATATTCAAAATTGCCTTAGGCTATGTCTACGCCATCACTTACTGCAGGATAATGTATATCATTTGGGGTGTAAAGAAGCTGCCTTTGTGACCGATGTAACTAATACCAACCTGAGCACTGGTGTATATAGCACAAGGGTGGGAAATAATTTTTGACGGGGGGCACGCCAAGATTTTGAAAAGTGGTCGAGGGCCGCACTCTTCCATGATATTAATGGAGGAGGTGCCGGGTCTGGGATGAAGGTTGGGTGCAGAAGGGAGCTTAGGGTAAGGGATTGGGGTGCAGCAGGAAGAGTAGGATCTGGGAGGGAGTTTGGGTTGAAGAAGCAGTGGTGACCTAGGGCAGGAAGCGGTTGTGACTTAGGGTAGGGGACTGAGGTGCAGGAGTTTGGTCGTGACCTAGGGTAGGAGGGGATTGTGATCTGGGGTAGGAGATTGGGGTGCCAGATCTGGGAGGGGGTATGGATGCAGGAGGGGAGCATAGGGTTTAGGTATGTTGAGTGGGGGGGCAGAGGGTTGGGGAAGGGTGGAATTGGGGTGCCAGAGGCAGGCTCTGGCCAGGAGACTTACCAGCCAGCAGCCCAACCAGCCTGCCTGCCTGCAGAACTAAATGTTGCAATGCTTACAATGGTTCTCAGCCAGCCTGCCTGCCTGCTCCACACCTGCACAGGCTGCTAGGACATATGCTTGTGCGAATAACTGAGTGGGAGCGGGGGGGGGGGATGGTGTTTTGCGTGCTGCCTGTTACTTAAACAAGCAGCTCCCATTGGCCAATCTCTGGCAAAAAAACGGCCAATGGGATTGTACTGGGGGCAGGAGCAGCTCCTGAAATCTCCCCCTCCCCTCTCCTCCAGGATCACAGTTTTGAAAGAGAAACGGCCCAGCAGCCACTTTTCTGAGCGGTGTGCGGGCCTGCATCCGTGGGCTGGGATTTTCTGGCTTGGTGGGCCGGATGTGGCCCATGGGCCATATTTTGCTCAGACCTAATATAGCGCTACTAGAAAACTTGCCTGGGTGCAGCTGCTCCCAGTGGTGACTCTGCAGTACAGGTGTCCCCCATGCTTATGGCCCCCTGGTGGTATCTGTACAGTAAAACGGATCAGCTCCCTCCCTTTCTATGTTATGAAAAACAATCAAATTCCAGGCACATCCCATTTTCCTGCTGCAACCAGATCCTGACCTTGCTTTAAGTTAGGACAAGAAGAAGAGAAAGAGATCTTGGAGTTATCGTGGACAGTTCTCTGAAAACTTCCACACAGTGTGCAGCGGCGGTCAAAAAGGCAAATAGGATGCTAGGTATTATTAAGAAAGGGATAGAAAATAAGACCCGGAATATCTTACTGCCCCTGTATAAAACTATGGTACGCCCACATCTTGAATACTGTGTACAGATGTGGTCTCCTCACCTCAAAAAAGATATTTTGGCCTTGGAAAGGGTTCAGAAAAGGGCAACTAAATTGATTAGGGGTTTGGAACGGGTCCCATATGAGGAGAGGTTAAAGCGACTGGGACTTTTCAGTTTAGAAAAGAGGAGACTGAGGGGGGATATGATAGAGGTGTATAAAATCATGAGTGGTATGGAGAGGGCCGATAAAGAAAAGTTATTTATTAGTTCCCTAAATAGAAGAACTAGAGGACACCAAATGAAATTAATGGGTAGCAGGTTTAAAACTAATAAAAGAAAGTTCTTCTTCACACAGCGTGTAGTCAGCATGTGGAACTCCTTGCCAGAGGAGGCTGTGAAGGCTAGGACTATAACAGAGTTTAAAGAGAAGCTAGATAATTTCATGGAGGTTAGGTCCATAAAAGGCTATTAGCCAGGGGATAAAATGGTGTCCTTGGCCTCTGTTTGACAGAGGCTGGAGAGGGATGGCAGGAGACAAAGCGCTTGATCATTGTCTTTGGTCCACCCCCTCTGGGGCACCTGGTGCTGGCCACTGTCGGCAGACAGGATACTGGGCTAGATGGACCTTTGGTCTGACCCGGTACGGCCGTTCTTATGTTCTTATGTTCTTATGAAGCTGCCTACCAAATTTGGTGGTCCCAGCTGTTACTGTTTAGGAGTTCTTGAACAAACAGACTCAGAGGCAAACAACTCGCAGACAGACAGATGCTTCTATGTTGGTGGGGGAAGAGTTCTCTTGCTGACATAGCTGCTGCTGTTCTGAGGGCTGGCATAGCTAAGTTAATGGGAGAACTCTTCCCCATCACCGTAGAGCGGTTACAGTAGAGAGCTTAATGTGGAGCAGTCGTGGCTTCTTTGCGGTAAACTCTCTAGCAGTAGATGCAGGCCACAACGCCAACTGAAAGTGAAGAGGAGTTATGTTCTTAACTCACAGGACTGCCTTTGTAAAGCTCATCAGGCACATGTCTGCATCCTTAGGTGCTGAGATAAAATTTTAAATCTGTCCATAAGTGATCTGGGCATTTAGGAACTTTAATCTGACATTCAATGAGACTTAGGGTTATAAGTCATGCAGGTCTTTTGAAAATGTTTCCCTTTGGCTGGTTTGGGTTTAGATGATGGATTTCTTTAAAATAAGCAAGAAAAAGGTAGATGAAGTAATATTTCTTAATGGACCAACTTCTGTTGGTGAAAAATATACCCTTTCAATATAGACAGAGCTCTTCTGCAGGTCTGAGGGAAGAAGCAGAATGTCTGACCTATATGTCAGGAGGGACTCATTATTAGGCTTGGAGGAAGAGCACTAGATTGTTTTATATAAAGTGCTTGAAGTGGGCAATTGAGGGTAGCAGGCAGTGTGGGGTGTTATAAATTGTAGTGAGCCTGAACACCGGTGCCTATGTTACGTGTTTTTTGGTTGTCTAGAAAAATGATGAATTCATGTTCCTAGGTTTAGCTTTTCAGTGTTATGCGGGTTGCCTTTGACAAGTATTGAAGGATCTGTTGTAAGTATCAGGGTGTTTTTGTCTTTTATTATTTTTTGGTTTGAGTTCATTTAAGAGCGTAGCGATTGTCTGGTTTCACCCACATAGCTGCTCTTGGAGCATTTGATAAACTGGAGGGGAAACCCCACATGTGCTAAGCATGTGTAGGCAGGAGCGGTCCGAGGTGGGCTGCGGCAGCTGGCGCCCCAAGGGGAATGCGCGATCAGCACCCCCGCCTGCATGGCCATCAATGGAGTGACATCATCATGGGGTGCCCTGGGTGCCTCGTTGAAGGCGATGCCCTAGGCGACAGCCGAGTCGGCCTATAGTCACGGGCCGCCCCTGTCTGTAGGGCACAAGAATCCTGAAAGATGTGTTGTGGGTGGTATTCATCATCCTAGCAGTGGAGTTATGTCTGCATGCTTTCTATCTGTTCTGGCAGGCTAAGGTGCCCATTTGAGTTGGTGTTCTGGTCTGTGAGGAGCTTAGCAAGCTGGGGGGAGGGGTTGTTAGAAGACTAGAAGAGAAAGTTTGGGAAAGATTATTTTCAGGATTTGGTTGTCCTCAAATATGTGTTATAATTGTTTATTGATATCCCATATAGGTTCCAGTGCAAGATGGCAGGTGTGCAGTCAATAGGGATATTTTTCTGTATTGAATCTGGTATTTGGAATGTCTTTGCTTAGTGAAGACAATTTTAAATTTGTTTAAGTGTATATCCCAGACTTGCTCTTCAGAGCAAATTCTGTGGTGGCTGGGTGCCTGGTTGTAGATAACCGAACTTTGGGTTTTTCTAGGATGGTTGCTGGATCTTTGGAAGTAACTTCAGTAATTAATGGATGGGTTTTATATAGTTGTTTTTGTGATTTTATTTTTAAGCTACTTGTAGTGTCTAGGAAATTGACACTGGTGTGGAAATGCACTAGAGAGAGTTTGATGGATGCGTGATGGTGACTGAAGTTGTTGTGTCTATGTGGGAGCTTAGGTCTTCTATCCAGAGGATGAAAATAGCATTGATGTATCTCAAGTATACCATTGGTTTTGAGGTGCATTTTTCCAGTAATTCTTCAAGGTGGCCCAGTAATAGGTTGTCGTATTGGGGAGTCTTTCTAATACCCAGGGCTGTTGTCAGGGTTTGGACGTTGTTTAATGTGAGCTTCTTGAAAAAGTGTGTATTTAGCAGCATGTTGTACGGATGTAAGACATGGGTAATAACGGAAGATTCAAAGAGAAGGATATTGGCCTTCGAGAGGAGCTGATATAGAAAGATCCTGAGAATAGGATTGATGGAGAAGGTCACCAACGAGGAATTATATAGGAAGATACAGCTGAAAGAGACCCTACTGCAGAAGGTTATACAATGGAAGTTACAGCTATTCGGGCATATCTGCAGAATGAACGACAAGCGAAAAGTTAAGACCTTGGTATTCAGCATAATGGGTGGTCCGAATAGGAGAAGCAGACCCCACAGAAAATGGGTAGATGATATAGTAGATTGGTGCAGAGCTAGTCTACAGAAACTAAGCCACTCCGCACCAGACAGGGAAAGATGGAAGGAAATAGTGAGGGAGGCATTGGACACCAACGGGTATTGAGCCCATGGTTGTTGTTGATGATGATGATGAATGTGAAGTTGTTGAGGGTGAGGATGACAAGGATGACTTTTCTGGTAGGTTTCCGAGGCTATGTTTACACTGCAGAGCTTTTTTGGAAAAATGGCCATTTTTCCAAAAAAAACTTCACTTACGTCCACACACACTGCAATCGCCTTCTTTTGAAAAAAAATTGAAAGAACAGAGGGGTTTTTCCGACATTGGTAAACGTCTTTCTATGAGGAAGAAGCCTTTTTCCGAAGGAGCTCTTTTGGAAAAAGGCGTGTGTGGATGTCCACATGGTGTACCGGTAGTTTGAATTAGAGATCCTAATTCGAACTACCTACTCCATGCCGCGTGTAGCCGCGGGCACGGAGTTCAACCTAAGGGGATTTAAAAATGGCGCCCGCCCGGCAAGATGCAAATGAAGCCCGGGATATTTAAATCCCGGGCTTCATTTGCAACTTCAAATGCCTACATTAGCCACCCTAGTTCGAACTAGAGCGGTATTGTAGACATACCCTTAGGAAGCATGTAGAAGGTCTCTGGCCTGAGTTGGATCTATGGGTTATAAAGTGTTTCTTGGAGTTATCTGGATATAGATTTGATGGTATCGTTAAATTCCTGTATGAATTAGGGTCTGGATTTGTCTGTGAGTTCTTTATAGTAGGTGTTGTCAGAGGACCATCAGAGAGCCATCTGTCTGCCTCATTGGTACAGTCATGAGATTAAGGACTATAATAGTACACTTTTTGTCTACAGGTTTGATCGCTATCTGGTGATTAGATTTCAGGGACTGTATAGCCGTCCTCTTGATTGCAAATACTGTGGCAGGCATCATATCTGTTAAGTCTGTTTTTCTTTTCCTGAAGTAATTGATGTGAATATCAAGTGTGTGGTTTTCTCTGCTGGGGGGTGTCCACTGTGATATTTTTTTCTTATAATTGTCAGTGGTGATGGAGTGGTTGTAGGTGGTGGTGTCTTTGTAATTAAAGAATGTTTTGTGGAGTTTACAGGAGAATTCTTCTAGTTCTCCACATGTTAGTATGGTATCAGGTGGGGGCAGAAATTCAGTCCCTTAGAGAGTACACATAATTCAGTTCTAGTTTGAGATAGTGTTAATGAGTTTATGATGTTGGGGTGTTGTGTCCATGTAGTAGGTAATTGACTTTTGGTTTCCCCTGGTGGGCTGTTGGTTATGGAGATGTAGAAGGTTCCACTTTTTGTTGTTACATTGGATGCCCGTCACCAGGATTTTTTTCTAGTTGTTTTGGCTGTCCTGCATGATCTCCAGTAAGGTTTCCTGAATTTTTTTCCCTTCCAGTGTGTGGGAGCACATGATAATTCTTCTCTATGGTGGCGCTTTTGGAGTATACAAAGTACAGGAGATGATTCTACAATTTTTCTGAGGTCCTTTTGCAGAACTCTTCAGCATATTAGGAATTGTGTGTAGTGGCACTTTAAAGAAGTGCACATTATGATCTGTATTTGAGAGCAAATTGAAATATTTTTCTACACAGTGGCAGATTAGAAGGGGTGAGAGAAAACCATTGTTTTTCATTAGTATGTAAGGGAAACAGACAATGCTTGCGGTAACAGCCTGGAAAATATACTACTGCTTACACATTGGTCATGAAAGATATCCTATATCACAAACATATGATTGAAACTATATGGGGTGCTATAATATTGTAAGCAGCTGGAAAGAGACATCACTTAAAGGCTGTTCCTGAAACAAAACCCTGCATCTTCTATAACTGTTTTATGTGGGTACTATATTTCTTCTTTATCCCACTGCTGAATCCCAGTTCAATAGTATTTTGTTCAGCCCTGAGCAATCAGTTAGGGAGTAATAACATGAGGTTTCACATGTCAGGCACACCACCAACATGTCTCTGGGTAGCAAGCAGGTTGAGTTGCTCAGTTAGTCACAGTAGTTACGATGGGACTGGGAATGTGTAAATGATCCTGTGCTGTCTCCCTTGTCACCCCCAACAGAAAACATTAGGTAAACAATGTGTTATCTGAGAGCAGATCAGTATCTTAGGAGCTTGCATTATGTTAATTTCCTTGTGTTCCAGGGCAAAGTTGTTATGGTTTAGTTTGTGATTAGCAGTCTCTGCAATGCATAAGGCAAGCCCAGGCCTGAAGATGGGGGAGGAGAGGAAGGGGAAAGGAGGAGCTGTCCCGGGGCCCCTCGATTTAAAAGGGCCCAAGGCTCCTGGCCACCAATAACTTGGTAGCTGCCAGAGCCAGAGCTCTGGCCCCTTTAAATTGGCATGCACCCTGCAGTTTCAGAGAATGATAGATCCAGCCTGTGCCCCTTCTATATGAGGCGGTGGCCCTTCTTGGGGATCTGGAGCTGGCTTCCCCGAAGGCCTGATGAGGTGTTTCCTCAGCCCTGGACAAGTCGGTGCTGATCAGCAAAATATCCATCACTGAGTCTAAATTAGAAAGATTAAAAACCCATGTGAGTGCAAACCTGATGGTTTATGAGGGGAAACAATGAAAGTTTGCATATTAAGTTATAAACACACTGACCTTTTTGTGAAAACAAGCAACTCTGTTTGTAGAAAAACATTTTAAATGGCACACATAACTAATTCACCATTTACAATACCACATTAGATCGTTAGCCCTCGGTCAAGCTCTGAAAACACTTTAAAACCATTTAGCTATCAGGGAGGGCTTTGGTCTGTTTTATTTGAACATGTATATATCTTTCTGATTGCCCCTCTGTCAGTTAGGTTTTTTTACTATCACTGTGATTGTCCTTTTATAGCTACTATATTTTAATTTCTTTCACAGGGTCAGTACTAGCATTGAGCCCTAAATTATTATCTGCTATGGACCTAAGAATGTCTCTACTAGTAGTGACAACAAATTGCAATATTAGCAGGAGTAGAGAATTGATCCTATGTGCCGCTTTTACTAGGATACTACTGGTTTTTCATAGAGTACACTGAGAATGCTTTCAGAATGTATGAAATATCCCAGTTTCTAATTTAATCAACCAACACATTTTTTAATATACATTGTAACTACAATGTATATTGTAGGATTGAGCAGAATTTACACTGTGTTTATCAGAAACAAATAATCCCTTTCCGTGTTATGGAAAACAGTCCCATTCCAGGCACATCCTATTTTTCTTGAACAAATGGACTCACAGATGGATGATGGACTCACAGAGAGACAGACGCACAGACTCTCTAATAATATATATATATATATATGGATAAGTGAAGGACATATCTTAACAGTTAGAAGTGTACATCACCTGCTCATTACCTCTGTCCATCCACTGTAGTAAGTATTGCTTTTAGCTTAGGGAGCAATAAGTACAAGAATCATCTGACGATATATCTTATACTTATTTGGCTACCTTAAATCTGCCAATGCTGTTAAAATTAATATGCCATAATAGCTGTTGAGATAAATGATAATTAGAACAATTACAGTGTTCAGGATCAGAAAAGGGTAAAAGGTCATCCTTGGTAAGTAATGAGCTTTGGGGAATGCTTTTTCAAAGCTCTTGGCTCTATTGGTTTGTGTCACTTACTTTAATACCACTTTATGGGTATGTCTACACTACAGCACTAATTCGAACTAACTTAATTCGAATTAGTTAATTTGAATTAAGCTAATTCGAACTAGTGCATCTAGACCTAAAAACTAATTCGAATTAGCGTTTTGCTAATTTGAACTAGCATGTCCACATTGAGTGGACCCTGAACCGAAGTTAAGGCTGGCCGGAACCAGTGCCGGCAGGGCATCAGGTTAGTACTTAGAGTGTGGAGCTGCTGCCTGAGGCTAACTGAGCTCTGTGCTTAAAGGGACCTGACCCCCACCCCGGACAGACAGTTTTCAGGGTTCCCCACTTGCTTGTCTACCTCGATGAGGGACAGCAAAGCAGTCCTGTCTTGGAGTGCCCTGAGTGCCCATACTCAGCACATCACAGCACTCAGCCATCAGCCCGGCTGCACTTGCCGCAGGCTGCCTTCCGGGGATGTCAATTGGGGGGCTGTCAGGATCCAGGAGGCCTTGCAGGAGAGCTTCCACCCTGAGGAGCCCGCAGAGCCACCCCAGTCCTCCCCATCAGGGGCTTGTGCCCCATTCCTCCCTCACCTCCTTCCACTTACCTCTCCCTAGCCCCCCTTCCTGATGTAAAAAATAAAGGACACGTGTTCAAAAATAGAAACTCTCTTTATTTAACAAAACTGGGGGTGGGGAGATTAACCTCTGGGGAGACTGGGCAAAGGAGGTGGGAGAGGGGAAGAGAGAGGGTGGGAGAGGGGAGGTGGAAACCTGGGAGGAGGGAGCTGGAATGGAGAAGCCAGGGGAAGAAGGAGGAGGGGAAGTATAAAACTATGGTACGCCATATCTTCAGTACTATGTACAGATGTGGTCTCCTCACCTCAAAAAAGATATTTTGGCCTTGGAAAGGGTTCAGAAAAGGGCAACTAAAATGATTAGGGGTTTGGAACAGGTTCCATATGAAGAGAGGCTAAAGAGACTGGTACTTTTCAGCTTAGAAAAGAGGAGACTGAGGGGGGATATGATAGAGGTCTATAAAATCATGAGTGGTGTGGAGAGGGTGCATAAAGAAAAGTTCTTCATTAGTTCCCATAATATAAGGACTAGAGGACACCAAATGAAATGAATGGGTAGCAGGCTTCAAACTAATAAAAGAAAGTTCTTCTTCACAAAGCAAATAGTCAACCTGTGGAACTCCTTGCCACAGGAGGCTGTGAAGGTGAGAACTAGAACAGAGTTTAAAGAGAAGTTAGATAAAGTCATGGAGGTTGGGTCCATGGAGTGCTATTAGCCGGGGGGCAGGAATGGTGTCCCCGGCCTCTGTTTGTGGAAGGCTGGAGATGGATGGCATGAGACAAATGGCTTGGTCATTGTCTTCGGTCCATCCCCTCCAGGGTACCTGGTGTTGGGCGCTGTCGGCAGACAGGCTACTGGGCTAGATGGACCTTTGGTCTGACCCAGTACGGCCGTTCTTATGTTCTTATGTTCTAAGCTCAGGGCTCAGGGTCGGGGATCTCACTGGACCAACTTGATTTTCATGCAAACCTGCTCCTGGGTTCGCATGTGGCCTTTGGTGGCCAGGCTGGCAGCTATCCTGCCCTAGACGGCCTCATTCCTGTGCCTAGTGCGGAGGTCGTAGACGTTGGAGGTCTCCCCCCAAACCTCGATGAGGTCCATGATCTCCACACTAGACCAGGCGGGCGCCCGCCTCTTGCGGCCCCGGGCGGGCTCCTGGGAGCCACCAGCCTGGTCCTGGGAAGAGGCGGAGGGCTGGGTGGCAGTGGGTGGCTGGCTCATGCCGTGCCAGGTGCAGGGTCTGCTGGCTGGGTGCTGGCAGGCTTGCACCTGGCATGGGCACTGTAGCCAGACCGTGTCCCTTTAAGGGTTCCGGGGCCGGGAGGGGGGCAGAAGAGTTTCCCTGGCTTGGCCCAGAGTGGCCACCAGGGCAAGCTGGGAAGAGCTAGCCTCCAACTAGTTTGAATTAAGTGGCTACACAGCTCTTAATTTGAACTACTTAATTCGAACTAGGCGTTAGTCCTCGTAGAATGAGGTTTACTTAGTTCGAATTAAGCGCTCCGCTAGTTCGAATTAAGTTCGAACTAGCGGTTTGCGTGTGTAGCGCCTATGAAAGTTAATTCGAACTAACAGCTGTTAGTTCGAATTAACTTTGTAGTGTAGACATACCCTATGAGTGCTATAGTCTTGAAATTTCCCAGTTACCCAGGATGGAAATAAAACTAATAAAATACTAAATTGAAAATATTAATCTCATCTGTATGATTGAAAGGAATATGATTTTACGTACCAAAAGCATATTATTTATGTGATGGAGCAAAGTTAAATCAATGGCAGAGGGGACCGGACTATAGAATAGTTTTTTCATGTTCGGGACATGGGGATGAATCCAGACCAGTGGCTCTACTCTCTTGTTGCAGGATAGGGAAAGAACACCAATTGGAAGTCAGTCTGGTCCCTCGTGATCAGATCTGAGGAAGTGATCAGATCTGAGGAAGTGGGTCTGGCCCAGGAAAGCTCATCACCTAATAAACCATCTTGTTAGTCTTTAAAGTGCTACATACTCCTGTTTTTTGTTTCAGCTATACCAGACTAACATGGCTACATTTCTATCACTGGTCCCTCGTGGTTAGTGACTTTTCCTTCTGACAGCTCTTGGGTGGCTCATGTGGAATGAAGTTGTGGTCTCAGAGCCAGATCCTAATAAAATAATGACCAAGTCTACAACCCTTTCGACTGACTCTCCATGTTAGTTTTCAATGACATTAACCCAGTGAGGAGAATACTGGAACCTGGTCTTTAGTTTTTTTTCTCAAACTGATTGCAGTAATGTCCCAGGAGGTGCATAGCACCTTGGCTTGGTTTTTGACAACCTTGTGGTCAGAAGTAATTTTCCTGTCTCTTAGGGGACTCTGTAACATTTCTCACTAATGCCAAATTCACTTTAACAAAGCAGGCTTATGGGGGTGTGTCTAGACTACAGGGTTTTGTCGACAAAAGTGGACTTTTGTCGACAAAACTATACCTGCGTCTACACTACACTCTCACATCAACAAAGCGGCTTGCTTTGTCGTCAGAACTGGATGTAGTCTAGACACTCTTTGTCGACAGAAGCTTTGTCGACAGTATCTGTCGACAAAGCCTCTGTCAACAAAAGCCTGTAGTCTAGACATACCCTGAAAGAAAGGTAGGGTGGGTTGGGTGGGATGCAGACAGATTCTGATCTAGTGAATATTTTACCTAAAAGTAAATAAGAAAGGTGTTTGAAATTTGCCAGCTCAAGCCCCACATCTCTCCCCCAAAAAGATTAGTTTTTTGCATAGATGGATAGCCAGCATGGATTTGTAAAGAACAAATCATGTCAGACCAATCTGATAGCTTTCTTTGATAGGATAAAAAGTCTTGTGGATAAGGGAGAAGCGGTGGATCTGGTATACCTAGACTTTAGTAAGGCATTTGATATGGTCTCGCATGATATTCTTTTCAATAAATTAGGCAAATACTACTTAGATGGGGCTACTATAAGGTGGGTGCATAACTGGCTGGATAACCGTGCTCAGACAGTAGTTATTAACAGTAGTCACACTCCTGCTGGAAAGGACTAACAAGTGGGGTTCTGCAGGGGTCTGTTTTGGGACCAGTTCTGTTCAATATCTTCATCAACAATTTAGATATTGGCATAGAGAGTACGCTTATTAAGTTTGCAGATGATACCAAGCTTGGAGGGGATGCAACTGCTTTGGAGGATAGGTCATAATTCAAAATTCTCTGGACAAATTGGAGAAATGGTCTGAGGTAAACAGGATGAAGTTTCATAAGGACAAATGCAGAGCAGGGCCGGCCCAAGCCATTCGTGCGCCCCGGGCCCCGGGAGCAGAGCGCTGCCCCTGGGAGAGCGATGCATGCGCGGCCCCGCCCCCAGGTGCATGGCACCCCACGCCCCCGGGCGCCGAGCGCATGCGTGGTCCCACCCCCGGGCACGTGGAGCATGCAGAGTGCCACCCCCGCTCAGCCCGGAAGCCCCGCGCAGCACCCCCTACAATGGGACACCCTGGGCGGTAGCCTGGTTAGCCCATAGCTTGGGCCGGCTCTGATGCAGAGTGCTCCACTTAGGAAGGAACAATCAGTTTCACACATTCAGAATGGGAAGTGACTGTCGAGGAAGGAGTACGGCAGAAAGGGATCTAGGAGTTATAGTGGACCACAAGCTAAATATGAGTCAACAGTGTGACGCTATTGCAAAAAAAGCCAACATGATTCTAGGATGCATTAACAAGTGTGTTGTGAGCAAGATACGAGAAGTCATTCTTCTGCTCTACTCTGCGCTGACTAGGCCTCAGCTGGAGTATTGTGTCTAGTTCTGGGCACCACATTTCAAGAAAGATGTGGAGAAATCGGAGAAGGTTCAGAGAAGAACAACAAGAATAATTAAAGGTCTAGAGAACATGACTTATGAAGGAAGACTGAAGAATTGGGCTTTTTTAGTTTGGAAAAGAGAAGATTGAGAGGGGACATGATAGCGGTTTTCAGGTATCTAAAAGAGTGTCACAAGGAGGAGGGAGAAAACTTGTTCTTCCTGGCCTCTGAGGATAGAACAGGAAGCAATGGGCTTAAACTGCAGCAAGGGAGGTTTCGGTTGGACATTAGGAAAAACTTCCTGTCAGGGTGGTGAAACACTGGAATAAATTGCCTATGGTGGTTGTGGAATCTCCATCTCTGGAGATATTTAAGAGTAGGTTAGATAAATGTCTATCGGGGATGGTCTAGACAGTACTTGGTCCTGCCATGAGGGTACGGGACTGGATTCGATGACCTCTTGAGGTCCCTTCCAGTCCTAGTATTCTATGATTCTATGATTCTATATTTCTGTGAAAAAAAAAATCACAATTTTCTACCAGTTACAGAGCTGGTGGAAAAATTACAAAATATGAAATTTTGAAGAACATAAGAGAAAAATATTCTGTAGGGAAAAAAAGGCATAAAAGTCCTCTCCCTCCTCCCACCCCCTCCAACTTTCTAATCCAGGCTGAAATCAGTGGCACTAACCCAGCTTAAAGTTTGAGCATAAAAATAAAAAAAACCTTACCACACATGGACATATTGAATATTAACTGCACCTAGAGTGGTTTGCTTCTCCATTCCCTTGTTCCAGGATCATAGTTACTTTCTTCTGCAAGAGCCATTGTAATGTACGAATCTGAGCAGCTAGGAACTATGTTATCAGAAGTCAGTGAAAGCTGTTAGCATCAGTGCGGAATTTGATCTGCCATATTCATCAAGAAATATCTATCCATCCATCTGCTGTGTGTGCATACGAGTGTGTGTTTAAAATTGAATGTAATACCCTTCTTACCACTTTGATTATATGGCATAATGTATACCAAATGGCTTTTCATTACTAAACAGTTCATCCAAAGGTTTCCACTTAAATGCTGCATATCATAGTTACATTAAGTTACAGTCATCATTTGTGTATTCTTCATTGCTTTTTCTTTAATAGTCTTTTTTTTTATAAAAGGTATTATAAAAGGTATTTATGAGAGGCTTTCCCCCCACCCGCTGTAAGATTTTCAAATTGGAGACCCATTTGAGATTTAAAGTCTTTGGGCTTTTATGCTCAGAATTTTAATGTTTGTTGTTTATCAAAAAACTAATAAAATAAAACGATAAAATCAAATGTTCTCCAAAGGTTAACACATGAAACTTATTTTTTCCCTTTAGCAAGAATAAAAGGGAATCGCTATAGTCAGAGATTTAATGAAAATGTTATTAGGAATATTGGAAGGTATGAATAGGAATCATGCAGATAAGAGCAAATATAAATAAAACCATCTCGGTGTAGTCCAATGAGAGTATCAAAAATTAATGCAAAATAAATCTAATGATGTGGGCAAGCTCACCATATCTTTATCTATGTAATGTGAGTGAATGTGTATATAAAACCTTCATTTATAGTGTCAAGATTATTAATTCATGAATTCTGCAATAATGTCATCCCCAATACTGAGGAGAACATTCTCACGTAGAATACCAGGAAACTCTCTGTACATGATTAGAAAGTTTTGAATTATTATAAAGATACACTGAGTTGACACCAGTATGAATCTTGATTAACTCAGTTAAGGTATATCAATGTAAAATTTGTATAAGTCAGAAGACTATCAAGCTCACAGTTCCAGAGAAATTATATTAAATAAAATACTATGTAATTAAATTTCTCTTACAATTATATATATTATGGTAGTGCTGTAAATTCAGATGAACTTTCTCTAATTTATTTACTACTAGGGCTATGTCTACACTACAGAGTTTTTTTTCAGAAAAACTTCAATTACATCCACACTGCAGTCGCATTCTTTCGAAAACAAAATCAAAAGAGCAGTGGTTTTTTCGACAGCGGTAAACCTCTTTCTACAAGGAAGAATGCCTTTTCCAAAAGAGCTTTTTTGGAAAAAGGCATGTGTGGATGGGGAAGAGGGGTTTTTTTTTTTCGAAAGAAGAGGCCTTCAGGAAAAAGCACAGGTGCCCTGGTGGCCACTCCGTCCACAGCAATCAGAACTTAAATGGGAGATAGCGTCCAATGAATGTGGACGCTATCTTTCAAAAAAGCACATGGCTGTTTCGTTGCACTTTTGCTGTGTAGACGCTCTCTTTCAGACAAAGTTTTTCTGGAAGATCTCTTATGGAGAATCTTCTTCCGAAAGAAGCCTGCAGTCTAGACATAGCCTAGGAGATTTACCTAGCATTCCTCAGATCCTTAATTCAATTCAGTTTTGGTTTTCTTCATTTAAATCATTGCTCTGGCGTGGTGTTGGACTGCCCTGTGGAGAGAGGGCTACCCCTACCCTATCTCACTGCAGCAGTTTAGGGCCAGGTAAGAAGCCCTTCTTCATGGCCACTGCAACTGCAGTGGACACAGCCAGGGGAAGGATGCATGTCCCCAGCTGTGGCAGTTTCCAGGTTCATCTGCCCCATGTACAATCTAGCCAGATTGAGGAATGCAGCAAACGGTGTAGTTGTCCCTCACTCCCTGATCTAGGGAAAGAGCCAGCAGTGTTCCTGTACAAGTGTGTGTGTGGGGGGAGCTGCAGGCCCCTACCATCCCTAAAGAGTCACTGGGGGTGGGAGACTCTGGGCTAGGGCAGTCCTGGACAGAGAGATGCACCCCCTGCCCCAGCCAGCCCCTTTCACCTGCTGGTAATTCTGTGCCTTTTCTGTATGGTTTTATGCATCTCTGTGTGTATTTGCGAAGGAGGGGGGAGAAAATTCAGCCCCCCACCCACCGTGCACAACTTAAGTTATGATAAGAGGAAGCTGTATCCCAAATTATGTGGCCTTAGCTCTTACTATTTAGGAGGAGTTCTTGAACAAAGGGACAGATAGACAGACTCACTCACTCGCTCACAGACAAATTGTCTGAAATATATAGTCGGGAGAAGATTTACCTGGCATTGCTTGGTATGGGGCTGTGTGTGTGTGTGGAGGGGGGGGGGTGCAGAAGTCAGGGCAAAGCTTTGGGGCTGTGAGGAGGCAGTGCAGGAAACTGGGATAGGGGTGTGAGAGAGAGGGTTGGGAGCAGTGGCGGCCCATGAACCTAGGCAAACTAGGCAGTTGCCTAGGGCGCCGCTGGCCCGGGTGCCCAATGATGACGTCACAGGGTGCCAGGGCGCCCCGTGATTACGTCATGGCCATTGACAGCCATGCAGGCGGGGGCACCGATCGCGCCTTCCGCCTAGGGCGCCAGCTGCCACAGCCGGCCTCGGACTGCTCCTGGTTGGGAGTGAGAAGGGGGTCAGGGCAGGGGGTTGGGTGTGTGTGAGGGGGGATGCAAGACTCAGGGATGGGAGTGAAAAGGGATTTGTGGCAGGGGGCTGGGAGTGTGGGAGTGCTGGGACTTTGCTGCCTGTGTGGCAGGCAAGAAGCTTACCTCCCTCTCTACCAGGGCTGTCCAAGTATTCAAATGAAACTTGCAGTTCTTAACATTTAAAATGGGATGTTCAGTGAAAGCGGTTGGGTATTTTTATTTATTTGCACTCATCTGTTTGTTTTGAAGTTTGACCTCTCTCTCTCTCTCTCTCTCTCACACACACACACACACATACACACAGAGAGCTGTGGTGTAGTGAAGTGCACCACCTAGGGTATGTCTAGACTACATGGCTCCGTCGACGGAGCCATGTAGATGAGTTTACTAGACATAGGAAAATGAAGCGGCGATTTAAATAATCACCGCTTCATTTACATCAAAATGGCCACCACACTGTGCCGATCAGCTGTTTGGTGGCACAGCAAGGTAGTCTGGACACGCCGTGGTCAACAAGGGAAGCCCTTGTTGACCGCTCCGGTAAACCTCATTTCACGAGGCATAACGGAGTGGTCAACAAGGGCTTCCCTTGTCGACCACAGAGCGTCCAGACTGCCCCGCTGTGCTGCCAAACAGCTGATCGGCACAGTGCGGTGGCCATTTTGATGTAAATGAAGTGGCGATTATTTAAATCACCGCTTCATTTTCCTACATCTAGTAAACTCATCTACATGGCTCCGTCGACGGAGCCATGTAGTCTAAACATACCCCGGATATCCCTTATTCCTGTCCCAGCTGTGCCCTGGTCAGCAAGCATATAAGGATTCCTGAGGACCAGTGAGAAACTTTGGAGTCTGAACCGTCTGAGTGCGGACTAAATGACTGCCCTGCAGGCCATGAACAGCAGTGCTCCTGGCTTAGCATGGGCAGGGAGTGAAGAGCCCCAAATCCTGGTGGCTGGGAGCCACCTGACCCCTCTAAAGTTTGCCCCCTGCTTTAGGCAAGCTCCCTGTAGCAGGAAGGAGAAAGCAAAGAAGAAAGGGAAGTGTTCTTGGCCCGGCAGTAATGTTACTTCCAGCTGCTGTGTTAGCTACCGGCAGCACTGTTTCTCTGCCCCCAGGACTCTGGGATAATCTGATGGGCTTCTGGGACCAGAGCTGCAGCCACATGCACACAGGAAAGCAATAGGGCTTGAATCCTAAATTCCATCTTAACCTGGCCTTCCAGCCCTGCAGGTCTTAGTTTAGCACAATTAATGTATGGACACAGTGGGGGCTAGCCTTGAGCCCAGACTCACGTTGCTGTGTGGAAATATTGCTGACTCCAAGTGCTCCACTTCTGATGTAGTGCACATTGTGGTTGATTCCGAGCAGACTGGAAGTTGCCAATCCAGCCCTAAGGGAGTCTCCCATACTTTTTTCACAAAATTAGCAAACACTTGGTTTTCAATCAGCATTTACAAATATGTGTTACTTAAGATATGTGTGTAGAAGGAGATGCATTAAGTGCACACAACTGAGTCAGATTCTGCTCCTTTACACTGGTGTAATTCTGGAATAACACAAAAACCAGACAGAATTTGAATATGCAATTTACGTAGTTCATCCTACTTTCATTTTTTTAAAATTAAGGCTTGACCCAAAGCTTATTGCAGTCAATGGAAAGAATCCTAATACCTTTAACGAGTTTTGATTCACATCCCTAGTTGTTGTGTTGACTTAACTCTTCTCAGAGCTTGGAAGATTTGCAGTTACATTGAGATCTTTGATTACATGCTATAGGGTGAAGTCCTGTCTGCACTGAAGACAATCAAGTATAACTCTGCTTCTCAGTTACATAAATTGGAAAGTTTGCAGAATGCTAGTATTTCATCAGCAGTGGCTTTTTAGCTTGTTTTGTCATGAGCTCTTAATTTGGGCTTTGTCTACACAGCCAAGCTAATTCAGATTAAGCTAAAGTATGAATTAAAAGCAGAGTAGCTATTCCTGATTAAATCCTTGTGTGGACACTCTTAGGACATGTCTACACATGTTATTCCGAAATAATATACTGCGCTTCTATACTATAAGACTTTATTCCGAAATAATGTCAAGATGGAGGACTTCTCACTACAACTCAGGGTAACCTCATTTCACAAGGAGTAAGAGAAGCTGAAGGAAGAGTGTTCTTCCTTTGACTTCCTGCTGTGTAAACAGCACCAAAAGCCGAATTAAGCTATTTCGACTTCAACTATGCAATTGAAGTAGCTGAAGTTGCTTAGATTAATTCGACTTTAGCCCTGCCATGCAGATGTACCCTTATTGTGGAACTGAAATAAGATATTATTATTCTAGAAAAGTTTCCCAGGTAGACAAGTGCTTAATTTTTTTAGGTAGAATAGATTTATTCTTTTGTCAGTACATATGATTACTTCTATCTTGAGATCTCTGGCTTACATTGGTCTGTCATTGAAGGGTTTTGTTTGTAGAATCATTATAATGTTTAAACTTCACAGTTCACTCATTAGGGAAGATTTTGCAGTTTCCTTGTGTTCTAACATTTATTATTCTCTGCATGGATCCTTAACGTTTCTAACATCTGCTTTAATTTTGCTTTTTAAGTTCTATTTAAGCATCCTATATGTTCAATCATTATGCTGGGGTGGGGGGTTGGGAGAGGGGGAATAATAACTTTCCAGAAATTACTAAAACTTCAACTATTTTATGTCTATTGCTGATAGCTGAGCCATACTCTGAAGTTCCAATACTTATTTGTGGCTTTGTATGTCCCTTTTTAATTAAAGGCAGAACTTGCAGGACCTAGCCCAGTATCACTAGTTAGGCAGGTGGCAGGCACTAGGCTTCTATTATCAAAAAGCTGTAAATCACATTAAGTTTTCCTTGTTCAGTTTACATTTACACATCAAACTATTCTCTGATCCTTTAGGATTACATCTATTTTCATACTCATCTTTATAATCCATCCACAGATTTCTTTTCCAGATTGGAATCTACCATTTTTTTTCTTTCTCTCTTCAATACATTTTGGTGTTCCTATGATTAACTATTCAAAATATTGAATGGCCTACTGTGCAATTAAAAATGCAGTTTTTGGACTCAGATATTTTTCTTGTTTACAAAAGCAAGGACTCAACCCGGAGAATAATCTGCTGATAAGTGGTATCTCAATGTCTGACCAAGGTCTGGCCAGCCATTGACTAACTTTTTATACTTGAATATTCATTCAGCATTTTGAAGACTTAGACCCACTGAAGGCAGAGGGAGTTTTGCCATTGACTTCAAAGGGGCTATGATTTTACCTTTGCAGTCTCATCCCATGGGATAAAGTAAAATATCTTTTTGGCAACAATTTTACATGCAATGGCCTGTGGATGGCCTAATATGGACCCTGGAGACTTTCTCACCCGGATTTCAAATGTTAGAATCATTGAACCATAGGCCTGGAAGGGATTTTGAGAGGTCAAAATAAGAGCGGCCATGCTGAGTCAAACCAAAGGTCCATCTAGCCCAGTATCCTGTCTGTCTACAGTGGCCAATATCGGATGCCCCAGAGGGAGGGATCACAACAGGTAATCCTCAAGTGATCTCTAGACTAAGGATACCATTCCTACCCATCCTGGCTAATAGTCATTGATGGACCTAACCTCCATGAATCTATCTAGCTCTTTTTTGAACCCTGTTAAAGTTCTAGCCTTCACCTCATCCTCTGGCAAGGAGTTCCACAGGTTGACTGGAATCTCGTACCCTCCACTCATGGCAGGACCAAGTTGTTGTTCTGTAAAATTTTGTTTTGAAACTTCAAAGCATTGTACAAACTTTAACTCACCCTACTTGCCAAACTCCTTTGAGTGCCATTATTCCCTTTTTACCAAAAGAAGCAAAGACATCAACTTAGTTAAAGCGAGAGATGCTGTTATCAAAGCTGGAGGGAGTGAATGCCAGAATCTTGCCTTTAATTTTATTCAACATGCATACAATTCTCTGTGTTACAATGCTTGAAGAGTGGCATCTGTTGAAAATTGGCTTTCTTTCTATTGATACCATATTTTTCCTGTTAGGCTGAAATGCACTATTACACATTACCACTATCTACCTCATTTAATATCTTATGTACCTTCATGAACTTACTCTGCAAAGTACCTTTTCTTGCCAAGCTATATAGATTTATTTTTCTTAAGTATACAATTTTAAAATTACCCTCAGGGCTCATATCATTTCTGGCTAGATTGCACCTCTTTTTATCCAGTTCCAAGCGATAGAGCATTTTTCATATTACATTGACAGCAATGAACACAAGATTCTAAGTGCTATCTTACCAGAGAATTGCATAAGCCTGTAATAACAGCCTGCAACTAAATTCTCCTCTTGCTGTTATTCATTGGAATGTTCTGGTAGGATTTTCAATTGCTTCCTCGCTTTGTTTACATTTATCTTTTTATGAAAAAAAAGAGGATGCTTCCATTATGTCAGGCCTCATGCAGTTAAAAAATCAACGTGCTTCTAAAAAACGATGAATAGCTGTAGTTAAAACTAAAGTACAAATCTTCAGTTTACTTACAGTTCTTCAAGAAATCTACATTTAAACAGCAGTTGTTCAGAGCAGAAGGTGCCATGTAATTGCAGTTATGAATTGAAGCCACATTCAAACTACAATTATTTTAGTTATAAAATGTCTGGCAATGACAGTCATTCAGCAGGCACATTAAAAGCAAAGACTTCCTGAATTAAACAGGTCTTATGGTTCGATTGCCTCAGACATGTACAGCACTGGGTCAGGTCATTGCAGTGCGGGCTGCTCTAGGATGAGCGTATGGATGAGTTGTGTCCACAAATACATGGCAATAAATGGAATATGTCTATCTTTTATCACATAAATAGAGCCTGTAATAGAATTTTGCAAGCTGCCAAGAGAAATTTCTTTTGAAGGCCAGATGGTCCAATAGTGTACCCCAGAGTTGGACTAGAGAATTATCTAGGCTAGCAAAGATGATTTTAGTCAGAGTAGCCTCAGAAGCCATTTTGTATCCCATTTCAATTGCTGATTGTCTACTGCAGCAAAATATTCTGTTTGATACAAGTCCATTATATGAAAATGTATCTGTGTATAAAAATATCACAGTACTGTGTTTTATACCAATGGACCCAAACCCTATGGTAAAATTATTGTATGAGAAGTGGTGGAGTTTCTGAGCATCGACACAGAATATTTTATTTTTCTAAAACTTTGAGGGTTGGGGGGAGCAATGGACCCAAACCAAACATTTTAACACTAGAATTTAATCCAAATTTTGCAGCCCAGGGTCATCTTGGAGGGGGAGGTTTCTAGGGATTAGAATGGCCATTGTTGGGGACTTAATGTTCCTTTAATGACAAGGTCACAAATACTTGTAAATTACCCCAATATTGACAATACAGACAGCATTTGAAGTTCAATAAATAACTTTCTAATATTAATATTGCTGTCACTAATATCGAGATAATTATAACTATTTTTGAGTGTTTTATGAACATGCACATAACTTCATTCATATGAGTAGATTCTCTAAAGTTAAAAAAACCCAGATGAGTAAATTCACCTCGGTGTGTAAATATTTGCAGAATCAGCGCTGTGGTCTCCAAGATGGGGGTTTTAAAGTGCTTGAGGAAGTTAGGCACCTATTTCCTATTGAAAGGCAGTGGGAGCTAGCTGCGAACTCTCATTTGTGTCTCTTTGAAAATTTTCCTTGTACAAAACTTTGGGATCCTAGAGAATGACAGAATTAAAAGATATTGTTCTTATCGTCATATTCCTGGTGTGTCATTAAATGGACTTTCTATCAGTTTGGAATTTATATTAAATTTGTAAAGGTCTCTATAGGGGCGGGGTGGGCAAATATTGATTGACCAGAGATAGGCCATGTTTCGCTGCCACCACTATATTTACCTGCACCTCTGCAGGTACCAGCAATCGCAGCTCCCATTGGCCACAGATAGCCATTCCCGGCCAATGGGAATGGTGGGAAGTGGCATGGACCGGGACACCATTTCCCGCAGCTTCCATTGGCCAGGAACGGCTATCCATTGCCAACAGGAGCCACGATTACTTGTACCAGCAGAGGCAAAGGTAAATATAGCAGTGGCAGCCCACGAGGGATAACCCTTGTGAACTGCCACCGTTCGATGGCCCACCTCTTCTATAGTGTTTTGACATTTCTCAATTTCAGACGATAATGTGAATGCTGAAATCTCTTGAGAAGAGGCTTTTCCAACACAGCACTTCCTGCAGTAGTCCTGACCGAAACCAGGAATTGCTGGAAATACCACAAGAGGCTGTTCTGAGAGATGGCGACAGACTTCTCTAGGCCCTGGGCAGAGTTTGTGGGGGGCTCAACTCCAGGCCTCTCAGAAGGTTCAGGGCCTCAGGTGGAAAGTGTGGGGCTAGTGGTTAGTTCCTCTCCACCCAACCAACCAGTTCTCAGTGGTGTCTGGACTGCACTGTGTGGGGCTCCAGCAGTGGTATTAAGGTCCCAAGGCTCTGACCACTACTGCTGCCATGGTAACCACGGTAACAGCCCAGAGCCCAAGCCTCATAACCAGAAGTTTGCCCATTATAGCCATGGTGGGGCAGTAGCTGATTTCCCACTAGCTGATGTGGTTGCAGGGCTGGATTAAGGGGGGGGCTAGCAGGGCAGCTGCCCGGGGCGCCAATCTATGGGGGGCGCATGGCGCCCCTTAGAGCTGTCATCAGGCGCCGCATGCCTGGGGCCGGGGGCTGCGCAGCGCTCCTTAGAGTTGCCATCAGGCACCACGCGCCCGGGGCCGGAGGCCACACAGCACCTGATGGCAGCTCTAAGGGGCGCCACGCAGCCCCCAGCTCCAGGCGCGCGGCGCCTCATGGCAGCTCTACAGGGCGCAGTGCGCCAGGGGGCGGGGCCGCACCTGTGCCGTGCGCCTGGGGGCGGAGCCACACATGCATCGCGCGCCCGCTACCCGGGGTACAGGAATGGCTCGAGCCGGCCCTGTGTGGTTGTATTCATTGGCTATCAGCTCTTTAAACTGTGAAGTCTCTGTGATGATTATCATTAATCTACTGATTTTCCCTGCTCTTAACACTTTTGAAAAAATGTCCCTCAGATACTGACTGTTTCTGCCTCAGTAAACCTGACATAATCCTATGCAGGAGATTTCCAATCAATGTTAGGCATCCTAATTTTAGCACTTTTTGTGATTCCGTTTTCAAAGTATTTATTTAACACTCTGGTTGTTTTGCCTGTACTCCAAGTTCATTTTATAACATTTCTTGTAATTATTTACCTGCTTCACTTGCTATTCTATGGTTAGGAAAAAATTAACAATTCAGTTCAGCCCTTGTAGTTAGCAGCTTTTCAGAATTTCTTTTTCATTCAGCCATTTATCACATTCTTTCTATGATTTCATTGTGAAACATTTCTGAGCCTCTGTTTGATTAGTCTATTTTGGAGAAAAATTGTCTATAAAATTATTATTTTTAGATCATATTTTAATTAGCCTATGCACCTCTATTGAGTCCTTGAGATCAATTCCTTTGATCTTAACAAATAAATTACTATTACATATTGCGACACTATAGAGTCCTTGTCATGAGTCAGGTACACATTCATAGAATCATAGAAAACTAGAACTGGAAGAGACCTCGAGAGGTCATCAAGTCCAGTCCCCTTCCCTCATGGCAGGATCAAGTACCATCTAGAACATCCCTGATAGATTTAAAAAAACAACAAATAGTCTTGCAGCACCTTAGAGACTAAAAAAAATGTAGATGGTATTATGAGCTTTTGTGGGCACAACCCACTTCTTCAAATTAATTGAGTTTAAAGGGTCGATCCAGTTTTCAAATAAATAGCACAGAGAGGGAATGTGGGTAGGAAGAGGAGGAAAAGAAGAAAAAAAGGGGGAAAAATTGTCAATTAGAGTGTCCATGCTAAATGAAGTCGATAAGAATACTTAGTACGCACTTTAAGTACCCTTTTTTTTATGTCATTAGGATGTGGAATATAGGGGCCATCCAGCCAATGTCTTTGTTTAGACTTCTGTTGTAGGAATCAAACTTGGAAGTGAAATTAAATTTTGTAGTTTCCCTGTCAAGCTGGCTTTTGAAATTGGTTTGAAATAATACGGTGACTTTGAGATCCATTAATGAGTGCCCAAGCAAGTTAAAATGTTCCCCAACAAGTTTCTGTGTGTTGTCTTTTTGGATATCTGATTTGTGTCCATTAATACTTTCTCATACAGACTCTCCAGTTTCGCCAATATACATGGCAGAGGGGCATTGCTGGCACATGCTGGCATAGATCACATTAGTGGATGTGCAGTTGTACGAGCCTCTGATGCGGTGGTTTATGTGGTTAGGTCCTGTGATGATGTCACCTGTACAGATGTGTGGACAGAATTGGCATCGGGGTTGATTGGAGGGGTGGGTTCCTCAGTGAGTATGATGGAGGTGTGCTGCGTAATTATTGGAAAGAGTTTGTTTGATGTTAGGGGGTTGTCTGTAGGTATGGATTGGCCTGTGCCCCCAGGCTTGTGAGAGTAAAGGGTCATTTTTCAGGGTAGGTTGTAGTTTGGTGATAAAATATATATAAATTCCTGATAGATGTCTGTCTAACTTGCTCTTAAATATCTCCAGTGATGGAGATTCCACAACCTCTCTAGGTAATTTATTCCAGTGTTTAACCACCTTAACAGGAAGTTTTTCCTAATGTCCAACCTAAGCCTCCCTTGCTGCAATTTAAGCCCATTACTTCTTGCCCTATCATCAGAAGCCAAGGAGAACAATTTTTCTCCCTCCTCCTTGTGACACTCTTTTAGATACTTGCAAACCGCTATCATGTCCCCTCTCAGTCTTCTCTTTTCTAAACTAAACAAGCTCGATTCTTTCAGTTTTCCCTCATAGGTCACATTTTCTAGACCTTCGGTCATTTTTGTTCTTCTCCAATTTTTTCACATCTTTCTTGAAATGTAGCGTCCAGAACTGAACACAATACTCCAACTGAGGCCTAATCAGTGCACAGTGGAGTGGAAGAATTACTTCTTGGCTGCGTCTAGACTGGCATGATTTTGCGCAAAAGCAGCCGCTTTTGCGCAAAAACTTGACAGCTGTCTACACTGGTCGCTTGATTTTGCACAAAAGCACTGACATTCTAATGTAAGAAATCAGTGCTTCTTGCACAAACACTTTGATGCTCCTGTTCGGGCAAAAGTCCTTTTGTGCAAAAGCTTTTGCACAAAAGAGCCAGTGTAGACAGCTCAGATTTGTTTTGCGCAAAAAAGCCCCGATCGCGAAAATGGCGATTGGGGCTTTCTTGCGCAAAACCGTGTCTAGATTGGCACAGACGCTTTTCCGCAAAAAGTGCTTTTGCGGAAAAGCGTCCGTGCCAATCTAGATGCTCTTTTCCGCAAATGTTTTTAACGGAAAAACTTTTCAGTTAAAAGCATTTGCGGAAAATCATGCCAGTCTAGACGTGGCGCTCATGTCTTGCTCACAACACTTCTGTTAATGCATCCCAGAATCATGTTTGCTTGTTTTGCAACAGTGTCACACTGTTGACTCATATTTAACTTGTGGTCCACTGTGACCCCTGCCTAGACAGTGATTTCCCATTCTGTATGTGTGAAACTAATTAATTGTTCCTTCCTAAGTAGAGTACTTTGCATTTGTTCGTATTAAATATCATCCTATTTATCTCAGACCATTTCTCCAGTTTGTCCAGATCATTTTGAATTATGACCCTAATCCTCCAAAGTACTTGCAACCCCTCCGAGCTTGGTATCATCTGCAAACTTAATAAACGTACTCTCTGTGTACTAGGTGCTGTACGCATGCAGAACAAGAGTCACTGACCCAAGTAGCTTACAATCTTAGCTTTTTGTTATATTATCTTCTGTTTGCCTAAGTTATTTTCTGTTTGCCTAAGTTTCTATGAGGGCTCTTAAATTTTCTTGAGTGTTTTTGGATTAGGTATTGCAAAGCTTTATTCATTTTCCCATTTAATCCCTTTGTGCTATTATGGACATACAATTGCAAAAAGAATGCTAATATAACATAATATTAGAACATTAGCTTAAAAAGCTTATTACATTTAGTCTTAAATCTGTTTCTTGACTCATTGCCTCAGCAATTCTATTAACAATTCCCAATACAAAACCATTACTTTCAATGGCTTTTGATATTAAAGTAGTTTACATTAAATATGAGCAGTGTGTAGGTTCAGGAGTGTAAGCTATGAGAACTTTCTCAAAAGCTCTGATGGAGCCACTTTATCCTCTACATTCAATTATTTTTATCTCCCTAATTTTCTTTTGTTTTGATTCACTTATTGCCCTTTGTTGGAAAAGGAAAGTGTTTCACATGATGGCTCTCTTTAAAAAAATCACGTTTACAAATACCATAGCATATGGCAAAACGTAGGGTTTGACTTTGTAACTATATATACATCTTACTGCTGAGTGTCAATTTTTTAACTTTTACAAGATTATTGTTAAAAAATTAAAATTGGCCCCAAATTCACAAATAAACATCACTGTTTTTTGACAAGATCTAATGAAGTTTTATATAATGCGGATGCATGGAGAAAGCTCCAGCAGGTCTCACTAGGGGACAGTTGTTTCACTTAGAAACAGATAATTTGAATGAAACAATCTGGTGGTAGAGGGTTATAATGTCACAAATTGAGCACATTGACCAGAGAAGCACAGGAAGACTCCGACTCAACACAGCGGGTTTGAATGTTCCCAAATGTGGCGGAAGCTTAGTTACAGATCTGCATCTGAATTTTGTAGCAGAGAGTCATGCCTACCATAAAGGCTTTCAATGCAAGCATCAAAAAGGGAGAAATCTCGACTGTGAAGGAGGAAAGGCTTGTGGAAGCAAGAGCTAGCTTGAAAATAGTGGGGTGAAAAATAACAAAAAATTATTTTTATTTCCATCTTTCACTAAAACTTAATATGCAGAAAAACTTTCTGACCAGGTCAAGAGAAAAACAATATCTGTGATGCTTAGCAAAAATTCAAAGGATGGATGAGAGAAAGAGAGAGGGAGAGCAAAAAAGAGAGACAAAACAGAAATAAAATGCCATTTTATTAATATACAATATTATTTTCGGTGTGGGAGTAACTGAAAATTTTCTGTCGAACAATTTTTCAGCTGAAAACTAGGTTTTGGGCAGATTATTTTTTTTTAAACATGATGCGTTCACTTTCGGCAGAAATTGTCATGTTTTTGTCAAAAACCTTTTGCCTTTGGCAAACCTTTGCCAAAACACTTTGGATTTTGACTGAAAATTGGGGTTTCTGAAGCTGAAACTTTCGGCTGGAAGGGGAAAATGGTCTTCCTCTCTTGTCATTCCTTTCTATAAGAAATTGATTTGAGGCCCAATCCTCTGTGGATCTGAGATCCTCCAGCAAGGAGCAGAGGACAATCTATCAATGGAATCTCAGAAGGTGCCCTGTACCTCACAGGATCAGGCCTTATTTCTGTGAGGCTTCATGCATGCGCTGGGGAATGTAAGATGACAGGTGACCTGGTTTGAACCCTTTCTGAACTTCCACTCAGTGCCTCGAAGACAGACTACAGTGCTGTTTGCTGCCTGGACGTATGTGAAACATTGTTTTCTGCAGCTGCATATTGATGCCATTATAGACAGCAACTTTGCGTTTTAGAGGAGTCTGCATGTTACCAAAAGGGCAGCAGGTGTTATTTAGACTAAATTGACCTTGAAATTGATTTCTTTATTTTATGACTTACTGAGGGGAGATTAATACTTTTTTCCCCCTGCAGTCTCAAACAATTTACATGGTAATAGAAGGCAGAGTCAGTCAAATAAATTGCTGGAAGTGGTAGTGTTCCAAGAAAAAAAAAAGTATGGATCTACTTGCATTGATTTCTTAGCCTCAGGGAGAGCTTGGATTTTTAACACCTGGGAAGAGAGAGACAAAATTTATTCTTCATATCAAAGGCAGAAGAATGGATGGCTATGTCTAGGAGCTGATATTTACATGGAATTTTCTTTTGGAGGGGTGGGAGGAAGAATGTGTCCTGTATAAGCATCTTAGTGAGCATTTTAATGGTATTTTCTGAGTGATGTAAAGGCAGATGGGTAGTGAAGGAAATTGTACATGTCATCTGGAGACAGAGGCTGATGGGTAGACAGCATAGCTGCCTAGTCCCTGATTAAAAACCTGGGAGTGGCTGGTGTGATTCCCCCTTCAAACACCAGGCAGGAGGCATCACAAAACAGAAATGAGTAAGAGAAAAAAAGAGTTAGGAGAGGCATTGCTGGAAGAGGTGCTAACAGGGGCCCAGTATAAATTCTGAATAGTGACAAGGAAGAACTGGTGTTATCTTCTGTCGTGTAGGGACAAATACGTGGCTGTTGGCTCAATTTCCTTTATGAATCCACATCAAACAAGAATATACAGTATTCACATATAGGTGACATGTAAACAGCATCATATTTGACCAATCCTGAATGTTGGGGAGACATTATGTACATTGGCTTGTGACTCCCTGTGAGCATGTCTGTGGTCTTATTGACCTGTAATTTGAACAGTATGTTTTGGATAGGGATGGTAGTAAGGCTCTGTGTACATGACAATGGTTATCTGTGGAACCTATTGTGATCATCGTGGGGGGATGGGAGGAATGCTTGTCCCCCCCCAGAAGCCATACCTATATATTCTTAGTGCAGGGTAAGGTTGGAGTCAGCTGCTGAGACTCAGTAATAGTCTCCAATGTCAAAAAGGAAGCAGAGAGAGAGGCTCAAGGAAAAATGAAGGATACTCCTTGACCCGGGACCTGGAACTAGGGCCATGCCCTAATGCTGTTGGGCAAACCCACAGGTAGCCTACCACATTTTCTCATACTTGTTTTTGCAGATATTGTTTACTACCCCTTAAGTGATAAAGGGGGAAAGGAGTAGAGCGCAGCAGGCCTAACATGGCGTCTTAGGTCCCACAAGGCTTTTTTACCATACTTCGAGGTTTTTATGTACACCCCCATCTGTTTATATGTTGAATTAGTTACATCTTCTGACCCTCCTGTTAGTTGCTTTTCTTGTTGTACTTGTCTCCTCTAGTAGCACAGCTCTAGAGTGTTGACCCTAGTAAGGCAAATTCAGAAGTGATACATAAAAGGGAGTGGGTCCGGTAGTATCCAGTGAGACATGGAGGGTCTCTATGGTATAATTGTGTAGATAGGTGAAAAATGGGTAAGTCATTACTCCAAATTAGAACTGATTGAAAAATAAGCCCTTTTCTGTAAAGTTTAAAACAGAAATCACTTACCGTATTATGAAAGATAGTGAGGTGAAGGTCTTTTTGTTTGGAATCATTGTCAATGGGATGAGATAAACGTCTTCAAGTCAGAACAAATATAAAGATAGATTTTATTTGCTTTTGTGGTCACATATTGTGTTCAGCATCATAAGTAAAACAAATTAGTTTGCATCATATTCCTTGCAATTAATATAAGCATAAACTTTGAATTATGAGTCAATTATGAGTACAAAATTCATGCAGGCTTTCATACTGACATAACACTATATCAATACATGACCTGAGAAGAAAGGTAATATGGCTTTGTTACTAGCATGGGACTCAGGAAACCCAGGTTCAATTCCTTGGTATTCCACAGACTTCATGTGACCTTGCGTGAATCACTTCGGGTACTGCTAGACTACACCGGTTTTTTTGAAAAAGCTACGCAAAATGTGCTCTGCATTTTGCGTAGCTTTTTCTGATTCTTTTGTCGGAAGAGGCTTTTCTGACATTTGGTCCATCTAGACTGGACCAAATGTTGGAAAAAAACCCTCTTTTGGATACCCCCTTATTTCTTGTAGAATGAGGAATACAGGGGCTTCCAAAAGAGCATGTTTGGTCTTCTGCAAAAGAAGTGGAAGAGCAAATAAATGCATTCCCTGGACATGGAACAGTTCTTTTGGGATACCTCTGGTCTAGCTGTATCCTTAGTCTCTTTATTCCCCATCTGTAAAATAGGCATAATAGTACTGCCCTACTTCACAGGAGCGATGTGATGATATCTATATTTAAAAAAAATGTGAGGCACTGAGCTACTAAGGTAATGCGAGCCATACAGATACCTAACATAAATAGGTATGGCTATAAATTAATAGTATTTATCAATAACTTTTTCCTTGAGCATGGCTCTGAGATTGACTTTCTGCTGGTTTTAATTCCTGTTATATAAGCTACAAAATATTCTGTTTAATTTCTTTCCCTCCTTCCCTCTTTTCAGGACTATAAATCTGATGGTATGCCTTTGACTTCCAGTGCCAGGAACAGTCCTCAAGGTCCAGTAAGTAAAAGCATTTTTTCTGGACAGATTACATTCTGTAACAGTGTTTGCATTCTTCTCTCCAGTGCTTCAGGCATCAATCACTGGAAGTGATTTTTACCTAAGACAGATCTTAGTGCTCTCAGAGTGACTGTGTTTGAGTTTGCGAAGTGTTCTCAAATAGTTCAATATATAGCTTTAGCAAACATGTGACCTGCTTGCCAAACTGAAGAAAATTGATTTGAATAATTGAAATCTGAGTTCATTAATGATCCAGAAAATCCACCTTCTATGTTAGTGCTTATATTGCATCAGCAGGCTCATTTCATGTCGGGCAGTGTCTGGCTCCTAGGGAAAGGCGGAGTAGTTGGCTACAACTGTGGTATTTGCTGTTTCTTGAGTACCCAGGTTTGCTGCTGAGTACTAGCCATCTAATGTGGTTGGCCTAGGGAAAAGGAAGAGGTCCAGCTTGGCAGACTTTCCAGTCATGAAAGAGGGCCATGCTCAGAGAAGAGAACATGCTACCCCATACAATATATTGGAGCAGTGGCTGTGGTCCCTAAAATCTCAACGAGAGATTGTTTGTGATGGTGAGATTCCTACTGCACCTAATGTGCAGAATTGTTCCTTCTGAGACACCATGGGCCATTATTCTTAGATACTAAATCAGGTTTAACTATGTAGCACGAATAGAATCATAGAATCATAGAACCATAGAGCTGGAAGAGACCTCAGGAGGTCATCAAGTCCAGCCCCCTGCTCTAGACAGGACCAATCCCAACTAAATCAACCCAGTAAGGGCTTTGTCAAGCTGAGACTTAAACACCTCTAGGGATAGAGACTCCACTACTTCCCTAGGTAACCCATTCCAGTGCTTCACCGCTCTCCTAGTGAAATAGTTTTTCCTAATATCCAACCTGGACCTCTCCCACCACAACTTGAGACCATTGCTCCTTGTTCTGCCATCTGTGACGACTGAGAACAGCCTTTCTCCATCCTCTTTGGAACCTCCCTTCAGGAAGTTGAAGGCTGCTATCAAATCTCCCCTAGTCTTCTTGGCTACAAAGGCACACTGTTGACTCATATCCAGCTTTTCATCCACTGTAACCCCCAGGTCCTTTTCTGCAGAACTACTACTTAGCTGGTTGGTCCCCAGCCTGTAACAATGCTTGGGATTCTTCCATCCCAAGTGCAGGACTCTGCACTTGTCCTTGTTGAACTTCATCAGATTTCTTGTGGCCCAATCCTCCAATTTGTCTAAGTCACTCTGGACCCTATCTCTGCCCTCAAGCATATCTACCTCTCCCCCTAGCTTAGTGTCATCTGCAAACTTGCTGAGGGTGCAATCCATCCCCTCATCCTGGTCAGAGATAGGAGCACAGAGATAATGCCTATGAGAAGCCAGTCATGTCAGATTCCTAAGCCTACATCAACAATACACATGGAGCATGCTGGGTCTGGGGAGGTGTATTTTGGTGATGGGAGCATGCTACATTTTTTCCATCTGAGATTGTTAGCCAGCAGGTGCAATTTAGAGGACCCTCAGCCTTGCTATAATGTATGCACTAACCAGGTCAAGAGCTAAGAATTAGGGAATCATAATAGTTTTCCTAATAGCTCTCATGTTCTCTTGTCTTGAGTTGGCACCACAGGGAAACTTCTTCAATATGTATAAAATTACCATCAACTATTACTAAGTTAGTTGATTTCTCTGTATAATAATTAAGAGCAGGTCTACACTACAGTGACAGGTCATTATAAGCTGTCCAATTTGAGTTATGTTAGTAGCGTAACTCCAAATGACATAGCTTAGATCTACTTGCTGCAGGGTCCACAATATAGAAGGGTGACAGAAAAAACTGTCTTGTCAATTTGCCTTACTCATCTTGTTCTGCTGGAATTGACCGGAGAGTGATCAGCAATCAATTTAGTGGGTCTTTACTAGACTCGCTAAATTGACCACTGATGGATCAGTCACTGCAGCATCCATCTACTCTGTAGTGGAGACAAGATCTCAGACATGCCAGCGTGTCGTGTCACTGTCTAATTTCACAGAAGAGAGGGGAAAATGAGAGATGCTATGTAATCGGCTATCTGGTTGCATATGCAACAAACATGTTAGATGTGATTGACTATCAATTTCTGTATTATCCAGGGGAGCTGTATCCTACATTTAAAAATGGACTTGTTTGAGGCATAAATCTTTGTGAAAAAAGAACTGAGTCTTGCAAACTCTGAATGGAATTATTTAGGTCAATATGCACTAGTTATCTGAGCACACATTTGTAACATCTGTATTAACAAGAAAGGATAGATAATTCAGCTTTCATGCTTCAGGGCAGATGCCAGTATAGAAGACTGGGTCAGGAAGACATCTGCCTCAAAAATACTGTAGAGTATGGCGAGAAATGATCCACTGTGAGAGTTCGAACTTTCATCAGAAACATTTGGTAGTGGGCATTATTGGCTATATGATACTGGTGTATATCAGTCATTGGCTTGGTTTATGAGGATGGATATGATGTTTTTACTTGCTCCTCAAGTGCTGTACTATGTGCTTTCCCTTCTGAAATATTTTAAGGTCCTATTCTGAGCATTATGTCCTGAGTGCCTGACTGAGGTATATGCAACTAAATGTGCTAAACACTTTGTATGTTACTTAGCAATAATATTTTAACTGTGCAAAGTGTTGGCCTCAAACCTGCATCTACTTATTACTATGAATTCAGTGAGATTATTCTCACAAATACAATTGAGCTCTCACACACATTTTTGCAGAATTGGGCCCAATATTTGCATAACTTGTATTTCCTTGACAGAGAATGAATACCGCCCCCCCCCCAATGATTCTAAAATTCTAAATCGATTTTTCACCTATTGGTTTTCATTTCAAGGATGTTCTAGGTCAGATAAGGACCAATAGAAAACTACCTCACAGCTGTTAACCAGATTATGTGAAATGAGTCTATGATCTCAGTCCATTTTCTAGTGGGCAGGTATCCCCATTACAAAAGTCCAGCACCTCATCTAGAGTTAATTGGCACCCTTCTTTCCAGTTTCATCAGAGGCCAAAGACTGAATCAGCATAGAAACTGAACTATCTCTCTGTTAGAGAGTTTCAATTTCCAGTGCTGTCAGTCTAGTGCATTTCACTAATAGTAAATTGACTTTATTAAAAAAAGGGAAAAAAGTCTTAAGAACAGGCTCAGATTTCCTGATTGTTACCAGAATATTGCAGTGGCAAGAGAAAAGCAGGCAAAGAAGATAGATCAATAAGTCAGTGTTCTCAATAAAAAAACTTAGTTTTACCTGAAAATTTAATATATATTTCCAGGAAGAAAATGAGTTGGACTGAGGGTTCATTTAAGTGGCACAGAGACTCATTTTTTTTATTACCTCAGTAATTCCAAATTTTTATTAGACATGGAGAAACCCATCAGTGATTCATTTTCTTGTGACAGGGATTATATTATAGTGTTTGCATGTAACAAGGGAGAAGCTGTTCTCCAGTATTCTGAACAGATAGGAGTTTGGATATGGATGACTTTGCAAGGCCATAAAAAGGAGGGAGTTGCACTAATCCAGGCATGAAGTGACAAATGCATGAAGGAGAGATCATCAGAGTGAGTGTCAAGCTAACGGTAGATGCGACCAGTGTTGCAGAGGTGATAGTAGGCAGATTTGCAGAGTGTAGTAAAGTGAGATGAAAATGATAGCGTTTTCTATCATTTGGTTCAACTCAATTTTCAATCTAGCCTTTAGTGAAATTGGTACTTTTGTCATTGCTTGAATCACTGCTCTTGCATTATCTTGTAGTTCTTAGAGTGTATTACAGATAAATATCCAGTCTATGCAAAAAGTTTGAGGATGGCTTAAAAATCACAGAGCTGAGAAGTAAAAGTGGGTCTGAGTTGAGGATGGGGAAGAATACACTAGAGAAGAGTGTGAGAATACTTCTTGCGAAGAAGTGTACTTATATTTGCGATATGAATGAATAAAGATAAAGGGGTGCATAGTGTTGACGTTTTAAATGCAGAAACAGATGAGTGAAACCTATAAAATCTGTCTTTTTGGTAAAGCTAAGTAAGAAATGACAGTGAATATTTTTCAGAGGGGTAGCTGTGTTATTCTGTTTCAGAAAAAACAATAAGGAGTCTGGTTGCACTTTAAAGAATGACAAATGTATTAGGGTATAAGCTTTTGTGAGATGCATCTCACTTCCTCAGATGCTTGAAGAGAAAAGGAAAAAAGAAAAGGAAGGGATACAGAGATGGTAATGGGATATCAGTGCTAATTAAACCAGAGTGGATGTGGCTCATCTCCAACAGTGATGAGAAGGGGACAGTACCTGGAGGGGAAATTACCTATTGGAATGTGAGAAACACTCCCTGTTTCTATTTAAACTTCTTTTCAGGTTGTTAGATTTGCATATGAATTCCAGTTCAACAGTTTTGCCTTGCAGTCTGTTTTTGAAGGGGTTTTTTTTTTGCCTGAGAATGGCAACTTGCAAGTCAGAAACTGTGTGTCCAGGGAGGTTAAAGTGCTCCCCCATGGGTTTTTGTATGTTGTCACTCTGATTTAATAAGCACTGATGTCACACTCCCATATCTGTATCCCTTCCTTTTTTTATGTTTTTTCTTCAAGCATCTCAGGAAATGAATATTTTGTTGAATTACAATTATTTGTTCCTGTTTGCAACTGCCCAGGAAGGGATCCCAAAATTCCCCAATAAATTTATTCCCAATATAATCAATGAATAATTCGGTTTTCAAATTATCTCCATAGATTCTGAATGTTCACAATTTATGGTGTGCTGTTTAGTTACATGTCATGAAGTATTCTTTAATGTTCCTGATGTATTGATGTATGTAACTAATTAATGCTGTGCATATCTTCAGTAGCTGGATTGTAGAATTTGCAAATCAAATATTCTGATATTTACAATTTGAGTATAAATTTGTTTTTGGCAAAAATGTGAAGCATGTGAGCAAAGTGGTCCCTTTTCACTTGTGTGAATGCAGTAATGCTGAAATATGTGGGAAAAAATACCATAAAATCATTGCAGAAATGTTCATATAGAAATCTTGCTTTTTAATGTGAACACATGTTAGTGGAAACATGTTCCCTGTAGTTGTGCAGTTCCTTCAGTAAGCCTCATCAATACAAAAAAAAAGATAGTTTAAAAGGTTATATTGTAATGATGCATCTAAGGGAGGGGAGGCTCATTGAGAAGAGGCTGATGAATATCATATAATTCCAATGTACTTGCAGGAATCTCTTATATCATTTATTTGAAAATTACACTGAATAGGATCAAGAGGCATTACCATGTGAGCATGTATGTCCTCTTTATTTAGAAGGAACTTTCACATTTGCTTATCTACTTTACATAACATTATATATCTGCTGTGAAAGGAATGTTCTGTAAAATAAGTTGATGTTAACATGATGTATATACGAAGAGTGAGGTTTTGAAAGATGCTAATTGCCTTCAACTCTGTTTGAAGTTAGCTGGAGTTGCAGGTGCTCCGCACCTCTGTAAACCAAGCCCTATGTTTTCTGCTGTGAAAAGTGAACCCTATTTCATCCTTCATCATTTCCTGTTTCCCAAAATGTGGTATGTAGCTTCATATTTCACACAATGCTTGAGGTGAATTATAACAGATCACGAATTCATAGAGCTGCAGTGTTAGGCGGTTGGCTGTGAAACAACAACAACAAGCTGCTCTAATTTGCATAACACAGAACACTAATCTAATACACTTGTTACTACAGGAAATTCCCAAACATCTGAAATGACACGTTCTGCATTCTGATCTGTGGGGAAAAATGGTTGCTCGCCATGAAGGGAAAGATATTCCTGTGCATCTGTTCCAGTTTAAAAACCTTTCAGGCTGTGTCAAATATTTGTTACAAGAGTAGTAAACCCCTCCAAAAATGAGGGTTTTATAGCAGTCAGCTGTTTTATTAGAGACTTTATGGCCCCTGGTTCCAGTGATATATAAAAAGCACTCAGACACTGTTGCTTCATTATTGAACTTGTCCTATAAAGATTTTCAAACAGCTCCCCTGTCCCACCATCCCTGGAGATCCCTCAGAGAGACAGGTAGAAAAAAAATTTCCTTGAGGAACCTGAAGGGTGCGCAATGCTGAGAGGGAGGATGGTCTGGAGATTGTTTGAATTAGGTTTCATGAGACATGGGTTAAATTCCCAGCTCTGCTACAGACTTCCTGTATGACCTTATGTACAGGTGCAAAGCTGAAGGGTGTGTGCTAAGCCCCACCCCTCTCTCAGAGATAGGAGCTTAAGCCTGGGCTGCAGGGAGGCACCTACGATTCTGAGCTGTGAACCCTTATTGGCACTAGGGGCATATCTACACTTACTGGAAGATTGACTCTCTGGAGGTCAGTCTTCTGGCATTTGATTAAATAGGTCTAGAATAGACTTGTAAATTGAACGGTGAGGGCAGCTCCCGCCAGGGGCTGGTGGTACTCCTTTTGTAAGGAGTAAGGGAAACACTCCCATCGGCCTCCCACAATGTGGACGCCGCCAAGGCTTGTCTTCAGGTAAGCTGACTCCAGCTACTCATGTTATGTAGCTGGAGTTGTGTACCTGAAGCCAACCTTCCTGGTCTAGTGTAGACCAGGCCTAGGTGCCTGTGCTATTTGAGAACATCCTGCTCTACTGACTTTTATCCAGAGTGGAACAGTGTTATAGGAATACCACATCAAAACATCCAGTAGCTCAGTGGTTTTAGAACTCATTTGAGAGGTGGAACATTCTAGTTCAGAATCCCTTCATTCCCCTGAGGTGGAAGGGGGACTTGAACCAGCATTTCCCCCCATCCCATATTGGTGTCCTAACTGCTGGGCTAAAAGTTATGAGGAAGTCACTGTTTTAGTTTTGGGCTTGCATGTTTTGAGGAACAGAACTGTATTTTTTTTCCCAGACCTCTGATTGCTCTGGGTGCAGATTGGGGATATTTCGAGGCCTATTAAATATTTGTTAATCAGTAGAGCTGGTTGAGAAATATTCAATGAAGTCTTTGGCATCAATTATGTAGTTTCTTTAGAGCTGAAACAGTTTGAGAAAGTGTCAGTTTTAACAAATTTAGCATTTTGTTAAAATTTTGAAACAAAAATTTTGTTTTGAAAATATAAAAAATGGGACATATTGACAGTTTTGAAAAATAGGTTTTTGGTTTGAAGCAATCTTTTGTTTCTAAATTTCATTTTTATTATCACTAAATATATAATACCATTTCTTCCCTTGATTTCAACATAAGATCAATTTTTAGAAAGTGTTTCCTTCCTACCTGTATGTATCCTCTCTTAGCTGCAGCTTCTTTCAATGCTTCAATAGTTTTTTTGAAGTTATCATTGCCTTTGTCAGAGTTTCTTAAAGAGTTAGCTCTAAAATAACATTAAAAGACTGTTTGTGATTATACAAAAGCTTCCATCTATGTTTTAATTTCTTAGAATCCAATTTAGGTTTATATCATTTGAAAATTAATGATTTGAGGAGTAAGATTTCTTTTGTGGAAGAATGTATTATCTGGAGCAGAAAATGGTCTGAGCTGAGCATTTAAAAATGCTTACTGCTGTCATTGTCAAAGAGGTTTCATTACTCGAGTGAATAATCAAGACTATGCAGAATAATTTTAAGGCTGTTACGACTATTTGTTGGTAACAAGTGTACCTGAAAATTCTGAGTCTGATCTTTGTGATTAAGTCTTCTTTGTTGGAGCTTATGTTACAAGAGCCTATTACTCTTCAAATGCGTACATTTGTCAGAATATCACTTTAAAACAGGATTCCAACTGCCTTGCTTGACTCTTCAATAATTTACCAAACTTTAATTATGACTTTTGGGCCTGTTTTGGACAAAGAGAATTATGCAGACAATTTTGGAAGCACTGTTTCAGCTATTGAAGGGAGGGGATGGAGATGAATTAATATATTCCCTGGGTTTTCTAGTGCCACACAATTGGAAAAAAATAAAGAAGCTAAGAACTGAGTTTGTTTCTCTTTGAAATACACTATCTGTATTGTTGCTCTAAAGTTTTGTGCTGTGATTGATGAGAAGGAGTGCATATTTTTCAAATAAGCCAAATCATTGTTTATAGAACAATCTAGTACTAAAAACGGGGACTGAAGGGGATCTGAGACTGAAAGATTCAATACATCTTCAGCTCCAGAGTCTGAATAATGTTTCTTGGTATTTTTTATTATGAGCTGCTCTTGCATCTCTTAATGGCAGATGTAATATGCAAATATAAAAAAAATTGAAACTCTTAGAAGTTAAAATTACTACTCTGTTACTCCAATGTTACACTGCTGTGGCTTTGCTGAAATTAATGGAGGTAAACTGGTACAAAACTATAGCTATGCTGGCTATATATGTTTGCTGAATTTTCTAGCTGTTTGAAAAGATATCACTTTAAATAATTTAAGAGGTTTTTGTTATCCTGAAGAATGTGTGTCTTCTAAAAATCTTTTCTCTATTGCCAAAGTTTGTGGCATAATCAATTAATTTTATTTATTGATGATACAAATAAGAAATATAAATCTAAATATTTTAGGCTTTTAAAAATATTTTAAATGGCACGAGTCTGATTTCTGAAAAGTCAGTCCTTAATTTTGAAAGTTGGCATGAGTAGCTTTAGGCCATTAACTTATCTTTCGTTTAGTTACTTTCCTGGAAATAGTAATGTGCAGAAAGAAAGAACATCTATCCTGCTTATATTCCACCATTATATTATTTGAAATGTGACCGTGAATCTAAATGTGTATAGATCCTGCCATGTACGTTATACTGTGATTGTCTGCTAGGTGCCCGATAATAGGTAAAGCTCTTTAGGTGTATTGACATTGGAACATTGCAATTGTCAGAGCATGGTTCAAACACAGGCTCACACCCTACTCCTCTTTCATCTACACACAAATTGTAATAACCCAGGGTTTGGACCTTGGGTTCCAAGACTCATGGGGCTTCAGCACCCAAGCCTGGGTCAAATTAGGACCCAGGGTTATTTAGATAGTAAATTAAATTTAATTTATATAGCCTGTTTATATATTTTCAGGGTGTCAGAAATTTTTGAAGTGACAATGAATAATTGCATGGTGGTAGCACTTCTCAGTGAGTGAAAAGTGGATGTTTTGGCAGTTGGATAGGGATATGGAGGACTAGATATAGATGGGAATTTATCAAAAAAGTTTTTTAGTCAGAGAAAAACTTTAGTGCAGATTTCTCAAATCCAAAACTTTTTGCAGAAATGTATTGGTTTCGATGAAGCTTTCGTCAGCCAGATTTCCTGTGCCCAGGATAGAATTCTGGTCAAAACAAGAGAGAGAAACTTCAAAATAACCATTAGCCAAGTGGTTAGAGCAGTTATATGGAACATAGGACACTGGAAGATTTTTCTGGCCTTGCTTGGGTCCTGAACTCAATTAATTTATGTTTTTCTTCATTTTAGTAGTTGCTCTGAGGTGGGGCTGGAGATGCGGGGTACAGTATGCAGGCTTCCCCATCCCTCTCTCAGTGGCTTGGGGCCAGGTGAGAAGCACCTCTCCATGGCTGCTGCAGCTCCTGCGGGCAGAGCTGGGGGAGGTATGAAGGTCCAGGTTCCTCTGCCCCCTGCACTCTCCAGCCAGATTAAGGAACAGAGCTGCAAACCTCCCCCCACTTTTCCTAAAGGGCACTTGTGGTGGGAAGCTCAGGTGTGGGGCAGTCCCAGATGGCTGGGGACACCCCCAGCCAGCCCCTTTCACCTGCCTGGTGATTCTGTCTCTTTTCTGTATGGTTTTATGTGTCTTCTTATGCAGGGTGGGAGGGAGCTTCAGCTTCCCCACCCCCCACACACAGCCAAACCCTTATTTTGCTTTGAGTTATGATAAGAAGAAGCTGCATACCAAATTTGATGGCCCTAGATTTTACCATTTAGAAGGAGCTCTTGAACAAATGGATGGACAGACAAACACATTTTCTCTTTCACAGACAAACTGTCAAAAATATAATAGACTATAGTTCCAAACAGGAGGGTAAGTGTTTGGTTGTGCCAAGGCAATGGGATGTGCCTGGAATTCAATTGTTTCTCCTAATATGGCAAGGGAGGGGTCTGGTAGGAGGGAGTTATACTGTGGAATGACCCCAGGGGGGCAGGCAGCAAGGGGTAGAGATAGAGTCCAGAATAGCTATGGGCAAACAGGGGGCAGGGATAGAGAAAAGAACAGCTATCTACCATATATTTCAGAGAGTTTGTCTGTGTGCCTGTTTGTCTATGTGTCTGCTTCTCACCTGGCCCCAAGCTGCTGTGGTGAGAGAGGGCTGGGATTGACCTCTCTCCCTGGGGCAGCCCTCATACTGAACTGCTCATCGCCTGCCTCAGTCCAGAAAAATGATTTAAATGAAGAGAAACAAAACTTATTTGAGTTAAGTACCCAAGCAATGCTGGGTAAATCTTCTAATGTGATTATTAAAACTGAATCACTGATGAGCAGGTCTAGAGGCTTTAATGCTTAGATCTGAAGTAGGGACAGTGCATTAGCAGTTAGGTTCTCTGGTGAAATCACTAGGGGTATGTCTAGACTGCACTCCTCTGCCGGCAGAGGGATGCAGATTAGGCAGGTCGAAATTGCTAATGAAGTGGGGATTTAAATATCCCATGCTTCATTAGCATAAAAATGGCCGCCGCTTTTTTTCAGCACCAGCTTTGTCGGAGAAAAGCGGCAGTCTAGAGACTGATCTTTTGCTAAAGAAAGCCTTTTCCAATAGATCCTGTATGCCTCGTTTTATAGGCATCTCTCTCTTGAGTCATAATAACTTATTTAGTCCCCCTCATTTTGTACATGAAGTAACAGACTTGAAAGTTGCCATACTTTAACAAAAATATCTCAAAAACAGACTTTCAGCATGAAACTGCTGAGCTGGAATTCAGATGTAAACTTGACATTATCAGACTGGGTCTGATTCGAGACTGGGAGTGGGTAGCACGCGACAAAAAGTTAATTTCCCCACTTTTGGCATTCTCACCTTCTCATCTGTGAGCCACATCCACCCTGATTGAATTGGTCTCATTAGCACTGGTCTTCCACATAGTAATGTAACATACCCATCTTTGCATGTATACCTGCCAAACTGAAGTTTCCACGTCATGCATCTGCATCAAACAAGCAGGCTCCAGCCCAGGAAAGCTTATGCCCAAATACATTTTTTTAGTCTTTAAGCTACAGGAATCCTTGTGGTGTTTGCTGAAACAGACTAACACGGCTGCCCCTTTGATATTTATCTGTGCAGCAGAATTCTGCATGGAGACAACTGTTTCCCAAAGCCAGAGGCAAACATGTTACAGTAATCAAAACATGAGACGATGAGAGGCTGAGAGTTTCATTTATGGCTGGATAAGGAAGGCTGTTTCTAAGAGCAGTTATGCAGGAAAAAATGTCAGGATCTAGGCAGCATGGATGTGAGGCCCAGGGCAAATGGAGGTGAGGTCCAAGTCTCAGATGACACCTAGGTTACAGGTAGACAGTCAAAAAAACTTGATCTTTTGCTGAGTATATACCCATGAGATTTAAGCAGGTTTATACTCAGCATGTCGAGTCACCACTGCTTGTACTACCCAGCTCCACTATTATTTTTAGTGCACTACCTTGATAAGAGCTAGTGCGAGTGTGTCTGTGCAAGTTGGGAATCACACTGCTAGCGCAGAGCATAAACAGAGTCTTGGTAAGTCTCCCTCTTAGAGAACGCCAGCATTTCTTTTTCATATCTGTTGTAGTAACCCTCTCTGAAGACCAAAATGGGCTGCACTCTTCTCTTGCTTCAATTTTTCACTGCTCTCCAGGGGCTATGTTAAGCGTCTATTCCTATTTATTTAAAGTTTTTCCTTTCTGAAAATGGCTTTGTCCCTCCCACCCCCTTTCCAGAAATTCATGCCAAATATTGATATTTGATAACAACAAATATCATACACTGCTTTTAATCAAGAGAAACTCAGAAAAGATATTGGGAGGAAAATAGGGCTCTTCAGAGTAGTTCAGTACAGCCAATAATGATCTTTACTGAGAAATAAAATTGCTGGAAGAATTGCACTCTGTGAGCTGAATGGGAATGTTCTGAACTACCTGAAATTACCTCATCTCTGTCACTACTTCAGTGGAGATACCTAGGAGTCGGCCATAGAAGCATGCAGAAAAGGTAGGAGTTCTTTGAATTGTATATTTTCACTGGACCAGTTTGTCTTCCCATTATCATAATGTCACAAGCATTATGAAACGATCGAGCAAAGTATTGAGTTATGATATTATCAGGGACAGGGGATAGTGGGAAGGAGAAAGTGTGGTAAATTTTCCATTGTGGTAATCTGCATTGGGAATTTGCCAGTCTTGCAATGGAGGAGAATAACATTGTGCAGCTATCTCAGATAATACTGTGTAACTGATTTTCCAAGAAACCTTTAGCTTCTAATATATAACTTATAGCATGGACCTCCAGACCCAAAAGAAATTTGCAAAAAATCTCAACAAATTCTGCTCTGATCTTCACCCCGCATTTTTAAATTGCTGCAAAGAAAGGGAAAAGTCATCTTGCTTTGCATCTGACCTCTGAGTATTGTATTCTCTTTACTGTTCACTGTGCTTGCTCTAAGGTCAGTATTTCAATCAAGATCCCCAAGTTCATCCCAGAGGGGAATTCTGCTAACTTTGCAAAAGCATGCCTGAGACTAGACTACTTTTCGCTTCATAGGTATAGGTAACACACTGGGGACTGTATGTTGTAGATCTTCCTCTGAACTGATCCACAGAGGATGAGAATTGTTACAACTGCCAGCTACAGAGCTGTGGCTCTTTTGCTCAAGCTGTAGAAACCATGAAACAGTAATTCAACCATCAATGCCCTTTTTTAAATCCAAAGGCCTAATGATATTTGTGTAATTGCTCCTAATTAGGCTTAAAACCTAAGTAATAAGTGATTGATTGAGCCACAGAGTAACAAATTTTCATAAGCATTTGATGAAGATGCTCATGAAGAGATCAGTCTTAGGGACAACCCTTACATTCTGGCTACTGTAAGCATGATCCATTAGGGTCTGATGTCTGTCCTTAGTGAACCTAGCTCCTTTATATGGCACAACAAACAAATGATACCTTTATTAGAGGTGGGAGCCCTTGCTGGAGAAAGAACAGATTAAGAACTATTTAGAAAAGTTGGACTTACACAAATCCATGAGTCCAGATCTAATGCATCTGAGCGTGCTGAGGGAGTTGGCTGATGTGATTGCAGAGCCATTGGCCATTATCTTTGAAAACTTGTGGCAATCGGGGGCGATCTCAGATGATTGGAAAAATGTAGTGCCCATCTTTAAAAAAAAGGAGGAAGGACAATCCAGGGTCCTTCAGTCTGCCTTCAGGGTCCTTCAGACAATCCAGATCAGTCTGCCTCACTTCAGTTCCTGGAAAAATAATGGAGGGGATACTCAAGGAATCTATTTTGGAGCATTGTAAAAGAGGAATGTGATCAGGAACAGTCAACATGGATTCACTAAGGGCAAGTCATGCCAGACCAACCTGGTTACCTTCTATAACAAGGTAACTGGCTCTGTGGCTATGGAGAAGGTGGTGGATGTGATATACCTTGACTTTAGCAAAGTTTTGATACGGTCTCCCACAGTATTCTTGCCAGCAAGATAAAGAAGTATGGATTGGATAAATGGACTGTAAAGTGGATAGAAAGCTGGCTAGATTGTTGGGCTCAATGGGTAGTGATCCATGGCTTGATGTCTGGTTGATGGTTGGCATCAAGCAGAGTGCTTCAGGGAACGGTTCTGGATCTGGTTTTGTCCAACATCTTTATTAATAACCTGCATGAGCGGTTGGATTGCACCCTCAGCAAGTTCACTAAGCTAGGGGGAGAGGTAGATACACTGAAGGGTAGAGATAGGGTCCAGAGTGATCTAGAGAAATTGGAGGATTGGGCCAAAAGAAATCTTATGAGGTTCAACAAGGACAAGTGCAGAGTCCTGCACTTGGGAGGGAAGAATCCCAAGCACCGTTACAGGCTGGAGACCGACTAGCTAAGTAGCAGTTTGGCAGAAAAAGACCTGGAGGTTACAGTGGATGAGAAGCTGGATATGAGTCAACAGTGTGACCTTGTAGCCAAGAAGGCTAATGGCACATTAGGGTGCATTAGGAGGAGCATTGCCAGCAGGTTTATAGAAGTGATTTATTGCCTTTTATTCAGTGCTCGTGAGGCCACACCTGGAGTATTGCATCCAGTTCTGGGCCCCCCATTACAGAAAGGATGTGGACACATTGGAGAAGGTCCAGAGGAGAGCAACAAAAAATGATCGGGGGCTGGAGCACACGACTTACAAGTAGAGGCTGAAGGATTTGGGCTTATTTAGTCTATAGAAGAGTGAGGGGGGATTTGATAGCAGCCTTCAACTATCCGAAGGGAGATTCAAAAGAGGATGGAGAGAGGCTGTTCTCAGTGGTGACCGATGACAGAATGAGGAGCAATGATTTCAAGTTGCAGTGGGAGAGGTCTAGGTTGGATATTTGGAAAAGCTACTTTACTAGCTAGGAAGGTGAAGCACAGGAATGCGTTCCCTAGGGAGGTGGTAGAATCTCTATCCCTCGAGGTTTTTAAATCCTGGTTTGACAAAGCCTTGGCTGGGATGATTTAGTTGAGGTTGGTCCTGCTTCGGGCAGGGGATTGGACTCGATGACCTCCTGAGGTCTCTTCCAGCCCTATGATTCTGTGATTACCTTAGCTAAAAACTAGGATTTGGCCTGCATGGAGTTGCGCTTTTTTGGCTATTTGTAAAACAAAATATTACCGTTGTGCTGCTCCCTTTTAGATTGTTTTGAATGTATGGATATTGATGCCTGGCACTTCATCTTCCCACCTAGACTCATATTTTAAAACAACACTGGCATATTAGAGGTTACCATTACTTCTCCACATTACAACATAACCTTTCTTTGTCTACTAAAACTCATTTTGATACTTAGAGTTCCTTTTTTCTTATCAACCACGTTTCAAGTTTAGCATACTTCCAAAACTTGTCTTGCTAGATGTTATATTTTTTCTAGCTTTTGAACCTAGTATTTTCCAAGGCCTTATTGCATGTTCTCAATTGTCTGAATGTTATGTAATTTACCAAGCACGTGTATTTGCTTACCCCAACTAACTTAATCTTAACCTTTTTACTCTAAAACTTTCCTACTGTGGCCATCACATGACTAGATAGTAGATTAACATGTGAGCCACTGACCAGTTGCAAATTGAAATGCTAACAAGTGTATGAACCAACAATGTTGCTGAAATGTCAGGTAAAGTTAATCAGAAGATCACTACATCTCCTTTGTAGGTTTTGGTGTGTGTGGTAGGGAAGCCTATGACAGCACCTTTAAGACTTAAGAAGTTGGCATCTACAAACAGTTGTTTATGTTCATTGTTCCAATTCAAAATTATGCAAGTAATTCTTGGAAGAGTTCCAACCTAGTAGATGTGCTTAAATCTTTTTAAAGAAGGCATGGAGAAAAGAAAAACAATGGGCCCCATTTATGTCACTAGACACTTTCCAAACACTTAAGAACCGTGGTCAGAGAGCTTATAGTCCAACGACGGACAAAGAGATGTTCAAGAAAAGGAGAGAAAAGCAACAGTAGACAAAATGGGTACAGTTGATGCACAAGCTAATGTCATTCACTTTAAGCACAACTGAATATATCTCTTAAGAGACTCTGATTAGATTTCATGGGAACGTGCCTACTATATATAATCAGCAAAAACTATACACTCCAACTGGATAGAGTGCCGGAGACAGAGCTGTGCAAAACTTGCATTTCACTTCCAACTCAAGTTTTGGGCACTGTTTCGTACAACAGTTCTGTAAATCTTGCCAGATCATCTGTGTTTAGAGGGAATCAAGTGCCACTCAAAGGATCATTTTAGCTGAGTTTTACTTTGAGGATTTGTTTTTTAAAATCTGCCACTCGAGAGCTATGGAATCCCATCACCTCACACCAACTAAAAAAAACTAATAGTTTGCACAAACCAAACCAACTACGGATTGGATAGCTGCCACTTGGCTTGGGCAGGATTGCTGTAATGTTCACGATGACAACATCAAACTCCTAAGCAGGCAAATAAATCCAGGTGAAGCATTTAAAAACACATGGTGGAGAGAATATCCACTTGAAAAGCAATTTCTGAATGTTTACAATGTCTGTTTTTGGTATTACATGTCAGTTTGTAAAGAATTCATTCCTGTAGCTTCAGCTTTCCACAATCCTATAAGCCAGAAACCAAGAACAATAAAAACACACAATTGTTTTAGTACCTAGGTGCTAATTGTACTGGTCAGGATTTTTGTTTGCTTGCTTGCTTGTTTTTTGAACAATAAGTAAATTTAATTCAGGTCGGTAAGCAAGCATTCTGGTGTACGCAGTGGAGCACACCATTAATATACAAATGATCTGTTAACAATTAGAGTAAAAGTGAAACCTCATCAGAATAAATGTCTAAGGTTTTAGATATAAAATATTAATTAACGGAAAAGCACTGTGAGGACAATAAAGATGAACGCGATATGAGATTTAAACTATGATGATAAGATGCCATCTAGTGACAATTTGTAGGAACTTGTAGCTCATGATCTACATTTGTGCAGGAATGCTTTCCCCTCCTTCTGAAGAGTCAATAACTTCAGGGGCAAAATGATGCAGATTATGAGCTCAATCATCATCACACTGAGATTGTGATGGTTGTTGTTCAGTGAAAATGGATTGTCTTAGACTGAAGTCCTGCTGCACTGATTTAGGGAAAATAAATGCCAGATAATTCCTATATTCATTTTTTTAAAATTAGAAGCAAATATCACCTTTTAAATTTGCCACTGCACCATTTCCCAAATGTCCAAATTCTCTAATCATATAAAGCATGTTGATCTGAAAATTGGCATGTTACATTTCAGCGGCAGCATTCGAAATTGACAGGTGCACTGGTCTGTAGTGTTGGAAAAAAATGGCAATCACCTGGAATTTACTACAGCTTACATCTCCTCTTTGTTTTATGTATAAACTTGCTTTGGGCTTTCGACCTTTATTCAGCTCATTTTCACAACCCCCTAGTTATTGCATATAGTATAGCTATTGTTTTGCTTTTAAAAATACAATAACTATACTGAACTGAAGCTTTAAGGAGTAGCCAAGTTACTCTGTATAGGATAAACTTAAAAAACAACAAATAGTGTGGTAGCACTTTAAAGACTAACAAAACATGTACATGATATCATGAGCTTTTGTGGGCACAGCCCATTTCTTCAGATAACCCGCTATGCCCACAAAAAGCTCATGATACCATGTACATGTTTTGTTAGTCTTTAAAGTGCTACCACACTATTTGTTGTTTTTTAAGTTTGTATTGAATTGGATAGCACTCATTTGGCCACTCCAGAGACTGAAATTCTCTGTGCACCACATGGGAGGTAGAACACAAACAAGTAACACATGCTTCCCAACCAATTAGCTTCAATTCTGGCTTGGAAGGGCCCAATTCTGTGCGTGAGAAGAGGATTTACTATTGTGCAACCCTGCTATCAAGGGTGCCATGTGCGGAGATTGTTTTTGCTTTGGCTTTGTTTCGTTGTGTGGTTAATGTTCTCCCCCCTAAACGCAACTAAGACCTACACTCAAATACTCCACTCTCTGTCACCAAACAGCCAGCAGGGAACAATTCGTACATGGTCACTAGTGACCATGACTACATTTGCACTTAGTGACACAGAGATGAAAATCTGGGTTCCATTACCAATGCCCAGAAATTATGGAATCTTAGATTTTGAGTCAGCAAAATGTAGAGCCATCAACAACCATATAAAATTCCATTCTAGTTCTTATCTCTTTCCATTCCTTATTCATTTCATGTAATTGCAAATGGTGCTTATAATGTAGGTCATTTTTCAAAAAAATAGGGACCAGATTGTGAGATACATTAACAAGTAATTGCATACTCAGGGCTCAGTCCCACAAAGTAGGCACATGTTTGACTTTCAGGACATGAATAGTCCTTTTGAAATCAGTAAGACTACTTACATTCTGAAAGGTAAGTACTTTCCTCAATTAGGGATGGAATAGGGAACTTCTGTTGTGCCCATTTGAATGCTCATTTATTATACGTCAGAATGTGTATTATTTATTTTAGGTACAAATCAGGTAGCCATTTGGGGGGAAATGCCCCTGTATTTTGGCCCAGTATTTCACGTTTATATGATATTGTATCTAGAGAGTCCCAAAATTCTGGCAATCTGACCTTACTTAAGATAATGAAGTCCAGCCAAATAGCTAAAATATTGAGGATCTGTTTTATTTAAAAAGGAAGACAGAAATGTGACACATCGAGGAATGTCCTTACTGGTGTTGTTTCAAAAGTGATACTCTCTTTCCATAACTAATATATGATTATTAGAAATCCATTAAAACTCTGGAGGAGTTGTATCCACCCATGTGTTTGATTGCTATAGTTTCTTCTATGGAAGTGACTGAACATCCCATTTTATGCTCAACAGCACTAAAAAGAAGGCAGAGAAGGAAAGTGTTCTGTGACATAAAGAATTGTTTTATTAAAAATATTTAAAAGAATAGCAAGATGCGTGAGAAAAATTAGTTAAGGAATTTCCTGAGTATTCTGCAACAATGCGTTCTAGTTTGCACTTTAAGAAAAATAGGTAATTCCCTGAATAAGAACAATGGGCTAAATTATTCTGAATCATTATAATGCTGTGGAAGATGCTGGGGGAGGGGAAGAGGAAAATAAGGATTTGGAAATGTAACCTACTTGTGAGAGTGTTATAGGTCCTAATCTCCACTCTCCCTGCTCAGTCCATAGACCCCTTATGGCTTGAGGTAGGCAAACTGAAACACTGTTAGCTCTGGAGGTCCCCAGTTCAATGCCTAGGATAACAGCCATTGCATGCCTACAAAACCAACCAATCATGTTGCAGCATTAAATTGCAGAGGAATATTTGCTTGGCACATGAACACTGGTGAAACAATCCAAGCTCAAAAGTTCATCACCATTAAGTTAGTGTCTCATGGTTTTAAGCTTCTGATGCAACTTCTACAGATATTTATTGTTATTATGAGAGAAGGACACTGGTGCCCCACAGTTATTTTTCACATTTGTACTGCTTCCTGCCTTCCAGGCTCCAGCTAGGACTAGAGGCGGAAAAAGCCAGAGATCCCTGCCCAATTCTGCAGAACCAAGGTAGTTAAAAGCAGCCTGAGACAAGCTGTTATGGGCCCATTCTGAAGCTGCTTTTTGAAGTCAGAGTTGAGGACAGCACTGGGAGAAGCCATGTTTTGTTTTGAACTGATTCAGAAAGACTACGTCTACACTGCAGGCTTCTTGCACAAGAAGCTTTTTGAGGAAAGAGATCTTCCGCAAAAACTTCTTGTGCAAGAATGTGTCCACACTGCAAAAGCGCATAGGAAAAGCGATGTGCTTTTGCACAAGGAGCATCCAGACTGCATGGATGCTCTCTCGCAAGAAAGCTCATTAACAGAATGGCCACCAGGACACCTGTGCTTCTTTCGATAGGCTGTTTTTGCGCAAAAAAACCCTGCTGCCCGTCCACACACACTTTTTTGCGCAATGACTCTTGCATGAAAGAGGAATACCTATACTGCAAAATCCCCTCTGTTCTGTCGATTCACTGTAAATTTTCTTGTGCAAAAACACGCTTGAGGAGTGGATGCTCCACGAGTTTTTGTGTAAAAACTCTGCAGTGTGGATATAGCCAAATAAAGATTGCCTTCACACCAGGTATTTTAACCCAGTGTATTCAATTGTTAAACTATTGAACTTGTAATTGTGAGACTTTGATTCAGATCCTAGCTCTGACATAAACTCACCCTGTAACCTTCGACAAGTTAGGGAAATTTCTCATAGATACCCACTCTGTTTTCGGTTGCCGAATTTGAAGTAGCTGCAGTCTAACTGGCTTCAACTTCTTATGCCTTAATTTCTTTAACGGGGATACAATGCATCCTATATAAAAAATTAGGCTTAATCTTTTAAAGAGTGCTAACTAGGTTTAGTTACCTCATTTGGAGGTAATGATGCTTAATTCCTTAACATAGAATCATAGAATACTAGAACTGGAAGGGACCTTGAGAGGTCATCAAGTCCAGTCCTCTGCTCTCACGGCAGGACCAAGTCCCATCTAGATCATCCCTAATAAATGTCTATCTAACCTGCTCTTATATATCTCCAGTGTTGGAGATTCTACAACCTCCCTAGGTAATTTATTTCAGTGTTTAACCACCCTGACAGCTAGGAAGTTTTTCCCAATGTCCAACCTAAACCTCCTTTGCTGTAATTTACGCCCATTACATCTTGTCCTTTCATCAGAGACCAAGGAGAACAATTTTCCCTCTCTTCCTTGTAACACCCTTTTAGGTACTTGAAAATTGCTATTATATCCTCTCCCCATCTTCTCTTTTATAAACTAAACAAACCCAGTTAATTCAGTCTTCCCTCATAGGTCTTTTTTTCCTAGACCTTTAATCATTTTTGTTGCTCTTCTCCGGACCTTGTCTGATTTTTTCCACATCTTTCTTGAAATGTGATCCTCAGAACTGGACACAATATTCCAACTGTGGCTTAATCTGTGCAGAGTAGAGCAGAAGAATTACTTCTCTTGTCTTGCTTACAACACGCCTGTTAATGATCCCAGAATCCCTAGATCCCTTTCTGCAATATCGCTTCCCATACCATATGTATGAAACAGATTGTTTTTTCTTACGTGTAGTACTTTGCATTTGTCCTTATTAAACTTCATCCTATTTACCTCAGACCATTTCTCTAGTTTGTTCAGATCATTTTGAATTTTGACCCTATCCTCCAAAGAACTTGCAATCCCTCCCAGCTTGGTATCATCTGCAAACTTAATAAGTGTACTCTCTATGCCAATATCTAAATCATTGATGAAAATATTGAACAGAACAGGTCCCAGAACTGACCCCTGCAGAACCCCACTTGTTATGTCCATCCAGCATAACTGTGAACTATTAATAACTGCTCTCTGAGAATGGTTATCCAGCCAGCTATGCACCACCTTATGGAAGCCCCATTTAAGTTATATTTCCCTAGTTTATTGATAAGAAGGTTATGCAAGATCATATCAAATGCTTTACTAACTGTATCAAATGCGTTACTGCATTTGGTGTAACATTTGGTGTGTGATTTGAAATATTTGGGTATGAGGCTCTATCAGAGCCTTTGGGATTATTATTATTATTATTATTATTATTATTATTATTATTATTATTATTTTTCTGGGTGATAGAAAGAAATATTCTCAGTGTCTTTAAAAATGTCAGCCATTGTTGATGACCTTGAAATGCTGCAGCTACCATAGGTATGTGTACATGCAAATCCTATATCCTTGTGAGTCAAAATATCCACATACCCAAAAGGCTTTTCCTCTTCTGCCTGAAGTAAGAAGTGTTTTATAGGCTGAAAGAAGGAGACAGTAAAGAGTCTTGCTTTTATTTCCAACTTGCATCTGAAATTAAAATATATCCTTAGAGGTGTTCATATGACAATCCTTAATAGTTCCTCTCCTTGGTATCAGTTTCACTGCACAAAGGGTGTGGACTTACCTGGCTATAAATAAGGTCACACTGAAAGTCAGATGTTTTAGTGTTATGCAGAAAAAATTACCAACCTCCACCTAAATGAAACCTTAGGGAAACTACTTGGACTTGCATATGGATGCACTGTGTGTAGGCATGAGTGATTATAACAGCTGGGCAACATTATTTGTTTTGTTATTATTTGTTTTGTTTGGTTTGGTTAATGAAACTTTACATATCCAAAAAGGGTCAACATCATTGAAATGTTTCTCTTTTTCACAATCTTTTTGTAATATTTTTGGATATTTATACCATAACTAGCCAATTAGCCCGTCATAAGACGGGATTTTCAGGTCTCTCCTCCATGTCGGTCTTCTCTCCTGAGCCTCCGGTCTCTCCGTCTCTCTCTTTCACTCTCCTCCTCCTACTGCCTCCCCCTCTCTCTCTCTCTTAGCTCCCTCCGCCTTCTGCCTCTCTCTCCGTCCCTCTCTTTCTCTTCTCCCCCTCCTGCCTCTCACTCTCTCTCCGCTCTCCTCTGTCTCCGTCGGGGATGCACGCTCGTCCAGGTCCTGCCCCCTGGGCATATATGTCACCGCCCTGCCCCCCTTCGCCTCCCACCGTGGTGCTTGGCTGACTTCTGTGCTGCTCAGTCAGGCCTCCACGTGAGAGCAAGTAGCGCAAACGGCCTCTCTCTCTCTCTTCTCCTCCTACTGCCTCGCCCTCTCTCTCTCTCTCAGCTCTCATCCGCCTCCTGCCTCTCTGTCCGTCTCTCTCTTTTTCTCTTCTCCCCCTCCCACCTCTCACTTTGTTTCTCTTCTCCTCCTCCTGCTATGTCTCTCTCACTCTCTCTCTCGCTGTCCTCCGCCTCCTCCATTCTCCTCTCTGTCTCCTCCGTGTCCTCTATGTCTGCTCCACTTTCCTCCTTTTGAATCCGGCACCCTTTCCTGACATCAGAGACGCACGCTCGTCCGGGCCCTGCCCCCTGACTGTTCCCTCTGGGCAGCACTGTTGCCTCCTACCGTGTTGCATGGGGACTGCGGACCCCAAATGGCTGCTTGTGCCACTTGTTCTTGCGCGGCAGCCCAACTGAGCGGCGCAGAAGTCAGCCAAGCGCCATGGCGGAAGGCAACAGCACCGCCCAGAGGGAACAGCCAGCGTTTCAGCGTTACAGAGTCACAGACATTGGGCTACTATATGTATGATGTTTTTTAAATGTTTCACTTATTGAAAACCATGTATTCTTACTGAAAAATATACCTGTAATGTTTAAAAACTATTACAGTTTTTAAAAAAACAATAACAGAAACCTGCAATCATTTCATGTAAAATGGGTCCCTTTTAATCCTTGCCAAAAGAGGGGGAGGGGCTTCCGAATGTTGATTTAAAAAAAAAGTTTTCCTCATTACAATCAGTTGTTGTGATTATGTGCAAATGTCCTATCAAAGTCAATGCCACTCCCATTGACTCAGGATTTCACTTTCTGCCTACATGTATGTGTAGACACACTGTATATTTCATCCAAAAAGATAAGGGGAATCCCTTCTTCAAATGAAAAATTCAAGGCAATTTTAATTATGGAGTTCCAATCAGTATGCTCCAGCTGCTGTCTGAGCTCTGCAATATGATTGTGAGGTTTTGTAAATCAATGTGTTTTTCCTTTTAGCTGAGAAATGAGGGGCACAGTCATTCTGTGTTGCTAAATACTGTCTATAGATAATGAATCGATTTACATGTTCCAGGTCTCTAGAATGGGCATGTGCTACAGATTTACAGAGTTGTTAGCAACTGATGTTTTCAGGAGTGGTTGACTTCTTATCATGCTTAAGGCAGGACAGCTCAAGATGATACTTCAAGGAAAGCAAACCTTGGTAGAAAAATAGTGTTTAAATGTTGACATCAGGAGTCATTTTTAGATTATCCTTTTCCATCTCGACTTTAATATGAGTTTTTATCCTTTCTGTGAATACACTGCAGCAAATAGTGGATCTTTTAATCCAAAGGATTCTTACAATATATATATTGTGAAGAAAGTCAGTTGAAAATCCTCTTCTGAAATTTTTTTCACTGCCAGTGTATTATGCATTCCTAGGGATTTAAAATGAATCATGTTTGCAGGATGTGCTCAAGATCAGTTAACTCATTTGCTCTAACAGCTCTTGTGAGTTTCTGATTCTTCTCTGCTCCCAGGATTATTATCCTTTTGTGGGGAAAAATAGCAACTCAACAGACATCAGGCCAGCCAGGTCTGTGCACAATAGCAGCTTTATTTCTGATTATGCAGGTGCAGGGATTGGAGGGCACTGGAAGCTTAGTTTAAATGTGCACCTCTCTCAGTTAGTATATGGTGCCTCAGCATTGTTTGCTTTGCACTAGTAACAGCTGGCAATGGCTAAAGACTAATGGACGTTTGTTTTGCATTCACCTAATTTTCATTGCATTTTAGTTTCTTATTTCCCTATTTGTCGAAAGCCTGCTTCTCATAAACATAAATGAACTAGAATTTTCTGTCCACAGCATCAGGGTGAACAAAACAAACATGGATTGCAAAAGAGGAGTTGAAACAAGACTGTTTCGGGAACACATAGAGAAGCTGGGTCTGAGAAGTGTGTTGTCATTCAGGCATGTTGAAGATAAAGGTAGTGTGAGACAGCAGGCTACAGTAAGGAAACACCTAAAATGGGAGTTGAAAGCATATTGGATATTTTACATTTGATTTCAGGGAAGCATGACTTGATGCTTTTCTTGGACTCAGAGAAACATTTGAGTAAAAAATGTTAATTATTGTCAACAGATTTTTTAAAAAAATTATTGAAAAATTGTTTTATTTTTTCAAAGTAAAACCAAAATCCAAAACTGACAAAAATGTTTTTCTAAACTCACATTTTTAAAGTAAATTGATTTTTTTATTGAAAAAATGAGCAAAAATGAATGTTCTTCATCAACATAGTGGTATAAACTCCTGTTAATTGGGAGGCATTTAGCCAATTCCAAGTGTTAATTTGGTGCTTAACCATGTGTTTAATAGCTGTGAAAATCTTGGCTCTACTCTACTAATCCAAAATTTGCCAAATAAAAACTAAGGGCTTAATTTTCCTCCAGTTTTAACTGGATCTGGTGTTCTCCTGCCCCCCATGATTTTGCAGATTTAAATATCCATGAGGGGACACATACACACACACACATTGAACCTGCATGTACCAAATGTCAATGACTACATCTACGTAAGCTACATGGCATTATTTTTCTCTTCCATTTTTCATAGAATCATAGAACACTAGAACTGGAAGGGACCTCGAGAGGTCATCAAGTCCAGTCCCCTGCCCTCACGGCAGGACTAAGCACTGTCTGATCATCCCTGACAGGTGTCTGTCTAACCTGCTCTTTAATATCTCTAGTGATGGAGATTCCACAACCAGTTCCATGTTTAAATTCATGTGAATTCCATATTTATCCAGTTCCATATTTAAATTAATGTGAAATCTTTTGAGTTTTAATAATTTCTTTTATTATTGAGATGCAAGCTTAATCAGGACTATAAGCTATTTGCCACAGTGTTTCCAGTAAGCAGATTCTATAAGACTATCAAATAGTGATGACATCTATGTATTTCTTACACTAAAGTTGTAATACATTGAAAAGAGTAAATAATATTACATTGACAGTACCATGGGGCAATATTGCCTATCCTTAGCTTCACCCTGGTGAGAAAAATAAAGGTTCATTCTCGATTTAATAAGCTCAAGAAGTTAATGTTGGATTAGTCTTTGATGAAATTGATTTCTGCTTGTCAAAGCAAATTTTTTGCAGAAAAGAAATGGGATATTAAAACTTAGGGTGGAAGGTCACAGAAAGAAGCCAGGTATTCTTATTTGCTCTATCATCACAATTGTAGCGAGGCTGCTATCCTGATAGAAAACAAGTGGTATGTATAAAATGTTTACAGATGTTCTAACAGTGCAAGATAAGATTTGTGGAGGTGTTAGGGTTCAAATTCAGAATCAGGAAGTTTTAAAACACTGTTATGCAGAATGAGACAAGTACAGTCTTCTTGTGTATTTGTGCTCTGAGTGAAACAGTGCAAAGTGTGAGAGAATACTAAACTCAAGCTCATCTGAAGAAGTGGATTTTGCCCATGAATGCTCATGGTACTATACATATATATGCATACATACATACGTGTCTACATTAGGAAACGATTTTGAAATTAGTAAATTCATTTTAATAACTCCCGATTTAAGAAATTTGAACTAGTGTGTCCACACTATGGGGAAGCCTCGAAATTAGTCCAAGGCAGGCTCCATTAGAGCCCCAGGAAGTACTGGGAAATAGCTGCACTGGAGCATCCAGTTATTTTGAAATAACTATTTCGGAATTAGCATTACTCATGATGAAAAGCAGGAGTCCAGATTTCGAATCCCACAGTCCGTTATTTCGGGAATGGTAGTGTGGACGCTCCACTTATAAATTCAGCCTTCAGGGTGTTACTTTGAAATAAAGTGCTAGTGTGGACCAGGATTAAGGTGCCACAGGACTACTCGTTTTTAAAATACAGACTAACATGGCTACCCCTCTGAGACTTTCAATGTACTCCCATCACTTTAGGAGTGAACAAGATATATTTCCAGAGAGAAACATTTGTTGAACCTGGAGTTAAGGCTGCAGTTTCTTTGGGAAGTAGGAAGATAAATAAAAAAATGCAGTTTTGTATCAAACAAACATCGAAAAGCAGAAACCATTTTAACTTCAATCTAAACTCTTAAAGTTGGAGATGTATGGAAGGGAGTGAGATTGAAGAAGGCCCTAGAAATCGATTTTATTTGGCTCTAGACCCAGCTTTGGGAGAGCATGTTGTTGTGGTCCCAAAATGTTGTGTTGCATGTAGCAGAGGAAAGTTAAGACCCTAGGGAGAGGTAATGTTGGTTAGTCTTGCCAGAGAGAAGATGGTGTTGGTGTTCAGAGCAGACCTCTGCATGTTGGGTATCCATGGAGACACAGTTTCGATGTGGCTTCTGCCACGAGTTAGGTGAGGCTTTTTTACTCAGAAGCTGTCCCAGGCATGCAGAGTATGTGTGCTCGCTACCACACCATTTTAGAGAATACAGATTATGCCTCATGTCTAGTCAGCTTTGCTGGCGAGTGCTTAGGAGGTACAACTCTGCCCCCTCCCACCTCTTTGAGATGCCATATGCGCCTTGACATCATAGTCTCTGAGCTCTCCTGAATGAAAAGACTGAAAGTTCTGGCTGATCCTTATGGAGGCCATGCAATTGCAGTTGAGCTCCTGGCAGCCCTCCCACAATGATGCATCCCTTTGTGACTAGACAAAATCTCTCCTCAGTTTTTAATCTGACAAGTGGAAAAACTTACATTTATGAATGTTCTAGATGGCTCTAATACATGCAGGGAGGTGTGATTTTTCCATCTTTCCCTTTGCTCTTCAGAATGAAAATACTAACAATGTTAGCCCCACCTACCTGTGTACATTCAGGCACTAGTCTTTGCATCACAATCCATAACTGTGTGGGTGTGGCAGGATTTGCTCCTTTGTGTCATTGTCACTGTTCCATGGGATTAGGAATTACTAATACCTCAATGTCTGTAAAATAACTGATGAGAATCAGCCTCCTCTTGGTTTGTGAATTCAATAACTCCCCTAAACTCTCTCAGATATGATGCATTTGCTGTTTGCTTTACCTTAGCTATCATCTTTTGGGATTTAATGGCTGAGTCAGAAAAAGCATAATTTTAATACTGAGCAGGTGAGATGGCTTAAAACACCTTTGGAAGCCCGCAACATGGCCTGTTGTGATAAAACCCATAATTAAAACACAGGAAGCCAGAAATTACTTTATTCAATCTGCCACTGCCATAAGCTGCAAAATGGAACTTCTCAATGTTGGCTTTGATTTTAAATAGCATAATTAACTCTTCTCTCTTGAAGCCATCACCTACTGCTTTGAGTTGGAACAGTTGCCTTCAGTCGGGTCACATTTTTCCTTGACAATTGACCATTTTAAAATCCCTTTACCAAACTCTACTTTAAAGTGAAAATCGAACTGCTTTTGCATTGCTCATGCCTGAAAGCTAGAAAATTGCCTTTTCATTGTTAAGAAGTTGGGTGAGTTCTTTTATAATGGCTGCGTGAAAAGCTACTGTTCATCATTGTCTCTGTATTTCCAATTTTCTTATATTTGTTTCAGTATAATTATTACGTGATTACTGCTACCCCCTCCAAAATGGGTAAATATTGAGGCCATAATAATGCGTTGGCTGTATGCAGAAAGTCTGCAGAAATCACTATACCTTATGCTTGATATTTCTGTTACTCATGTTGTAATTATCTGCCAGTGATAATTTTGTGTTTTGAAAACTCTTTTCTCACTGTAGCATACTTTGGATTAGCGGCATGGGGCGGAGTCAGCATATGCAAATCAGCATATCCCCATTGACAATAACAGAGCGAGGCTGATTTACAGCAAATAAGGATCTGGATCTTTGGATTCTATTCTACTCTTAAAGGCGGTTTCTATCCTAGTAAAAACGGGTGCAAGATGAATGTTTGATTTCTAACACACTGTGAAACCCTAGTTAGAACAATTGAAGTCTTACCCGGAAAAAGCCAGTTGAGATAAATCTGAGTTCACCTTGAGCAGCTACAGCGAGGTAAATCTCCTGCTTTCCCTATCTAACTAGGGATTTAGAATGTTAGCTGTCCCATGTTAAAAAGTGTGGAAAATGCACCTAGTTTTCCTTGTGTAGACATGGTCATATACATCATCTGCCACATGTGTACAAAAAGTTTTAATAAGTTAAATTAGAGAGTATCCTCTGCCACTGAAGATTGGTGTGCCATCATAATTCCAGTTTTCATGTGTGCAATGGGGAAAACTTGTCCCTTGCTCTACAGCAGTGGTGCTCAACCTTTTTTCATTCGCGACCCCCACGAAAATTTTTGTTGAGCCAGGAAAAGAAAATACTGGCCAGCCTGGATCAAAGCACTGCAACCCCCCAGGAAGACAGCTGCAACTCCCAAGAAGTCCTGCTCTACAGGACTGATGTGAAGCAGAAGTGACATGGGTCCCCATTCCTGGAGCAGGATTTAGAGTCCAGCCCAGGGACTGTGCATCCTTTGCATGCTGAAGAGGCAAGTTCTACAGGAGTTGCCTTGCATGGCTCTGGGCTGTGGTGGCTGGTTTGGTGCAGGCAAAGCTGTCGTTCCATGGGCTACTGCCCTCAGAAAGGTCACAGTGTGGACCTAACTTGCATTCCATGGCCTATGAGCAAGTTTCCTTCTGCCAATGTCAGTGGAGACTCCAGTATTGAGAGCTTAAATGCTGGGAAAGGAATTTGCCCCATTATTTTAAAACAGTTTCACACTATTGCCCGAACAACAAAAATCATAAGCATAGCTGTTCTTGTGATGGCTCAGCCAAATTTTGCAGTTTAGCGAGAGTTCCTTAAGCAATTAGTTAATGTTTGTTCAGCATTTAGATGATTTACAGCCCTATATAAGTGCTAAATGGGCCAAATTCTGCCTTCATTAACATATGCACATAACTCTTTTTATTTCCAGGAGAGGAATATATGTGTGTATATTTCCTCCTGGATAAGGTATGACCCTTAGTATTTTTATTGACCACTTTTTTGGGGTGTTCACCCAAAACTCATTCTCCACACATTTCCCATCATTAATACAAAAACAATAAATCACTGCCTGTGCTCAAATGCACCATAATATTTGGTAAAACTTTTCTGATATATTATTAAACCCAAAGCCAACCTGCTCTTAGGGTATGTCTACACTAACCCACTAAGTCCTTAGTTCGGATTAACTGTTACTCCTCCTGCAATGAGGTGTAACAGTTAATCCGAACTAAGGACTTAGTTTGGATTAACTTCTGACTGCCACGTGTAGCCGCGGGCAGTCAGTTCGAACTAAGGGGATTTAAAAATGGCGCCCGCCCAGGAACATGCAAATGAAGCCCGGGATATTTAAATCCTGGGCTTCATTTGCAAGTTCGAATGCTTACATTAGCCTCCCTAGTTCGAACTAGGGGGCTAGTGTAGAAATACCCTTAAATATCTCCAATGATGGAGATTCCACAACCTCCCTAGGCAATATATTCCAGTGTTTAACCACACTGACAGGTAGAAAGTTTTTCCTAATGTCCACCAAGTGGGTGGATCTGGCCAGCAGAGGTCCTGTCACTCCCCTGCCCCCAGGCCAATCAGTGCTTAGGGATGGGGGAGCACACGGCACTGAGCATTAACCCTGATGGTTGACCCCAAGCGCCGCACACTAGAGGACAGGGAGTTAGAGACTTTGTGCTCGCCCCTCCCCCAGGCCAATCAGGGTCTGGGGGCTAAGGGAAGCACGTGAAGTCTCCTCCTGCCTTCTCCTGCTCTGCCAGGAGTGCTTAGCGTTTAGAAGTGCTGTATACTCCTTGCAGGATAGGAGCAGGGTGGGAGGAGACTTTGTGTGTTCCCCTCACCCCCCAGCCCTTATTAATCTGGGGGCAGGAGGAGTGCAAGAAGTCTCCTCCCACTTTGCAAGAGGCTTGGCACTTAGTGTCAACTGCCAGCTGCTGCTCAGCTGATGGGTGACTCTAAGCACAGCGCTCCCTTGCAGGGCAGGGGCAGACTTTGCATGCTCCCACCGCCTCCAGGCCCTCATTGACCTGAGGGCAGAATGGGGAATATGGAAGTCTCCTTCCACCACTAGGGGTGTGGGTGCCTAGAGGGAACCACCAGATGTTCAGAACAGCTGGTGGTTCTCTTGGGGGTGGGGAGGGCAAAGACTTCACGCGCTCCCCTGATCTGTGGGCGGGGAAGCATGGAAGCATCCTGGTCCTGCCCCTTCCACCTGAGGCCCTGCCCCTTCTGGGGTGGCCCAGGGCCACTTCAAAAATTTCTGAAATGGCCCCTGGTCAAAAATGATTGCCTACCCCTCATCTAGGTATACCATGTCCACCGCTTCTCCCTTTCCTTACTATGAACCTTTCATAATAAAATGTATTTTACTCTGGAATACAATTGAGCCCTATGTTGCGCCACCTGATATCAGGAATTAACAGCCAGATAAGTTGCCTAGTGAACTCCTGGTGACTTCAGTTGCCCAAAGAAGCAAACACAGCTGACCCTCAGCCTTTGGGCATGTCAAGACTACGTTTTTCTTTCGAAAGAAGGTATGCAAATTCGGCGTGAAATTGCATATCTTCTTCTGATCGCTTTTTTGAAAGAGGTTTTTTTCGAAAAAGCAAGCAGTCTAGACGTGGTTCTTTCTAAAAAAACCTCTTTTTTGAAAGAATGCTGTAAACCTCATTTTTTGAGGAAGAAGGGTTCTTTCAAAAAAGTTTTTTTTTTTAGAAACCGCGTCTAGACTGCTTGCTTTTTCGAAAAAACCTCTTTAGAAAAAGTGATCAGAAGATATGCAAATTCGTGCCAAATTTGCATATCTTCTTTCAAAAGAAAAACGTAGTCTAGACATACCCGTAGACTACTTATGTTACTACAGTTCCAATCTCATTAACTTCTCTATTGGACAGTACCTCTCAGCTCTTGATCCCCACCAGGCTCAAACCTGGACGTTATATATAATGGATTGTTATATGGAGTAAAATTTTCAAAGCATCTCAGTTCTGTTTTCCAAAGTCACTCCAGAACCCAAGTATCATTGGAAGTGAATGGTCCTGTGGCTCCTATGTCCCTTTTGAGAATAGAACTTCATTTGCTAGGTCACTGAGCACTTTGGAAAGTTGTCTCAGTGGCACAGATTCGCTGTTCTCTTGAACATGAAACAGATGAGGCCCAGTGATTCACACTTGATTACAGCACATATTTACATATCTATTTCTTAGTTCACTGTTGTATGCAGCATGATTTTTGATTATTTATAAGCTATCAAAGATATCGCATGAATGAGCTTGCCAGTTTAGTGTTTACAGAGAGTGGTTCCTGTTACCGATGCCAAGTGTTGTCAGACTAAACTGTGAGTTTGATTAAACATCTCTATAATGATGTTATCAAAGCCCCGAGCATCTGAAATATGGTAAACAAATGTGCTAAAGAAGCAGCAAAGAGAAAAGGACAACTGTGAGGCACAAATTGGATGTGCTACAATTGGGGGTGTTTGTTATTGAACCTCGGTTAATAACACAGTTTGTGAGTAAGGCAATATAATGTGAGTCACTGAGAGGAATGCAATGAATTGGCTCTTCAAAAATACTGTTACTCAATATATATCCGCTACCTGCTAGCAGCAACAAAGGTTGGAGTTCTGGTTGTGTATCAAATCTATCCGTGAGAGGCAGTTTGAAATCCAAGTTATATGTGTTTTCCCCTTAAACCAAATAAGAAATGTGTGCTACATGAACAGGGTACTACTGATAAATGCATTACTTACTAATGTTCCTGGGAGAGGTTTCAAACCTAAAATGAAAACTAATAAGGGTGAAAAAAATTGAGGAATTGCAGTTGCATTTCTGATCTTTCTCATCCTAAACTGAATGAAGAGAAGTTATTTTGCACGCAGGGAAAATGACATTCCTCAGAAAAAGAAGCAGCTACATAACAGGTTTCCAGACATGAAGAAGAGCTAGAAAGCTTGTCTCTTCCATGAACCGAAGTTGGCCCAATAAAGTATATTACCTCATGGCCACCCTCATTTCCTAGACAGCGTCACAGCTAAAACACTACAACTAACCTACATGCACATTTTCCCCCTATTGTGGAGTACAGTCAAACTGGACAAAACCAATTTGACAGCAGCTGATCTTGTGGGTTTTTTAAAATATCTTTTGGATTAATTTAGCTATTTAGGTGATATTCACTGTCTCGGAAGCTATATGGAATAGACTATCTAGGAGTACAGACAGGACCATGACAAAGTTCAAAACTCAGAACTGATTTTAATGAGAACTGCATGAGCCCATTCTGCTGCCTATGATCCATAGAGGGGACAATGTAGCATTTGCCATACAATAGAAAGTCTCCCCTTCCACCAGCCAACTCAGACAAGTGTGTAAGGCTCTGGCACTATATTTAGAGCCCTGCAAATTTGCAGATATCTGCTTTATATCTGCCAGTGTCTGCATCTGTGGATGTGCATGCATATATTTGCAGCTCATTTTTGCAGATATAGATGCGGATGCAGATACAAATTTTGTATCCAGAATCCTGTAAATTTGTGGATATCCACTTTTTATCTGTGGATATCCGCATCCACTGATGTCACTGAGGAGATACAGATGCAGATACAAATTTTGTATCTATGCAAGGGGTTTAACTATATTCCTAGCAGCTTGTACTGGCAGCCACTGTCTCACAGCTAAAGATGTTTTCCCTGAGATCCAGTGATAGACAATTGTGTTTTATGTTGCTAGATTTCCAGCATATAAGCCCTGCTGATGGTGTCCACAAGCATGTGTGATCATGATTTGCTGCACAATGGGCTTGAACACCCATGGATCTGATATACTCAGGGTGCGTTTGTCTGAGAGGGAGTGCACATGATGCACTGCCCAATTTTGTGTGAACAGAGCTAGTCAAAATACCATTTAAAAAGTGTTCATAAGAAGTTGTTTCTAATTCACAGGGTTCAAAAGGACCATTTATTCATGTTTTGGAATTTGTCACAAAATATTTAATTGATATTTGTTATCAAGACCATTATGGAATTTTTCTACAGTTTGTTCACCCCAGATATTTGGATTTCTGGTAAATAAAACATTTCAATAATATCTTGTTAAAACTGTAATGAGAAATATTGCAAAAAAAAATCAATCTTCTGCAAAAAAATTTTCTGCTGTCCTTCAGCTAAAAACATTCTCTTCTGTATTTTCAGTTATTTTTCACTATAAGCACACTACCATATACATTCATTCACAGCATTGTACTCCAAAGGACGAGGTCTACTAACCTGTCTACTCAACTCTTCTGATTTTAAGCACAATATGTGTTCTCTCGGGTGTCACAATTGTCCGAAAAAATCAAAAACAATAATATGTTGCAATAATTTTTATTATAATGAGAATTTAAACATTTTTATATATTTTTTGCTTTTCCAATAAAGCAACCAACAGGGAGGTCTATAGTCCATCTAGAAATTATTTTGCCATCTGTTGCTAAATAGCTGCAGAATTGCAACTTTTGATACTTTAACAGGTGTTGTAAAGGGAAGGGATGTGGCTTGGCAAAGATATTTTAACTCAGAAAGGTTGCTGCTCGGTGAACCTGCTCCAAATGACAAAAATGTCCATAGCACAATAATGGGGAATAAATCTCAAAATCTCTTGAGGCACTGGAGATGGTGTCCTATTATAGCGACTCAGTTGTAGCTTTTTCTTAGAAAGTAAAAATGTCACATAAGCTTTCACCATAGCTGTTCAAGTTCTGTTTGGTAAGCAAAGCTCCTAGCTCAAGGACAGATGCTGATATAGCACTGTTGGTAATAAGTCACTGCAGATGATGGAATCTCCTTCTACATCTGCCTTGATTACATCTGGGCTAGTAGAGGAACTAACTATTCATGAACATTATGGGTAATTGGTATCCACATATTGATTTGATTCACTTTTTGTGACTATCCTTGCAAGCCAAGTCTGGTTTATACTAAATGGTGATGGGATACATTTCTGGCCAGTACTAGTGCGTCTCTTGGGCGAGCTGTTAAGGGGAATAAAGTGACTGCTGTTTCTTTGAAGCAAATTGCCATGATTTACCACTAGCAGAAGTTGCATATTTTGCTGGAGATACTCATCTTAAAACTAGCTTCTTGTGTTTCCATGAGAACCAAATGCCATTTTTTAGCAGATTCCTTTCTCCATCTACTGATATCTCTTATTTTTTGTAAATGGCATCCACTCCCATAAGTGCAACTTTGCAGGTGCCTCGGTGTTAGGCTGGTTTTTTGCATTGGAGTGACTTTCATTTACACACAGAAAAGATTTAACCCTTTCATGACAATGGCAGCAACCACTGATCACACCTGTGCATCAGTGCCATGTATACATAAAATAAAATACAAAAGTCTGGGTTTTGTGTTTTAAGGGTTTAAAAGTGCTGCACTCCTGTGTTATAAGCCTTCCCCAGCTTGTTATAGTAAGGTGATGGCTTTGGTGAATAATGGTTTAAGGAAGCGGCCTTCCGGGCAAAGGAGTGATTGGACGTACTTAGTGTCAGTAAGAGTCCTACTGTTATTTGTGAAGGGCAGCATTCAATTTCCCTGAGCTGTGACTGGTTGAATAAAATGGATGTGTATTTTGCCTTGATGGAGGGGACTTTAATCACACATCTTCCATTACTGCTCCTAGGATGCATAACGTGAAACTGGAGGTGGGAATGCCTTGCTACCACAAGCTGATTGAATTGTCTGGGGAGAAAACTGGTCTGCAAAGAACTGAACTTGTGACAGGATTCCTGGATTTAATCTCTGTAGTAGCTATTCTTAGGCTATGTCTCCCCTGTGAGCTAGGGGTCTACATCCCTTGCTTGTGCATGTATATCCACACTGCTCTTACTGAGCTAGTGACAGCCTAAACAGCATTGTAGCTGTTCTAGCTCAGGTAGCAGCAGATGAACACAGCAGAGCCATGCTGAGTACACCGCCCCCCGTCTACACCACCCTAAGAATGTGCTTCCCAGCATGGGTAGACAGATACATTAGTTCTGCTTTAGCCAATGCATTTAAAATAATAGCGTAGCCGGCCAAAGGTAGCACAGGTAGCAGCTTGGACTAGCTTTCCAAGTATTTTGCCAAAGGTCTGGATGGATTTGCACTCAGGCCACTAGCCCAAGCTGCCTTTTGAGCTAGCAGTGACACTGCTAGTTTTAGTGCACTATCTGGAGCAGAGCTGGCACAGGTCTGTCTATCCACACTGGGTAGCATGCTCCTCGCTGCTGTGTAGCCCTATCCTTTGTGTCTATACTTCACTTTTCCCTCAGCTTGAAAGGGTTACAGTACTCACTGCAGTTACCTCTCAAACATGCCGCCACGATTAACTGAGTTGTGTCTCTGCCTAACTTTGAAAAGGTAAAGTTGGTGCATGTTGTGAAGAGCACTATATAAATGTAAATATTTAAAAACACAAAATAGTTTCTTGCGATAGAGTTGCACATAACTGAATAGCAGATTCCTGAATCACACATAGGGGATTTTATTTTATCTCTCTAAATACAGGTCCGAGAATAACTACATAAAAATGAAGAAAAATTACTGGTGATTCTTGCTTCACTAGCCAGGGTATTTTGCTAGCTCCGACCAATTCAAAAGAAAGCAAAGTGAAGTAGGGGCTGATACAAAAAAGGTTTCTGCAGGGAAGTCCCTACAACAGTTGAGCCTAGGCTGAGTATTGTGGGCTTTATTAGTATTAGTATTACTATTAGTATTACTATTATTTTATTAATCTATCTAATAAAACAAAACCTCGTGGCTGGGAAAGTTTGCATCATGTACAGTCTGTTTCTATTCTCTTTGGGACAGGTTTACAGCTGATTTACAGCTTGTCTTTCTAAAGCATGGCTGGTATAGGTGGCGTGATAGAGGGTGCAAATTGTGTGGCTTTTCTGCATGCCAGCTGGTTGATCTGGGATTTAGGATTCCTTTTCTGACATGTGGAGGGAAAGGTTCTGATAATTTCCCACAGATAATAAAGAAACCATTTGGGAGACAGTGTTACAAGAATGAAGGCAGACACTACTGTAAAGAGTTGTGAGTGTTATTCCTTGAACATTGGCTCTTTACCCCAGCTTGTTTATTCTGACAGGGGAGCCTAATAAGAAGAAATCTGACAGAAGCACACTGCAGAAATGATCATGCTAGTAGCCTGTATAGAGTCGCCATTTGTGAGTCAGTGGTTAAACCCCATAGACCAAAAGATGGGAAGTTTTCACTTCAAATCCTGTCTGACCCATGTGTGACACCGGACAAGTCATTTGGCTTCTTTAGATCTTGGCTAGGCCAATTGTCACCCCTGACCTCACTGAATACCAGATGCTTCATCTTAACTGAGCTTCCATAGCAGAAAAAAAATTTAAAAGAGGAAAAGTGTCCTCCTCATAAAAATTTGTTTTTCATGGAAATAAGTGTTTCTTGCCTCAAACTTGCTTGCATCTCATTGTGCAGGTGACTTAGTGATTGACGTGCAGACTATCTGCATTTCTTCATCAATACCAGAAATGCATAGACAGTAACTTGAATGAAGATGATACACTTAAGTGCTGTTTTTGTACTCGGTTAAAATGGCTATGTTACTTTAACATCATATCTCTAAATCATGTCCCTCATTCAGGTACCTTTATGGCTTCCGGTTTTCATCACAAGGCTTTGCTTTCTTGGCATCCTTATCCTTGCCCTGAAGAAGAAAGGGACAGAAATATACCCTGACAAGGTCATCCTTCCAAAAGACAACATAAGGCAATTTTCTTTTTTCTCTCTAATAAGAGAGGGGAACCCAATTGCATTAGATTTCTCATATGGGAAGGAGTAAACACTTCAGAGCCTTAAGAACTCAGGATAATTACAACAGAAAAAAAATCCTACTTAGTCCGAACACCAATCTAGCCACTTTTAACTCCCTGACCCCAAGGGCCTAGATTTGCCAATGTGATGTGCCAGTGCATATGCACTTGTTCTTCTAGTGGGAGCTCTAGACCTGCAGGCATCAAGGGGTGAAGTTGTGCTCATTAATCATAACGTGATATCAGCATTTTCTGCAAATCCCCTTATTACCTCTGCATCATTAGCACTTTCTGAACTAGTCTACGACTAATTCACAGTGAATCTTATTTCCACCCGATATCTTGACTAAGCCATCACACCAGAGAGCAGCTCCCATGCTGCTGTGAAGTAAATCAGTCTAGCAGGAAGCTTTTGTCAGGAGCATCATTGAAGGTCTCAATGGTTAATCTGAAAAGTAATCCCTGACTTTGGAGAGTGCTTGGAGTTTTCGTTGGTGGGCTTGTTGATATTACCATTCATTCTGTAACTTGGCTCAACAAATCAAAAGGTAAGTAGAATAAAGCACAAGATGAGAGATATAATGGCAATTGTATGTTTCTTTTGGTATCCAGGCTTCCTGGATACACTGCAGGAAGAAATTCAAATACATATCCTGCTGGACTAGCAATGAGTACAGTTTATCTAATTCAAGGGTTCCCTAATGCTGAGGCAACTGGATGTGTCAGCAGATAAACTGTCTGGTGGTCATGAGGAGTTGGCTCTCCTTCTTGTGTCCAGCTGGCAAGAACAGAACGGACAGATGGGAAGCCAGGGAAAGGGATGAAATGGTCAGCAGGAGAGGATTATGTGAGCTTTTCAATGGTGGAAAATATTTGGAGCACTAAAGACGACTGAAAATCCATTAACTATATCCCCAGTGTTAATTTTCCACCTTAGCAATGGCTGTCGATGCAGCATGGATTATGTGATTGTAAATGGTGGGCACAAACCATCACAAACATCTGACAAGCCTTCTGCGGTTAGTTGGAGGTCGCTTTAGATGGCAAACTGGGCTGGATGGTCCTTTGGTCTGGCCCTGTATGGCCATTCTTGTGTTCTTACATTTTTATGTTCTTAAGCTGGGTTTTTATCTGGCCCCTAAAGAAATCTTGTGAATTCCCAGGCTTCTTGGGGCTTCAAATTCTGCCCAGTTGCTTATTGGGATGGGCCACATTTCTTCAGTGACCCAAAAGCCTCACCTGAAAGTAAATATGGAATTCTTAGCTACTTCCAGCCCAGTAAAACAAGATAGGCCTGAAAAATGACTGCCCATAGTCATGTGAAGGAGGGGTGCAGGTGGTGCTGCAGCATCACCAGGCTTTTGCACCTAGTGTGGCCCCACACCAGGGTCCCACCTGCCATCCCTGAGCCTGGGAGCTTTGCTGCAAGCCCCAGGGTTTGGATGCCTCTCTGCTGCCACTGCAGGGTCATGGCCACTGGCCCCAGGGCTCTGCAGCTGCCCCCATCTGTGACCCTAGTCTGCAGCAGTAAGGGGTATGGATGGGGGCAAAGAAGGTGCAACTCAGTTCCCCCACCTTAAATATTGTTTTAGTGCCTCTGTGACTGCCTTTACCCACCTCACATTATTTTCAGCTTGACCATTAACAGAGGGTCTATTGCTTTCTCTTCTATCCAGCCTTGGTGAATAGAGGATTGGGTCCTACTGTTTAGGGCTCTCAGTGAAACTCTTGCTGCTGTAACTGGGGCCAGCTTCAGAATATCTTGTTCTTACAGCCTGACACTAAGCTGTATATCAGGGTGTCTTCACTCTTTTAAAAGGGGGGAATGTCTAAAGGCAGCCTCTCTCTTAAGATGCAGTCCATGCTACAAACACAGTTGAGAATCCCTGGCTGAAGTCAAATACAGTGAAGTCCTCTCAGCTGACCTTGACTTTGGCCAGTGTGACCTAGCTTTTGTAACTCCTGATTTGCTGCATTAGCAGATTGACATAATTTCTTCAGGCAAATTTCCTGTCCCACAGATGATCAATGAAGCTGCTACCCCTTCAGTTATCGCATTCTCCCAGGGGACCATTATGTTGTCAACAATATTTTGATAGATTGCAGCAGAAATAATAGGGAGAGGGTGAATATGGTCATTCATATTTTGTTCGTTTACTTATCCCATTCTTGCTTTTGTTTCTTTTGACTCACTCTGTCACTTTTTTTTGGTTGATCCCTTTTTTGCTCAAGACCCTTGAATAAATGAAATCAGAGAGGATTTTTTTTCTCTATTTTTCAGAACTAAGTTTTGTTTAAGAAGACTCTGCTGGATGCTCTTATGAGACTGAAAAGCAGTTGGAGAGGAGAAGGAATTAAGATTTCTGTGTAGTTTATTTCATTCATCCACTTCTTGTACCTGCTGGTGTTAGGTTGCAGTGTGTTGCTGTATGTTGGATAATCTTAATAATAGAGGATGAGTCAAGTCCCACCTGCTATATAAACCCTGGCATACTATAACAAATGTATAACATGAATGTAGCCAGCAAACATGATAAATATCTTCTCCCCAACCTCCCCCCGAATGTTCCTAATAGAGAGAACTACTTTGCAGAACTTGATGGTGTCCTTACAGTTCGTGGTTGACAAGTTTTGGTGAAGCTTGTACATATCTTTTTGAAGTGATTTGTGGGATATTTAAATGTCAGGCATCTAAGCAGAACTTGAAAGTATTTGAGCTTTAGGATAAACTACAAGAGCCACTAGCGGTACTGGAACATGCTTTTCACATAGTCAACCTTAAGCTGAGATTCTCCTTGAGTTCAAAGACTTTCCCTTTTGAAAGCCATCAGAGTCTGTGTTTTGTGCACACCCTGGGTCTCTAGAAAAGAATCTTGCTGCTTTTTCATGAGATTTGTATCCTGTTTATCCAACAATTACATGTTCCTGTAAATCAAGGAAGATATAGTGCTAAGAGTTTGTTCTCCTCAGGCTTCGAATCCCCGCTGTTTCAAACTGCTGGTGCATTGAAATTATTCTGTAACAAGACTGCTTTAGTAATACAGGGTAAGAATTTTCTGGCTATACCAAGCACAGACAATAAAATACCCTAATGATGGTTGAGCTACTGTCACAACAGACTAGCAAAGAGAGATTCAGTTCTAGGCTCTAAGAATTAGAACTACAGGGCATGTAGAATTTTGGTTTTGGTTTGTTTTTTGTTTCTTGCCTTTTGTTAGTAGCTCTGTATCTGACATACATAAAATAATGAATCTGGACTCTAAAGGTCAGAGTTTATTCATTTTAAAAAGTTTAGCTATATTTCGGATGGGGGATTGAAATGAAGCAAACATTCATCACTATCAGCTGCTGTGATTGGAGTTGAGGTAAAGGTGAATGTATCTGTGCCCTTGCTTACAGTTATATATCATTCAATGAATGCAATATACAAGCAGATGAATTTAGATTTTAAAGAAGATAATTATATGGACCTCTCCAAGGAGGACACTCCTTTTTCTTTTCTCTCTTTCTCTCACAAAGTACCATTTTCCCAGCAAGAGTTAGAGGAAACCCATTCTCAGATGTGCTACATAATGAAAACCGTTATGAAATTTGGATGACAACAAATACAACTCCAAACAGGACAATATCATTATACACTCTTGCATATTACCTTAGACCAGGGGTGGGCAAATACCAGCCTGTGGACTGGATTCAGTCCACCAGAGCTAGCCCCTGATGCCCCCCCCTTTATTTACTTGTGCCTCCACAGGTACAGGCAATTGTAGTTCCTGTTGGCAGCAGACTGCTGTTTCTGGAGCTTTGGGAAGTGGTGTTCCAGTTCGCGCTACTTCCTGCAGCTCCCATTGGCTGGGAATGGTGATCCGCAGCCATCAGGCTCTGCAATTGCCGGTACCTGCAGAGACATAGGTCAATATAGCGGCAGAGGCCCGCCAGGGGCTAACCCTGGCAAACCGCGGCCATTTTATTGCTACCCTTGCCTTAGGCAACCCTCTTCCTAATCCGGGTTGGGGGGGGAGAGGAGTGAGGTCTCCAGCACTCCTCTCCTCAGCCTGACGTTGGTCCGGGGGGGCAAGGCCTCAGTAACTCCCTCTGGCCTGCTGGTTCAGAGGGGCAAGGCTTCAGGGGCTGGTCCTAACCTCTAACTGCTCTCCCAGCCTGTAGCTGGTCTGGGGAGAGTGAGGCTTCAGGGGGCTTGGGTGTGCTTTCTGGCCCCACAGGTGGTCCTGAGGAGCCTGGGGCAGGGTAATTGGAGTGGGGGGCTCCCCCCTGATGGCAGTGTTTGGGGCTGAGGGTCAGTTACCCACTCTGGTGGCTGGCTGGGTGGAGCTCCATCTAGAGCTGGCAAGTCTCCTGCTGGTGTAGCTGCCTCCAGTTGCCACTCTGCAGTAGCACATCCCTTCTCTCTGCCCCCTCCCTTTCCATTTTCTCGAAAACACACATTCCCATTCTAGGCACTTCCCATTTTCCTGGCACAATCAAACTGTGACCTTACTTTAAGTTAGGGTAAGAGGAAGCTGCATATCAAATTTCGTGGCCCTAGCTCTTACTGTTTAAGAGGCGTTCTTGACAAACAGACTCGCAGACAGACGCACAAACTCTCTAAAATATATATAGAGATTTGTGCATGTGCATTGTCTCTTCTTTTGAGAGAGAACCTGGACCAAAAGCTAAAAGAAAAACTCCCTTTGATTTTTACTAGGTTTTGGGTCAGACTTTTTGTGTTCTCTCCCTTGAAGGCTAAAGAAATAGCTCAGACTGAACTATGCATAGCTTATACACTGGCAAACAATATGAATAAAAATTAACTGCAGATCTTTTCTTTTTAAACAGCCATTGTGTTATTGTTATACCAAGGTTCCCAATGTAATTCCTTACAGTCTTACCTTTTGAAGACAACCTGCTGCTTCCTGGTGTGAGGCACAGCCTTTATAACAAAACATGCAAACTGCGTGGTGCATAGAGGCCCTTGTAAAGCTGGTAATTTTCGTGATGCAAATTGCAGAGCAAAATGAACCCATTAGCGGAATTAGCAATTCATAAAGGTAAAAGTTCAAGGTCAGGAGACAATCATGGCTTTTCAAAAGGTAGAATTTTGAACTATCGTAGTCGAAGTGTGAGTGTGGTGGTTTTTGTTGATTTGGTGTTTTTCTTTAAGCTAATTAGGATAAATTATGTCTGAAAAGAATGCAATGTATGTAAAGCATATTAGACATTCAGAAAAGAAAATAGTTCACGGACAGGATACAGATTTTGCCTTTTGAAAAAATGTGATTTCTAACCGAGTTGAGGATTTAAAATGTGCATGTCTGTGAAAAGAATTTTGATTGAGTGAAGTATGGTTTTAATTACAGAGGGAAATTCTGTGTAGAAGGAGGGTACTTATGCAATGGGAGGGCGATCCAAGACTGCAGAAACAAGACAGTTTTCAGTGGGGACATTGGCTTCTTTAATTTAAAAACACCTTTATTATTATAATAGGAAGCTATCATAGGTCAGTTTATCCTACTTAAGCTCAATGTTTTTCCTTGGTGATTGCAACTTACGGACAAGGATTTTTTTTAAGCGCACTTACAGAAGGGCCTTCACTCTACCGGGAGGCTCTTTGCATCCAAGGAACTGTTGAATGTTTGGTAAACTATCTGAATTAATTGTGAAGGGGTGGAGGAATAAATCTTAGGGCTTGGCTTTACAGCACCACGGTCCAGACTACAGGGGAGTGGACTATAGAGTGTTCTAAATTGCTGCATTGTGACTAGTCTGTTTGGACCCTGCTGGTGTAAACTCAGAAGTACCTCTATTTTGAGACAGTCCTCTTTCAAATAAGACTATGTTGGAGCAAACTAGGGATCTTTTAGCTCATGCTAGTAGGGCTTCCCTGGGGAAGTTTGGACATAAGACTTTAGAGGTCTCTCCAATTCAGACCTTACTGTTCTCAGACAAGCCTTAGTTAAAAAAAAATGTTTCTGTTCACTTTTGACTGTTTTCACTTCACAAAATTTCAGTTCATTAGGAGGAGCGTGAAGAAGCATTTTTGCCTGCAACTGATGAAGGAAGCAGCATGGTGGCCAGTTCTTGGGATGCTTAGCATACCTTTTCCTCCTATGTAAAACTGAGGGTCTTGGTGTCCAGAATGTTTAATTCAGTGCCTCACCGGGGCTAAAATGTAAAGGAAAAGTAGAGAGATGCCATTAGACTAAGGGTGCGTCTACACTGCAGGGCTTAACTCAAAATAAGCTATGCAAATTGAGCTACATCAATTACATATCTTATTTTGAAATAGCTTATTTCGAAATAGGGAGCATCTACATAGCACTTGTTTCGAAATAGAGCACTCTTCCTCCGACTTCCCTTACTCCTCATACAATGAGGGTTACAGGATTCAGATTAAGAAGTCCTCCAGCTTGACAGTATTTTGACACTATTTCAAAATAACTGCCTGCTGTATCGATGCAGACTAAGTTATTTCAGAATAGTGCTAGTTATTTCGAAATAGATCTGCAGTGTAGATATACCCTTAGTCACTGGGAAGATACCCAAACTGACCTTATTCTATGAAGACTTGTATATGCATGAAAAAGCTGCTAAAATAACACAGCAAAACATTAAAAAAATCTTTTATACTTATGGCACTATGGGCCAAGTTCAATTCTTATTTACAGCAGTGAAACTTTACTGTTTCAAGTAAGAGGCTAAAGCCACTCTAGAGAGATTACCCAGTGGGCTAAGACCCAAGGGCAGATTGCATACTGTTCTGGCTGTTGATAAATGAATATGTGTAACTGTGTGGTTTAGAAGAATGTATTCAGAACACTAACAATGTGTTTGGTGACTTCGTTTTTCAGGACTTCCATATTGCCATGATTGTAGATTTTTTTGGCATTTTCTGAACAGCAGATGCTTTTTTGCCATTATTCTGCTAGTTTAATTCACATAATTATTGCACAAACACTTTTTAGGTACAAACCGACAGGTGCTTCATATTTTTTATTGTACCACAGCAATACAGTTTGTAATGTTTGTAATGTTCTGATGCACAGCATTATAGTACCATAGACTATGTCATTATCACTGCTATTCTGAAGGTGGTGCAACAAAAAGGAAAAGGAAAAACTGTTGATGGAATGTCAGTATTCCCATTGATGACCTTATTTGCAAACACATGAAATGAAGTGTTATTGATGTTGAAAAGGAAAGCACAGGTGTGCTGCATATCTTGCCACCATATCTCTGTTCTTACCTCGTTGGAAGATGTGGCCCAAATGTCCTTAAGAAAGTGGACATCTGAAAATAAAATACAGCTGTTCTAAATCTCTCAGCAATCTCTGTTCTCCATTTTTCTCACTTGATTTTTATGGTGGTTTTCTCTCAAACATAATTTGATGGTATGGGGGTCAGATGACCTTTGTTTTTTGTACGTGAACAGAAACACTTTAGACACCGTTTTTAATAACTGGTGAAAAATTCGGTTATGCTTGTTAAGTTAAAATGATTGTTTTTGATGATCCTGTCATTCTTAGATTGTCCCTTACATAAAAATTAAAATTCCCTTTTCTCCTTCTCCAGGAGAGATGTAGTGCAGGGCACTTGAAGTTGCTTATTTTTTGAAAGAGAAAGCTAAAAGGAGAGATACTTCATCATCTGACACCAAAATGTTCACTAATATGTTGTAGAAAAGAGACTGAGAATAGAATGGTCCCACTTTTTGCAAATGCAGATTCTGAAAAATAAGAAGAAACAACTGCTTCAGGTGAACACGGGGTAATTATTAATAACAAAAAAAGAAATCAATTCATTCTTTAGTTTCAGAAATGATTTTTTGAGTGTGAAAAGGAATGTTTTACCCACCCCAGGTAATACTGAGAGAAAAGTTATTTAGTGCTGCTACCTGCTTGAATAAACAATATTGTAGAGTGTTTCTCCCTCAATCCATCATTGTGTACAGTATGATACTTTTGTATTCTAGAACAAAAGCCTTTTTCTCCTTTTAGTTAGAGCGTTTTGAGTATGCTGAATGCAAATCAAGTCCCAAATGTCAATCAACATGATAAACATCCAAATCTTCTCATAGCAGAAAGATCATGATTAAAAAAAAACTTCAGAAAAATCTGCTTTAAGTTTATAAGTAAGATAGCTAAATTTTAATGTTAGACACTTTTCCAGTGACATAAGTGTTTATCCCTGCCTATCATTCAGTTTGCACATATTTCAGATCTTTCACTTTGGGGTAGGAAAATGTGAATGGAGATTTTTTTGTTTTCTTTTCTTTTTCTGGTACATTATTTACAAAAGTAAGAGGACTGGCCAGGGTAACTTCTCAAAGAGTTTCATGCAATTGTAGCTCTGTGATTTCAACTCTGTTTACATGGGTGTCAAGTAAACCTGGCCTCAACATTGCAAATAAAAGAATGAATCCTGCATAAATTTCAGTTTCCCCAAAATGTTTGTCCACTTAACCTAGCTACGTCTAGTGATTCCATGGTCCTAATGCCTGATCACCAAGGGCATGATTATGCTCTCAAATAGACTCGTGTGTAAATCGGGAATATTTCCATTGCAGATACAAGAATTACGTGGCTATAAAACTAAAACTGGTTGTATTTTCTTTCAGTTTAGCAAAATATATAAATAAATAAATAAATAAATAAATTTAAACTTGTTTCAATTTCACTGGGCTCAAAATAGTCCTGTTTCATTATCTCTTAAATTTTTTAAATTGAAATATTTTTACTAAAAATGTTTTTGAAACCAGTATTCATTTTTTCGGTAAACAAAACACTTCAGGGATGATTTTGATTGATTTTTACTGTAAATTTCAATTAAAATGTTGCAAAAAAAATGAAAGATAGCAGCTTATGACAAAAGGTCTTTTAAAAATAACCTTTTTAATTAAGAAAAAGTTCACCACTCTATTTAATTCAGCGTAAGTCTGAGCAGAATCAGAACCCAAATATTAGAAATCCCAGTGAGTCTTTTCTGTCAGATTAAGAGGCATTTCCTTGTGTTGCCCTATAGCTAGGTGAGATTTCTCTGGCTTATCCAGAGGGAGAAGATACTCACAAAAGGGAAAATCATCTTATCTATTTTATGATGCTCATGACTGAAGACCAGCCTGAGCAAAGAGTTGTGCTTTGCACTGCTGGGATATACAAATACAGTCTGATTTCCAGGGGTGGGGAATTCTAAAACTAAGGAACCATCACTAAAGAAACCCAGCCCACAAACTGATAACCTGTAAGACTTTCTCTTTCAGCAGCAATATCTCAGTTGTATCCCCAAAAGGCATGGATGAGGGAGAGCAAGTGCAACAGTCCTCTGAGCAGCATTCAGGGGGCTTTAAAGAGAAAAAGTAGGGATGCAGGATTTTCCAACCTGGTGTTGGGTCCACATGATTTTGCTAACCCTAGATTTCTTCTAACAACTGCAGGTTGCGCTGCACTGCTTTGGGTCAAGAAGGACCATTTCTTTGAATCTGGCTCCAGGAGAAAAGGCCAGGGTTTCTCCTAGTTCTTTAAAGTGTGTCCCTCGTCTTATCATTTTATGCTAACTATTGCCAGATTAAGCTTTAACCAAGCTTTAATCAGTTTTCACCAATACTCGTTTCACCCAAACAGTGGAGCGACAGGGTAATAAGGTTGTCTTCTCTCGATGTGAAGGAAATCTTTTGGATCCTGCCATGAGGGCAGGGGACTGGACTCGATGACCTCTTGAGGTCCCTTCCAGTTCTAGTGTTCTGTGATTCTATGATTGCTATATAAGCATATTGTGATGGCATTTAAACACACCATAGCTCATCATCCGACACAATGGTCTGATGTAAATAGTCAGTAGTCAAGGACAAGATTGTTCTGTATGTGGCGTTAGTTGGGAAAGTGGTGCAGAATAAGCAACTTAGCTTGTTCAGATCTCTCTGTAAGGAACCACAGGAAACAACTTAATGCAACCTTAGTGACTCTGTCCAGGTTTCACACACAGGCCAGCCTCTTACTTTTAACAGTGTGGAAGGCCACTGATACATCCTGCCACACTAGCAATGGATGTTTGTTCTTCACTCCTGATGAACTCAGCCTTATCTTTGTGCAATGCCATGTCTGGGAAAGGACCTTATACATTGATTTGGTCCCGGTATTGATGGTATAAGTTGGTTATTATCATCTTGCCTGCCTGATGAGAAATTCGCTGCCATGCAGCAGTTGTATTTCTGAAATCACATACTGACATAGGCTGAAAGGGGCCTCACAGCTGAATCCAAATGCATCCCTTGAAAAAGTCAGGAGTTACTGGGACATTCCCCACCTCTAATCTCATGTATATTAACATAGATTAACCATTCCACTGAAATGGATGGTGGACATAATCCACAAATTACTTCACATGATGTGACATCTTTCCTATTTTTCACTCTGGGAGTGACTACCATAGTACCAGATTTTTCTACTCAAATAAAGGACCCAACTGGTTGTCCTCTTCTGCTTATGCACTAATGCCACAATGCTTTTGTCTTAAAATTCCTTTCCAGATGGTGGAAATGAGACAAATATTTGGACATTAATATAAAATGTGTTTCATTGTTTAAAACAATCAAGTGTTGTGTAAGGTTATTTTACAGCTCCCTAATGGATCACAGAAAGCAATTCATGTTGAATTTTTTTTCCTGGATATACAACCCATAATTAATTTTCAGCTATTAAATTAAAGAAGGGGTCTAAAATTCAGACTAGAAAAATACGTGTCATTTTGAGACCACAATATTCTGCAATACTAGTGTTAGCACTTGACTCAGAAGCTGTGTATGTATGCTAGAATTTATAGTCATTCATACAAGTTCATTCAAAAGAGGAGAACTGGTTAATCTAATAGCGATCAGGCTCCACTTTTTTTAAGAAGTCCCAATTTATGCCAATTATTTCAGATTCCAAACAGAGAACCTTATGAACCCTAAGGCTGTTCACAAGATGGATATTGTAAGGCAATTTATGTAGCTACTTAAAGAACACAGCTATTTGGCATATAAAAATACAAGGAAGTCCCTGGACGTAAATTTGGCAAATCCCTAAATCCCAGAAAAATATTTCTTTGAGTAGTGACAAAGTCAGAAAGACATATTTATAAGATCCCATTAAAATAATTAACTCAATCTTCTTGTTAGAGTAACAAGAAGAGACAACACTATACTAAGTTTATAAAATTAGGATAATAATAAAATCCTAATAGATTTTCAAACTATATATAAATCTCATTTTTCTTTATAACTCCTGTGGAAGTTAATCAATCATGTTCCCTTGTAGGACTTTAGGAAGTTTAAAGGTTATTTTGTTGGTTGAAGTGCTCAGGGTGATTACTTCAAGCTTGCTTATTCTGCGCTTTTTTTTATAAAACAATAACATTTTATGCACGGTAAGCTCTATTACTCCTCATTTGTTTGTAATGCTTCACTTCACATGCAGGTGCCAGCTACCTGGGATATTATTCATTTTTGAAAAATGCTTAGCACTGTTCCTTCCATTGGCTACTGTAACAAATAGCTTCTGATTAATCATACTCAGCCATCTTACCTTCAGAAACAGAATGTAAGTAGAACGTGCCAGAACAATTGAACAATGAAAACATAATGCTAATACAGTTTACGGTGTTTGCACAAGCTAGTAAGATTCCTTTGGTGGAGGTGTGAAGAGGGGGAAAGTATGCATTAAATGTTACAGCTGAGATAACTCTTCAGAAAATTAGATTAGATGTATAGTACCGTGTGCTAGTTCTATACCGATGCGGTGCACAACGAAAACTAATCTTGTAAAACAGATGTTCATGAAGTATTGTCTAATCTGGAGCTTATTTGTTTAATCAGTAATATGTTTTCAGTATATTTTCATTTACTAAACATAGTGTAACCTATTAAGTCCCTTCGTTAATATATTTCAGGTGCAACATTTCACCTGCACTTATTTCCAAGCATATGGACACTTTCATCTAAAAAACCCACATAAGTGAATCATTCAAGATGACCCAATGACATTGCTAAAACCTCCTCGTAGCAGCAAAACTAAGATCATGACCATTACATGCAACTCCTTAAAGAGTGTTAGTTTGTAACATGCGCTGAAGGGTCTTTGTAACATGCACATGGAATGGGGAATAAATTCTAATGAGAAAGCCTGCTGAGATTAGGAGAATACCACCAGCTCCCCTCTCCCCAAAGTCTACCCACAAAATATGCTCTGTCCATGTCAGTCCCCAAAATGAGAAGCTACTCCACCTAGATGGTATATATGTTTATGATGTGACCACTGAGTTTCATTGGCTCCCTAAGCTTGACTCCTGTTAGTGGAGCTGCAGTATGGTCATGGCTCTGCTGGACTTCTTAAGCTTGGCATTTCTTTATTTGGGGTGGGGGAGTGATGGTATCTTCAAACATCATCCACATGTGGCACCAGAGAAAGACTTACCCCATCAATGTTACTATACCTGGGCCTCTGGGTTAACACTGAGGGTACATCTAGACTACACGCTTCTTTCAAAAGAAAGAGATCATCTAGACAGCCACGACTTTTTCAAAAAAGCGATTCACTTTTTCGAAAGAGAGCACCCAGGCAATCTGGATGCTCTCTTCTGAAAAAGCTGTTTGCAGTCAAGAACGCCTTTTTCGAAAGAGTTCTTTCAAAAAAAGGCGTTCTTCTCCGTAAAATGAGGTTTACCGCTGTCGAAAAAACCTCCATGTTCTTTTGATTTAATTTCAAAAGAACGTGGCGGCAGTCTAGACGCAGGTGAAGTTTTTTTGAAAAAAGGCTGCTTTTTTTGAAAAAACCCTGTAGTCTAGACATAACCTTAGAGGAAATGAATGAGAAAGCCTTATATACCTGACAGCTATTTTTCCAGTTTCTCTCAAAAGGCATGTTCTTAACTCAAGTTAGCTAATACAAGGTAATTAACCCAAGATAAACCTTAGGCTATGCCATGGTCTTTAACTAGACCAGCTAACACGTGTGGAAAAACTACAAATCATCTTGTCTTCACTAGGATTTTACCTTATGTTAGCTATCTCAGGAGCATGCCTCATATTTCCTAATGAAATTAAGGACATATGGAAGGTGTTGCTTGCATTCCGGTCACATATTTAGGGTTTTCTTCATAACAATAACACCTGGACACTTCCTTTATTTATAGTGACAGCTAAGATTTTTGGAGAACAAGATGTTAGCCACTGAGTATTATCAGTACAGTGAGCATGCACATTGCTTTAAAGACCACCATCACCACTCCATCCTCAGATAAACAAATGCATAGCAAGTATTTCCAAAGGAAACTCTCTGACTGATTGAGACTGTTTCTTTCTGTCTTTCACTCGCTGGAGGCCTCAGTACACATTTTAACTGGGATATTTGATGGTTTCTTCCTACTCTTCATTTATTCAGATAACAAACCACTACAGTAAGTTAGTACAAGTTGGCAATATTACCTCATAAGAGGCCCAAGAGTTGGTCAGAAGAAGTGTCGCAATTCAGGTTTGTGGCACATGAGCAAAACGATGTGGATGTAACTTATACCAAGTCTCACATTCTAACTAAAGGATACTATTGAAATATGTCAGAGACCTCGCTCCAGTACCTGTTCGAAAATGGTACCTGATTAACAGGGGTTGCTGTACCTGTCGAATGCCCTTACTTTTAGGAACACAACCTTACACATGAGAGTGTTAAGTCAAAGCTATTCCTGTATCACTGAGTTTTCACCAGTTACTTTGTTTATAAGGAAATGTTTCAAAAATCAACTTAATAAGGTAAATAGTGTGTGAAATAGGCATCAAATGAACTAAATTAGATATAAATGAATGGAATGAGGCTCTAATCAATGATATATGCTGTGTGTTAAGATGGATTAATACGACAGTGCAGTGAAATCTTATATAGGCTGTTGTGAGGGCTGGAAGGGAAGGTGTGCTCATGAGAGTCACCTGGGATCCCTGAGCAAGTTCACTGTAAGATGTCATAGCTGGGAGAAAGGGCTCCTAATGGATGCAGCAGAAAGTAGCCCCGGTGAGAAGAGAAATTCAGCTGCATTGGGACTGGAGCAGAAGTGCCACCGACATTAGGAACTGATCTAGGAGGATCAAGAAAATGTAACCTGCTGGTGAGTATTACAGGTCCCCTTTGTACTTGAACTGCAGAGCATATGAATCTGTTACAGCATGAGCTAGGCAGCTAATTGTAGCAGCTCCTGCTTTTAGATTTGAAGATCCACAGTTCAATCCACAGTGCAGTGACCAAAAGGGTCACCACGACTATGCACACACCAGCCCCTAAATCCTGGATTAATGGGAAGAGACTGACACTAGTGCTGACATCTTGTGCCATCTCTTCTCTTCCCATATAGCAGAGGAAGGGACAAGACTGCTTGGATCCTGTCCTCCCACTCAGACAAAATAACAGTTCACTGCCATTGCCATCTACTGCAGAGGTTCTGTTCTCGTGAGAGAAAGAGAGAGAGAGAGTATCCCATGCTCTGAAAGTCTTAGGACTTTCCATGCTCCAACTCTCCTGCTCCTGGTTAACCCAGAGATCATATTTTGTGAAGGGCTCGTGCAAAGGCAAAAGATGCTGAGATAATACACAGTGGTGTTTTACACAGCTAAAAATTAGGTCTGCCTTGACTAAAGTAGAAAGAAAGGTCTTATGGTTATGGCACTGAAGTGGATCTTAGTGGTTCTGCTACAGCGGCTCACGATGTGACCTAGGGCTAGTTATTTAATCTCTCTACGTACGAATTCCCCATATGTGATAATGCACTGTTTATGTCTTGAACAACTACTGCCTAAGCAAATGCCAATTGTGTGTAAGAAATATATCCTGCTCAGAAAACTTCATCTTGCTGCAGGATCAGGCTCTAGATTTCTAATTATCATGTTCTAAAATCTTGTCAGTTTGCATAGTGGTTATTTGGTCTGTCTTTTTACTTCATTTAGAAAGAATCAGACAGAACAAATGATCACTTGCAAAAAGTTTTATGGAAAAAGTCTATTATTCCTAAGTAATTACATCTCATTAGTTCTCCTATACATTTCCAGATTTTGGATTCATACAGTCACCTGTGCTGCTATCTCATCGGCGCATTAATGCTAATGGAGGCCCTTTATGAACACATCTGGCAGAAAATGGCATTTGTAACAGCAGCTGGCAGTCAGAGGGAGAAGGATTAAAAAAAAAGAAAACAGGCTGAGAATAGATGAGGAGGAGAGGTGACAAATTGTATGTTATAATCATTTGCAGTGTTTTTCCCAAATGGACATGATCCCATTAGTAAAGTGAATAGATAACAACTATTTGTGATTATTTACTGGACTGCACAAGAAAAGGGTTAATTTTTGTGCTCAGAGTTGAAACAGTACTAAATGCAATTAAAAAAACCTTTTTATCTTTGCTATTTATTATTTAAAAGATGAGAAAAATGGTAGGACAAAATCTGCAGACCTAGTAGCTGAATGTTAAGCTCTTAAATCTATATTTCGGCCTCTTACTAAAAATGGTCTAATTTTCAGAGGTGACAGACATCCACAAATCCCATTCCAAAGTCATCTTCCTTTCTGTAGCCAAAACTTAAAAACATAGACTCCTCTTGCTCAGTGGGATTGGCCTTCTTCTGGTTAAGTTGGTAGGAGCTATGTTAATCTTGACTCACTTACTCCTTAATTTTTATATGCAGTACAGGCTATGGCTCTGAGAACTGCTGAGGAGCTGCAGGCCAAATTGAAGTCAATGGGAATTATGAATTGATAACAATTCTCAAGATCAAATCCATAAAAACAAAAACAGCAACAACAACAAAAATGCATGGTCAATCTTAGTGTGAAGGCAAACTGTTATCTACTAGTAGAACCACCATTAGTGACTTCCTGTAACTTTGTTTTCTCTAGGACATCACTTGAAATGTAGGAGGTGATAGCCAAATTGTGCCTCTCAATTTGTGTGGTGATGAATTTCTGACCTGCATTTCTGCTGGATCATTGTGCAGTCAGAAGACTGAATGGGGAAGATCTCCTGTTGGACTGAAAATTACCCACTGTGAAAGAGACCCCTGGTTTTACTATACTTGTGATAATAGTTGGGGATAGCACAACTTTCAATAGCAGTTTGGCACTGCAGGCATAAACCCTCTAAGGCCAGGTCTACATTCGGTATGCAACTCCAGCTATGTGAATAGCGTAGCTGGAGTTGATGTACCTTAGTTCAAGTTACCGTGGTGTCCCCACTACAGGGGTCAATGGGAGAAACTCTCCCATCAGTTCCCCTTGCTCTTCTTGATCCATTGGAGTACCGGAGTTGATGGGAGCATGCTCAGTGGTCAATTCTGTGGGTCTTTACTAGACCCACAAAATCAATCACCAGGAGATTGATTCCCCTCAGCATCAATGTCCCAGTAAGCGTAGACAAGGCCTAAACATAATTGTCTGTCCGTGTGTTTTCCCGAAAATGCTACTTTCAGACAGATCATATTAAGTGAATAATTCATTAGAAGGCCAGATTTTCAATAAAGTATAGTTATTATGAAAACAGACTGTGTTTAATAGTCACATCACACTGATAGATCATTCTGCAGTAAACGTTATTGAATATGATGACATTTCAGATCTGACTATTAGCCTGTATTACCACAAATGACACTCAAATGAGAACATTAGACCTAAAAAAATATGAAATCATGGTTCCCACATCTGAAAAGTATATTTATCCAGAAGTGAATAAACAATGCCTACTTCTACAATGGATTCTTTTTTGGGGGTAGAAGGACTTGTTAAATCTCTCTCATAGTATTAGCTTGAGTTGTTCTATCACACTGTGAAGAAAACTCAGATTTATTGCAGTGCTTTGCCATGTTTGGAAATAATATATACACTTTTTACCATGGTTCATTATTTTTTATGTACACAGCAGAGAGAAGATTCTTAAAATAACTAATTTGAAGCTAAACTGATAAAGCAAACAGCTCTGTAATTTGTGTCATGAATTTTCTTTTGAGAAATAGACGGAGTCAACAAGGGTGAACAAGACTGAGATGAACAGGGCGTATTGAGAAAGATCATATTACGAGGTATAAAATATAGCAGAAGAGATACCAAGCTGATTGCACATATTGCTGCAGCTGTAGCACAGTCAAATGGAAATTGAATTGCCACAAGCATGTCGAAATGGGAGAAGCAGTGTAATAAGTGATCTGAAAACGCTGTGCAAAGTGCAGTGGGTAAGCAAGTACAGCATTTAGTTAGAGCTTAGCAAAGCGGCCCCCTGAAAATGCCTCAGTGGAACTGATGGGTTTTTAATACAAATACTAAATTCAATATGTGCCCGCTGAAGAACTGTAAGTAATTGAACTGCATTTCTGGAATGACATTGGACATTAAAAGTTAGAGGGTTTTCCTACAGACAGTTTTGTATTAACATTTTAAAACAGAGAAGAATAGGATAATCTGTATTCCCTCTCAGCATGGTATCTGAGTTGCATACTTACAATTAAGTACAATATTCATCTCAAAGAACTAGTCTTATTGTCCAAGTCTTATTTATTTTTGTTGCTCATTTCTCAGGTGGCTTTGGTTGTTGTTTCCTGGAGAGAAAGATGTGCAGCCATCACTATTACAGAATGTCTTAGGCAAACAGATCAGCCTTGTAGTCAATTTACTGGGCTCACTACAAATTCATGCCCATGCACAGAGATAAGGATGTGGGCAACAACACAGCAAGAGGAGCTTAGTTTTGTTATGAGTGAGCTCTTCTTTGCACTGTAATTTCTGTGTTTCTACTGCTCAAAATTGCATTGCCCTTTGTGGAAGTCTTATTGTGTTGCAAACTTCATATCTAAGGGTGTGTCTACACAACAGGGCTTAACTTGAAATGAGGTATGCAAATTGAGCTATGTCAATTAGCTTATTTCAAAATAGGGAGCACAGCACTTATTTTGAAACAGAGCACTCTTCCTCCGACTTCCCTTATTCCTCATACAATGAGGGTTACAGGAGTCAGAGTAAGCAGTCCTCCAGCTTGACGGTATTTTGACACTATTTCCAAATAACTGCCTGATGTGTAGACGCGAACTAAGTTATTTCAGGATAGCACTAGTTATTTCAAAATAGTGTTGCAGTGTACACATACCCTAAAACTGTCCATTATCTCCCTTAGGACATTTTCATGGACATCTTCTAGACATTTCTGATATTAAACTCTTCTTATTTCTTATGGTGCGTGTACACTGCACCGTGATTTCAAGATAACTAGCGTTATTTTGAAATAACAATGTGAGTGTCTACACAGCCATTCCATTATTTTGAAATAATTTTTAAATAACGAGTGGCTTATTCTGAAATCTGTAAACCTCATTCTATGAGGAATAACACCTATTTCAAAATAGTTATTTTGAAATAAGGCGTGTGATGCTCTACTGCTGCTATTTCAAAATAACCCCTTACCAGGGCCATTCTCAGTTATTCCTCCACAGTGACTCCTGGGGCTGTAAATCGAGGTTGCACGTCTACATTAGGGAAGCTTGTTTCGGATTAATTTTGAGGCTTCCCAGCAGTATAGACGTGCTATTTCAAAATAAGCTATTTTGGAATAACTATTCCGGAATTGCTTATTTTGAAATAAGTGTGCAGTGTAGACGTAGCCTTACTGATCTTTTGGTGGGCGAACATGTCTTTTCTTTTAATTTCTCCTGTTGTGGAACTACTCCATCACCCTGTGTCAGTTTGTATGTTGGAAATGGATGCCAGATTATTTAAGTCAAAGCTCTTCAGATACCCCCATTCTATTAAGTGTGCTAACACTAGATTGGAATTATTTTAACTGGAGCCCATTCTAATCCAGTCTTCTTTGTCAGAAAAAGTACCTCAGTGCTCGGTGAATTTTCAAGTCTCCTCTCCACCCACATACCCCTTTCAGCAGTTCTTCCAATCAGTTGCCTTCTCCTGGCAGTGAAGAATGTTCTTAAAGTTCCATATCTGCATTGCCCCAGTCTTCACTGCAGTGCTCAGTTCTCTGAAGTCATCCCTTATTTCACTGAATCCAACTTCTCTCAGTTTTGTCAACTGTTCTCATGTACAACCTAGAATGAAGTGAAAATTCCACATCATTCTGCAGGGTATCTTTTCCATGGTAAAATTCTATTATTTTACACCACAGAAACAACAAGCAAGCACAGCTGGAAGAGAGACAAATGAATTAGTGCCAAAACTTGGCTGCCCTTTGGATAAACTCAAAAAATGGGCTTTTATAAAAAGTGAGGAGAGTCGAAAATAGAGAGGAGAAGAGAAGAAAAAGAGAAAAGGGAGGACAGAGGGGGGATATGATAGAGGTGTATAAAATCATGAGTGGTATGGAGAGGGCCGATAAAGAAAAGTTATTTATTAGTTCCCTAAATAGAAGAACTAGAGGACACCAAATGAAATTAATGGGTAGCAGGTTTAAAACTAATAAAAGAAAGTTCTTCTTCACACAGCGTGTAGTCAGCATGTGGAACTCCTTGCCAGAGGAGGCTGTGAAGGCTAGGACTATAACAGAGTTTAAAGAGAAGCTAGATAATTTCATGGAGGTTAGGTCCATAAAAGGCTATTAGCCAGGGGATAAAATGGTGTCCTTGGCCTCTGTTTGACAGAGGCTGGAGAGGGATGGCAGGAGACAAAGCGCTTGATCATTGTCTTCGGTCCACCCCCTCTGGGGCACCTGGTGCTGGCCACTGTCGGCAGACAGGATACTGGGCTGGATGGACCTTTGGTCTGACCCGGTACGGCCGTTCTTATGTTCTTATGTTCTTATGTTAGATGAAGGGTTGGAAGGGCAGAGAAGCAGCAGCTATTTCTGATTATAGTTTCATTCACAGGGTTTCTTTTGAGGGTATAAAAACCAGCCTTTTTACTATGATTTGCAATTGTAATTTTGTTGCAATTTGGGATTTCAGTGCCTCTGAGTCCTTTTCTCTGTCACACACCTCAGTGCTGAACTATTGTGAACTGTAATTTTTTTCAACCATCTTGCTAAGAACCTATACATTCCTGAGCTCAGCATCACTTCTGCTGCTTCAGGTGACCCAAAGTATATCTGCCATAGTTGTTACTGTGTCCAAAAAGAAGAGGAAAGGAGAGAGGTTCATGTCAGCTCCGTTGGGTTTTGCAGAGGAATCTGCAGACAGGGGCTATGGTAATGGCAAGGTCACGAGAGAAACAGAAGTGCAGAAAACATCATGAGGTGAGAGGAATCAGGTATTCACCATCATAATTGCCATATGTTCAAACCTGTCAAAGTTCTACAAGAAAAATTTTCAAACAATGTCAGTTTCTTTAAGAATCGAGCATAGGACCAGACAGGATTCATAAAGAACTTGCTCTGAAAAAACCCTTACTCCCACACGAGACACCATCTAGCTTGTGGCCTGTAGCCTCTTCCCGATTCTTTGCACTGTTTACTACAGATATTGTTAAAGCCAAAAGAGGCTAATAATTTGCATGGAGTTTTGGTCTTCCAGCTCAGGGTTTAGTGGAGAAAATGTCTGATCTTGTAAAAAGAGGAAAACACTCAGAGAAATCTGTGAGTGGCCAGAATGCTTGAAATGCATGAGGAGAGAGAGCTGAAACAGTGGCACAGATTCAGTGTTTGATGGATTTTAATGCTATAATGGGATGTGTGTGTACTGAGTGGGGGCAAGAAAGGGGTCCTGATTTATCAGTCTGTCCCTATTCAGCAAAGCACATACTTCACTCTAGGCATTTGTTTAAAGCTAAGCATGTGTGTAAGTGCCTTGCCGAATAGGAATGGATTTCACCAGGTTTAAATGCTTTGCAGCATTGGGACCAAAGAACCTGCTGTGATGATGGTTTCCATCCTGAATTCTGGGCCAGAGTCTGAACAAGTTGATTTCTAAGTGAACCATCATGATCCAAGTACTTAACTGTATGAATCTGCCCTTTCTCAGAGTCATATGAAACATACAGAGAAGAAAAGAAGACAATTATTGTCAGAATTAATCAGAACTGATTCTTAGCAGAACATTTTGCATTGCGTTCCATGGTACCTTTTTAAAATTCCTCTTTCAGAAGTTTGCTTTTATTTATACATTTAAAAGGGAGACAACCAAAGAGCTAGAGATGCACTCTAGCCAATGCAGCACTGAAATTTAAAAGCAAGGACACAGGAGGAGAAAGATTATCATCTTATTAGCGTAGGAGGATAAAGATTATCAGGCTGCAATGATCCATTATTTATAGGAATGCATCCCTACTCTATACACTTCACTGAGGCATTTGATATATTTGTGCTAGAGATTAACATTGATGTTATTTTCTTTAATGTCTGTTTTTAGTGCATGCTATGCATGTTGGCATTCAGAAAATTCAGCCAGAGGAGAAAAACAATAGTATTAATTAGGAATGTCAGTCATGGGTGTTATGAAATTCAAAATTGCCAAGTTTCTCATGCAGTTTGGTGGTAATTATAATAGACTGTGGAGACAAGCTGTTCTCTGTTCCCTCTAAAGAAATTCACAGTTTGATGGGCACACGATCAAAGTACTAATGCAAATCCCAGAGAATGGGATACCACTGTTGAAAGGTTGTTTTTTTTTAAGGAATTTCTGCCATTTCTAATTTAATGATAAAATACTTGTGTAAATATAGCTCTTAAATAGCACTTTCATAGGAGACCTCAGTGTGTTTTCAAGGGAAGTATCATTTTAGGGCATACAAATTTAGGCACAGGAAAGGAAGTGAAGTGCATTTACCAAGGATCCCCCAGTTGGTCACTGGCAGAGCCAGGAAGAGAATGAAGGCCTCCTGAGTTCATCATGTGCTCTGTTCACTAGGTCACCCTGCCTCCAAACACTTGATCCCACAAAGCTGTTGACTGCCCAGTGTCACTGAAAGTGGGGCACCCTCTCCTCCTGCTTAGCCTGCTTTACATGAGGCACATGGCACCTTGCAGGTTTGAGCTTCTGAGGCTATAATGAAAAAAGGGTAGATTTAGTTATTGGCACCTTTAGAAAAAATATTTTTAAAATACTCCCACTAAATGGTTAAAAATGTCCTTACACATTTCTGAAAATTCAGATCAGTCCAAGGACTTCTCTTGCAAAAGAGAATCTGAAGAAATTAGTTAAAATCAATTAAATTCCATCGGAATAGCTGAGTTAAATTAGGGGTAGCGCGTCAGGATGTCCTAATTGAGAATGTGATTGGTTTCAGTGTATACACTTGTAAAATACTGCAGCACAAGGGGCACTTGCCATCTCATTAGCACTCTGTGTCAGAATCGTTGGGAAATAGCATCCTCTAATGTTCAGAGCAGAACTGGGAGTTGGGGCTCTTGGATTATACTTCAGGGGCTACGTCTAGACTGGCATGATTTTCCGCAAATACTTTTAACGGAAAAGTTTTTCCGTTAAAATTATTTGCGCAAAAGCACGTCTAGATTGGTATGGATGCTTTTGTGCAAAAGCACTTTTGCGCAAAAGCATCCCTGGCCAATCTAGACACGGTTTTGCTCAAGAAAGCCTCGATCGCCATTTTAGCCATAGGGGCTTTTTTGCGCAAAACAAATCTGAGCTGTCTACACTGGCCCTTTTGCGCAAAAGCTTTTGCGCAAAAGGACTTTTGCCCGAACGGGAGCGTCAAAGTATTTGCGCAAGAAGCACTGATTTCTTACATTAGAACATCAGTGCTCTTGCGCAAATTCAAGCGGCCAGTGTAGACAGCTGGCAAGTTTTTGCGCAAAAGCAGCCACTTTTGCACAAAATCTTGCCAGTCTAGACACAGCCAGGGTGTATTGCATTCCTTGGGGGAAATTTAAGTCATTCTCTGTGCACTGTCAGTGTTCCCCACATGGGAAATGGAAGGGAGCCCTGCTTCATAGCTGGAGTGTGGGGAGGTTCTTGTAAATGCTCGGATGAGGGCTTTCATCCCACTGTTGATGTCAATGGCAAAACCTCCATTCACTGGAAATGCAGCAGGATCAGGCCCTCAAAATGCTAAAGTCTGATGGCCATGTGTCTTGACAAGGTGAGCTACGTCGCACAGTGCAATAGAGATATCATACAGTATAATCACTGGACCCAGAAGATTGAGTTTGGCAGCTGAGGAAATCTGACAAGTTTCAGATAGGGTTGCCAACTTTCTAATTGCAAACACCAAGCACCCCTACCCTTTATCTGAATATCCCACCCCCACCCGGTCCATCCCTACTCCCTCTGTCACTCGCCCACCCCCCACTCACTCTCATTGGGCTGAGGCAGAAGGTTGGGGTGCAGGAAGGGGGTGAGGGCTTTTGCTGGGGGTGTGGGTTTTGGGTGGGGCCATAAATGTGGGGTTAAAGGTGCAGGAGAGGGCTCTGGGCTGGTACAGGGGATTTGGGCAGGGGGGAGCGAGGGCTCTGGCTGCAGGTGTGGGCTTTGGAGTGGGGCTGCAGTACGGGGTTTGGGGACTCGGGACTATCAGGGATGCAGGTTCTGAGAGGGAGCTTGGGTGCTGGAGAGGTCTCTGGGCTGCTGCAGGAGGTGGGGGGGTCATCCTAGCAGTGCTCACTGTGGCTCCCAGGGAATGGCTGTGAGGTAGAGGGAGGCTCCGTCTGTGCAATGCTGTTGCACAGCTGACACTGTCCCTGTAGCTCCCATTTGTCCTGCTTCCAGGCCATTGGGAGCTGCGGAGACGGTACTCCACAGGCTGTCCCTGCCACTGAGTAATGGCTCTACACCACCTCCCATTGGTCAGGAACTGTGGCCAGTGGGGGCTGTGGGCTGGTGCCAGGGAGTGAGAGGGGAGTGCATGAATGGAGCCTACCTGTGTGTAGGGGCCACAGGGACCTGGTGGTCACTTTTGAGAGCTGTGTGGAGCCAAGGCAAATAGGGAGCTAGTCTTTGACGTGGGCCCTTCCTACGCCATCTATTGGACTTAATAACCCCATTGCAGTGCTGACTGGAGCCACCATGGTCCCTTTTCAACAGGGTGTCCTGGTCAAAAAGTGGATTCCTGACAAGCCTAGTTTCAGATGTGTTTGTGGAAGGCTGTATGACAGCAGGGAGATTTGAATTTTGTCTCCTGCTTTGCTGTCTCCCCTTAAGTCTACCCTCCCTCAGTCCTGCTCATAATGTGGGACAATTGGTTTACTTCTCTCCGCCAGTCATTTATCAGAGACCACCTCACCCAGCTTCACCTGGGACACATAGCCAAGAAGAGATTGACTGTACATTACAGAGAACAGTCTCCTGAATTATTGTCCGCACTTGAATGCATTTTACAGAGGCAAGGTAGAGTGCTGTGAGTCATGTTTAAATCATAAGAACATAAGAACGGCCATACTGGGTCAGACCAAAGGTCCATCTAGCCCAGTATCCTGTCTGCCGACAATGGCCAATATCAGATGCCCAGTGGGAGGGATCACAACAGGTAATCCTCACATGATCCCTCCCCTGTCACCGACCTCCACAGAAACTGAGGCTAGGGATACCATTACCTATCCTGGCTAATAGCCATTGATGGACCTAACCTCCATGAATCTATCTAGCTCTTTTTTGAACCCTGTTAAAGTTCTAGCCTTCACCGCATCCTCTGGCAAGGAGTTCCACAGGTTGACTATGCTCTGAGTGAAGAAAAAAATCAGCATAAGGTATCTACACAAAGCTGCACCACTTTAACTAAACCAGTGCAAGTTTCTGTCTTCTAATTAAACAAGCGCAATGACTTGTTAGTCAATACTTGTTAGGCCAATACTTGTTAGTACAGAGAAAGGTGAAAATATCTGTAATAAGGATAAAAAACCACTTCATTGGGTATTGTGTGGCTGCTCCTGGGATGACAGAGGAGAATGGTACTATAATGCAAATCGTGGGAACTCCATATATTCCTACCCTGCAACAGGATAACACTTCTTTCCAACCAAAATCCTCACTTAAGCCCTGATCCTGGAAGCTTCTCAATATAGGAAGATCCCTATTTCCATGAAGAAACTATGTTTATTCCAGAGGGCTCCACAATGAAATAGGTTTCTCCCTATACAGAAGAGATTGCATGATCAAGGTCTTAAGTGCTGACTGTGAAATGGTCTGAAGTGTTGTCATGGATTTGGTGAGAAGCAAATCTGGCCAGTTTATATTTGCTGTAATGATTAATAAGGTGTTACATTTTATTGGTCTTGAGCAGTTCTGAAATTGGATAGTGTAATACTGGAATCATAGTAAATAACTCAAATTTCTTAGGGGTATTTTTACTCTTTAAAAAAAAGGCTTTTATTACATATTTGGCTATAAAATGTCAAATGATAAAAAACCCCTCTAGATTACAAACATTTGGATACATGTTTGAATGCAAAAGTTCAAATGCTTTATTCAAATAAACCAAGGCAAATGTTCATATTGACACTCAAGCAAAGTAATTTGTCACCAAAAATAAAACTAGAAGTAAGAAACTGGTTAGCGCACACTATTCCATCTCATTTCTTTATGGTGTTTCATGAATTCATTAAAAGTACCAGAAAAGGAAAGGAGGAAATAGGAAAATCTGTCATTGGAATGGAATTCTGAGACTTAAACTAGGGGTCTGGAAGACCTGCATTCTATGGTGGATGTGAATTTTAACAGAGAAACAGATCAGTAGAAATTTCTGCTATTGTGTCAATTTTCATGACGCCTGAAAAAGGTTTGGGCAAATTCCTTGAGTCCAATTCCCAAACTTTGCTTCCCTTTGTTTCTGAAAGAGATTTCTAGAGCCACTTCACACAAATGTTTAATCTTATTTCATGATTAAAACATAAAAGTCAACACAAATGTCATGCTTCCATGGTTATTAGCATTTTGAGATTCAGTCCGAATGATGTTCTGAGCAATATTGATTCTTCTAATTACGCAGGATTCTGTGTGAAACAATTTGATCACAGACTACATTCATGAAACATGTAAAGACTCATCATCAGATAGTTTAGGCCCCAAATATAGCTTAGGGCTTTTCTAGGTTCTTCTTTAATTTTTTAAATCTGTTATTAATAGAAAATGTAAATGAATATGCTTTTCTTCTTGGATTTAAATATTGCAACAGTTATTCTAGTGCATGAAAAACAGAGGGCTGGATTCAGAGTTAATGGAGAAGGCGATGGAAGTTTCTCCTTTGGGGTCAAGTAAACTCCTTCCTTTCACTTGCGTAGGGCATGCGTACACTAGGAAATTATTTTGAAATAATAACTCCCTAAATAACTGTTTCAGAATAGCATGTCCACACTACAGGGAAGCCTCAAAATTGGTCCAAGGCAGGCTCCCTTTATGTGGATGCGTTACCTTTACTTAAAGCCCCAGGAAGCACTGGGGAGTAATTACGATGAATGACTCCGGGGAGTAGTTATTTTGAAATAGCAGCAGTGGAGCGTCTACACTGCCACTATTTCAAAATAAACACCATCACTGGACCTAACCATGTCAGTTATACAATCAAAGACACAATATTCCTGTTCATCCAGAAATATAATTTATGCCATCATGTGCCAACAATGTCCGTCTGCTCTGTATATTGGACAGACTTCTCAGACACTTTGCCAAAGAATTAATGCCCACAAATCAGACATCAGACATCTTCACAAGGAAAAACCAGTTGCTTTTCATTTCAACCTAACTGGACATAATCTTAACGACCTTACTACATGCATCTTTCTTCAAAGAGACTTTAACACCAGATTACAGAGGGAAACTTCAAAACTTTCTTTCATGCTTAAATTTGACACTTTACAAATGGGCCTTAACAAAGATGCTAATTACCTTAACCATTACAAAGATAGCTTCCCCACTTATCACCCCTGATTAGCCATACATTGACTCATAAATAGCTATTCCCTCCCTCCCTCTCCCTCATCCCACCTTCTGTACTAAATCTGATTTGTCAGTTTAATAATGTGTTCACTTTTTTCATTGTATTCCTTTGGTATAGATGGTCATGCCAATTCTCTTTCAGAATATGATCTGAGGAAGTGGGTCTGGCCCACGAAAGCTCATCACCTATTAAACCATCTTGTTAGACTTTAAAGTGCTACATAGTTTTTCCTTTTTTTTTTTAAGGAAAAGCCTGTCAGTTTGCATTTCAACCTACCTGGACATAGTCTTAACGACCTCACTATATGCATCTTACTTCAAAGAGACTTTAATACCAGATTACAGAGAGAAATTTCAGAACTTTCATTCATGCTTAAATTTGACACTTTACAAATGGGCCTTAACAAAGATGCTAATTACCTTACACATTATAAAGACAGCTTCCCCACTTATCACCTCTGATTAGCCATTCATTGACTTATAAACAGCTATTCCCTTCCTCCCTCTCCCTCGCCCCACCTTCTGTTCTACATCTGATTTGTCAGTTTAATAATGTGTTCACTTTTTTCATTGTATTCCTTTGGTATAGATGGTCATGCCAATTCTCTTTCAGAATATGATCTGAGGAAGTGGGTCTGGCCCATGAAAGCTCATCACCTATTAAACCATCTTGTTAGCTTTAAAGTGCTACATTGTTTTTCCTTTTGTTTTAGCAAGGTCAGACTAACACGGCTACCTCTCTACTACTATTTCAAAATAAATGTTATTCCTCATGTAATAACAAAAAATGAGGAGTTACATTAGTTCAAACCAAGGGATTTGATTCAAACTAACGCGTCCCAGAGCGCACTTCCTGGTTCGAATCAGCTGTTGAGCGGAATAACGCATGGGCGAGATTATGCTAAGGAAGCACGGGATATTTAAATCCCTGCTTCATTAGCAATTTCGGTCGGCTACATTAGCATCCCTAGCTCGAACAAGGGAGCAAGTGTAAACATACCCTAGGATGTGTAGACCTGGGCTTAGAGTAAATTGGACACATTTAGAGTTACTGTATGAGTAAGCTGTGTAATTTATATGTAGTTCAGCAGGTGAGAATATAGGAGTCCAAGCTGATGATACATAAACATTGAAGGTTTTATTAGGCTAATACTCTCTTTACATTATCTTTACAGTGATCTCATCTGAATTTATCCCCAAAACTGAAATCGTTTTTTTTTTTCATCCTCTATACTGAGTGAAATGCAAAAACTCTAGATAAGTATTGGAAATGGTGAAGTGTTCCTTTTGGATTTACTCTGTTTGTTAGTAATGCAGGTGGAAAATCCTTTTAGATAATTTGTCATTTTTAACCCGGTGGTTTACTATTAAAGATAGATATAGGGGTGTGTGAGCACACACACACATATGATGCACTGCAGAAAAATATTCAACAACACAAAGCCTGCATGCTATTTTTCTGAAAGTCTAAGTCAGTGCTATGTTAACAAAGCAGCCTATTGCAAAAGAGTGTTTCCTTCGGACCATTTATTTTTTTCCTATATAACTGGCCAAAATAGAATGTAGTAATCCTATTTGCAAGGTAGACAGAAATAAGGCCAGTTAGAGTATGTCTACACTGCACACTTATTTCAGAATAAGCTGTTCTGGAAGAAATACTCCGAAATAGCTTATTTCAAAATAGCATGTCTACGCTACAGGGAAGCTTCGAAATTAGTCTGAGGCAGGCTCCCCTAATGTGGACGCGCTACCTCGATTTAAAGCCCCAGAACCGCTAGGGAGTAATTACTTTAAATGGACCAGAGGAGGAGCTATTTCAAAATAGCAGCAGTGGAGTGTCCACACTACAGCTAATTTGAAATAGCAATTTCGGAAAACGCGTTACTTCTCGTGGAATGAGGTTTACAGAAGTAAATTTGTTTTTTCAAATGTATTTTAAAATAACAGATTTGCTGTGTAGACACTTGCATTTTATTTCGGAATAACAGCTGTGTAGATGCACCCTTAGTCCAGGATTTACACTGGCAAGCAATTACTGCTTTGAGATGCTTATCTCGATATATGTGTGAGTGTGTGTATATTATATGTGTAAAATGCATTCATGAATGCACAAAGTCAATTATAATCCAGGAGAATGGATAGAAAAAAAAGAGAACGAAGAGCAGGGTTAAAATGCTGCAGCGGCACAACGGCACCAGTGCAATTGCACTACAGTGAGCATGGCCCTGGTTTGACAGAAGAGCTCCTCCCCTCGACATAATTACTCTGCCTCTGTGAGAGGCGATAGCTGTGTCAATGAGAGAAGCCCGGCCATTGACATAGTGTTGTGTGCCTCCCAGGTTAGGACATTGTAACTGTGTCATTCAGGGGTATGGATTTACTCATATAAATTGATAGTGTGGACCTGGCCTACTAAAATGAGGAATGGTCCTGAGTAGCTTTCACTGTATTTGCAGTAGAACTATTAACACGATAGTAGGTTGCGCATAAGGACATTACTATAAATTGAAGACAAAACCCAACTCTCTTCATACCAGTTGCACATACAATTTAAGTCAAATGATGAGGGCACCTCTCCATTTCTGGGAGATCGACATTGCAGATATTGATCTTCCGGCATTTGATTTAGTAAGCTACGAAGTACCTGCCAAATTGAATGCTGAGGGCGCCCCTATCGACCCTGGGATGCCTCACAGTTGCAAGGAATAAGGGAAGTAGACGGGAGAGTTTCTCCTGTCGACCTCCCGCTGAGGAGCTGCCCCAGAAAATCGGTGCAGGGTACATTGACTTCCGCTACGCAATTCACATAACGAGTTGTGGCTCTTGCAGTGATTTTCTCCACCAGTGTAGATCCAGCCTGGGAGCAGAGAAAACATTTTGGGGAGGGAGAGCTGTCTAAACAAAAACATGGAACTTGAACATGAAAATTGAATGTGAATATCAAGCATTTTAATTTATTCTGCAGCATTATGAAACAGAAAATGTAATGACTTTGGAACTCATCACACAGTATCTAAGGGTGGAGTATAAGTCTATATACCTTGAGATTTATGATTATATCTGCTACTCAAACATAATATAGTTATTTTTTGTTTTAAATGGCATTTCAATAAACTCAGCTGGAGACAATTCATTGTTTCTTCTGAGGGTAGAATTCCCTTCGGTGGTAATGAAATAACATGGATTTACAACAGGCTGTATAATCTTCTATTTGTAGAAATATGATGTAAATAAGTAATCACATCGGGCTAACACAGAGAAGGTGGGTTCTTGATATTTTTCTATACATTATAGCTAAGATGTCTTTTGGCAGCCCGCTTTACTGGAAGCTGTGTGACCATGATAATCAGTCTGAAAATAAAAGGGGCAAGCAGTTCATCAATATGACCCTGGGGAGAATGTTGGGATCACCTTGAACAAAGAGAGAGAAGTAAATCTTGTAGCTGAATTCACTTCTTAGCTTCTCCAGTGGTTCTGCAAATAACACTGCCTGTTTCAGTTATTTGAGAAGCTACAAATTATTTCCTTAAAAAAAAAATTCACAAGTGGAACCAAATATTTGTTTGCAAATATAATTCTAGAAATCATAGGCCCAAATTGTCTTCTGCTGTTAAATGCTCCCTCCCTCCCCCCAAAAAGGCCCTGTGATCTATGGTGAAATTCTGCTATTTCTGTCAGCAAATATAAAGTTTAATAGTGAAAAAGATATGATTTCTGCCCCTCCACAAAATTGTGAATTAGGTCTGGCTGATAATTTTGCCATTCCTCTTGCATAGAAACAGCTTTCAATTGTGAAATTACATGTTTCTACTTGCAAAATAATAACCCCCCCTAAAGTTTTGTTTGAGGGGAAAATGAGAATTAAGACTAAAAGCATTTAATTGTTTTATGCATGTGCAAAAATCTGGAAGAACATGATTTCCATTACTGAGATTCAAGGATAAAGAATGTCTTAAACAATAATTAATTAAGCAAAGCCTGGGAATATTATGAGGAAACCTGCTCCCTGGCTAATGCTGACTTCAAGGAATAGACTTCAAAGAACTTTAGGGCAGGTCTGGGCAAAATATGGGCTGTGGGCCATATCCAGCCCACCAAGCCACCGGGTCCAGCCTGAGGATGCAGTGGGGAGCCCCAGGCAGGCTCCCTGCTTGCCTCACCCCACCCGCATGCTGCTCAGAAAAACGGCTTCTGGGCCATTTGTGTTTCTCAGCTGTGGGCCCGGAGGAGGGGGGCAGGAAGGCTTCATGAGCTACCCCCATCCCCAGCACAATCTCATAGGCCAGTTTCTGGTCAATGGGAGCTGCCCGTTTAAATAATAGGCAGCACATGAAGCACCACTCCCCCCTCCCCTGAGGCTCCTACTTATTCACACACACACACAGAGCCACTGCAGCCTGTGCAGGGGCAGGGCAAGCAGGGAGGCTGCCTCAGAAACTTGCTGGGTTGCTGGCTGGGAGTCACCTAGGTAAGTCTCCCAGCCAGAGGCTGTGTCTGGCACCCTAGCTCCTCCTTCCCCCAACCCTCTGCCCCCCCCAATTCTGCCTCCTCAACTCCACATAAACCAAACCCTCTGCTCCCATACACCCTCCGAGACCCTGCACCCCAATACTCTGCCCCAGGTCCCAACCCCCTTCTGCCCTAGGTCCCAACCCAAACCCCCGCATCCCAGATCACAACCCCTCCTGTCCTAGGTCACAGCCCAAATCCCTGCACCCCAGTCCAGTCCTCCAGGTCACAACTGCCTCCTTCACCCAAACTCCCTCCCAGACCCCACCCTAATCCCTTACACCAAGCTCCCTTCAGCAGCCAACCTCCATCCTAGACCCTGTATCTCCTCCATTCATATCATGGAAGAGTGTGGCCCTCAACTGTTTTCCAAATTCTTGGAGTGCCCCCCCCAATCAAAAATATTGCCCACTCCTGCTCTAGGGCCTTGTCTACACTATGGAGAAGAATGACCCTCCGAAGGTCAGTTTTCCAGCATTCGATTTAGCAGGTCCAGTTTAGACCCCCAAATCGAATGCTGAGGGCAGCCTGCACTGGCGTTCTGTCCTCCTCATTCTGTGAGGAGTGTAGGAAGCTGACAGGAGCGTGTGATCCCGTCAACCTCCCACAGTGTAGATGCCGCGGTGGCTCAGCTTAAGGTAAGCGAACCAAGTCTAATTACCCAGGAAGTACACCTGAACAGAGAATAGCTGATTGCCAAGAAAAAATAATGGAAAATAGAAGGGTGTAGGGGTGTGGGGGTGTGTGAAGAGATCTGAAGGAACTGCGTGGAATTCCATGTACACGCAGTAGCTTTGGAGACAATATCCTGAAGGCAAAGACTAAGGCCAACAGGGTAATTGCCTAATCTTGTTGTTTGCTGTTTTGGAAAATGAATACAGCCATGCCAGACTTCACTATTATGAGTTTCACTGGGGAAACTCAAGCAGGGGGAAGACTGGTGGTAGGGGACCTGCGAAGTGAATTCAGAGAACTCTCTGGAGGAGGCTGCCCTTTTACATATTGGTTTATAAAGGAATGAAATAGGATTTTGTTTATTCTTAAATATTGTAGTTCTGGGCCAGTTCTGGGCTATTTTACCTATCCACTTCTTAGGAGTCATGTAAGTGACTTCCAGTTTTGTGCATAAGATTTACATAAAAGATTTTCTAGAAACAAGTATTTAGACATAGTTATTTAGATCCGAGATCTCTTAAAAGCTGAGGGTGTGTCTAGACTCAGGGATTTTTCGAAAAAAGTGGCCTTTTTTTGAAAAATCTTTACCTGTGTCTAGACTGCTGCCGCGTTCTTTCGAAAGTAAATCAAAAGAATGCGGCAGTTTTTTCGACCGTGGAAAACCTCATTTTACAAGGAAGAACGCCTTTTTTCAAAAGAGCACTTTCGAAAAAAGGCGCTATGTAATGCAAACTGTGCTTTTTCGAAAGAGAGTGTCTAGACTGCCTGGGTGCTCTCTTTCGAAAAAGTGGCTTGCTTTTTCAAAAGTACTGATTGTAATCTAGACGCTGTTTTTCGAAAGAGGCTTTTTCGAAAGTATATTTCGAAAAAGCCTCTTTAGAAAAAGGCGTGTAGTGTAGACGTAGCCAGTATGTCTTCTGCTGTACTTGGGGTACAATGTGTCCGCCCATATGGAAATATTAACTCTTCTTTTTCCTGAGAACTCCTGGACTTGTCATTCCAGCCCCAAAAGCACAGCCTATCTTTCCCTGCTTTGGGTAATTAGTATAGTCCCAGACATTGTGAGCTTTTGCCAATACTATCATAGCCCATAAATACGTCCAGTGAATCTAGGAATGGTTCCCCAGACCCCACAAATTGTTTGCAAACTCTCAGCTCTGTCTCATCAACTTATCCATCCCCTTCGAGCAAAACTTCAGAGAACAAATAGGTTTTGTGGCATGACCTGAATGTCAGCAATTGTGGGCTTCAGCAAACGGAGGCAGGAAGCAAATCCAGTGAGCTGTGACCCTCACTGTGACCCCTGTTTCCAGACCAATTAGGTTTGATCAGTTGTGTTTTGCAGAGGGCCTTGCTTAAGGGCCTTAGATAATGTCAGCTTTCTGTGTCAGGGAGAGGGAGCAGGCCTGCTGATGGGGGGGGAGGGCAAATGGGGCAATTGGATGGGGCCCAGACTTTCAAAGGGGCCTATAGCTTGTGGCTGCAGGATCAGTGGTGGTAGCCAGGAACTTCAGGCCCTGCTGAAAAGCCACGGGAATGCCACTCTGCCACTCCCTGTGGCTTAGAGGGCTGGGAGGGAGGCCCACTGCAGTGCTCCAGGCAGGGCTAAGGTCTGACTGCCCTCAGCCCCACCCCTTCCACTGGAGACTCCACCAGTGCACATAGCTGGGCCCCCTCACACCTTGCCCATAGGCACGTGGCAGCTGTCAATCCTGCGGGGGAGGGAAGTTATCTTTAGAGGCAACCATAAGAAATGTAGCAGCAGGCTGTTCCATTCATATGAGAATGCACAGTGGCTTTTCACCAAGCACTAAGTTTATTTGTTTATAGCCTAGGTATGTTTTTAGCAGTCTATCTGGGGAAAAAGTACCCTGTGATTTGCATACATCTGAAATGCTTTTGTTCAGTCTTTTGTTGCAAAATTAACTCATATCCTCAGCTCTGCATTTAATGTTTAATGTCTAGGTGAGCAGTACAAAGTAATTATAGCCTCTCAACTGTAATGGATTATGGAATTATAATTCTTTTTTTCTTATGCAGAATCTCATCATACTCAATTATTCCATCTCTAAAATGTCAATATGGTCTGGCATCCAGCACTGATCTAAACTTCAGATATACTGTAAAATTAACTGTTTTTTTTCAAAGTGTTCTTTTTAATTTTTTTGCCTATTTATCCCATCCTCACTGCAATGTATTTAAATCATGTTTCTTTAGTGTTTGCTCTTATCATAAACCTACATTTCTCTTCATAAAAAAATCTTCAGCAATTTGTACTAATGTAACATTTTCTATAAGAAAAAAAGTTAAAGTTCAGCCCATTTTTCTTTATATAATACAATATCCTGGGGCCATAACTGTAGTACTTCATCCAGTTCTGGCATCCACTTTTCATAAAGGACGTTGGCAAACCGGAAGGGGTATGCAAAAGAGCCCCAGGAATGAGCTGAGGTCTGGAATCACCTGCCTCATCATGAGAGACTAAAAAAAACTCAGTCCAGTTACACCAATGACATCTTCATCATACAGACCCACAGGAAAGAGACTTCAACAATTTCCTCCCCACGACCAACTTCAGCCTGTATCAGTCCACACAAGAGATACACTTCCTTGACATTACATAACACACAAATGATGCTCACATAAACACCACCCTGTACTGGAAACCTACTGACCACTACACTTACCAACTTGCCTCTAGCTTCCATCCAGGACACCTCACACTATTCATTGTCTACAGCCAAGCCCTAAGATACAACTGGATTTGCACCCACAGATAGAGACAAACACCTACAATACCTTTATCAGGCATTCTTAAAATTTAAATACCCACCTAGGGAAATGAGGAAACAGACGGACAGACCAGACAAGTGCCCAGAAGTCAACTACTCTCTTGTCTAGGAACATCCCTTCTGTAATTAACTCTTTTTATTACTATAAGCATACTGATACTATCACTAAATTTACTTTTTAAAAAACATTATGGGTATGTCTACCCTACAGGATAAGGTCAAATTAAGATATGCAACTTCATCTACGTTAATTGTGTAGCTGAAGTCGAAACAGCTTAACTCGACTTTTGGTGCTGGCCACACTGCAGGAAGTTGAAGGGAGAACACTCTTCCTTTAATTTCCCTTACTCCTCATGGAAGCAGGACTACCAGCATCAATTGGAGCGCCCCTCTCAGTTCGAATTAACTATCTGAACTAGACCCAGTAATTTGAACCCTGGAAGATCGACAGTGGCAGCTTTGGAGTCCTGTGGCACCTTATGGACTAACCGAAGTGTTGGAGCATAAGCCCACGAAAGCTTATGTTCCAACACTTCGGTTAGTCTATAAGGTGCCACAGGACTACTCGCCGCTTTTGCAGATTCAGACTAACACGGCTACCCCTCTGATAAGTGGCAGCTTTGATCATCTCTTTAGTGTAGACGTGCCCTATATGTGCTTAGAGTTTTCTGACTGGCACATTCTGTAAATTAAACAAAATATGTAAAATAGATGCATCTGGTTCATTAAATTACATTCAATTACACAGCACACAATCTCTTGTGCATGTCAATACATGATCCTATGGAGAATATCTCAAAGATATTTTGTTTCTTGTGGGGTTTCATTCACTTCTAATATCCTTGCTAAAGTTTGGGGGAAAGTTTCATACTTCACATGCAGCTGACTACTTCTGCCGTTTGCACCATATAGGAAGGAGAGCGGTTGTTCTAAAGGTAATTTCCACTTGCCAGAAAACTTCTGCTTATTTTGTTTGTTTGTTTGTTTATTCTGGATTTTTCTCCACACCGAGGTATACAGAAAGCTTAGAGATGAAGAGACTGTGTGCTTTGAGTCTTGAGAGAAAAAGAACTGAGAGGAAATACAAATAAAAAATTCCGTTTAAGGAGCAAAACTGGCTCCTATGTTATAGTGGTTTATTGATTTTTTCCCCTCATTTCTGGTTTTGGAGGACTAAAAGGAAAAATACTGCCTAGTGGCCTATAGGAAGGAATTTGATACTCACAATTCAGGTTCTAGTGAAGAAATATCCAGTATAAAAGAAAACACTGCTGCAATAGACTTTATTTGGGACCCTTGTGTTAGTTATTTTTTAAAATATTATTATTTGTATTGTCATAGTGCCTGGGATATGTAGTTATGGATCATGACCCCATTGTGCTAGATGCCATACAAAGAGAGCACAAGAGGGGAATGTGTGACAGGGGAGGGATCACCTGATGATTCCCTGTTCTGTTCATTCCCTCTGGGGCATCAGCTATTGGCCACTGTCGAAAGACGGGATTGGGCTAGATGGACCTTTGGTCTGACCCAGTATGGCCATTCTTATATTCTTGTGATGGTCCCTCCCCCCAGAGCTTACAGTCTTGCAGAGAGGACAATGAATCAATATTTCATATGGCACCTGAACTGTCCTCTGATTGGCTAGACATTCTCCTTCTAGGCCAAGATTCAGTCAGATAAGTACGACAGCACCAGGGAACATTGTATCACTGAAACCATTCTGTACCACTTCTTGCATGAAAAACGCCAGTGGCCAGTGCTTTGTAGACAGGTTTGTGAGAAACTCATAATGAATAGTTACCTAATAACTTGACCACAGGGAAAGTTTTTTTTTTAATCCTTAAACATTCTGGCACTTTTAAAAAATTATGTGGTGCATTCACTTTTGACAATGAGAGAGAATTCCAAGAAATTTTCTACTCATCTTGAGAGTCTGTATAAAATATATTGGGCACCCTAAATATGTGTAGTGTCTACATCAATGCATTATACTTATTCTTGTGATGGGCGTATTAGAAGAGAGTAAAGTAATTGCATGGATGAAAGGATGGTACCTATCATAAATATAGAGAGCTCAAGGACAAGGTGATTTCCGTAGAGATTAAACTTTAGACTGTGAGCCATGGTATAAAAACATCCATATATTTCTCATGCATTTAACTCATTCTGAATGAATCCATATATTACAGTTCTTAGTAACTTACCGAATCTATGGCAATCTTTCCCTTCAGGTAGTCTAATGCTCCCTTTCCATAAGAACCAACTAAATGCAAATCTTAGCTGGTTATTGAAAATAAAAATAAAAAACAAAATTAAATAAATTCCACAATGAAATCCAAACTTAATGAACATGAGGCTTGTAATATGATCTCCCATGTTTCTAAATCTCCACTCATGTCACTGCATGAGTAATTAGAGCTTATGAGCTTCTATGGAACAGATAATGTGAGCTGTCCTATACCTTTAGAATGTTAATGTATGAGAATTATTTTTATCCATTCTGTGAAAGGTCCTATCAAGTGGGAAGTGTCCTGAAGACAAAGAGGTGACTGGCAGGTAATGAAATCAAACACCGAAAAAATATATACAGGAAAAAAAACAGTTTACGAAAAGATTAGGAATCGTGATTGAACTGGAGCCTCTATACCCATAAGGATTTTACTTGTCTTCCCTTGAGATGATTCATAAGATTTGTTTGCTGTCCCTTGAACATCATTGCTGCAAGTCATGCCTTCAAAAATAGAATACACGTACCAAAACATAGTGCCACAAAATAAGGGGTGCACAATGAGCATTATTGTTATACTAGCCAATTAGCCCCTCATAAGACGGGATTTTCAGGTCTCTCCTCCACGTTGGTCTTCTCTCCTGAGCCTCCCGTCTCTTGCTCCGTCTCTCTCTCTCTCTCTCTCTCTCTCCTCCTCGTACTGCCTCCCCCCCCTCTCTCTCTCAGCTCTCCTCTGCCTCCTGCCTCTCTCTGTCTCTCTCTTTCTCTCCTCCTCCCCCTCCTGCCTCTCACTTGGGGGGTATGGGGAGTACAGATCCCAAACGTTCACTTGTGTCACTTGCTCCCACGCGGTGGCCTGGCTGAGTGGCGCAGAAGTCAGCCGAGTGCCACGGCAGGAGGCGAAGGGGGGAGGGGCGGTGATGTTCATGGCCAGGGGGCAGGGCCTGGAGCCGCTGTCACACCACACGTCACCACCCCGCCCCCCTTCGCCTCCCACCGTGGCGCTCTGCTGACTTCTGCGCAAGCGGCCGTTTGGGCTCCCCCGTGGCAGCCCGGCTGAGCAGCACAGAAGTCAGCCGAGGGCCGAGGCGGGAGGCGAAAGGGGGCGCGAAGGGGGGTGGGGCAGTGACGTACACAGCTGGGCCCCTCCCCCTGGCCATGTACATCACCACCCCGCCCCCCTTCACCTCCCGCCATGGCGCTCAGCTGACTTCTGCACCGCTCAGCTGGGCCACTGCATGGGAGCAAGTGGCAAAAGTGAACATTTGGGCTCTGCGCTCCCCATGCCCCCCAAGTGAGAGGCAGTAGGGGGAGGAGAAGAGAAAGAGAGAGATAGAGAGAGAGGCAGGAGGGTGCTGCATGGGGACCGCGGCACCCAAACGGCCACTTGTGCCGCTTGCTCCCCTGCGGCGGCCCGGCTGAGTGGCGCAGAAGTCAGCCGAGCGCCACGGCAGGAGGCGAAGGACGTGACTCAGGCAAGAGCACCACCCAGAGGCAACAGCCAGCATTTCAGCGTTATAGAGTCACAGACATTGGGCTACTATATATATGATATTCATACCAATATTTTGTAATCTAAATATTATAATCTAAATATTACAAGGGTGAGGTAGCTATATCTATATCTATATCTATATCTATAATTACTATTGATGAACTCTGCTGAGAGAAACTTAAAAAGTACCAAGAACTAAAAGGTACAACATGGACAAATTGAAAGAGTCTTGTAGGAAAGAGACTACAAACGAGCTATGTGTGAAAAAATCATGTATCAGATGAAAGAAGAAATGAATGTTGAAGGGATAGGAAACAGTGTGAAAATGGGAATATAAGATTAGATGAACAATAGTTGGTCTACAAGCCAAAACTAAAGAATCCCGGGTGCGTAACAGATGAACTGTTGCAGCTGAGTGACAAATGTGGGAAGCTGAAGGAGAATAAAAAGGATGAAAGTCCAAAAGCAGGGTACAATGTATTGTCCAGAGAGATAAAACAGAAAACAAAGAGACACAGAAACAACTGGATACATGAATACTGTAAAGAAGCAGAAAAACAAGGGTAATATCACATAGGGTTTGTATCACAAGACAAGAGAACTGAGTGGGACACCTGAACTGAAGATGTCAGTGGGAAAAACAAACATGGACAAATAACTGAGGACAAAAAAAAAAAAGAGTGTAACAGAAAACATAGTTTGATGAGCTATACAATATGCAGATTATAGTAGTTAAAACGGTGCTGGAGAAGCTTCTCTGCATGAAAGAGGAAAAAACAGGAATTCCTAGAAATAAAGATCTTGATAGAAAATTTGAGAAAGAGAAAGGCAGCGGAAGTGACAACATAACTGCTGAGCTGCTGCAAGCTGGTGAGGAATGTATGGTAAAGATGATGCACAAGCTATTCAATAAGATTTGCAAGAAGTGCCAAGTGGAATGAGCCAAAGTGTTAAGAGTACCAATGCATAAAAAGAGGAGAAAAGTGAGTGCAAGTATGACAGCACAGTCAGCTCATTGAGCAGGCTAAGAAAACTATTCACCAAGACATTGCAGAAGAAAATGAAGAGCTATATTGAAGCAGTGCTGGCAGAGGAACAGGCGGGACTGTGATCTATTCCTCTTCATTCTGATCAGTAATATGTAATAAAAGAGGTATACGATACGCACATAGGACACAACCAAACCTGTTAACAACTTTATAGGTTGCAGGCTTCTGATAGCATTTGGCATCAACGCTCATTGCAATTGCAGTGAGAGTCTATGTGTCTGTCTGTCTGTCTGTCCATCCATCCATCTGTGAGTCCATTTGTTCATGAACATCTCCTAAACAATAAGAGCTATGAGCACCAAATTTCGTATGCAGCTCCCTCATATCAGCAAGGTCAGGGTTTGGTTGTACCAGGATAATGGGATGTGCCTTCAGTTTGATTATTTCTCATACAATAGAAAGGGAGGTGTCTCGAAGGAGGGAGTTATACTGCAGAATAACCACAGAGAGGCAACAAGGGTCCAGAGATGGGGACTGGAATACCTATAAACCTATTGGTCCAGCAGGGGGAAGGAGAGAAGAAAGGGACAGCCATCTGCGATATATTTCAGATAGTTTGTCTGTTTGTGTTTGGAGCTAAAGCAGCCATGAACAGGCGCTTCTCACCTGGCCCCAAGCTGCTGTGGTGAGAAAGAGCTGGGGTTACAGGTTGGGGTTGGGAGTTGTGGTCCCCAGGGCAGGCTGAAGACTGAGCCCCTCGTCCCCAGGCTCACCCTAGAACAATGATTTAAATGAAGAAAAATAAAACTTGTTTGAGATAAGGACCTGAGCAATGCTGGGTAAAGCTACAGGCTGCACCTCTCTAAACCAGGACTCTCTCGTCTGGCAACATCCGTGATCCAGCAGGATGTTGCTGAATGAGAGAGCCCTGGGGCAGGAGACCAGCAGCTGAGAGCCCTGTGACAGGCGAAGCTTCTAGTAACAGGGCCAGGTGCTCAGCAGACCGGCAGCGATAGCAAGGCTGCAGTAGTGGGGCCCAGCAGCGGGGTTGTGCCGCTCTAGCCCGAGTGGGGCTGTGTGCCAGCTTGGCATTGAGGACAGTGCCACAGCAGCCTGGCTGGCAGTAAGATGGGGCTGTGACAGCCCAGCAAGGGAAGCCCATCTAGGGCTGCAGCAGGTCGCCAGCCCAATCGGGGCCATATGCTGGCTGGCAGCGGGACTAGGGCTGCGTGCTGCCGTGCTGGTAGTGGGGCTGGAGCAGCAGTTATGGTAGCAGGGCCAGGGCAGCCATGTTGCCCAGCCAGCAGTGGAGAGGGGCAGCAGGCTGAGGCAGCCAGAGACAGGGGACCTTCCCTGGTCCAGTAAATTCCCTCATCTGGGACCGCTCAGGTCCCGAGAGTGCTGGACCAGAGAGGTCCAACCTGTAATACGATTATACATGGCATTCCTCTCCGCCCCTGTGATCAAGCCACTAGCTAAAAGGTGAGAAGTACAGCAAGAGACAAACAGGAAGCTGATGGAATGGTTCAGGAGGGCTGTAGGAGTGTGACAACAAAATGTGGTATCAACAGGTTTGTTTGGGTTGGTACTAGAAGCAGTAATGGCTATTGCACTGAGATGAAATAGGAGGAATGATATTATGTGGGAGGACAATGCATAACCTTAGATTTACAGGCTCTGTTGACCTCACAACATTGTCCAAGGAGGATTTACAGAGAATAATTAACAAGGCAGACCAGGAAAGCCAAAAATTCTAACTGAAGACCAGCATGGAGAGGACAAAATTATGGCCACTGGAAGGCAAATAAACAAAGTATAGATCAGACTCAGAGAAAAATAATTAAAATAACTAGAAAAAAATTGTATACCTTGGTGGATGAGTATCAAAGAATGAGGATTGTGAAGATGACACAAAAAGAAGAATTGAATGTATTTGGAAAAATCTGCAAGATTTAGTAGACTAAAGACATTTCAAATTAAACCAAAAATCAGCCTATGTGAAAACTGTCATGTCAATACTGCTATATAGTTTGGAATGCTGAAATATGAGGAAAGTTTATGAATGAAAGATTTTGACTTCAGAAATGAACACTGAGTTTCTAGACTACAGAAAATTAAAAAAAGAAGAGGTAAGAAAACAGGTAAGACAAAGAATAACATTGTTACAGGAGCTTCAAGTACAGTGACTTCAGTAGTTTGGATATATGTCAGAAATGGATGCTGAAATGCTACCATGCATAGCAATAGATAGCAGAGTGCAGGGATCAAGGATAAACAGGGTGAAGAATGCCACAGAACGAAAAAGTTGAAAGATAAACACAGGTGAGAAGCTAAGACAAGACACAGAGTGATGGAGAGACTTCATTTAGCCACTTGTCACTATGGAACTGATGACTGGGAATCAAAGAAGAAGAGAAGAAAAAGATTCCTCTTGACTAGATTGAAATACTCTTATTCCCACTGGAGTTGTCTTGAGTAGAAAAAAATGATTCACAATTAGGACAATGTGTGTTAATTGACCTTGACCCAGCAAGCTATGAACTTTTTCCCACTATGAATGCATTGCAGTGTCTTTTCTTTTGATTGAGCAGATCAAGATGTAACCTGAGAGGAGCCCTTTTCTCCAGAGGTATGTCTACACAGCAAAGTTATTTTGAAATAACAGCCATTATTTTGAAATAACTATCCTAGCATCTACACAGCCATTCTGTTATTTTGAAATAGCGGAGGGCTTATTTCAAAGTTGGTAAACCTCATTCCATGAGGAATAGCGTCAATTTCGAAATTACTATTTCAAAATAAGCACTGTGTAGATGCTTATTTCGAAATAGGGGGCTTCCAGCCCTTCCCAGGGTGCCCTACTGGCCGTCCTGGCCACAAGGTAACTTCTGACCTGATGCCCTGCCAGAACCTAAAATGCGATTCAGCGTTCCATCAGTCTGGATGTGCTATTTCAAAATAGCAAAAAGCTATTTCGAAATGCATTTTGCGTGTAGAAATGTTATTATGAAATAAGCTATTTTGAAAGAACTATTTCGAAATAAGATATTTCGAAATAAAGCTGTAGTGTAGACATACCCAAAGGCAAACAAATCTTTTGGTTTGTGCCTTAGACCTCAGTGGCCTGCTCTGTCTGTGATGTAAGATACTATTGACTGAGCCGGGGAAATAAAATCCAGCCAAATGTAACTTGTGTAACTGCACACTGAAAATTAGAAGCATGCTACAATGATTTCATATAATCCATGCTTGTAAGGGGGAAAAAACCCATATCCTTACTATTTAGAACAGGGTTACTCAACATGTGGCCCATGGGCCACATGCGGCCCGAAGCCCATTTGTTTGCAGCCCGCAGTGCTGTTTGGGTTTATACAGGGTTCAGGGGATGGGGGATCTTTTGAACATGGCCTCCATTTGGAACACGCTCCACAATGGTGAGGCGTCTCCCTGGCAGGGTGAGCATTGAAAGATGCAAGTGGACGGCCTGGCTGGAACAGACGGGTGTAGAGTGTCAGCATTTCTGGCCTCCAGGGAGGAGGTGCCAGGAGCACTGGGGCATTGTGGGAAGTGCTTTGTATTCATGCCTATCAGTGTGAAAGAAGCTATTTGCATATATTTGCATATATATTTGCATGTATTTGAAACCACGCTTAAGTTGCGGCCCTTGGCATATGCTGTGAGTATCATTGTGGCTCCCATGGCTTCCAAAGTTGAGTAGCCCTGATCTAGAAGAACTAAATTAGGAAAAAAATGTCCAAACTGATCAAAACCACATGACCAAAGTTTTTCTGACTTATGTTTAAATTCATTTACTCTTAATCACATTGACCAGTACCTTACTTCACCAACAGCGCTAGTGATAGCAGTGAGATTTACTGATGAGACAACTTGGAGGATAAGGTGTTACCAAATATGAACAGTAGTGGTATGATGTGGCCTATAGCTAGGAGATAAGAAATATTAAGTAGAGCTGTTAGAAATTCTTCATTGAAGCATTTTGCTTCTGTTAAATATGGTCTTATCAAAACCAGCATTTTAATGGGGAAATGTAAGTTCCAATAAAAAAATGTCCAATTTCCCACCAGGAATTTTTGAACCTATCAGATGTTTTCAACTTATACTGTCAGTGCATACTGGGGGTGGTTTGGGGTTTGTTTAGTTTTTGCAACAACAACAATGAACCCAGGAATCCTAAAATAAAATGACATTTAATGTTAAAATGAAGTGACCATTTTTATTTGGATTTCAAGTGCCAATTTGAAAGACTTTGTTTTTATGTTGGATGGTGCAAAACTTTCCACAGGAAAAAACCTAAGTTTTTCAATAAAGAAATCTTATCAAAATATTGTTTTGAAGTTTATCCAGGGAAAATATTGCACTAGCTGATCCCCATCCTCTCCTCCCCCGCCTTTTTTTGTAAATTAGAACAAGCCTGAAAGCGGGGGGGGGGGGGCGGGATCATTTATGTTAGCCAAGGGACTTTTCTGCAGCAGAAGAAAACCCCAGCCAGGAGCCCCGCAGCAGTATCAGCAAAGAGGGGGTATGGTATACCAACTATTTCATTACCCACTGAAGAATCCAATACACTGGGTTCTACCCGCCAGCCAGGCTATACAAATCAAGCATAGAAAGTGGACCAAAGAGACGGGAGTCAGAGATGGAATTGTTAGGAAAGGGGCAGTTGCTGTGAATGTTAGTTGTCTTTCCATGGAGGAGCTCTTCCTATTTCTTGCAATCTCCAGAGAGAAGTTCGCGGGAGCAGGAAGTTTATGGGGTTATGAGTTCATTATGTTTTATTATTTCACAATGCACCATATAATTTCACATGCCCCATTACAATGTGATACAATGAATCCATCACTATTTTTTCTTCAAAACACGGGTTTTTTTAATGAGAATGATCCATCAGTTGCCATCAGGCAGCATAATGAGGATTCACTCTGAAACGATTCCCTAATTGTAAACTAAACACTTGAGAAAAGCAGGTTTTGCTACTCTTTTGCAAATTGCTGTGTGACTACAGTTTGCTGTTGGCACATCTTGTTCTCTATTAAATGTACCAACTGCTTGGTATCTAATTATGCACTTATAGTTTTTAGAGGATCAGAATGCAAATAGTTGTTGCGGTGTGAACTCTTATTTCTAGCTCTTCAGATTTTTTTTTTTTTAGTCAGGCATTCTAGCAAGCCACACTGAGAGCTATTAATGTAAATTAATTATTCCTCCTGCTGGCTTCCTTACAGTTTACTCAGATGAGGGATTATTAAATGTATCATGCCTCGCAAATTAGCATGCATTAAAAGCCTTATCATTGCTGCTGCACTGTTGGCCCCCTCATCAGGGGTCCAAGAATTAAATAATTATTGCTCAACCATTCCAACTGGTAACTACTGATCATTGTCACATGGCTCTAAAATATAACAGACCAGATATTTGGATTATAGGCACTCCTCGTATTATCTATTGCCCTGACATTGTCCTTGGAAGGAAAATCACATTGTCATTTCACACCAGGATATTCGATACAATAATGTCAGAAGGCAGAGCTTTACATGAAGAAGCAGAATATGTTCTTTTGTGACCGAGGGCTCTTTTTTTTATTGTTTCAAGGAAGGAAAGCTAAACCAGTAACTATAGTAATAATAAAGAGTAACACTTGGGGCCAGATCCTCAACTGGTGTAAATCAATGTATCGCTGATGGAATTGGGAAGTCCCTCTTCCAAGAGGGACTGCCAGCGGGTAGAAAAGGAAGGCTCTTATGGCATTGTTTGCAGGGAAAAGAAGAATTCCAGCAATCAGATAGATTACATATAAAAGGCCAGATGTCAGCTGGTGTAAACAGCTGTAGCTTTGACTGAAATCCAGTGGACTTGACCTGAGGATTTGGCCCCATATCATCAGTTCCTGTTGTGACGTAGCATTACACGTGCCAGGAACAACTCTTGAAAAAGAACAACAATGCAAAACCAGGATCTTTCTCAATTATTGGCTGCATCTTCCAGTGCATTGCAGCCATATTACTTTGCCCACCAATTCCAGCGGAAGAGCCAACTTCCCCAGGAGCATCACCTCAGTGCAAGGAGGAGCCTTTGTTGGCAAAAAGATGACCTCAAGGTTCTCATTCCTCCCCACTTCCTCCTTGCTGGTAGAGGGATTGTGCCAGCAGCTGGAGGGGCAGAGTTATTAGCAGGCAGCATGAGAGCAGTGAGGGCATTAACTTAGGCTGGTGAATTGGCTTTCCATGTAGCAGCCCGAAGACCTGGGAGTACAAAGGGGACTGTTATGCCATCTCTGACTATGAAGGCATTGATCTGTGCTAGGTGCTTGTTTCAGTTGGGCTTCTGGTCCCATAGATGTAAGAGTAACCACAAAATACGTCTGATGTTGGTGAACTAGATAACGAATGCTGTAGACTTAATAGCCACTTTGATTGAATCCACGAGAGTTCTGAGGCAGATGCAGTGTTTCTGCAAGGCTGCAGTTTCTGTCAACATCTTCTGAAGCGCTAGAGAGTCCTATAGGTAGGGGGAAGAAGTTCTTGTAGGTTTCTAACCCTTTGAAAAAGGATTTTATCTCCAGGGATTCTGGTAATTTTCTAATTGTTCATCATGTCAGTCTCTTGCTGATTTTGTTCCTTAGAGATATAAAAAATGAGCATACAGATACCCACATTATATTTCACATTTGGTTCAGGCCAAAGTTGGGGTGAGAAATGTGACTTTAGCTTATTGGAATCTGATTGATCATCTAGTTCTCTGGTCATTTCAATATGGCTACTTGGAAAATAGGGTCAGTGGTATATCTAGGCATTGTCTTGGAATGAATTTGAATGCATGGAAACATCATAGTGACACTAATAATTTTCTCTATAGCTGTAGAATATGTTATTACTTGACAATGAAGCTCATGATAAAGTATCTATGGAGCACAAGGTTTACATGTATAAACCTTGCTATTTCTTAAAGGTGTCTGTTAGGATATTTGACTCATAAACACTTTCCTAATGGGATTTTATATGTACCTCCCCAAAAACTGTTTAAAAGTGTTTTCCTTTGTATCTGTGCACACCTTGCTTTGCTGTTTTAAATGCACACAGTTGGACCTATTGCTATTATTTAATCCATTGGAGTAAGTAAATCTTGCCCAATTTTTATAACATGAAATTCACCTGGACTATTATATTTTCTCAGGTTTGTAAGAACCATAATATGCCACCAGTTACATCTGACACTGACCTTGTATTAAAAGAAACCACTTCCCTACTACAGTAAACAACAGTGATAATTCTCCAACGTGCTTTGATTATTTTCCTTGGAAAATTATTCCACAGGCTAAGTAATCTTACAGTCAGGAATTTTCTCACTGGCTCTGTCTGGACTGGCATGATTTTGCGCAAATACTTTTAACGGAAAAGTTTTTCCGTTAAAAGTATTTGCGCAAGAGAGCATCTACACTGGTATGTGCCTTGCACAAAAGATTTGCTTTTACGCAAAAGCATCCGTGCCCAGTATAGACGCTCTCTTGCACAAGAAAGCTCCGTTGGCCATTTTAGCCGTCGGGCTTTCTTGCACAAGAAATTAACGTTCCTGTCTACACTGGCCCTCTTGTGCAAGTATTCTTGTGCAAGAGGGCTTATGCCTGAGCGGGAGCATCAAAGTATTTGCGCAAGAAGCTCTGATTTTGTACATTACAAAGTCAGTGTTCTTGTGCAAATTCTCGCGGCCAATGTAGACAGATGGCAAGTTTTTGCGCAAATTTGCGCAAAATCTTGCCAGTCTAGACGCACCCACTGTGTTTAGCATAACTTCAATTTCTTTGTGCCATCCCATTACCCCTAGGTGATCCATTTAAAATTGCTCTTCTCCCACACTGATGCTAACAAACTTAATACAACTCTAGATTGTTACCCCATCCCCCCCGCCATCATTATCATTTGGCCAAGTTGCTACAGGTTGAACCTCTCTAGTCCGCCACTCCTGGAATCTCACCAGTGATGCACCAGAGAATTTGCTGAACCAACGAATGTCAATACTGTCTAGCAGCATTACCAACACTTTCACTGCTTACTGGGCTCTGGGAACACATTTAGGGGTAAATTAGAATTAAATAACAGCACAGAGCACTGAGAGCCAGGACTGGTGGCTGGAAACAAACTTCATGGGACTGCGGGAAACTTGGCTACACCCATGATAAGTGGACATCTGGCTAACTAAAATTATGGTCTAGCAACAGCTAGACCAGACAGTGCTGGACTAGAAAGTATCCACGTGTATATAAATATTCCTGTTCTTCCACAGTTCTTCTTTAGTCATATTCCATAAGCAGAAACCTTAAATATTCCAACTGTGTAGGGAAGAGTAAGCTTTTAACTTTGCCATTTCTGAGATCTAGATATTTCAGGTACCCGAGACAAGGATTCCTTGAATTTTACAGTAAATCAGACTTGCAAGATTCAGGTCAGATTCTTCTCAGCTATGGCAGTAACACACAGATATTATAGCACTTTGGTTATAATTCTCTAAGTGCACTTCCCTCTGATTTATTTTTAATGTATTCATCCTCCCCTGGGCTTATCTTTCCGTCTCCTTTCCCCTCCTACAACTCTCTCCTTCTCCTCCTCTGTCACAGATGCAGAAGTTTCTCATTTGCTTTCCACCCCTCACGTCTCATCCTTTCCACTTGCCCCGGTGGTCCCATCCCATTTCATCTCCTGATTTCACTCGAATCCACTCCACACTCTTCTCCTCAACCTCTCTCCCCACTAGCTCTTTCCCATCACAACACAAGCATACTTTAGTACCCCATCTTGAAACCCCTCGCATCCCATTTGCATCTCCAAGTACTGCCCTGTTTTCCTCCTCACTTGGGTAATGTAAGGGAGAGTATGCTCATAGAATTTGCAGATAACCAAAGATGGGAGAAGTTGTAAGCAGTTTGGAAAATAGGATTAGAATTAAAAACTATCTTGACAATTTGGAGAACTAGTCTGAATTCAACAAAATGAAATTCAATAAAGATAAATGCTAAGTGCTACCTTTAGGAAGGAGAACCCAAATGTATAAATATGGAATGGGGAAGAAATAGCTAGCCAGTAGTGGTACAGAAAAGGAACTGCAGACTAAGGTGGATCACTAATTGAATCAGAACCAAACATGTAATGCAGTTGCCAAAAAGGCAAATATTATTCTGGATTGTATTAACAGGAGTGCTGTGTGTAAGACATGGGAGTTAATTATTCTGCTCTGCTCATCACTGGGCAAGCCTCAGCTAGAGATTTGTGTCCAGTTTTGGCTTCCCCATTTTAGAAATATGTGGACACACTAGAGAGAGTCCAGAGGAGAAGAACAAACGTGATAAACAGCGGAGAACACATGACATATGAGGAAAGGCTAAAAATCTGGGTATGTTAAGTTCTGAGTAAAGAATACTGAGAATGGACTTGCTAACAACCTTCAGGTATGGTATGGGACTGTTATACGAGGGCAATTGTTGTCCATGTCTACTTAAGGATTAGCAAGAAGTTATTGGGTTAATATGCAACAGGGGAATTTCAGAAAAACAATGAGTAGTCCTGTAGCACCTTAGAAACTAACAAATATGTGATCATCAGCTTTCATGGGTATAACCCACTTCTTCAGATATTGGGGAACTGGGGTAGGTTATCAGAACCTATGTTATGACAGATTTGGCAATTTCATACAATGTCCTGGGCAAGTATTATTGAATTACCTTAAATCTTATTGAATGAAATGTGAGTGTTGTAGGACCTCATTGTGTTTAAAATGCAAATGTTTGGGTGATAATGGGATTGTATATAACTTCATTAGGAGCTGAAATTAATGTAAACCTCGGGAAGGGCTAAGATCTTCAAAGCACTCTGCAACCGTGCACAAGATAAACAAAATTAAGTGGGATTCTTGGCAAATACTTGGAAGGAGAGGAAGACAACTTCTCACCTCTGGACCCTTCCTTCTGAAGCAGTGCTCTGATGAGAACCCCATTTTAAGAGCCCTGGGGGGATACGTTTATATCCACAGCTGAGTATATCTGTGGATATAAATTGGTATCCGTAGAGCTGCAGGGCTGTTATCAGGAGCCATAGTGGTGAAAGCAGCACCATGTTATGCTGCAGCTGTCAGGAGACAGTGCCTAAGCTGGTAGCTCCTCCAGCACGGCTGGAATGAACACCCACCAGGCTCACTGGCAGCTGCTGGACACACTAGTGTGTTCAATCAGCTCACATGCTCCTGAACAGGAGACATAGACCACTGCATGGGTGGGACTCCTGTCCTGAAGGTTGCAAGCAATTGGTAAGCCTGGTGCCCACCCCAGCAGGTGGGGCTGGAGGCAGTACATGCATGCTGGAGTTGCTGCCCATGTGGGGTTCTGGTTCCTGTGAGGAGCAGCCCAACATGTTGCTTTTCCTCATTGAATTCCTGGTAGAGCCTGGCAGCTCCCAGACACCAATTTAAATCCACAGATATACACATCCATGGATCTAAATTTTGTGTCTGTGCAGGGCTCTGCCCATTATCTACTAAACATTTATTGTGTGAGGATCAGATGAGAGCCCTAAACTTGGATAAAAGAGGGAGTCACACCTGGGTGTGCTCGTTATGAGCTTGTGGCCAGATGTGGTTCACCAGGTTTAGTCTTTGGTGGGCTACCATGGGCTAATTCTGATGAACCACATCTGGCCCATGGGCTCCTTATTGCCCACTCCTGCTCTAGGTCCTCCTATCCAAACTGTGTCTAAATCTCAGAGATGCTTTCTGTATACATCTCTTAAATGTAACCTTTTCCTCTCCATCCACACAGCTAAAACTGTCAGGAGCCTGTATCTCACTGCAACATCCTTCTTTATGGCTTTGTCAAATGCAGTCTTGCCACACGCATAGCCATTCATAATGCTGCTCTATAATAATTTTCCTTGACCATCACTTTAATTATGTCACTCCCACCCCTCTTTTCATGCCTTCACTGCCTCACCCCCTGTATAAAACATCAAACATAAGTCTCAGAAGGGTAGCTGTATTGGTCTGTAACTTTAAAAACAAGTTGTCCTGTGGCACCTTAAAGACTAACCAAAAAAAGCCCATGATACTATGTATTTTTGTTATTCTCTAAGTTTCCACAGGACTACTCATTGACATCAAGCATATGTTGCTCACCTTCAATTTTAAGGCCTACCTCCACCCTATTCATCATTTCTCATTGTCTATTAGATACTTTGGCTCTCAAGTCTAATGGGCCAATGATGCCAGCCTCCCACACACATTGTTACATTTTCAGTCAATCATCTTTGTGCTTCCTCCCGTGCTTCCTCTTGTACTTGGGAGGAACTCTGCATACATATCCAGAGCCGACTTTTTATCCTTTGCATCCCTGCTTAATGTTCCTATTTGCCTTGAGCCCCACAAATAACTTGGCTGAGATCACTGTATCTCTTGCTGACTAACATTGTCTCACTGTGTCTTTTTACTCCCTCGTTGACTTGTCTCGATTCACCTATTGTCTCATGTGTTATACCTACTCTGCAAATTCTGAGGCAAGGTCTATGTTTTTGTTCAGTTTGTACAGCAATTAGTATAATGGGATGCAAGGTCATGATCTGGGCTCCTAGGTGCTACAGTAATACAAATAATAAATAACCACTGACTTTTTAAATTCTAAAGTCTATAGAAATAAAGAGTAATTAAAAATAACTGTTTTTCAATATCTCCTTCATTGAATTGAACTTTAACATTGATCAATATGCTTTCTCAGCAGTTTTAACTGACATACCGAGCCATGTTGTATTGTGTTGTAGCTGTGTCAGTCCCAGGATATTAGAGAGTCAAAGTGGGTTAGGGTTAGGTAATACTGGACCAAGTTTTGTTGGTGAGCGAGACATGCTATCAAGCCGCATAGCACTCTTCCTCAGGTCTGGAAAAGCCTGTCGACAGGGGAGGAGGATGTGGGCAAAGGGAGCAACTGTCTTGGGGCCTGGCAATTCAAAGGGGCTCGGGGCTCCCAGTTGCCACCCCTGCCACTGTGACAGTGGTGGACTATGTGCTGAGGGCCAACTTCCCCACCCCACCCCTTCTGCCTGAGGCCCCACCCCTTCTGGGAGCACAGAGCCACCTCACCTACCTTGCCCAGAGGCCTGGCCAGTCTGTCAGCTTGCCTGTTCCCAGCATCACAGCAAAATGCAAGGGGGAGCAGACTGTTTAGCGTAGCTAGTTAATACATATTGTAAGGGACCATTCAAGGTAGAGTGGGCCATTAACATGGCACTCTCTTCCACCTCATCTCGCTAATATTCTGGGGCCCACATAGCTGCCACTACAGGACAAGAACTGAACCGTGACAGGCATAAAAACACTATATGACTTAAGATGAAAAATTCCAATGGAAGGGAAATTCTGAGAGACTTTCATGAACTGTAACTGACAGTCAGGTGTCTGAACGATAGTACCATTCTATTTTTCAAAAGTTAACATCAATAGGCAAATTTAATCTTTGGATGCCAGCAAAGTTTCTAAGCACTCCTGTGTGAACTATGAACAGTGAAACATTTATTTGTTGAATAGTTATTTTCCTCTGTTAGCAAATTACCCCCAATCAGGTTGGTTAGCTAATCTTAAGAAATATTAGCATATGCGTTGTTAGCAGTATGCTCTCTGTGTTTCCATATTTATTAAACATTACAGCTGAATGGTCACAAGCTGAATGGTCACAAGTCATATAGCATTGTTTCTGTTCTTTGACTGGACAATACTTTACAAACATTAAGCTTTCATTTTCTTTGTGTGATTTATCCACAAACATTGATAGTTGCTTGTGTCTATGTGAATAATAGGAAGAACCTTTCAAAATGGGCATGGGAAAATGATTATGCAAATATTTTGTGTCACTATTAGTGATGCTTTTGCTTGCCACAGACATAATGGAACTCAGTTACAACTTCCATGCTCATGAATTGGCTAAATGCCTATTAATAAGTGAATGAGATTGTGAACAGCTCTGAAGTTGCCCACCTGGTTTTAATTCACAAGGCAACATTGCTGGGCATTTTGATGTCAAGCAAAGAGTTCTACTGCCATTTCATCATTATTTTCCTTCCTATATTTCTGGCCTCAGTGGTGCTAGCTGACTGTGTGGGCAGAGAACTATACTTGAATCGAACACATTGAAGGATTGGGGTTTGGATAGTTAGCTACTCAGATATATGTGACATAAGTGGGTAGTGTAGCCTAGACAAGGATTACAATTTTAGAGAATCAAGATGTGGTCAATATCACTTTTTGTGAGATAACTAAAAAAGTTGTGTATGGAGCATACTTTTCCCTTGGTGAAAGTAAACAATAGTTTTAAATTGTTCAGTGCCAGAGTACACTTCAGTCATAGTCATAAGTGAATCCCTGGGCATTTTGTAGAAGCAGCATTTATATTCCTCTATTAAAGAAACACTAAAGCAGTTAATAAATGCATCATAAGGCCTCCATTGCACGTTGTTTCCAAGGATGTATTATGGCTGTAGCTATAGTATTCTACACAGCAAAGATAAATGGATTTCATAACTTGGCATTGGGGGAAAAATGAAGCTAGGAATTATTGGATCTGCCTGGAGTCGGATAACTTAACATTATAGTTCTGAAAAGCAGATCTCTAAAAACCATTAAGGACATTACCTTCTTGATTGGAGATTCAGAAATTGATGCATTGCCTTCAGTCCTATTATGTTTCCAAACTTTCATTAAATTTATCCTATCTTCCACCTGATCCTCATAAATTGCTGGTCTGAAAATAAATCATTTGTCATGGAGTGTCTATTATGAGTGGATTACTCTTCAAAACAACATTATTATTTCCTAAAGACCAGTCTTAAAAGCATCAGCTGAATATCAGCGAAAGTACCTTATGTTATGTTGACTTATTACTCATGGAGAACATTTCCTGATGCTCTTGTGCTTAATATGTTGAATTATCAGTAGGTAAAAGAATTCTGATCCATTATTGGTTTAAAGAAATACTGCAGCTGGTGATTACAATTGGGGAAAAAATAAAGTAAACTTTAGTTTTGCCAAGTAGGCTCAGAAATTCCTTTTGTGTGAAAGAATGGGTGCCTGATCACAGTCTGCAAATATTACTACTATTGTGAAAAGACTTCATAGAGGGGAAAGGAAAATTTGTCTTACACAATGATGTCTTTTCTGAGAGATCCTGTTTACCAGTTTTTTCTTCAAGGGTTGTCTGTCTCCATAGAGATACAGAGACGGTTGAAACTGCCAGTCACAGACAGCCCTTTCTAAAAGAACCACAGCTTTAGCATTCTTTTTCAGATAATTGATCATATTTTAATCACTGAATGACTCTTTACAGAATATAAAATTGCATTTTACAGCTCAAGGAAGCAAATCTGCATATACATATTGTATATATAATGACAATATAACATATGTTTTACCAACTTACTATATACTAAATTATTCCTCTACAATGGCATAATGTATATGGTATGGTAAACAATGAACTTTCCTCTTACAAGTTTCTCCCCCCATATTTCCTTTTAATTGTATTGAATTAAAAGAATGGTTACATCATGATCTGGGGATGAGGGGAGGAAAAAAGGTTTTAAATTATTTTTTTATGGGTGATCATTATGTATAATATAAAAACCCCAATGATCTCTCATGAAATACACAAGAGGAAAGTTTATTCCTTTACCATGGTTTAATTTAATTTTAAAAAGGACATTTTTGCATTCTTGATCAGCATGAGGATCCTAAACTGCAGTTATCAGGAGAGAAGGGCTATGCATGTGTGTTAATGGGCATAACTTTTCCCTGTTGGTAAATAGCATGGAAATCTGCTCTAGGAAGATAATTATTGAAGTGAAAGCTAGAAAAATTCAAAAGAGTAAACAGGAAGCATTATCTCTGACCAATATCAGTAGTAAGGGTGAAGTATTTGCCCCACAAGGGCTAAGCCAAGGGGCTATGCCTAGGCCAAGGTCTTAACTGTGACTTATGGTGAGCAAACCAATGGAAAACACCATGAAGCTGAAGAAGACGACACAAACTAAACAAAAGAGCTTCCTCAGGGCCCATTTTTGCTCTGGCTGTGCGTAGGGCACAGCATGAGGAAAGGGGATGGAGAGATGTTTTGTCTGTATTAATCACAGCAGGCTGCCCGCTCTGCCACTTGAGTGTGTCCATCTCCTGGTTGAGCCCCAAAGTGGGACTGGTGTTGGTATACAGTTTTCCTTGTGACATCAGAGTCCTTTGGTGAGCTGATGATGTTCTTCACTCCCATGGTGCCTGGACAGCTGAGGCTGTTTGGTGAAGGCTGTTGGAGAAGAAAGAAGGACATGGTGTTTAAGGCGAGACTTGGAGGAGACAAGATTGGGATATTGGAGAGATGGATACAGGGAAATAATTCCAGTGTAGGAGACAGCATGATAGAAATGATGAAGCTAATAGCTGGAATAGAAGTAAAAAAGGAGAACAGGCTGAGTGTAGAAAGAAAATAAAAGCAGAGATGTGATTAGTGGGATGGAACAGTATGTATATGATAGCAGAGCAAAGAACATATTATAGTGCCTTGGCCATTAGGAGGGCTATTAGAATTATGTTTCCCTGCACTTTTATCTAGAGCTGCATCTCTGACCTCTGCCTTTTCCCAGGATGGTTCATGTTGCTCAGAAGCACCAGTCAGAGGGAGAGAAAGTGGAGCTGGAAGCATAGAATTACCCAAGAAACACCCTTCACTGTGGGAATGGCCTGGAACAATCCCACCACTGACTGCCATCTAATCAGATAACCCAAGCTAGACAGCGGCCAATCCTTACTTTGAATTGAACAGGTACTAGCAAGGTACTGCTGGCTGTCCTAATGGCAATCTCACAAATGTGCTTCAGTTCAGTAGTGAGCTGACACCCCAGACTGGTAATGGAAGTGGAGGCACTTTTCAGTGCAGTTTAACTTCTCTACACTATTTCATCACTAATATCTGAGCACCTCCCTGTGTTTGTGGGGAGCTCTCTGCTTTCAGATGAAATGTAAACTACCAGGCTTACAAAATCTAAACACAGTGGCATTACAGTTGAAGACATCAGTATGGGGAAGCAGCATTGCCTAGTAGATAGAGGACTGCACTAGGACTTATAAGACACAAGTTTTCTCCCCACCTCGGCCACTGGTCTGCTAAATGACTTAGTTACCACTCTATGCTTCAGTTGCCTCATCCATAAAGCTGGGTTATTGACACCTCTTATGAAAAATGATGTTCTTCTACACTGTCTGTCACACAACCTATACAATTACTCTAACGACTAGCTTGACATGGTTTCTATCATCAGCTCCTCTGAAGAGACTCTTTGTCCTGTGTTTTTCATAGGTAAGTGCCTTCTGTGGTTGCCAATAATTCACAATATGCTTTTCATTGTAACATCTTTGCTATTAGAATATCATGGGGCAGTGATTCCCACAGGATAGTTGTGTGTTGTGATTAAAAAAAATACAAAGTATTTTTTTCAGCATTGGTCTTAAGTATGTTTCCTTTTAATTGTGTTGAGTTTACCCTTACTTTTTCATTCTGAGAAGACCTAAAGTGATGTTTCTGTTTGGCTGGTTGCCCTCATCTAAGGGACTGAAATGGAAATTCCTTGAGAATTCCTCGGTTTGCTTGAGATGGAAATTCCTTCTGTTAAATATTACACTTTGGCTGGGACTTCCCTTGTATGGTTTAACTTTGGGGAAAGATTTTGAAGGACAGGTCTACATTGCAAACTTTTGCCAATATAATTTTATTGGTTAAGTTTGGGAATGTGATTATTTTGGGTATGTGATTATTTCTACTGCATTTCTATACCAGAAAAAGTCCTACTATACATTTAAAAAAGAGTGCTTTTGCAGCTACAGTCTATTTAGCTCAGGAAGCTGATATAAGGTAGGAAAGTTTCCATGTATTTCAACATCAGCAAACCTTTTCCGGAAGTAGGCCTGAGTGGCCACGTACCAAAATGTCTGTTCCTGGGCCAACAGTTTGAGATCAGAAGAAAACCAGCATGCAGGTCCGAAAATAATTTGTGATCCCTAAATATATGGTGATAAGAGGCAGGTTGGAGGACCACGGGTAGGAGAAGCCTTGTGTACTCAATGGTGTTAATAAATGAGAAGAAGCCAGAAGCCAAACTGAGCCTTTTGACTTCTTCCTACACACTTGTGGGTCAAGCTGTGTGAAATTATTTTGGAGACCATTTTAATGGATTTTAAAAATGCCTTTAAAAATTCTGGTTTAGTCATAAAATATGAGTTTTGTTATTTCATGGGGGGAAAACTGAACATTTCAATGATTTTTCTCTGAGGGAACGGGGGGAGAAAATGTTTAGTTTTTCTGTGGAGAATGCATTATATGATGAACTGTAATGAGACAATACTCACCTCTCAAAAGTGCCCCCTCTGGCCAAGGGCCTGTGCCTGCACTCTCTCTGTTTGACAGCCAACAGCCTTGTCTGCAGCTCAGCTCTCTGACCAAGTCACAAACCTTGTGTGGGGGTAAACATCTACCAGGAGCCCATCTTGATGCCCTCTGCTAGCGTCCCTCAGTCTGTTCTCTCACTTGGAAGAGAGTGGTGCCTCAGGGCTTCCCTTCCCTTCCTTGAAGCAGCATCCTCCCCCTTGCCTCAGGGCTTTACCTCAGAGTCTCAACATAGTTCAATTAGTCCCCAGTGAACTAGCCACGTGGAACTCTCCATGGTGCTGTCACTCTCTCACTCTGCTAGCCAGTCTGCTCCTCTGTACACTTTAGGGACTCCAAAGACACTGATTCTGCTCCTTTTATAGTTCCCCAGCTCCTTTTGCAGGCCTTCCTGGCCCTTGATTGGCTGCTTTCTCTGCAGACACACTAGCCTTCTTGGAGGACCTCTCTCAGGCTTCTCTTCTGGGACGGTTTGTGGCAAGGCCACAAGCTTCCATTGGGGACTTTAGGGCCTGGTCCACCCCATCAATATATGGGTAACTTCTTGCAAAAACTTATAGTTGGGGCAAGTTAGAGGAATGTGGGGTGGGGCAAACACAGAGAGTGGGGAAAACTGAGCAAAGGGGAACAAAGAGGAGAGAGAAGATGAAGTAGGGAAAAGAGAAATGAGATGCCCAATGCAGACACCAGAGAAAAGGAGAGATGTCACGGGGGCAAACAAATATGCAGAGAGGACATAAGAATGGGCAGCAGAAGCGTATATATCACGAGTGATGGGAGCTAAGTGACATAATTCTCCTAGAGCCGTCTTATGGCCATGGCTTTCTGATTGCTGCAGTTTGGGAGGAAAGACAAGAGAAGAGCTTGATTTGCTTTTTTGCAGTGCAGGAGATTTAACCTGCTTGAGGCTCTTGAGATGATTTGCTTTGTTTCTGTGCTTCTGTCAAAGAGGGAGGTTGATTTATGAATTCTAAATATTCTAGGTACTTGCAAGGTGAATTTCCAGTGCATTGTAGAGAAAGTCATGCTCATGACTCCCACTAAAAGCACAAAAAGCTGCTACATGCACAAGACAGTCATTTCTGCTGACTTTTATTTAAAAGACACAAATGTCATTTCAGCAGAGCCAGAGTGATTGTAGCTGAAAACGTTCTGAAAGTGGATATTGGGTGGAACTCAAAACATGTATTTCTAAACTGACAAAACTCTGTCTCCCTGTGCTACCTTATTCATGTGTATGAGGAAGTTTTATGTATCATTCAGTAGCTAACTTTGCCATGGCACAAATGCTGTTTATCTAATACAGACCTTTCCTGAAACTGCCATGAAAGTGCAAAACCATGTTTGCATAAGAGATTTTATCTTTCCCAGTTGTGTGGTGGTGGTGGTCTTGTGGTCTTTGCTTAAAAGTTAGCAATAGAGTTGGTCAGAGAACTGGAATTTTTTCAGTGCAGATATCCCCTTATAAATGTATCTTGTCCAGATATTCTGATAAGATGAGGAAAATGTCAGTTTCCCCACACTTATACTGTTTCCAACATTGAAAAGGTAGGAAAGTGTGAGACAGGGAAAATATTTTTCAGTTTTAACAGTAACACTTTCTCTTTTAAATGTTAACACTTTCAACTCTTTTACTCTTTTTTTAACAAATACAGTTGGAAAAGAGTTGCAAAGCAAGGAAAAATACAATTTCAAGCCAGCGTACTTCAAAATATCTGAAAAATGAGAACAAAAATTCCATTGAAACTGAGAGGATTTTTCTACCAGAATGTTTTTAGACTAAATCCTGTTTTCTGATGAAAAGATGTTTTGTCAGAATTTTTTGTAACATCTCTAACAAACATTGCTGTTCTTGGGTATACACATTGAAGTCACCGACATCTGATACAAGGAAGGAGAACTCTTTTATGATATGTTGGCTCATTTGTTGTTTTTTGTTCCATGTTGTTGATTTTTCTCTGATTTGTGTGCAGTTTCTATCATAAGTATGGTAAAATGGAAGACATCATTGAATAATAGGTTTGCATAGATTCCAAATGAATGACTAGCTGACCAGGATTATCAACACTTTTTTTTGGCAATAAAGCTTTAATTTTCTTTTAAATTGGATGTGTAAATTGGTCATCACAATTCATGCTAAAACCATCCTGACAAAACTATGCCTCTCTTAATAACATCGTATTTAAAGTTCAATTATGTTTTCTTTTAAGCAAATAAAAGAGAATTGACTGAGATGAACATTTCCAGTGTCCCCACAAAATAGCCAGACTCTAATTAGAGATTATTGCCTATTGTTCATACTAAAACAATTTTCTTTATTTAGCAGACTGTTATTTTCAGTAAAAACAGGACAAAGTTGAATTAAAAAATGCAACTTCAGCTACATTAATTATGTAGCTGAAGTCGAAGTACCTTCACTTAACTTTTGGCATTGCCTACACTGCAGAAAGTCGAAGGGAGTACACTCTCCCTTCGACTTCCCTTACGCCTCATGAAAGCAGGACTACCAGCATCGACTGGAGTGCCCTTCTCAGTTCAAATTAGTTCTCTTAACTAGACCTGCTAATTTGAACCCTAGAAGATTGATCGCAGCAGCTTCGATCTTCCTCTGTAGCGTAGACGTGCCCTTAGTTCTTCTTTCACTTCAGGTGACAGAGCATCCAGGCACCTTTGATCTGAGATTTTTCAATAGCAGTGTCTCGTGGTGCCTGTCTGTCCATGCATAGTTCCTGCTCAATTGTCCTCGGCTGAAGGCTGGAGCTCTCCACAGTGCGACAGGCCCTTCTCCCTAGATTTTTAAAAAATTGTAATTAAATAAGTTCTCTTTTACTGTCTTATCATAGTTCATTTAATAAAAATATTCTTAGATTTGTTAGTTCTCCTCAGTTCATAGTTCCCCTCAGGCTGCGAATGTTAATGTTAATGATGATGCCAGGTGCCCGTGGGTTTAAGAGATGTGGCTCCTGCTGCAAAGCACTATCTAGATCCAGTGGTCACTCTGAATGTGTGAGGTGCCTGAAGGCATGAGCTTGATTCTGTGATCTCTGCCTGAAGATGATCCTAATGGAGAAATGGTCATATGCACAGTGCCTACTTTGGGCAGGGCCACCAATGGGGAGGGGGAGGAGGGGAGGCAAGGGGTGGGGGGAGGAGCGGAGGGGACACCTCACATCTATTCAAGCAACACCATCACAGGACCTAACCACATAAACCACACCATCAGGGGCTTGTCCACCTGCATATCCACTGATGTGATATATGCCATCAAATGCCACCAATGTCTCTCTGCCATGTATATTGTCCAAACCAGGCAGTATGTACACCAAAGGATAAATAGACACAAATTAGACATCAAGAATGGTAACATATATAAACCTATAGGGCAACACTTTAACCTCCCTGGACATGCAGTAGTGGATTTAAAAGTAGACATCTAAAAAACCCCAAAACAAACAAACAAAAAACTTCAAAACCCAATTACAAGGGGAAACAGCTGAACTCCAATTCATTTGCAAATTCAGTTCAATAAAATTAGTCCTGAATAATGATTTAAATTGGTAAATGAACTACAGAACTAATTTCCCTTTTTTTCTCCACTCTCATCTGAGGAAGTGGGTTTTGCCCACAAAAGCTCACAATTTTATATATATATATATATATATATATATATATATATATATGCCACTGTACTATTCATTTTTTAAAGTTGCAGACTAACATGGCTATCCCTCTAAGACTTCCCCTCTCTTGATATTTACATCTCCCCATCAGCTTCTGTGAATGAGCCACATCCACCCTGACTTGGCAGTAACAGTCACACAAATCACCTTTGATCTTTTCCAGAACCCAAGACATCAAATAAACATAAAAAAGTCCACACAAATATCAACTTAACAACTGGAGCTCATCAGGGCATGCTGTGACTCAATATAAAGCAGAGCATTTCTTCCAAATGCCAGAGTTCTAATAATAAATCATCTAGTCGACACAATCTCCTTCTGTTCCCAAATCCAAACAAAGTCTTGTCGACATCCATTAGGACCCACCACAATATACATGGTAAAGCACACCAGGTTATACACTCAGTGACTTCAAAGCTGGCTGAATTCAGTGTACAGAAACACAAAGCACAACATACACAGAGTAGTCAACCCCTCCCCCCTCCAAGATCCCGCATTCTCTCAGATGGTGGATGATACTGGCAAATCTAATGACAGGTATTCCCTACCAACAATTCCCAACCTCAGTAATGATCAAAACAGACACATCTCTATTAGGCTGTGTGGGCACAATTAGACCACCACATAGCACAAGGCAACTGATCACCAGCCAAAACACACTTCCACTTAAATACCATGAACCCAAATAGGAAATGAACCCCATAATTCTCCACAGAATATTCAGACATGGAGGGTTCTCTTTCATTGACTTATTTGCCATGTCCCAGAATTGTAAATGTACCCAGACTGCAAATGTACCTATCTCTGTTCCAGAGCAGGATTTGGACCCGGTCTCTGGGGGGTGCCTTTCTAATCTGCTGGGACACCTCACACATATACACTTTCCTATCAATATCTCTAATCCGCAGAGTCCTGTGCAAAACACAAGAAGACAATTCCACAATCATTCTGATTGCCTCAGGGTGGCCCAAACAACCACAGTATCTTTACCTGTTATGTCTGTCAATCTGTCCACCACAGACTTATCCATTGATATGAAACTTCCTGTTGCTGGACAATGGACAAGTCCTACATTCACAGCTAGAGAAGGTCCACCTGAAAGCATGGTTCCTCCATAGGTCACTTTTTGGTCAAATTGAAGAATTCAGAACTATTGCTAAGCTCTATCAAATTTTACCTTGTGGCAGTTTACACTTTCCATGACAAAATCAAAGGTTTTCAGTTTTCACACACCCGAATACAAAGCTTCATGCTTAGGCTCCTAAATCTCTATCCAAAATTACATTCCCCCACTCAGACCTCATACTTGAACTTAGTACTCAAGAGCTTCATGAGACTTCCATTTGACCAACAGCTCCCTGCTCCTTATTCATCTGTCCGTGAAGGTAGTTTTCCTGGTAGCTATTACCTCCACTAGAGAAATTAGCAAGATTAGCACAGTAATGGCCAACCTACCCTACACCATCTTTTTTAAGGACAAGGCCATGTTACAACCCCATCCAAAATTCTCCCCATATCAACCAACCAATTTACCTTCCCACATTGTATCCAAAACTGCACACATAGTCACAGGATGCTGCACTCCATCCTGGGAGCTATGGAGTAAGTTCCATCGGAATCTCAATGGCTGGATTTTTAATCCTGTCTATTTTCTAACTCCAAAGTCCAAGGAAGTCCCTGCATACTCTAGACAAATTCATCAATCAGTTGAGATTCCATATGGTCACACTACACTTAATCTGCTCCCTTCCCTAAATCTCAACAGTTGATTTGATGCTCTTGACCTTTGATATGTGCGTTTTCCTTTGGCATTGCTATCTAGTCAGCAAAAATTCCTCATCTTTGTGACTAGGGGCTGCCATTATCAGTATATAATATTCCCTTTGGGACTGTCATCAGTTCCTTGTGCGTTCAGCTAATGTGAAGTGGTGGTGGCAGCCTTCTTCAGGAAGAACAGAATACATGTCTTTCCTTACCTTGGTAGTTGGAACTTGTCTAATGACCACAGTCATTGTCATGTCAGGTTTATCAGTCACCGCTTCAGCTGTCCGGGAACTATTCTGTACAGGGAGAAGTCAATATTCATTCCTACTCAGAAACTGCTTTTGTGCCTCAGAGGTTTCAAGTAATTCACACCCTATGCATATCTCTCATGTTTCACCCTCCACTGTGGCTCAGATTTCCTGAAGTTTCAGGGACACATGGTCACTTGTACTGTGATGGGGTCAGTCCCACTCCTAGGTCCCAGAGCCCTGTTCAGTCCACAATCTGCAGTCTAGGTACTGCAGCACAGGTTTCAATCACCCCTTTCAATGTTTTGTGAGGGGCTGTCCCTTGGCAAAAATGGGTGTAAGGACAGATGCTTCTGGTCAGCCTGGCCTGGATTACCAGTCCTCCCCAGCTACCTGCTGAACTCTCTGGTTACTTGAGGGAAGGGAGCTCAAACACTCGCTGTTGGAGCTCCTCACCTTCTCCCTCTTTTGGCAATGCAGCCGTTCTCTATATCAGCCTCTCTGACTCTTACCCTTATCAATTGTAACTCCTCTCTGCCTCCCTCCAAGCTCCTCTTCCACTCTCTCCCTCACTCTCCCCCCACAGGGAAGGCTCTTAAAGAGGTCCTATGGCAGCCTGAAGTCAGCTCAGCTGGCCCTTATTTGCGTTAGAGCTGCCCTGTCTCAGCTGCCCCTGGTTAACTGGTGCCGTTGCTATTTTCCAGAGCTGCCTTTCTCCCTTTCTACTCAAGCCCTCTAACCTGCCCTGTCACAATACATATGTGCTCCAGCAGGCCAGACATATTCCCCAGGCCTGGTTGAAGTCTGTTTATTGCCAGGGCAAGCAGCACTGTGACAGATTGGTCGGATTCCATCCCATAATGTGATGTTCTTTAAAGTGGTGGATGAACCTGGATGAACCAGGGTAGTGTATGTTCAGGCATTCCCTTCTCTTGCCCTGCCTGAATGATGCCTATTGTAACAGAAGCTCCCCCATCAGGCTGAGGTGCTTTGTGAGGGGCTGTCCCTCAGCAAAAATGGCTGTCAGGACAGATGTCCTGCTCACAGTGACAATGTCATGCTCACAAACCTCAGGGTGTGTGAATTGCAACAGTTGTTTAATCTTCACAAAAATATCCTCACGTTCCAGGCAATTCACAGAGTTGCTGAGCTTTCCTCTCTTGTGTTAAGAGTCTGTTGGCTCATAATCTTACTGACAAGTCCTCGGCAATGTACAATCTAAACAGACAGGAAGGAAAGGAGGCCGAGTCCTGACAGTTTTGTCAAGCAAGCACTGAGCTTTCAGCAGTTTTGCACCACAGAAGACATCACAACTGTAGCTGCATGCTTATCTTACCCACAGAATCAATTAGTCAGCTTCCTCAATAGCTGATGCTCTCATCGCCATGAGAGGTCTCTCAGGAAATGCACATGCTGAGGTTCACCTTCGGGGCATTCCCTCTGTCAATCTGTGATGTACAAGACATGACAAGAAATATCACCAATTTTGTTCTCAACCAGGCTACATCTTGGGATCATTCACCAATGCCTTTATGGTGGACTGAACATGATGCCTAATGTGTGCATTACAGTCCCTCTAGAACCCACAGGTCATTCACAACCTGAGAACAGACCATGCCAAATTTAATCTCCATTGCCCCATCCTAGCTGAGACAGCCCTTGTTTCAGACCTCTTCAGGCTCTCAGTTCATCCTCCTGGCCCTCTGTTTCTTTTCTCAGACATGTTGTCACAGCACACAGCCAAATATTGGATCAGGGCAGCCTTCACCTTACAACATGGTCTATGAATGGGTAGACCAAGAGGAATATGTGTGCACCTTAGTAATTCGAGAAATCCTGCTCAATAGGAGAAAGCAAGCAATCTTTTTGTTTCTTTTCAATTTGGTCCCCCAAGAAAGGAATACAACCTTCCAAAGAAAGGATACAGGACATCTTAGAGTATCTCCTATATCAGAAGTCCCCGGGACTCCCCAGGTGTTCTCTGAGGGTACACCTTACAATGATCTTGGCTATACCTTGCCCAGTCCAGCAGTGACCAGTATTCTCCAACCCCATGAGCCTGAGAGTTCTCAAGAGAATGGTGTATCTTTTCCCAACTTCTGAGAATTTGGTGTCCTCCCAGCACCTCACCACTGTCCTGGCAGCCATCATGGGCTTCATTTGAGCCCATGGCCTCATGCCCTTGACCTCTCATAAGCCAAAATATTGCCTTCCTTATTGGCTAAGATAATACTGAACTTCTAGTGTTAATGGAAGGCCCTCCTTACCCAGTGTTTTTCAAAGACAGTCACATCATTATTTTTTAATTAAAATTGTGTCTGCTTTTCATTTCAACCCAACAGTATAGCTCCTTATCCCCTCCCCAAAGCCATATTCTAGCAGACAAGGAATGTCTCTATATTTTAGAGGTTAGGAGAACATTGTCTTTCTACTTCAATAGGACCAAGAGCTAAGGTGCATGTCTCATCTCTTCATGTTCTATGCTGATCACATGAAAGGTCAGGCAATATCTGCACAAACTCTCTTGCTGGATTACTTACTACATCACAAAGACAAATGGAATAGCTAATATTCCACACCCATAAAACTCTACTCAGTCCTATTCTACGAGGACTTGGGTTACACAAGCAGATGGCCTGAAAGATGTTCCCTTACTGGATATTTGCTGAGCTGTCACTTAGAAATTATTGTGTGAGGTTCTTTGGCTTTTGTTATGAAGACTAGATCATCATAATGGTCCTTATTAGCCTTAAAAAAATCTATGAAGTAAGTAAGGTACTTGAAGTATCACTTTAAAATCTCGGAGGGTAGCCATATTACTCTATTTCAGCAAAAACAAGTAGTCCTGTGGCACCTTGAAAACTAACAAATTTATTAGGGCATAAGCTTTTGTGTGCTGGAGCATAAGCCATGCAAGCTTATGCCCTAATAAATTTGTTGGTGTTTAAGGTGCCACAGGACATCCTTGATGTTTTCACTTTAAAGTAATTGTTGATTACATGTAATTTCTTAATGACACTAATTGCATATGACTACCAATGTTGCCTGAAATACCAGCTTTATGGAAAACTTACTGTCCCTAGAAGGTACAGTGATTACTTTGATATCAAACATGGCAACTTATTTAATACAGACATAGGCAAACAAGGACATGTTTTCTCACAGGATTGGGGAAAAATTCACACGCTAGATTGTTTTGATAAAAGCTCAGGTCTGCTCAGCAGAGTGTGACAGCTCCAACATTCATTTGTCTCTGAGAAAGAAAGGGGGAAAAAAAAAGAAACCCCTGGATAATTTGTAGGTAAACGGTAGATGGCAGGATGTTGTTTAATACTCTCCGATGATCCTATAAGTCAGGTTTTCAATAACTACTGGACTGGAACTACAGTACTGCCAAAAGACATTTGCTTCAATAAATGTTCAGTGGGTATTTGGGGGGGATTTGTTTTTCCCCAAGCTGGGTGACATTTAAACAAATCAGGAGGTGATAGTTAGGGTCCTGTTGGGCTATCACTTTGAGTGAAGTTTCAGAGAATGTCTTCTGACAGAATCCACTTTTTTCTCATTTCCGCACAAGCTCACGGAATATATTTTATGAGGAAATATAAGTGCCCACAGCATGCAGCAGAGCACAAACATTGTCTTGTTATGAATTAAGAGAACAACAAAACACAGGGAAGTAGTTACTGTCTGGTCAGAGGAGATAGATTTCTTCTCCTTGTGGCTCACATTTAGGCATCTGACAGGCATAGTAGCCCAAGGTGATAATAGGGGGAATTACCACAGAGGAGTTCCCATCTTGCTGAGGCTTCAAGAATGCTCTGATTCAGACACGTTGTTTCAAACCCAGATTGATGCCCTAGCCTCCTGATAGAATTTTTCCCTTGGAATATCACAGCTTACCTTTTGTGCTACAATTTTGGCTGAGTGGAATTACTGACCCCCAAAGGCTTATTTTAAGTGGCTTCTGGCCATAAATAGAATTTCATTCTAAATACTAATTATTGATATCACCACACATATTTTCTGCAGCTGCTGATTGTGATGGTAGCTTTTTGTGCCACACGATCTAGACTGATCTCAGCTCCTTTTTCATTCTGTGCAGGCCTCTAAACAGTCACCAGCTTCAGGCAAAACAGCAACAGCGTCATAAGCTTCAGGCAACACTCGCTTGGCCTGGATGGATAAAGCTAACAAAACTCTGATGCATCTGGCTAAAGAAACCAAAGCAATACTCTGTTTTCAGAAGCTAGACCAACATGAGATCTCTGGGGGAAGCAACTTCAGGTGGTCCAACTGGGGAATGATCTTTAAATCAGGCTTTGCCTATTACTTTTCACATTCTAGAACACTTTAGGCAACAGTGACATCCGGGACATCCTACCAGTATGCAAACTACATAGCTGCATGGGGCACCGTTAAACTATTTCATGGTGCCTTAGCAGCTGTGTGCTGCACATCAGCTCTGGTGGTCATCAGTAAGGGTTCACTTAGCTTCCATTTCTGCCCTCTATCCAGGTGCAGAGGACCAGTCAGTCTTTGTCAACCTATCGTCAGCCGTTTCCTGAAAGGTGTCAAGAGGCTATATCCATATGTCTGACTATAGGTCCTGGCCTGGGACTTTAATCTGGTCCTTTCCAAACTGATGGGGCTGCCCTTTGAACTGCTGGTGACTTGCTCTTTAATCTACCTCTCTTATAAGGTGGCATCTCTGGTGGCGATAACCTCAGAGTATCTGACCCGAAGGCCCTAACATCAGTCCCTCCCTACACTGTGTTCTACAAGGACAAGATTCAGCTCAGACTGCATTCAGCATTGCTCCCTAAAGTTGTTCATGTCAACAAGGACATCTTTCTTTGTCTATCTTAAGACTCATATACATAGCAGGGAACACAGATTTCACTCCCTGGATGTTTGCAGAGCATTAGCCTTTTACAGTGAGCAAACCAAACCACCCTGGAATTCCATTCAGCTCTCTGTTTCTGCAGCAGAGAGAATGAAAGGGCTTCCTGTCTCATCAGAATTTTGTCTTGGTTCACAACCTGAACCCAGACATGTACCAGCCAGCTTACAGCACATTCCGAAAAGGAACAGATTTTGTCAACAGCATTCTTGGCACATGTGCCAAGCCCAGGAAATATGCAGAGTAGTGATGTTGTCCCCCATTCTTACATTCACATCATATTATGCCATGACCCAGCAGGCCAGAGATGATGCATCCTTCGTTGGAGCGGTACTTTACTCAGCGGACATTTAAGCTCTGACCCTACCTCAAAAACTGAGGTTTGGAAGTCACCTAATTGTAATTGACATGAATATTCATGTGAAGAAGAAAGAATGGTTACTAATCTTCTCATAACTGTTGTTCTTTGAGATGTGTTGCTCATGTCCATTCCAATACCCACTCTTCTAGCCCTCTGTTGGAGTAGATGGCAAGAAGGAACCAAGGACAGTATCATGTGGGGCAGCAGGAGACTGTATCGAGCACCACAGAAGTGCAACTCCAACGGGTGTCCAGGATGAACCAACTGATACAGGTAAGGGAAAAATCCTCCCGCTGCTATGCATGCAGCACCCCCACCCCCAACTGGAATGGACAAGAGCAACACATCTCAAGGAACAACAGTTACCGTAAGGTTAGTAACCGTTTTATTCTACAATAATGTCCAGGGAGAAGTGAATCATGTGCTAAAGCAAATCAGTCTATGTGGGATAATTATTATTATTTATTTGCATTGTGGTAACCTGTAGCTCAGTGAAGGTTTGGAACCCCATTATGTCCACACACTATACATGCAAATTAGTAAAAGATAGTCTTTGTGCCAAAGAGTTGACAGTCTAAATAAGTCATTAAGAGGTAACCTAAGAGTCTGAGATAATTGAAGATTTCAGGATCCAGCTGCAATTTCTGTAGGTGTATATTTTACTCTGTCTGGCACACGTCACTTTATTTTTTCCCTAACAGGAATAGAATGAGTGCTTAGAATTCTATTATTAATTGTTAGTGGTATTCTTTTCCCGACAGTGTAGTGGAGCCTTTATTTAAAAATGGATCCAACCTTCAGAGCCTCTTATGTGTTTAAAATGATGACAAAGAAGTTTTCTGGCTTTTCATTTAGCAAGCATTGCTTGCCAAAGCTTTTCTTACTCAGTTCATTTCCCAGATATTTATGTGAAACTGAAATTGTTACTTCAGTCAAGTACCCTCTGCTAAGAGATGATTGAGGTGACTCTTCCAATCTAGGATTGGCATTTGTTAGTTCTACTCATTCAGACTTTTACAGAGCTACTTTTTTCAAGAGACTGTTTATAGTGATGAGATTTTAATAAATGCAGGGAGCCCCCCCCCTTTTCCCCCCGCTGTGCGTGGCCTCCTCCGGCTCCCTCCCACTACCCTATACTGCTCCAGCACTACTTTGTTTTAGGATTCCTGCACTGACTGGCATAACATCCATTCTTCTAGAAAGGAATTTCACTAACCAATTACAGAGAGTCTGCAGACCTGGAATTCATGAAGTGGGTTTTACCCATGGAAGATCATGAGTCTATATATTTTGGTTAGTCTCTAAGGTGCCACAGAACTACTCTTTGTTTTTAGAGTTACAGACTAACACGGCTACCCCTCTAAAGTCAGTTAGGGGTGCGAGTCTTTGACATTTTTTGCTGGTATAGCTTATTTTGTTTGAGGAACTAGTATAAGATCATAGAATCATAGAATCATAGAACCATAGAGCTGAAAGAGACCTCAGGAGGTCATCAAGTCCAGCCCCCTGCTCTAGGCAGGACCAATCCCAACTAGATCAACCCAGTCAGGGCTTTGTCAAGCCAAGACTTAAACACCTCTAGGGATGGAGACTCCACTACTTCCCTAGGTAACCCATTCCAGTGTTTCACTACTCTCCTAGTGAAATAGTTTTTCCTAATATCCAACCTGGACCTCTCCCACCACAACTTAAGACCATTGCTCCTTGTTTTGCCATCCGTCACTACTGAGAACAGCCTTTCTCCATCCTCTTTGGAACCTCCCTTCAGGAAGTTGAAGGATGCATCTGTTTTAGGAGGGTTTGCTGGTACGGCTATACCAGAAAAGCTATACCAGCAAATCCTTTCTCTGTAGACCTGACCAAAGTTTCTAGCAGCATCATGTTTTAGTTATAATTTATTTGTATTACAGTAACCCCAACTGACATTGGGGAGTATACAGGAAGCCCTCTCCATTTGCGGGGGATACTTTCTTGAGATCACTGCAAATGGCGAAATTCATGAATAGTGAGTGTGAGGGGAGGGAGTGTTCTGGACACAAAACAACTGTGTTTTCCCACCCACTTCTTGTTTCTGACAGTGTCCCCATACAATGGTGACAAATTGCGATTCTCATGACATTTATAGCTATGATTGAAGTGATTTGCTCCAGATTACACAGCAGCATTAGCAGTAGAACCAGGAACTGTATGCAGGACTTGTGAATTATAACCTAGGCCCTTGCCACCAGACTTTTTTTGCTTCCTCATGGGAATCTTTCCCACCAGAAAATGAAGAGTCCTCCACAAAGCAGGCTGAAGGCATGTGATATGTTCCTAAGATAATTAGTAGCTTTTTTGGTAGCAGGGAGTGCTGTTTCCTATCCATTTGATGTTAGCTATAAATGAAGTGACAATCATGTTTTGGCAAAAGTGGCAATTGTTTTCATAGAGTCATAGAATCATAGAATAGTAGGACTGGAAGGGACCTCGAGAGGTCATCGAGTCCAGTCCCCTGCCCTCATGGCAGGACCAAATACTGTCTAGACCATCCCTTGTAGACATTTATCTAACCTACTCTTGAATATCTCCAGAGATGGAGATTCCACAACCTCCCTGGGCAATTTATTCCAGTGTTTGACTACCCTGACAGTTAGGAACTTTTTCCTAATGTCCAACCTAAACCTCCCTTGCTGCAGTTTAAACCCATTGCTGCTTGTTCTATCCTCAGAGGCCAAGATGAACAAGTTTTCTCCCTCTTCCTCATGACACCCTTTTTGGGTTTTTTTTGCTTTCTTTGACCTGTTAATTATTTATATATGGACTTCCCCCTCCCCATAGATCTCTCCATCGATGGAGCCATGTAGATGAGGGTTGTAGACATAGCAAAATGATGTGGTGATTTAAATAATCGCCGCTTCATTTACATGAAAATGGCTGCCACGCTGTGCCGATCAGCTGTTTGTCAGCACAGCGCGGTAGTCTGGACGCTCGGCAGTTGACTTCAAAAGCCTTTGTCGACCGCCCCATTATGACTCGTGGGATGAGGTTTACCGGGGCAGTCGTCAAAGGCTTTTGATGTCGACCACCGAGCGTCCAGACTACCGCACTGTGCCGACAAACAGCTGATCGGCACAGCGCGGCAGCCATTTTGATGTAAATGAAGCGGCGATTATTTAAATCTGGGGTGGGGAGTGTAGTGGGGGAATCAGGGGTGGGGAGTGTAGGAGGAGTGGGGTGTGTGGGGGGGGGAATCAGGCCTCCACAGTTTAGATCAGATGGAAATATTTAGTTTCAGAAGAATGTTGGTCTTTTAATGTATATTGTTCAATTAGTGCTACAAGGTTTAACATGTGTTTACTCAAAAAATTTAAAGCTATTTGCTAAGATGCACAGGGATGGTGTTCCTTGCCTATTTGCCAGAAGCTTGGAATGGGTGACAGGGTTGGATCACCCCATGGCTTCCTGTTCTGTTCATCTCCCTTGAGGTATCTTGCACTGGCCACTGGCAGAAGACAGAATACATGGACCTTTGGTCTGACCCAGGATAGCTGTCCTTATGTTTTTATGAATTTAAAAATAAATATAGCAAAACATAAATTTATTTGTAAGCATCATACATGTAGAGTCCATTCAATTATTGACATAAGCTTTTAAAATGTCGTACATGGAAGATGACGATGCTGCTGAAATTCTTGCCCTTGATACAAGTTTTATGTTTCTGTTCTTCCTGCACCTAGAATCACAACTCTCTCTTTCTCCTTTTGTGACCACTTAAAACACTGATGCCACCATTGCTTGGCAACAGTAGCCATCCTCCCACCCCTTTCCCTTTAATTAGCAGATGAGATGGGCGTCAGTGAAGCAAACCATCTGATAAACTGTTTTCCCACTCCCTCAGCCACCAGATTTAAAAGAAATAAATTGACCTTGACCCTCAAAAATTACAGTTCAATAGAAAAATGTCAAACCATGATACTAGAAACTATTGTCGTGATCCAATCACTTTTTCAAGTCCTGTGAGCTAAAGCATGCTTGACTTGCCTCCAGCCACCCATTTTGTTAAATTTTCTGAAGTGACATGACCTTAGACAACAATATGTAAAGCATCTTGAGTTATATAATCAAAATGCTATGCTCTAGAATTACTTCTCCAACAGATCAAATAATCCTTCAACCTGAAGTACAGGGAACATCAAATAAGAGTGAGATCCTGCTGGCAAAAAAAAGCTATCGTTTTATAAAGAAAGGATGTTTTGTTCAAAAATAGAGCCGAAGTTAAAACTGTTAAATTAGACTGGACAAGAAAACATTATTTACAACATTGCATGTGTGGCACCTCTTAGTCCTGCTCAGAGTTGTTATGGACACTATCTTGCTACCATTAAAAAAGGTGCTTAATAATTTTCACAGATGTGGGAAGTGGCAAAGTGGCTTGTGTGCAAATTGAAATAATGGCACGTGGCAGCTTTTGAGACATATTAAATTAATTGTGCATAAATTCAGTTGACAGTTGTGCAATAAATATTCTACACTAAAGTAATTCAATTACTACACACAGCACATTAATTGTTATACTTTTAGGGCTATAATACATTTGTGTTTGGGAGCAATTTGCATATTTCTGCTCCGTTGAGTACATTTACTTTTTAAAAATAGATTTCATGTCTGCAGGACATCCACACCTTTGGCAGTCTGACTCCAGAAAGGCAGTAAGTCAGGATAAGATGCTAGAGCTGTTGCATGACTTTGGAATCTTGAAAAGGGCATTTTAACCAAGGACTGTAAAGGTACATCTACACTTAACAATGGTGCGTATAGTACAAATGGGTATGTCTGGCTAGACAGGCATAAACAGCAGTGTAGACAGTGAGGCATGGCTTAGGGAAGTAAAGAGCCTAAATGTCCCGGGTATACATTCTGCATAGCTTTCTACACACCCAAATAGTGCCTCCCACATCTACACTTCACTTGAGTGTCTAGCTGCCTCCTCCCTGCTGAAGCCTTGCCCTTCTGCCTGCCCCTGTCAGTGTCTTTTTCTGGCACGTGCTACACATCACAGTCTACCTTCCACTGTGGCATGTAGCCACATGGGTAGTATCTTTACTACACACACCTCTGTGCATGTAAGTTGAAAATAACATTAGATGGTGGGTCTGGAGTACTGACTTCTCAGTTTGATAAGTTGTTGCTTATTAAAATTATGCATAACACTCAAAGGCACCCACCAACATCAGGGACACACTCTGCTAGAAGGTGCCCTAAGGAGCTTATGCTGTAATGTGGGGAGGGATGCAAGCAGAAATTGCACTCCTAACTTCCTTAGGCTTCTTTGAGAATCCCGACTTAAATGACTTAGCCAAGGTCTTCCAGGAAACTTGTGGCTGAGCTGGTAAATGAACCTAGATTTACCTGGTTCCATATTCTTATTATTTGATTTACCTGCATGTCCCTCAACAACAAAGTCTGGTTTTATTTCAAAGTGAAACATTTTAAACCTTAAGATCAACCCAAAGCCCACTGAAATAAATGTGAATATTTCTCTGCCACCGTACGTTTTGGCTCAGCCCCTAGATGAGTTCCAGATTTTTCATGAAGTGCCTGAATTCTTAGAATGCTTGTCTTGGGAAAAAAATAAACTCTGGCATGACCTTTTTCTTTACACTGAAAACTCGTAAGGATAGGGTCCACATCTTGTTTCATGTTTGTACAGTACCTATCGCAATGAGCTTTAGATTCTGTATAGGTGCTAATGAAAACCAAATAAGAAGAATTAACAGGATAGGACTAAGTGGGAAATCTTTCTGATGAGGCCTGAAAAATACAGGAACTGTTGGCTCCACCAGGGCGATAAGGATTCCCCGACATTTTGTGTAAGAGGCAGACATTTGCCCTTATGTCTTCACCCAGATTTTTGCCTCCCCCATGACTATGCAGTGCACTGTGCACTACTGATTGCTATCTTCTGACCATAGGTCTGGTTGCTTTTATGTGGTCCTATACATAGATAGGTTATGAGCCTGTAAACACATTTATGTAACTTTAATAATGCAAGTTCATTAGTGTTTACAGAATCAGGGCTATTGTTTGTAAGGCACTTTGGAAGGAAGATACATGTAAGATCTTTATTAAATACAGCATCCACCACTCCAATTCTAACTGTATTCGCTTGCTTTACAATGAATGTTCTTTTAATGTATGCTGTAGGCCTTGACATTTATGAGAACAAAGGCCCTGGCTGTATATTTCCATTTAAATGAAGCAAATATAACTCCATAATGGATTATATTATGCTCTAAGATACATGTGTGCAATACGGTTAACTACAGTTGTATGGAATATCTGTAGCTTATGGCAGAATTTAAATCAACATGTATGTAACATTTAATCTTGCAGATGACCCTCTTGTATGCTTTGTACAGGTTGAACCTCTCTAGTCTGGCACCCTTGGGACCTGGCCAGTGCTGAACCAGAGAATTTGCTGAACCACGAGAGGTCAATATTGCCTAGTAGCATTATCAACTCTTCCACTGCTAGTGGGCTCTTAGAAGGGTACGTCTACACTGCAAGGCTTTGCACACACATCCTCTATTTCAGCATCCCTGTAAACCTCATTCCACGAGGTATAAGGGATGTCTTGAAATAGCCTATTTTGAAATAGAATCCAAATAAGATACACAATTTGCATAGCTCAAATTGCATCTCTTATTTCAAGCTAAGGGTGCAGTGTAGATGCACCCAAAGACATTTCAGGGTAAATTAGAGCTAAATAACAGCACAGAACACTGAGAGCCAGGATTGGTGGCACTAAACAAACTTTATCAATCTGCAGGAAACTTGTCACACCCATGGTAAGTGGATTTCCAGCTAACTAAAATCATGCCGGATCACTGATGTTGCCAGACCAGAGAGTACTGGACTAGAGAGGTTCAACCGGTAAATAAAATCAGGTAGGAGGACACTATAGGCACTCACAGGTACATGAGAGTTACAAATTGCAATACTATACGCCAAAACCTGTAACAATGCATATTGTACTATACGATATTTGTGATATTTGCATATCAGTCTATTAGTAACTTCATTGATCATGGTTAAGTATAGATAAAGGGAAAATAATAAAAGTGGAGAATTTCTGTGGAAACAAACTTACCTACATGCAGAAGTGTAGAGTTCTTTTTCAGCCCAAGTCCATTTGATCCTGAATCCTAAGAATGGAGGTATCTCTGAAGATCATACCCTGATATTGTGGGTGCTTATATTGTGTTAAAGTTAAATATATGGCTAAGGAGTTTTCATATTGCATTCTTCATGCCTGAATGGCAATGTGTGGAAAAAGCCTGAGGGATAATAATTTACCCAGTCTCATTTCTCAAGACTGTTATCGCTCATCTTGACACATTATTAAAATAATTTAATTATCAGTATTTTGTCTTGTCATTAAGTTACTGGTGTTTCCCGGAATTACATTTCTAAAACTTTGTGTGTTGTGCTGCAATGATGCTTACTCAGCGCCAGAGTGCTCCCTTGTGTCCGGGTGTGATACTGAAGGGGTTTTCATCTCCATGACCCCCTGTAGGTTGACTGTCTCTAAGAGCACCATTCACCTGCCTTCTGAGAAGCATTGAGTCCACGCCCCTTCTGGAGTAACAAAATGTCCAGATGTAGTCCAAAATCCCAAACAATCAGTGTATCCTCTGGGCCTAGTGCTTACCCCATTCAGCTGCCTTTCCCCATCTCTAGTGTCCAGAACTGTCCCATTCCCACCCCATCTAAGTCTTCTTGGGGCTTCCAACCTCTAACAGCCTGTGGAGCTTCATGCCTTAACAGGAGCCAGTCACTTTGTGACCTCTTTCCAGACTGAACTCTTTTGGCCTATTTCTAAGGCCCAGATGTCTGTGCCACTTGCCACAGCTCTCTTTGGCCTGGAGCAGCAAACTGCAGCCACTGGGGGCTGCAGGGGACCATGTCTTTGGATACTCAACCTCAGCAAACTGTCTCATGGCTGCCAGGAGATTACCCTGATGGACTGAGAACCAAAGGTTGCCAACCCCTGGCTTAGACAGTGAGAGTCAAGGGGCTGAAGACATCTCCCTGACCTTTGTGTTTGCTTTGGGGCATTCTGTGGCATTAGCAATGATACATTCCTTCAGGTGTATATGGTAATGACTTGACACAAGGCAGTTCAGAAACAACCCAGGAGATGTTTTCTTCACTAAGGGTACAGCTACCTCTATACAAGACTTCACACTAGCCTGTTCTCAAAGGTGAACTTAATTCTAAGCCCAGAGGTACCATGCACCTTTGAACAGAATCCTAGCCACCAATTTCCTGTCTTTCCCAGAAACCCCTCTCTCCTTTTTATCCCTCTTCTCAGGCCTGCTTCTCCTAGTCTATGTGTGATGGTGTCCAAAATATCAATATCTATGTGGCTGACATAACTACATATATTGTCAGTGTTAACACTAGCTTTCTAATGTAAAGAGGTGCCCCACATTAACCTATCATGCTTAATTCACTCAAATAGAACAGGAAAGTACAAGTAGGTCAAAGGGTGACTAAGGATCAGGGGAGGCAACAGCCATGTTGGGACCCTGGGCAAGGTGGGGAGCCCAGCTTCATGCTCCTGGAAGGGGATAGGCCTTAGGCAGAAGGGATGGGGCCAGAGCAGCCGTTCATAGCAGAGTTTCATTTTGACAACCTGGTTTTCTTGTAAATCAAGTGTAGGCTACATAGTGACACATACTCAGATGAGGATTGACACACCCATCACTGGCTGGTTTCCCAAACACCAAAGCTAGACGGTCACAATGGATTTCCCATGTCTTTGTTCCCAGTAACTGTGAGAGAGAAACTCACAGGATGATTTCAGATAACTGAATTGCTGCCTGTTTTTATATTAAATTTTAAATCAGAATTCAGTGTTGTGCTTTGGGAGCTCTGCCCATGGGGGTATACTCCATTATGATGTCCGACTACAATGTGCTAATGTAGAGTTTTTCCTTGAAAATGTAGAGCATTTGTTAGATAAATATAATTTTATAATCACCTTGAAAGTACTGTGCTGGGTCTAAAGCTATTTTCATTAAAAATTCTTTCCTATTTGCAGCATCTCAAAGGACCATCTGGAATTGTGCTAAGACTTGGCATTAAAGGCCTCAATCCAGCAAACCTGCAGATGCTTATAAATTTACATGCATGTGTAATTCCACTGAGTTAAGGATCATGGCTAATGTTAAACTCCTCAGGACTCATTTAAATTAATTAGGCTATCTTTAAAGCTGATGTATAGTTGCAGGAAAGTTAGCTGTTTGGTGTTGTATGGATGTTGTGTTCTGGGGTACAGTCCAGACCAGTGCGGGGCTGTATCATCACCTGCCCTGTAACTTTTGCATCTGGCTAGAATGTCAGCCTGTTCTTTCAGAAACCCATTCACCCTCTCTGGCTGTCTCAAAGATTCTCCTAACTGTTTATATGTAAATTGAGGTAAATGCACATTTCTTTGTTTATAGAAGGCCTGTTTAACAACCCCTAATTAGTCAAGCTGCATTGCCCTACCTAGTCAGGGCTACATTGGTTTGGCCAGGTGCTTACATCATCACACAGGAGGGAATTTATAACTTTACATATGATGCGCACATTTCCCCATGAGACTATTGACCAGTTAGTTTGATACCTCACAAGGCATATTTTGTGAAAGGGTTATTACAACAAGTGGTTGGGGTGCAAATACATGGATACATTTGGTCACAATGCTGGGGTGTGCCTAAGGGAAGAGTCATATCAGAAGTCTACGTTGCTATGCCATAGACATTGGGGGCCAGAAGAAGTAATCATTCCTTCACTCGCATCCCCCTCATGTGAAGTGGTCAGCCAGCAATATTCTTCTTGCATCCTCTCTGTTTTTCAGTTCCTAATGTAATATCTTAAATCACGTGTCTAGGGATGGGCAAAACTATTCAGATAACAAAAGTATTGGCCCTGAGCTTTTGCCTAGAACCAGACCCAAACCATTTAAGACTTTGAAAAAATCAGTTAACGCTGTTGTTGGTTGTTGTTGTTACTGTGTTATTATTTCCCCATGATACTGCTCTCCTTTCTGGTCAAGCCCTTAGGGCAGAGACCATCTTCTGTTTGATGTTAGTACATGACTTAGAACTGTGTGTTTCTGTGCCATGACTTGGGCAGCTGTGTGCAATTGCTGTACAATTTATAACCGTGAGGCTATTTTCACAGAATTTGTGCCCCAGATGGAGTCAGAAAATAGAAGATATCTCATGGCAGCCAGTCTGAATGCGATTTCTGCTTCACTATCCAGATAATAATAACAGCTGTTACTTATATGTATTGTAGTAGCAGGTGGACACCTCAGCTAAGTTGAGGGACTCAGTATGTTAGCTGCTTTTCAAACACACAGCAAGAGACAGTCTCTGTCCTGAAGACAGGACACACAAAGGTTGCTAGGGGAATGAGAGGTGACGTGACTTGCCCAGAGGGTGACTTTTGCAAATCAAACCTCCTGTAACTTCTCTGGGTCACTGGCAGGTTTGCTTCTAGCAGCAATTAGTCCAGGTCCTAGCAAACCAGCATTATTATAGGTATGGAGATGGCTTTAACTTCAGCTTCTTCCTTTCTTTAAACTCTATTGAGTGGGTGGCTAACTCCTCTTACATGAACAGCAGGGTGTGTATCCCATGAGACTGCCCTCATTCTGGCAGGCTGCAGATTTGTTCTGTAGGGATTAATCCTTATGGAGATGCTGCAAACAAATATGTAAAAGAACTACACCTACAGGAAAAGCAGATCTTGCATGACTTGGCTGTTGATTGGCTAGTCACGAGTCCCCCAAGGTAACTTCAGTAATTACATTTTTAGTTGAAATGTATCATTATTATTAATTTTTTGTACAGAGAGAGAACGTTATTTATTTGAAATATTTGTCTGCATGTGCAATTTTGTAGCTTCACTTGACCTTGTCTTTTAGCAATTACCTACCTGCAAATAACTATCACTATTATTTAAACTGTATGTTTCATTTTCACAGAACAGAGACAGTCTGTCTCAGAAAGGCTGCTGGGTTTTTTCATGAACTAATCACAGCAGGGACCACCTGTACTTATCTTTGTGACCACCACAGGAGACCCATTCCCATATTCCATCTTGCCCTTGTGGAAGTTGCTGAGCTAGACAGCAGCCTGAGATCTTCTGTATTAATTCTTAGCAAGGGTTCAACATCAGTGCAGGGTGCAATTCTTAGCTCCAAAAGGTCAGCACCTTAAAGAGACAAAGAGAGGGACTGTACATTTGTCATTACCAAAAACTAGGATAAAGAAGCTCTTTGGAAACAGCAGCTTTACCATTTGCCTTGAGACATAGTTGGGTCTAGGAGACACAGCAATCAACAGAGGATCAGACAACCAGGATTCAATTCCTGGCTCTACCACTGACCAGCTGTGTGATTTTTGTGCCTGTTTCTGCTTCCTGCATTTTGTTTTTTTAGACCACAAGCTCTTCCGGCCAGGAAAGGTTGCTCCATCTGAGTTTGTGTAGTACCAGCACAATGACACTCTAATATTGGCTGGGGCTTCTACGAGTTCCTGTAATATAAATAATATAAATTATCATAATAGCACCCCATTTCAACAGCAGTTTTCTGTTTGGAGTCAACTGCTTTTATGGTACATTAAAAGAATGTATTGAGTTTTCTGTTTTTCCCAGAACAGCATCCAGAAGTAAAAGAGTTCTAAACAGGGCAAGTTTTTCAGTGTAAGCCTGGGGCTTCAGAAAACTGTCTCAAACTTGATTCTATCACACCACCTTTGAAACAACCCCCCCAATTTATACCAGACCGTGTTGGGACAGGTCTTCAGGGTGTGTCTACGCTGCACCATAGCTCGAAATAAGATATGCAATTGGAGCTATGCAAATTGCATATCTTATTTCAATCTTATTTCAAAATAGATTATTTTGCCATTTAATTTTGAAATAATCTGCTATTGTGAAATGTCCCTTACTACTCGTGGAATGAGGTTTACAAGGATGTCAGAATGGGGAGCCTGAAATAATGGGCTTTCTGTGAAGACGTGGGATAGCTATTTCGGGATACTCTGGTATCCCGAAATAGCATTGCAGTGTAGATATAGCCCAGAAGTTTCTCTCTCTCTCTGGAATCCCTCGAAGCAAGTAAGATTTCCCCTCGGACACCTATAACTGATGAGTACGTAAATGAGAAATTAGGCCAGTTCTGGCAAGGAACACACTCTCGCAGTAGCCCAGAAGCGCTAATTCATTCAAGGACTGATTTGGTTGTGGGTAGCTAGGATGTACTCAGGGAATCCAAATCTTCAGCTTCCTTAGCTGTGAGTTTTGGGGCTTGTCTATACTATACCAGTTTAATTATACCAGTAAAATTGAGATAGTACTACTCCTTTAGTGTGGATGCAGTTGGCAGTATAAAGGTGGACAGGGGCGGCCCTAGACTAGCTGCCAGCAACTGGCGCCCGAGGCGAACCATGCAATCAGCACCCCCACCTACAAACCCCTCACTGATATTGGTGCTCCATTTAGCTTGGCGCCCTAGGCGACCGCCTAGTTCCCCTATATGGACAGGCCGCCCCTGAAGGTGGAACATGTGATCTTTATACCAGTATAGTTGCATTCATGCTAGGACTTTTACCAGTATAACTATTTTGGTAAAAAATCTCTCCTGCAATTGACTTAGTTACACCAGGAAAGCTTTTAAGTATAGACCAGGCTATCCTAGGTCGATAGTGAAGGACAATGTTATCACTTTTCTATTACCATAAGCTCCAAATGTGCCGGCAAAGATGTATATACACAGCCAAAAGGAAATAACAACTGATTGTACAAAGTGAGTGTCTTCCATGGGGTGTGAAAAGGATAAATATCTTTAAAACATATTAGTACACCCTATACTTTCTCTTCCCTCTGCTCTTTCTTATTCTCTTTTACTCCTCTTTGATGATGATGATGATGATGTTTGAGTATGTGTGTGTATTGTAACTGCTTTGACTTTTCACTACACCTATAAATGGCTGTGTGTTTAACTTTTGCTATTTGTCAAAGAAAACAATATAACCCTCACTGAAAAGGAAACTTATTCCATTGGTAAAGAAGTAAAAATGTCAAGGGGACCATAAGAGGAAAATAACATAGTTTGTTTTGGAAATTGTTCTATGACAAATTCTGTAATCATTTTTACAAAACTTCTGTAAACTGAAACCTTTGTACTTTTTCAACCGAATGAGTTCTGATGGCACAATGCATCACTGGAAAATATAAATTAAACAGCCTTTTTTTTCCTTTTTATCTCAGGAAAAGCACTGCACTCTCTTTGCCCCCAGAGTAAAGTTGTTCACTGCAACAAACAGGGAAGTTCTGTGTGTGATTTATTATAATGTGTACCACTTCCTTGGCTTATTGTCCTTTGAGCAGCTCTGGGAGCAAACCAAATCTAGCTACTTTACATACTAATAAAGATTGGTGCCTGTAATTATTCAGCAGTTACAGTATTATTCCTTTGAGATAAATCATTGCTAGTTTCTTCAGTTTTCTTTGTTTAATTATTTTAAGTTAAACTGTAAAACATAGCTGTGCTTCTTGAACCATGGTTGCAATAAAGGCCCACTTTTATAGTTTTGCCGCTGTTTTGCGAAGGAGGAGCACAAATATTTAGAGCCTGATTCTCATTTATAGAAAGCTGCTTTTCACAACTCTGTCAGTAAAGTAGGTATAAATGTAATTCAAGTCCACTTCAAGGCCCCTTTATACTTCCAGAATAATATAAAATTGCCTTAAACAAGAATCAAGTAATTTCATAATTTTATTACAGATAACTATTTATTACAGATACAGTGGGATTGTTCACATAGATTGTCTACACTACAAAGATAAATTGGCAAAAGATACGCAATTTGCATACCTTTTTGCGTACCACAAATTGTGTTTCTTTTTCTGATTTACTTCCAAAAGAGGCTTTTCCGAAATTTGGCCCATCTACAAGGGGCCAAATTTCAGAAAAAAATCTCTTTCAGAACATCCCTTCTTCCTCATAAAATGAGGTTTACAGGGTGCTGAAAAAATGCATCTGCTTTTCCGATATTTTTTTTTAAAAAGCAGATGCATTCCTTGGTTGCGGAGGTATCCTGGAAAAGCTCTGCAGTGTAGACATAGCCATAGATTATGAGCTACAGTAAGAATATGTAAAGTAGTATGAAAGCTACATCCGTGACTTTATCAGCTAGAAAGAGGAAATGTGTACATACACATACATAGATCAACAGCTATTTTTCTCTTATTTTTTCATCCAGTGCATGAGTTGCCATAGGCATAGGAAGTAAGAGTTGGGGGTTGCTGCAGAACCCGGCACCCGGCACCCAGCACCCAGCACCCGGCATTCCCACACCCTGGGGCAAGCCATGTTGTTGACTCACTGCTGTCTCTGCCAGTCCTGGGTCCCATCCTCCTGGTGGCCTCTCCAGTGTCCCAGAGCCCCGCTGGGTTGGCCATCTCCCAGGGTCCTGCTACCTGCCATCCCTGTAGATTCTGTAGCTCACCATCCACAGGGTTTAGGCCACCAGCCCTCAAAGCTCCGCTGTCACTCTGGGTCCCACTGCCAGCCAGGGGCTCCTCAGCAGCAATGCCATCTGGTCCAGCCAGTCCAGGAGAATTGGCAACCTCAGGTGTTACCCCATCCTGGGGTGGCAGTGAGGGGCTCAAAGAGGTGTGTGTGTGTGGGGGGGGGGGGCACAGCTCAGCAACCCTGTCCTAAAAATAGCTCCAGTGCCTCTGTGAGTCCCTGAAGGCCGAGCTGACAAAGTGGAGTAACACAGAAGCCTTGGTCTCATGCTAGATTCTAGTCTACAATGCCATGTGATTCAGTCTGAACAGCAATTTCTGCTGTGTGTGAGATTGGAATGGCATGGGTGCTCCATGTCAGGATTGAAGTGCTGTGGTAGAGGTGCATGAGGGAAGGCTCCATAGCCTTTGCAGTGGATTTAGTCTCTTGGAGTGTGTCTACACAACAGGGCAAAAGTTGAATTAAAATACGCAACTTTAGTTACGTCAATTGCGTGGCTGAAGTTGAAATAGCTTAATTCGGCTTTTGGGACTGTCTACACAGCTGGCAATCATTTTTCCTTTGACTTCCCTTACTCCCCATAAAATGAGGGTTACAGGAGTCCTCCAGCTCAACATTATTTCAAAATAATGGCTTGTTGTGTAGACGTGCATTTTGTTATGTTGAAAAAAGTCGGTTATTCCGAAATAAAGCTGCTGTGTAGATGTACCCTTACAGTCAAGAGAAGGAGCTACAGTATAGAACAAAACTGAAAATTTAAAAAATCAGAACGTGGACCTGCATAGAACTAAGCCCTCTAGCCCAGTTCAGCGAAGTATCTAATCTCGTGTTTAATCTTAGGCCTGCGAATAGTCACACTGAAGCCATGTAGGCTGCCCATGTGTCAGTGTTCAACTCCTTGTATGGCTGAGACTGATTTTGGCCAACGGAAACATCAAATGTTCAAATGCATGATAGTGTCTTTCTTCCATACCAGTGTGACAGGATAATTGGATAACGCAGAAATGGTTTTGCACTGTGTTTTATACAATCAGTTATTGACTATTATCTCCCAACCAAAACTGTAAACAGACATGCTTATAAATAACATCTGAATCTTACCTATACTTCAGTGGAGGCTGCTTGCTCCCATTTCATCTTTACAGTGTAAAATGTATCCCCCATTTTATTTCCCCAGTATTCTCTCCATAGTGTTTATAATGTTATAGAGTATGATTAATGTATCAGGAAGGGTGATTTAAAATGTAGTTTTTATGGGAAGTTTTTCATTAAAGATGTATGTTTCTAGGGAGTTTGTTTATGTCATCATCTTGACTGGACTAGTCCTACAGGAAAGAGCAGCTTTTAAGAATTAAAACGTGCATTCTCTGGAATTTTCCTGAAGTATAAAATAAAACTGTATACCCAATATTGATTTCATTCTCAGAGCACTATTTGCCAAATCAAGTGATTTTAGGGGTTTTTTTTAGGAAGTTTTTTCTCATAAGGGATTATTTTATTTTGCGGGAAGGCTTTTCCCTCTGCAGAAATGCAATGCTCTGCGTTTGACTATTGTGATATGAGAAATAAGTAGGCCAAAGTTGATATTAAGCCACATAGAAAAATACATATATTACCTGTGATTTAGGAATTGTCTTCTTCAGTATCTTAGAATCATAGAATCATAGGGTTGGAATAGACCTCAGGAGGTTATCAAGTCCAACCCCTTCCTAAAAGCAGGACCAATGCTAACTAAATCACTCCAATCTTAGTCAGGGCTTTGTCAAGTCGGGACTTAAAAACCTCTAGGGTTGAAGATTCCACCACCTCCACAGGTAACCCATTCCAGTGCTTTACCACCCTTTTAGTGAAATAGTTTTTCCTAATATCCAGCTTAAACCTCCTCTACTGCACCCTGAGACCATTGATTCTCGTTCGGTCATCTGTCACCACTGAGAAGAGACTCTCTCCATCCTCTTTGGAACCCCCCTTCAGATAGTTGAAGGCTGCTATCAACCCCCCCCCCCTTCTCTTTTGTAGGCTAAACAAGCCCACATCCCTCAGCCACTCCTCATAAATCTAGTGCTCCAGCCACCTAATCATTTTTGTTGCCCTGCACTGGACTTTTTCCAATGTGTCCACATCCTTTCTGTAATGGGGGGCCCAGAATTGGATGCAATACTCCAGATGTGGCCTTCCCAGAGCCGAATAAAGGAGAATAATCACTTCTCTTGATCTGATGGCACTCACCTCCTAATGTATCCTAATGTGCCGCTAGCCTTCTTGGCTACAAGGGCACACTGTTGACTCATATCCAGCTTCTCATCCACTGTAATCCCCAAGTCTTTTCTGCTGAACTGCCTGTAACAGTGCTTGGGATTCTTCCGTCCCAAGTATAAGACTCTGCATTTGCCCTTGTTGAACCTCAGCAGATTTCTTTTTGCCCAATCCTCCAATGTGTCTAGGTCACTCTGGACCCTATCACTGCCCTCCAGCATATCTACCTCTCCCCCTAGCCTAGTGTCATCTGTGAACTTGCTGAGGGTGCAATCCACCCCCTCATTCAGGTCATTAATAAAAGTGTTGAACAAAACCAGTGCCACAATTGACCCTGGGGGCACTCTGCTTGATACCACTTCAGTATATGGGGAACTTAATTAAAATTGTCCCCTGCTTCTTTCCATATTACATCTGATTGTGCTTCCCAACAGGCAAAAAACAGAGTAAACAAAGCGTGTTCTCTGCTATGGCCCTGCCTATAGCATATGGCTTTGTCTTAAGTAAACTGATCATATCCCACCTGTGCTACGTGGTACAGAGGGTTAAAAAAAAAAAACCATGTGAAGCTACAATAGCTTTTATCTAGAGGAAAGATGCCTACATGAGATGGTACCCTCCAGGTAGTAATCCTGCCCCTGATACTTCCATATACCGGTAGTGATGCTCCACGCAGAAAATTCATGCAGTCAAAGGGTTATCCAGGAGTAAAACATGTGACTAATGAGAGTGAGGAAACAAGATGGAACTCCTGAATGACACTAACCCTCCCAATCGCCTCATGGGATTGTGAAGATATGCACTTGCCCCCTATATATAGCTGCCTCTAAAGGGCACATTGTGCACCAAACTAAAGTGATTTTCATTGAGTTAGTGTTGCAACGATCTGGTTATTTACCTGCAGTGTATACAGCCACTATGTGTGCTGCACAGAGTACCTCATATGGTTTTGTCTTATTGAGGTCCACAGGTGAGACAGTGTTGGAAATCAAGCTGTGTGGAAGATTGCTCACTTGTGTGTGAAGTTATAGGGTTTTTTTTTTTAAACAAATACCTCCTCTTTCAGAAGATCTGTGCGTCTATCATGTAGAGATACCATAATATTACTGAAGTTTTCATTTAGCGAAACCAAAACCAAGGGTTGTTTGGTTTGGGATTCCAAAGTGACTGAAATTAGCACAGAACTTGTGCTTCCAGTCAGGGCTGAACCCAAGACCAGAAATGAAAAAGGAAAAACAGTGAAGAAAACATAATTGAACATGTTATTTCAGAACCTCGGAAAACTTTTATTAAGGTTCAGGGCTACAAGTAGGCAGGGGCTTGTTGAAAGATTGTTCTTGTCTGAACTCCCTCTCCCCCCATCTTTAATTGTAACTTACTTCATCTGACTTCTACATAAAATATATTTAATATAGTGCTTCCACAAACTGCACTGATAGGCAACAATTTACGCCTTTCTTTTTATGTCCCATTCAAAGCATTGGCAGTGTGAGAACAGCATTCAGCTGAGAAGCAAGCTCCATTCCATCAACATCTGTGCTTCATCTGTCTTTAGTTATCTATTTTCTATGCACTGTATTAGTGAATAGACCCTGAAACACAAACAATTGGTGATCATGCTGCTGGCTCTGATAACATAACTCATAATGCCACCCTAATTGCGTACATTATAAAACTGTCAGGTCTGGAACATTTGGTCTCTCAAGGCAGCTTTCCAATTAATCTTTCCCTTCTTTATTAGCGATCTTGTGTAATTGTTGTCGTTGTGGATTTAATTTTTTTTATATATTTCAGTGATGATACTGAGGGCAAGAGGACTTTAGGTTTACTAACAGTAAAGTTATCTATCTCTGTCTCTATCTCTATCTCTATCTCTTTATCTATCAAATCTAACACAATATAATGACTTGAATTTTACTTTGTGGTACATGCAAAAGCCAGGTGCTGTCACTAGCATGCATTAATTTTAAACCAAGGTGAAATGAGAGTGCTTGTTTCCATGAACAAACATCAATAGTGAAATTATTATGCCCCAAGCATAATCTGTGAGCTATTGTGAATTTTGGATGCAGATTAAAATCCGCCTCTTATATGAAGACAATTTTCTATATTCATCATGGTAGCTAAGTAGGTAGTGGAGTTGCAGATTGTTTTATTTTCTTTGCTCAAGGAATTTTCTACCTTCTAGAAGCTGCTTTTCTTACTCTGAGGCACAGACATTATGTTTGGCTGGTTCACCGATTCTAAAATCTATAAAGCCACATCATCCCCTTAGTGTTGTGAAAGAAATCCCAGCCTTGTTTCTTGGGCAACAAGTCTGTTCATGGAAGCTGAATTAAGTCAGCCTCACTTCACCTTATCACACGTTTCGCTCATCCCCATGGGAAGCTCTCCATGTGTTTGCTGTCAGAGAGGGCTGAGAATGGTTGGCAAATGCAGGATAGGGCAGAGCTATGGAACATCACCCTTTCAGTCCAACAGGGATTTTCCACTGTAAGATAATGCTGAGGGTAATGTAGCTGTTCACTCAGCACTAGCATACTTCTCTTATGTGGAGAAGCTGGCTGACTAGGGTTCCAGTGATAGCATGTTTCTTGAGTAGAAGCTAAGTTGCAGGGGATATTGGAAAGTCAGAACAGCTGCCCTCCTCCAGTGGAAACAAAAGGGAGATCCCTTCCTCTCCCTGTCATGTGGTACTCCTCCACAGGTCCCTGTCCTCTTTGGCTGATCCCATCCCTCCCCCTCCCCCACACCTCCTGTTTCAATATATTTTAACCCTTGACTCTCAGGGAATCTTAGTACCATAGAAATCGTGTACAGTTGTAGGGACCACTGGAAAGGAAATGAGACTCCCTACCAAAAGCCCACCAATCCGTCCCCACAGTGAATCCATGGTGTTTCCCTGCAGATCTCAGGACACCTGTTTTTCCACGATAGATATGATATAATCCACTGTGCCAATAACTTCTGTTCTTTTGGAAAATCTCTACTGCCCATTATGACATGCGTAACATGGTCAGAGAAAGGCAATTGAGGGACCATGGCACATTGCAACGTGAGGTCTGCCAGGGGCTTAACTTGGAAAGGAAAGGCCCAACCCCTCCTGGGAGCAGTGGAGCTGGCAGCCTAGTCTGGGATTCCCAACTACTTACGCCTGTAGCCAGGTTTTATTGGACTGAATGAGTCACATATTTTGGACTCATCTTCAGTCTCACACAAATTGGCAGAGGAGTGGGTCTTGGTGTTAACATTCCAGTGATGCGAATGAAACAGTTCACAGCTCTCACAGCTGTTAGTTTGTCTGCACACATAGTCAAAGATGGCCCACCCTCTTTCATTAAATCCATGTTTTCATGCTTTTCTGCCAAATAAAGATGGTCAGAAATATACTTAGAAAAAAATCTAAAGAGTCTGACATCCGTGGTGTTAGTAATTGATGCCTGTTGTATTCACGTAGGCTATGTCTAGACTGCCCTATTAAATCGGAAAAAGATACGCTATTTGCGGTACGCAAATTGTGTATCTTTTTTTGATTTACTTTCAAAAGAGGCTTTTTTGAAATTTGGCACGGTGCCAGATTTCAGAAAAAAGTGCTCTTTCGAGCCATATCTTATTCCTCGTAGAACGAGGTTTCCAGGGATGGCGAAAGAGCGCATTTGTTCTTTTGAATTTTTTTTTTTTAAGCGGACATGTTCCTTGGATGCAGTCTAGACATAGCCTTACATGCAACAATTGGGCCTAGAGAGTTAAAGCTGTTACCATGACCCTGAAATTGTCCAGAATTAAACAGCTTAAATTAAACAGCTTAAATGAGGTTTGGATTTGATATAGACCTCCTTTTTAAAATTTCATAGTCATAGATTGAAGTTCTGGACTGGAAGGTCAGCCATGGCACTAGTGCTTTGGCTTATATCTCAGTCCAAGTCCTGGGCACCATCTGGTTGGCCTCTCCTTGATTGGTTTTATTCAAGTTGGGTAGAACTGGATGGGCTGCATTGTCTACTTGTGCTGATGCCATGTCATGCAGTTGGCATCAAGATCAGATCAGGAAGAAAACTGAGAAAGGGGGAACAGGAGGGAAGATAGGAGGGCCGAACACGCAAAGGAGGAACACGCAAAGGAAGGAGCAACAAAACAAGATGTGTGCACCTGCTGGCGTTTCCACTGGTGCAGCAGTGATGAGTAAGTCTCCCTAGTTGTGTGTCGAGGTGTGGACTTCATGATGAAATGGTGACTTTCACCTGGGCAAAAGACAAAGTCCCTGGAGTAGGGTAGGACAGAAGCCTGATAGTCTTTTCCCTCTTCCAGGAATCCCCCCAATCTATTTACCAGTCCCCACACACCAAAGTGTCTTTCTAAGGGTCCCAAAAGAAGGGTGATGGGAGAACAATCCACTCTCTCATTATTTTCTTTGCTAATTTATGATACACCAGTTTTGGTTCACTGATTTCCCGTCTCATACTGTTCTTGGTTACCAGGCATGATCTTAATACAGTCTTGGGTTGGTCTTTTATTTTCTCAACTAATTCAGTCTTTGTCTCTTTTTTTGCACTTTTTCGCATCAAAGTTTGTTATAGGTTATTGAGTGACATTTCATGAACTTTCACTCACTTTTAACAAGTTGAGCTCACAGTTAAGGTAAATATGTAGGCCTGTTTATTCAGGCCCCAGAAACAGTCTCATGGGGGTTATGCTGTAATCTTGTTCTGACTCAAGGTTTAAGAAATTTTTCACTTTGAAAAGCTTGATATCCTTATAGTCTCTACTTGTGTAGGAAAAAATAAATCTTGCTCATCTGATAGAATGAGAGTTGTAGGGATTTTGCTGTTTGTTTATTTTCCTGTGGATAAATCTCAAGCCTGCAAAGAAAAACAATAAAATATAGCGATTGCAAATTCAAGATTCTATCTTCAATAAAGTGTTCTTTCATACAATGCAACTCTCTTACACTTTAATCTAATCCACCTTGTTTGTAATTTACCATTCCCTATATGATGATCATAAACCTGAAAAGGGGTGCTATTTCTGAAACTCACTATAAACCAATATCGTCTTATTTCAAAGTCTAATTCAATTATGAACACACCATAACTTGTGGATGATTAAATTGCAAATTGTGGGTGTCCACCAGGCAACTAGATATATTAAATTGATTCACCACCATAATTCACCTTCATACACACGATATATTTTCCAGGATCTCTCAAGGATGTGGTAGTTCTGCCTGAGATGCATCACCTTCTATAGTATTTATGTTGCATCTGATATAGAGAATAACTTTTTCAAGGAGACACCCATATGTCATTTGAACTTTAGTACATATTACATTCTTTTAATGGAAAACAGCTATAATAGAAAAAAAATCATTCATTCTGCAGCATTCAGATATTTGAACACAGCATTTTGAAATATGTTCATTTCCATTTTATAGGAACATGAATCTCTTGTTTATTTCTCCCCTACCAAAAAAAAAAAAAAATGTCCACAGGAGTTGGGTAACAAGAAAATACTTGTGTGGAAGTTTTGTAGAATAAATACAATAGCTGTTTAGACAACCTTTCAGACATGTCCTTCTTTATAATCTAAACTAGAGGATTTACTTGGCATTGCTTCGTGGGGGCTTAGGGCAGAGGGTGGAGGGTGCAGGACTCACGGCTGGGAGGTCTCAGGGGCTCACCAGGCTGCCCGTGACAGTGAGGTTCAGATATCGCTCTACTGGCGGTTCCTTCCAAGTGGGGACCACGGCTGCACTGCCTGGCCCTTGCCTACAGCTCCCGGAATGGTCTGGGAGCTGCACCCCCGTACCCCGGCACATGTCTTCTCTGGGGGGTAGGTGGGCAGGAGGGTTGTGTTGGCCAGCCCTGGAACATGTGGCTCCTCTGTAGAGGGGAGGGAGACCGGGGATGTGGAGGCAGGTCACGGCCTGCGTGACTCCTCCGTAGTCCGCATGGCTCCTCTGTCCTCTGTGGGGGGGAGAGGGCTGGCCTGCACAGTGCCCCATCCCCACCCTGCGCAGATCCTTGGGGGAGGAGGGTTGTGCTACCTGGCCCCAGCCCACAGCTTCTGGAGGCAGGGTGGCAGGGCCATGCTGCCCAGATCTGGTTCACAGCTACTCGGGAGGCAGGAGGGGTATGCTGCTCAGCCCTGGCTGTGCTCTCAGGGGGCCACAGTGGTAGGGCCACTAGCCAGCAAGGGTGGTTAGCCAGCAAGGCTCCCCTCCCGCTCTGGTGATGCAGCTGAGAGGTGGGAGGGGTTTGGGATAGAGGGGCCAATAACGTGTGGCTGGTGGCTGGCAATATGGAGAGCCCTGGCCCCAGCTGCCCACTTGCATCATGGTATAGCTGCCCTCCTGTGGTCACTCTGCAGTATAATTGTCCCCCATGCTTGCTGCCCCTAGTGATCATTGCAGAGCATAACTGTCCCTGCTGTCAGATTTTTTTGTGTTATGGAAAAAAATCCCTAATAAATCCAGGCATTTTCTGTTTTCCTAGCACAACAGAAGCCTGACCTTGTTTTAAGTTAGGATCAGAGGAAGCTGCCTACCAGATTTGGTGGTCCTAGCTCTTACCGTTTAGAAGGAGTTCTTGAACAAATGAACTCACAGATGGGCAGACAGACTTACAAATAGACACACAGACAAGAGAGCAAGAAAGAAACACTGCTGTACAGCATCACTCATACAAGGTGGCTGCCACATTCTACCTCTACAAGGCAGCATTTCAGGGGGTGGTTGGATATTCCTTAAGTATAGAAGATCAGGTTTTCTAGTACACAAAGTCCACTTTGTGCCTCTTTAGGGCTGGTCCATACCACAAAGCTAGGTTGGCTTAACTACATTACTCAGGGCTGTAAAAATTTGAAACCCCCACAATGTAACTAAGCCTTAGTGTAAATACTACTATGTCAAGGGTAGCATTTTTCTGTCAACCCAGCTGTCACCTGTCACAGAGGTGGATTTACTATAGGGATGGAAAAAACTCTATAAGCATAAGTGTTCACACATCCATCCATTTCTGGTATAGATGTACCCTAAGTTCAGGATGGACAGGAAAGTGGCCCATGGACCGCTTTGCCAGTATTAGCATGTAGAGGCCAGCTAGGGTCTAACCCTGGCAAACCACATCTGGTCTGTGGGCCATGTTTTAGCCCACTCCATCCCTAAGTAAAGATAGAGATTCTTACCAAGCTACAGTAGATAGAGGACACTATGGAAAGTTTAGACCAGCAACAGAGACTGATGCAATTTTCCTGTCATTTTAAAGAATCTTGTAGTACAACATGAGGACAAAAAGCAAACACAAATTAAAATACCATCCTTAAAATATTCTACATTCTATCCAACTTGATAATCTTCTGAGGTCTGTCAAAAATACTAGGGGTGGAACAGAGAATATCAACAATGCTGCAACTCAGCAGATAGTGAGTGTTGCTCACTACCCAGCTGTTCTGCAGATGAAACAGAACTAGAAGTCGGTGGCATCCGTATGATAACTCTTTACATTCAGAAATGTACCGAAGAGTGCTGGCCTATTTTCTTCCCTTTCGCGGGTTAAAGACATCAGGATGTTTTTGATGTCTTCTCCAGAGAACTTAGTATTTGTTTTATCTTTTGTTTGTCTTTTACATAATTGCACTGGATAATATTGGAAAGTCATATAACATTAAAATCAAGTTTGAAATAAGGTTTGTTAATTACAGTATTTAACTGTTGTGGTTATTGTTTCCTAGGAGATTAATGAGGTGAATTATTGTAACATAATTAGACTACAGTATATTTAATCTCCTACATACCCTTGTGGTTTACTGTTATTCAAGTATCATTTGAAGGTTAATTTCACTTAGCTGGTATATATTTGACTTTGGCAATACATTTTATACTGAAATATGTTTTTAATTATATTTGAAAATCATTAGGCTGTAGCTCTGCCAAAATTATCACTGTAAGCTTTATTAGGGAAGGTAAGGACATAATAAAGTCTACAATCTGCAGACATATACACACACACATAGGTTCTAACCATTCACATAAACCCAAAAGTCAGCATATCTTATCTCTTGGATTCTAGTGGAATTAATCCTTTCACTTGTCTGTGGGGCTAGCCTGTGGCTGGGGAAGCATTTTGACCTGTTGGAGATGCTCCCCAAACTGAGTGGCATTGAGATTTGATGAACGGGGTCCTTTGGGATTAGTCTGATTACACATTTGTCATGGTAGAGGGCCAGCTGGGCCAAACCTGAGTATCTCTGGGGGTGGTGAGTCCAAGTCCCACCTTCCCTGGGAACAGCTGGACAGGTGCCCCAGGAATGGAGTAGCAAAGCCAAGGCAGGCTTACTCCTGCCCTGGCCCCTGCACCACTCCCCAGAGCAATTGGCATGTACAGCAGTGGCTCCATGTGCTGCTCCTCATCTATAGGCACCAACTCCCTAGCCTCCACTGGCCACGGTTCTCTGTTATTGATCTGTTGTTTATCTCACCAAACTGAGTGACTGGGCAACAAAATGGCAAATGAAGTTTAATGTGGATAAGTGTAAAGTAATGCACATCGGGAAAAATAACCCCAGCTATACATATAATACTATGGGGGCTAATTTGGCTACAACAAATCAGGAAAGAGATCTTGGAGTTATCGTGGACAATTCTCTGAAAACTTCCACACAGTGTGCAGCGGCGGTCAAAAAGGCAAATAGAATGTTAGGAATTATTAAGAAAGGGATAGAGAATAAGACCCAGAATATCTTACTGCCCCTGTATAAAACTATGGTACGCCCACATCTTGAATACTGTGTACAGATGTGGTCTCCTCACCTCAAAAAAGATATTTTGACCTTGGAAAGGGTTCAGAAAAGGGCAACTAAAATGATCAGGGGTTTGGAACGGGTCCCATATGAGGAGAGGCTAAAGCGACTGGAACTTTTCAGTTTGGAAAAGAGGAGACTGAGGGGGGATATGATAGAGGTATATATAATCATGAGTGGTGTGGAGAGGGTGAATAAAGAAAAGTTATTCATTCATTCCCATAATATAAGGACTAGAGGACACCAAATGAAATTAATGGGTAGCAGGTTTAAAACTAATAAGCTGGACACTATCTGTCAAAAAAGCAGATCACTTTTTTGATGCGCTTTGGCAGTATAGACGCACTCTTTCAGAAGAAGTTTTTTCTGAAGAAAAGAAGCTTGCAGTCTAGACGTAGCCTGAGACCCTGCAACCACCTCACAATGCCTGGAATGAGGAGAAGGGCCTGCCCCATAGAAGAGCAGTTTCTCTTGCAGGATGAGCGTGGGGTCAGCTCAGTCTCCAACTTCTTATTTGTCTTCCCCCTTTCCCCTGGAGCATCCCCTCAGTGGCAATTTTTGGAAATGTGGGGGAACCTCAGTTTCAGATTTTGCCTTAAGCCCCCCAAAACCTCTGTAAAGTCCTGATTATCTATCACGATGTATGGCAATTATTGAATGAAGCAAATCAAAGCATAAGGATTCTGCAAATTAAATAATTGTATGTGCAAAATTAAAAGTCCAGTAATCCCCCAGCCTCCCTCAGAAATCTTTTTGTAACTGCAGCCTTCTACTATCAGTTAATGAATTCCTCATTTCACAGTCAGAAGCAGTGCCTCAGGCCACCGGAACCAGAAAACTGGCTATTTTCTGTAGTACCCTGTCAGGGATGCTTATTATCTTACCAGAGAGAGAATAAAGATGTACAGTTCTATACTTAAGGGCCAAGATAAAACTACAAATTCATCAAAGACTGCCTTCCTTTTCCCCAGAGCAACCAATCAGCCTGTATCTTCATTATTTTAATCCCCAAAACTTAGCTCCTTCCCCTTCTGAAAATGCACCCACCTTCATTTTAGGTCCATGCTTGCTCACTTAGTCTCATACAGACTTTATACAAAGGATGGCAATGCTGTATTCCACACTCCTAAACACACACTGCCAGATCTGCTTATATTTTAGTTCTTATCTCAATTTCAGCTAGGATATATTCTTTTCATTCTAGTTCCAAGCATGACCTGCTTTTCTGACACCCATCCAATGCTTTCCATTCAATAATTTCAACAAATCCACTTCTCACTCTGCCTTTTTCTCTATATGCTGTGGTGCTGGAAGGCTGAGGGGCTCCCAAAACTGAGCCTGGAAAGTTGCCCAGAGTAGGGTGACCTTATTTACCCATGGAGGTGGGGGACGGGAGGCTGCTGGCGCTTGGGGCTTCAGCTCTGCGGGGGAGACAGCACTCAGGGCTCTAGTCCTGCAGGGGAGGGGGAGGAGATCTGCTCCAGCGTTGCAGGGGGTGGGGAAGGGGAGCTGCAGTGCTCAGGGCTCCAGCCTTGTGGGAGTGGGGAGAGGGGAAGCAGCCACTGGGGCTTGGGGCTCCAGGGGAGGGAAGGAGCCATTGGTGCTTGGAGACACTTGGGGCTCCAGCCCCAGAGTGGTGGGGGGGAGGAACCGCCAGTGCTGGGGGTTGAGTGGCTAAAGCCCTGGGTGTTGGTGGCTCCTCCCCTCCCCCAGTTGCAGGAGAAATATGGGACAAAATGCCCATTTTTTAAAAAAAGTCAGGATGCTCAGAACAGCCCTTCAATAAGGAACTGTCCCAGTAAAAACGGGAGGGATGGTCACCCTACCCACGAGTGAGCACTGCCACCCTAAGTGTAACCACCTTGTGCTCTACTATCCATGAGTCATACAGATCACAGAAAGTCCCACCTCAGGCGGTCTGACAGGCAGCAGACTCATGGCTCTTGATTGGCTTCCTGCTCTATATAAATCCAAAAGGAGTTCTAGGAATTGCTCAGGCAATAGTGAGGATTTTCTGTAGCTGCCACAAACATTCCTGCACTTGAACTCTCCTGGCCTTGGCCTCAGCTTGATTTGACCGCACCTCCTGACCCAGACCCTGATCCAGACTCTAACTTTGGTCATTGAAATGTGTCTGGAACTTGACCACAAACTCCTCTGCTCCTATTCGCCTCAGGTTTGGCCCCACTGTGGCCTTTGTTCCTCACCCACTTTTCAGGATCCTCACAGGTGCTAGGGGAGTCCAATACTTTTTCCATAATTTGTACTTAGAAAATTGTACCGGGATAAATTAGTTTGGATAAAACAAAACCCTGTTCCCAAACTTTTACTCAAATCTGGAACCAAACCCAATATGGAACTCTAATGTGGCATAGAAAATATCATCCTTTTCCTGATTATTTTCTGAATGACAGTATAAGGAGCTGCTGCGGTGCCTCCTGCTGATTACACTGAGAATTAGCTCTGACTCAAGGGTGCCATTTCGGAGGGCAGCAGCCGTGTGTACCAGGACGTGACTTGCTTTTCTTCCTGTTCCCTGACGATAAGGGAGTGAGGGGAAAGGACACAGCTTCTGTGTGTGCCTCTCATTCCTAGCTGATGAGGGGAGGGAGAAGAGGAGTAATTCACGGAACCCAAGTATTTTTCCCTCACACGGTATGCATGGCTGCTGCCCCCTCCCTCCCGCTCTCCCAAAACAGAGCCCTTGCTCTAACTCTCCACAGGTCGTCATCTTTTGCCTGCTGTCTGTCTCGTCATCGCTCTGCACTCTCTCCACTCTTTAGCTCTGGGCGCATGTTGCTCCTAGGACCACTGCATCCTCTTTAGACACTGCCCTCAGGCCGTGCCCACTATTCCACTCAATCTTCAGTCTTGTGGCCAACTGCAGCCCCTAAATCTAGCACTTTGCTTCAGGGGAAAGCCACAGTCTATATAGGCCACTCTTCAGTGTGGCTAGGTGCAGCACAAGGAAGAGGGGGGGCATCTTTCCAGGCCTGCTCACTTCTCTGGGTCTCGACCCAGGGACGCTCTGGTGGCAGCATTGTCCTGTCCTCCTTCACTCTCCTCTATTGCCTCCTGTTCCCTGGACCACTTCCTCTGTGACCCTTGAAACTTCTTGGCCCTTGTGTCAAAACCTGCAGCCTGGCAAGTATCAGGCCAGAGCTGTTCTTTGTCTACTCCCCCAAGTCTGCCCAGCACTGCCCTAGCCAAAGTGCTTCCCTGGTCAGGACACAACTGCTCACTGCTCTGCTGAGCAGCACCTTATAGACAGGGCTGCCCTAGCAAGCTGCCCTCTGATTGGCTTCTTATAAGTCCCTCCCAGCCACCCTTCTACAAGCCCATAACTTTACAGTGATAAAATAAACTTAGCTTTCTGTTCCATGTACCTCTCTCTGTTTAAAGGTCCCAAGACTAATTTGCCTTTAATTGCAATTGACTATTAAACAGGCAATATAATAAAATAATGTGCATGAACATTTCTTTCCTATTTCTGTATCTGTACTCTGTTTTGTCATTCCTTTTCAACTACAGTCTGATTTGCTTTAGTGCTCAGTCAATGCATGATCCTCTCATAAGACTGTAAGCTTAATGTATCCAGATCTTTCTGAACTTGTTTGCCCTTTTCCTCGTATTCGCCTCTTTACAATTCTGTTGCCATCAGCAATATAATCACTTTTGATAGAACAGTGGTTCCCAACCCGTGGTCCATGGACCCCTGGTGGTCTTCAGTGTTACTATCAGAAAAGCAGATTTTGACTCCCCCAGAGACCTGATGGGCAGAATCCGCTGGGATGCTAACATGAAGGGGAAAGGAATTCAGGACAGCTGGCAGTATTTTAAAGAAGCCTTATTGAAGGCACTGAAAGAAACCATCCCGATGCGTAGCAAGAGAGGCAAACATGGTAGGAGACCGGATTGGCTTACAGGGGAAATCCTTGGTGAACTTAAGCACAAAAAGGAAGCTTACAAAAAGTGGAAACTTGGACAAATGACCAGGGAGAGGTATAAATGTATAGCTCGAGAATTCCGGGGAGTTATCAGGAAAGCGAAAGTGCAATTGGAATTGCGACTGGCAAAGGAGGTGAAGGATAACAAGAAAGGTTTCTACAGGCATGTTAACAAGAAGGTGATCAGAGAGGGTGTGGGGCCCCTACTGGATGAAGGAGGTAACCTAGTGACAGATGATGTGGTGAAAGCTGACATACTCAATGCTTTCTTTGCCTCTGTATTCACGGACAAGGTCGGCTCCCGGACTAATGCTCTAAGTGATGCAAGATGGGATGAAGATGGACAGCCCTTGGTGGGTAAAGAACAGGTTAGGAAATATTTAGAAAAGCTAAGTGTACACAAATCCATGGGTCCAGACTTAATGCATCCGAGGGTACTGAGGGAGTTGGCAAATGTCATTGAGGAGCCTTTGGCCATTATCTTTGAAAAGTCGTGGAGATTGGGAGAGATCCCGGATGATTGGAAAAAGGCAAATGTAGTGCCCATCTTCAAAAAAGGGAAGAAGAACGATCAGGGGCGGCCCGTCCATATAGGCGAACTAGGCGGTCACCTAGGGCACCAAGCTAAATGGAGCGCCAAATGGTGGTGCAATATCATTGAGGGGTTTGGAGGTGGCGGCGCCGATTGCATGGTTCACCTAGGGTGCCAGTTGCTGGCAGCTAGTCTAGGGCCACCCCTGACAACGATCCAGGGAACTATAGGCTGGTCAGTCTTACCTCGGTTCCTGGAAAAATCATGGAAGGGATCCTTAAGGAATCCATTCTGAGGCACTTGGAAGAGAGGAAAGTGATCAGGAATAGTCAGCATGGATTCACAAAGGGCAAGTCGTGCCTGACCAATCTGATTAGCTTCTATGATAAGGTAACTGGCTCTGTGGACATGGGAAAGTCAGTGGATGTGATATACCTTGACTTTAGCAAGGCTTTTGATACAGTCTCCCACAATATTCTTGCCAGCAAGTTAAGGGAATGTGGATTGGATAAATGGATGGTAAGATGGATAGAAAGCTGGCTAGAAGGCCGGGCCCAGCGGGTAGTGATCAACGGCTCGATGTCAGGATGGCGGTCGGTTTCTAGCGGAGTGCCCCAAGGTTCGGTTCTAGGACCGGTTTTGTTCAATATCTTTATTAATGACCTGGATGAGGGGATGGATTGCACCCTCAGCAAGTTTGCAGATGACACTAAGCTAGGGGGAGAGGTAGATACGCTTGAGGGCAGAGATAGGGTCCAGAGTGATTTAGACAAATTGGAGGATTGGGCCACAAGAAATCTGCTGAGGTTCAACAAGGAGAAATGCAGAGTCCTGCACTTGGGACGGAAGAATCCCAAGCATTGTTACAAGCTGGAGACCAACCAGCTAAGTAGTAGTTCTGCAGAAAAGGACCTGGGGGTTACAGTGGATGAGAAGCTGGATATGAGTCAACAGTGTGCCCTTGTAGCCAAGAAGGCTAATGGCATATTAGGTTGCATTAAGAGGAGTATTGCCAGCAGATCCAGATATGTGATTATTCCCCTTTATTCAGCTCTGGTGAGGCCACATCTGGAGTATTGTGTCCAGTTCTGGGCCCCCCACTACGAAAAGGATGTGGACACATTGGAGAGGGTCCAGCGGAGGGCAACCAAAATGATTAGGGGGCTGGAGCATATGTCCTATGAGAAGAGGCTGAGGGAGTTGGGTCTGTTTAGTCTGCAGAAGTGAAGAGTGAGGGGGGATTTGATAGCAGCAAACCCTCCTAAAACAGATGCATCCTTCAACTTCCTGAAGGGAGGTTCCAAAGAGGATGGAGAAAGGCTGTTCTCAGTAGTGACGGATGGCAGAACAAGGAGCAATGGTCTCAAGTTGTGGTGGGAGAGGTCCAGGTTGGATATTAGGAAAAACTATTTCACTAAGAGAATGGTGAAACACTGGAATGGGTTACCTCGGGAAGTAGTGGAATCTCCATCCCTAGAGGTGTTTAAGTCTCGGCTTGACAAAGCCCTGGCTGGGATGATTTAGTTGGAATTGGTCTTGCCTAGAGCAAGGGGCTGGACTTGATGACCTTCTGAGGTCTCTTCCAGCTCTATGGTTCTATGATTCTATGATTCTAGGGGGTCCATGGAAAGTTTAAAGTTAAGGATTAGGCCCATTTTCTTTTTCTTTACTTACTTTTCTTTTCCTTATCTTTTTTTTTCTCCCCCAGGAAGGGGGGTCCATGAAATTTTAGTGGACTGAGAAGGGGTCCATATGCTCAAAAAGATGGGAACCACTGTGATCTAACATTCCCAAGGTCACCGTAGAAAATCATCTAAACTTGAACTTGTCCTAACTTCCCTCAACACTCATCTGTTCGTCTTCCACCTTACGCAGTCCAAATTTTAAAGATGCCTTCTGCTTCCCATCTTTAAATACATTTGACTCTACTTTGGTATTCTTCCTTTGAACCAGGCTCAGGAAAACATTTTATACTGTACCACAAAAGAAATCAATCTGTCTTGTGGTTCAGTATTAAATGCTTTCCTGAAATCCAGATAAATTGTCCATTGTGTCACCATTGTCTACCAGATCAGTAATGTATTCAAAGAACTCACACAAATTTGTCAGGCATGACCTTCTGTTTTTGATAAATTCATCCTGTGGCCATCCCATCCTTTACTAAATTATAAATCTTTAAATGTGCTCTAATAATTGCATGCCTTCCCCACAACTAAATTCAGGATGATAGGTTTGTGCTTTCTAGGGTGTTGGAACCTTTTAAAGAAAAAAGAATTACATTAGCCTCTATTTCAGTTCTCTTATACTCTCCTCCATACATACTAAGCTATCACAAATCCTGCCAAGGGCTTTCCTTATCCCCTTACTACTTTCTACAGATTTCTTGGCTGTAATTTATCTGGGCCTGGAGCTTTGTCGACATTTAATAGTTTTAATTGCCTAATTAAAGTATAAGCTCTGGTGGAACCATAGAGCTTTTTAAAGTTTCTTCTTTCTCCAGTGAGTAAATGTGTTTTCAGCTTCCAGGCGTGCACTGTTTCCTTTTTGTGTATTCATTACAAACTGTAGTTAAAGATGTGAATAGTCTAATTTCATTTAGAATATCTTAGCTTGTTAGTTTGACACACACTTTTCATTGTCTCTCATATCCTCTGGACTACAAATCACATAGGAGTGAGAAATGCATAAAATATTGACCCATGGTAGAGGGACCTACTTTGCCATTTTCATTTCCTGCTTCTGATCAGGAAAAATTATATAATAAAATAAATACCTTGCACTTGATACAGTCACTCTTACTTCCAGAGTGGCAGAGAAAGTTAGTGGCAGAACCAGTCAAAGAACCCAAGACTTTTAACTCACAGCCTCTATGTTGAATATTAGACAACATGATTTCAAATTATGTTAATATAGCAAGTTGGATATTAATTTCTCTTTATAGAAGGCCAGAAGGAACATACTTAAGAAAGCAAAATGGTGGGCAGATTTGCTAAATGTTTTGTATTTACCCAAGAGATGATCTTGTGGTTAAAATTCATAATCTTTTCATTCTATCAGACACATAGATACTGAAGAGTTAATTTCTCAAATGTGTATTGTTTACGCAGTATCAGGTAATCACATATTTTGGAAATTGGTAACATTTACAGACACTGATGAAGTGGAAAATTGTCATTTTGGAGATGTTCATGCATAATTGTTAAATATGTGGCCATTGATTTCAAATGTTGATGTCGATATTAGGTTTACACAGTTCTTTTGTTTTGCTGGGATCCTCTACCATTTTTCAAACATGGTTGCACAAATAGTAAGCCAGAATGAGTAAAACTCCTCTAGATTAGGGAGCTCTCCCTGAGGATGGTGGCTTGTCTTCCATGACTCCAGCTTCATGGACAAGAGCCATCAGACAATCTCTTACTCAGAGGAGTTGGGAAGAAACATCATCTGTGGCCAGTGAGAGTTTCTTGCAGAATTTCTTGATGTTTAAGGCAGTGGATATTTAAGGCAGTGGATTTGGTAGATCACAGCCCTGATAGAGTATGGCACTTCTTATGTGTTTATATAATGCTCCCCCATAAACCAATTTTCAATTTGGCATTAAGGCTCTCACTTTAAGTATCCCCTTGTGTTTAATGAATGGATTATTAAATAAGGATTTAAGCTAGGGATGTTTAAATGGTTAACCGGTTAAATAATAGTTCTGAAACAATTAACCATTTTAATCAACAAGGGCAGGCAAGCCGGGCAGTCACACGGGGCTGCCATTTTCAAGGGGCTGCTGACAGAGCCGGTCTTAGGGGCGGTCCGCAACCGCATTTTGGCCCAACCTCCCGAATCCTTCCCCCAGGTTTTCCTGGTTACTCCCCAACCCCCCACCCTTTTTTTTGCATGACAAATTTTTGTCCGGTATTTTTTTAAAAACCATCTGGCAACCCTACGGGCGAGCTGGGAGGTCGCCTGGGGCTGCCAATTGGTTAGGACCAGCCCTGTTAATCAAGGTCCCACCACCCCACTGCGGCCAGGACTGCTCCAGTCCACTAGCTCTGCCATGCCCAGGGCTTCTCCAATCCAGAATGGCTGTTGGCCAGTGCAGTTAATGGCAAGGGCTGATAAACTGCTATGGCTGAATGAAACACCTTAGGGGGAAGGGATAGCTCAGTGGTTTGCACCTTGCACTTTTTCCCTTCCCCCCCAATCAAGGGTTGTAAATTCAATCCTTGAGGGAGCCATTTAGGGATCTGAGGTATTTAGGAATGGTACTTAGTCCTACCATGAGGGCAGGGGAGCGGACTCAATGACCTCACAAGGTCCCTTCCAGTTCTCTTTAAAAAAAAAAAAGCCTCATGCTTACTGGTATGCTTACAGATTAATTGGTTAACCTCTCTAGCTTAACCATATGTAGAGTCTCTCCCCACATCTGCATTTTATGTAAAAAAAAGAGTTCAACAACTCAAGTTCCCATTACAGGCACCTGCCATTTTTCTCTCTAAAAGAGAAAGAAAAAATGTCATTAAGACAACTGGGGCTGTGACACTATGCCGCTGCCTGCATTAATATGATGGTGATAAAGTATGACAGTATGAACTTTACACTGCTCAGTCTTGATAATTGTCAAACTGTTATACTGGCTATTTCTAACCTGTATGGTGGATGCATAAAGCTGAGTGGTGGCTGGGAAGGCATTTACAGTAAATTACACTCCATAGGATTTCAAAAACATTATTTTTTCTGGAACTGGCTATGAATAAAGTTGTGTGGGAGAGAGAATGTACATTAGTGCCATCTGGTTGTAAATATTTTCATTAGGTGACTGGTCAAATGTAGAATTTAGCAATATGTACTTTGTATCCAGTGGCCAGTCCCTGCCGTCGCTATTTCTGCTAAATACAATTATTTTTTCCTTTTCATGACAGAGTTTAAAGGGATCTTAAAAGTCCTGTGGCCTGAGTTTGCAGTAGAAATGAATCTTGTAGAAATCCTTGTGAAACTGTAAACATTTACAAATTTAAAAAACCTGGGTTCTTCATTGTTCTTCACGGCAAAATTATTAGCTCTTAACCTTCACAGCATTCACACAGTGCAGGATACTTTAAACAGCACATAGTAAGACAAAACCTCATAGACCTTAAGGTCAGACAGGGCTATTATGATCGTCTAGTTTGACCTCTTTTATCTTGCAGGCCACAGAGCCACCCACTCCTAAAACAGTCCTCAAATTATGGTTTAAAGTCTTCAAGATACAGAGAATTCACTGTATGAATTTAAACCTGCAAGTAACTTGTGCCCCATGCTGCAGAGGAAGGCACACATGCAAAACCAACAAGCCCAAATTCAAACCCCAAACCCAGAGTCTCTGCCAATCTAACCCGGGGGAAATTTTCCTCCCTAACTGCATAGTTAGACCCGGAGAATGTGGGCAAGACCCAACAGGGAGATACCTGGGAAAGAATTATCTGTAGTAACTCACTGTATCTAGTGCCATTGTAGGCAGTCCCGTAATACCATTCTCTCCCTAAATTAATCAATCTCAGTCCTGAAGCCTATTAGGTTTCATGGTTCCCACCCAAAAGAGTTTACAATCTAAATCCCAGCAAGTACTGTTGCACCTCATTTACTTTAAGCATAATTAGTCCTACAGACTTCAAAAGGGGTACACATATGATTGAAGTTAATATCTGTGATGAGCTGTACCAGACACTTTGAGTCCCGTCCCCCCGGATGCCAAGAAACGAGCAATAAAGGTGGGTCCTCCAGGCTGCCTGGAAAGGCTGCAGGGAAGCAGACAATCAGAGTTTATCAGGCTCAGTTAAAAGGATCTGCAGGGCCTGAATAGTTCATTTGCTGCAACTAGAAGGGTGAGGAAGGACTAAAAGGTTATGGTTAAAAAGACTGAGGAGAAATCCTGCTCAAACAGAGGCACTGAGAGAGAACCATGATTAAAAAGAGTGTGGAGACTGTTGCAATGTCTCCAGGCAAAGAGTCCTGTGGCACCGTAGAGATTTATTAGGGCATATGCTTTCGTGGGCAAAACCCACTTCATCGGATGAAGGGAGTGGAAGTTACAGAAGCAGGAGCAGGAAGCTATATAAGGAAGAGTTGCTTGTGTTAATGTTGCTAATCAAGTCAGGGTGGAAGTGGCTCATTCACAGCGTTTGGTGTGACAGTGCGAATACCCAGAGAGGGGGTGATAGTGCTGAATTTGCAAATGAATTCCAGTTCAGCTGTCTGCCTTTGTAACTGGTTTTTTAAATTCTTTTGTAGAAGGATGGCTACTTTGAAATCCATTGCTGAATGTCCAGGGAAGGTGTTCCCCTACAGGTTTATTTATGTTACCTTTCCTGACATCTTATTTGTGTCCCTTTATCCTTTGGCATAGAGACAGCCTGGATTGGCCAATGTACATGGAAGAGGGGCATTGCTGGCACTTGATGGCATATATCACATTAGTAGATATGCAGGTGAATGAGCCCCTGAGGATGTGGTTTATATGGTTAGGTCCTGTGATGGTGCTGCTTGTATAGATGTGTGGACAAAGTTGGCAACAGGTTTGTTGCAGGGGTAGTTCCTGGGTAAGTGTTTCTGTGGTGCATTGTGTGGCTGCTGGTGAGTATTTGCTTCAGGCTGGGGGCAGTCTGTGGGCAAGGATTGGCCTTTTTTCCAAGGCCTGTGAGAGTGAAGGATCATTTTCCAGGATTGCTTGTAGATTGTAATGATGTGCTGGAGGGGTTTTAGCTGGGGCCATAGGTGACAACCGGGGTATTCTCTTATTTACCTTTTTGGTGCTGTCTTGAAGCATGCAACTTCTGGGTACTCATTTGGCTCTGTTGGTCTGTTTTCTCACTTCCCCAGGTGGGTAATTCAGTTTGAAGAATGCTGGGTAAAGAAGCGTAGAAACAAATTGACAGATCAGCCAGAGAATCCAAGTAGGTAATAGGACAAAGCAGCAAACAGACGAGGGAATGCAGCAGCAGCAGCAGCAGCAGTTATTAAACAAAGAAGCACATGGCTGCTATTTGTAGGATACCTGGGTTAGGACCCAGAGAAGTGGCTGGGACCAGGTGCCAGGACCAGGCTGGGGAAGTGGCCTAAGCCCCAAGAAGGGGATAAGTAGCCCGAGAAAGGGTCTGGATTTTAAACTGGCCTGGAGAAGGGGCTGAAGACCCTGGACAGGACCAACCATTTGTTGAACCATGTTACCCTGGAAGGGATTCTTCCATGCATTCAACTAGACACGGTCAGAGGTTTCAGCTGCTGAAAACCCACATGATGGGGACAGTGGCTCATCACAGGTGGGCATGTTACATCACAGCATCTCACACCAAAGTCTTTCAGAATTGGCCTTTTACCTGCAAATGGATCTGTTAAAGACAGACTTCTGCATTGCCTCTGAGCCCCACCAAAATCAGTGGAGTTCTACATGGGCACAGAGGTTTGCCTTCAAGATAGCAGTCCTCAGTTCAGACCTGACTTATCAGGTGGCATATATGATACAAAGAGTAGAACTATGAAGCCTTGAGGTAGGATGAGACTTTCAGCAACACTATCATGTAGTTATAGAGTTGAGACTTTAGCACATCCTGTTGATTCAATGCTTATTAAATATAATTCTTGATTTTACTCACTTCTCCTGGGCAAGCCTTAACGAGGGGTTTTATTAAATTAACTAGAAAAGAAAAGAACAACCGTGAGGTTATCCTGCTTTCTGACTGAGATCTTGTTTGTTCCCTTAACTCTTGGGAGAGTAGCAGTTTTGAGGGCCTTAGAAGGAACTTTATGCCAGGAATTGAGCAAGGATTTCAGCACCCAAGAAACATGACATGGCAGGATTCACACCTAGAGCCAAATCTGCTCAGCCTTGTTATTTCAGAAACCTGCACTAAAAATCCCATCATATACTTCCCATCCATGTCATCTAGAATCAGAGAGGGAAATCCATTGGCTTTAGCATGCCTGAGAGAGAAAGAAGGCTGATGGCAGTTAAGAGAGAGGTAATTAGGGTGATTGGGTAAAACAAAGGGTAAGGCAGAATAACATCTTAGAATGCTACATCTTTTACTTCCCATTCCTCCCAGTCGCTTTCAAACCATCTACATCTACAACCATTCAGCAGTGCTTTAGTACTGCTAGAGTTAGGCCTGGTATATGATTAAAATGTAGGATGACTTAGATATGGTGCTCAGGGGTTTGAAAAATCCACATTCCTGAACATCATAGTTATGCCAAACTTACTGCTGGTGTAGATGCAGCCAGGCCAATGAAAGAATGCTTCTGTCAACCTCACTACCTTCACTCAATGAGGTGATAGTTTTACAGCAATGAAAAAACTAATTTATCACCATAGATTGAGTCTAAACTCTGGGGATATGCCAACATAGCTATGTCACTAGAGCCATGTCACTATAGTTCCTATAACATAGAAATGGCCCACATATTACTATTCATAAGAGTTTTAAGGGGAAATATCTTTCACAGAGACCTAGTAAGAAATATAAAACAGTGTTCCTTAAAAATAGATACGTGATCATTAAAATGTTAGGAAATATAAGTTGCTTCTCAAAATATGGGACAATAGAGTAGATTCATTGCAGACATGTATTTTTTCTTCAGATTATGATGAATAATCAATGTTCCCAATCACTATTTATCTCCTTTTTATATTTTAACAAGTAATTCTAGTCATAATTACATCATTTCATGATTTTGTAGAAAATTGGTATCTGCTGCAGATAGGAGAATAGCACGATTCAACATCTATCTTAAGGAGAACTGGTTTTTGTTTTTTTTTTTGCTAATTTTTATCTGGAAATGTTTGAATTTAAAGTAGAGTTGCCTGCCTGTTAAAATTCATAAGTACTGTGGATGTAGAACAAATACAAGTTGTGAGTTCTACTTACATGAAATTAAAAACTCCTGAATAGCTGCTGGTTGCTTCTATCATGGAGGCAATGCATAGGCACCATAGCTTTAAACATGGAACTTCTTTTTGTAGACCTCTGGATTTTATGTGCTATTGTCCTTCAAGAGATCAGCCTAGGGAGAGGACAGATACAAAAGTGTAACCCAGGATGAATTAGGGTAGGATACGTAAGAATAAAAATCCCTGTTCCCCTTTGAGAAAGAAATTCTGGTGTGGACAGAGGGATGTTGCAAATAGATCTATGTAAAATTTGGACCCAAAACAATGTACAAATGTGAATCACTTCTGCTAGAGAGTTTCGATGGAATATGAAGAAGCAGAATGTTCCAGTAATATCAAAACTAATGTTTTGTTTTGACCTATTTTGTTTTATTTTGTTTCATTCTTGGGCGTTTTGACAAAAACTGAGGAGGACTAGATTTAAAAAAAAAATAGGTGGTGGGGTGGAAGAAGGTGGAAGCAGCAGCAGCCTCCCTTAAAACTTTTAGCTCAGTGATTAGGGATTTAGCCCATGGATGTGGGTGACTTTGCCTGATGTGTGTCTCCTGCATTACAAGAGTGTGACCCAGCCACTGAGCTATGGAATAATCTGGAGTGGGTATTTCTTAATCTCACCTGTTGAATCTGTTCCATATTTTATAAGTATTTAAATGGGAACAGGGATGTCAATTTATGAATGTCTATGAAGTGCCACTGCAGATAGTCACTGGCCAAGGGAAGGGAGTGACACTGATTCTATAGGCTGCTGGTTATGGCACTCAGGATGTGGAAGCCCCAAGTTAAGCAGGAGTAATAACACACGCCCTACATACATTATTGAAATCATCTGTGTGCCGCTAATGTCAAAGGGCACGAGTACGATGCCGCTGGATATAAGCAGAAACACTGGCCCTAACGCCCCATAGAAATCTCCCATGACAGTCTCCCATTGCTTCTTGAGCCCATGGATTTGAATAGCAGCTGAAGATGCTCCTGCCCAACAGCCTTGATCACTAGCCTCAATTTTAGCCCAGTTTTTCCTCACCCCAGTGGACCATTATTTGGTCCTTGCGCAGGTCACATGGTTTGGTGTGCAAAACTCAGTGAAAGCGTTTGGAAGGGGGCACTGAGGACCCTATTGCTGGGGCTGTGATTAGCAGGAGGAGGTCCTGGGGCCTGTAGTGCTGCAGTTTGCACAAGGGAGTACTGTGGGCCTGAGCATATTAAAAATTGGCGCCTGGTCACTGGTTGTTAGTTTGCACTGGGGCGGGGGATAGGGCCCACTGTTTTGGTTAACCTTTCCTCTTAACAAAATAATTAGCTAACAATCTGCCTTAGGGATCATAAACCATACAAGCATCAATGAATATTTAGAAGGATACTATAAGTTATGTCTAGAAATGCACTCTATGTATACAGTAACAACTGAAACTGTGTCATTTATACAACATATCTTTACAAATACAGAGTTTTCTTCCTCCGTTTTTAATCTGATATTAATATTAAGTGTCGTGCGGGGCATTTTCTGGGTACTAGTCTATACATGTGTGCCTGACAGTATTCTATGTACGACCATATATATGTGTATTACTGCATATAAACGGTATAAATCTCCCCATTTTACGAATTAGTTAAGAGAAAGGTTGTACAAAGTCACTTCAGGCAGAGTTGGAGATAGAACTCTGCTTGCCTGTCAGGCCAATCTGGGATTTACCCATTAATCCATGTCCGGAAGAATGGACATGCCAAACAATGGGTGCTTTGATTATTGTCTGTCTAGCCACACTCTCTTCTTACAGCTGGGGAAAGATTCCAGGATTCCAGATAGCTGTATAATGCTCTGGTGAAATGTGTGCCAGGTACCCCTCTAGCAGCTAGCGCACCAAAGGGAAAGCCATTATGCTTGTAGCCCAAGTAGTAGAATATTTAAATATCCAGCATTCAGAGAGGCTGGCAGTCTGGGTGTAGGGGGCTATGTTCGACTATAGCATTATTTTTGTTTTCTCAAGTTTTTTTTTAATGGTATGTTAACTCACATACTGGTCCCAGTGCCTCGGGGTTACATATGCATGGGTAGGCATGAAGGCTAGAGTATGGACATGGGCAAAGCCTTCTCACATATCTGAAGAAATCTTCTGACCCTCAATGGGAGATAAGCCAGAGCTAGAGAGATGAAAGGGGTCCATTTGATTGAGGTGAGTGAGATTGGGGAATTCAGGTTTGGAGGGAAAGGAAAGTAAGGACTGCTACGATTTCAGTGTGGAGAACAAAGTAGTTTTACTATCTTTAATGCTTTCTTAGGGTTAAGCACAGAAACTAATATCCAGCCCAAGTCGCTGGGTTTGGGGCTGGGCAGATCAGTGGACCTGGAGAGGAGGATTCTCCTACCTAAAACATTAAGTTTCCGCGGAGCTGCTCCACAATGAATCCTGCAATCTATTCTCTACAATCCATACCCAAAGCATGAGAAAACTTGAGCATCTGTGTAGCACTCATCCCTATGCCCACCCATGCTTCATCCCAGTGCACTGCAGGAAAGGGAAGTCTCCAAGGAGCAAGGGTGCCATGTTGATAAGGGACCACCCACCACCTCCATGCAGGACCCCGAACTCTCAGGGGAAGGAGACCAATTCTATTGCTAGAGAACCCTGCTGAAGCCACAGAAAAAGGAGTAGGATTTGCTGTGACGTATTAAAATAAAACCACCAAGAGAAAAAGTTGGGAGTTGGGTATTTTGTGTGTGTGGGAGACAGAGAGACAGAATTTGTAGCCTGGGGAATATTATCACCTCATTTTTGTTTTTTGGAGGTTGTTCTTCTGTGACTTTTAATTAAACTTCCCTTTGGCACAGAGAGCTCAGTGAACTATTTTTCTTTCTTGAAGTTTCCCTAGATTGTCTCAGCTTTAATTACCTTGGTAGGATTTTAAATAAGCCATTTCAAACCTTCATCAGATCATGTTTACTACAGAAGGAAATGACAAAGAGATCTGCAACGATATCTTCTTAAAACTCAGTATCAGAGGGTAGCTGTGTTAGTCTGGATCTGCAAAAGTGACGAGGAGTGCTGTGGCACCTTATAGACTAACATTTATTGGAGCATAAGCTTTCATGGGCAAAGACCCACTTCATCATTTGACTGAATTGACCTCATTATCTTCAGCCTTACTCTTGTTTGGTAACTGAATTGACCTCATTATCTCTAGCCTTACTCTTGATTGGTACTCTTCTTATGCCTGTATATTTATACCTGCCTCTGGAATTTCCACTACATGCATCTGACGAAGTGGGTCTTTGCCCATGAAAGCGTACGCTCCAATAAATCTGTTAGTCTATAAGGTGCCAGAGGACTCCTCGTTTCTTAAAACTCATAATTTTTGTTTGAAATGCATTTTAAACATAGTTAAGGAAACATCCCCCAGCGTCATATGCCAACAAGTTCTTTGGCCATGTTTAATAGTATTTCGTTTCTTTTTAACTGAATAACGGTTGTCAAGTCTGCTATCCCAGTACTATTCAATTTTTGTTGGGAATATTATTGCATTGAAATGAGCCTCTGCTCTGCTGCCCATCCAATACCTTATTTCTCTCACAAAGAGAATTTCTGAGCAGTTTGCATAAATGTTTTTCCAGCCATAATGCAGCTTCAGAACTTGAGCAAAAGAGCTAAATGGTAAGATAACAATTTCTGTTCTTTGTTGGTAGGAACACCGTGTGTGCCAGGACTCTCATCAGGTTTATTTTGTGTTTACTAGCAGATAAATTCTGAAAAAAAAAAGTAGCGTATATGCATACAATATTGTCATCCCATAAGATGGATGTGAAGGGGGGAATAAATATGAAGACACAAACAAATACAAAGGTCACAGTGAGTTCATATACTATTTAAGTAGCTTGATCCCAATCGAAGAGTCATTGTCATAAATTGTAGATAATGTTATAAGCCACTGAAGACGCCCTATCAGTAATACAGGCTTGCAATATGGAAGGGAGTGTGTGTCACAAGATGAACAATGTCATCTCTGTAATTTCCTGTTATTGACCAGAGTAGTGCTGGCAGGTTTGTAACAAGCACAGTCAAATTGCAGGAGGTCTTGGAATAAGGATAATCATGTAATACTTGGAAGAAAACACATTGTGAATCATTTTACAGCTGAGAAGTGCCCCATCTACAGTAATGAGCCCCTTTGCATAAAGTGCTTTTCTGCTGACTGAACCGGTGGCAGTTTCATATGCACTGCTGAAGTTCACAGCCACACATAGTGAAAGTAATTTGTTTTTAAAATGGTTTTGTTATATAGATATTTTCAGCTAGGCTCAGTTCAGAGGCCCATCATAACTCATCAGCCACCTACTGTGCAGTTGGAGCTAAGTTTTCCCATTTTGGGGAGAGCGGGGAGGGGGTTTGGTATAAATCTGAAAAATCTATGAAAGGAATTGCTTCCCAACATTTTATTCTCTAGATGGCTAAGCGAATTTAAAGGGGTGGGTGGGTGTTTGTGACTAAGGTGGCAATATTAATAGTATTGTTGGATTCAGACCAGTGATCCTATTTTTTTAAATTTTATCCATTGGCTAGAATCCATAACAAACAGCCAATCAGGAAGTGGGGTTAAAAGGTGACTGGCTTTTTACTGATTCATTTATACCTAATCAGAGTACGGGATAAAGAAAATAGTAGACTCAAACTTTTCAGGCACCTAACAGAAAATTGCACATGCAATTGTTTCTTTTGCATTCTAGCACACATTAGCATGTGAATTTACCCATGTTTTTTGCATACACCCATGAATATTTTTCAGTTGCAATTGCTTGTTTGCAGAAAGGTATTTTGGGTGTGCAACTGAGATGCTGAACAGAGACTAAACAGATTAGAACTGTTTAGAGAAGAGGCAAATAACAGCAGCCATGGAAGAGAGATTCAAAATAATGAGTGGTATAAAGATAAATAGTGCACTTCCTTTCCCCCCCTTTTCCTAGTATAAGATACAGGGGTTATTCACCAAACAGAAAGGCAGTACATTTAAAACTGATGAAAGGGATTACTACAAAATGCATAATTAACCTGGACAACTTGCTGTCACAAGACTGAGGCCAAGAAATTAGTAAGAGGCACAAAAAAATTTCACATGTAGGTGAATTTTAAAAAGTGGGGTATTAAGACATTTTTATGACAGACTTGTAACCTCATGTTTAAAGCTTAAGTCAATCACTAATTGGAGTTAGAAACAGCTTGCATGGGCACACAATTTCATGCTTGCCGACAGTGGGGTTTCTCACGCTACTGATACTGTCACAGACAGGATACAGTCTGTGGCATGGTATTACATACATTTCTAAGAATTGTGTTGGTTTAACTCTGCACAGAACTTCAATATTGTAAGCAGGCACTACCTCCTCATCCCATGATCAGCGGGAGTTTGTATTAGCATTCCCTACATCAGATGCACATGCCTTTTAACTCCTTAAAGGATCATTAGAATATAAAAAATTGTTGCCAGTTCAATTCTGACCAATTTTGCTTCCTTCTGCCACATATCCTACTTTGTTCAAGTGAGCACATCTCACTGCACATTCTGATTAGAAAACCTGCCTACAGAGCTAATAGGATTCTGTGATTATCTACATGAGACACAGCATACTTTGATCACCTGCATTACTTTTTTCATGCCTGACAAAATGTAGGCATATCACTCATTATTTGTATAAAGTCTGCATGAAAGGTTAAAGAACAAGACTATTGTTTCCCCCTCCTTTTCCCCACATTCCTTGTTGCTTAAAGGGACATCATCACATGAAAAATCACATTTCTGACAGAATATTTCGCATCTGTTATCATTACAGATAAGATTAATAAAACTGAAAGAAACCATTTGAAAGGGGGAAAGATTTTTTTTCCATTTTTCAATTTATTCATTTTCTGCATTTGACAGCATTTTGTGAATAGGTAGTTTGACAATTTTCCTGCATAGTCAGTTAGGTAGGGAGAAGATGCCCAACTAGAAAACCCTTTATGAACATCGGGAGGAGAACAGACAAATCCTAATATATTTTATCTCAGAGGAGTAGTCATGTTCGTCTGTAACTGTAAGGTCCTGTGGCACCTTAGAGACTAACCAAATATATACCGTCATGAGCTTTCATGGGCAAAACCCACTTCATCAGATGAATTGGAGTAGAAGTGAGTTTTGCTGAAGTCAACATACTCACTGCAGCGTCTTGCATGTACTAAGGTTGGCAGGGGCTGCAGCCTCTTCGTTATGAGATCTTGGGCAAATTGCTTAGTTTCTCAGTTCCCTGTCTATAAAATAGGGGGCAATAGCTCTTCCCTACTTCAGCTGGGTTTTCTGACGATAGTACATTAAGGCTTGCAGATAGGTATTTTGGGCATGCAATTGAGATGCTGAACTGAGAAATTAGTCTCCATGCATCTTACAAAGTGGTTTTTACCTGCAGAAGCTTATGCCCAAATAAATATATTATTTAAGGTGCCACAGGATGCCTCATTCTTTTTGCAGATACAGATTAACACACCTAGCCCTCTGATATATTAAAGCTTGCAGAGGTATTCATATATGATGATAATGGCCCGTATTATACCTTAGAACTTGTCTTGCACAGAGAAATTGTACTGTTTTAGCTACATCGGTATCATTAAGGCATACAGTCCCCTAGTGTGGATGCAGTTATTCCAATATGGAGGTACTTATACTGGTATAGTTTACTGCTGAACAGGAAGGGGAATAAACTTTTAAAAAGTGGATGTCAAATCCTAGTGCGGAAAATAGAAAGGAGCATAAACTTTGTCAAATTAAATGTAAAATATATAATAAGAAAAGCCAAAAAGGAGTTTGATGAACAAGGCTAGCCAAAAACTCTAAAAGTAATAGCAAAATGTTTTTTTAAGTACATCAGAGACAGGAAGCCAACTAAACAACCATTTCTTTGCTTCAGTCTTCACGGCTGAGGTTATTGGGGAAATTCCCATACCTGAGCCATTCTTTTTAGGTAACAAATCTGAGGAATTGTCCCAGATTGAGGTGTCATTAGAGGAGGTTTTGGAATAAACTGATAAACTTAACAGTAATAAATCACCAGGACCAGATGACATTCACCCAAGAGTTCTGAAAGAACTCAAATGTGAAATTGCGGAACTAACAACTGTGGTTTGTAACCTGTCCCTTAAATCAGCTTCCGCACCTAATGATTGGAAGATAGCAAATGTGACCAATATTTAAAAAGGGTTCTAGAGGTAATCCTAACAATTACAGACCGGTAAGTCAAATGTCAGTACCAGGCAAGTTAACTGAAACTATAGTAAACAATAAAATTGTCAGACACATGGATGAATATAATTTGTTGGGGGAAAATCAACATGGTAAAGGGAAATCATACCTTACTAATCTACTAGAGTTCTTTGAGGGGATCGAGAAACATGTGGATAAGGGGGATCCAGTGGATATAGTATACTTAGATTTCAAGAAAGCCTTTGACAAGGTCCCTCAGCAAAGGCTCTTAAGTAAAGTAAGTTGTCATAGGATAAGAGGCAAGGTCCTCTCATGGTTTGGTAACTGGTTAAAAGACAGGAAACAAAGGGTCGGAATAAATGGTAAGTTTTCAGAGTGGAGAGAGGAAACTTGGGGTCCCCCAAGGGTCTGTCCTGGGACCAATCCTATTCAACTTATTTATAAATGATCTAGAGAAATGGATAAACAGTGAGATGGCAAAATTTGAAGGTGATACCAAACTGCTCAAGATAGTTAAGAGCAAAGCAGACTGTGAAGAGCTTCAGAAAGATCTCACAAAACTAAGGGTGTGTCTAGACTACAGGGTTTTTTCAGAAAAAGTTACCCTTTCTCGAAAAAACTTCCCCTGCGTCTAGACTGCTGCCACGTTCTTTTGAAAGTAAATTGAAAGAACACGGCCGTTTTTTCGACTGTAGAAAACCTTGTATTATGAGGAAGAACTCCTTTTTTTGAAAGTGCTCTTTCGAAAAAATGCGCTATGTAATGCAAACTGTGCTTTTTTTGAAAGAGAGCATCCAGACTGCCTGGGTAGTCTCTTTCGAAAAAGCGGCTTGCTTTTTCGAAAGTACCAGTTGTAGTCTAGACGCTCTTTTTCGAAAGAGGCTTGCAGTCTAGACATAGCCTAGATGATTGGGCAACAAAATGGCAAATGAAATTTAATGTTGATAAATGTAATGTAATGCACATTGGAATAAATAATCCCAACTATATGTACAATATGATGGGGAATAATTTAGCTACAACTACTCAAGAGAGAGATCTTGGAGTCATTGTGGAGAGTTCTCTGAAAACATCCACTCAGTGTGCAGCGGCAGTCAAAAAAAAGCAAATAGAATGTTAGGAATCATTAAAAAAGGGATAGAGAATAAGACAGAAAATATCTTAATGCCTCTATATAAAACCATGGTACGCCCACATCTTGAATACTGAGTACAGATGTGGTCTCCTCATCTTAAAAAAGATATATTAACATTGGAAAAAGTTCAGAAAATGTCAACAAAAATGATTAGGGGTTTGGAACAGGTCCCATATGAAGAGAGATTAAAAAGACTGGGGCTTTTCATGTTAGAAAAGAGGAGACTAAGGGGGGATATGACAGAGGTTTATAAAGTCATGGCTGGTGTAGAAAAAGTGAAGTTTACTTATTCCCACAATATACGAACCAGGGGTCACCAAATTAAATTAATAGGCATCAGGTTTAAAACAAGCAAAAGAAAGTTTTTCTTCACTCAGTGCACAGTGCACAATCAACAGTTGAACTCCTTGTCAGAGGATGTGGGGAAGATTAGAACTTTAACAGAGTTCAAAAAAAGAGCTTGATAGATTCATAGAGTTTAGGTCCATCAATGGCTATTAGCCAGGATGGGTAGGAATGGTGTCCCTTGCCTCTTTGTCTGGCAATGCGTGACAGGAGAGGAATCATGTGAGGATTACCAGTTGTGTTCCCTCCGTCTGGGGCATCTAGTATTGGCCACCATTGGCAGACAAGATACTGGGCTAGATGGACTGTTGGTCTGACCCAGTATGGCCGTTCTTAGGTTCTTATGCTAGTATAAGCTGTCTGTATGCTTCTCTAAGGGTGTGTCTAGACTATAGGGTTTTTTTTTTTTTTTTTTTTCGAAAAAAGTGGCCTTTTTTCAAAAAAACTTCCCCTGTGTCTAGACTGCTGCTGCGTTCTTTCGAAAGTAAATCGAAAGAATGGAACAGTTTTTTCAACCGCGGAAAACCTCGTTTTACAAGGAATAACGCCTTTTTTCGAAAGTGCTCTTTTGAAAAAAGGTGCTATGTAATGCAAACTGTGATTTTTCGAAAGAGAGCATCCAGACTGCCTGGGTGCTCTCTTTCGAAAAAGTGGCTTGCTTTTTCGAAAGTTCCGGTTGTAGTCTAGGTGCTCTTTTTTGAAAGAGGCTATTTCGAAAGTATCTTTCGAAAAAGCCTCTTTCAAAAGAGGCTTGAAGTCTAGACGTAGCCTATCTTGTGTCTATTCTAGGGGTTGTACGGGGTAGAATATTTCAGAGAACATTAGTTGTACCAGTATAACAAGTGTGTGTCGATCAATCCATAGATAGACAGCATTATATTAGTGATTATATTTGATTGTTAAATTGGATTGCATGAACTGGTGAAAATAAACTTTTAGGATACCTGATAACAATGGTGAGGCTACAACATTAAAATATCGTGACAGTCTCATTTTGTTGCCTTCTGCACTAAGCACTTTCCATTCTTCTCAGCTTTCTCATGTCTGTTAGGATATGTCTAGCCTTGTGATTCTTCCGGTGCATTATCTTTCAATGAAAGCAAAAGAGATTAGAGATTAGAGGAAAGCAAAGTGTTCAAAATGAAAGAATTAAATGAATGTTAAGCTGTCTGAATATGGTTCCTGTTCTGTCTCTTCAACACCAGGAGTACTTCCTGAAAAATCAAGAGAGCTGTGTTTTGTAGATACAATAGAACCCTTAATATCTTCTCTTCATCGTCCCACTATAGGGCTAGAGTTTCTCAGCCATTTGGTCACTAGAGAGAAGAAAATCAGAGATAAAGTTAAATGTGAAATGAATTAAAACAGCCCTGGCTTCCTAGGCTAGCTAATTATTTGTGTTTTATTTTTTCCACGATATTTCTGTGTGAAGAGCAACTATGTATTTGTTAGCAATGTCAAGAGTGAAAAAGGGTGTGGTTATAATGAGACACCCTACCTATGAGGAGCAAGAGAAGCACCCCCAGCAAAGCCTAGCTCTCAGGACAACATTGTAGCATGGATTAGTGTCTTTTTTTAATTCACTGTGACTTTTAAAAAAAATTGCAGTATCTGTTTATTAAAGATATTTGAAATGGTAAACTTTGGAAATGAGTTATTTTCAACTATTACATTTTTGGAAAAATATAATTGTGTCTCTGATCCCACAAAAAGTTCTGCAGGGATATGGGTTTATCTTTATGGACCTCAGTGAAAGATTGGCTCCCAAATTAAAACAGTTTGCCAGGTAAAACTCCCAAATCATACACAATATTATGTGTCAAGAGGCATCTGATAATTGGTGTCTCTGTAGGAAGGTTTATACCACTACAATACACATATGTACTACTGCTATCATTTACATAGATAATATGCATACCCAGGCATAAAATAATTGGAGGACTGGCTAGGAGGGATCTTAAATATGTCAGTAATTTATGCAAGCTAGCCTCAACCTCTGTCTCTTGTGTAATCAGGCCAAGGTGCACCATCTGTAGCTGTGCCTTTGAAACAGATATGGCTCAAATGGAGCCAAGTACTGAATAGCAGGCTGGTATTTAAATGCGGCAAGAATGGATAATTTTTTTCCAACCCAAAGTTGTTTGTTTAAATATTCCGGACGTCCTTTAAAGTTCATTCTATCAAAATCCAACAACTGTCAAAAAAAAAAAAAAAGATTATCTGAAACTGGTATTCTGTCTCATGAGAGAGCAGCTTATTTGTTTAGTTTTTAAATAGTTTTTCATTTTTTATTTTACTTTTTCTTAGTTGATAACTTTCTAAAACCATTCCAGAAAGGAGGAGGCTTACTGTTATGAAAACACACTGCATAATACATACCTGTTGTTACTGACCTATTTCAGAAGGAAACATTACTTAGAGGATAGAATACGGAACTAGGAGCCCAGAGCTCTTGAATTCTAATTCTTGCATTGCTGTTGATTTTAGCTTTGCCTTCACTACAAATGTTTAACTGGTATAGCTCTATCAGCAGAACCAGTTTTTGGCAAAATAACTGTATACTAGGGCGTGTAGCTTTTTTTACACCCTTCACCAACAAAACTGCTGACAAAACTTGATACCTGGCTTCTGTACAGCCCTTGGTCAAATCAGTTGGATCCCAAATTAGCAAAGAGTTTAAGTACTAATTTTTATGGGATTTAAAAATGTGCTTCAGTTTAACATATTATTAAGTACTTTGCTGAATGGGGGCCTTTCTTAGTTTCACCACTGGTACAATAGTACTTATGCATTTACCTCACTGGGGTACTGTAGGGATTAATTAATGTTTGTGTAACATTTGGAAAGTGATGTTTGGTGTGTCTTTTTGGTGGAAGATTTACTCAGTGTTACTATTATTTTTTTTTGTCCACCAGTTTGAAAATGCAAATATAGAGCGAGCTCTTCTAGCGTTTGCAGTGACTGCTTTTACCCACCCAGCAGCAGTTTCATCAGCAGAATGACATGTCCTAAGGGCACCACGAAATCCAGTCAGTTGACACTCATCCACAACATGCACTGTTAATGGATGGAGGACCACAGTGACGAAGTGTGTCATCACGGAGGCCCCACATGTAGAGGCTGGCTGCGTATATTCTGTGGCTGGTTCAGAACCTGTTCAGCAGAGTCCAAAAGTGATGAGCCAGGTCAAATCCAGGTGATCAGATAATCGGATCAAGGACAAGGTCTGTAGCTGCCCACTCATCTCACCATAAGGTTGTGGCTGATAGACTCCAGTCTGGCAGCTGAGATCCGAATGGATGCCTTAATGTAAGACATACCCTGATGTGACTGAAAATGCCCATATACAATGGAACCTGGATTGACATGTTATTTTTCCATCAGTCTGGCTATAGACTCTCCATGACATATGTGTGGGCCTATGAAAAAATGCTTACATGAAGAGAAATTGAAAAGATCAGGGCTTTTTTACCTCAGAGAGATACCCTACATACAGTTTTCAAAACCACTTAAGAGTCCCATTTTCAAGAGACTTAGGCACTAGGGGAACGGTGTTTGTAAAGAGCCAAGCACAATGATCCATGAACAGGGCTCTTAAGTGTGATCACAACACCAGTAATAATAATAATAATAGGTCTAGATCTCACTGAAAGTCAATGAGAGGTCTTAGGTGTTTTTGGAAAGTTTATTTGAGATAATTAAGGAGGCACATGATGACAAAAGAATAAAACGTTTAGAGAAGATAGGTTGAATAAAGTTCCTAGTCTACCTCCTAAATGGAGTGGAAAATTGGCAAATTTGAAATGGATGAAAGGAAATATTTTTTACATAAAATGCACAATTAGACCATGGAAATTATTTTCGCAAGATGTCATTGAGGCCAAAAGCTTAACAGAGTTCAGAAAAGGATTCCAAATGTATATGGATAACCTGAATATTCAGAGTTTTAACAGTAAATATATATAAAAACACTCTGAGAACTTTGGAGAGAATGTTACGAAAGCTTCCTGGCATACACCAACCTCTGTTTAACAGGAGATAGGAGGAAATTTTTTCAGCAAGAAACTTATCATTATTGACTAATCAAGGGTTCCTTCATCTGAAGCAGCTGGCAGTGGATATTGTCAGAGGCAGAACATGGGACTACAAAGTCAATTGCTCTGGCAGTTTCTATATAAAGCTCAGCACTAACAGTTTTGTACCTCTTGACCTGCCGCTTCCTCCATTCCTGCTACCAATTCTGAAAACAAGTCTTGCCATGTCCCTACCACTGTCATCACACTAAAGTATTAAAGATACACATGCTAATTAAATCCTAAACTGGATCAAATATATTGGGATCTTCTTGTGTTCCCTAGTAATTACAAAAATGAAAAGGGGCCTCCCGGCTGTGGGGTGGTTTTTGTTTGTTTGGGGGTCTTCTGTGTCAGTTTTACTAGGTAACACCACAGACAGAACAAGCATGCAGCACTGTGGGGCTGCCATAAGCATCTCCAGACTTCAAAAAAAGATGAATGATATTTCAGCCTGCCCCTCTGGGACCATCTCTAAACTTTCAGCTTGATCTAGGCAGCTGTAAGTGCTTTAAGTAATCTCAGTCTGTCATTTCAACCATCTCTCTCTCTCAATTGTCCTTTTGTTGATTGCTAAATTGTTCCGCTTCATTGTTTTCTTTTTAAAAATGGCATTTCTGTATTTCATTGCCTATTATCTTATCATTTCTCCTTCCCCCCCCCCTTGTCTAACTCTTTCCCTTGCTGTCCACAGAAGCTGCTTTTGCAAAAGTAGCATTATTACTCTTTGACTGCGTCTACACTGGCATGATTTTGCACAAATACTTTTAACGGAAAAGTTTTTCCGTTAAAAGTATTTGCACAAGAGAGCATCTACACTAGCATGTGCTTTTGTGCAAAAGATGTGCTTTTGCACAAAAGCATCCGTGCCAGTGTAGACGTTCTCTTGAGCAAGAAAGCTCCGATGGCCATTTTAGCCATCAGGCTTTCTTGCACAAGAAATTAACATTGCCTGTCTACACTGGCCTCTTGCGCAAGAATACTTGCGCAAGAGGGCTTATCCCTGAGTGGGAGCATCAGAGTATTTGTGCAAGAAGCACTGATTTCGTACATTAGAACATCAGTGTTCTTGTGCAAATACTCGCGGCCAGTGTAGACAGGTGGCAAGATCTTGCCAATGTAGACACAGCCTTTATGATTTGCGGTACCTAACACTTATAGGACTCAGTCCCATTGTACTAGGTGTTGCACAAAGCAGGGTGGTGCGGTAGGTACAGCACTGCAATAGAAATGAGAAGCCCTGGGCTCCATGCCCTTTTCTCCCACCAACTATTCTGTTGCCTTGCTTAAGTTACTTAATGTCTTGTTCTTTAGTTTCCCTGCCACCTTTAATCTGTCTTGTCTATTTACTTTGTCACCGCCTTAAAGAGCTTACATTCTCATATTTTATATAATGCATACCAAAAATTGGCTCAAATCTCAGGGAAGTCCTAAGGTATGTTCTATAGGATATCAGAACACTTGGGTCTGGCCTTAAAGTTCTAATACAAATAATGTCACATAACTAAGAGATTAGCTCTCTCCAAAACCCTGTGGTCTTCCCCTTGCCTTGTCTGTGTTTTGGGCACCTATCATCTTACCAATCCAATTTTTATTTTCCTTATTTTTTTCAGTTTGAAGCTGTACTTGAAAAAAATATAGGGGACCAAAATTCTCTTGATTTTCAGAGTGCTGGTGGGACAACTTTCTGAAAAAGAGGATTCCTTATGGCATTTCAAGTCAAACACCTAAAAATATAAGGCATCTGAAATCACTAGTTACATCTGAAAATTTTGGCTATAATACAGTATATAGTATATATTCAGTTTGTCATGAAGGGGCATGGGGCAAAAGAGTCAAAAGGGATGGTCTTACTATGAAGCACAAAGAATTTATTGATGGGTTCTACTTTACTCTCACTTCAGGCAGTGTGATCTAGTGGAAAGAGCCCATAATTAGCAGCTTAATTCAGGCATACGTAAATTCTGTCACTGATATTGATATACTAGTTGGTCCTGAGCAAATTACTTAACCTTGATTTTACTTCCCCAGATTCCCTTTGTAAAATGGAGACCAACCATTATCTATCTTATTGACATCCATCCATCAATACACATATACGATGTCTAATTTTGAAAATATATTTCCAAATATCTTACATGAAGGTTTTTTGAATGACTACCCAGATTGCTCTTAACTTACAAGTTCTGTAAGTTATTTGGAGAAGCTGTATTATCAAGATATTAACATATGAAACACATTAGTCCGATCAGTTTAGTGCCAGATAAAATTAAAATAAAGCTTACTGCATAGAGATAGGTTGTTATCTAATGTCTAAAAATGAACCCCAAAATATGTAAATGAAACTATTTCAGAAATGCAACCCCCCACCCCATAAAAGCAAGTATTGACACTGGGAATCTTATACATTGCCCTAATACACCAGGTTGAATCGATTGTCAGCATTTTAAAAGAATAAAATGGGAATAATAATATTCGCGTGTGAATAATAAAAAAAAAAACCCATGCATTTCTTACCTGTAATTAAATCACTAATCATGCCAAATCTATTGAATTACTATTCTCAGGAGTTGCGCACACTATGATAATAACACTCCAGTCTATGTATCGTTAAACATGGACTTTTCTCATAGGTGCATTGTTAGTGAATGCTCAAGTTTTGACAGTTATTCAAAGGAGGAAAAGAGAGAAAGCAATTCATGAGAGCTGCCTTTTGGAAGCCATTTGAGTTCAATCACTTTCAGTAACAAAATATGTTCGGAAAAATTTGTTTTATTAAGGAGATAATTCAGAGCCCACTGTACATAAGACAACTCGTAATAGTTAACATGCATTTCATGTCAATATAGTTAGGATGAGAAGCACACATGAGATATCCCCAGTTGACTCCAGAAGCAAGAACCATAAACTCTCTGAGCCTGGATCTATTACTCCAGGGACTTTTTATCCTGCTGTAGCAGAGTAAAGAGGCCTTAGCTGCAGCATAACTGATAGTCACACCTTCTGGTACAGTACCATTACATAGTCTGTGAAAGGGTTCCCTAAGGAAGATGTTTTCATCTCTCTTGTCTCATTGTCATTTCAGAGTTTTCAGATTGTGTTTAGATAGCTGCAGATATGTCTCCTTTTATTTTTATTTCTGTGACATCTTCTATTTAGCAATGGTTAAGACACAACTGAACAATATCCCGAGTGATGAGCATATCAATGAGCAAAAAAAAAAAAACCAGCTCTGATTTGAATAAGAGATGTTATCTACCATGGAAGTGAATCAAATTTATAATGTGGTTACATTGTTTAAAAAAAAAGAATAATTGTGAGTACTGTTTTATTAAAACGTAATAGATGGATAGCACTGTGGATAATTCAAACATTTCTATATTTAGAGAAAGCAGCCTTTCCAATGTGTTGGAATAGTAAAACGTCATCACTTAGAATTACCAAGGTGGTTGTTTATACAGGTTGAAACTCTCTTAACCGGGATTCTCTGGTCCAGCAACATCCATGGTCCGGCACAGTTGTTGCGGGCCCAGAGCATCTTGATGGAGGGCCAGCAGCAGGGACAGGCCTGCTGCTGCTAGCTGACGGCAGGGCCACCCAGCACGTGGCAGCGGGTTTGGGAGACCTGGTGCATGGCTGCCTTGTGGGGCCGGGAGCTGTGGTAGCTGTGTCTTGGTGGGACAGGGAGACACAGCAGCGGTGGCTTGATGGGGCAGGGAGCCGTGGTGCGCAGCGGCAGCTGCCCGGTGGGTCCCAGGGATACGGCACATGGCTCCCGGGTGGTCCCAGATCCCCAGCGCAACTCAGCTTGGTGGGTCCTGGAGCTGCAGTGCATGGCTGCTCAGTGCATTAGGAGGAACTGAAGGTCCCCTCCCCGCTCTCCCCCGATTTGTATGGGAACATTTCTGGCTGTTCCCCTGTGTCTGGGAGTGAGGGGAAAGTGCACAGTTTGCTGCATTCCTCTCTCTGCCTGGAGAGCACAGGGAGCAGATGAACCTGGACCTGTCCCAGATGGGGGACATGCACCCCTCTGCCAGCTGTGCCTGCTGGAGCTGCAGTGGCCATGGAGAGCCACTTCTCGCCTAGCCCCAAGCTGCTGCAGTGAGAGAGGGCTGGGGTTGTCCTCTCTCCCTGGGGCAGCCTGCATACCGAACCCCTCATTCCCAGCTGCACCCCAGAGCTATGATTCAAATGAAGCATGAACATTTTCATTTTATTTTCCAAAAAAACAAAAATTAATTGAGTTAAGGACCCAGGTAAATCTTCTGGTTATGACATATTTGTCTTCCGCTGCTAGTATTAGCAGACCCAAATATCTGTTTGACTTCTGTGCTTGCTGAATTAATGTATAGCACACTTCACTGATTAAAGCCTAATCTTGTGTGTGCGTGTGAGTGAAAGGAACATGATATAATTGATGAAGGAAATTATGGCTAAATACACATGTCCTTAAAAGGCAGACATGCATTGATTAGCTTTCTGTGCAGATAAAGAATGTGGAATGGGTTGATGTAGATGAAACTGATAGTAGTATATCAGCATGAGGTCCATTCACTTTCCCAACTTAAAGGGGTGGGGGTGGGGGGGAAAGATACATGTAATGATCAGTTCAGGGTAATGGAAATGTTGGATCTCACTGGTCCAGGATGAGGGATTTTGTCAGACCAAGGGAGGTCATTTCTGATCTTTTCCCCTGCCTTGCTGCCCCGCTGGGCTTCCCGGTTCCCCCAGCAACCCAGCTGGGATGTGCACCAGCCTTCCTGACTCCCCTCCCCTGCACAGCTGAGCCGTGTGCCAGCTTCGCTGCCCTCTACCCCCAGTAGCCCAGCTGAGTCATGTGCTGGGCTTCCTAGCTCTTGCCCTCCCATGGCAGTGTGGCAGCTTCCCAGCTCCTGGCCCCCTAGCAGGGGCATGCACCGGCCTCCAAGACCCCCCATTCCCTCCTCAGTGCATTGGGACTCTCTGATCCTGGAACATCTGTGGTCTGGCAGGACCACAGAAGTTGCCGGACCAGAATATCCCAGTATATAGGGGTGCAACCTGTAGTCAGTTTGTGGAAATCGATTTTGCTGGGTAACAAAAAAGTCACCTATTAAAATTCCTTACTCTAATTATTTTTGTTTATTCAAATTCTGTTTGTTAATTCCAGCATTCCTGTGACAATGCTCTTAAGAGTATTCAATTGCACATTGACAATTTTCATATTTTCACCTTCTGCCCATACTGGCATGCAATAGTCAACTGTGAGAAGATGAGGACCAAGATTGCTGTCCAAAAGGTGTGAGCCGCTGCTTTTGGATTATATTGTGTCGTGCATTTATCTTGGCAATAATTTTCTCGAGTTGTGGGTAGCTCGTGAGGCTGTGATACAGAATCATTCTAAGATAGTTCAGGAAATCTTAATGTCTGAGGTTGATGATGTAGAAAATGACATTCAGATACTTGTTTGCATGCTGGCTGATTAGGTGGGAAGCAGAAAAAGCTGTTTTCCAACAGTTTGATTAGAGTCACCAAAATCTACTATCTTTAGTATTTCAAGATTCTCTGTAAGGATACATCCCACTCGGATGAAAGTGATCATTTGGATGAATACCCAAATTTCTGTGACTGGATCTCTGATTTTTTTGGATATAAAAGTGCACCTATTACCAAATGTATAGGTACAAATAAAGTGTTTACAAAACTTTAGGTATCTAAGGGTATGTCTACACTGCAACACTAATTCAAAATAACTAGTGCTATTCCGAAATAACTTAGTCCGCGTCTACACAGCAGGCAGTTATTTTGAAATAGTGTCAAAATACTGTCAAGCTGGAGGACTTCTTACTCTGACTCCTGTAACCCTCAGGCTATGTCTACACTGCAGGCTTCTTGCACAATAACTGTTTTGCGCAAGGGTTCTTGCACAAAAGGTCTTACGCAAGAGCGTGTCCACACTGCCATGTGCTTTTGTGCAAGAGATGTGCTTTTGCACAAGAGTGTCCATGGCAGTGTTGATGTTCTCTTGCACAAGAAAGCTCTGATGGGCATCTTAGCCATAAGGGTCTCTTGTGCAAGAAAGCCCTGTTGCCCGTTGCAGTGGGCCGGAGTGGCCACCCACCGAGCCAGAGGAGGAGGAGCCCCTCCGGCCTCCATGTTGGGCTGAGGTTAACCCCGCCCTGTCACCTGACCGGAAGCCAAGGGGTGGGCCCAGGACTATAAAAGCCCAGGCAGCAGCCTCAGTCAGGGCTGAGCCTGCCAAGAGGCTAGAGGCCTCCCCTGGACTCCCAGCGTGAGGAGTGGGGACTGGGGACTGAGGTCTGGCCAGGGCCTCCTACCTGCCAGGGCCCAGAGGCAGACTACTGGCTCCCTGCCTGGGAGGCGGAGGCCCAGAGTAGCCGGCCTACCTTCCCAGAAGCGACAGAGGAGCCAAAAGGCCAGCCTGAGCCTGTGCTCCAGCGCCTGCCCCGGACCCGGGAGAAGCGGCCTCAGCTACCCCGACCGGAAACGCTGCCCGGGCCTCCCACGGACCCTGACCCTGAGGCCTGGCCCAACCGCTCGACACCGCCTGCACCAGGAGCCCAGCTGAGCCCCACTGACCTGCAAGCGGCGAAGGACTGGACTGGACTGCCCCGGTGGGATGAGACCCTCCTGGACTCCCGACACCCAGGTACCGGCTGAGGGGGAGAAAGGAAGTGGCCCAGGGGTTAGTGGGGGCTGTTAAAGGCCCCAAGGCCGGTGCGTTTTGGGCCGGAGCCCCCCCGCTGAGCCATAGCAGCCCGCACTGCTGCTCCTAGGGCCCTGGGCCAGGGCGCAGTGGAGTGGGCGGGCCTGTGCCCCCCCCGCCACCCACCTGCTGGGTGGCAGTCTCCCCCCTCGCCATTGCCGCAGGCAGGTAGCCCGCAACCCTCCTGAACAAGAAGCTCCCAACCCGCTTTTGGTTGTGGTCTGCCCGGACTGAGGGCCAGGGCCTTCCCAAACTGATTGTGTTTGCTTGCTGCCACGCCCTGAACCAAGGGCCTGGCCGCTGCTTATAAACTGACTGTTTGTTGCCACGCCCTGAACTGAGGGCCTGGCCGCTGCTTATAAACTGGCTGTGTTTGTTTGTGGCCCCGCCCTACACCGAGGGCCTGGCCACCCCTTATAACTGACGGTGGTGGTTTGTCTCTGTCACACCCTGAACTAAGGGCTGGACTGCTCCCTGTGAACTGATGGGGCTGGCCTTAAAGGGGCCGTGCAGTGGGCCAGAGTGGCCGCCCACCGAGCCGGAGGAGGAGGAGCCCTTCCGGGCAGGCAAACCGACTACACTCGTCCACATTGCCTTCTTGCGCAAGAGCTTTTGCACAAGAGGGCTTATTCCTCATGGGGAGAGGAATAACTCTTGCACAAGAAGCCCTCTGTTCCGATGCTTTAATGTAAGTTTACTTGCACAAGAACGCACATGCAATGTAGATGCTCCGCAAGTTTTTGCGCAAGAACAACTGTTCTTGCACAAGAAGCCTGCAGTGTAGACGTCGCCTTCATTGTACAAGGAATAAGGGAAGTCAGAGGAAGAGTGCTCTATTTCAAAATAAGTGCTGTGTAGACCTATTTTGAAATAAGCTATTTCAAAATAAGATATGCAATTGACGTAGCTCAATTTGCGTAGTTTATTTTGAATAACTCTTGCACAAGAAGCCCTCTGTTCCGATGCTTTAATGTAAGTTTACTTGCACAAGAACGGACATGCAATGTAGATACTCCGCAAGTTTTTGCGCAAGAACAACTGTTCTTGCACAAGAAGCCTGCAGTGTAGACGTCGCCTTCATTGTACAAGGAATAAGGGAAGTCAGAGGAAGAGTGCTCTATTTCAAAATAAGTGCTGTGTAGACCTATTTTGAAATAAGCTATTTCAAAATAAGATATGCAATTGACGTAGCTCAATTTGCGTAGTTTATTTTGAGTTAAGTCCTGCAGTGTAGACAGACCCTAAATAACATGTTTCACCCTTGTCAACCAAAATAAACTCCATTCTGAACACAGAGAAATCTTTATTAAAATCATAGAATGACAAGACTAGAGCTGGAAGAGACCTCAGGAAATCATCTACTCCAACCATCTACTCAAAACAGGACACATCCTAACTAAATGATCCCAGGCAGGACTTTGTCAGTCTGGGCCTTGAAAACCTCTAGGGATGGAGATTCTACCACCTCCCCAGGTAACCCATTCCAGTGCTTCACCACTTTCCTAGTGAAAAATTTATTCCTAATATCCAACCTAGAGCTCCACCATTGCAACTTGAGACCATTGCTCCTCGTTCTGTCATCTGCCACCACTGAGAACAGCCTTGCTCCATCCTTTTTAGAGCCCCACTTCAGATAGTTGAAGGCTGCCATGAACGCCCCCTTCACTATTCTCTTAAGCAGACTAAATAAGCCCAGTTCCCTCAGCCTCTTCTTGTAAGTCATACTTCACAGCCCTCTAATAATTTTCACTGCCCTCTGCTGAACACACTCCAGTTTGTCCAGATCCTTTCTATTGGGGGAGAGGAGAGCAAAATGGTACTCCAGGGCTATGTCTACACTGGCGGGTTCTTGTGCAAGAATTCTTGCGCAAGAACACATCCACACTGCCATGTGCTTTTGCACAAGAGCATCCATGGCAGTGTGGATGCTCTCTTGCACAAGAAAGCTCTGATGGCCATTTTAGCCATAGGGCTTTCTTGCGCTAGAAACCCCTACTGAGCGTCCACACTGTCCTCTTGTGCAAGAGTTCTTGTGCAAGCAGGCTTACACTTGTTAGAAAAGAGTGTAGCTCTTGCACAAGAATCTCTCTCTTACCACGCTTTACTGTAAATCTTCTTGCACAAGAGCGGGCGGGCAGTGTGGACGCTCTGTGGAAGAATGGCCATTCTTGCGCAAGAACCCGCCCGTGTAGACATAGCCCAGATGTGGACTCATCAGTGCCAGAGAGAGGGGAATAATCACTTCCCTCAATCAGCAGATATGGCAGGCGATCAATATTCCCTGTAAGCTGACCACTTGGGTGGCCACTAAGGAGAGATTCAGGTGCTGCCCAGCTGATTAGTACAGTGCCCACAGCTGCCCAAAACTGGTAGCATATGTTTTTATTGGTGGTGCACATCTGCACTTAACTTGGAACACATAACAAAATGTATTCCACACCTGGGTGGAAAAAATTAGAGGGAACGCTGTGGGTAACCAGCTTGGCTTTTCTTTCTGTACATTGGGATGTCTTGTTCCTAAGTCTTCAGTAAGGGTGATTGAGAAGCAGGGTCTGTGCTCTGGAACTATCTCATCCTCCTTGTCTGGTGGTCTATAGCAGAGGGCCACAACATCACTCTTGTTTCTCTAACCTCTAAATTTAACCCAAAGACTCTCAACTGGCTTTTCCGGCAGTTTCACACTGGAACTCTGAGCAATCATACTGCTTTCCTACATGCAATGCAGCTCCTCCACCTTTTTTCTCCCACCTGTCCTTCTGAAGTTTAGACCCATCCATGACAGTGTTCCAGTTATGTGGTTTCCTCTACCAAATTTCATTAGTCCATCTCTTACTGATTCTGAGTAAATAACACTGTAAAATTAATATGCAAGAGGCAAAGACAAATTTATGAGTATCTTTCTTTCTTTTGGAAGCTTCAGGGGGTAGCCGAGTTAGTCTGCACAGAAAAAAACTACAAATGGTCTGGTAGCACTTTATAGACTAACTGTGCCCACGAAAGCTCATGATACCATCTACATGTTTTGTTGGTCTATAAAGGGCTACCAGACCATTTTTTTTTCTTTCTTTTGTCTTTTTCACACATGTTCAAAATGCTCTGAAAAAAATTTGTGCCCGCGATAACATCATTTAGTGCAGGGTTACTTATTAGATAGAACATCAGTACCTATTTACTTAGCTTTTAATAGCAGTAAAAGATGCCCATACAGAAAGTTCTAGGCATGCTGACAGTTAATTAGATTTACAATAAAAATATTGACCACCCAGCAGCAAAAATATAATCGCATACAAATAATAAATTAACTCGGACAACCAGTAAATCAATGCAGCATAGCATCCTGTTTAAGTTCCCCACACAATCTATCCCAGAACATACCCTCAGTCCTACTCTAATCTCACTGTCAAATAGATTCTAAAATCTGGAAACAAATTTCATAAATGTCCTCCATGCCCCTGGCATACTTGAGGGATGTTCTCGTGGGGATTTGGTTCTGCCAGTTGTACAGAATCTGTGCAAATCCAGATTTGTATTAACCCAAACGGTTGGGGGATGTCACATTTTGTTCTCGGTAGAAACTCTACAGATGACTTTAAGCAAAACCAACATAGAAGAATTAACACTTACAAGAAATATTTTTAAATATTTTTTACTTTGCAACTGTAAGAACTACTAATTATTTATACAGGTTGCACCTCTATAAATAAGAACTCTCTGATCTGGCAACATCTGTGGTCCTATGTTCTAGGATCAGAGAGTCCCGGCACGCTGTGGGGGGAGGGGTTTGGGGAGCTTGGCGTGATGCAGAGGGGGGGTGACATGGTCTAGCTGGGCTGCGGATGGGGGAGAGCCAGTGCTCGGCTCAGCTGGGCTGCAGTGGGGGGGGGGCGGAGGGACGGTGGCTTAGCTGGGCTACTGGGGAGGCAGGAAGCCCAGTGGGGACAGCAAGGTAGGGGGGCCAAAAATGACATCTCCTGGTCCAGAAAAATCCCTCATCTGAGACCAGTCATGTTCCAAGGGTGCCAGACCAGGGACGTCCAAACTGTACCAAACAAGGATACATTGTGTCCTTTCAACATCATTATTTCCAAATTTTAGGATGATTGATATATTGGCTGAACAAGATTGGAATGAATTCTTAGATTCTGATTTTTGAGCCACTGGGATTGACCATAAAACATCTCGTAAAGCAGTTGCTAAAAACACACCTAGGTTTCCCCTTTACAGGAGGCGTTATCTAAACAGAATATAGTTGGTCTTGTTCTACAGGCCATGGTTCGTTATTTCATTATTCTGTTTTTTCAGCTGAGCTTTGTGACCGTCTTCACCTCAGTGCATTATGCCAGGATAAGATGCATCAGCTCCATTTGTGACAGCAGGCGGTTTGGATGCATCACTGTAAAAGATTGTCCTTTCTAATCTGACTGCTTCTTCATGCCTCACATAAACATAGATGGCAGCAATTTATTGGCTTGGGATTGCAGCAAAAGCTCCCTGCTTACTTATTTGACAGCAGTGTTTATATCCTTTGACTGTGATCTCATTTACTTTGGGTTAAAGCCACATTTCCCAACTCCTAATAGTTATACCCAAACTTAATAGAAGTTTAGTGAGGTTCTCCCCCCTCCCATTTTGCTTCTCGCTTTCTTCCCAGTTCTTTCCAAAATTTGTAATGAAAGAATCACGTGCATGTCACACCACCTGGTGGTGATGGGAATTTTCTAGCTGAAGAAAATTTTTAAATTCCTAATTTGTGGATGTTACATTGAGGTAGCTTTTTTTTTTTTTTTTGCATTTAAACTGCTTGAGGTCTCTGACATAAAGCATTCTCTGACACGAGCTATTCACAAAGCTGTTTTGCAGAAACATTTCTCATCTGCAATCTCAGTTTGGCTGTCACAGCCATCTCCTCTTTGATATCACGACATCCTTCAATGTAGCTTGTTCCTGTTCCTCCTCTCTCAGTAAAATATTGATAAACAGTACAGCTGTGTTGCCATTTGTATGTGCCCAGTGTAAGGTAATTTAGCTGGGGTGTTAGTAAGCGAGCCAAAGGGTGCAGTCATTCCTGTCAGTCTCCTGACCTGTCTGCTGTAATTAAAACAACTCATGCAGTGAGTTAATACTGACTCAGCAAATTGATTGATTGAATGTAAGAATAACTGTTTTGCTGCTCTTCTAATGTCTGTGTTATTTCTCTTAAATACTTACATGGCTCCCATTATCATTGCATCTGATCATTTCACCATCTTTAATATGTTTATCCTCACATCACCATAGCGAGGAAAGGCAGTGCTGTTATCCCCCTTGTAAAAATGGGGAGAGACTCAGCATACACCGATTAATGACAGAAGTATACTCTAATTCTGAGTGCTCAGGGTCACACACAAGAAAAAACAAGAAACTGCAGTCCAGTGTTCCGCATCAGAAACTGGCATGGTATCCACTTGCCTTTCCTTCCTTTCCTTCTAGAAGCAGTAGTAGCAAGAGCATAATTTGTTATGAAATATTTTATACTGTGGTAGCATTGAAAAGACTTGTTTTGTTAGGTCTCTACAAATATAGAGATATACAGGGTACTTCAAAGAGTTTGCAATCTTATCTTGGGATTTATGTACAAAGAGACAGAATCTCCCTGAACAGTGAAGCCATTATGTTTGGCTTGTGTGTGCAATTGCTTTGTGAGAAAAGTTAGTTGAAGAGCATAGTAGTAATGCATTTTTAGAAGTAAAAGACAAGGTGCTGTTTGTGGTGTGTTTATCACAGATACCTGTGCCAAGGTATCGGTGTCTGTTTACCTTCAGATATGTGTGTTTGCTTCTAACTGTTGGTAGGATACATTTTAAGTTATTAATAATACATATTGTATACTTTATGTAGAAAAAACAGATTGTATGCAAAACAGCAGCATGGAAGGGAAATATTTGATATGAAAAAGGAAAGAAAATCAAAATCAGTTCCATTACATAGTAATTATTGCCTATTATATCATTCGTCGGAATGGGAAGAGGCCAAACCCCCAAAGATATCATTTCTGTTGGATAGGAAAAAGCAACATGACCAGCTGTTTTTCAATATACTGCAGAGAAAGTTTCTCATTTGAAGTATTCTGTAACCAGCATTTTTATATAGCAGACACATCGCATGCTGAGTTCAGAACGGCACGAAGGAAGCAAAGAGGCCATGTCAGTCTGCCAAAAGTTGAGCCGTGAAAAGCAAAGTTGCAAACAAGGGTGGATGTTACTTTCAAGAGAGAGAGTGTGAGGTTAATATTCACAATATGCCGTGGAAATAATTTGTAATGATCGGTGCGAAAGATTGACCAATCCAAGAATTTTTCCTTTGGTTTAAGAACCTTGAAGAGAGAATTTGATTGCCTTCCTTTTCCTGACCTATTCCCTCCCACAATCAGAACCCCTCAAAGTTGGATTTTCTTGCATTGTCCCAACTCTGTAATAATTAGTATGAGAAATGTGTTTTGGAAGAGAAGTGTATGTTGTCATTCATTGGACTCTGTTCACTAAAATGCAAGCAGGGACATTCAGATTGTCATTGTAAGAACCTAGATATATAGGGTTATCTGAAGTGTAAATCTAACCAAAGTTTTAACATAGATGCCTAGGACAGCTATAATATATTCTTCCTTTTTCCCCCCCGAAATATTGCCACATTTTCCTTTTACAAGAGGGAAATTGCTCACTAGGACTTTTCATTCCCCGATTCCTTTGGATTATCCGTTCTTACTTTCTCTTTACTTTTTATGCAGGTGGGTTTGGTACCCTTTCCATCAGAAACCTATAGGTTGGCCCTCTAGTAAGCTCGTTGGATCTATATGTGATTCAGAAATGCTCAGTAATGGTCTAACTCTGCTTCCACCGATGTCAGTGGTAACATTCCAGCTGATTTCAGTGGGAGCAAAAGTGGAAAAATGTTGAATCCTTTAGAAAATCCCAGCCTAAAGTTTCAAGGTTATATTAAGATCCTGGCATATGGTGAATTCCAAAAAATATTACAAAATTGAAATACTCTACACAGTTCCTAGCAAATCCTGACTCCAGTGAAAAACTAGACTTGCAGAGCAGGCCTATAACTCTTGAAAAGTAAATAATCTTCTGCATGACAGGGAGGCAGAAATGACAGGCTTTTCAGGAACTCTCTGGGGAGCATACTGCCTTTCAACTTTCAACAGAGCAAAAATTTCATCTTTTGGGCTTGCATATCAGACGGAATTAGTGAAAAGAGCTAGTATTAAAGGACTAGTTTACGCTAGACCAGGCAGGTTGGTTTCAGGTGTGCAATTCAAGCTACGCCAAATGCATAGCTGGAGTTAATTTACCATAAGCTGAGCCGTGGCGGCTTCCACACAGCAGGAGGCCAATGGGAGCACACATTCCCATTGGCTTCCCTTACTCCTCACAGGATGAGGAATACCAGACGCCGGTGGTGGCTGCACTCAGCATTCGATTTACAAGTCTACATTAGGCCTGCTAAATTGAATGCTAGAAGACAGACCTCCGTAGAGTCGATCTTCTCTCCAGTGAAGATGTGTCCTCGTTACTGCCCCACTCTCTTGTGTGAGTTATAATCTTCATTTCTTACTGCTTCTCAAACATTTCCTTCTCAGACTAACAGATTTTTTCAGAACTCTCGCCTAAACTAATTGCTTATATCTGGCCTGCTCACACCTACAGAAACCAAAAACTCAATGCAGATGTTTCACATAAAGTAGGTTTCAGTGATGCCCAATTTAGCCACTACAGTGACCCTTAGAATCTCAGATATGAGAGGATTTTAAAGAAATAAAAAGGTCCTGGCAATGGACTAAAAGGGAAGAAAGCCATGAAAAGTGTACTATCCAATCCCTGGATTTGCCCTTAAACTAAATTACTGCTCATCGGAGTTGAAGGGCTTGCTTTTGTGCATCCAGAATTCCTTTGAGGAAGTTATAAAATACAGAGTTGAATAAAAAAAGCCGGTTCCCTGCAATAGTGGGGAAGGCATTGTGAAAAACCACAGCCACATACATAAGTAATGACTTTAGGTAAAAATATAAATGGTGGTGTCAAATACATATTATGGACTATAACAGAACACAGTCAAAGATTTCTGTTAAAATAACCACCTCAGAAGAAAAATAAAGAAAAGGTGCACAGTCTCACATGAGATTTACATAGCATTTGCAAAGCTCCATGGTACCTTTTCTATTCTGAAGTCTCAGGGAGCATAAGGGAATGCATTACACTGAGCAAAATGAAATGTGGAGTAGGAATTCTGCAAATAATGTCAACAGCAATGTGTTTTCCAATCTAAGGCACATCCAAAGACTACATTTTCATATATATTAAATGCAGTGCTTTATGCATTCTCTTTCTTTGGCTGTTTTTCCTCTGGAATTCCTCGAGCCACAAAAGAGTGACAATACAGGTGGTGAGACTGTAACCTTGCCCTGGCCATTCTGCCAATGTGCCTCTGTTGTGATGTAGATGGGCAAGCCCATTTAGTCCTTGGTCTCCTTCCGAGACTGCTAGTGCAGGGTTCTGTTTTGTTTAGTGCCATATTGGATACTTATTGATCTAGGAAACTGGACTGAGCTCACATCTTCATGGCATGCAGGCCACTGAACAGCTACTAGATGGAAGCAATGTTGAACAAAACTATATTCAGTGACCTCGAAGTGCAAGGCCAGCCACAGGGCGGGGAATAACTTCCAACCTTTGCTCTTTGAGATCATTCAGAAAGAACATAGAACTGCTCGAGTGACTTCATCTCTCTTGAAAAGTTTTACAAATGAGTCAATAATACCTCCTTATGAGTGTATTGAAGGCAGCTGATAGACACCAGAGATCCAGTATAGATAACTTCATTCTTCCTCAGAAAGAGCTCATCCACCAAAACAACCAGGGCAGTGTTCATGCCATCCCCAGACCTAACTTGTCTAAGAAATTATTTGAAGTAATGAAGAAATTCTTTCCTAAAGGAAAAGGGGAATCCTGTTGTCACAAAGGGAGATAGTGACTATTCTATCCAGCAATGGTCTCAGTGCTTCCATGCTGATATTTACCAAGTACATAGACAAAATTCACATACTGTGCCTCCAGACCCCCATCCCAAAACTTTGAGTGGCACTAGCTGACCCAGAAAAGATTTCATTTATCTGGCACTAAATGGAAGTTTACTATCACAGACAGGGTATGTTTAGACTGCATCCCTCTGTCAGCAGAGGGATGCAGATTAGGCAGGTCAACATTGCAAATGAGGCAGGGATTTAAATATCCTGTGCCTAATTTGCATAAAAATGGCCACCGCGTTTTGCAGACTCAGCACTTTGTCCGCAAAAAGCAGCAGTCTAGAGGGGGATCTGTCGAGAGAGAAAGCCTTTTTCAACAGATCATGTTGCAGGAGGCATAAGGGATCTGTCGAAAAAGGCTTTCTTTCTCGACAAATCCCCCTCTAGACTGCTGCTTTTTGTGGACAAAGTGCTGAGTCGGCAAAATGCGGTGGCCATTTTTATGCAAATTCGGCACGGGATATTTAAATCCCTGTCTCATTTGCAATGTCGACCTGCCTAATCTGCATCCCTCTGCTGACAGAGGGATGCAGTCTAGACATACCCCCAGGGACAACTCAATCTGGATGTGAACAAGCAAACCCCAAAACAATTTAAAGGCTCTGACTTTCATTTTCCTTAAGGCCACTATTGCCAGCATGATTTAAAGTGGGTTTCATGTAAGAGGCTCTGAGTTTCCTCAAAGGGAGATGTACTCTGATCTGCCAGCAAGCAATGGATTATTCACAACTCAAAACAGTTCCTCCTTTTGGGATTTTGCAGTTTTTGTGGCGGAAACTGTTTTATCCTTACAGCATTGCTGGGGCACAGGGTTTCAAAACCTCAAAAATGCACTGGGGATGCCGCCAAGCTCATCTTACATTTAGCCAACTCCAGCTACATATTCTACATAGATGGAGCTGCATACCTTAAGCCAAGTTGCTGAGTCTGGTGTAGATGAGGCCTCAGAAATATTCCTTCTCCCTAATGGGAACGTTTGCCCCAATTGTTAGTTCATGGTGGGATTAACTCCTGTCTCAGTGATCTAGAGAACAGGTCCAAAGTGTGTCCCATGTATTCGCAATGAGCCACAATCTCATGATTGTCATGCCAACCGTGAACTCACTGAACTCACACAGGGATTCCGCAGCAGTAGAAGTAACCTCTACATGCACCGGAACAAATGCCACTGGAGTTGAATTCCATGACTAAAGTTGTGGAGGCGCACCCTCTGTTAAAATCTGTATTTGGGTTGAGAAACCTGTAGCATTTGGCTATGACTCCAGCCATCTCTGCCATACCACTCTCCAAGATTCCCTCTGTGCAGACTGAATTGGGCAGGCAACTTCTGAGCTAATAATAGACCCCTGTGGTGTGTTGTCCCACTAGGTCTTGCCTATGCATACTAAATCAGAGACCTCATCATAAACATCTTTAATTTTGGTAGACCATTGTCCTTCTTTTCCACTTACTGCCCTGGATCTGTACCTTTGTTGATGTCATCTTCAGTGACTTATCAGGAGACAAACCACCATTGCCAGCTGTACCCATTTTAAGGAAATTAATAGGGGATTAAAGCTTTTTTAAAAGAAGATCAAGTAACAGATGTGTACATAGATCATTTATTATATTAGACATTCCTCATGACCTAGACAGAATCTGCTCTGTGCCCTTCTGTATGTCTGTAGATTTTAACTTTTAAATTTCCTTCTCAATCTATTGTGAAAATGACTTTATACCAGGAACACCTTTTTTAAAACAATCTGATATTAGATACTATGAATAACAGGGTGGAAAAAGCATTGCTAACCACTGGTGCTAGAATTTCATAACTTTCCTTTTCATAGTAGGTACACTTTTAGAGATGAGGGTCATCAATATCATTATTTCCATCGTCTTTAATGTTAATTAGTTTTTTTCAAGTCAACATAAAAGCCATCTTAAATATCCTCATTAAAGTTGATGCAATTTCTGACCAAAGCATTATATATGTGTGTTCTGTGAGGAAAATATTTTGTAAAATATAACAGCAGTTTCTAGTGATTTAAAACATTGAGTTTGTATGACTTTTAATCATTAAGGGAGATGTAAAAACATATTTTATACACAATCTTTTATCTTACATTTATTTTTTTATTTCTCCATAGCAATTTATTGCAATAGATATATCACCATTACCATAGACGTTTATAGTGCCATTAAAATTCAATGCCACCATAAATTCATGCTGCTTAAAGTGTTGACATTTGTAACAGCTTCCACAAGGACATATTTTATACTGAAAGTGAAACTTGGAGTTAAACTTTTGTTAACAAAATTTGATATAGGCAAGAAAATACAGGCTTATCTAATTTCAACAAATCTGGCAGTTTGGACAAGACACCCTGATGTAAGCAAGAAACATTGATGAGCATACGTATTAGAAGTCTTTAATTTTAGGATCCATGGGTGTGTCATCAGTAATTTTCCACAAACTAGAAAATTTAAAAATGCCCGAAACTTTGATTCCTGGTGGGAATGGTAAACATATGTGTGTGAAGGAGAATTAATCTCTAAATTGTTTCCATGTTGAACCAAACCACCTGGAATTTGTACTCTCTTAACTGACCCTTGAAAATGGACATGCCCTACAAGACTGATTTTGAAGTGGACTTAATGTTTTTACAAAATCATTTTATAAAACATAACCTATTTTGTAGTCCACAGTCGAACAAAAGTCACAGTGAAGGGTCAACTTCTTTGCTGATATGAGTAGGCAAAACTTTGCTAAAGTCAATGGAGCTGCACCTGTTTGCACAAGCAGAATTTGGTCCAGAATCAATGAGAATTTTTCACAACGAAGGAAGGATTGGTGTTCTAACAAACCATTAGCTAGTCCCTCCCTGAAGAAGAGAGAACAGCACAGTGGCGGAAATTAGTTTGTGATTAGGACTTGTGCTCTTTCACAAAGTTGAGAAGGGTTCTCTTCTTCCACCTTTGTGTGCCACTCACAGCAAACAGGGAACGCCAGCTCGGCTTCCTCCTTCCCCTTTGATGGCAGCAAAGGGAAGGGATCAGAACAGGACCATGACTACACCCCAGCCACACATGTACCCTTTCTGAGGGTGATGGAGCTGCTATTCTAATGTACTCTGCTCCTGAAGTTTGACCCACTCAGGATGCCTCCTGCAAGTACCCAGCTCTAGCTGCCCTCCACGCTGTGATGTCCCAGGTCTCCAGTTCAGGCCTGTGTGTTTCCTGACAGCCATTACATCCTGGTCACCATTCGATAGTGGATAAAACCTAGCAGGCCGAGGAACTGGCAGGACTACAGCCTTAGCCAAGGTGACCCTCACGGGATCTCTGATTAGAGGATCGCCTGGCTCACCAATTGATTCAACCATGCTATTTAAGCCAGAAGGAGGACCAGGATGTTGTCCAGAAAATTAGGTGACTCCCTGTTGCTGCTGCTTTGCTTCCTGCATTCTATTCCCAATCCTATTTCTGACTCTTCTTCTGCTCCTAACCTGTTTCTTGTTTCTCATGCCTGTCTCGCCCCTGCTTTTGGTCTGAGTTCCCACCATGTTCCTGATCCCTACCTGCTCTCTGATTCCTGCCCTCACCCCTGGCTTTATCCATTGGCTACCAGCAGAGGGGCTGAAGGCCATCATGGGCCCCACATGTCTGTGAGGCTAGCTCTGTGCCCCTGGAAGGGGTGGGGCTTCAGGTAAAAGGGGTGTTGTCAAGAGCTGGCCTCCCCCAGCCCTCAAAGCCATGCAGCAATTCAAAGGGGCTTTGGCTATTCTCTCTGTTGCTACTGCTCCAGACCCCTTTGAATCTCCGAGCCCTACGGCAATTGTCCCTTTTGCCCCCACCCCCAGTCAGTGGGCTAGCCACCACTTCTAGCTCTGACTCCTAGCTGTGACATGAGACTCCAACTCTGGTTTGTTCTTGGTCTCTGGCATGTGGTGTCTGACCCTGGCTCTGGTAAATGGCAGTTGACTGTAGTACTCACCCTAACCTCCATTCCATGATCTTGATGTCTGCTCTCCCCACTAGACCTCTAACTAATATATCAAATCGCCTGTGTCCTGGTCCCTAAAACACAAATCCTTAACCAGCCCCGAAGGCATTAACACACAGGCTAGGTTTGTTTAATTGTCTAAGCTGCGCAGGAAGAAAACAACAGAAAATCATGGCTGAGAGATCATCTCTGTGGTGGTAAAATTAGACAGGAAATCCTTACATAATTTTTTTTCTCTCATGTTAACTGTTCCACTCATGGAGACAATAGAGTGCAGCATAAGTATCACTATCGAGCTGGAGTTCATCTGCAAATGAATAGCAAGTTAAATTTTCTGTTGCTGCAATAAATGTCTCTGCTTTTGGAAATAAATCATTTCAGCATTGCAAACATTTGACGGTTTAACTTGATGCAATAGTCATCAAAATCACCATTAACATTTTATCTTAATTCAGAATCAAAGCAGCTTATAGGTACATAAAACACTCCAGTGGGCCTGATTCACAGAAGCTGACTGAAAGGTATAAATGACATTGTTTTCCCCTGTACCATCCTGGGATCGCAACTCCAGGAAGATTCTTCACCACATGAAGGCAGGTGTGTTTACCTCATAACCCTTTCTACCAGAGGATGAGGGCTAGTGCTGATGTCCAGTGCTCTGTAGAACACCTGCAGGTACAGGTAGCTGCTTCAGCATAACCTCTTTCTAACCTTGAGGTGATCATTTCAGGATAGAATTATCCTCTTTTAGGGTTGTTGTTTTTTTCTGGATGATAAGTTACAGCTGCCTTCCTGTACTACAGCTTCTCATGGCAGATTTTTCACCTCAGGAGGTATGAAAGTAGGTTTACACTGATTGAATCCAGCACAAACTTGGACTCAATCTGGACCAGACAGATAGTGACTAAGTATGACAGCCGCTCAGTACTCTTTGTGAATCCCACAGGAATTATTGCTGTTGGTTAGAAGAGCTGTCAAGTAGTTTCCAGCTCTCCTGAGCCATTGTGATGCCTGTTGCAGAATTTTCTAGACATCTCTAGCTGCAGTGTTTGGCTGCTCTCTGGGGGGAAAGCAGCAGAATATCATAAACTAAAATATTTTTTCTGCTAGTGATTATATAGTGATTATGGCGGGGAAAAGATTTGCATGCTTTCAACTGTCCTACCAGTAACCTCTAGACAATATGGTATGAACTGTCAGATTACTCTTTAGTATAGTTCTTTTATGTAGTACCAGGTAATCAGGCTGGATAAGCTATGACCTTTCTCAGTTGCCTGTAATACCCATCAGTGGAGTTCTATTCATGTGCACAACTGTAACAATCAGGGAGAGGGAGGTGAGAGTGTCATGAAATTAAAATAAAATGAAAGGTTGAAGATGCGTAGTGTTCTTTTGTACCACTATAATTTGACTTCAGCATTATTATGTTCATGGCATACAAAGATCTAATAGCACTGATATCCATCTATTCTGAAGATAAAGACTGGAAAGTATTGATAAACATAGTACAAAACTGTAAACATATTATACAACTAATGTAACTTTAATAAAGTCTCAGAACTCTGGTTTTGAGTGCCTTGTCGCACATTTCTACCATCATTTTTAAAACTTTAATATTTTAGGGCACACAGCTATGTGACCTTGGTCCAGGATTCCATCAGAGCTCATAAGCTATAATGAAAGGAAGGCCTTCTAGGAACGCCTTGGTATTTCAGAAAATGGACCTGGTGAGACTTAAGGTATCATTATTAATTCAAAATCAGCCAACAGTGTACTTGTGCCCCAGCACGGTATTAGGGCATGCTGTTCTGGAACGGTCTTTGAAGTAAAAATTATGAGTCCCTGATGTCTTGTAGTCATTAGTGATACCCTGGCACTTTTCATTTTAAAAGAAGGGCTATGACACCTTTTTTGAATTCTAACATACATTTTTATTTTCTGTGTACCTAATTTTATCCTTCAGTTTCAATTGAACATAGTACTTTCCTTCAATTTCTGCCCTAAACTTCAGTATGATCTCATAGTGTGCTTTTTCATTTTAGGGCTTTGAATGAAAAATGCTGACTAATGTTGCCCTCAATGTTTTTTTTAATTGAAAAAAATGCAGATTTGTCAAAATAGAAACTGTTTGTGAAATGTGGTCTGTCCCAACAAATCTCCAACACAGAAAAACTTTTGAACTTATTTCAAAAAATTCAAAACAAAAAATTCTTTTTCTGTTCAACTTTACTTTTTATTTAAGCTAATAATTTGGGGAAAAGGATGTGAAAGGGTCTAAATCAAAACAATCCAATTCACCTGAAATTTTTGTGAAATTAATTTTAAAAATATCTTAAAGATTTTGATTTTTTTCATTCAATTTCAGGACAGTGCAATACAATTTTTGTTTTGATTTTGTTTTTTAATTTTCAAAAATATTGTAGGATGACAACCATTTCTCACCTAGCTGTAGTGGGGGAGTGCTTTCTGCTGGTGGGTGTAGTAAATATACTGTGTTGGCATCTTTTGGATGGCAGGTGCTAAAGAATTACTGCTTTTCCTTTTTGTTTTCAGCTGTTAAACACAGTGCATAGTGTGCTTAGAACATTGTCTCTCAACTCCCTTTTCATTTTCAATCACTTGACTTCAAATCAAGTTGAACATGATTCACAATAATAGAATGAACAAACCTAATATTTTACTAACATACAGAATACCTAATCAGTATTTATGGTATGTAGAATTTATCACACTCACGAGAAGAGACCTTCATAATTCATTAGTGTCTTCACCTTGCTTGAGTTATAAACTGTTCATTTCATTCAAGAGATAGAAATCCATATCCCATGAGTGCTCATTATATATCTCTTCTATGTAAACGTATTCATCTGCTCAACTGAAATAAGCTTGAATGATAAAGGCATTTGTCAGCAATCATTACTGTATAAAGAGCTCCAACATGGTGATTCAGCAGAAAAATCTCTGGGACTTTTAGGGCTGCATCAGCTCTAGCAGCTGTTGGAAGTTGATTCAGATGAAAAGCCTAAGGATGGCTCTTTAGAGTGGGGGATGGAAGAGAAAAAATTACCTGGCATGAATTTTGGGGCACATCGTTCTTAATCTTCAGTTACTCCTAATGATGATAAATTATGCAAATGAGCATTGAATTTGTGAGGAGCCCTCAGGCCCAACAGCTCTTTGTTGGCATTAGGAGCTGTTGTAAGGGACATACGTAATCTGCTCAAAGCGTATGTCTAAACTACACCCTTCTGCCAACAGAGGGATGTAGATTAGGCACATCGCTATTGCAAATGAAGTGGGGATTTAAATATCCCGCGCTTCATTTGAATAGAAATGGCTGCCGCTTTTTGCCGACACGGCACTTTTCCGGCAAAAAGCAGCAGTCTAGACGGGGATCGGTCGACAAGGAAAGCCTTTTCCGACCGATCCCTTATGTTCCGTGCAATGAGGCTTACAGAATCGGTCGGAAAAGGCTCTCCTTGTCGACCGATCCCCATCTAGACTGCCGCTTTTTGCTGGCAAAGTGCCGTGTCAGCAAAAAGCGGCAGCCATTTCTATTCAAATGAAACGCAGGATATTTAAATCCCCACTTCATTTGCAATAGTGATGTTCCTAATCTACATCCCTCTGTCACCAGAGGGGTGTACTTTAGACACACAAAAAGAGCCCCTCTTCTTCCTGGCTAGCTGCAGAGTGAACCTTATATGACAGGAATACTGCACATTGGGTCTTGCAATGTCATTCCCATATGCCCAACTGACCTACAGTTCCATTCGCTCCTGAAAATGGGGTGTCCTTAATGCATCCCACTTTCTTACATGGCAGCTACTGAGGAGGGATGCAATATCACCTAGGAAAAGGGAACAAATTCTTCAGCTGTGAACCAGACCAAGGCTCCAGGGTTGTCCAAGTCAGGTTTTGCCCAGGGATCTTTCAGCTGCCCAAGGATTTATGTAGTTTGCTGCTCTTCTCTACTGACTGAACACTTCTAGAAACAAAATGCTGCATCTCCATGGAATTGTTTTATGTGAAGAGTTCTTGATAGAAAATCCTGAAGTTTTGGGAGCAGGTACATGGGACTGAGACTGAATGTAAATGAACAGCATCAGTTTCTGAGTATTTTGTCCATCTTTTGAATTTGTGTTGTAAGGATTAGCACTGGGGGAGAAGGGAGAAATAAACTATATACTTACTTCTTTCTATGCACTAATTACAATTATGCATTTCTTTTTCACATTTCATTAATATCAAAGTGGTTATTGTACCCCTATTAATGAAAAATAAATCATAACTCTTTTTACCTATGCCACAAAATGAATTAAAAATATGGAAGTGTGATTGCTGTCAGGAGTTACACAACAAATTATATAAATTGATGATTTGTGCTGTTTGTATTGTAGAGGAAAACTCTATTACCATAACAGTACGTCCCTTTTTAATAACACAGATACTTTATTATCTTTATACTTTGTAAGCAGATAGTGGAAAATACTGACTTGCAATATCATTTGTAGAAGTTTCTACATTGTAAATGACAAAATAGTGTTAAAAATGGAACACGATTCACAATGAGTAAAACTTTATTGATGATAACTATAAAGGCTATCCACCAACAAATAGGCCTATGTGCTCTGTTTGTGAAGATTGTCTCTTGAATAATCCCATTTTTTGAGCATAACCCTATTCTTTGAGGAAGTGTCAGATTTCAGAGCATAGTAACAGATAGAGTAGAAAAACGTTGTTTAAAACTGTATTGTATTTTTACAACTGTACATTTTACAACTGTACAAAAGGATTAGAAGAGTAGTTCCCTAGTTATTTACAGTAATTGTCATATTCCTCATAGATGGTACAAAATTTCTGTAGATTTTTAGTATATGTTTCCGTTTATAATGATATGATGTGATGTGACTTCAGTTATTTCATGGAGTTTTTGCCAACAATATAGGAAATAACCATGGTCTAGAAATGGATATAAGGTGCCTCTGCATTGGAAGCAGCATTAGCATTCAATCAGCTGCAGTGTTAGATGGTGGGGGCCCTTGTTTATTTTAATGTCATCTTATTCTTTTTTGTTGCAATAAGAATACATTTTAATTTTCTTTTCTGTGAGTAAGTAGAAATAAGAGTTTTCAGAATAATACAAGAAAGCTAGCGTGAGCATCTCCTTGTCTTAGCAGTTTGTTTATACAACAAGGAGTCGGGTGACACCTTAAAAACTAATAATTTGATTATGGCATAAGCTTTTGTGAGCTGAAGCTCATTTCATCAGATGTGGGAAGTGCAGACAGAGCCAACAAAGAAAGCAACAGAACTCCACTGGCCATTAGCTGTAACACATCATCAGGAATCTACAATCTATGCTAGATGATGATCCCTCACTCTCACAGACCTTGGGAGGCAGGCCAGTCCTTGCTTACAGACAGCCCTCAACTTGAAACACGCACTCACCCCCAACAATACACACTACAACAGAAACACTAACCCAGGAACCAATCCCTGCAACAAACCCCATTGCCAAATCTGTCCACACATCTACCTTAGTGAGGTCATCATAGAGTCTAAGCACATCAGCCACACCATTAGGGGCTCCTTCATCTGCACATCTACTCATCTGGTACACGCTATCATGTGCCAGAAATGCCCCTCTGCCATGTACGCTAGACAAACCAGACTGCCTCTACACAGCAGAATAAGGAATACAAATCAGTCATAAAGGAACAGTGACTTACAGAAACCTGTGGGAGAACATTTTAACCTCCCTGGACACAGTTACAGACTTGAAAATTGCCATCCTCAAGCAAAATATCCTTCAATAACAAGCTGCAGTGTGAAACTGCTGAGCTGGAATTCACATGAATACTTGAGACCATCAGAATGGATCTGAATAGGGTCTGGGAATAGCTCTTTAATTACAATAAGTAATTTTCCACTTAGGTATTCTCACCTTCTTCTCCACATTCACCCTGATGGAAAAATGAAAAAAAAATCAGCAAAATTTTCCCATAGAAAATTTTAATTTTGCAGAAGCTGCATTTTCTCTTCAAGAACATTTCAGCACTTAACCCTACAGACTGGGATTTCCAAAACAAGCCAAAGGGAGTTAGGGATCCAATGTCCCCTGAACTTTATTTTTAAAAATCCTCCTTTGAAATTCCAAGTCATAATATTCAATATTAATAAATGTATAACAGAAGAAATACAAATTTGACTCACTTGAGGAATGTATTTAGTATGTATTTTCAGTTCAGTTTGGCATCTGAATCTCAGACTATCACCCACACATACAGAATTGTTTTCTTTTGTACACAGATGTTACTTGAAAGGACAAAAGTAAAGAAATGGTCTTGTATGCTACACCAGGGGCTACATTCAGCCTGGTGCAATGGAAGTTGCTCTTATCTCGCTGGGCATGAATGAGCAGTTCTAGTCGCAACGCTATACTAGCACTGGCTCTGAATCTTTATCTCCTTGAAGTAGGACAGATCTTGAGAGCATTTCCCTCTGACTTCAGTATTGTTCACCATTCTGATAAACAGACCCAATTGTTCTTAGATACCATACAATACTTGCCATGTGCAATTACCCACTGCACCAGACCATAGCTCCAACATAATACAAAGAAGTATGTAAAACACTGAATGTGAGCATTACAGCTTGGATAGACCTACTTTATCAGTTTAGGTTAGACTCTTCATGTTGGTATAGAAGGGTACAGCTTGCTCAGGAAGGATAGACAGGGAAAAAAGGGAGGAGGTGTTGCCTTATATATTAAAAATGAGCACACTTGGAGTGAGGTGAAGATGGACATAGGAGATGGAAGTGTTGAAAGTCTCTGGGTTAGGCTAAAAGGGGTAAAAAACAAGGGTTTTATGCTAGGAATCTACTACAGGCCACCTATCCAGGTGGAAGAGTTGGATGAGGCTTTTTTTAAACAATTAACAAAATCATCCAAAGCCCAAGATTTGGTGGTGATGGGGGACTTCAACTATCCAGATATATGTTGGGAAAATAACACAGCGGGGCACAGACTATCCAATAAGTTCTTGGACTGCATTGGAGATAACTTTTTATTTCAGAAGGCTGAAAAAGCTACCAGGGGTGAAGCTGTTCTAGATTTGATTTTAACAAATAGGGAGGAACTGGTTGAGAATTTGAAAGTAGAAGGCAGCTTGGGTGAAAGTGATCATGAAATCATAGAGTTCACAATTCTAAGGAAGGGTAGAAGGGAGAACAGCAAAATAGAGACAATGGATTTCAGGAAGGTGGATTTTGGTAAGCTCAGAGGGCTGATAGGTAAGGTCCCATGGGAATCAAAACTGAGGGGAAAAACAACTGAGGAGAGTTGGCAGTTTTTCAAAGGGACATTATTAAGGGCCCAAAAGCAAGCTATTCCGCTGCATTGGAAAGATAGAAAATATGGCAAAGACCGCCTTGGCTTAACCACGAGATCTTGCATGATTTAAAAATAAAAAAGGAGTCATATAAAAAATGGAAAGTAGGACAAATTACAAAGGATGAATATAGGCAAACAACACAGGAATGCAGGGGCAAGATTAGAAAGGCAAAAGGCACAAAATGAGCTCAAACTAGCTATGGGAATAAAGGGAAACAAGAAGACTTTTTATAAATACATTAGAAGCAAGAGGAAGACCAAGGACAGGGTAGGCCCACTGCTCAGTGAGGAGGGTGAAACAGTAACAGGAAACTTGGAAATGGCAGAGATGCTTAATGACTTCTTTGTTTCAGTCTTCACCGAGAAGTCTGAAAGAATGCCTAACATAGCGAATGCTAGTGGGAAGGGGGTAGGTTTAGAAGATAAAATAAAAAGAGAACAAGTTAAAAATCACCTAGAAAAGTTAGATGCCTGCAAGTCACCAGGGCCTGATGAAATGCATCCTAGAATACTCAAGGAGCTGATAGAGGAGGTATCTGAGCCTCTAGCTATCATCTTTGGAAAATCATGGGAGACAGGACAGATTCCAGGAGACTGGAAAAGGGCAAATATAGTGCCCATCTATAAAAAGGGAAACAAGAACGACCCAGGAAACTATAGACCAGTTAATTTAACTTCAGTGCCAGGGAAGATAATGGAGCAAGTAATTAAGGAAATCATCTGTAAACACTTGGAAGGTAGAAAGGTGATAGGGAACAGCCAGCATGGATTTGTAAAGAACAAATCATGTCAAACCAGTCTGATAGCTTTCTTTGATAGGATAACGAGCCTTGTGGATAAGGGAGAAGTGGTGGATGTGGTATACCTAGACTTTAGTAAGTCATTTGATACAGTCTCGCATGATATTCTTATCAATAAACTAGGCAAATACAACTTAGATGGGGCTACTATAAGGTGGGTGCATAACTGGCTGGATAACCGTACTCAGAGAGTAGTTATTAATGGTTCACAATCCTGCTAGAAAGGTATAACAAGTGGGGTTCTGCAGGGGTCTGTTTTGGGACCGGCTCTCTTCAATATCTTCATCAATGATTTAGATATTGGCATAGAAAGTACGCTTATTAAGTTTGCAGATGATACCAAGTTGAGAGGGGTTGCGACTGCTTTGGAGTATAGGGTCATAATTCAAAATGATCTGGACAAATTGGAGAAATGGTCTGAGGTAAACAGGATGAAGTTTAATAAAGACAAATGTAAAGCGCTCCACTTAGGAAGGAACAATCAGTTTCACACATACAGAATGGGAAGCAACTGTCTAGGAAGGAGTATGGCAGAAAGAGATCTAGGGGTTATAGTGGACCACAAGCTAAATATGAGTCAACAGTGTGATGCTGTTGCAAAAAAAGCAAACATGATTCTGGGATGCATTAACAGGTGTGTTGTGAGCAAGACACGAGAAGTCATTCTTCCACTCTACTCTGCGCTGGTTAGGCCTCATTTGGAGTATTGTGTCCAGTTATGGGCACCGTATTTCAAGAAAGATGTGGAGAAATTGGAGAGGATCCAGAGAAGAGCAACAAGAATGATTAAAGGTCTAGAGAACATGATCTATGAAGGAAGGCTGAAAGAATTGGGTGTGTTTAGTTTAGAAAAGAGAAGATTGAGGGGGGACATGATAGCAGTTTTCAGGTATCTAAAAGGGTGTCATAAGGAGGAGGGAGAAAACTTGTTCATCTTGGTCTCTGAAGATAGAACAAGAATCAATGGGCTTAAACTGCAACAAGGGAGGTTTAGGTTGGACATTAGGAAAAAGTTCCTAACTGTCAGGGTGGTCAAACACTGGAATAAATTGCCCAGGGAGGTTGTGGAATCTCCATTTCTGGAGATATTTAAGAGTAGGTTAGATAAATGTCTATCAGGGATGGTCTAGTCAGTACTTGGTCCTGCCATGTGGGCAGGGGACTGGACTTGATGACCTCTCGAGGCCCCTTCCAGTCCTAGTATTTTATGATTCTATGATTCGTGTTATGTTAATGCACCTTTTTGTATTTCTCAAAGGCATTAACTGGTCTAGGCTTATACCGTAGAAGACTCCAAGTTCCAATCTATGTTCATATATATTAAAGATGGATTTTAAGTAGTAAGAGCTGAAGACTCAGTCCTTGGAGGACATTGACAGCTATTGTGTCTTAACTAATCTCATGCTGTTCATGCAGGCTGTCTAACATCTGATGACTAACTGATAACTAATTCCCTCAATTTGTGGTTCATTACTGATTTTCAGCAAAAAAGCTCACACCTAGGTGTATGAATCAAAAATCATTATGAAATCAGTAAAAAAAGATATTGCATCCAGGGGCTTCTGTTTGGTGGTTATTGCATGTTATTTTAGGCATGTTCTATCTGGTGGAGGTAAGACACCATTTAATGCCCACCCTTGTACTAAATTAAACTTCAGTTAAATATGCTGGAAATGTAATTTTTGTCAAGTCAAACAGGTTTACTTGACTTTTGAGCTCTTAATGTAGCAGGTAAAATTGCTCAGTAGAATTCAAAGAACATCACTTACTGTGACACTGTACTAGCTACAGGTATATGCGTCTTGAATTCAGAACCATCGCAAAGTAGGCTCAGCATCTCATCCCCTATGGCCTGAGTTATCCTTGCCTATAGCTACTGAAGAGCACATTATTATTTTTATGTACTTTATTATTAGTTATTTATTCATATTAGTTTATAAAATGTTCAGCACCCAACTGATGAATAGCCCAGCTCCATTCTTTCCTCTTCCACTCGTGAAGATAAGGGAAGAATTTTGCTCACTACTAATGTGGCACTTGAATAATGGCAAGCAAATTGTAATTGGTGGGTGCCAAAGTCAATGCAACTAATTGCCTGGGTAAGGTAAGCTAAATTTGGCCTCTGCATAAGGTCTATGATCTGCGGTTATCACCGTCAGGAGCTGGTGACAAATGAGATCATTGATACACCCCACAATTGTCCAGAAGTAAGTATCTTATTTATTTGGGGCCGTCCTAACAGTACAGTGAAGACTGAACAATACACCAAAATCAGGTAGTGGTTTTGAATGTACATAATCACTATATGTAGGCTTCTAAATAAATAATGCCATTAATCCAGAATATGTTCAATTTGTTTTTCTTTTATTTGTTGAAAGGAGTCAGAAGCAATATTGTGTTATTTATTCCTCGAATAATGTTGCCATAGTAACCCTTCCACCTTATTGCAAGATATATACAGTAGTTGTAAAGTTATTCAAGAGGGAAGCAAGGACTCTGTCTAATAATTGGGCACATATGAAATGGGTCTGCCTATCAACTTCTTATGAGAGGTAGGGCATAGTAATGGTCATCTGAGGGAGTTTTAGCAAGCGATGGGGTGAAAGAGAATATATTGCCTAAGATGCAGTGGTTTATTATACGTTGTTGCTTCATTTTTATCATTGTTTTACTGTAGCAATTTTGAAATGCAGGAATGTATGAGTAACCATGGAAACAGAAAATCTCCAAATTAAGATCCTACATGGAATGTATTGTACGGTTCTTTCAGATGTGATTGAGTTGATTATTACAGATATTATGCAGAACCAATGCCATACAGTCAGGAGGAAAAGTTAATGTTTGAATTTGGCTCATGAAACCTACTGATTTTCAGAACATCATGCAGAGGCCCTGTCTTCCTCATTGCCTCCACACCCCTTGCCCTCGCTGCGGTATGATTCTTGCAAAAATTGCATGGTATCCTTTGAGGGGCAGAGGGAGCAGGAGAGCTTACTGACTGGTGGAGAACTAGTGTGGTTTAATGCTGATGGGGGTTAATTTACATCTCAAATCCACATGTGATTAAATGGGGGAAAGGAGAGCAGGCATCTTTCCTTCCATCCCTGCCCACATGCAAATCCCATTCCCCCTCAGAAATCTGTGGAAGGACCACACTAGTGGGATAGAGAAGGGAGAGCCAGCCCTGTATTTGTTGTTACACATACCTGGTTCCTCTGCCTTCATTACTCATTCATGCCACTTCCCTGTTTAGGCTCAGTGACTTTAATAATCTTCTTCTAAAACTCATGGTCGTATGCCTGGCTGTTACACAAATTTGGTCTCTCTAAGGTCCACTGATATCAGATCCATGTACTCACAGGTGCTCACAGGGAAGTCAAGGTGCTGAAACATGCCCAGGTTTTGTGCCCAGAGTCCCAGCCACCAGCCCTATACCCCTGCCAACCAGAGTCCCGCCACCAGCTCTGCTACTGGCCTGGGGTCCCATGCAACTGGCAGCCGTGTGCCTGGGGGCACTGATGCTGGCTCTGCATGTGAGGTCCTTGCAGCTGGCCCTACCTCTAGGAGGCAGTGAGGGGCACAGACAGGGAAAAGGCAAGATATAGCTCAGCACCTGACTTCAAAAACTGTTCCAATGCCACTGAGTGTACTGACTCTTTGGCCTCCCCTTTGAAAATCTTCCATCCATGAACATAGCAAGGGCCATTGTACCAGTATAATTCTTGGGTTTCTATTGTACTACATCTGTGTCAATATCACCTACCCTCCATTAACTTGTTCTCAGTTGCGGCAACTTTCATTGAGAATATCACAACCTAATTTAATTTCCTATCATGAAGTGCCCAACCATTTGACCTTCTCAACATCTTTGTTTCTGGAAGCAAAGCAATGTCTTCAGGCTGCCAACTCTCTGTTCTATATATGAGAATGGGTGGAATTCTAATGATCTCTTCCATTTCACTTTCTAACTGTATTGGCAACTTTTGAACACAGAACTGGGCTCAGCTTCCTGCCACTAGTACCGAACAGGGTTTACGCGGAGCTAAACACGCGGCCCATGGGTGGGATCCTTTGAACATGGCCTCTACTGGGAACATGCTCCACAATGGTGAGGCATCTCTCAGGTGGGGTGAGCATTGAAAGATGCAAGCGGACAGGCTGGCTGGAACAGACAGGTACAGGTGTCGGCGTTTCTAGCCCCCAGGGAGGAGGTACTGGGAATCATAGAATCATAGAACCATAGAGCTGGAAGAGACCTCAGAAGGTCATCAAGTCCAGCCCCCTGCCCTAAGCAGGACCAATCCCTGGGAGTACCGGGGCATTGTGAGAAGTGCTTTGTATTCATGCCTGTCAGTGTGAAAGAAGCTATTTGCATATATATTTGCATGTATATGCAACCACACTTAAGTTGCGGCCTTCAGTATGAGCTGTGAGTATCATTTTGGCCTCCAGGGCTTCCAAAGTTGAGTAGCCCTGTTCTAAGCTTTCAGCCTGTGATATAATTTATAGTCCTCCCTTAGGTAGCAAAACCTCAGTTTTACCAGTGTTCACTCTAAATCTTGCCTGAACAAGACTTGTTTACCAGTGTTCAAAGTTAGTTTGCAGGGTCTCACAATCTTCCCAAGAAATCATGACGTTATCAGCAATCTCCATATTCCAAAGCAGTTTTCGTTATGTATTTCTCACTTATCACATCAGTGGCAACCACTAACAAAAAAAAGAGGCCAATTCTGACCTCAGTTGCAGGCCAGCATTACCTGGGAAATTCTCTATGGTAGCCCCATTTGATTTTGACTATGGTAGTCGCTTCACCATACATATCCTGGATAAAATGGTCACATCCTTCTGGCACTATTCTCAAATGCCACCAAATTCATTCTCTTAGTACATGATTGTACACCTTCTCCAAGGACATGAAGACTATACCCAGACACTGTTTCTTTTCTCTAACCTTGTCCATGAAGATTCAGAGAACAAATATGTCCTCAATTATATTCATTTCCAATAAATATCCTTCTTGACCTTTCCAAATTTCAACTGTTTCACTCAGATGCTTTTCAATAATCTTCTCCCATACTCTCAGAGCATGTGACATCACCTTAATTGGGAGATAATTAGCATACAATGGAATATCTCCTTTACATTAAAAATGGGCACTGCAAAACTTTTACACCCTTCATCTGCTATATCCTCTCTGTTAAGAATATCATAGAACAGATTTGTACAGTATTTTACATCTTCCCTTCCAAATTACTTCAATGGGTCCAAGAATGAATGGATATTTCATCAGGTCCAGATGCTTTTTCCTTCTCATTTTCATATGTTCCTCTACAATCTCTTCCTGACACCCTTCTTCAATTTACATGTTTTGAAGTCCTCCTTGTGTTTCTTCTCATTCATCAATCTTCCCAAATAATCAGTACACTCTATGTTGAGTGATTTACCACTCTTTTGCAATATACTTCTGCAACAAATACCTTGAATGTGGCATGAAACTAGCTATTGCAACTGGTAATTTAAGTTCTGTTCTGGAATAATAAATTGAATTATGGAATAAACTGACACTTACCTAAAGCATCAGAAAAATCAAAATTGCTGAATTTGTTTGTTAGCTATACCTCAGAATTTTAGAGAGTGGTGAGAACTCTTGCTTCGGTCCTTGTTAGTTAGCATAAAAAATACTCTGAAGAAGAAACTTTAGTAAAACCCAAACAGGCTAATTCTGGCATGAACAGAATATTGTGTTAGTTATCATATACTGGATTAAGACTGGGCTCTGATTATAGCTATACTGGCACTTCTTGTCCTGTGGTTTAAAGTTTTGTAGCTGATTTGCAATAGGCTTCTTTTGATTTCCAATGCCGGCATTATAAATATTTAAGGAAACATCTCTATTGGAATCATAAACTATATCAACAAATGCATGGTAACGTGGGAATTTCCTATAGTTAAGTCATTTTATTTTCACAACAACTTCACTCCAACTGGCTGACTGTAACCTGAAGTTACAGAGTTGAAATTTGTACTTTGGGAGGCACTGGAATGATCCAAGCCCTTCCAGTCTCCTTTACTCCACATCGTGCATCCTTGAGAATAAAAAATCTTACAGAGTATGATAATCCACTCCCAAAATCTGCATATGCAAGCAGTGCTATTAATCTGACAAATAAAGTTCTAACTTAGACAAGTATATTGCTGGAAGGATTTTGTTTGCTGAATGCCCCCTTACAATTGCAGCCAATGCTCAGGTATATTTGTATTCTTAGCTGCAAGCATGGATAATTCTTTTCATTGTTTGAGGTGACTGAGCACTGCAGCTGCAAAATACATTGCAGAAATAAGTGGGCCTAGCACAAAAGCTTCCTGTGCGCTGTCAATACAAATGGCTTGCAGATAGTTTTCCAATTGGCTCTCATTATGACATTGCAGCTCCTACGCTTTTGAAATCATCTGGCAATGGTCTACCTAACAGGGCAAATTTTGTCCTCCACCTAACCCTGACAGCCAGGCTAATAGCTGTTCAAGAGGCCAATGTATCTTAATAAAAAATGGAAATGGTTTTGCCCCTTCATTTTAATTAACATTATGTCACCATTCCTGTGATAATGGATAATTAAGTGAGCTACCTTGACATTGGAATGTTCTTGGAAATAATTTACTGTGTAATTTCATTAGGTTAAAGATGTTTGCCAGTTTTATTTTGAATTGACGTTTCATCATAAATATTTCTGAATACATTTTACATAAGCTAATTATTATTTATAGAGCCAGATTTCTGAAGCTCACAAAAGTTCATTGTGTGCGTTAAAAATATTTTTTGCCAACATTCATATAACTGACTCATTTATTCTTTCCAAAAAAATTCTGAGCATTGACTAATCTGTTATTCCATAAGCACATCACATGCAGACAGTTTTAATAAACATCTTTATTTTTGGAACAGCAGTGCAAAAACTTTTGATCCTGCAGGGTTTAGCCTATTATAATTCAGAGGAAAATGTTAATGAAAGATTGACTCTGATAAAATCTGAGCATTATAAATGGAAGTTTCTAGGAATATTTATTCAGAAAAAAATGCCAGAACATATACCTTTTGAGTACAGTATAGTATTCGCCCAACAAAATCTCTATTTTGGCACAGTCAATTTTGAGAATTTATTCCGTATACAAAAAAGCGATATTTATCTCAAGTAAGAGCTTGGCATTTATCATAAATCTTCCCTTTGCAGGCACACAAGCACACACACACATGAATATATAAGGAAATGCCCCCTTTGCTTAGCTCTATGTTAATATATTGCATTCCTTTATTTTGCATTTTGCATTGCATTAACTGTACCTCGACTATAGCATTGTGTGTGATCAAATAGCAAGTGTGTCTATGTGTGTGTGCATGCACATGTGTGCATCACATATGCTATTTGAGCATAAAACAACTGTCAATCTATTTTGAATCCTAGTATATGCATAAAGGGTCTAGTTAGGTGCCTGCTGACTCTACTTATGGAAGACAATTTGATATATGGTTACACAAAAGGGGCAGTACCTTTTCATTATGTCATAATGTGTTCTTGCTGAACAGTATGCCATATTCCCCCATGAGTGGGATTTTTCGGGTGGTTAGGTGCATTTAAAAATTAGGAAGATAAAGATAAAGACAATGAATTTAATTGACTCAATTACTATAGGTATTATGGAAGGAGTCTGTTTTCAGGAAGGCTTTGCATGTGAGGAGAGTGGAAGGTTGGTCAACCAAAGTAAGGAGGTCACCGTGCTCATAGGGGAATGCAGAAGGATGCTTGTGGAAGACTTCAGCTAATGGGCCACCGAGGTTGACACCACTAGTGGCAGAGTGGAGAAGACAACATAAGACAATGTCTACTGACTTAGATTTCTCGGAGTCATAAGCATGATGGAGGGATGCATTGATTTCAGTGGAAAATGTATGTCCTCACCACACTACAGACTCATGGCCACAATCAGTTAGGTTTCTGAACAGTGGCCCATGTGCATAGTCTAGACGAGGGGTAGGCAATAATTTTTGGCTGGGGGACACTTCAAAAAATTTTGAAGTGGCCCTGGGCCGCCCCAGAAGGGGTGGGGCTTAAACTGGAAGGGGCAGGGCCAGGATGCTTCTGGGCTTGCCCATCCACAGACCATGATTGGTCTGGGGATGGAGGAGCCCCTTTGCCTCCCCTTTCCCACTAGGCACCATGCCCCTGGCAGGGCAGGAAGAGGCTTTGCACACTTCCCCACCCCCAGGCCAATCAGGGCTTGGGGGCAGGGGAGCGCACAAAGCTTCCTCCCGTCCTACCCCCTCTTCCCCGCCAGGAGCACATGGCACTTCAAAGTGCCAGGCGCCCCTCACAGGGTGGGAGGAGGCTTTGTGCACACCCCTGCCCCCAGGTCAATCAGTGCCTGGGGGCGGGGGAGCTGCACAAAGTGTCCTTTGCTCTGCCCCTGCCCTGCACGAATGTATGGCACTTTGTAGTGCCGCTCGCTCCTTGCAGGGTGTGGGGAGGGTGGAGAAAATTTTGTGCAGCTCCTCCACTCCCAGATCAATCAAGGCTTGGGGGTGGGGGAGTGTGTGATGTCTCCTCCCACCCTGTGAGGAGCATATGGTGCTTCAAAGAGCTGTGTGCTCCTGCCAGAGCAGGAGAAAGCTTCACGCGCTCCCCCGCCCCCAGGCCTTAATTGGCCTGGGGGCGGGGTGGCGGCAGGACCGCCGCGGGCCGGATCAATGTGCTTGGTGGGCCGCATCCGGCCTGAGGAGGTCCTTTTGCCTACCCCTGGTCTAGACTCTACTGCAGGAAACTATGTTCTGCCAGGTGTCACTTCCAGCTTACATAAACAGGGACACAACTGTGAAATTTTGCTGTGGCTTTCATTTAATAAGCATCATCATGTCAAATTCATGCATTTCAAATGTCCTTATGCCAGGGATGAGCGAAGTTTTAAAACTGAAAACAATAGTTTCATTTGTAGTTTCTGGCAGTCCCTGTGCATTGTGTGGCAACAGGGTGTGTAGGGGAAAGAGACTACAATTTCTTTTGAGGGGGAGTTGTCAGTGAGACAAGCCATTACAAATATAAAGATTTTTTTAAATGGCAGATCATCAGTCAAAGATTTTTTGTGATTTCTACCACTTTTACGATACATATTACCCACCATGCCAGGTAAATAAATTGCACATTTGTTCATTGTAAAGTATTATAAACTATCTGTATAAATGTTGGGCTACTGTCTGTGTGAGGAAGTGTATGGAGAAGAAATAGGCGAGGAAGGAAATGGGGACTGAACATTGTCTGGAAAATTATTTTTACTGTAGTGTTGAAATGTGTTAAAATACACTGAGCTGTGCACAAAGTTGTACATGGTGTTGGTGCAAAAGAGGGCATAGCAGGAACTTTATCAAACTACATAACAAGATTCAAGAAGGCTATTAAGTGCATATTCATAGCTTTTTTAGATCAGTACGGGTTGAACCTCTCTAGTCCAGCACTCCTTGGTCCAGCAACATCCGTGGTCCGACATGATTTTAGTTAGCTGGATGTCCACTTACCATGGGTGCAACCAAGTTTCCTGTGGATCCATAAAATTTGTTTACAGCCACCAGTCCTGGCTTTCAGTGTTCTTTGCTGTTATTTAGCTCTAATTTACCCCTAAATGTCTTCTAAGAGCCCAGTGAGCAGTGAAAGTGATGGTAATGCTGCTAGACAATATTGACCTACCGTGGTCCAGCAAATTATCTGTTTCAGCAGAGGTCAGGTCTCGAGAGTGCCAGACTAGAGAGGTTGAACCTTTATTGTCCGTAATACTTTTTCTGTAGCTGGATCCAGTGTTGCCATTGGATCTAGCATCACACGGTTGGGACTTAAATATCATTGTCCAAAATTAGTTTATCGTTTGGATGCACAGGAGTGGAAGAATGTCCAGGAAGTAATGATACAGATGAATTCAAGTATTAATATTAAAGAGGGATCCAAGAAATAAAATAGCTTTTCCTTTGTGTCTGATACTTGTAGATAAAGCCTTAATATCCCTCTGTGTTTCCCCCAAATCATTTTCAGGTTTTTGTTAAATATTCCTTTTTACTTTCAGTGATTGGAAATTATTCTGATTGGTTCACAGCTGAAACTACAAGTACAAATGTCTAAAAACTACAAAAAAATGCTCCTCTGTGTAAAGGTATCATGGCTAAAGAACCATTTTTCCCACTCCCAGTTGTTAAATGCCAGTCTTCATGAGGCACATGTCATGGTAGTAACACACTTTTTAATGGGGAAATTCCAGGGTTGGGTGTTTTTTAAGAGATTATTTTGCCTTTTTCATATTTTTACAGATTCAGGGATGATAAAAATTAGCTAATAAACACAAACTGTGCATGAAATCAAGAAGATGATAACATCACTGCTAGGTCTTGAGCCCGCTAATAATCCAGTAGTACATGGCTTGTGAAGTAGCACTTCCCCGGTGGGCAGTGGTTCTTTAGTGTATCTCAAAGGGCCTTGAACAAAATGATTTTCTGTTTTTATCACAATTGCAAGAACACCTGTATTGAGTAACTAGGTTCTAAGGTACTGAGAAAATGAGCAGTTTGCAGTAGCCCCTCAGACTTTCTCATTTCTTACCTGTGGAGATCTAATGTTGCCTTATTTGACTGCAGCACAAAGCACTGTTTCTAAAAGCCTTCTTAAAGCACCTAATACGTTATCTGTAAGGTACATACATGCTTCATTGAGGAGACCCGACTTCTCTTCACAGATTGGTAAGTCGTCTTAAGATAGTTAGATGCCTTGTAATGTCTCCCTAAGAAACATGTAAACTTGTTTGAAGTGAAAGATTAGGTTCCTCTAATATGAATATGGCATTAGGAATATATTACCGACCACCTAACCAGGACAGTGATAGTGATGCTGAAATGATAAGGGAGATTAGAGAGGCTACCAAAATAAAAAACACAGTAATAATAGGAGATTTCAATTATCCCCATATTGATTGGGTGCATGTCACCTCAGGACGGGATTCAGAGATTAAATTTCTTGATGCCTTAAATGACTGCTTCTTGGAGCAGCTAGTACAGGAACCCACAAGGGGAGAGTCGATTCTCGACCTAGTCTTGACTGGAACGCAGGATCTGGTCCAAGAGGTAACTGTTACTGGACCGCTTGGAAATAGTGACCACAATATAATAAATTTTAATATTCCTGTGTTGGGAAGAACACCGCAGCGGTCAAACACTCTGGCATTTAATTTCAAAAAGGGGAATTACACTAAAATGAGGAAGCTAGTTAAACAGAAACTAAAAGGGAGAGTAATTAAACTAAAATCCCTGGAAGCTGCATGGGAACTGTTTAAAGACACCATACTAGAGGCCCAACTTAAATGTATACCCCAAATAAAAAAACACAGTAAGAGACCTAACAAAGAACCACCATGGCTAAACAGCCATGTTAAAAAGGCAGTGAGAGAGAAAAGGGCAGCTTTTAAAAAGTGGAAGTCAAATCCTAGTGAGGAAAATAGAAAGGAACATAAACACTCCCAAATTAAGTGTCATAATGTAGTAAGAAAAGCCAAAAAAGAGTTTGAGGAACAGCTAGCCAAAAATTCAAAAAATGATAGTAAAATGTTTTTTAAATACATTAGAAGCAGGAAGCCCGCTAAAAAAGCAGTGGGGCCCTTGGATGATAAAGATATAAAAGGAGCGATCAAGGAAGACAGTGCCATTGCGGAGCGATTAAATGATTTCTTTGCTTCAGTCTTCACGGCTGAGGATGTTACAGAGGTTCCTAAATCTGAGCCAGCTTTTTTAGGTGACAAATCTGAAGAACTCACTCAGATTGAAGTGACATTAGAGGAGGTTATGGAATTAATTGATAAGCTGAATAGTAACAAGTCTCCGGGACCAGACGGCATTCACCCAAGGGTTCTGAAAGAACTCAAATGTGAAATTGCGGAGTTATTAACAGTGGTTTGTAACCTATCCTTTAAATCCACTTTGGTACCAAATGACTGGAAGATGGCCAATATAACACCAATATTTAAAAAAGGCTCTAGAGGAGATCCTGGCAATTATAGACCGATAAGTTTAACATCAGTACCAGGCAAATTAGTAGAAACACTAGTAAAGAGTAAAATTGCAAGGCACATAGAAGAGCACGAATTGTTGGGCAAAAGTCAGCATGGTTTCTGCAGAGGGAAGTCGTGTCTAACTAATCTGTTAGAATTCTTTGAAGGGGTTAATAAACATGCGGACAAGGGGCACCCAGTGGATATAATATACCTAGATTTCCAGAAAGCCTTTGACCCGGTCCCACACCAAAGGCTTTTACGTAAATTAGGTGGTCATGGGATAGGAGGAAAGGTCCTTTCATGGATCAAGAATTGGTTAAAAGACAGAAAACAAAGGGTGGGAATAAATGGTAAATTTTCACAATGGAGGAGGGTAACTAGTGGTGTTCCCCAGGGGTCAGTACTGGGACCAATCCTGTTCAACTTGTTCATCAATGATCTAGAAAATGAGGTAAGCAGTGAGGTGGCCAAGTTTGCAGATGACACAAAGTTGTTCAGGACAGTCAAAAGCAAAAGGGATTGTGAAGAACTACAAAAAGATCTCAGCAAACTGAGTGATTGGGCAGCAAAATGGCAAATGAAATTTAATGTGGGTAAGTGTAAGGTAATGCATGTTGGAAAAAATAACCCAAATTACACGTATACATGATGGGGTCAAATTTAGCTACGACAGATCAGGAAAGGGATCTTGGAGTTATAGTGGATAGTTCTATGAAGACATCCACGCAGTGTGCAGCGGCAGTTAGTAAGGCAAATAGGATGTTAGGAATTATTAAAAAAGGGATAGATAATAAGACAAAAGATATCATACTTCCCCTATATAAAACTATGGTACGCCCACATCTCGAGTACTGCGTGCAGATGTGGTCTCCTCACCTCAAAAAAGATATATTGGCATTAGAAAAGGTTCAGAAAAGGGCGACTAAGATGATTAGGGGCTTGGAAAGGGTCCCATATGGGGAGAGGCTAGAGAGACTGGGACTTTTCAGTTTGGAAAAAAGGCGATTGAGGGGCGATATGATAGAGGTATATAAAATCATGAATGGTGTGGAGAAAGTGATTATAGAAAAATTATTTACCTTTTCCCATAATACAAGAACTAGGGGACACCAAATGAAATTGATGGGTAGTAGGTTCAAAACTAATAAAAGGAAATTTTTCTTCACACAGCGCACAGTCAACCTGTGGAACTCCTTGCCCGAGGAGGCTGTGAAGGCCAGGACTCTATTAGGGTTTAAAAAAGAGCTTGATAAATTTTTGCAGGTTAGGTCCATAAATGGCTATTAGCCAGGGATAAAGTATGGTGCCCTAGCCTTCATAACAAGGGCAGGAGATGGATGGCAGGAGATAAATCACTTGATCATTGTCTTCTGTTCTCCTTCTCTGGGGCACCTGGCATTGGCCACCGTCGGCAGATGGGATGCTGGGCTCGATGGACCTTTGGTCTGACCCAGTATGGCCATTCTTATGTTCTTATGTTCTTATGTTTCTCCATTAATACAATTCCGTAAATTGTCAACATGTTCCAGGCAGGTGCCCTGCATGATGGAAGGCTGGGATTGTGGCTCATCATAAGCAGGATCCAAATCTGCTTCTTTTCTTCAGTGGGAAAAAACAAAAGTACTTTCCTTGTGAGTCAGCAAGAGCGATAGCATTATTCAGATGCTTTCATTGACAAGATCACAAGCACAGTTCAGGAACCTTAAAATATCTCCATTCAAAAAAAGCAAGAAATGGTATAATTAGCTTTCATTAAATTAATGCTGCAAATCATTTATGGAGCTTACTTTGTCTCTGAAAAATATTTCATAACAATTTATCCTCACAAATCCTTGGCGAGGTATGGAACATCTGCATTTCTAGAGTTGGGAAAACTAAGCTGGTGAGATGAAAAATGGCCTTGGGCAAATCAGATGGTTAACGTCATGACCAGAATTAGATTCCTGGAATTTCTGGCTCCTACTTGCATGTTCAGACCACTAGGTTGCCTCATTCCTTCTGAAACTGAGCTCTGCCTCTCTGGTTAAAATGCTTACTTGTTTCCCTGTGAGACTCAGACCTAAGGTCCCAATTCAGGAAAGCACTTAGATCCATCACTGTTCTTACATCATGCTTAACTGTAGGCATGTATTAAAGTCCCGTTGGTTCTAAGTGAATGCATGTGCTGATATGCTTTCCTGTAAAAAGAATTGCTATAAAACAGGATTGTTTATGTCTCACCCATTGGCCACGGGACGGTTGCTTCTTCAGCCAAGAACAGCATCCCTCTGGTGCCAAAGGCCAAACTACTCTCCTTGATTGTTACTTCTCTCCCTTGAATGAAAGGCATGTGTCCTCGACCTAAGCTTGTTCCAGCAAATGCTCAAGTATGTGATAAATTGATTTCCAACAAGCTGGAACCTCTTGCTCTGGTTGTTGCTGAAGCAAGTCATTTTCTAGTGCCAGCTGCTGTTTTATTTTTAGTGCCATGGCCCTTTCACATTGGTCGTACAGAGCTGGTTCATGTGCTGTGTGTAAAATAATTGTATAATGGGGGTTTGGGTGGAGAAACAGCTCTGAGAGGCTTGTGAGTAAGGCCCATACTAAGTTGTTATTGCTATCATTTCTGCAGGGTTAATGGGAATCTTTTAATGCTGAATGTTTCAGAGGACGCCTTTATAGGATACAGTGCTGATCCCTAATTATATTAACTCCATACTAGATCTGGGAATGTGTTGTAACATACTGTGGAATCTAGGAAGAGGCGCAGGCTAACAGGCTATTGGGTTCTAAGGCTTCCTGACAGCCTGCCTGGCAGACTCCCATGCTTCCAGGGCTACTCGTCCCCCAGCATGGTGGGAGACCAGGGACTTGGGGTCCATGGGCAACCAGCTGCCTGGCTTCCCACTAGGTGGACAATTTTGGAAACTGACCAGCTCAGGAAGCCAGTCAGATGGGGAGCCCAGGAAGCTGGGCTACTAGTCTACCTAATGGGCAGCTGGTAAGCCAGCAAATTCTTTTTTGGGTCTCTTGAAATGAAACATTTACACAGTTCCTTCCTGTGAAACATGTCAAGATTTTTTTCATTGTAATTGAAAACAACTTTTGTTTATATTTATGTATTTATTTGTGTGGGATGGAGTCATGCGTCCATACAACTCTTCCTGGCACTGTTAGTACTGCCAGTCGGATGTATGCATCTTCAGCAATTAGTTGAACAACCTGGTGCGACAGGGCATGCACATCCCATCACAGGGGTGAAGATATTCGGGGTGTGGACGCCGCCTGATTGGCACCAGCCATCTCTATAGTCTTTAAATATCCCCTTGTGGGCTAGGGTAGTTGAGCTTAGTGTCTAAGGTCAATAGTGCTGTCCCTTCTCTCAGGGCAGTACAGTATACCAGTCAAGTCCATCATGGTCAGCCCTCACACTGGGGTAGTACGGCCTAGTGGCCAGAGCCAGTAGGTGGCCCTGGTCTCAGGGCAGTATAGCCTAATGTCCAGAGTCAGTAAATAGCCCTTGTTTCAGGGCAGCACAGAGAGTAATTAATTAGCCTTTGCTGCAGGGCAGTAGGGTCTAATGGCCACAGTCAGCAGAGTTGGCTCAAGCACCCTGGTAGGGGGACCAGGCCCATCCTGCTCCACTGGGTCCCAGCCAAGTGCCCTGTGAGCTGCAGAACAGTCTATCACACCCTCGGCGGGGAAACCGGCCAAAACCTGGGTGGGAGAGGCCGCTCCTGCACCCTCCCTGGGTCACTTCCCACTGATTCTGGTGGGTCGACATCCCATGTAGTAGCTGGGTCTCCCGGTTCCGCAGCAGCAGCTTCTCCCTGGGACTCCATGAGGGTTGCATAACGGCTGTCTCCTGGGACTCCGGTTCTCACTTTCTGGGTCGCTGACTGCTGCAGCTCGGGGGCTCTGGATGGAGGTCCTTCTCCTTTGCTTGCCAGCCAAGACTGAGCTGCTCTCTTGCCTTTTATGCTGCCCTAGCACTTGGAGCATGCCCAGTTTGGTTAAAGGGGTGGGTTAAAGTGCACCCACAGGGTTTTCACTCTCCCTGCTTCAGTGTGGGGTATGCACATCTCGTCATACCTGGGCAATTGGGATTTTTCTTGGGAAAGTTTGATTGATAATGGTCATGATCTTTCTTAAACAACTCCTTTCAACCCTGCTGAATGCAGCTTATACCTAGATATCTCTCCAAAAGGCTCAAGAGAACACTATTTCTCTGGCATCGAGTCATGGAATCATAAGGTTAGAAGGAACCACAAGCATCATCTAGTCTAAACTCCTGACAAAATGCAGGATTTGTGGTATCTAAGCCAATCAAGACCCTTGAGGTTGCTGGGAGTGACAGATTCCATGACTTTTGCAACCTCTGTGGCATAATCTTAGCCTTAATTATCATATTTTCTGTCTTATTATCTAACCCTTTCCTAACAATTCCTAACATGCTGTTGTTAGCTTTTTTGACTGCTATGGACACCGTCCACATATTTTTGGAGGACTATCCACAATGACTCCAAGATCTCTTTCTTAAATGGTGGCAGCTAATTTAGACCTCAACTGCGCATTTATCAACATGAAATTTCATCTGCTCTTTTGTTGCTCATTTTGTGAGATCCATGTGTAATTCTTTCCAGAGTTCTATAGATTGTCATGGGCAATGCTTTGGACTTCACTCTCTTTTAGCCTCTTTTTTCAAAACCTCCAGCGGAGGTGCTTCCATGACTTCCTGAGGTTGTTTATTCCATTGTGCTACTGTTCTGAGAGTCAGAAAGCTTTTCCTGAAATACAGTCTACATTTGCTATCCTGCATTTGGAACTCACTGCCTCTTGTCTTGCCCTCTGTGGCAAGAAAGAACTATTTTTATCAATCTTTTTATGGCAGCCTTTCAAATATTTGAAGACCACTAACACGCCCCCCTTCATCGCCTCTTTTGCAAACTAAACACAAAAGCTCATCACCTAATAAACTAGCTTGTTAGTCTTTAAAGTGCTACAAGACTGCTTTTTTTGTTTTACCAAGATCAGACTAACATGGCTACCTCTCTGTTACTAAACATACCCAGTTTCTTTCCAACCTTTTGATCTTCTTTTCACTCACCTGTGGATCCTTTCCAGTTTCTCTGCATCCTTTCTGTACAGCAGTCACCCAAATTGGACACAGTATTCCAACCGAGGCTTAACAAGCACCAAATAGAGTGGTGCTGTCCCCTTCCATGACTTCCATATTATGCCTCTGTCAGTGCAACATAAAATTGTATTTGCTTTTTTTTTTGCAACCTCCTCACATTGACTCATGTTAGCTGTTGTGACCCACCACAATTCCCATTTTGCCAACCCTGCTATCCCCCATTCTGTATTTGTGAGTCTTTTTTTTTCTTCCCTAAGTGTAGCTATGTGGCTACTAAGTGTAGTGTCTGTATTGAATTGTTTTTTTCTTATCTATTGCCCAGTTCTACAATTTAGCAAGATTACTTTGAATTTGAGCGTTGTCCTCCAATGTGTGTGCCGCTCCGTTAGCTTTGGGTCATATGCAAATTTGATCAGTATGCTCTCTTCCTACATCCAGATCATTAATAAAGACGCCAATAAACACTGGGCTCAGAACAGATCTTTGTGGAACTTCATTTGAGATCTCATTCCAGTGTGACATCTTCCATTGATATTTACTCTTTCTTTGTGGCTATTTAACTAATTATGCCTCCACTAGATGGTAGTAGTTCTACTGAGCCTGCATTTCTTCAGTTTATTTATGAAACTGTCATGTGGGACTGAGTCAAAAGGCTTTCTAAAGTCTAGGTATATTGTATCCACCACATTCCCACTCTCCATCAACCCAGTTATCAGTCAAAGAAGGAAATCAATCTGGTTTTGCACGATTTGTTCTTAGTAAGTCCATGCTGGCTGCTAGAGAACCGTTGTCACTATTGTTTTAAAGAAGAAGGCTAACTGAGGATTACAATGTGCACAAAATGGCACTTTGTAAAATTACTCCATAGACTTTTGGGGCTATTTATTCACATATTACTTATAACTTTTGTCTTTTCTTTTGTAAAATATGTATCACGGAACAAATCTTATTTCTGACCATGAAGAAAGAGTTTCAATTTTCCCGACTTCAGTAAAATTGGAACTTCTCAAAAGAAAATTCTGAGCACGGTCATTTAACATACTTGTTGGATGGAAAATAAGGTTTGAGTTTTAGCTAGGGGGCTTTCTTCAGGCTGCAGAGACACATTTTACCACACCAATACCTCCTTTAAATTTGATGCACGTTGAACCTTTCTAGTACAGCACCCTCAGGACCTGACTGGTTCTGAACAAGAGAATTTGCTGGACCATGGGAGGTCAATATTGTCTAGCAGCATTACCAACACTTCCACTTCTTATTGGGATGTTAGAGGACATTTAGGGGTAAATTAGAGCTAAATAACAGCACAGAACAAAAAACAGGACTATGTAGCACTTTGAAGACTAACAAGATGGTTTATTAGGTGATGAGCTTTTGTGGGCCAGACCCACTTCCTCAGATCAAATAGTCTGGCCCACGAAAGCTCATCACCTAATAAACCATCTTGTTAGTCTTTAAAGTGCTACATAGTCCTGTTTTTTGTTTCAGCTACACCAGACTAACACGGCTACATTTCTAGCACAGAACACTGAGAGCTAAGACTGGTGGCTGTAAACAAACTTTATGGGACTGCGGGAAACTTGGCCACACCCATGAGAAGTGGACATCCGGCTAACTAAAATCATTCCAGATGATGGGTATTCTGGACAAGAGAGTTCTGGATTAGAGAGGTTCAACCTGTATATTTTATTGTAAAGATCTATGAATGTAAAATCTTTGTGTAATGCTAGTATTATCGTAGTGGCACCAGAAAAAAATTAACATAAATAACTACATGGGAACATTGCCATGTAACTTGTTCAACCTCTATTAAAATTATAACAAGAGAAAATGACATGTAAAAATCAACATTTAAAGATTTCACTTCTTAATTTTCATAGTTTGTTACTATGATTGCATGTTACTCCATCATTCTCACTTTATTTTTCCAAGCTATTAAAACTCACAAGCTACATAAGAACTCCTTTAATTGTGAGATTCCATTCAGTCCCTCAATACAATGACATCCTTCATATTAGTTGAGTATAGTCATGCAATATAAAATATGTAAAATATTAATTAATTTTGCATCTGAAATGCAAGCTGGGTTATTTTAACACTCATGAATCGGCAAATGATAGTTAACATCTAGCTGCTTTTTGTTTTGGAAACAGGAGCAGGGAGAATCCCCTGAAGCATGCCAGATTTCTGAAAGGTTTTTCTGTATCCAGACCTATTCTATTTTTCTGTGTAATAGATGCCTCTTTCTGTGAGACTGAAACCCTGCTCCACACCCCTCCAAAAATGTCAGTATTGGCAGCTGACAAGTTGTTCAGCTCTAGAGCTAACATTAATGTGACAGACAAGTCTGCCATGGTAAGAAAAAGTTTATCAGAGTCATACAATGCTTGTGTAAATGAGGCGTCTTTTTTTTTAATATGATGGTGCGTCTAAGTAGGCAGGATTCATCAAAATCTCTAACTAAATACATGACAGCTGGCGAATTAAAGCATTTTATCACTGGCATCCAATAATATTCCATAATCCTAAGAGTCCAAAGTATGAATTAATTGATTGCAAGAACCTATCCAACTAAGGATGTAGGGAGAAGGGAATAAACAAAAGCTTCTGTGAAAGGCCTCTGAGAAAGTAGGAAGCACTGTTAATAATGAATAAATAGGACTAAATTATATCCAAATGACTACATCTTATTTTGAAGAAGCAGAAGTGTTTGTGTTCTAGTTATGAGACTATTTGGTTAAAGAAACTCATTGTTTTTAAAAGTATCCGTCAAAAATACATATTTATTTTGGCCTTAAAACATACATAATTATTCACTGCAAATGCAATGAAACTCTTCAGAGACTAATGTGCTTAAACTTTATACTCTGGAAGGAGTCCCATTGACTTCAAGGACTGTGGTTTTATAGAGAAATTTGGCCAGAAACTCCACGAATAGACATTGATAGTTTTATTGAAGCTGCAGCTCTGTCTGGTTATGGTTTTCACAGAAATGGTAGTGTAACCAATATAGGAATTTGTACTTGGAGTATATTCAGGGAATTTGGAACATTTTCAAATAAAAATATTTCAGCTTTTTTGGGAGTTTAGTTCTTCAGCAACAACATTTCCACTGAAAGCAGATATATTTCATTAAAATATTTGTTGAGTAATTTTCCTTTGAAAAAGTTTCAGTAGGAAACATTTTATCAGCCCTACTAACTATCATTGCATAGACCTCATTCTCCATTGCCTTGCACCCTGAATATTCATTTTTATTGCTACAAGTGACATGAAAGATAGATGCTAAAAGTGATCATTCTGATATGATAAATTTTGATGCTTGATTTTGACACTCATGCAAAGTGCAGGCCAATGGAAAATTAACCACATCTCTGCCTGAAATGTACTCATCACTTTCTTTGTACTTAATGAGAATTAGAAATACGTAAAGGCTGACAATTTTGGAGTTGGCTTTTAAACACTCCTGCACTTAGGTGCTGGGATTTTTATTCAAGTTCATGAAGATTATGAGGAAAATAAAAGTGAATGACTGTAATGGACGTTTTGTAATTTAAGAGCAAAAAAATTGAGAGAGGCAAATTGAGCAATATTTTTTCTTAAAGTTGCCATTTGATGTTCTGTCTCTCATCCCTTAGACTAGAATTGTTGTGTTACTGCATTCTGAAATAGTTTCCAAATATCATTCAATGTAGTTGTATTATTAAGCAAATCAAATGATCTCACTTTGAGCATGCGATACAGTTTTTGTTTAAGTTACAGTCCATTCTAAAATCATCACTCCTGCAGCTAATTATTATTTATAGTGGAGAAGGGGTGTATTTCAGTCCATTGTTTTCCTTTGTGGTACTGCTTTTTGTAGTTGTAATGCTGACACTAAAATAATTGGAATACTGTAAAATACATTTTGGACAAACTTTGGGACCATCATCAGAAGATTTTTAATTCCAGTGGTTTATTTTGGGCTTAGGAAAAAATCAGATGTAATAATAAGCAGCATTGTATCATTGTGCACCTCAACACTTGCTTGTTACAGTTCAGAAAATGTTCGCTTTCTTCTTGGCTATATTTTCCTATGTGTTTTTGCTTCCATTGCTCTGTTCTTGATTCAGAAGCAGCACAATGATGCTGGAATATGGTGGTATATACCAGGTTTTGAACGTGCCCAAAATCTATAACACAAATTGTTTTGTTTATATTTATATTTGTGTTAGAATTCTTGTTTCCTTGTCAGATCTAAATAGGACCAAACTGGTGTAAAACAAGAAGAGAAACTATTTCAAGAACACTTTCAAGGTTTCAAAATCTGGTTTTGCTCCACTTAGGAAGGAAAAGACTTGTTTATTGATTGACCGATTTTACCGAAGAGAGTGAGGCCACAGAATAGCCAATAGTCCAGTGGTTAGGGCACTCACTGGGATGTGACAGAATACAGGGAGGAATTAGACCCATTAGGAGGGGTAAGGCAGAGTTGATGTCTCTCTTTAATACTGCATTGACGTAGTACTGAATTACTCACCCAGGAACCCAATGAAGATGACATGAGAATGGCCCCCATTATGTTCAAGAAGCAGAGAAGAAATCCTAAGTAATCTGCAAACTGTTGGGGTTTCTTTTACTGATTGTTCAGAAGCAAGTGTTGGAAGTTGACTTTCATGGATTCCAAGGTCAGAAGGAACCACTGTGATCACCTCATCTGAACTCTTACATAAAACAGGCCATAGAACTTCCCCAAAACAATTCCTGTTTGGACTAGAGCATATCTTTTAGAAAAACATTACCAGTGATGGGGAATCCACCAGTGCCCTTGGTTGGACACTCATTAAAAATTGTGTGCCTTATTTCCAGTCTGAATTTGATTAGTATCATCTTCCAACTGTTGGATCATGGTATTTCTTGGCCTAATTGATTAAAGAGCCCATTATTAAATATTTGTTCCCCATGTAGATACTTAAAGACTGTGATCAGTTGCCCCTTCACCTGCTCTTTGTAAAGGTGAATAGATTGTGCTGTTTGACTTCAATCCATTAATCATCAGCAGGTCTCTTCTCAAGTCATCACTTCACAGCATGTCATTTAAGACACTAAGCATTACTTCTGGCAGAGAATGCAAACCTAGGATCAGCTCACCTGAGAGACCGCCTTTCACCATAGCTATGACGAGCCCATGGATTTATAGTACAACTCCTTCAGTATAATCCTGAGAGACTGATTAGCATAAGGGTCCTATGGCTATGGAATACTCTCCTGTCACTGGCCTTAAATAAGTTACAGTTGTCAACTTTACAGGATGCACTTGTTACAAGACAGTTCCTTGTCAGTGTATATGTTGGTAGTAGGCCTAGATGGGTATTTTCTGTCAAAGTACTGTTTTTCAAAGGCAAATGTCAAAAGTGTCTGCAAAATTTACATTCCTTGTGGGAAAGTTTCAACTTTGCTGATTTTTCATTTTATTTTATTGGAAAAATTGAAACAAAAGGTTGTATATTGTATCAGCTTGAATTGTAATGTTTGGGTTGGTCAGACTGACATTAATTTCTATCGACATATGCTGACACAGAGCGTTATAGTCTGTTGGCTTCCTACCCCCAACCTACCCCTTATGGTCTAAGGTCTCTGGTTGGATTTTATCTCCCAGGATGCACCGCTGAATCCACACCTATTGACCCTCCACAGTGTATCATGACCATCTTGTGGTCATGATGTATCAAGAGTAGATAAAACCTAGCTGAGGAATTTAGCTATAGGGGAGAATGGCTTATGCAGCATCTACCCTAACATTCTGAGAAGACAGACTCAATTCAATGTTGAATCAAGCCTAAATGAAATAGTTTAATTTGGTTTGCTGGATAAAAATATTCTGTTTCAACTGAAAATGTCAAAACAACAACAAGACATTTCTAGATCAAATATTTTTGAACTCCCCATTCCTAAAAGAATATTCAGTATTTTTTTTTCATTTTTCCCAAACTAGGAATATGATATATGTGGAAATAATAATTTCCATTGGATGGGTATTCTGTTTTTTTCTGTCAACTCTGTTAAACGGGTAATAGATAAAATTCCAACAGATAAAACTGAAGAGCGTGTAGTGTAGTTTAGTAGGTCAAATAAAAAGTTTTGTACATTACAAATGACCTCCTATGGGGGTCTCTCATTTGTTAGGGTCTATGTGTTCTCTGATGTATTGGGGTACTAGTACCTTATATTATTAAGATCTGCTGCTAGGTGGAAGGATTGAGATTGACTGACATATGTGTTTTGACTTTGTAAATGTAAATTATTATCAGGGTGATGACACCCCGCATAAACTATAGGAAATAAATAATGTTCATTTCTCCCTGACTGAACAGTCCTATACCCTGTTTTAACTATCCTAAAGAGAGCTGTAATATTTAAACAATATCTATTAATTGTAGTGGTTTATTGTCTGTTGGATTCGGTTCTCACACTGCTATCTAGTGGCACTATAATTTGAAATCACTTTTCAGTTTTATTACATTCACCAGCAGGAGACTCAGACATGCCAAGAGTAATTAAAATAAAAAAAAAATCACAGATAATTAATAGTGAGAAACATTTTTTCATAGTAACTTAGACACTATGCCCTGGGCAAAACTAGGTGCTTTTTTGTTTCTTAAAAAATAATAAAACCTTGCATACTTGCATTTTCAGTTGGACATTCATTCCTATTTTATTACAGATTTTTGTTGATGAATAAGACTACTGATTTAATTTATATAATTACTCAATGGCACTAGTAATTGTTTGGTCTCCTGAGGATGCAGCATACTGCATGGATAATTTGTTATTGTTACCAGTAATATTTATAAAGTTGTTTCAGAAGTGTAGCTGTGTTAGTCTGTAACTTTAAAAAAAACCATAAAAAACAATGAAAGCACCTTAGGGTATGTCTACACTACAAAGTTAATTCGACCTAACAGCTGTTAGTTCGAATTAACTTTCATAGGCGCTACACACGCATAGGCGTGTGTAACTTTCATAGGCGCTACACAACTTAATTCGAACTAGCGGAGTGCTTAATTCGAACTAGGTAAACCTCATTCTACGAGGACTAACGCCTAGTTCGAATTAAGTAGTTCGAATTAAGGGCTGTGTAGCCACTTAATTCGAAGTAGTGGGAGGCTAGCCCTTCTCAGGTTGCCCTGGTGGCCACTCTGGGCCAAGCCAGGGTAACTCGTCTGCCCCCCTCCCGGCCCCGGAGCCCTTGAAGGGCCACGGTCTGGCTACGGTGCCCATGCCAGGTGCAAGCCTGCCAGCACCCAGACAGCAGACCCTGCACCTGGCACAGTACGAGCCAGCCACCCGCTGCCACCCAGCCCTCCCCCTCTTCCCAGGACCAGGCTGGCGGCTCCCAGGGGCCTGCCCGGGGCTGCAAGAGGCGGACGCCCGCCTGGTCTAGTGCAGAGATCGTGGACCTCATCCAGGTTTGGGGGGAGGCCTCCAATGTCCACAATCTCCGCACTAGGCACAGGAAAGTGGCCGTCTAGGGCAGGATAGCTGCCAGCCTGGCCACCAAAGGCCACATGCGAACCCAGGAGCAGGGTTGCATGAAAATCAAGTTGGTTCAGTGAGACCCCCAACCCTGAGCCCTGAGATAAGAACATAAGAACATAAGAACGGCCGTACTGGGTCAGACCAAAGGTCCATCTCGCCCAGTAGCCTGTCTGCCAACAGCGGCCAACACCAGGTACCCCGGAGGGGATGGACCGAAGACAATGGCCAAGCCATTTGTCTCGTGCCATCCATCTCCAGCCTTCCACAAACAGACGCCAGGGACACCATTCCTACCCCCTGGCTAATAGCACTCCATGGACCCAACCTCCATGAATTTATCTAACTTCTCTTTAAACTCTGTTCTAGTTCTCACCTTCACAGCCTCCTGTGGCAAAGAGTTCCACAGGTTGACTATTTGCTTTGTGAAGAAGAACTTTCTTTCATTAGTTTGAAGCCTGCTACCCATTCATTTCATTTGGTGTCCTCTAGTCCTTCTATTATGGGAACTAATGAAGAACTTTTCTTTATGCACCCTCTCCACACCACTCATGATTTTATAGACCTCTATCATATCCCCCCTCAGTCTCCTTTTTTCTAAGCTGAAAAGTCCCAGTCTCTTTAGCCTCTCTTCATATGGGACCAGTTCCAAACCCCTAATCATTTTAGTTACCCTTTTCTGAACCCTTTCCAAGGCCAAAATATCTTTTTTGAGGTGAGGAGACACCATCTCTACACAATACGGAAGATATGGCGTACCATAGTTTTAGACTTCCCCTCCTCCTTCTTCCCCTGGCTTCCCCATTCCAGCTCCCTCCTCCCAGGTTTCCACCTCCCCTCTCCCACCCTCTCTTTTCCCCTCTCCCACCTCCTTTTCCCAGTCTCCCCAGAGGTTAATCCCCCCCCCACCCTCAGTTTTGTTAAATAAAGAGAGTTTCTATTTTTGAACACACGTGTCCTTTATTTTTTACATCAGGAAGGGGGGCTAGGGAAGGGTAAGTGGAAGGAGGTGAGGGAGGAATGGGGCACGAGCCCCCGATGGGGAGGACTGGGGTGGCTCTGCGGGCTCCTCGGGGTGGAGGCTCTCCTGCAGGGCCTCCTGGATCCTGACAGCCCCCCGAATGACCCCCCCGGATGGCAGCCTGCGGCAAGTGCAGCCGGGCTGATGGCCGAGTGCTGTGATGTGCTGAGTGTGGGCACTCAGGGCACTCCAAGACAGGACTGCTTTGCTGTCCCTCATCGAGGTAGACAAGCAAGCGGGGAACCCTGAGAACTGTCTGTCCGGGGTGGGGGTCGGGTCCCTTTAAGCACAGCCCTCGGCTAGCCTGAGGCAGCAGCTCCAAGCTCTAAGTCCTCAGCTGATGCCCTGCCAGCACTGGTTCTGGCTAGCCTTAACTTCGGTTCAGGGTCCACTCAATGTGGATATGCTAGTTCAAATTAGCAAAATGCTAATTCAAACTAGTTTTTAGGTCTAGATGCGCTAATTCGAATTAACTAAGTTAGTTCGAATTAGTGCTGTAGTGTAGACATACCCTTAGAGACTAACAAAAAATATAGATAGTATCATGAGCTTTCGTGGGAATAATGGACACAAATCAGATATTTTAAATGATAACACACAGAAACCTGTTGGGGAACATTTTAACCTGCCCGGGAACTCATTAAATGATGGCCACATTAACATTACCTTATACCACAAACCTACTGACTGCTGTTCTTACCTAGATGTCTCTAACTTCCATCCAAGACACATCACACAATAGTTTACAACCAGACCCTAAGATACAACCGGATTTGCTCCAATCCCACTGACAGAGACAAACACCTATAATCGCTTTATCAGGCATTCTTAAAACTTAAATATCCACTTGGGGAAGTGAAGAAACAGATTGGCAGAGCCAGATGAGATGCATCCCAGAATATTCAGGGAGCTGACTGAGGAAGATACCTGAGCCATACACTATTATACTTGAAAAGTCATGGAATATGGGAGAGATTCCAGAAGCCTGGAAAAGGGCAAATAAGGAGCCCATAAAAAGGAAAATAAAGACAGATCAGGAAAGATATTGGAGCAAATAATTAAGGAATTCATTTGCAAACACCTAATAGATAATAAGGTGATGAGTAACTGTCAACATGGATTTGTCAAAATCAAATCATATAAAACCTATCTAATAGCTTAGGTATGTCTACACTACAGCGTTATTTCGAAATATCTTATTTCAAAATAGTTAATTCGAAATAAGTTATTTCGAAATAACGCATTTACACACAAAATGCATTTTGAAATAGCATTTAGCTATTTCGAAATAGCGTGTCCACACTGAGTGGATGCTGAATCTCATTTAAGGCCAGCCGGAACCAGGCCCAGCAGGGCATCAGGTGAGGAGTTACTTTGTGTGGCTGCTGCCTGAGGCTATCTGAGGCCTGTGCTAAAAGGGACCCCCCCCACCCCGGACAGCCGGTTCTCAGCTTTCCCTGCTTGCTTGCCTACCTCAATGAGGGACAGCAAAGCATTTTGTCTCTGCGTGCTCTGATTGCCCTCACTTGGGACACCACAGCACTCTGCAACATGGAGCCAGAGCTGCCCCTGGGCACTCTGGTGCTTCTCGTGGATGTGTTGCTGCAAGCCTGGCTGCACTTTCTGCCATCCGGGAGGTCCATCGGGGGGCTGTCAGTATCCAGGACGCCCTGCGGGAGAGCTTCCACCCTGAGAAGCACTGAGAGCCTCCCTGGTCTGCTCCACTGGGGACATGTGCCTCATTCCTCCCTCATGTCCATCCACTTACCCCTCCCTAACCCCCCTTCCTGATGTCAAATACAATACATGTATTTTCATGAACACAAACTCTCTTTATTTAACAGAACGGGGGGGGGGGGGAATGAAACTCTGGTGAGACTGGGGAAAGGAGGCGGGAGAGGGGAGAAGAGAGGGTGGGAGAGGGGAGGGGGAAACCTGGGAGGAGGGAGCTGGAAGGGGGAAAAAGGGGGAGGGGGTCTCGCCGGACCAACTTGATTTTCATGCAAACCTGCTCCTGGGTTCACATGTGGCCTTTCGTGGCCAGGCTGGCAGCTATCCTGCCATAGACGGCTATGTTCCTCTGTTTAGTGTGGAGATCATGGACGTTGGGGGCATCCCCCGCAAACCTGAATAAGGATCATGATCTCCACCCTGGACCAGGAAGGCGCCTGCTTTCCCCAGGCCCTGGCAGGCTCCTGGGAGCTGGGGGACTGGTCATGGGGAACGGTAGAGGGCTGAATGCCAGTGGCTTACTGGCTCATGTTTTGGGGCCACTGGGTCAGGGGCAGTGACTGCTGGCTCTGGGCTGGCAGGCTTGGAGCTGGCACAGGCACTGTGGCCAGAGTCTAACCCTTTAAGGGCTCTGGGGAGGAGGGAGAATCATAGAATCATAGAACCATAGACCTGAAAGAGACCTCAGGAGGTCATCAAGTCCAGCCTTCTGCTCTAGGCAGGACCAATCCCAACTAGATCAACCCAGTCAGGGCTTTGTCAAGCCGAGACTGAACTACCTCTAGGGATGGAGACTCCACTACTTCCCTAGGTCACCCATTCCAGTGTTTCACCACTCTCCTAGTGAAATAGTTTTTCCTAATATCCAACCTGGACCTCTCCCACCACAACTTAAGACCATTGCTCCTTGTTCTGCCATCCGTCACTACTGAGAACAGCCTTTCTCCATCTTCTTTGGAACCTCCCTTCAGGAAGTTAAAGGCTGCTATCAAATTCCCCCTCACTCTTCACTTCTGCAGACTAAACAGACCCAAATCCCTCAGCCTCTCCTCATAGGTCATATGCTCCAGCCCCCTAATCATTTTGGTTGCCCTCCACTGGACCCTCTCCAATGCGTCCACATCCTTTTTGTAGTGGGGGGCCCAGAACTGGACACACTACTCCAGATGTGGCCTCACCAGAGCCGAATAAAGGGGAATAATGACATCTCTGGATCTGCTGGCAATGCTCCTCTTAATGCAACCTAATATGCCATTAGCCTTCTTGGCTACAAGGGCACACTGTTGACTCATATCCAGCTTCTCATCCACTGTAACCCCCAGGTCCTTTTCTGCAGAACTACTACTTAGCTGGTTGGTCCCCAGCCTGTAACAATGCTTGGGATTCTTCCGTCCCAAGTGCAGGACTCTGCACTTGTCCTTGTTGAATGTCATCAGATTTCTCGTGGCCCAATCCTCCAATTTGTCTAAGTCACTCTGGACTCTATCCCTGCCCTCCAGCGTATCTACCTCTCCCCCTAGCTTAGTGTCATCTGCAAACTTGCTGAGGGTGCAATCCATCCCCTCATCCAGGTCATTAATAAAGATATTGAACAAAACCGGTCCCAGAACCGAACCTTGGGGCACTCCGCTAGAAACCGACCGCCATCCTGACATCGAGCCGTTGATCACTACCCGCTGGACCCGGCCTTCTAGCCATCTTTCTATTCATCTTACCGTCCATTTATCCAATCCACATTCCCTTAACTTGCTGGCAAGAATATTGTGGGAGACTGTATCAAAAGCCTTGCTAAAGTCAAGGTATATCCCCATCCACTGACTTTCCCATGTCCACAGAGCCAGTTACCTCATCATAGAAGCTAATCAGATTGGTCAGGCACAACTTGCCCTTCGTGAATCCATGCTGACTATTCCTAATCACTTTCCTCTCCTCCAAGTGCCTCAAAATGGACTCCTTAAGGATCCCTTCCATGATTTTTCCAGGAACCGAGGTAAGACTGACCGGCCCATAGTTCCCTGGATCGTCCTTCTTGCCTTTTTTGAAGATGGGCACTACATTTGCCTTTTTCCAATCATCCGGGATCTCTCCCAATCTCCACAACTTTTCAAAGATAATGGCCAAAGGCTCCTCAATGACATTTGCCAACTCCCTCAGTACCCTCGGATGCATTAAGTCTGGACCCATGGATTTGTGTACGTTTAGCTTTTCTAAATAGTTCCTAACCTGTTCTTTACCCACTAAGGGCTGTCGATCTTCATCCCATCTTGCGTCACTTAGCGCATTAGTCCGGGAGCCCACCTTGTCCATGAATACAGAGGCAAAGAAAGCATTGAGTACTTCAGCTTTCCCCACATCATCTGTCACTAGGTTACCTCCTTCATCCAGTAGGGGCCGCACACCCTCTCTGATCACCTTCTTCTTGTTAACATGCCTGTAGAAACCTTTCTTGTTATCCTTCACATCCTTAGCCAGTCGCAATTCCATTTGCGCTTTCGCCTTCCTGATAACCCCCGGCATTCTCGAGCTATACAATTAAACCCCTCCCTGGTCATTTGTCCAAGTTTCCACTTTTTGTAAGCTTGCTTTTTGTGCTTAAGTTCACCGAGGATTTCCCCTGTAAGCCAATCCGGTCTCCTACCATGTTTGTCTCTCTTGCTATGCATCAGGATGGTTTCTTTCTGTGCCTTCAGTAAGGTTTCTTTAAAATACTGCCAGCTGTCCTGGACTCCTTTCCCCTTAATGTTAGCATCCCAGGGGATTCTGCCCATCAGGTCTCTGAGGGAGTCAAAATCTGCTTTTCTGAAGTCCAAGGTATGTATTTTACTACTCTCTTTTCTTCCTTTGGTCAGGATCCTGAAATCTAGCATCTCATGATCACTGCTTCCCAGGTTGTCACCCACCTCTATTTCCCCTATTAGTTCCTCCCTGTTTGTGAGCAGAAGGTCAAGCTTTTGCACGGCCCCTGGTTGGATCCTTCATCACTTGTACCAAGAAGTTATCCCCAACATTCTCCAAAAACTTCTTGGATTGTCTGTGTACTGCCGTATCGGTTTCCCAACAGATGTCAGGGTGATTAAAGTCCCCCACAAGAACCAGGGCCTGCAATCTGGAAGCTTCTCTCAGTTGTCCAAAGAAAGCCTCATCTACCTCATCCACCTGATTCGGTGGCCTGTAGTAGACAGCAACCACAACATCACTGCTGTTGTTTGCACCTCTAAACTTAACCCATAGACTCTCAACAGGTTTTTCTCCCTCTATATACTGGAGTTCAGAGCAATCATAGTGCTCTCTTACATATAGTGCAACTCCTCCTCCTTTTCTCCCCTGCCTGTTCTTCCTGAACAGTCTATACCCTTCCATGACAGCGCTCCAGTCATGCGAGTCATCCCACGAAGTCTCTGTTATCCCAATTAAATCATATTTCTTGGACTGGGCCAGGGCCTCCAGTTCTTCCTGTTTGTTGCCCAGGCTTCTTGCATTAGTGTACAAACACCTCAGATAACCAGTTGATCGCCCCATCTTCTCCATTCGAATCAGGGTCCTCCTTTCTTGCTTGTTCCTCTTTGCATTCCTTCCCAGTATCTGACTTTCCCACTCCCCTCAGGGTGTTGGTCACCGTCCCCCAACGAACCTAGTTTAAAGCCCTCCTCACTAGGTTTGCAAGCCTGCCCGCGAAGATGCTCCTTCCTCTCTTCGTTAGGTGGATCCCATCTCTTCCTAACAATCCTTGTGCCCGGAGAGAGAGGAGTGTTGAGGCTGGAGTGGCCACCAGGGCACCCTGGGATGGCTGGAGGCCCCCTATTTTGATATAAGTGTCTACACACCACTTATTTCTAAATAGCTATTTTGAATTTGGCGTTATTCCTCATGGAATGAAGTTTACCAAATTCGAAATAAGCGCTCCACTATTTCGAATTAATTTCAAAATAGAGGTTTGGCTGTTTAGATGCTAGTAAAGTTATTTTGAAATAACAGCTGTTATTTCAAAATAACTTTGCTGTGTAGACATACTCTTACTTTGACACAGCAACAAGCCATGTAGATGGGTGGAAAATAGTAGATGTGATATATATGTATAGGTTTTAGTGAGGCTTTTGTTAGACTCTTGCCTGTTCTCATTAACAAAATAGGGACATTCTATCTTGATGGAACTACTCTAAATTGGGTGCATGACTGGCTGGATAACCATTCCCAGAGAGGAGTTATCAGTGGGTCACAATCATGCTGGAAGGTCAAGTGGGTTTACACCGGGACAAGATCTGTGTCTGGTTCCATTTAATATCTTAGTGAATGATTTAGATAATAGTATAGAGAGTCCACTCACAAAGTTTGCAGATGATATCAAGCTGGTAGGGTTTGCAAGCATTTCAGAAGATAAGGTTAGAATTCAAAATGATCTAGACAAACTGCAAAAATGGTCTGAGGTAAAAAAGATGAAATTCAACGAGGACAAATGCAAAATACTCCACTTAGGAAGGAACAATCTCTTGTACACATTCAAAATGGGAAATCACTGCCCAGGCATGAGTACTGCAGAACTTGGGATCATGGTGGCCCATAAGCTAACTATGGGTCTACAGTGTAACACTGATGCAAAAAATCAAACATCATTCTGGGATGCAGTAACAGGAATTTTGGAAGCAAGACATGAGAAGTAATTCTTCCACTCTACTCCAGGCCTCAAGTGGAGTATTGTCTCCTTTTCAAGTTGGCACATTTCAGGAAAGATGTGGACAAAATAGATGTCCAATGTCTGTTGGGTTGGGTTCTCACACTGCTATCTAGTGGCACTATAATTTGAAATCACTTTTCAGTTTTATTACATCCACCAGCAGGAGACTCAGACATGCCAAGTGTAATTACAATTAAAATAAAATAAAAATAAAATAAAATAAAATAAAAGTTCAGAGAAGAGCAACAAAAATGATTAAAGATCTAGAAAATATGACCTATGAGGGAAGATTGAAAGAATTGTGTTTATATAGTCTGGAAAAGAAAAGAGGGGGAGGGGATAATGGCTAAAAAGTTATTATGAGAAGGGAGAAAAATTATTCTCTTTAACCTCTGATGATAGGACAAGAAGCAATGGGTTTAAATTGTAGCAAGGGAGGTTTAGGTTGGACATTGGGAGAAAAACTTGCTAACTGTCAAGGTGGTTATGCACTGGAATAAATTGCCTTAGAAGTTTCTGGAATCTCAATCATTCAGTAAAGCACTTAGTAATTGAATCCAAACTTTTAAGGGACTTGAAAGTTAGGTACGTGGTAAGCACTACGTAGAACTGTGATCCTAGTCCAGAATGCAGATGCCGAATTTCTTGAGACTTATTTACCCTAGGAAAATTACTCATTTCTGGCAATAGAAGCTGCTGCACTAGAGCTGAAAACACCTAACTGTAAGTTTAGATAAAAACAAAGAATATTCGTCATCCAAGGTCAGGCCTGCTCTACATTGATTAAAGAGAAATTCTTTATCTCTCAGAAAGGCACTTGCTTGAAACATTCTGAACAACCAGCTTGGCAAAATCTTCATACACTTTGTTAGCTAATCAAAGACAGATTGCAGTCAGGAACCATATCTACATTTATTAAGAAAATTAATAGACCATTTAAATTTTACTAGAATTAGGCTAAGATACAATACGCGTTTGCTGCAGCAGACATTCATTAGTTGTAATACTGACCTCCAGTCTGGGTGCATAATGAGAAATTGACATCTAGATTACAACTGAGACAATAGTGGTAATAATATGAATCTGAATTATTAGGGGGGGGGGGAAGACTAACTATTATAGTTCTGTCAGTATTTATTTCTCATATTCTTTCTTATGAGTAGATTTTTTTTAAGTTCTATGTTGGTCACAGTCTGCTTTTCCCCTATTCCATAATATTCCATATTCTTTGGATTACATTGTCTCTTTGGTTAGTGATGGACAAACATTATTGTTTAAAGGATCTTAAAGGTATGTTTGGCCAAATATTAAAAAGTCTTCCTAGTAAGAAAGCTCTCCAGTAATATTTTCACGACATCCTATTTTGGTTTCAGATGAGTTAAGGATTCTTAAGAGACTTATCTTTTTCTCTCTGGCATTTTGATACTTTTTTTATTAGCTTATTTTTAAAGCCTTCAGATAGGTTCTATTTGAGTTTGATTCTACTTAAGTTTGGTTCTAGACTGAGACTAAGTATAGGGTCATTTTTATTTCAACTACATTGATGATTGTTACTAAGTAAATACTATTCCTATTAGTTTACCTCATAGTAAGGGTACGACTAGACTGTGCTGCTCTTTCAGGATACCGGAAGTATCCCAAAATAGCAACGCTGCATCTTTAAAAGTGCAGAAATATTTCGGGAAATAGCGGGCATGCTATTCTGGCATCCCTCCTCATTCCACGAAGGTTAAGGGATTTGTCGGAATAGTGCCCTATTTTGAAATTTGGTGCTGTGTAGACAGCGCCAAATTTCAAAATAACCTCTTTTTATTTAGACTCGGAATAAGCTATGCAATTTGCGTGGCACAAATTGTGTGGCTTACTCCAACAGAAGGGTGCTGTCTAGATGCACCCTAATATTCATTACTTTAAAGAAGATTATATCTTCAAAGTTGATTTTTTACAACTTTACAATTTGTAATAAGACACAATGTAAGAATATGTATTATAAATGTACAAAAGAGATCAACTTTTGGACTCTTGAAAACAAGATGATCTCGATAAAACTCTTCTTTGGAGTCCTTTGCAAAATATACTCAATATTACATCTATGTGCCATATCTTTTTATAATTAATTTCAGAACTGGAGTTGGTTTTGTTTATGCATCTTCTTGGGAAAAGTATAGAACTTAGCAGTGTTCTAAATAACATGTGTGCCTCTTATTAAATATAAAATAATCTGCATGGTCAAATGGATATCACTTTTTAAATGTTTCTCTGCATTTCTAAGTAGTTTACTGAAGTAATAATAATTTTCCATTGTTGCAGGAAAGTGTAATATTATTTTACCTTGCTTGCAACAGAAGACATCTTATTTCTACTACAGTTTTAATCTTGTGGGTCGTCCTGTCCATTTCATCTGGTAAGAGCTATGGTGAATCCTTGGCGACAGCCAAAAATAGCTACCAAGCTGTTTCATGGCTTGGATGAAATAAGTGTGTGGTCCCAATCTTTGTGAGCACCAAATTGCTTGCACCTATTCGTGTAAAGTGCTTAGTGCAGGTGGTCATTCATTAAGGCATCTGGTTCTGGGATAAACCCAAAACTGTAAACAGATTAGGAAAAGCAACTTCTAAAGGTGAAAAATGTGATTGGTGTTCCTAATGGCATACACATTGTGGAAACAATGGCTGTTCCTTCACCCCTCGATCTCAGCAGTGGTGTTAGGCCCAGGTTAAAGTGGTGGCAGGGTTGATATCAACTCTCTATCAGCTGTAGTGGATTACCAACAAAGACAGCCTGCACTAGATGATAGGGGTTTTGGCCAGATAACCTTCCACTTGATATAGTGTCATAATATAGTTGAAGATTATTTAAACCATGTTCCTGGTGTCCTTTCTTGTCTTCCTGTAGTGTCTGGAACAATGATCTGGTGGACATAGTCATTGTGGGGCTGATGACTAACACTCACTCTTGGTATTGATTGACATCTTTTGGACACTCTCAATACTGGAGCTGAATGATAATTCTGATTGAATACCACTACTCATGTTCCCTGCTGATGAAGTGTAAAGTATATTGGAAAGGTAATGAGCTCATGGTTGTGCTGCTGCCTGTCCTCTATTTCAGCAGAACTTCATTCTCCAGGGCTGTCAGGCTGACATGTTCCAGCAGCATTAAATTCACCCCAACCCCAAAGTTTTTGTTAATAGCAAGGAATATGGTGACTATGTGAGATATGGTGCCTGTTATGGTCCTCACTAGAGGGTTGGTTCGTAAGCCAATGACTTGCAGAGAGTTGTTGCTAGGGGAACCTGGGCCCTCCTGCTCCACTGGTCTCCAACCCAGCATCCTTTGAGGTTTATTAGCCATCTGATAGCTGGACCTGCTTTAGGCTGCCCTCCCTGCTCCACTTCTTATCACCCCTCCCCGCCTCCCCTGCCCCCCACACACAATTGTCCCAAAGTTGCCATCTGGATTAAAGTGGCATGATGTCTGGCTGCTCACTGCCAGGGACTTTCTGGCAGCTGTGTAGAGTGAAGTTGCTCTCTTTCTCTCCCTCAGGTGACAACTGCTTCTTGTGGTGGCATGGCCTACCTGCCTGGGCCTGCTCAGTCTTAGAACTTTCCCCTGTGAAAATGGTCCAGATGAAAATAAAAGGGGAGTTACCAATATGTAGAGTTCATACGAGGGAGAGAAGGGAGTGCTTCCTATTCAGGGCGTTTCTGCAGAAGGCCCTCCCTTTTTTCTAATCTGCTCTCTTCACTGGTTGGCCACCAAAGGAGCTGCTCCCCGGCCTTTCAAGTCCTCCTCCAGGTGGTGCATTCCCTACAGGTCTGGCATTGTGGGGCTGGCTGAGCCCAGAATAGTTCCTTAACCCTTTGTAGCCCCATAAGGGAGGGGACTGTACAACTCATCACAGCACCCCTTACCTTTTCTAGGTTTCCTTAGGTTTTGCTCCAGAGTATCTGTAAGACTCTTTGAGGCAGAGTGCTATAATCTTCTGAGCAATCGTATCCATAACAGAATTACATTACTGTCACTTTTACCACCTCAGAGGCTGATGAGAGGAAAGCACTTGAACACCTGAACTTGTATAATTTAAATGAAATAAAAACACAATGTGAGTTCTAAGTTGCAAAATTACCATCACTAATTATTGCTTGATGATTATTGCTATAAGCATTTTATGTTATGTATTCATTTTTCAAATAAGTGCTACAAGTGGATTCAAGGATTGGGAAAAATACCAGATACCACATGTACTAAAAAACTTGCCTGACAGCAACTTCTTTATATGTTGCATGGTTCAAATTGAAATTGCTAGAGGAAAAGAGTGGGCAGCAGATGGACATATGAGAATACTAATTATAAAAAGAACCAAATTGTTTTTGTTTATTAATCTAGCATGAAAAAGTACAGTACAGAATGCCACAAACTAATATAATTAGAATGCTTTTGCTGGATAGAGTGAGAGACTTGAATACTTTGTTAAGGGCTATGTTGTCATATGATGACTTTTTGATGAAGAGAAAACAAGTTATAAATAACAAGAAGTACAAAAAACTCCTTTGGTCCTACAGGAAGGCCTCAAGGTTACTAAGAGCATGTGTGACATAAATGCAGTAGAGCAGTTTAATTAGATTCCTTCACTGGAACTCCTGACCTTCTGTGTAGCACATTAATGTATTTTACTAATTATAAATGCAATTAAAAAGTACTGAAATAAAATTAGGCTGATCTATCTAATTTACATTAAGCACTTTCAAATTATGCAGATTTTCAAGTCTTTTTTTTTTTCCAATTTGTGTTTCAGGGTAAAATTGTCTGCATTAAAACAGCTGGAAAACAACCTTGTAGGAAAACAAATTTCTTTTCTGTGATTATTCACAGTGTGTGAGTTAATTTTCTAGGCAGTAATATACTTAGCTATCATTAGGATAGTGACTCATACAATAGTACCCATATGTGCAATGCAAGCAGCGATGGTTATATAGTGGGTGAGCATTTTCCAATTTTTACATATGGGTACTGGGATCACAGGCTAACTATGAAAGAAATACAGACATGATGGTCAAAAACAGTCAAGATTTATAAACAATGAAGAAACAGCAAAAACAGTCTGTGACTCATTCAGTCAAACCAAATGGTGGTGTTACTCTGTTACTTACATTATGATACTCCTCAAGAAATAACTTCTGGTATAGAATATAGAGACACACAAATAAAATGTGATCCTTCCTTTTTGTCATTAATTATTGGAGAGCACTTGAAGTATGGTAGAGTGCATGGACAGAGTGCATGAAAAGCACAATCCTTACCATAAAAAGCTTAAGATCTAATTTCAGATGTGATGCAGAAATTGGGAATGACACAAAGTACAGAATCGTGTGTGAGAAGGACCAGGTTTACTGTTAAAAAATTTCAGATTTGTTTTATGAAAAACATTACCTAAACAGATTCATTTTGGTCGAAAATATTTTTCAAAGAAAACAACAAAATCTAAACTTTTTTTTTCTTTTTTGCTTTAAGGAAAACAAAAACATTGAGAAGATGAGGTGTGAATGACTGGAAAATCAAAACCTGAATATTTTACAGCTTTAGAAAATATAGATGAACCCCAAATGTTCTGGGTTTCATTTAATCAGAAAACAAAACAAAAACTATCTACCTAAAATGTAGAATATTTTTTATTTAATTCAAAATATATTTCAATCAACAAATAACATTTTTCAATAGCTCTCATCATGTGGTTTCCCTTTTGGACTTTTATCCATATTGATGAAACATAGAAAGTATCCTCGTGGTCTTTTTTAATAGTGGTTATTTTTAAATTTAAAAGAGATACAGGCTTCAATTGAATAGGAAGAGAATATGACTTAATTTGGTTGTGATAGCCACAGGAAGGGTCAATATTTTGAAGCATATCTAATTGGTTGACATGTAGAAAGTTCATCCTAGGCTGGACTCAGTAAGTCCTTCATAACAAATCCTATTAACTTCATTAGAAGTTCTCAACATGGAGTGGGCATAATCTCTCAATGAGTTTTCTCAGGCTATGTCTAGATCAGTGTTTCTTAAACTTTTTAAAACCGAGGAACACCAAACAATAATTGTTTTTTATGAGGAACACCAAGGATTTTTTTGTTGAGCAAAAAAAACCAAAACCAAAGGTTGCCTGCCCCTTTAAGGGCAGCCATTTTGAACTCTGTTGTTCTCTGCAGCACACCTCCGACTGCCTTGTGGCACACCGGTGTGCCACAGAACACAGTTTAAAAAACACTGGTCTAGACTGCTGCTTTTTTTTCAGCAAAAGGTACGCAAATTGCGCTCTGCAATTTGTGTACCTTTTTCCGACAGTTTTGTCGGAAAAGGCTTTTCCAAAATTTGACCTTTCTACACTGAGCCAAATTTCAGAAAAACCTCCTCTTTCAGAAGATTCCTTCTTCCTCATTCCACGAGGAAGACAGGGCTTCTGAAATAGCGCATCTGCTCTTCTGCAAAACATGTTGGAAGAGCAGAGACTTTCACTGGATGTGGCGGAGTTTTTCCAGGATACCGTAGTCTAGACATAGCCTTAGTCTGGACATGATGTGGTAGCAGGGTTCCATCTGCACGTATCAAATTGCAGGACAGGGATCATGGAAGCTTCAAAGCTTTATGGAAACTTTATTATTTCTTCACTAGAAGTATTAATACTCATCCTGTGAAGACCTATATACAGTATAAACTCCATACAAAGTAAATTGTCCTGTTGAAGTCATTTGAACTGCTGCTAGTGTATAAAGTTGAACACAGTCCGAATTTTTTTCCGGATCTGGATCACAGTGAGCTGTTTGTCTGAGTTCCAGCTGAGTACTTCAAAGACAAAGAGTTTCCCACCTCTTGCTTAAAATTAGCAAATATATTCCTGTGATGGGGCGGATAGAGCCCCATCATCCATTGGAGGCCATTCAGCACCCTGGCCAGCAGCGGGGACAGTAGAGAGGGCCTCCAAGCAGGGCAGAAGGGCAGCCAGCCCTGCAGCCAATCAGGGTTTGGCAGCCTGGTATATACGGAGCTGCTAAGTGACGGTCAGTTAGTTCCTTCCTGGAGCTCAACTTGGCCAGAACTCTGGGCTGGCTGGGAGCATCAGCACCTGGGCCAGCTCTGAGTGGGAGCTGGACTTTTTCAATGAACCAAGGCTAGATCCTACAACAGGAGGCTAGCCTGCGGTGGTGTGGAAGAACCCCGGGCAAGGGGGGAACCCTGGACCTTGACCGCCAATTGAACTGTATCTCACCCCGAGTGGGTGAAGTCATTGTTATGAGCCCCCTTGTAGCTGCTAAGGGGCGCTCGTGGACAGGACTGAACCTCTTACAATTCCCCATTTTTGTTTTGAGCTATTTCATATTTTTTTTCATGTAATGGTACTCAGCACATTGAAATACTCACATTCTACTGAGGAAACTGATCTTTCTCAGTATGCAAAATTCACCTTTTTGTGGAACTCATCCAGCAACAAAATGTGAACACTCCAAATTCCAGAACATTTACATGTAGTTGTGACAATGTCAGAATTCTTACTAGCATGCTTATATTTATTGTTGCAGTCCAGGGAGAGTATAAAATAAATACCCTAGACTCAATTACTAAGCTACAGGAATATTGGAAGGGCTCTAATGCACCAAAAGCCCTAATTCAGCAGTGAATACCTGTTCAGCAAAGTACATAAGCATGAGGGTAGTCCCACTGAAGTACTGCATTTTAAATAGATGCTTAAGTACTTTGCTGAATAGGGATGGATTTAGGCATATGCTTAAATACTTTGTTGTACAGAGGACTTTGATCGTAAAGTAAAAAGAACAGGTGAATAGTAAGGGAAATCACATTAAGAATTGGAGCTGAAAGAGTTGTTGAAATATTCCAGGGAGCAAATCAACCCATCTTTGCTGAGACTAGAAGACAAGGCTTACAGGCTTTATGATAGTGTGAGATGCTAAGAAAGGAAAAGAGGGTGAGTAAGAACAGAGCAGAAACATAGGAGCTGCAGTTCTATATAGCACAACTTGCAGTCAGAGAGAGAGAGAGAGAGAGAGAGAGAGAAAAAAACCTTTACCAATCGGGTAAATAAAAAAGAACTTACTGTTCCTGTTGCAGACAATGTTGAATTGGCTTGTGCAGGTAAGGGCATTATGGTATTTAAATGCACCACTAATAGGCTGTCCCTAAAAAAACAAATTTTACTGTTTTGTACTTGTAGCCTCATGTCCAAAAGCTCTGAAAGCACATTGTGAAACAATAACTTCTATACTCTCCCAGTAGGGCAGCGTCTCTATGGGGAAACATGACAGGCAAAATGCTCTGAGTAATAACTCGCACACAGCCTTGCTAATGGACTCTTTTACTGAGAGAGTGAATGCTGGCCAAGACCCTGGGGTTATGCTGCTCACTTAGTTTTAAAAGATATATGATCATTAACTCCTACCTGGTGGACAGGCAGAAGGGAGCTTAACAACTTGTCTGAAGGGGCACACAGACACTTGGCTCTTAAGGGGTCCTGTCCTTCGCAGATATACACCAGTTTAGCTCCTTTGTCTTCAGTGAGGTTACATCAATTTTCACCACCTGAAGAGGTGGCCAGCAATCTTGTAGGGTCTGCTCCAGCAAAACACTCAAGTCAATGTCACTATCTATGTGCTTTAGATTAAGCATATGCATAAGTCCTTTGCTTGAAAGAGGATTTAGTCCACTTTTGATGGCACTGTAAGGTGAGATACAATGACAGGACTAGTCTGCGCATTGAAGTGCTTTGTTGTTGCTAGCCAGTGGAACTGCTGCAGGAGGTTTCTTTGTTTCTTGCTGCTTCTTGGATAAAGACTCCAAGAAAAAAAGAAGCATGTTTAGTTTCTTTACAGCTTTAGTTTTCATTTATCCATTCATGGACAAGATGGATAAGCATCTCTAGAGTACTTCTTCCTGCCCAACAACTTTTTCTTGATCTATGAAGTGAATGGAAACGTCAGGAGACAAGTCACCTAATAACATTAATAAAGGTGAGCTTTCTCCTAGCACTGATTCATAGCCCACTAGCTATACATGGGACACATCCAGCCTACTTAATTAGCTTCATTAACATGGGTCCTACAATTGACAGGTTATTGCTTTTGCTGTTATACATACCTAGGATTCTGATGAAGTGAGTTGATTTAATATATTTGCTAGTCTCCAAGATGCCACAGATCTATTCATTGTTTTTAAAGATATAGACTAACACGGCTACCCATCTGAGGCTTACTGCACTGAGTACAGCTTAATAGTGAGACAGGACTAGTGAATCAGGACTTCTAAATTTTATCCCTAGCTGTCTCTGACTATCTGTGTGATGTTGGACAGGTAAACATGCATTGTGCTTTGAGCTATAGAATGTGGAGGAAGAGTTTCCTGCACTAAAGAATTTGTTGCCTAACACAGATGAGATGAAGGGTATGTCAGTGGTTTGGAGAGGTTAAAATGTGATCAGGTGTTAAGAGCCCTGATCCTTCAAAGACATATGCAGTGCTCGACTTTACATATAGCGAGAATTTCCTATGTTTTCATATGGTGTTCTGCTAAATGTTTTGCACCTATGGAATAATGATAACCAAGATGTCATCTTATCCTTCTTTAGTCCTGATTTCAATCAGACTAGCCATTGTGTGGGTACGTCTACACAGAAGAGTTATTTTGGAATAATGTCCATTATTCCTAAATAACGTTATGAGCTATCTACACAGGAAACCCGTTATTTCGAAATAAATTAGTAAGAACGGGCTTCTTACTCTGACTTCCTGTAAACCTTGCTGTACAAGGATTAAGGAAGTCAGCAGAATAGCGATTTATTTTTAAATAAGTGCTGTGTAGACAGCGCCAAATTTTGAAATAAGCTACACAATTTGCATAGCTTATTTTGAGGTATGCGCTACTGTGTAGATGTACCCTGTGTGACTTTAAGCAGTTGTCTAAGTCTTTGAAGAACTAAGGTTTAGCATAGGCAGGGTCACTGCTTTGGAGGAATTTAAAGGAGAAAGTAAGAGATGTTTGGCAGGCAAGTGGTAAAGACTGTGTCACCACTAGAAAAGCTTCAGTATTAGTAAGATGTGAGCACACTTTCTTCCCATGCTTTGTAAAGTAGTGACTGTTTTTACAGCTTTATTTTAATGTTCATGGAACAGGAATAACTTTTGGAGAAGAAGATTTGAGTAACAATGAAGATGATTCCAATCAATGTGAAGTTTTTTCCGACTAAAATGAAAAGAACACTATGTAAATCTTCCACATATTGTTGTCATCAATAAATATTTAGAACTCGATTGTGACTAGCTCTAATGAAGCCTCACAAAGGAACACATCCCTCCTCTTGCATAACTGTTATCGTGGACTGGAGACCGACATGTGGAGCAGAGGCGCTGAAAGACCACTTACTCCCCATACCTCTGAGTAAATGGGTAGGGGATGCTAGGAAGATCAGTTGGGAGCATGGAGAGGTATGTCTCCCCCCACTAGCTAATGAGAACAAATAATCAGTTCCCTCTAGCCATCGATTTTTTTTTCCCACGTAAGAGGTGTAGCCTGGAGGAGCAGAGTTACCCCTGGTGTGGTACAGCTCACGCAGCACTCTTTAGTTGTCACTGTGCCTAAAGGACTTTGTGCAGTTACAAATATTTATATTTGTATACTTTTTAAGCTACACACACACACCCCATTTTCCCAGGAGGTGACAGTGTAAAGAAATATCTTAATGTGGAGACAAACATCTCTCGACGTGCACAGTGACATCAGTTCTAGAATCATCCTCTAATAAGGTGAAATCCCTTTCTCTTCCATCTTGTAAGCATACCTTCCTATCTGCAATTGTTTGTTCATAACAGGGCCTTGTTTGTGACAGCTAAAAGTGTTTCTTTTGGAAGCAAGGTAAAACAAGTGCCTAACTTTTCCTTGCAAGCTGAGCTGAGTGTCAAGTCTCCTCACTTCTATGATTGAGCCTCACTGTATCAGGCACAATCACTTAGCAGGTGTTTTCACCATGACATTAATAATAAGCATTGACACCTTCTAAATGAGGAATTCCTTGTTGTGCCTGATAGTACTGTGGCTATTTGGGGAAATTGACAGCTTCTGAAAAACACTTTTGCCATTACCGGCACTTCTCTGACAGAACTGTAATGGCTCACTGTCGTGAACGTTTTTGCAGATGAAGTGGAAACTCAAGAAATTTGCTGCTTTAACACTTTTGAAAGTTAGCAAGAGAGGGATTTGTTGCATGGTGCAGCCTTCTGAATTTTTATCTCTGACTTCGAATCAGCTTTTGCTTGTAAAAATACCGTATTTCCCTATCAAAAATAAAAGTGGTTAGCTAAAGAGGAATATTTTCAGCATGATATACCAGGATTGGGCAATGGGCCCCCATTAGTGGAAACACTACTCCTCAATGTCTGTTCATTTAGATATAAATATCCTCTTACCCATCAGAGATCCATTGTTTGTTAGTTGCTCTCTTGAGCCCATAGACCTTGGGATAGGAGGGAAGGGAAAAAGAGATAACATGTAGGACTGGAAAGAAATATCAGATGAAAATAGTCTAAAAAAAAATAGCTGGACCATGCCTCATGGATAGAGCCTATTAAATGTTATAAGGATTAAACCAAAAGGATTCTTTAAAAATTCAGTAGAATTCTATAGAAATAATTTTAAAACCATATAGAAATGATGTAGAGTTGAGATCCTTTCAACAAAGTTTATTTTTTGAAAAAATCACAAATAATTCTGTATCAGTAACATAATATTCTGTTACATTTTTAATTTTCACAAATGAAATGAGCTAAAATGTGATTTGTGTATATCACTAATTGTAGCATTTTAATAAACTACTAAGTGTGGGATTTTCTAAGGTGTTTTAGGAAGTTAAGTGCTCATTTCCCACTGAATATCAATGGGATTTGGAGTCTCACTCCCCTAGGCATTTTCTACAAAACCACACAGTAAATCTCTACCAAGAGCGATCTCAGTTTGGTTAGGTGGAATTGTAATGAGTAACTTACAGCTTAATTCTATGTTGTCATACCTTATCTCAAACCAGAGATGGTGGCATGCATTCCCTGCCCTGAGAAGCATTACATAGTAAAGCAAGAAGTCAGCGGTGAAATAACAATGGTAAATATGATAGAAGGAAAACATTTAATCATGCATTCATTCAGAATTTAAATAGGATTTTAGGCCACATTATCTAGTCCAGACAATGGACATAAGAATGGCCATACTGGATCAGACCAAAGGTGTGTCTACACAGCAAAGTTATTTTGGAATAACGGCCCTTATTCCAAAATAACTATGTGAGCATCTACACAGCAATTCCATTATTTTGAAATAATTTTGAAATAATAGACAGCTTAGTCTGACTTTTGTAAACCTCATTCTACGAAAAATAACACCTATTCCAATATAGCAATTTCGAAATAAGGCGTGTGTAGATGCTCTACTTCTGCTATTTCAAAATAGCCCCTCACCAGGGCCATTCTAGGTTATTCCTCCTGGGGCTCTACATCGAGATAGCACATCTACATTAGGGAAGCCTGCCTTGGACGAATTTTGAAGCTTCCCTGCAGTGTAAAGGTGCTATTTCAAAATAAGCTATTTCAGAATAACTATTCTGGAATAGCTTATTTCAAAATATCTGCACAGTGTAGACATAGCCCAAAGGTCCATCTAGGCCAGCATCCTGTTTTCCAACAGTGGCCAATGCGAGGTGGCCCAGGTGGAATGAATAGAACAGGTAAATATCAAGTAATCCCACCCCTGACACCCATTCCCAACCTCCACAGAGGTTAAGGACGCCTTTCCTACTCATCCTGGCTAATAAGCATTCATGGACCTATCCTCGATGAATGTATCTAGTTCTCTTTTTAAAGTCCTGGTTTTCACAACATCCTCTGGCAAGGAGTTCCTCAGGTTGACTGAAATTCTTCCTTTTGTTTGTTTTACATCTGTTACCTATTAATTTCATTTGGTAACCCCTAGTTTTTATGTTATGGGAACCAGTAAATAACTTTTCCTTATTTACTTTCTCTACCCCAGTCATACACCACTATCATATTCCCCTCCTCTTTTCAAAGCTGAAAAGTCATTGTCTTTTTAATCCTCATGTGGCAGCTGTTCGAAACCCCTAATCATTTTTGTTGCCCCTTTCTGAACTTTTTTCAATGCTAAAATATCTTTTTTGAGAGGAGGCAATCACATCTGTATACAGTATTCAAGCTGTGGGCACACCATGAATTTATACAGGGGCAATAAGATATTCTCTGTCTTATTCTCTATCCCTTTATTAATGATTCCTAACATTCTGTTTGTTTGTTTGTTTGACTGCTACTGCACACTGAGTGTATGTTTTCAGCGAACTATCCACAATGACTCCAAGTTCTCTCTCTTGAGAGGTAATGGCTAATTTAGTCCCCATAATTTTGTATGTAGAGTTGGGATTATGTTTTTCAGTATGCATTATTGTATAATTTATCAACATTAATGAATTAAATAAAAGTTAAAGAAATGATGTATTGTCATCCACATGATTTCTGATGATTATTCTTTGCTCAATTAAAAAAAATCCAACAACCGAAAACCTCCTGCCCTTGAAGCTCGGGACAACGATCTGTAAGCTAACATAATTAAACACAATTCTTTTTTCCTAGTACATCCCACTATCAACATTGTAGCAAAATTCACTTTGAAAGAAAAGTTCTTTCTGATTACTTAGTCTTCATAGATGAATCATATGTTTCAGCTTAGCATGAGCTTTCCGAACTATGAACTGATCATCACTGTTCCCTTTAATCTGGAAGGTTGGACAACTCCAGATGTATACTAGTGTTCTTGAACTGAATTTTGCCTATTTTTTTCACAAGAATAATGTCTCAGCACAAATGATGCTTCCACAAGTTCCTGGCACAGCCAGGACTAAATTAGCATGCAAGTTTGACATGGAAAAGGCCAACTGGCTGCCTTCCAGCTCAAATGGAAAAGAGGTGGCTTTAAGAGAGATACAGGAAGACTGGAATAATTGCCCACAGCTCTAATTAATGAATGTGTTAGTAAAAAGAATAATCAAAACCCAAAACACAAGCATAACAGGACCTGTTTGAAAACCTCTTTCCTATTAGAGTTCAAATGAAGTGCATCACCATCCTAACAGAGTGCTATGCTATAATATATGAGCAGAACATGTTAGTTGAAGAGCAATTGAAATCCTAGGTCCCACATGAACCTCTCCCATGGAAAGACATGTGGTAAGGGGTTCTGGAGAAGGAGATTACTATGAGAATCACCTTGTGGCGATTCTGCACTCTAGCTATCAGGGCTTGTCTTTGCCCCAAGTAGAAAGACAGTGAGAGCCATCTTCAAACCAGGTGCCTCCATAGTTTTTGTGACCCTCTGCATCCATTTGGCACCCTAGCAATCAGAGATGCATCTTTCTTGTCACAACGGCTTCCCAGAATCCTCCTAACCTGCAGGGCTGATTGGGGTGTAAACTTAAATGTAAAGGAAAATACAGCAGGGGCTGTAGCATCTTTCACCTGATTTCCATGGCCCATTAGGCAAATGGTGTCTGTGGGGGGAGGTGGCAGGCTGTCTGTCTCTCTGTTGGCCTCAGTCCCAGCTCTCACTTCTCCCCTCACTGAGGGGAAAATGCTGTGGAGGCAGCTTAGCTGCTTTTCCACATATAATAACCCACATTCCCATGGTGTGTAGTTGTCAGAAGCTTGATCTTGGCCTCCACTCCATTAGGAATTCTTCAGAAGCACTAAATTTCCCTCCTTAAATAAAATGTTCTATCCAAAGACAAAATCTACACCTATTTCCATAAGTGCATATGCTTTGTGTGTGTACATGGTACTAGCTCTCCCTTAGGGTACGCCTATACTGCACAGCTATTTTGAAATAAGCTATTCCGGAATAGTTATTCCGAAATAGCTTACTTCAAAATAACACATCTATGCTACAGGGAAGCCTCAAAATTAGTGAGGGGCTATTTCAAATGGACCGTCTACACATGCATTATTTTGAAATAGCTATTTCTGAATAGGCATTATTCCTTGTAGAATGAGGTTTACAGATTTTGGAATAAGCCGTCCATTATACGGCTGTGAGATGCTCGCATTGTTATTTTGAAATAACGCTAATTATCTCGAAATAACAGTGCAGTGTAGACGCACCCAAAATGGCCAGGCGGGTGTTTTATTGTCAGAAGTGAGCAACATGCACAAAGCTTCCAAATGCATTGAATAGTAGTCCTGGATAACAATCATATTACTAGTTTCCAGCCAGAGCACAGTTAATAAGCCTTAGATACTGCCCCAGAAATGTCTTATAATTTCAGTCACACAGTAATTTGGGTACAAAGTATGCTTAGTTGTGTGGCATCTTAGCACCAGGTTAGAAGTAGTATTCAGTCAAAGAGGTGGTGGTTACATATTTAGTGTATTTGAGATGGCTGCAAATTGCTGTCAGCTCTGTAGTTGTAGAACTGACCTTTTAGTTTGGGCTTATTGCAAACTAGAGGCCTGTGGCACTAGTGCAGAAAAAACCTTTTTTGAGCATCTCCCTATCCCACAGAAAAAAAGCAGGTCACCTGTCTCAGTGACAATTTGCCCTATGGCCTAGACCATACAGAAAGACCACAGTGGGGTCATGGATCCATATCTGTAAAGAGGTTTGGGGCAGTATGATGCACATTAAGATGGTAATGCAGCCTGAATACTGGAAAGCTTGAATAATTGGAACAGTAAGGAAAGAACTACCATTGTGCTGACTATAAAAAAAAACTTTTAAATATCTTTTTGCATTTTGTCTCCAAATTTTTTATGTAGCAAGCCCATTTCTGTGAACCTGGAGGCCTGTCGTTTCATCACAAAAAAAGTTATCTTTGAACTGGTACAACAAAAGTACCACTCACAGGTATAATCAGGATAGGTTATCGGCTTTGGATACTTACATTTACACTTCAAAAGCAGTATCCTGGGACCTCATTTGAAGGCTGTGATTCTAGTTCTAATATGTTCTCTTGTGGATGATGTTTGATGGAATTTAAGCCTACTGGAGAATGAAATGAAGCGATATCTGGGACAAAGACATTTTCAGATACTTTCAATTGCTTCCACTCAGCACATTTGCTGGCGCATCATTTATCTTAGGTGTTCAGTGCTTTTCTACCAGTTGTAAATTACTGCTTCAAACTAAAGTATTTACTTTTGGTTAACCATGGCCATGATGGATTAAGAACACATTAAATCATTTTCAGACCCTTCTTTGTAGTCAATTCAGAAATAACCAGAGCGATGACATAAAATAACTTAATCCTGCACAGTTTTTTAGACCAAACTAAATCTTCAGTGCTTTCTACAGGACATTTTAGTGGTAAACCAGTGACAATGACAATGAAATCCCATATAGAATTGCCTAGAGAGAACTCAAGAGGGGATTGTTCCCTTTTCTCATTAATAAATACACACTTCTGGTTATTTGTGGGAGGGAAGCTGCGGTCTTCGGGCACTCCAAAGAGGACAGAGGCTGAAAGGTAATATTATTCTGATGAGAATGATATAGAAAAATGTCTTGAACAGTCCTTCAAATACACTCACTTTCTCGGTGCCTGTCTCCTCAATAGATCTGAGAGCAATATTTGCAGTAAACCAGTTGTTCAACAAATTGACCCCATTATCAATTTGCAAATTAAAGAAATTTCAGTGTGAATGAGTTTCTCCATTATTTGAAATTATTTAACAAATGGCTTATGAGAACATATTGCAGCCAATGGCTCATTTACAACAATTTGCCAGAATAATTTGTTTTGCAGTGTAGATACATAGTCATCTGAATGCTCTTGGTGTGCACTTGGGCAGCTAGCATGAACCTCTGTATGTGTGTAATCCCAGTTGCCCTGATACGTTTAGCACACTGACTCAAGCAGTGCTATAGAGTGGCTGTCTTCCAGCACTGGTAAGGTTGATTCCAGCTGTAGTGCAGACTTGCTCATAAACAGCCATAGAATCATAGAATACAAGAACTGGAAGGGACCTTGTGAGGTCATCATGTCCAGTCTCCTGCCCTCATGGTAGGACCAGGCACCATTTAGATCATCCCTGATACATGTTTATCTAGCTTGCTCTTAAATATCTCTAATGACAGAGATTCCACAATCTCTCTTGGCAATGTATTCCTAAACCACGCTGACAGAAAGTTTTTTCTAATGTCCAACCTAAACCTCCCTTGCTGCCACCATTGCTTCTTGTCCTAGCATTAGAGGTTAAGGATAATAACTTTCTTCCTCCTCTTTGTGACACCCTTTTAGGTGCTTGAAACTGTTATCATGTTCCCTCTCAGTCTTCTCTTTTCCAAACTAAACAAACCCAGTTCTTTCAGTCTTCCTTCATAAGTCAAGTTTTCTAGATGTTTAATCATTTTGGTTGCTTTCTCTGGACCTTCTCCATACATCTTTCCTGAAATGTGGTGCCCCAAACAACACAATGCTCCAGTTGAGGCCTAACATGCCCAGAGTAGAGCTGAAGAATTACTTCTTGTGTCTTGCTTATAACATGCCTGTTAATATATCCTAGAATGCTGTTTATTTTATTTATTTATTTATTTTGCAACCATGTCACACTGTTGATTCATATTTAGCTTGTGGTCCACTATGACCCCTAGAATCCTTTCTGTAGTACTCCTTCCTAATTCTTCCCATTTTGCATGTGTGAAAATGATTGTTCATCCCTAAGTGGAGTACTTTGCATTTATCCTTATTAAACTTCATCCTATTTACCTCCAGTTTGTCCAGATCGTTTTGAATTATGACCTTATCCTCCAAAGTACTTGCAAGCCCTCCTAGCTTTATATCATTCACAGACTTTATAAGTGTACTCTCTAGATATAAAAATTTACATGTAGCCATATTAAACTGCATATTGTGTGCTTTCATGCAGTTTGCCAAATGATCCACATCAGTCTGAATCAGTGACCTGTCCACTTCGTTACTTACCAGGCACCCAATTTTTGTGTCCTCTGCAAAATTTTGTTTTCTTTCAGGCCATTGATAAATATGTTAAATAGTGTAGGGCAGAGAACCAATCTCTGCAAACCATTTTCCATATACAATTACATTGTGAGCCCTACCAGTTAGCCAGTTTTAATCCATTTATTGTGTGCCATGATAATTTTATGCCATTTTAGGTTTTTAATCATCATGTCATGTGATACCAAGTCACACACCTCACAGAACTGCAAGTATACTACTTCAACACTATTACTTTTAGTGTCTTCCAAATTTCATTCAAAAGATCTCAAGTTAGTTTGACAGGATCTATTTTCTATGAGCCCCTACTGTTATGTATTAATACATTAATTTCATTCTTTTCCTCTAATTCTCAATTGAATCACCTACTGGATTGTCTTTCCTAAGCCCAATATCAGACTTAAAGATCTATATTTACCAGGGTCATCCCATTTGTTCTTTTTTTTTTTTTAAATGGCACAACATTATCTTTCTTTCAGTCTTACGGAACTTGCTCAGAATGGCAAGACTTATGGAAAATCAGCATAAGTGGACCAGTGAGCTCCTCAACCAGTTCTTTTAAATTGTTGGATGCAAATTATCTGGACCATCTAGCTTTTGTTTAATATTCTCCAGGTATACTAATATAATGAAAGTTATCACCATATAGTGGCTGTTTGAGTTGTTTTTCTCCAAATATACAACTGAAATATTCATTGAGCATGTCAACCTTTTCTGCATTATTATTGATAATTTAACCATTTTCATCTGGTAATGAGCCAGGATCATTGTCAGAATTCTTTTTTCTCCCTAATATATATATATTTAAAAACTGCTTTATAGTGGCCATAGATCTCTCCGTTTATCTCTTTGCTTCCTTTGTCAATTTTCAACATTGCCTAATTTCTGATTTACGTATATTAACAACTCTTCTCCTTGCTTCAATTTATCATATATTTTGATAGCTGTTTTCACTTTCTCACTAAATGAAGTTGTTTTTTTAATCAGCAGTCCTTTTCCTCAATTCTGGGATTGTGACATTGGGGGTATCTAAAAGTGTTCTTAAATGATTGCCAATCATTAATATAAAGACCAATTAAACCATGTTCCATGAACCTATTATGTTCACACTGAAAAAATAACTCACAAATCAAATAATCAACCCCAGCTTGCTTCTTTTTCAAAACTCTTGCAGTTACCATATCTGGGCTGCACTGTGTCATTGTTGGGAACAGTACTTGAGCTCAGGACCATTAATGGAAAACATCCTGTTGGTAGCCTACCACCTGCCAGACATTTCACAGTGTCGGGTGGTGCTGGGTGGGAGGGAGCAGCACACTCGGGGGAAAGGGGCAAAGCTGGATAGGGGTAGGACAAGCTGTGGTGGGATAGTGTGAGGGTGGGAGAAAGCAGAGGAGGGCTTTGGGGAAGGAGTGGAGGTGGGGAGGGGCTGTGCAGATCTGTGGACCTCTGGTAGATTAGAAACTCAGTGCTTATGTTCTGGACTCTGAACTGCCCCTAGGGACAGCCTTCCTTGTATCCTAATCATTCACACTCCTTGGATAGTAGATACTCTTCAGGGATGGGGAAAGTAAGACCCAGGGGCCGTATCCAGCCTCAAACTTGCCTAGATCTGGTCCCCGAAACTTGGGGCTTCCCTCCGCAGCTTTGGGGAGCTGGTGCTGGTGCTCCAGCCCTGTGATCACCCTCTCCCCTCCACCCCCGCTGTCCCTTCCCACGGGGCTGGAGCAGCAGTGCCAGCTCCCTGCTGCAGGAAGAAGCCCCAGCCTGGCAGGCTGGAGTCAGGCAAGCTGGGGCTGGATCTTATCCATGGACACTGCCCGACGGGCAAAAGAAAGCAACTCTGTACGCTGCCACCCTCCCCTGCTCCAGCTGGGGAAATGACAGTGCACAAAGTGCTGCCGGGAGGATTTTCCCCTGCTGCTCGGATTGGCAATAATCACAGCCAAGAGGGGCAGCCAATAGGGGGTGGTGTCTGGGAATGGTGGTGGACACGGAGCCATGTGTGTCCCCAGGGAGCTGGGCCAGGAAGAGCCCCCAAATCACCAGACCCCACACTCAAAGCCTGCTTCCTGGCAGCCCCCCCACACACACATTGAACCTCTCATTTTTGGAACCACCCCAGAGCCTAGGGGGGATATAAAATCTATTAGCCCAGGCCCCCCTAGGCTCTGGAGTGTGAAGAGGGTGTCTTTCTTCCTTCTCAGTTAGGAGCCACCTCAGTGAGGGGTTTTTTCTTCTCACTTTTGTACAGCCCCCGACTGATTTTTATGTCGGTCTACGGCCCCCGACCCAAAAAAGGTTCCCCATCCCTGCAAGTGGAGCCATTCTGAAGTCAGTGGATGGAAAACCAATGAAACTGATTTAAGCTATGGATTCTAATAGATGGAATAGAAAAAAATCCTTTAGAGAAAGCCCCTGAAGGCCCTACTATGCATCACTAATTTATATACATTGATTTCCCTGTGGCACTTATATGATACATTATTATTACAGTAAAGTTTTCTGTCACAGCCAGATAGTTGCAAAAACATGAGTCAACACTTTGGTGCAAATCCTTAGACTGGGGTGGGCAATAAATAATCTGTGGACTGGATGCGGTTCAGGAGGGTTAGCCCTGGTTGGCTTCCAGACATTTTACCTGCGCATGCACAGGTAAATAAAGCATCTGGCAGCCCATCAGGGGCTAACCTTAGTGAACTGCATCCGGCCTTTGGGTCTCTTATTACCCATCCCTATAAACTGTCATAACTCTTTTGAATCTCCTGTCTAGGACTTGGACATGTCTAAGACTCTATGTACTCTGCAGCAAGCTGGGTCTAATTTTTTTCAATAAAATCACTGATCTCTGTTGCAGTCTTGTGTTGTGGACTGGAAATAGTGCAGCAGCTTCATTTACATTGAAAATGGAAGTGTGTACTGAATTCAACAGATAAATGAACAATGCAATCAGACTTATCTTGATAGAAAAGATACCCTCTCCTCTCAGAGGCTGTAGAGATTCAACTGGCATATGATAATTCAGAGTGATGGACGATTTTCTTTCTTGCAATCTAGATAACGTTTCACAACTGCTCATCATTTCCAAGAGTTGTCAAACCCCCAAACTTGAAAATATCAGTTCTGAAATACGTTGTGGGAATGCAGGAATGATGCTTTCAGGAAAGTAACAATCAATTTGACAACTTAAAACATAGAAGATAGTTTATTTTGAGTAAGTTGAGAAATTATGAAGAAATGTGGGTCATGATGTGTTAAATGCTATGTAGATATAGTGGGATGAGTTATGGTATATGCAGTTGAAATGATTCTGCACAGAATGTTGGTATTCTTTATCTTCATTGTTTCTCCGCATTTTTAATTTTTCTGTGGCGCAAAAAGGATTGTGCATGTAATTGATTTGTGTGGTCTGATGTGAGATACATCTGAGAAATATATGCTGATATGCAATGAATTTCTTTATTTTATGATATCTGAGTTAAGCTTAGTCAGTTTTGGTAGGATAACCGCCTCAATAAATACTCAGAACATTAAAAAATGCAGAAATCAGCTCTGTGTCTGGTTCTATTCAATACTTTAATTAGTGACTTTGCTAATGTAGTACAGAGTATGTTTATAAAACGTGCAGATGCTACCAAACTGAGAGGACTGGAAACACTCTGAAGAACAGTATTAGAATGCCAAAAGGCCTTGACAAACTGGAGAATTAGTCTGAAATTGACAAGATGAATTCAATAATATCAAGTGCAAAGTACTTCACTTGGGAAGGAAAAATGAAATGTGCAACTCCAAAATGGGGACTGACTGGGTAGGTCGTAATGCTACTGAAAAGGATTGTGGGTCATAGTGGGTATAAGTGGGAGTCCGGCTCTGGAATAGGCTTCCATGGGAGGTTGTTGAATCTGGAGGGTTTTAGGAATAGCTTAGCCAAACACCTGTCAAGGATACTTTAAATATACTTTGTCCTACCTTAGTGCTGAGGGCTGGGTTTGATGACTGCTCATGGTCCCTTCTAGCCCTGTATCTCTATGGTTTTAAAACAGTGTGAGGTGCCTACAAGAAATGGATGGAGCTCAGTGTAAATAAGAAGCCCTCCTAATCACTTGCTGAAATCTCAAATTGCATTGTTTTTGAGATACAAAAAACAGGTATATATTTGTTGTCTCCAGCCTTGGCTTCAGATGAAAACAAGGACGTGACAGGAGCTTTTCTCCAACCGTTATGAAATAGGAAGTACAATGGAGAGGAGAATGTATTGGCGGTCACTCTGTAAAGGCAAATCGGCTGCCTCATCTTTGGCCTCCTCGCTCTCTATTCATTTGAAACAAGGGGACAAATTGGCAAAATGTTCTTGCTCTAATAAAATGAACACTTGGAGAGTAATATGTTTGAAGGGAAAAGATAATGAAAGAGTTAAGCTTGCTGTCTCATCTAACTACTCACCCAAGGCTCAGTCTGCTGTACTTCAGAAGGATCGTTCTTGAGACACAGCAGCACTCCAACAGTATCTGAGGAGGAGGCTGGATGTTCTCAGCCTCTCTTGCAAAATCTGACCTGACCTACTTTGAAAGACAGAGGAGAAGATGAGACAGCTCTCCCCTGAAGAAGGATTACTGGTAGTAACATGCTAGACCTCTTCTACCATGCTAGACCTCTTCCACTTGGGATCTAAGACAGCAACACACCATCTTCAGAAGAAAAAATAGCACAAAATAACATCTTCAGAACCTATCTGTCTAGAGTCTTATATTGTTTCCATCGCCTCTACATCCAGATGCTTTTGTAGTAATTTGTAGAGCACTGTGCAGATACAAAAGGGATCCACAGATGCACAGGACTCTACAATTTGGCATTCCCTTTGAGGTCTTCCATCCCAGTACTAACCTTGCTTAGCTTGCAATGTTTGATAAGATCACAATGCAAAGTGGTGCAAATGCAGGAAATAGGAAGGGAATGCTTTTTTGTATGCAGCATTCCTCATCAGTACAATTGTACCACTCTGAGATTGCTTCCCTGACATTCCTGTCAGAATTTAAATTCGTCCTGGAGACATATTTGTGAGAACTGACAATTCTTGATTTATAGGACACTTTGAGCTGACCATTCAAGGGGCTTTGCATAAATGTAGCTATTGATTTGCACTTACAGCTGCAGGGACCTAATATAATGTGAAAAATGTATTTCTTTAAGGGAAATCAAAAATGATTTTGGTGTATATGTCACAACCCGGGTCATCACTTAAATTAGTGGAAAAGAAGCATGGTCAATAGAGTTGAACAATAATATTTATAACTTTGCATGCTGTGTGGTTTGTGGATGTCCTATCTCTTTAAATTATTTTTGCTGTTACAATTCGGCAATGTTTTCTATTAAGGACAGAGTGATACAAAGGTATGAAGAGAAGAAGCACTCTCTAAGCTAAGTCAATTTGCAAAACTGCAACAAATCAAATAGTTTTGAAAAGAGCTGCTGTGTCTGGCCAGGAGACTTGTTTACAGTAGTGCTCTTTAAACAGCTTTACATGGGTTATGGAAAATCTCACCTCATCTTTGTTATTCTTCAGTTTCTTTCACATCATGCGAGCTTATCTTTTTTGTGTATCCTATCTTGAGCTGCATAGGAGAGTTGATATTAATAATAAACAGTCATAACAGTTCAAAGACATTCATAATGGGAGTTTTTAATTGATTCCCTAAAGCTTAGATATTTTGAGGTAGCAGAGTGGATTCATCACATGTGCTAGTTTAGATCAAAACGGATGAGCATTCAGTAATGGGCCCCCAAAAAAAGTCACAAATAAGAATGAGTGCTGGCTAAGTTCAGACATCTCCAATTATAAGCTCTGAGTAGCTTTTTTGTTGACTTAAACAGAGTGTAAATGGCTTGGCTTCCCCTCACCCCGATTTTAGATTGACAGAAACATACCTTAAATGTTACCAGTTTAAGATTTTCTGCGTACGGTTTTCAGTTAACCTCTTATGTACTGATAGAGTCAGCTATATTTCCAAATGGTTGGGGCCTTGTGTTTCTAAAACATGCACTGCACATCCTGCTGTGTTTCAGTATAAAGATAAAATAAGAGCCTGTTGCAAGAGGAGTAGATGTGACCTATCTTTTGGGTTACAAGAGGGTCAAAATGCTCAACCATTGAGGGAAGATGCAGGATTGGAAGGGCATTATAGGCCATTTCAGAAACCAGATAAGGGATATTTAATTTCTCTTTAATTCTATATAATATACCATGATTTCTGTCATTTTAAATAAACAGCTTTAAGTTGTGATGTAGCAAAATGGAGTCTGTTATATACTATATATCAAAAAGCTATTGGAAATTGGAAACCACTGCTACAATTTTTTGTGTGAGAGTCTGATTTGGGCACCAATCCCGGATAGCATCCTTATTAAGGAAAGCCGTTAAGCACATCCATAACATGGAGAGTGGGACTTAAGCATATGCCTAAAGTTAAGCACATGATTAAGTGATTTTCTGAAATGGAGCCTTAGAGAGAAGTTTGACTTGCCATATCTCTCACTGATTTTGATGCGGTATTGAGATTCTAGGCATAAAACACTCAGTTGTGAAACTCCAAATGACTGTTGTTCATGAGATCATGAGTTGCTTTCAATAAAACTCATATTTCATATAATGTTGCCATAGTCTGAATTTACTAGAGAATGCCTACCTAACAGAAGAGCCTTAGCAATCACTGGGTGACATTTCAACAATGTCATTTGGAGCAGCTCAAAAAAAATTAGTGGGAAGGGAGCAATTGAACAGAACTCAAGAAACTAAGGTCATTGGCAATTCTATTCCAGCTAGATGATAGAGAGTCTGCCCTCACTATGTTTTTGTGATGTCCATATAGTAGAGCAAATTTAGGCTATAGCTGTGCAACTGATTTTTCGAGTCACTGGCAATTCTGAAAATAACTAGTTCTGGATGGATGTAAAAATGAATTTTTCAGTGAATCAAAGTAAATAAAATGTTTCAGGTTGAATTAAATGTACATAGATTGAGTAGCTCTAACATTTAAAAAAATTCAAATGAAATTGAGTGGAATTTCTGAATGAAATGTCATTTTGAATCAAAAAATGAAAATGCCTTAACTACTCTGGAATTGTTGAACTTTTTTCAATATGAAATTGAACATATAATGAAACTAACATTATTTTGTAAAACATTTCAGTATCACCATTACTTTTATGTTCCCACAAAAGTTTTAACCTATAAGTTTCACCAGGCTCTAATTAGGAGCATGGTCCTGCAGCTATAGGAATATGTGCTATTGCATAACTGTATACAATTATTTTTCTTGCCATTAACTTGTATATATGTGAAAGTGTTTTTGTTGATCTTTCTTGCTGATTATATTTTTATATTCTTGCTGATTATATTTCTCTTACACATACACTTTCACGAACTTTTAAATAAAAGTTTGCAGATGACACTAAGCTAGGGGGAGAGGTAGATATGCTTGAGGGCAGAGATAGGGTCCAGAGTGACTTAGACAAATTGGAGGATTGGGCCACAAGAAATCTGATGAGGTTCAACAAGGACAAGTGCAGAGTCCTGCACTTGGGACGGAAGAATCCCAAGCATTGTTACAGGCTGGGGACCAACCAGCTAAGTAGTAGTTCTGCAGAAAAGGACCTGGGGGTTACAGTGGATGAGAAGCTGGATATGAGTCAACAGTGTGCCCTTGTAGCCAAGAAGGCTAATGGCATATTAGGTTGCATTCAGAGGAGCATTGCCAGCAGATCCAGAGATGTGTTTATTCCCCTTTAGTCGGCTCTGGTGAGGCCACATCTGGAGTATTGTGTCCAGTTCTGGGCCCCCCACTACAAAAAGGATGTGGATGCATTGGAGAGGGTCCAGCGGAGGGCAACCAAAATGATTAGGGGGCTGGAGCATATGACCTATGAGGAGAGGCTGAGGGAGTTGGGTCTGTTTAGTCTGCAGAAGCGAAGAGTGAGGGGGGATTTGATAGCAGCCTTCAACTTCCTGACGGGAGGTTCCAAAGAGGATGGAGAAAGGCTGTTCTCAGTAGTGACAGATGGCAGAACAAGGAGCAATGGTCTTAAGTTGTGGTGGGAGAGGTCCAGGTTGGATATTAGGAAAAACTATTTCACTAGGAGAGTGGTGAAACACTGGAATGGGTTACCTAGGGAAGTAGTGGAATCTCCATCCCTAGAGGTGTTTAAGTCTCGGCTTGACAAAGCCCTGGCTGGGTTGATTTAGTTGGGATTGGTCCTGCCTAGAGCAGGGGGCTGGACTTGATGACCTTCTGAAGTCTTTTCCAGCTCTATGATTCTATGATTCTATGACATGGGCTATATGGTTTAAATATTTGCTTATCAAATTTCTCTGTATAGTGATAATTTCTACACCTGCTTTTATTCTGTAAGAGCTTGAAATGACAATCCATAGTAGGAATGATAGTTGGGCAGCAGATATATTAGTTGAACCCCTGGCTCAGCTGAAGTCAATTGGAGCTGTGCTACTGACTTCAATAGAACTGGGATTTCACCCATTGTCTGTGGGAATTCTGAATGACAAATCTCACTAAGAGCTACTGCAGCAAGCCTTAATGTGTGAACTGTGTGTTGTATCTCCCCACACACACATACCAGTTTCAGCCTGTGAGACCCCTCTCTCATCTTCCTCTGTCCCCTTTAGTCTAGTCTAGAGTCATCATGGCACTAGTTCTCCAATCCCTGGGCATTACTAAGGAAGGACTGGTTTGGGGGCTGGCCCCTAAATGGTTGCAGGTGGGGATTCCTTAAGCCCTCTTCGTCCTTTCTGCACTCAGGAAAGACAAACCACAGTATGACCCTTAATGATAAACAAGTGTCTGTTTTGCAAATAGCTACATGCTATATCCTTTGGAAAACAAGCTATTCTGTTATTTAATTTCTATGACTGACATGTACAAATAGGCAGTGACATAGCAAATGAGTTGAGAAGTGAATTCTCCTCATGCTGCTAAGGTGACTCACATTCTGTCCCCCAGGCCGGGATGGTGGTTTTACTGTTCTCAAAGCTGCAGGAAAAACTAAAGGAAAAGTGAGTGATTTGCAAAGGTCTTATTAAATATTCAGTTTGGCCAACAAAAAGGGGATTCTGTAGGTGCATTTAGGTGTGTCTCAGGTGGGAGAAGTGCCAATCTGTGAGTTAGGTTTTTTTAAATTTTTAAATAAAAGCAAAACCCACTAATCACGTCAGATAGATAGTTTGGGAAAGTTGTATACACAGATCAAGTACAGTCCAGAGGTGGGAGTGATGCTGCAACTAAACAATCTGTGTGTCTTAGCCATGACTTGAGCAACCTAGGTGTGAAAGTCTAGTTTTGTGTCCATGTCTGTTACCTGCATAATTCTTAGCGTTTCCCAGAAGGTGCCAAATGTGATAGTTGGTCACATGATGTGAAGACCAAATCGATAGGGATCAGGGTTGCCAATTTTGGTGGGATGTATTTCTCAAGATTTCATCACATGGCATAATTTGTAATGAGATTCATCTCTAATTCCTGGAGATGCCAGGCTAATGCTGGAGCGTTGACAACCCTATTTTAGGGATCGGATGTGAAAGCACCAACTCCTTTCACATAGCCACTGAACAGCAGTCAGCAGGTAATTACCAGCCTGGTCTGTTTCCAAAAACCTGATTTCTGATAATGGGCTTTGAGTCGTGTTAACAGATCTCTTGAGTCAGCTAGTTCCCCTTTAAGGGACATTGTAATTTTGGTAAATTGCAATGAGTAGAATAGAAATATTTAAAATAATTGTGTGATAACAAGAAAATAAGCACATGTGAAACCTCATTTTAGCACCTGTGAATCAATCCATTCTACTGTATTTCTAAACATCCTGAACAATTTTTACCAACAAGAGAAAATGGGGGAGGAGAATAAAGCAGGTACAATTTGTATTATAAGAAGTTATAAAAACCATTTTGCTGAAAAATTGTAGCTGCTGTCCTCATACATCATTGCTTGTCTGAGTCAGAAATCATCCGCATGACACTGTGCCCCTTTCTCTGTCTCCACCAGCCTCACAGGGGTTTTAAGTGGATCAGACAGTCAAACAAGGCAGTCTATAGCCATCTCTTGCTGACAGTAATTTCTTATTCAGAAAAACCTTGATCTCATTTAGAGAGTTGAGCTTCATCCCATGTAGCTTGAAGCTTTTTTGATTGACAGTCTTAACCAAAGCTCCACACCAAAAGTTCTGAACATTTACATGATCCATCATTGATCAGGTGGAAAAAAAAATCCTGCTTTACCTAGTGTTGACTGAATATGCATGCACAGGTACTATATGAGCACCCTCCCCCCAGATACTACATTATCCTTCATAGCTACCTGACTAAGGCTATGTCTAGACAGCAGGATTCTGTTGAAAGAAGCTTTTCCAGAAGAGGTCTTCCAAAAAAACTTCTTCTGAAAGAGAGCATCTACACAGCAAAAGGACATCGAAAAAGCGATCTGCTTTTTCGAAAAATAGCATCCACACTAAATGGACGCTATCCTGCATTTAAGCTGTGATTACTATGGACAGAATGGCCACCAGGGCACCTGTGCTTTTTCCTCTTTCCTCTTCTTTTGAAAGAACTTCCTCTTCTCCATCCACACACACCTTTTTCTGAAAGAGCTCTTTTGGAAAAAGGCTTCTTCCTTGTAGAGAGATGGTTTACCAGTGTCGGAAAAGCCCCTCTGTTCTTTCTATTTTTTTTGAAAGAACGCGATTGCAGTGTAAATGGCCATTTTTCCAAAAAAACTGCAGTGTAGACATACCCTAAGTTTCCTTCTTACAGACACTTAATCACAACAGAGAAAAATCACTTTTTAAATCATTGTCATGAAGTTTTGCATCTCTGCTTGTGTTTGGTTTCTTACTAACCCTTATAAATTGGTGAATGATAGCAAGTCTTTAAAAATAATAGTTTCACTCTCCTTCTGTTTGTAAAACATTTACGGATATTGTGATCTGAGTTTCATTATTTAAAATTATTCCTTGATTTCTATAAATAATTTTTGGTCTGTAGTTTGTGCATAAGAAGGTCAGTATTCAATATCTGAAATTAGAGATGTTTTGATTTAATGGGCTTGGTCATATGGTTTCATTCTGCCCATTGATGGGATTAGCACAGCTGACAGAAACCGGTCTCAGGTGAGAATACTTGTGCGTAAGAATTCAACGTTTGAGGGTTTGACATCTGTTTTAAAATCTGATGCTTTGGTGAATATGCCTGCTGATAACCCCCCTTGCTAGAGTATTGACAGAATCTAAGAACATAAGAACAGCCATACTGGGTCAGACCAAAGGTCCATCTAGACCAGTATCCTGTCTGCTGACAGTGGCCAACACCAGATGCGCCAGAGGGAGTGAACTAACTAGAAAATGTTGTGTGACATAGACCAAATTAACTTGCTCAATAATCCAAGTTCACTGTCAACACTGAAAATGTGTTACCCACTTTTCTTAATAATATTTTCCATTTTTGATATTTAATTAAAAGATTTGTATGGGAACTAAATGGCTCAAAACTTTAGTAAAGAAATAGTAGTCCTTTGTCAGCACAATCCTGACCAAGATAGTGCAGACAAGAAACATGCTTGTAACAGACACCATTGTACTTAGTCTAACAGATATTCTAAAGGACTGAGTACAGTGAATGCACAACCTGGTTGTTTTTTTTAACCACAGATGTTGACTTTCTATGAAAGGATAGAGGCACATTGGTAGAACAGCGAGGCAAAGCTTTCACAGGTATTTCTTGTTCTATGCTTCTTCCATGGATAAACAGAATTATTGCATTCCAGTTCCAAAGAGGGACATGGAAGAAGTAGAACAGGTGATGTCAAATTGATGTTTTTTGTTCAGGACTTTTTTCAGGTATCCACTTAAAGTGAAACATACTATTTTCTTAGTATTATAAATATAGGGTAAAAGAGAGGACAAATCTACTATATATTTTAGAGCATTTGTGCATCTATCTGTGTGCTTCCGTCAATCCATCTGTGAGTCTGTTAGTTCAATAACTCCTCCTAAACAGTAAGAGCTAGGGCCACCACATTTGGTAGGCAGCTTTCTCTTATCATAACTTAAAGCAAGGTTGGGGTTTGGTTGTACCAGAGCAATGGGATGTAAATTGAATGTGATTATATTTCTTCAGACAGAAAGGGAGGGGTGTGATTGGAGGGATAGTTATATTCATGAATGATTACAGGGGGGCAGCAAGTACCCCAGACCAGGGAAGTAGCCGTTAGCCAGTTGCATGATTCCAGCCTACCCCGGGAACTGCTGCTGGCCGCTGTGCAGCCTCCAGTGCCCTGAGCTATCTGCAGGCCATCATGCCATGTGGCCCTCAGGAGCAACTGCTGACAGGGCCCTGCATGGCTCCTCACTCTGGATTGGCCCCAGGGAGAAACTGGCAGGAGGCCTGTATGCCCTCCCTCCTGGGCCACCCTGGACCCTGGCAACGCCGGGTAAGTCTTCTAGTATTAAATAAAACAGGGGGTTGAAGAGGCTAATTGAGGGGATACTATGTTAATTTGGTGTATTTTTTTTTAAATTATAGCTTAAATCAATCGACTAGTTTCTTATGCAACATATTCATTCATAAATAAAAGCACTGTTTTCTGAACAGATTTCCTTTCAATATTCTAAAAGAATTCTTTCAGCTACTGGTAAATTAGCTTTAGTAACATTTTTATCGACTTTTCAAGTTTTTGCCTAAGAGAGAGAGAAAGAGAGAGAGAGAGGATTCTTCATTTTCAGTCAAATCAGATGGCCAGGAAACATTCTTATTTGAGTCAATGGCCGTTAGTCAGAGTCAACAGGCCTTACTGCTGTTTATTTTTAAAGGTTTCCAAATATGCATCATAAAACTCTCTTCTATTTGAAACCGTGCAGCATGCTGCCTGCAGCTAAATAAATTATTTAAGAAATCAAACTGAAGCTGATCAAAAATATGTGCTTGCAAGTTTCATGGCTTTCTATTAAACAGTTGATAAAACTCTGGTGAACCTGCCTCCTAAATCACTGAGTAGGACACTAATCCCAAGTGTAATAAGGGAAGATCATCCACCTTCCTCGTGCCATTATAAGTAAAGAAAGGCTCAGCTATTCTATCATAGATGGACTGGAAGGAAATAATAGTTGTCCAGAAAAACTCCATTGATGTGCTAACCTTTTATTATACACTGAATTTTGCCATTCTGCCATAAGAATGTAGTATGGGCGATCTTCTCCTAATAAGAACTCATAGTTAACTACAATGTCCCAGAGTTTTCTCCTCTCAGCATTGCAAGGCCTAATTCCTGTTTAAAAACCTGGGTTTGTATACATTTAAAATCATTATGTTGCACATAAATAATCCAGGAATGAGCAGGTCAAAGTCCAGCAACTCCCAACAACTGCCATCAAAAGGAATTTCTGGCAATTTCAAACCTACTGGTGGCACCTATGGGAGGCAGAATTGGTTTGCACTATTGTTATTGTACCCAATACACATTACATGGAGGTGAAAATGTTACAACCAAGGCAGTCAGCATTATGTCAAATGTGCCAAGGAATTCTTGTACCATCCAATGGATGGAAAATGACTGATATGTATTAACAAAATAGATACAAAATCTGGAGACAAGATTTTTTTTAAAAGGATATTTAACAATTCATTGCACGGTCAAGTTTGGTGGCATGGCTTTCCTACATCAATAAGCTGAGGCACAAAGAACTCTCTTTAAGAACCCGTGATTATCACAGCTGTAGCTGCTAGAGCAACTATGGTTTAAAGAACAAAATATTTGTGATTTGCTTCAGTTTCATACACATGACTGAGTTTGAATCAATGTCTAATATGCAGTTACATACCATTAAGTGTTGGCACTAAACTATCTGTATTTTATACAACGTTTTGACTACCCACGTTTTTTAAATAGATTTCCCAGGTACTACCTGCAGTACATGCTGCAGTTTGGATTGCCACAAAGGTGATCTGGCACATCTTTGTTTGCTGCTATGTTTAAATATTATTTTGCTGACAGAAATGTGTCAGTGAAGAGGAGTCATCAAATATGCTGAGGAGTGTGGTAGTTCTGTTTCTAACAGAGGTCTTTCTGAACGATAGATGAACCGTATTATGCCGGCTCCTTTTCTGTTTTAAAACTCTTGGTTGTTTGGCTATGAAGCCCTGAAGACATGGTCAGACCTATTTGGGTGGTACAATGCCATCTAGACACATGGGCATGAATGCAAGTAGCCAAGAATCCTTTGGGCATGTCTACACAGCTGCGTTATTTCGGAATAACGTCAGTTTACACAGCAATCCTGTTATTTTGAAATAAATTCAAAATAACGGACTTCTTGCTCTACCTCCTGTAAACCTCATTGTATAAGGAGTCAGGGGAAGAGTGCTCTATTTCAAAATAAGTGCTGTGTAGATGCACCCAAAGTCGAAATAAGCTATTTTGACTTAAGCTACGCAATTGAGGTAGTTCAAGTTGTGTAGCTTATTTCAAGGTTAGCCCTGCTGTTTAGACATGCCTAAAGTGTCTTGAGGGTAGGGTTTTCATTCAGGAAGTACTTAATAGATGTCAATCCATAGTTTACATGCCTATGAATTAAAAGAATTCCTAGTACATTTCCAAAACAGTTTAGTTGTTTATTCTATGATAGCTTTTGACCTGTAGACCCATATCTCCATACTTCTGTCCAACCTACCTTACTATAGCTTACAGCTGTTTTCTGACTTTAGTTTCTTATTTAAGTCCAAATATTTGCTCTTCTGGTTCTCTTTGGCTAAGTCTACACTGCAGGCTTTTTGCGCAAGAACAGCTGTTCTTACGCAAAAACTTGCCAGGTGTCTACACTGCACATGCATTCTTGCGCAAGTAAATTTACAGTACAGCATCGGAAAACAGGGCTTCTTCCAGAAGAGTTATTCCTTTCCCCATGAGGAATAAGCACTCTTGCGCAAGAGCTCTTCCACAAGAAGGCAGTGTAGACAGGCAACATGAATTTCTTGTGCAAGAATCCCCTATGGCTAAAATGGCCATCAGAGCTTTCTTGCGCAAGAGAGCATCTACACTGCCATGGACACTCTTGCGCAAAAGCACATCTCTTGCACAAAAGCACATAGCAGTGTGGACGCTCTCTTGTGCAAGAACTTTTGCACAAGAACTCTTGCACAAAACAGTTCTTGCACAAGAAGCCAGCAGTGCAGATGTAGCCTTCCAATTCAAGTCTTAAATTAATTATCTTGATGCTTCTTTCCTCCTTGTTCATTGTCCAGTGATATGCTAATGCAGCTCAGGATATTTCTACACTACAGAGTTTTGTCGGAAAAATGGCTGTTTTTCTGACAAAACTTGAGGAACATCCATACTACAATTGCATTCTTCCACAAGAAAATCGAAGGAGGAGTTTTTCTGGCATTGGTAATCCTCATTCTACGAGGAAGAAGCCTTTTTGTGAAAGAGCTCTTTCGTAAAAAGGCATGTGTGGACAGGGAAGAAGGAGTTCTTTTGGAAGAAGAGGAAAAAGCACAGGTGTCCTGGTGGCCATTCCATTCATAGCAATCACAGCTTACATGCAAGAGAGCACCCATTCAGTCTGGATGCTCTCTTTTGAAAAAGCAGATCGCTTTTTCGATTCACTGTTGCAGTGTGGACTCTCTCTTTCAGAAGAAGTTTTTCCAGACGATCTCTTCCAAAAAAAGCTTCTTCTGAAAGAAGGCTGTAGTCTAGATGTAGCCCAGACATTGTGGAGCCACATACACAGGTGATGGGATGAGGCAGGACCAGATGTTTCAATCAGATAAATGGCTGCAGTGGATAATATGGGTACACAGACCATACAAACCTTAGCACATAGAGCAAGGCCTGCCATGGAGGCCACATATTCAAAGCTTTGCCGTGATGTAGACACAGTGATGCTGTGTAAAGAGGCACCTATGGATGCTTTATGAGATTTGACATCTGGTAAGACAAACAATGGTTAAAAATTACAACACAGAGGCAGACCACAATCATGTTCAACTGAATGGAAAATCCTGAACAATTGCAAGTTATTTCTAAAATTATTTTAATTGTACATCTAAATTAATCTGCAATAAGCAGGCTAGATCCTCAGCTGGTGAAAATGGAGCAATGCTAGTTTCTAGCTGCTGAAGATTTGGCTCTTGTTTAGGCTCTTGTAGAGGGCATGTCTACACTAGGAAATTATTTCAAAATAGCTTATTTTGAAATAATAACTCCCGAAATAACTATTTCAAAATAGAATGTCCACACTATGGGGGAGCCTTGAAATTATTCCGAGGCAGGCTCTCTTAATATGGATGCTCTACCTCAAGCGACCACACTACTGCTATTTCTAAATAACTATTTTGAAATAAGTGTTATTCCTCGTGGCAAGTAGGAGTTATTATTTTGAAATAACCAGCCCATTATTTCAAAATAACAGGCTTGGTAGTGTGTATGCTCTGCATGTCATTTTGAAAGAAGAGGAATTATTTTGAAATAATTCCTTAGTGTAGACCAGGGCTGAGTGCATAACAGCAAATTGTTGTGTTTTTTCTTTTAATTCTTAGAATGGTGCCACTGGATTTGACAGCATGCTCAAATGTCCATCAGACACCAATATTATCTATATTTCCAAAAAAGAAATGTGAGCCTGAAGTGTGTCCCCACTAGCAAAAGAATCACACCATATCCAAATCCTCAAAGCATGCTATTTATTCTTTGTCAAAATGCATTTTCTAATGGACTCCAGTCAGATGGTAAAAGAACGTAACCCCAGAACAGAGAATAGCAGCCAATCAAGCTGTCAGAACACATTAGTGCTCCTTGTCACTTAAGCAACAGAGAATCTACACCACCAGATCTCTTGGAACTATTACAGCACCAGACATTATAAAGTATTTGGCACTATGACAATGCTTCAAAAATAGTGAAAAAGTCTTTCTGTTGGCGATGACATATCTGTTGGCCAAAATGGCCACATTCCAAGTGAGGAAGACTTGTTCCTACTAACTAACATCCAAACTACTTCATTGGCCTAATGCAAAGTGTTGATGACCTACATGAAAAAATCATTCTTCTCAAGGAAATTAACATGAAGTATGCAATCAAGCAAAGCATGTGGAGTTCTAAATCTAATGGTTTGCTCTGCTGCTATGACTGCTGAGTAATATTCTAGACAAGTGCTCTCCCTTAAGCTGTACTTTCGTGGCACCATCATGCAGAAGAAATCAAACATCTTGATTCTCCTTTCAACATATACTAAGGAGTTCAATAAACTGGCTGTTAGCAATCCACCTAATGGATTAAAAGTGATATAATTGTATCCATCGTGTCTGACTGTGCTACTAAAAGGAAATGAGATGTTATTCAACTACTGTAAATAAAAATCTCTCTAAAAAGTGATGTTGGTAAGTAAAACAAACCTCTCAATTTTTTCCCCTGAATTTAGGTTTGGATGGCATAGGACAAAAAATGCTTTTCATGTTGAATAATACGCATTAAGATTACCTTTTATTTATCTAAGAGGCTAATGGAGTGTTAAATCCATAACTAAATGCAGCCTTCTATGGAATAAAACAAGACAAATGCTTAATAGTGCACAATAATGCTCCACTGCTGTTAGTACATGAATTGTAGAATACTGTATCCATCTGCAACTACAAAAGGAATTTTAGGTAGGTGGAATGTAATTTGGCCAGGATGCTGCAGTTAATAGTACCTTTACTTTGTCAAAAAGTATCATGGGGCCTTTAATGATGGCAGGTGGTCCAAAACAAGGGTGGAGTTTTGGGACGGTAGCGGGGACAGCAGCCGTGCACACCGGGACGTGGATTGCTTTTCATCTGGTTCCCTATTCTATCAGGGAGTGTGGGGAAAGTACCTGGATTCTGTGCATGCCTCTCACACCTGGCTTATGGGCTCCCTTCACTCAGATTTACTTTATTAATCCTGTTTGTTATGGTAGTGTCTAAAGACTAACTAAGAATGAAGTCCATTATGCTAAGCACTGTATAAACATAGAGTGGCAGGTAGAAGAGCTTACAAACCTAACACGAGACAGATACAGGGTCAGAGAGAGGGGGTGTAACACACAAGTACAGTGAACAACCTGATGATGGCAAATATCATGATAGGTTCATGATTTTCTTCCTGAGCCCTGGTCTACAATAGGGAGTTGTTTTGAAATAACCCCCCTTATTTTCAAATAATAAGCGGAGCGTCCACACTACCAAGCCCATTATTTTGAAATCTGTACTCCTGCTTTCCTCGGTAAGTAATGCTTATTTCAAAATAGCTATTTTGAAATAATGTTGCTGTGGATGCTGCACTGCTGCTATTTTGAAAAAACTACTTCACAAAATAATTCGAATAATTACTCCCCAGTGCTTTTGGGGCTCCAAGTCTAGGTAGGGCATCCACACTAACGGAACCTGCCTCGGACTAAATTTGAGGCTCTCCTGTAGTCAAGATATGCCATTTCGATTTTGTTATTTCAGGAGTTATTTCGAATTTAGTTATTTTGAAATAATTTCCTAGTGTAGATGTGCCCAGAGATGTTCAGCTGGGGAGGTTGAGGTAAATGTAAAACAAACTGTCGGGAGAGGGATGTTGAACAGAAGTGGGGGAGAGAACAAAGCAGGGGGAAGAATATGAGAGAGTAGGAAAAGTAAGTCGGTCCAGTGAAGCCAAGGTGAAATATGATGGATGACTAAGGAGGGGTTTGGAATAAACCGCCGATCTGCATAGACCAACTTGAAGAAAGTTGTCTCAGTGGCCAAAGGTCTCTACTTTGACTACTTCTTCAGGAGATCCTTCTGGTCGACGTTTCTGTCTGGTTCTTCTCTGCTGTTTTTCTGCTTTCAAAAGATGACAGCTCTTGAGTTACACAGTGACTTTAAGCAGGCATTGTTTCCATTATGACTCAGAATAAAAATGCCACCTGCTGAATCATCTGTATAACTTTAGCAGGATCTAGGTATTCATTTGAGATAGTTCATCCAATAATGACAGGAGCAAAACCTCTTAGTTTGCTGGAACTGACAATATCACAGCATACCATAGTATAACTGCATGATTTTAGGGTTGATGCACAAAATATTTTCTGTTTTTTTTTCTCTCTTGTTCTCATTATGTGGAATCAAACGTCAAACCCACATAATTGTCAACATCAATTTATGACTAAATTGCTGTGATGTTAACTTCATTTTGTTCATGAAAAAATGATCCATCTGATTAAGGAATGGGGAAAAGAATTATTTTAATCATTTATAATGTAGAGAAACTGGCTTCAGTCCTTAGGGGCTTGTCTACACAACAGAGACAATCAATCCTCAGGAGGTGGATCTTCTAGCGTTCAATTTAATGGGTCCAGTGTAGACCCCCAAATCAAAGACTAAGGGCAGCCTCTACCCATTGTGTAATCCTCATTCTGTGAGAAGTAAGGGAAGCCAAGGGGAGAGCTCCCATCAGCCTTCTGTAGTGTAGTTAATTAGCACCAAGAAAATGATGAGTGCTCCCATCAGCCTTCTGTAGTGTAAATACTGTGGTGGTTCAACTTAAGGTAAGCCGAATCCAGCTAGTCATCTTGCATAGCTGGATGGTGTACCTTAAACCAACCTGCCTGGTCTAGTGTAGACCAGGCCCTATTAGAGTTGCCTGTGTTCTACGTTAAAACCCTGTCAGATCATCAGTTCCATCGACTTAAGTGCTGTCCATCCCTGTGCTGTGTTGGCAGGAGATGCTCTCCAGCCATCACAGCTTTTGCTGCTCACATAGGCGGAGTGATTATGCCAGTGGGAGAGTGCTTTCCTGTCAGCATAGCACATCCTCATCAGACATTCTACATCAATGCCGCTGCACCCATATAGCATCATAGTGTAGACTTGCCCCAAGTTTCAAAGCCCAATTGGACTCACAAGGCTTAATCTGTGGAGCTAAAAACAGCAGTGCAGGACATTCCTAGCTCAGCTAGAGCCTGGCCTCAGACCCCTCCACTCTCGCCAGGTTTCAGATCTCACGCTCCAGCCCCGGGAAAATCATCTACACTGCTATTTTTAGCCCGTGGCCTGTGTCACTTGAAATGGAGCCTGAAAATCAGGAGTGCAGATTTTTCTTTGCAGTGTTGATGTACCCTTTGAGGTCGGGGGGAAAATAGCCTCCTTTTCCATTTATATGTGGCAAACACTGATTCTCCTCCTTTCTTCTCCTTTATTGGTGGAGCACAAATCAACTTGTTTTTTCCTTTGCTGACTTCTGTATTATTATGAACATAGCTAGAAATGTAGGATCTATTATTCAGGGCTCTGGGCAACAATGGTAGCTGAGGGCTATTATGTGATTACAAACCTGTATGTTGTTCCTTGTATTGTGTATAGAGAATGGAATGTCAGTGTTTTAGGCAAGGTGTCCTCTGCTTGATTGCTTGTTATTTATTGGGAAGGACTCAGAGGCCCTTGCCTACAAGGCATCTAAAAGAGAAAAAATATATTTGAAAGTCCATATTTTGTGTGTATTTCCAAATGTATTGAAACTAATGAACAAAAGAATGAGAAATAAGCAATCTCAGAAAGCATTAATAAAAATATGTTAATTGAATAATTTTGTTGTCAATTTATTCCACTTCTGTGTTTCAACAATTAAATCATATAGTTTAAATGCTGTTCTCCTCCTGAGCCTGGCCATGGGTTACTCAAATTCAGAACTCCTGATATCTAATCCAAGGTTTGATAATGGCTCCCTCTTTGGTCTTGGATGCTTGTTCAGTTTCTCTGGTTAAAGAAATAGGAATATAAAAATTCATGTCAAAGGCTACGTCTACACTGCGAAGCTATTTCGAGATACTGGAGTATCCCGAAATAGCTATCTCATGTCTTAACAGCAAACTCATTATTTTGGGCTCGCTATTCTGACTTCCCTGTAAATTTCATTCCATGAGGAGTAAAGGATGTTTTGGAATAGCAAGTTACTTAGAAATTTGGTGCTGTGTAAACAGCGCCAAATTACAAAATCATCTATTTCAAAATAAGATCAAAATAAATTACCAATTTGCATATCTCAAATGATATATCTTATTTTGAACTACAGTGCAGTGTAGACATAGCCCAAAGGTTGCTGTGAACATTAATTAGTTGGGCCCAGTCCTAAAAATCATTAGTTCTGTGATTAGTCATTTGAATTGTCCCATGTCAGACCAAGACAGGTCATGGCTTACTGTCACCTATTCTGACTAGTAGGCTATATTCTCTGCATGAAATAAAATCTCATGTTAAAAAATAAGCCTTAATAAATTTTAGAGAATGAGTCAACAACAAACTGTAGCATATTTTTTAAGTATGTTGTTAAAAAAGAGAGAGTGCTACTAGAGATACGACACATTTCCACAGTAACGCTTGGTGAGTTGCATTACTGTAACGAAAGATATTACTACAATAGTATGCATGTTCAATGCAAGAATCGTGATCAGGAGATAGTCTACTAAAAAGAACTAGGTAGAAATATATCAAGAGAGTCTTTGATATCCACAAAATGAAAGTGGTATTATCAGAGCAACAAAATACCAGATAAATGACAGTAGAGGAAGACTGAACTGCTGAGATGTTTGATGGGACATGATTCATAAATATACCAATTGGCAAGGCACTGCAGATACCTACAATAGAGTGATCATCTGCAAACTATGGCTTAAAACAAAACAATCCTGGGGAAAGTCGGAGCAAGAAACTAAGAATCAGGACCTCCTGGCTCTTCCACATGCTCATTCTGTAATCTTTAGCAAGATAATTAAGGTAGGATGTCACCTAAATAAAATGGGTATATATTAAACTCTTTTGAGACTTAATAGTTGTAAAGCTCTTCGAGATCCCAGATAAAAGGTACTCTAAATTTATATTGTACCATCATTATTATCTTTTACTATTTACTACCCTTAATAACTCTAGCAATGACTATGAAACAAAAGGAAGGAAATTGCTATAAACAGTTATTTAGACAACTTGCAATTCTCAAAGGTAGTCCAGAAACTATTTTATTTTTGCATGCACAAAAGGAGCTATGTCTATAATGTAGGTTATATCAAGGGTAAAATAAAGGGTCAGGCGGCTGTCTAACAGGCTGGATTTGGAAAGAAGAATTAAGAATCACATTTTCAACCTGAGGATTTATTTTTGATAGAATGAGCAAAGAAAAATCTATTCAGCCACTCTATGTGCTTCACTGATTACTGGAAAGCTTTTGTCTGTACCTGTCATGCACGTACTGTAAATAGATACTGATGCTTAATATGAGTTTCTCAGCTTGCATAATTGTATTAGAACAGAATTCGTACAAGAGTCAGAAGTCAAAGCTTCAGAATGAATGGTATACTTGTTTGAGATTGGAAAAGGTCTTTGACAGGACTTCATTCACATAGCAAGACTCAATTCTTTCTCTTTATAAGATGGTAATGAGAAAAGATTTCCAGATGGAGTCAAAAATAGGGGGACCAGCCAATTAGTTTGGAATAGTTATTTTTCCTCTGAATTACAAAGTGGCCAAAATCAGATATCAAATGCATTTTATATGAAACTTCAAATCTGAACCTGACTCTAAACTTTTCTTTCTGTTGGATTAAAAGCCAAAAGAGCTTTTGTTCCATTTCCATTTTAAATATAGCTGAAGTCATGTGAGATCACCTGTCTGGGAAGACTTCTACCATTTGGTGCTTATCTGAACACCTTTACCAATGTTTAAGCTCTGTTAAAGCTGAACGTAAGTTCTAGGTAAGCTCTGGAACAGGCTTCCATAGGAGGTTGTGGAATTGCCATCACTGGAGGTTTTTAACAACAGATTAGATAATCACCAGTCAGGAATTATCTAGATTTATTTGGTCCTTCCATAGCACAGAGGGTTGGACCTGATGACCACTCAAGGTCCAGTCTAGTCCTACATTTCTACGATTCTATGATAAAGCATAGATTAATCCCCTGAATAATAGGCTCCTTGTCCTCCTGTGAAGAACCTCAAGCAACCCATTTCTGTTTGGTTTTACAATCAGGGCATGATTCCAATTTGTTGGTTGCAGGCCACTGCTCCCCCAGAACATCAGGAACCTCACTGAACACAAGTGTCTCTGGTAAGTTTCAGCCAATGTTGCTTTTGTCCTTTATAGACCCTGATCTACTTTCATACCCATCTTGTTTTATTCTAGTCTAGATTTGATTAATCTTGTTGACAAAGAATATAGCACACAACTAATTGCAGTAGGAAATGATTAACTCTCTTTCTAAGCAAAGGAGTCCAGATTCATCAACTGGGTCAGGTATTTCATTGATTTGGCTCGGCAAACAATATGGCGGCAGAACAGAGCTTTGTTGGTTTGACAGTATAAGTTGTGAAATGCTCTCTGGGCTGGCCATTTTAAGAGTCTGACATAATCTCTGTCATCTTCATAAACTAACGTGACATCTGAAGATGACTTGTGCAAAGAAAGTTTAGGAGTCATCACAATCCTGATAAAGAATACAGTAGACTGTTGTGCCCTAAAAGGCCATCCGTGTGGTAGTCTGATATCTGGACAGGATTTTCTGTTAGAAACCTAAACCCCAAAGAAATGGATGTAAAATGGAGATCTAATTAGAAAAGATGACATTCTGACCGTGATGGAGGTGTAATCCTCACGTCCCCAACACCAATTTAAAACCAACATTTAGGAGAGACTTATTTCTAGAAAGTGCCTGAAATAATCATGAATCACCCCATGGCTGCCTGGTAGCCATTGTATCTCTAGTTTTCATACAAGAGCTATCCTTCGCATGAACATTGAAGATACCCAGGGCAACAGCTGTGACTGAAAATCAGGAGTCCTGACTTTCCGCCTTTCGCTCCAACCACTAGATCTCACAGCACAGAAGGGGAATGGAATGCAAGAGAACTCAGCCCCCAAATGAGTTAGAATGGGGCACGTACTAAAATGAATGAGGACTTTGTGATTGAGAGATCTTGAAACATCTGCGGCAGTGGCGTTTGGATCTGGACACAGAGATGATGGCAACGCTATTAAACACAAAGGGGTGAATCAAACTGCAAAGTTGTTCTGAAAAAGCCCTTAGTGTTCAACTGCAATTAGTGTATAGTCAAAGAGTGTCACTTTCCCTAAGTAGCCACTAGAGGAATAAGGCACACTGCCAAAGAAGTCAGCAGGCAGAGTTTTTGCATTAATCCCACATATTTATACAGGAACATTTATACCATCTGCTGTACAGCTGTCTTTTTCAGGGAAGAAATGTGAGCACCTGGAGGTATTCAGTGTTGAAAGACCATTAAGAGAGGAAGCACCTTTTGCCTCTCTCAAAAGCCATAAAAAGAAAGAACTGTGGTTTCTAAGAGGCTAAAGTTTGGTGCTGAGATGGAGGGGAATAGTGGAACCTTCCCTTTCCCTTAGAGTTACTCTTCCATCGGTTCTTGGGGGGAAAAGAAATGTGAAAAGTAATAGTGTGTCAAAAGTGCAGCTGGCTGTTCCAAAGTAACTTAATGAAATTGTGATCATTCATCATTAAAAAGCAAAGCCAACAAAATGATATCATTTCTCCGCAGATAGTGGTTATAAAATCAAGTTAATAGTGCTTAACAGGCCAAAAAGAGCAATTCTTCTGAGTTATCTTCCTTTGCATGATCATTCAGAGTATAGACATGCTGGTGGAATTACAGGCAAAGTTATTACACTCAAGGTTGTTTTTTTTTAAACGACGAGATTTTTTGTTGTTGTCTCTTCCTCCTCCTGATCCTAATTATTTACATGTCCTGATAGGAAGGCAAGGCAGGGAATGTGACCATATTGAGCAGCACCTTTTCTAGCAATTGGAAACATTTTAGTCAGCACCACTTCTTTTTCTTGTTATTATTTATTATTAATACTACCAGGGAGCTGCACCCTCTGCTTGTTATGCTCGCCTGCCACCCTCTCTCTAGCCACTTTCACTTTGCTGAGAGAGCCTGTTTCCACTGATGACACTTATAACATGATGACATCATTCTGTTGCCCATCAGGAAAAACTTTTTTATACCGAGAAAGACATTATTATTATTATTATTTTATTAATCGTAATAATAATAATCATAATAATAATAATAAAAAACATATATCTAGTGCTGTATCTATAAGGGGAACTTTTCACACACACATGCACTTTGGATATCCCCTGATTCAAACAAATTAGAATCTAAACAATACAAGAGAAAAGCACAAAGAAAATACAGACTGTGTGTCTGTGTGCAATAGAGGTGGGTGGATGTTGAGGTGTTGGGAAGAGGAGACATCAGTTCTGTGATAACAATAGTGAATGTGCTTCAACATATTACGTTGTCATTTTTCAAACTCCTTCAGGTAATGCCTCTGCTTCTGTATTAGTTTGATTACGGTGAGGCTGGCAGAGAACAGAAAGGGCTGAGGAATACAGGAATGTCTGGACTGAGAATGATCCTAAATCATCTGACATATGGGGGTATTGGAAACATACTGTGCAGATCAAGACTTTAATTTTATAGAAGAGTTGCTTGTTTGTTCAACTAGTTCTAGAGGATCTGTCACCCTGACAACTATTAGTCTTGGAACAGAAAATTACAGTTCTGACTAGGACTGATATTTCAGTGAGTTTGAGAAATTGTTGTGAGGAGTAGTTCCCCAAATGCTGCATGTATTTAATGGTGATGGCTGGAAACGAGATCTTAAGGTCATTTCTTGGCCCAGAGAAGATTTTCAAAAGCATGCATGGTAATTAGGTGCCTAACTCTGACTGGAAGTGGTAAACTCTTTACTCTACAACTTTGATAACTCAAAATGCATGGATGCTATAATGCTCAGCCCCGTGTCTATGTTTCCTGTGACGGTTTGCATTTTTCACATCATACACAAAAATTGTCCGATAGTATTACATTGAAATAGATGCAGCCACCGTATTCTCTTTAAATAATGGTTGATTATTTAAACAATATCAGTAGCATGCAATACATGATAGAGAATACCTGCTCTAACCATTAATGGGTTACAATAGTTTTTAAACTTTAATTATATGTTTTACGAAGTGGATTTTCCAACTGCAATGTTCACCAATATATCCCACTGAGTACTAGCAGAAATAGTTGGGACTTCTTCACAAAACCAACTTTAGTGCAGTCAGGGATTGTGGTATGCACAACAGAAAGATGGTCCCTGCCCAGGAGATCTTACACTCCAAGGCCTAGTATACATTAGGAACTTATTTCAAAATTACTCCCCATATTCTGAAATAACAAGCAGAGTGTCCACACTACCAAACCTGTTATTTCAAAATAAGGGGCTGGTTATTTCGAAATAATATCTCCTGCTTTCCATGAGGAATAATGCTTATTCCAAATTAGCTATTTCAAAATACCATTAGTGTGGACGCTCCACTGCTGCTATTTCAAAATAACTACTCCCCAGAGTCATTCAAAGTAATTACTCTCCAGTGCTTCCTGGGGCTCTAAGTCAAGGTAGTGCATCCACATTAAGGGTGTGTCTAGAGTACATGGCTCCGTCAACGGAGCTATGTAGATGAGGCAGGACAACAAAGGGAAATGAAGAGGTGATTTAAATAATCACTGTTTCATTTAAATCAAAATGGCTGCCGCGCTGTGCCAATCAGCAGTTTGTTGGCACAGCGCGGCAGTCTAGACGGGGATCTGCTGACCCCAGAACCCTTCGTCGGCAGATCCTTTGTGTCTCGTGAAATTCAACTTTTCCCATAGTGTAGACATACCCAATGGGAGCCTGCCTCGGACTTATTTTGAGGCTTCCCTGTAGTGTGGACATGATATATCGAAATAGTTATTTTGGGAGTTATTATTTCAAAATAAGTTATTTTGAAATAATTTCTAGTGTAGACATGCTCCAAGTGAATAGAAGAATACAACAGACCGACAAACATGCAGACAGGGAGATTACAAAGGAACAGGTTTGATTATGCAATGTTGTAGTAGTTATATTGGTCCTAGAATGTTAGCGCGACAAGGTGGGTGAGGATATCTTTATTTGAACCAGCATTTCCCAGACCTGAAGAAGAGCTCTGTGTGTATCAATGCTTTTCTCTCACCAACAGAATTTGGTCAAATACAAGGTGATCACATTTATAAACAGCTGTCACAGCACACCCTCTGCCTTGCCAAGTGCTTTGTAGGTATCACAGTACAGGCAAGTGTGAGATGTGAGATCTTAGAAGTGGGGAAACTTCAAAGACTATTATATCGAGATGTGCAAGACTCTGTGGGCGCATGGGATAATCACAGCCAGTTGTCTTGCTTTCTGTCTGAATGGGTTTCCTATAAATTTGGAATCACTGTGGGGTAGATAATGCAGAATCCCAGTGAAAATTGTGCAGATTACTCAAACCTTTGATGTTTCACTCCCTGGAAGAAAGCTCATTGACTTTGCTTCTTTCAGGCAGCCTGAAGAAAAAGGCTCCAAACTGTGTAAAGAATCATCCTGATCTGACTCAAAGGGAGATTTCCTCTGGATTGAAGAACTGAAGAACTTGTGTGTGGACTTACAAGGATCCAAACACGGTTTGGCCAGAGACTTAAGGGATTGCTCTTGAGGAGACCTCAGAATGGGCAAATCACAGAATCATAGAATCATAGAATACTAGGACTGGAAGGGAGCTCGAGAGGTCATCGAGTCCAGTCCCCTGCCCTCAAGGCAGGATCCAGTACTGTCTAGACCATCCCTGATAGACATTTATCTAACCTACTCTTAAATATCTCCAGAGATGGAGATTCCACAACCTCCCTAGGCAATTTATTTCAGTGTTTAACCACCCTGACAGTTAGGAAGTTTTTCCTAATGTCCAACCTAAACTTTCCTTGCTGCAGTTTAAGCCCATTGCTTCTTGTTCTATCATCAAAGGCCAAGGAGAACAATTTTTCTCCCTCCTCCTTGTGACATCCTTTTAGATACCTGAAAACTGCTATCATGTCCCCTCTCGACCTTCTCTTTTCCAAGCTAAACAAGCCCAGTTCTTTCAGTCTTCCTTCATAGGTCATATTCTCTAGATCTTTAATCATTCTTGTTGCTCTTCTCTAGATCTTCTCCAATTTCTCCACATCTTTCTTGAAATATGGTGCCCAGAACTGAACACAATACTCCTACTGAGGCCTAATCAGCACAGAGTAGAGTGGAAGAATGACATCTTGTGTCTTGCTCACAACATACCTGTTATGCATCCTAGAATCATGTTTGCTTTTTTTGCAATAGCGTCACACTGTTGACTCATATTTAGCTTGTGGTCCACTATAACCCCTAGATCTCTTTTTGCTGTACTCCTTCCTAGACAGTCGCTTCCCATTCTGTATGTGTGAAATTGATTGTTCCTTCCTAAGTGGAGCACTCTGCATTTGTCCTTATTAAACTTCATCCTGTTTACCTCAGACCATTTCTCCAATTTGTCCAGATCATTTTGAATTATGACCCTGTCCTCCAAAGCAGTTGCAACCCCTCCCAGCTTGGTATCATCTGCAAACTTAATAAGTGTAGTCTCTATGCCGATATCTAAATCCTTGATGAAGATATTGAACAAAACCAGTCCCAAAATAGACCCTTGTGGAACCGCACTTGTTATACCTTTCCAGAAGTCTTGTGAACCGTTAATAACTACTCTGAGAATGGCTATCCAGCCAGTTATGCACCCACCTTATAGTAGCCCCATCTAAGTTGTATTTGCCTAGTTTATTGATAAGAATATCATGCGAGACCGTATCAAATGCCTTACTAAAGTCTAGGTATATCACATCCACTGCCTCTCCCTTATCCACAAGACTCTCTATCCTATCAAAGAAAGCTATCAGATTGGTTTGACATGATTTGTTCTTTACAAATCTGTGCTGGCTGTTCCCTATCACAGAACAGTGACAATGAGTTCCTGGGGTTTCTGGAAGGTCCATACACAAGCACAAAATGGGTTGATGGGTGTAAAGGCTGACACTCTTGGTGAAATGGTCAATGGCTGAGTAGCATATATCAGATGGTAGGTGGGGTCAGCCTAAATCATGAAAGGTTTTGAAAGCTGAAACAAATGGCTGGTGTTTGATTTGATGGAAAAGGTTATAATAATGAGTGAATCCTTTCCAACATTTTGCCCTGATTTCTCAAAGGGAATGTTAAGATAAATTTTATTTAGGATCCTATTTTGTGCACTCCTAATGCAGGCAAATATTAATGGGAGCTTTGCCAACATAAGGAGTAAGGAATGCAGAACAGGGCAGAGAGCAGTTCACTTTCTTAACCTGCATCAAAACAAAATCCACATGTTCTGCAGAGGCAAAACTTCTTGCTGGTGGTTGGTATTATTAACACACAAACTAGCAATATCAGAACATAAAGGTCAGTCTAACTCTTTTCCCCAAGCATAGCTGTTCCTGGTATTGCTCGCTCTGGATGGCTCAACTCCACCTACTCTCCCCAGCTTGTTTTCCTCTCAAGAGCCTTTCCCTCCTCCTTTATCTGTGAGGGGTAACCAGCCTCACTGAGTCAGCCTAACCCACTTAATATTTTCCTAGTAGGATTCACTCCTGATCTGAGCGCGGGATGGTTTCAGGCAAACTCTGCCAGCCTTTTATAAGGGTCCCTTGAAGGCCTTGTGTTAATACTTATTACCCAGTATAAAAAACAACAAGCTGAGAGCCTAAGGGAGGAATTCTCCTAGAGATCTCCTGCTTCCAGGAGGATTCTATGAATATCAACGTGGGAATTGATGTTGCTCCAGGTATCCTTACTACCCACTCCATGCCTGCATTTCCTTCAGTGAGAGGAGACTATGTAGGGCAGAGGAAATGCACAGTGTCAGGGGATGTGGGAGCCATGTGGCATGTCTTATTGATCATGAAAAGCAGAAAAGACTAACAAGAGCGTTCAATAGAGTCTAGCAGAGCCAGCCAGCAATTTTGCAAATGTAACAGCTGAAGGTTCCACAATAGGTGTGTATATTTTTTTTCTTGATTGAATCACTTGTCAGCTGGCTGAAAAATGGAATTTCAGTGCCACTGCATAAGTCAAGATTTTTGAAACATTTAAAATAAAAACCTCTGTGTTCTTCAGAAATTTCTGATTTTATGAGAATTTTCATCAGAAAATCTTTCCAATGGGAATTTCCCAATGGGAAATGCTAGTGAATGCTCAAGTTAGCTCACTATTTTGGGATCAGAGTTATAATTCTGCACTCTGGAGTAGCTAGAAGTCTCCAACATTAACTGCAATAGTTATGATTGCAGATTGTTTCTCAAGCCGCTGATAAAAGATTCGAACAGTTTAGGAAGCCATCCAAAACTAGAATTGTATGACTAGCAAGTAATACCAGATTCTGTATTTTATAATCTAGTTACCATGATTTATTATACATTCTGGTGTTTCAAAAGCTCTTCCCTATACATTTTCTTTCAGTTTAGTAAATCAAATAAAATGTAGCATCACATGACTGTAAGAGAAGCGATACAGAAAATAATTGGCAATACAGTATTGATATATGCTTGGTGCAGTAATAACAATATGTCATCAATCATCGGAGCTCGTGTTTGATAGCATCATGTACACTAATTCAGGGTGGATGTCCTCTGCTTTAACCTTGGGTGTGTTTGCAATTTACTCTGGAGGAAAGTAATAATCCTTTATTAACTGGAAGGTGTGAAACATGCTGTCTCAAGAAGGGAGGGAAATTAGAACTGGTGTCAGAATGTGCCCTGAGACCAAATTGTTTTTGTTCTCTGCACCTTTCTCTGAAATCTCGTAAACTGGATTAGTCATTATTAAATATTTTGATCTCACTCTCTTGTTCTCCAGGGTGTGTTTGTGCGTGCATGCATGTGTGTGTGTGTGTGTGTGTGTGTGTGTATAAAGGCACACACTTGCTACAGCTTTAATTCTAAAGACCCCGCATAAGATAGCATTATGCATTAAGACACTTGTAATTAGATACTTGTAGTAATGACCCATTTTCAGGCAAAATAGTTCTGTTACTCATTTTCCATTAACTGCACTGAGGTTTATTTGCTGAGAACTGTGTTTAATTCAATTAGCAGGAATTGAGACATTTACAACACAAGGTATATTAGCATAGCACTTTGTTTGTAATGAAAGTCAAAAGCATTTAGTGGAAGAGCTAATTATCAGAGATTTTCCTTCTTATAATAGAAAGGGTTTACTCAAACTTTTAGCATTCTGTTTTTCAAAATTCCTTAAACTTTAATTAATGGTTGAGAGGGAGAGAGAAGGTGCATGAAAAAGGTTCAGAAGGGTCTTCTCTTAAATTCTCAACTGAGTGAAATTCACCAATTTAAGGGAAAGGGGAAAATTCACTTTTAATTTGAGAATTCTGCAGTATCAGCAGCCTTTTCCATGTTAATAGGTGTCAAACTAATAATGAAGTGAATTTCCTAGAAAGGAAAGATGCCCATGTTTGGTTTCCGGGAATAAGGATTGATAACTTCTGTAACATGTTTGTGTTGTGTGCTGATCTGTTACAAAGTTCTTGTACTGTAAAGCCACGAGGGTCTATGTAGATAGTATAAATTCTATAAGCTGTCTTGCAGTGAAGCAATTCAGATTGTCTTTAATTATAAAGTAGTTTTTGTTCTGGCTGTTTAGTAATTTTCTGTTCATGAGGCATTTCTGCCTGTTACCTTTGTACAGTGTCTTTGCTAAACGGTGGACTAATTAGTATGTCTCCAAAGAGAGACTGTTGTGAAGATTCTGCTGTCTCTGATAAAACATGTTCTCTTGTTACCTGTCACTTTGCTTCAAGATCTTTGTACGATCTTGCAATGGTCTGTATCATGATACAGAATTTTGGGCTGAATCCAGTTTGCAATCAGTATCAATGGAAAAACACTGGATAAAATTAATGGAGTAGGATCTGCCCAGAAATAAAAAATATAATCAAATAGTCAAAGAATAGTGGAAAACAACAAGTAGTCCTGTGGCACCTGAGAGACTAACAAATATATATATAGTATCATGAGCTTTTGTGGGCAAAACCTGCTTCTTCAGATGAGCTGGAAGCGGAAGTGGAAAAAGCCTTCCTATAAGCCTTAGAGTGCATCTACACTGCGGAGCTTAACTTGAAGTAAGCTATGCAAATTGAGGTATGTCAACTGTGTAGCTTATTTCAAAATAGCTTATTTCAAAATAGGGAGTGTCTATACAACACTTATTTCGAAACAGAGCACTCTTCCTCTGACTTCCCTTATTCATAACAATGAGGGTTACAGGAGTTGGGCTAGGTCTACACTGCAAAGATAAATCGGAAAGATATTTTTTTCCGCTTTACTGTTGAAAGAGGCTTTTCTGAAATTTGACGCATCTACACAGCACCAAATTTCAGAAAAAAGTCCTCTTTCAACACATCCCTTCTTCCTTGGAAAAGATAGCAAAAGAGTGCATCCAGTTTTTTGAAAAAATTTCTGAAAAAGCGGATGCATTCCTTGGACGCGGCATTGCTTTTCTGGGATACTCCGGTATCCCGGAAAAGCGCCACAGTCTAGACGTAGCCTTGGAGTAAGAAGTCCTCCAGCTTGACAATATTTTGACACTATTTCGAAATAACTGCCTGCTGTGTAGACACAAACTAAGTTATTTTGGAATTGTGCTAGTTATTTCAAAATAGTGTTGCAGACGTACTCCTATGGTCTAAGGAAACTTAAACACTATCATTGCACTGGTCCTAAGGGGACAGAAAACTAGACAGCAGTTGGTATGCTCTGTAGTAATAGTTGCTTGTTACATAAAAAAGGTTTTATATTTGAAAAGTTAAAGTTCCCTCTTATAAAAAGTTCCTCAACTCCCCATTTCCACTGCCCGCAGAATTCCATCACTCTGCCCTTATAGGTTCTGCTATTCTTTTTATACAGTAGTTTACTGTCTAGCATCAAAGGCTTCCCTAAAATGAGGCTGCTTTGTCACTCCTTAAGTATTTAACAGAAGTGGCTTTTCCTGCCTCAAGTCCATTTCATTGGCTCCAAACCAAAGCATTGCAGAGATTGGACTATATCAGTCTGAATCACATTTTCTTCTCTTTTATAATTCATCTCATACATTTTTAGTTATGTGAGGATATTAAAGAAAAACTAAGGGGAAAATGTATTTGCCAAACCAAGAATTCAGTCAAAGTAATTTTTTTTCTCTCCAACTATAAATCCCCCAGAAAAAAAGAAATTTTCTAAGGAGATGCTGAGAGCAAAACCACCTTGCTTTATCCAGAAATTGGTATTTCCTAGTTTCCTCTCTACTGATTCTATTAAAAAAAATCATGTACTAAGATTTGCTATTCCCTAAATTACTTTTGAGTTTTTACATTAATATAATTTTAATAGTAATCTGTTATTTGTGTTTACCAAGTATAACTGATATTTGCAGAACCAAATTGCTCTAGTTTTGTGCATTAGGATGCATTGCATTATATTAACATCCATTATAATTTCTGTGTATATCACCACATGAATATTATTCTTTGTCCTTTCTCCTCCTTTGTCTTTCCTTAATAAGAATGATTGTGGTGCTGGTTGCTGGTAAATCAGTTTTTTCTTATGTTTAGTTCTTGCAATTTGGTTGGTGGGGGTTGTAATGACTGCAGGGCAAATATTTCAAATAAAAAGAAATCCGTCATAAATATTAGTATGTTTTGAATGTATTGGCTTTGACAATGTTTGTACTTTTTGTGTTTGTCTTGTATGAGATGAGTTCACTTTCATTAAATAAGTTTGCAGGCAGCAAATTTTAAACAAAGATTTCAGAATATTTGCAGAAAGAGAATTTTGAATTTGTAACTGTATATATTCATATGAGAAAAAGAGCGAGGCTTATTAAGTCATGAGACAGAAGCATATCATATAACTTAACCATCCTATGACCTCACTGCACTAGTTTGGAAGCCTTCTCTGTTTCAAAAAAAGTTGCTTACATTTGTGATTTCAGATCATCCTAATTTTTGGAAGGCATTATATAATCTTAGCTCTGGTGCTCCTTCCCAACTGGCTGATGGTAGATAAAGAATATGTGTGACTGGTCTTCATCGTCTCTTGTAGCCCACCTGACAATAAATCATATTTTCAGAACCATCCAGTGCGTGGCTCGACTATGTATTATATCTTGTCACAAGAGCAACCGTACTCAAAAGCATAAGGGGCATATTAGGAGAATTCAGAATGTAGGGTTTTTTTTTCAGGGAATTTAGTGCTTCTTAAGTGGCTGACTGGGCTTGGCCCACTTTTGGGTGAGGAAGCAAAGGAAGACTGTGGACTCTTGGCATAAGTGTAGTTCTTCTGGGTATACAAAGTGCTTTCTGTGGCCTGGTCTCTACTAGACCAGGCAGGTCACCTTAAGGTATTCCATCCAGCTATGCAAAATGCACAGCTGGAGTTGGCTTACCATAAGCCGACCCTGGGTGGTGTCCACACTGTGGGAGGCTGATGGGAGCACACGCACCCACCAATTTCCCTTACTACTCGCAAAAGGAGGAGTACTAGATGCTGATGGGGGCTGACCTTAGTGTTTGATGTATGGGTCTACATTAGACCTGCTAAATCGAACACTAGAAGATTGACCTCTGTAGGGCTGATCTTCTCTGTAATGTAGATGTGCCCTATTAATGCTCCTCCCTTACCTTCTCTGCCCTGACTCATATACCTGGCCAGCAACAGGGGTAGCTCATGCTGCATTTGCTTAAGCGGTGAAGCAACAGATGAATGGAAAGCTGCAGGAAACAGTTTGCTCTCCTTAGGGTGGTACAGCACCACATACTCCTTCCCCCTTCACACATGGACCTCTGATCAACTGGAGTTGAGAAAATACAGCCCACTCCCTCGGCCATCAATGTGTCTAGAGCATTACTCTTTAATAATTTTTTTAATACAATTCTCCCTTCAGCTTTATTTAATGCTGCCTCAACTGCTAATGACTTGCAATTCTTACTGACGAGAAAGTGAAAGTAATGCCTAAGACGCCAGTTATGTTGTTTGGCTCTCAGGATTAATTATTCTTATGAGAGCATGCCAGCCTGGCTTCTCTCTCCGGCAACTTTTGCACTGTGAGAGCTGGGGTGGAGGAGTTGAGTATGTTTATCAAATCTGTTTCTTGCCTTTTGTATTTGGTAACCTCATTCACAACTTCTGAGTAGTGGTTGGTGTGTTCATTACCATTGTTGTATGGTTTAATTATTATTTATATTATCCTCAAACAGTCAGGCTTTTCATCACAGCATTGTTTTATTAGTGTGTGATTTTGCTCAGCATCTTTTTTTTCATCTTTTAATCATTGAGGCTGTCATTGATTCATGCTGAAGTAAACATTGATGTTTTTCGCCCTCCCTTCCCCACAAAGCATTTACAAAATGCTCCAAATGTAGCTCAGCAGGATTCTGGTCCTAACTCAAATTAAATGTCATACACCGGATTTGTTTATCTCTTCACATCCTTCTATCACAGATGTTTGTCCTTTGGCTTGTTCCTTTTTCTAATTAATTTTTGATTAAGGTTTGAAACACCTTCTGTCTAGCCAATTTCCTCCATCTTAATAGGTTCATTTTGGTCCCAGTCACCTACAGTGATTTCCAAAAACAGAATGTTATTTACTCTGGTTGTGAGTGACCTTTGCTTCATCAGACAACAAGGTTGCTGAAGATGTCCGTATTTTGATTCTATTGGTGATACCGAGGTTATGTTTCTAGTGTTGCTGGATGAAGGAACTGGCATTAGGGGTTCCTCAAATATGTCAGACAAAACGTAAAGATCAGGGATTGTGTGGGCGCACTGCTCAATGGAGAAGGAGAGCTGGTAATGTAAGATGGCAGGAAGGCACAGGGCCAATCTTTTCATAAAAACAAACAAACACACACACACACACACGGAGAATTTACAAAGTTATCATGGACAATAAAGGGAAAGGGAGGCAGATCAGGATAAGTAAAGAACATATCAGATCTTCTGACTACTGTGAATGAATTCAAGTCAGTGGTGTCTGTTGAGATTCACCATTATGGCACTCTAGGAATTCGCTAAAGAAATCTTGAAGTCACTTGCTGTAATATTTGAAAATTTATGGATACAGAAGAGGCCCCAGAAGACTGGAGACTGGCTAACGTAGTTCCCATAGTTAAAGAGGGGGAAATGAGAACTATAGATTAGTCACCTGACCTGGTTACTGTGGAAGCTACTAGAGCAATACATAATATATGAAATGTATAAATACTCAGATTATGATGGGGTGGTCACTAGCAGCCAGCATGGATTTACTAAAAATTCATAACAAACCAGTCTGAGTTCTTTCTTTGATGGAGTAATTGCTTTGATGGAGAAGGGGAATGGAGATGGACAATATTTTAGCAAGGTTTTTGACACAGTGGTGTGGGACACCAGTAGCTGGAAAAATTCAGAGAAACCAATCATCTCTTAACATTAATTATTTTGTTGACCTTTCCTGCCAGTAAACTTTCACAGACAAGTCACAGAAAGCAAACTCAAGGATACCAATGCAGTAGAAGGGTGTTTGTTTAAAAAAATAATGTATGTTGATGGGAAAGAAATGTTGTAGCATTGAGCCAGTTCTAAGCATGACTTTCCTTTCCACTAACTAAAAAAAAAAAAAGGCTCAAAATAATTGTTTATGGCAAAGGTTTTGAAACTGTGCGTGGTGCAAAATCCGTCTTCCTCTTTCCCTCCACTTTTTCATTTTCAGGACTAGGACAACTTCCTCCAATTTCATTTTCTTGAAAATTATTTCACACAACAGTAGCTATATGCTTTTTAATTTATTTTCTTGGATGTGAAGAAAGCAGTATTAACATAGGAAAATGCAAGCCAAAACATCTATGCTCTTCCACCAGTGGCACCAACATGGCTACATTATTTTTAGTGCAGTAGCTTGATCCTAGCCAACACAGGTATGTCCCCTTGAGCTGGGAATTACACCTCCAGCTGGAAGAGGAGATGTAACTCAAGCCAACTTGAGAAAAACTGAGTAACAGCGTCTTGGTGCAGATAAGATTGCTTAAGTATTAGGAGACCCTTTGTGGAATGCAAAATATAATATTTTAGGTGAAATCACAGCAGACTTGTACAGAGATAGTCTGCTACCTCCCTTTCCTGTAATGTGATAATAGCTGTCAGTGATGATTTCCCATTCTGGAAGGAGAAATTGATTATGCCTTGTCATCAGTAAGGAGAACAGAGAAATCCATAATATATGCTTTTCTCTGTGTCCATTAACATCCAATGCACTCTATTTCAGAGAATCATAGAACTGGAAGGAATCTCAAGAGGTCATCGAGTCCAGTCCCTGCACTCATGGCAGGACCAAGCACCATCTAGACCAGGGGTCTCAAACTCCCAGCCTCCGTGCCCTCTGGGCCCAATCACTTCCCCCAATGAGGCCTGGGAAATAGTTTGAAAAAAGTTATTTAATCAGGCCCTTATGGGTGCTTGGGCGGGGAGAGGGGAGAGGGATGGCAGATGGGGACTTACGTGCATGGCTCTCAGCAGCACCCAGGCCCCCCTGCACCCACATAGCTCAGCTGCAGAGGGCACCACTCAGTCTGGGAAGCCACATGGACTTCCTCTGCTATGATGCAAGCCACACTGGCCAGGGAGCTGCCAGAGCTGATGCGTTTCTGCAACCATAGGGTCAGGGCCAGTGTGTTTCGCTTCTGGTTACCCCAGACAGGGACGGGGGATCCCAGCATGTGGATGCAGATCTTATCACAGGGGGCAAGCAGGATCACAGTGGGAGGGCACAGATATTAGTGGGTGAGGGGAGGCATTCCAGCATGGGCACATGAGGGTGTCATGATGAGGACTTATTTTCAGGACTTTTGTAGGATCCTGGACTCTCTTGGGGCTGCTGGACACGGGAAACACTATCAACTTGCACTGACAACCTCAAGGTTTGAAAACTCGTGAATTAGTCCCTCCACAGCCCTACAGGAGAATGGCTTCTTGAAATCATAGATAAAAATACACTTAGGGATCTTTTTATTTTGCAACTGGTGTTTGAGGACTATGGCTTCACGCGTGGCATGTTTTCTAGCTTTTCTCCACAAAGCATGTGACCTTAAATCCTCCTCAAAAAGTCTTTCTTTCAAAAGGGGAAAAGAAAGAAAGAATAAAGGAAGGCTGGGACTCTTCTCATGCATCAACAAGGAAGCGTAATCTACTAAGTCAGAGTGATCACAGTAGATAGTGGTGCATGAGGCATCAGGTAGAGAAGTTCCCAGATCTGGCTTAATTCCAATAATGTCTAGGGTTTTCCAAATAAAACAAAACCACCTCAATTATCAGCAGGCTTGTGATCAAATCAGGAGAGCTGACATCACTCATATCTATTCAGTTTTACAAAATGAGTTAATAGTTTCACAGCTTACAGCTATGGCCACACCTCCCCCAGGCCACAGGGACGTGCGAGCAGTGGTGTGAGCTAGCAGCAGGAAGCCACTATAGCACTGCTACGCTGCCGGTGGCAGCAGCAAGGGCCCCCTTTCGCTTTTAAATCACCCAGGAGCAGCAGGTGGGGCCAGGGGATACATGGAAGTGTGTGCGCATGGAGACTCCTGCTCCCCCAGAGCCCTGCTCAAGAAGGCCCACTTAGGAGCATTTAAGAACTGGCACTGGCCTAAGGTAAATTGAGCTTGAGATCCCTGATCTAGATCATCCCTGACAAGTGTTTGTCTAACCTGCTATTAAAAATATCTACAGACTCTCTAGGCAATATATTCCAGTGTTTAACCACACTGACAGTTAAGAAATTTTCCCTAATATCCAACCTAAACCTCCTTGGCTACAATTTAAGCCCATTGCTTCTTGTCCTATCATCAGAGGCCAAGGAGAACAATTTTTCTCCCTCCTTCTTGTGACACTCTTTTAGATACTTGAAAACTGCTATCATGGCCCCATGCTATCAGTCTTCTCTTTACTAAACTAAACAAGCCCAATTCTTTCAGTCTTCCCTCATAGGTCATATTCTTTAAACCTTAACCATTTTTGTTGCTCTTCTCTGGATCTTCTCCAATTTCTCCACATCCTTCTTGTTTAACTTGTATCCCACTATGACCTCTAGAGCCCTTTCTGCAGTACTCCTTCCTAGACAGTTACTTTCCATTTTGTATATGTGCAACTGCTTGTTCCTTCTTATGTGCAGAAATTTCCATTTGTCCTTGTGGAATTTTATCCTATTTACCTCAGAACAATTCTTCAGTTTGTCCGGATCATTCTGAATTATAACCCTATCATCCAAAGAAGCACTTGCAAGCCCTTCCATGTTGGTATCATCCACAAACTTTATAAGCGTACACTATGCCATTATCTATTTTATGAAAATATGTTTATGACTGAATATGGTATAACTGAGATAAGCTTTATGCAAGATGGCTCATGTAATGTATCATTAGAAAGGTTATGATTTACTGAATATGATTATCCCATTCATATGCATGTGTCATTTTTGTAGATGATTAGGAATACTGACCTATATATCTGTATTTCATATTTGCTGCTGATGCTTCAGGCACAATGGAAAAGCCAGACAAAGGTTGATGTCCCATCAGCCAGTACAACGGTCGATGAAAAGACTTGGCCTTTCTGAGGATACTCCATAATGCTTCTGAATCATGGACAACAGAGTTAGGTGACCTGGTCACCTGATAATAACCCACTCCTCGGACTGCTGAACTGTTCAACAGAGGGGTAAAGAGTATCAAACAAAGGTTTCCTGCCTTCTGGCAATTCTATATAAGTCAGGGAAGGAAAATAATGATTGTCTTCAGATTGCTTTGCGTCTGTCGCCCCACCCCAAAAGAGATACTTGAAAACACCTGGAAATAATAGAACTGTAGGGAGAATAATTGCTGGACTCAGGCTAGAAGAGATACTTCTGGTCAGTTAATTTATTGAATCTAGTTTAGTCTGTGTGCTTTGTATTATTTCCTTAGTAGTCTACTTTGTTATTTTTGCTACCTCTTTGACTGCTTAAATGGCCCAGGCTGACTAAGGGCTTAGGGGTATCATAGGCATCTCAGTTGGCACCCCAGTTCTAAACTTTTACAGTATGTACTAAAAGTGATTAGAAGTCAGATTAGTCTAATTTTCCCTAGAACTGTGTTCCATAGTCAGGTTCCCACCTTTAGCTCCATCAAAAATCCAAGTGATTAGAATGGAAGGAAGAGCAACACTACCGATTATTTCTCTGGTTTTCTGCTGTGTGGTTTGACTTCTCTCAAGTGCTCTGACACCACTTATAAGTGACACATGCCATTGTGACCTACTTCTGGCATATCAGCAGTGCTCTCTTTTGCCATAGAACAGACTTAGATTACCCCCACAGGCTCAGATAAGAGAAGATGTTTCAAAAGTAAAAATGTATGAGGCCAAATCCGGACGTGATGTGGAGGTCCATTGCTTTACTGCTACAGGTCTGAATCTGACCCATGTCATCTAGACTGCATTTTTCTATTTTTCTTGCCAGTTTAAGACATCTTTGGGTGGGAAAAATATACTTATTTGTCTTTGTAACTTACAAGATGATACCTCCAATTCTGAAATGTAAGCAAATAAATAATACAATGCTCTGAAACGGAGGCTGTAGAGGATAGCTGGTTGCCTCATATGACCTTTCACAGTTGTTCTGGTTCTCCTGCTAGTTCTAACTACTTGCTTGCTCTGTATGCTTTTGTCCTATCTGTTGGGGTCCTTAATGGTGCTTCTGAAGACCTAACACTTGCACCACAATCTATTATAATAATTTGTCTCCTGGCTGTTACCATAATTACTCTAAATTGTGTTCCACAACAGGAAGAGGGACATTAGGTTTACACAAATAAATACTATATATCATAACCTAATACAAAAAATCTCCTGCTTTCCCTTACTGCAGATTAGTTGCATAGCATTTAACCTTTAGAAGTTTAGAGGATGCCATATAACAGAGAACTTCCCTTCCTCCTCCTCTCATCTTCTGATGCTGATAGTTATTCTGAACATAATTTTCTATTTGTTATATAATATGTTAAAGAACTATGTTAATTGGTGATTGCTATGCAAACCTGTCAATTCAGATACATGAAATTCACTTTAAACTGTGAGCTACTAAGGAAATCAAAAGGTCATTTGGCCAGTTGTTGACTAAAACTATTATAAATTGCAGCGTTACCTCAGAGAAGACACTGAAGATGTCAGTGGGGTAGAGATTACACTAGAAATATTTTATTTACATCCCCCATTTGCCTGATTTTAACTTTAGATTGGGAAATGCTGTTTGTTTATGGTGTGTGACAGAGGTCAAGATTCTGATCTCTTTTGGTCATACTGGAAAATACCTTACTCTGCAAGTAATCCCATTGAAGTCAGTTGGATTATTTGTGCAGGAATATGCTATTCAATGTGAGTAAGGGCATTAACATCTGATAGTAAGGATGAAAATGTCCTGTTGGATTATCTGGGCCAGGTGTAAACTAGAAAATGTTGTTGCTATAGCTATAACAGTACAGCTATACTGGCAAACCACCCTAAATGTAGATGCAGTTTAGACTGGCAAACAAATACTTTTGTTGACAGCTCCTATAGTGATTCTCCAAGTGAAATAAACCATATCAGCAAAAGGACTTCTGTGCCAGCCAGGAAAACTGCATCTAATCCAGGGCTTTTGCTGGCATAGAAAAAATCACAAAAAATCACACCCCTAACTTCACTATACTAGCAAAAGTTTCTAGTACTTGGCACTGGTTTGGCTTTTTTTCTGGTGTAAAATTGCTCCCTACCATGTTTTTAAAGCTTTCCCCCCAGTCTAATTTTAATATCTTTCTTTAGTATTTATAGATCTTTACTAAATAAAGGAATTAAAAATTCAATGTGGTTTTTACAGAGTATAATGTAGACTTCCAAATACTTTTCAATAGGCACTCAGGATTTTACCAGTTAGTCGTGAGGACACATTGCTATAGTTTTATGATAAATATAAGTAAGGGTGGGCAAATGTGTGTGTTGTTCTGGGAGACTTGCATGTGGGTTGTTTTGTGCTGGGAGATGTGTGTTGATCTGTTCAGGAGCGTGATGGGGTGGACAAAACCTGACATCCCTACTGGAAGCCTTTCAGCACCCTGGCCAGCAGCAGGAGCAGTAGAGAGGTTCTCCGAGCAGAACAGAGTTGCAGCCCCTACTGCAGCCAATCAGACCGCAGCAGGCTGATATAAAAGGAGCTGCTAGGCCAGGGCCTGTCAGTTCCTTTCTGGAGCTGGATCCAGGCAGACCTCAGGGCTGACTGGGGAACACCGGCGCTCTGGACAGCTCTGAATGGGAGCTGGGGCATCATACCCGGTTGGAGCCAGGTCCTGTGGCTGAAAGCCAGCCAAGAAGCCAAAGGCAACCCTGCAGAATCCTGGACAAGGGGAACTCAACCACAAGGCCTTAGCCTAGAGAAAGGGCTAGATGGGACAGCATCCCAGGGAAGTGGCCTGGGACATGACAGCAACTAAGTACTTTGAAACTCAGCAGGTAACTGCTACTTATAGGGTCCCTAGGCCAGGACCCAGAGGAGTGGGTGGGTCTGGGTCCTCCCAAGCCTCCCTGCAAATTGCATCTGGGAGTGGGGTGGAGTAAAGGAGAAGCCTGATCTCCGGCCACTTGCTGGAGGCTGCCTCGCCAGCAGATGGGTGAGTAGCGACTATAAGACGCCTCTCAGCCACCAAGGGGTGCTCGCTTGAAGGGTGGAACCCTTTACAAGGTGGCATGTGAAATCTGTATGTGCTGCAGTGGGGGGCTGCATGTGTTTGCAGTTATGGTGTGAGGTGTTGGGGGGTAGCTTTGAAGAACTATGGCAGGTAGGCCAAGTATTCCACCAGCCATGGAGTCTGCCTCATACAACCAATGAAATTGTCTCATGCATATTAGCAGTAGAGTAAAGATGTTGACTGGTATTGTGTTAGCTACTATCATCACAGTGGTCTAGAGCTCTAGGCATGGAATAGATACATGCCTTACATGCATAGTTGCAAGTCCATGCTGTCACATGGGAGTAATTCAGAAAGGTGAATTGGCTGACAATTTAAAAATTGGATGGTAACAAACGACATTACCCTGTGATGATTCAAACTGGTGATAGGCTGGGGAAAAAAAAAAAAAGCTCCCAACCATAGTTGTAGTGCTTCCATCACTGTAAATTGACTGAACAGAGATTCTAGCTGTGCCAAATATGTACTGACAGGGTTCAGCTAGATTTGTACCCAGCATGGCTAAGTTATGCCACTGCTGTCAGTGCTGCCATGACTACCCTTCTATTTATACTCGTGCTTATTCTCGTCAAGCTAGCACAAATATGTGTACACAAGCACAACCCTTGCTCATAGTGTAGACAGTTATAATCTCATTGTTAATCAGAATCTGATATTGACTCAAGAGAGAAAAACAGCTCTTTTAACATAATTGTGTGTGTTTCTAAGATCAATATGCTAATTGGTATGAAAAATTGATTGAAACAAATATTTTTGATAGCACTGCAATAATGAAAAGTTTCAGAAACACACTCAGATCCCAACCCAGGAAAATGCTTACACCCATGCTGAAGCTTTAGTACATTCACTTCTTTCATAATGAAGCTTTCCCAGATATACATGCCTCAAATCCAGAAAACTCCCTCAAAAAAATACATATCAAAACAATACATTGCACATCTATCTGTGGAGAGGATGAGAGAACTGAGAATGTGATGAATATGTAGTCATAGCTATTAGCGTGAAGATCATGGAATAAAAACTTATACAGACTAGAACAAATGTTTGAATTGTCTCTTTCTTTAACCCACCCAAGACTTGGGCAAAGTGACATGTTCTGTTATAAGAAATTATTGAGAAATTATTCTCAGTCTGAGAGACCCATTCTAACAATTACAGGACACTAATCTGCATGCACTAGAACTAAACTAGCTTTTCTTACTACACCACCACCAAGGACAAGTTAAGTTCAATAATTTTTCAAGCTACTTTTTGTAAATCACATAGAAGATAAATTTAGGGCAGTGCTTACTGTCATAAACAAAAGTATTCTTAGAATCCAAGCTTCCAGAATTTCCAAAGAATGCTTGTAAACATTTCACTTCTAACAGTGACAGCTAAATGAGAATGCCTTGCTCATTACTTACAAAGAATATAAGAGGCACAGAATGAGTTAGGAATGTGAATTCCTCAAAAAAAAACCCATAGAAAGTATAGTTAATTTGTAATTGTGAGGTAAGCAACTTTTTTAATGCTAACATTACATAGTGAAAAGGTAATTCTCTGTTTTGTTGGTGTTAACAGAAGCATGTTTTTCACAGCACGAGAGAAAACAAAGATCACTCTGGTTAAATGAACAATAAAAAAGCACAAAAATCTAATTTCTATTGTCACAACAATGGTAAATCCTATTGGGTTTTTAAATAATCAGTCATGCATTAAATTATGAAGGAAATATGTGTTGTATCAAGATATATATGGAAATTCACAGGATGTATTTTAAACATTTAAACAGGGTCTCTGGGAATATTTATATTACTGTATACATATTATGTAGGATTATTCAGGGGTTTTGAAAAATTGACAATAAAATATCATTGATGATGGGAGCATTTCTAACCAGCTTTGGTGCACTGAATTGTTCATACGAGATTACCCAAACTCCTATTGTTTCAATGACACATTTAACTTTCACGAAAGGTGAGGAATTTACTGCACTGCAGCAAGAAGTCTTTTTGTTTACCTGTGGATGAGTTCAGGCAGCCACAATTTAAGTTGCCCAAGGCAATGAGAATACTAGTTGGTGCTTCTGGAGTCCTATTCATTATTTACATTTGTAGGCTGCTAGAATACTTGCAGCAATGTCACACTAACCTCCATGAATTCTTGATTAAGGGATAAAAAATTAACAATATGAACTGATAGGAATGTTGGTATATAGAGTCAAGTCAGTTTTAAGACAATTATATTGTAATGGAGCTGTCAGTTTTAAAGAATCTCAGGGTAACATTTAAGGCTACAGGATTCTTACCAGGGAATGATTCCCCTGCCTAACCCCTCAACTCCAGCAGTTAAAGGGTCTGACAGTGACTTTTCAGACTAAACAGTATTTGCTTATGTACCATAAATAGCTGGTTTACCACTTTGTCAGGCTTCTGGTTTCATGAAACTCTGGTCATTTAGCCCTGGTCTACAGCAGGGAGTTATTTCGAAATAACAAGCAGAGTGTCCACACTACCAAGCCTGTTTTCAAAATAAGGGGTTGCTTTTTTTTAAATAACTCCTGCTTGGCAGGAGGAATAGTGCTAATTTCAAAATAGTTATTTTGAAATAGCGGTAGTGTGGACGTTCCACTGCTGCTCTTTCAAAATAACTACTCCCCAGAGCCATTCAAAATAATTACACTCCAGGGTTTCCTGGGGCTCTAAGTTGAGGTAGCGCATTCACATTGGGGGCGTGTCTACACTAGGAAATTATTTAAAAAAATTTATTTCAGAATAATAATTCCAGAAATAACTATTTCGAAATACCATGTCCACATTACAGGGAAGCCTCGAAATTAGTCCGAGGCAGGGTCCCTGAATTTGGATGCGCTACCTTGACTTAGAGCCCCAGGAAGTACTGGGGAGTAAATAGTTTGAATGACTCTGGGGAGTAGTTATTTCGAAATAGTAGCAGTGGAGCGTCCATACTTCCACTTTTTTGAAATAACTCCCTACTGTAGATCAGGGCTAAGGAGCCTCCTTTGGACTAATTTCAAGCTTCCCTGTAGTATGAACACAGTATTTCAAAATAGTTATTTCAGGAGTTTTCAAAGTAAGTTATTTTGAAATAATTTCCTAGTGTAGACATGCCCCTACAGTGTCTAAATATTGGCCACCCATAGAAATTAGATTCCGATTAACATTTGCAATACGCTTACATGTACCAGGTAGTGTCAATTTGCCATTTTAGAGAAACATTAGACAGGTGGCCCTAATAGCCACTCTTCTCCCTTGTTGATCCACCCCATCAGAGAAAGGAATCCAATTACCTGTGTTTGACTTTGTAGGATAAAAGGATGCCTGGGTATATCGGCTGAAATTGGCATCCACAACACTGCAGGGATAACAAACAGTCTGAAATCGCTGAAATCAAATCATAGGTGACAACCTCATTTTATTAGGCTGTGGAATAATGATGATGATTATTCAGATGAACACAAGTGAAAAATAGAACTCTCATGTGATTTGCTTCTTAGTAACAGCTAAAGTGAAAATTGCCTGTGATGCTAGGATAAGGGGTAGCATTAGCAGCATTTTGCAGACTAGTATATTTTGTTTCCTGGGTTCCATCACTTTGGATTTTTGTTGGCTTTTTTGAGGGGTGGAGGATTGATTTGGGGGGTGGGGGGGTTGGTTTTTTTTTTTTAATGAATCCTGACCCTCATTTCAGTCAAAACCAGCCTTCTTCAACAAAAAGTGAATATTGGAGGGGAAAAAAGCATAAGTGAGTCAATAAAGCCTGTTGCCTAGAACACATTACTCTGCCCCCAGCAGGCCAAGTACCAGGCCAGGCCAGAGAACCCTGCTTTCCAAGTCAGCGGTAGTGTTTTCTAACCATTCAGATGGCATTCGGATTCACAGTGCATGTCACTTGTCTGACCACACTCCTTCCCCAGCCAAGGCTTTTCATTCTGTGCTTATGTTTGGCCACTGTAGAACCCCAGTGCAACTCTTTCCCTACCTCTCTAGTAGAATTTCTGCCACTGGAGCCTTCTGCAGCAGCTTTCCCGACAGAGGCTGGCTTAGGATTGCCAGGTGTCCAGTTTTCAACAGGAACACCCGGTCAAAAGTGGACTCTAGTGGCTTTGGTAAGCACTGCTGATTGGGCCGCTAGAAGTCTGGTTGGCAGCACGGGGGGAATAAGACAGGCTCTCTGCCTGTCCTGGCTCAGCATGGCTCCAGGAAGCAACTGGCATATCCAGCTCTTTAGTGCAGAGGAAGCCATGGGAGTGCCACTCACTGCCCGCACCCTGAGCTCCAGCTGTGAAGCTCTCACTGGCTGGGAACAGTGGTCAATGGGAGCTGTATGAGTGGTGCCTCATGGTTGCCCCTGTGCCTAGAGCCACAGGACATACCAACTGCTTCTAGGAGCTTCCTGAGGTAAGCACTAGCCAGAGCCTACATCCCAAATTCCATCCCACACCCCCCAACTCCTTTCCCCAGCCCTGAGCCCCTCCTTCAACCAAACTCTGTACCAGAGCCCATACTTCCCCTACACTCCAAACCCCTTATCTCTGGCCACACCCTAAAGTCAACACGCCCGACCAGAGCCCTCACCACCTCCTACACCCCAGGTTTGAGTCCCCGCTCATGCCCCAAATCCCTCATCTCTGGCCTCACCCCAGGGTTCACCACCCCCCCTCCTGCAATGTGCCCACACACTGGAGCCCACACCCTCCTCCTGCAATGTGACCCCCTACCCAGCCTGGTGGAAATGTGCGGGAGAACAAGGGTGGGGAAATGTAAGCGACAGAGGGAGGGAGCTGGAGTGAACAGTAGGGGCAAGGGTTGGGGCAGGGGAGTTTGGTTTTCTGCAATCAGAAAGTTGGAAGCCCTAGGCTGGCTTAGCATCTTGGAATGATTGTAAATACCCCTTCTGCCTAAATAGATACTCAGGACATAATCCAAAGCTCATAGAAATAAATAACACTCGTTTCACCTAGTGATGTGGCATATTTGCCCACATATAATCCACTGCAGAATTGAAGCCTAAATAAGGAACTAATAAAAAATAAGTCCAGGCTTAACTTTTCTTCCTTATATCTCAAAGCGCTCTACAAACATGGTCAGTATCATCATCCCCATTTTACAGATGCAAACACTAAGGCACAAGGTAGTGATGAGGTCATATCCTGAAGATTACTCAGAAGGCCGATGGCAGAGCTGGGAATAGAATACAAGTCTCTTCAGTTCTGGTCCACTCTGTTAGGCTGCTCTGCCTCCCTCCTTGGTTAGATCCAAGGATTCTGACTTAGGTTGCCTCTGCATCTGCACAGTTTGTGCTTTTAAATGGATTTACATTTTTAGTTGTCCAGCCAACTTATTTTTGTAACTTTGTGGGGTTTGGGAGTAGGCTAAATAATTCTCCTTTGTCTGGTTTATTTAGCAGCATGGATTCAAAGTCTTCCGGGGCAGAAAGCAAGAGTTATTCTTCAAGCGGAGTTTTTATTTCTTCAGTGGGAGATAAAGGTCCAGGTTTAAAGGATTTTGCCCACGCTCTCATAGATGTTGTACAGCCTGTTGGGAAAGATAATAAGTTTTTTATACTTAGCAGGTTTTCATATTTGCTAAGCTAGGCCCTGCAGTAGCTATGCAGTTGATTGCTAACGGCTGGCTCAGCCAGCCTAGTTAAACAAGGAAACCATTTGGAACATTATTTTAAAATAAATACTTAGTAGAAAGTTCCTCAGGGCGTTCCAGTTTCTTCAAGAAATTTTGCTGTTTTGTTTTGTTTGTCAAAAAGGTGCTTTATTTCCAAAACTGTTTTCCCAGGTCCCTTAATTTTCTCAGAACGAAAGACCTGGAGGCAGCTGAACCCTCTATTTTTTCCAGAGTTGACCGATGTCTTCAAGCTAGGCTTTGTTTTACTATTAGATCAGAGGTAGAGGATGGAGGTTGTATTCAGGTCTGTTTACAAGTTGAAGGGACATTATTTTCCTGTAAATTCATCTGCCCAAAGTTGGTTCAAGTTCAGCACTACAGGGAAGCTCTAATTTCCTTAGAAGCCCAAGCATGAACCAGGCACCTTTGTGTGGTACAAACAGTGGAAATACAGACAGCCATTGTGTGTATACACTGCAGCCTGTGGTTTTTGTGTCTTCACTGCTATTTGTGGTGAGCAAGCCCAATTAGAGCTAGCACAGATATACCTTCCCAAGCTGCAACTCGCAGCTTTGACTGCAGTGTAGACATTGCCTCATTAGAATTACCTGAATCAAATGCTTTTGTGTTCCTGGAACTTCAGCGCTGCTTAGATTTATATTCTGAAATTTATAGAATATAATCTTTAATTTGGCTGCAAATGATATCGTGGTTTGAAAGTGGCCCCTAGACATAGAGATCGAGTGGTTTTTGACAGTGTTCTCAGTAATGTGCATATATTTACAGTAATGCACATAATTCAGGGTATTATTTTTACTAGAAAATGATAAACATCGCTTGTTATGGTCTATCACTCTGAAGATTAAAGCGCTTTTAATATGCATCTTTTGAAAGACTATAATAACTCAGTGGTGTCAGTGATCTGTGGATAATGGACAGTGGGATACTTTTGAAGTGGCAGAACATGCTGTGGCATTTCAAGGTTTTCTAAAAGCTCCTACATTGGCATTGAGAATATAACTGCTCGGAGGGAGCCTTTAGGATCTCAAATTTCAAGCCCATTGACTGTCACAATTCTCAGAAAATAAAGCCCAAGGGTATTAAACATACAACAGAGAGTCAGGTATAAACCTACTAATGAAGAGAAATTCAGAGCTAAGGATTTGAAATGCTTTTAGGTAGGTATCTGAAGGCACAGAGTGATCTTGCTGTTCTGTTTTGTATGTGCAACAATATGCAAGATAGGACAGCAAGAGCTCAGAAACCGGTGAGAATATTTGGCCTGAATTCTTACTTATGCTAAAGGTTTTTTTTTTCAGTCCTCTGGCAGCATAAAGGGGTTTAAACATTGCATCCACTTTAAGGCCTTTATATTGCAAGAGTGATATAAAGAGTCCTGATTTTCACACTAAAGGTGTGTCTGCAATGGGGTAAATTCACCCTTTTCTGATGTGTGCCAGACAGTTTGTAGTACATGCATTACACCAGCAGTGTGCACACAGAATGTCTGTTTTGTGTTCAGTTTGTGTCCCATGTATACACGGCAGCTGTTTGCTGTGACTTGAGGACAAAGCCTTCACCTGGGGGAATCCCATTGTGCTATGCTTTGCTGCTGAGCAATGTGCAGCCTGCAATTGTTTTCACCGTGAATTGTGGGCAGCCATGTATGTTCAATTTCCCTACCCCATACTTCCTTTCTGAGCTGGCTAGTGCCATTTTCAAACTGCTGTCAGCTTGCATGGATCCAACAATGTTCTGTGCTGCTATGGTGACAAAACAAATGCAAATATGCCCTGGCTGCTTGGGCTTTATGACAGCACTCAGAGCAAGACAAATTCTGGATTAGACTTTGCCTTCTGCACAAGAGATGATGCAGGATCAGGACAATAGTCGATGGTAGCAGTATCAGGATGGGGTGGACGAACAGGAAGGTGTTAAGCTTTACGAACAAGAGGCCCACTCCTGGATGCACCTATGTAACATTCAGTGCCATTTTGGGGACAGGAAGCCAGTAATGGTGGTAAATAATTGTTCGGCAGACCTGAAACAACTAGCAGGGGCAAGAGAACTTCTGGATGGGGAAGGTTGCCTTTTTGGAGATCGGTGCAGAACTGATCCTAGAGTTTCAGAGACATTGTACCAACATGTGATGCCCCATACCCATAAAGAAACAAGTCTCCATTGCCACCTGGAGGCTGGACACTCTCCAGTTGGGGCTGTTTTCATGTGGGCGTTCTATGCCATTGGGAAGGTGCTATATCTCTGGGCCAGGAAAATGGGGACTGCTCAGATTATTGACGGCTTTGCACACCTGTGGTTCCCAGCTGTATTAGGAAAATTAATAGAAACCACATCCCTGTCATTTGCCCCTCCTTCCAATCAGAGGGCAGAATGTACAAACAGAACAATCATGGTTCTCCAAGGGATGGGGACCATCATAGAGGTGCGGACTGGGAGGGTCCACAATACTCAGGACCTTACAGAACTCGGTACTATTTTAATTAATGGAGAAATGACTCCAGAAGCAGAGTGGGCATTAACAGTATGGGAGTTCCAGGTTACCCCTTATGCTCTGGCTAACGAAGCCACGCACAGGCCAGTTGAACAAAGGAGGGAACATTGCAGCTGTCACATGAGCACTTGCGGCATGGTTGTGGAGTGTGCCTTTGGCCATTTGAAAGGCAAGTGGCACTGTTTATGAAATAGATTGGGAGCAGACGGGGGGGGGGGGGGGGAAGTCCCAATCCTTATTGTGATTTACACAGTGTTTGTGAGAGCAGATGGGGAGCTGAGGTGTGGACATGCACTCGGAGATTCCAGTAGCCAGCAAGGTGTCCCACAGAGAACACACCCATGGGAATACCGCCAAGGGTGCCTAGAGTTTGTATTTTGAATCACAAGACTGAACTTGTTAGCCCACAAGGGGGAAGGGAGCAGGTACTGGGGTGCAAGCACTGGGGTACTGTTGGGTGTTGGAGGTTTAGTATTCTCTATGAACTTTTGTAAAACCCTATACATTATTTTAGCTGTATTTAAAGGATACAAGCACAGATGACTCACAATGAATGTGTTGTAAATAGTTTTATTATGAAAACAATACAATAATACAGTTACAATCAAACCAATGGAAAAATAATATCACTGCACAGGTTGGACCTCCCTGGTCTGGCAGTCCTGGGACTTGAGCGGTCCCAAACAAGGGAATTGGCTGGACCGTGGTGGTCAGGCCTGGGGCTCCTGTGCCGACCCAGGCCCCAGTCAGTGTGCTGCCCCCGGCTCACCATCACAGTGCAAGCTCTGTTTTAAATACCTTTGCTACTGCCATCTCCAGTTTCATCTTTATTGATAGAAGCACGTTTTAATGTGCTGTAAAGAGTGATGACTGCTCAGAAGTAAGTGGCTATATTTTTAAAGGCTTGTTTTCTTACAGTACAGAGTCATGGCTTGTGGAATATTTATTTATTTATTACTTTTTATTGTTCCTCAAGCATTACAAGATTCAAGCAATTTGTTAAACTGGCCTTTTTTTGCATCCCTTTGCACCATGGCAACCACAAGTAGCTTTAATCTACCACAACACTTGCACGTGGCAATAATATGTTAACATCTGTTCTGAGCAGCAGATGCACAATGACCTTGGTGTATCATCATTAATTTTCCCCAAAACCAAACCAGCCAGAACTATTGCTAGTAGAAACAATTTAAAGAACATCAGTATATAGTCAAACTTATTTAGTCTGTGACTTTGACAGAAGGGTTGTTGCCATGTTGGCTGAAATTCATCAGTAGTATTAACGAGAGATCCTTGCCTTGACTAAGTACTGTAAAAGTGTCTGGCACACTGGAGACATTTTTTTGCTCCCTCCTAAGGTTAACACACACCCTGATGTTATCAGGACCATCTCAATATTCAATGCTTTGTGTTATATATGCAGCTATATGCCAATCAACACCCTGAAAAAAAATCCCATTTTTTCATGCTAGCTATTTGGTCACCCTGCTCACTCCAGCCAGGGTGGAATGGAGCATGTTAACTTGGGGAAAATCTTGAGTAGATTAGCAGACTTGATAGTTAATCAGAACACGTATAGGCAGTGGCAAGGATCTTTCTCTTCATTTCTGTACCTTAGAAATTCCAAAAGTAAATACTTAGATCTCACACACAGGGAAATTTTGGTTTGTGTGATAAAGGCCAGATCTTGAGCTGGGGGAGAAAAATCAGTGCTGCTATGTTAATTTACACTAGCTGAAAATCTATGTTATTGCTCCTTTGCACAGTCCATAAAACAGACAAGCATTTTGCAAACAGGCCACTTACTTTAAATAGTTAACTGAGAAATGGTCTAAGCGGTGCTTTTAGTAAAGATGGGGAATTTACTTTAAAAAAACCACCTTTAGAATATGAGGAATGTCAGGCTTTATAAAAAATAAATATGCATGTCAACTGCTGACTTGAGTGCCATTATTCTCAGCACCTATCTGCCTATCTATCTTGGCTCATGAGATTCAGAATGATCCTCCCCCCTCCCCATCAAACACTTAGAGTGAGAAATACACTCTCTAAGTGAGAACTGTGCTGTTTGATGCAGCAACTCACCCGATTGGCAGCCACAAACCTCAAGGAAAGAACTGAAAGGAAATTTTCTGTACGATTAAAAGGCATTCCCTTATGAGCTGAGTTTTTGCTAATCAGCTTTACGAGCAACCTGATTTCCAGAGAGTCAGAGAAACTGAGGGCAATGGGAGGACGTTGAAATTCATTAAACTACGGAAAGTTTCCAGAGAGGTGGACTTCCTTGGAGCTCTGAGCCACAGTTCATTGTTAATGGAGTTACTGGGCCAAGTTCACCATCATGTTTGACCTCCCGTTTAGGAGCCTGATGATGTGTGAAAGCCTTGCTGTCAAAAAGGAGTGATAGTGATGCAATTTTAGGGGCTAATGATTCCACTGACCTTATGTCCTCATACAGCTGCTTTCTATTACTGTTGCTTAACTGGGACGTTGTAAGCTCAAGGGACTGACTGTATATAATGAGCTGGCTGTGCAATTATGGCAGCTATAGCAGGATGCTGGCTCTAAATCTATCTACTTGTTGGATTCATCATCTGTTTTTATATTATTCTGCCAGAATGTGGACATTCCAAACAATCTGAGTTTATTGCTCCAGTTGGAAATGGATCGCGCTACCTAAAGCTTCTGCACTGCTACGAGGCAGGAATGTAAAAGAGTTGTTTCAGAGCTATTTCTTGATTCTGTAGCCCTTTCTCACCTAAGCGGTCCATTCTCCTGCAGGGATGCCAGTATGTGATTGCCAGGGTTGATTTCCTGAGTAACCCCAAGGTCTGGATGCCACTGGAAAGCTGTGTGCATATTCTGGTACATTTTAGATTATTTCCTTCCCAGGAGGCTGAGGGAGGAAGCAGAGCAAAGCAATATACATTCCAGCAGAATGCACATGAAATTCTCAGTGGTCCACAAGACTTTTGCTCACCCTGTTGTTCTCCGCCCCCCCCCCATTCCGTGGGCCCCCACGGTTCTCCCTTAGCTTCATCCTGACAAAGCTAACATTTTTCTCTTTGCTTACATCATCACAGATCTCTTTCAACTCTCTCCCCACTTTTCTCCCCACTCTAAGCAGGGGGCATTGACAGATCTGCCAGAGCAAGGTGAGATGGTGGCTTCATGCTCCTGGAAGGGACGGGGGCTTGGGTTGAAGGGGCAGAGCTACAGGAGAGGGGAGGGGCCTCTGGCAGAAGGGGCAGGGCTGTGTTGTCTGGAGCACTGCGCACCAGCCCCCCCCCCAGTAGACCTCAGAGCTGTCTGCAGGATGGGGGGATGGGGGGGGTGTACAGAGGCCCTCCAGTGGCAATTTAAAGGGCTCAGGGCTCTGGCAGTCACTGATACCACAGGAGTGATGGTGGCCAGAGCCTATGGTCCTTTTGAATTTCTGGGCCCTGGGGCAACTGTTCACTTTGCTCCCTCTGTCCGTATGCCTGCCTCTGAGCCTGTCACTGGCTTCAGGTATAATGGAGCAGGGCTAGCGAGACTCAAAAGCTCTCCTTAACCCCTGCTGTGCAAACTGGCAGTTACTCTGCTTCATCACTGCAATTTTATAAACCCCCAGGTTCATTGTGCAGAAAACTTACAAAGTAGCACCTCAACGGCTCAGCAACCGAAATTAAAACACATTTAAAATTGAATGTTAAGACAAATTTTGTGATTTCCTCAGTACACAATGGGCAACACAGAATTTAGATTTCATATTCTGTTTGTATGAGCTAATTCTGGCAATAAAAATGAATTCAAAAGAAAAGATTTAAAAATATTCCTGGCCCCATGAAAATGCTGCTGGAATATGCAATGGACATTGCTTTTCTCTCTTCTGAAAAATAACACCTCCAGTGGCTGCCTCTATCAAAAGGCTTCTCTCTCATTTATGCCTACAGTATGTCTGCACTGGAACTGGAGATGTGAATTCAATTTTGGGCAGATGCATATTCATTAACTGATCAAGCTAGTGTGCTAAATATAGTAGCGTAGCCATGGCAGTCTGGCAGGGCTGGCAGTGAGATGGATTAGCAACCACAAGTATTATCTTGGCCAAGACTCTTGGTACATACTCAGCAGTTTAGGCCATCCTGCTGTCCACACCTCTGTGACTGTACTGTTATTTTTAGCATGCTAACGCAATCAAAGCTAGCATGCATACATTTGCTCAAGCTGAAAATTACACCTGCAGCTCTAGTGTCTGTAAAATTTAAAATTCCATTTCACCCGCTTTGCACTAAAGTCATAGTTCACAATTATTTAAATATGTATGCTTAGGTGCCAGTTTTATAGTTCGATTAATGCATTCAAGCAATGACCCATGATTTAAGGGCTATGACTTTTGCCTTCTTATGCATCTGTCAACGTGTGGTAGTTCAATTACAGAAAAGTGCTTTTGATGACACCGCCACACTGGAGAATATCCTGGGCCATTTCATGCAAATGCAAAATTGCTCAGGTGTATTAATGAATCTCTGCTTGTTCCTTTCGTTGTCTAGCTTAATTTGCATAGGTGATTTTGGCTTTTTTAAACAATGTGGCAGTCTGGAATTTTCAGGTATGCTTTTATTTTTGTCCATTTGTCAGGATTATGCTGAAAATTCTTTTTTCTGCAAAATATAGTCATGTCCTAGTTTCTTTTGATTTTATTGGGGGTTGGGGGTGGGGATTTTTGCTATAAAAAAATCTCTTGTAACATTTTCACAACACCCATTAATTCTGAGGTTAGTTAGCCAGTTGTGATAATTTTTTTTCAAATTGAGGATTCAGGGCTTAAGAATAATTTACATAATTTCTTCATTAAGGCTTAATAAACACAATTGGCCAGAAATATGCTTATGTTTGCTTATGTTGACAAATTAAAAGCAATAAAAATACCATGAAATAATCTATACTTGTAATACTGGTTTATTGTTAGGGGGAAAAATCCAAGTCCTTAGTGTTTTTTAAATCAATTTTAGGATGCTAAAGTTTTGAGCTTTGTCCTAGTGGAGGGGAAATAAAAGTGAATCTCTTGTTTAAGTAGGTACAATGATTGATGACCTGTCTAGCTCTGTCATTAATCAATATGCTAGTACAAACATGGTTTAGGTGACCAAACTACATGAGTGAACATTTCAGATTATGTCCAATCTGCCTGAAACTCAGCCCTTGTTGGGGCCAGATGAAGATGAGATTTGTGGCTGCTTTTCCTGTTCTAGTGACAATTGAGAGAAAACTAACTTCTCCACTGCCAAGGGGTCACCTTTAAAAAATAGTAAGAAAGTCAGAATAAAGTGATTAACCATAGTTCAGTTAGTTAGTCAGGAGGATTCTCAGACCAACTTTTGCAGGTGTATGTTGTGGAAGCATTTAAACACATCCAAAAACAAAAATAGATTAATAATTCCTTTTTAGTCATAAATAATTCACATTAATTTAGGCTATGTACATTCCATGCACCACTCTGCTGTTATTATCTACTATATGTATTTGTCTGTCTGTTTGACTAAGAGTGTCTCCTAAACGAGGATGAAGAAAAAATACCCTTTATGGAATTCCCATTAAAAAAGCACTAAAAAATGTAAATGGGAAAACTTTAATGATTCCTTTAAAAAGAAATTCAAAATAAAAATTAACGTCATAAAATTAACACTATTGAAAAAAAAATCATTAGAATAAAGCATGTACATTTTCCCTTTATTCTAAAAAAACCTTAGAATCCAAACTGAGTTATGGATCCGAGCAACACCAGGCAAATCTGCTAGTAGTTAATAACAGAGAACCAGAGATAATGCAGGTAATTTCTTTTATAATGAAACTGAGAAAAATGTAAGAAATGTTCAATATACAACCAGTTTTATCATATTCAATCTCAAAAATAGCTCCAACAGCTCAAATACATTTTGTTCAATAGCATGGATGAAATGACTGTAAATCACTATCAGAGGTATGATCTATACCTAGAGGCAACCAGTCTAGGGACTGCTCCAGGCAACTGAATGAGAAAGAAAAGTCTGAGAGATCAGTCTTGCATATCAGGTTCAGTACATAGGTGAATTCACATGTTAGCAAATCTTGTAGCACAGCAACGATCAGATGTTAATTAGGGATGAAAAAGCAGGTTCAGAAAGCACTTTTTAAAAATATTCAAACCTAAATGAACAAAATTCTTTTTTAAAATAAAATTCATTTTAATTCAAATAAATTGCTATCCATTCACATATACTGTCAGTAGCTGCAGGACAGGCTCTCTTTGGATCTTCCGTTCAGTGGGCCTGCTCTCGAGGTAAGAAACCACAAAATCTGCCCTTTTGAGAATACAAGCACAGAATCCCCCTGTTGTAGTCAGGTAGTGTATGCATGTCTGACCAACCCACTCTGCCTTTCATGGTGGCCTTTTAAAGTCTGTTCTCATGTTCCCCCGAGTCTTTTCTTTTCCAGATTAAACAAACCCATTTTTTCCCCCAATCTTTCCTCGTTTTCAAGGCCTTTAACAATTTTTGTTGTTCTCCTTTGGACTTTCTCCAATTTGTCGGCATCTTTCCCCAAGTGTGGTGACAAGGATTGGCTACAGTACTCTAGCTGAGGGTCTTACCAGTGCTGTGTAGGACAGAAGAATTACTACTTTCAACACCCCTGCTAATGCATCCCAGAATGATAGTAACTTTTTTTTTTTTGCAACACTATTACTTTATTGCCTCATTTCTAGTTTGTTGAGCCTGTATAACCACAAATTCTTTTCTGCAGTATTTCTTCCTAGGCAGTCATTTCCCATTTTGTATGTGTGCAACTGATTGTTCCTTCCTAAGTGTAATACTTTGCATTTATCCTTATTGAATTTCAGACTATTTCTCTGGATCATTTTGAACGTTCCACTCGGGCTGCTACCACCAATCATACAGAACAACATCATTCACATTTTTTGTTTGTTGTTTTGCACAGCCCAAAAAGGTGAGACATAGCTCACATACATCAAAACTTGTGTTCTCGTGAACTAATTTGCTAGAACAGCTGCCATCTCTCTGTTGAGGGGAAAAGGTCTCGGGATGCTTTTCTAGCATTAGTGATGAGAAAAAATAAATAAAGCTAAATCTGTCTGTTATATTGTCAATGCCAATTCTGGTCTTTGTAACTTGTTTTTCCTCTTTTACTGTGGAGTTTGCTAGTTCTCAGAATCATTTCTCACTAATAAGCCAAAATAGCCTGCCAATGCCTGACGTACAGTAGTTTGTTTTCTTAAATGTACAGTATACCATCCCCTCTCTAAATATTCTTGCAACCTCAAAGGTTTACACATGAAGCTGCAAGTGAGAAAGTTATAACTGGGCATAGAAAAAAACAGTCACTGAGTTGAAAGAGCCTTTGGTGTGGTTTGGCTTGAACTGAATTTGAGCCCTTATCAAATGTGTTTGCAGCACATTTTTAAACTACGATGTTCAGGAGCGGCCCTAGACGAGCTGCCGGCACCTGACACCCTAGGCGAAACATGTGATTGGCGTGTGATCAGCGCCCCCGCCTCCAAACCCCTCAACAGCCGTTTAACTTGGCGCCCTAGGCGACCGCCTAGTTCATGCCTATGGACAGGCCGCCACTGATTAACGTTTAGTAAGAAGAAGAGCAAGGCTGTGCTCTGGAGCATGAAATAGCTCTTTATGTTTTGGTTTGGTTTCATTTTTTACTGGGCCTTTTTCTAAATTAGAGCATTTTAGGGACTTTTGTACAGAAATGACATTAAGTGAAAAGTCCAGCTTCTCGTTTAAAAGCACTCCAATGTTAAAGAACTACTACGTGATTCAGGTTGCATGTGCAGCCTTATTTCTGTCCTTTGTTTTTAGTAGGATACTAGTTTTAAATACAGGATTACATAGCCATGATTTGGTTGTCTGCAGGAAATAATATAACTCCCAGTTTATGCTGGCTAAAAAATTTCAGCGTGGCCATACTCATTCATGTATCTATAGATAATCATTCCTTCAGTGCTGAATCCCATGAAGTTCAGACACATTAAAAATGGACTATTCCTGCACCACTTCATCTACATTTCCCTTTGTATTTGTAGTATCTACTACAGGTTGGACCTCCAAAAACTGGGACTCCCTTGTCCGGCAACATCCATGGTGCAGCAGGACCAAGGATGTTCCTGGACCAGAGAATCCTGGCTGGGAGCCCCAGTGGCAAGAGGGCTGACGGCCCCGGTAGCCCTGATAGGAGGGCTAGGGATACGGCAGCCACAGGAGCCCTGGTAGCAAAGGTGTTACTGGGGATGTAGTAGTCTGGGCCTCTGGGGCTACAGCAGGATGGCAGCCCTGCATTGGGGATGGCTAGGGCTGGCAGCGGGGAGGGGAGGTGGGCTGGGGGGCCGGTAGCAGGGGACCTCCCTTGATCTGGCAAATTCCCTTGTTCGGGGCCAATCAGGCCCAAAGGGTGCTGGGCCAGAGTGGTCCAACCTGTATATATTTTGAAGAATTTGTTTGTTTGTGGATTTGTTTGTGCAAAATAAAGTCACACTTCGCTATTACCTACCAATGCCAAATCTGCATAAACAATCCTCCCACTCAAATCAACTGACTGCCCTACTTTTTACACCAGAATATGCTGGGTGACTTTTTTGTGAAGGAAAAACAAAAATAACTATCACTATTATGACTGGAGTTCATAAAAAAAATTTGCTAACAAAATTAAAATCGAGTTGCCTATTCAACTGCCATTTTAGTGCAAAGAAAAGTTTTACTGTTACAAATCACGGAAAGAGAAATGGAAGCTTTACGAGTTTCTGATTCAAATTTACTATGTATGGTCGTAATTCAGTAAAATGAATAATGTTTGAAGTTGAAATCTTACAAATTTAAAACTGTTCTTTTATTTCCTTCTTGCAAGCACATTAATAAAAAAATTCTATTCCATATATTTAATTCCTTCGACTTTCCTATAAGTGTAATCTACGCAAAATGTCTTTGTCAAGCCAATGCTGGGCCTCACCTACTAGATTCCTATATTTTGAACAGAAAATGACACAGTGAATTTAACTATTATGGGTTGCAAACATCCAGTTACAAGGAGGGTCTGCAGTAGCTCATGTCAACAAGCTTCTTTATTCTGGAGTCTGAATTCTCACACTGCTTCTACCAAAAAAGATGAATTAATTACATTGTGTCTAGGAAACTAAAGAAGGAGCATGTGGCTTTGTATCCCAAAAGCAGTGTCTGTCATTTAACTGGGACAGGATACCTTCACCCAAAGTACAAATCCTCCCGATGAAGGCACTGCATCCTTAAATAAGACATAACAGATCAGGGACACAGCAAGACAGAGCAGAAGAATTTATTGCCCCATGAAAATCATAGGAGAGAACAATAAAGTACTGCAAGTGAGCCAATCTGCAAAGGAACACACCAGCCTTCAACAGTGAGATCAAGGGGCTATAAGAGACATGTCTGCAGTGTGATCCTCATTTTTCATCTAGCTAAACCAATTAGCTCGTCAGAAGCCAAAGTAGCTGCTGCTCGTTCTCAGAAGTCAACAGCTGTTACCAAATAAGTTTTAAAAGAAAGAGCTTCTTCACACTGACAGTTGAGTTGAAGAAGGGATTTTTTAAATATAATAAGAATTCAGGCCCATACTGCTAGGGATTCTCAGGGAGCTGCTCTAAAATGGTGGTGCCATTTATTTTATATGTCTCCTATTATCCAATTGTATTGGGAACAAAGGCTGAAGAGATAATAGTATTTCCAGTATCGAATAAAGTGTTATGCTGAGGCTCTGGGCTTGTGCTGACTCCCTTAGGTCCCAATTCACAAAACCATATCTCATCAGGGTAGCCTTAAAACGTGACCTTCAGCCAGTCTTTCCTGACAGAGGGTATGTCAAGACTGCAGGCTTCTTTCGGAAGAAGCTTTTCCAGAAGAGATCTTCCAAAAAAACATCTTCCGAAAGAGCGCATCCACACTGGCCAAGCGCATTGAAAAAGCAATCTGCTTTTTCAAAAGGGAGTGTCCAGACTGATTGGACACTCTCTCACATAAAAGGCCACCCAGAACCACTTCAGGCGGGGCTTTAGGTCACCAGTTGCTTCCAAGTGCTGGTGCTGGAGCCTTGCAGAGAAATGCGCTTAAAGGGACCTCCTGGACATCCGTTTCTCTGCTTCTGTTGCATGCTTGCTTACCTCTTTGAGGGACAGCAAAGCTCTCGCAGTGCCTGCTTTGGTTGCCCAGCTTTTTTGGATGCCACAGCCTTTGTCTTTGTGCCATGGAGCCGGAGCTCCCCCTGGGCATGTGATGGCCCCATACAACCAGCCTGCAGTTTCTGCAGCACTTTGTGCAGGCTGCCTTCCTGGTCCTGCACGAGCTCAACTCCAAGCTCATTCTTGGACCTTCTCCCTGTATGTAGGAGCAATAGCTTTGCAACCGCAACCCACAGTGGAGAGGCATTTCTGGAGGCTGGACACCAGTTCCTGGTCACTGAGCGGTGGGATGACCAGCAGTGGCTCCAAAACTTCTGCGTGCAGAAGGCCACCTTTTTGGAGCTGTGTGCCTGGCTCACCCCTGCCCTCCGATGACGTGACACCCACCTGTCGCCTGCCATCCCCCTGGAGAAGCGGGTCGCCATCGCTGTATGGGGCTAGCCACTCCAGACAGTTACCGGTCGGTGGGCAACCAGTTCGGCATGGGGAAGTCCACCATCGGGGGCCCTCCTCATGGAGATAAGGCACTCTGGGGCTGCAGTCCCTGCACGGGGGAGGGAGGGGAGTCCTGGAAAAGGGGGACCCTAGGGAAAGGGGGTTTTGTCATCTCGCCCTCACACAGCCCTGCTGCTGGGGGGGGGGGTGACCTCAAAGGGGATGGCTCATGGGGTGTTTGAAGGGGGGAGGAGATGGGAGAGGGTTGGAACCTCCCAAGGGCTCAGGCACCCCCTCTCTCATTCTCTCGTTTGTGTATGTGTTTGTCTCCTTCTGCGGGTTGTGAGGGCCATCAACTCCATCCTGCTGCGGAGGGTCATCCATCTGGGAGCCCTGGACCCCATCATGGCTGGATTTGCTGCCTTGGTGTTCCCAAACTGTGGTGGAACAATTGATGGAACCCACATCCCGATCCACGCACCTCAACATCAAGCGGCCCAGTATATCAACTGCAAGGGCTACTTCTCAATCATGCTGCAGGCCCTGGTCGACCACCGTGGACAGTTCACAGATATTTTTGTCAGGTCGGGCAGGGCACAGGATGCCCACATTTTTCAGAACTCCAGCCTCTACGGAAGTCTGGAGATGGGCACATTCTTCCCCCTCCGTGACTTTGTGGTTGGGAACATGCAGATGCCATTGTGCATCATGGGAGATGTGGCCCACCCCCTCATGCTGTGGCTTATGAAGCCTTATCCTGGCCACCTGGACCCCAGCAGGGACCAATTTAATGCCCACCTCAACTGGGCCAGGATTCAGGTTGAGTGTGCCTTCGGCTACCTCAAGGCGCAGTTCAGGTGCCTTCTGACCCACCTGGATGTGGGGGAGCACAACATTCCTGAAGTGGTGTCGGAGTGTTGTGTAGTCCACAACATTGTGGAGAGGAAGGGGGAGGCCTTCCTCCTGGGGTGCGAGGCAGATGCCGGCCTCCAGGGGAGACCCTTTGAGCAGCTGTGGACAACTGCCATCTGCCAGGCCCATCAGGCTGGGGTATGCATCCAGGAGGCCCTGAGGGAGAGTTTCTCTCAAGGACCCCAGTAACTCTCCACAGGGCCTCCCCCCATGGGCTTCTGGCTTGCTGCACTATCCCTTTCACACCACAACCCCTCCCTTTGCACCTTTTTGGTTTTGAACATAACGACCTCTGTATTGATCTTTCATTAAAAAAAGCTGGGGAGAGGGGAGGGAGGGGTCATAACCTGGAGGGGAAGGGGGCTCGGAGTGGCGTGGGGGGGTGGCTGGATGTGCCACCTCAGGTGCACGTACCTTGTTGGACTTGGGATTGGGTGGGTCCTGGGACCACTGGGAGGTGGGCAGGAGGGAGGCTGTAGCAGGATCAGGGATGGCAGGGGGCATGGACATTGCTTGAGAAGGGAGCAGAGGCATCGCTTGGGGGACAGGGGGAGGGGGAATGGGCATATCAGAGGTGACAGAAGAGTGGTAGGCAGGACCAACAACAGCAGTCGGATATGCCATTGTGTCGTGCATGATGGCACACATTGTAGCCTACTAAATTACTTTCCTATCATGCTAATAATATGTTTGTGTTAAATTAGATTAATTCGGTAATAGTTAAAAACTCTAATGCAAGAAATCTTCTAAAAGCTGCCCTCAGCATTCCCGTAGGCCCTTTGTGTTAGCTTGACTGATGTCTGGCTTCAGGTGTAATACAGTAGACCTTATGTCTGCATAAGTTTGTGAAGGCCACTAATACTAACACAGCAGCACTCAACTCCTTGGGGGAGGGCTTTGCCATTAACCCACCTGGGTACAGTACAGCCCAGTCCTAGGCTGCCTGGTGAGTCGGGTTCCCCTGCAGTGCAGTGGCTCCTGCTCTAGGGTATAACAAGATGGTACAGCCTCTGAATGCATTTTCCAATGAGTGCCATGTCTGCATTACAATCAATTAAAGGACAGGCTTATACCTGAATGAGAGAACAGACATAAGCTCACATTCCAGGTCAAGTAATATGGGGTTATATTTTATCTTTTGTCCATGCTGCAACAGGCCGTTTGCAAGATCAGCAGGAGCTGAGGTTTGCAGACTTCCGTGGTTGGGACACAGTCTCACCCAGATTCTGGTCATAACTTATTTATGGTTTCCCGGGCCTGAAAAAGGGGAACTTAGGCGTGGACCTTTCACCCACACAGGATGGCGGGAACAAGACCCTCAGACTCAGCAGATGTATTATTAAATATAAGTCCCAAGTAATTGGTTCAGGCTGAGTTAAGCAATTAGGACACAGGTTGCGATAGATAACCACAAAGATGCATGGCAACGAATTGACGTATATGATAATAAGTTAAGAGCAATGATAGATTGACCAATAGGAAAAGAACACTTCAGCATTAGAAACACCCCCCATTGAATATGCAATCAGTTTTTACTTATGTTATCATAGATGCCTTCCAGGGCAGTAGAGTTAATTTGTATGAGATATTGCATTGAATTCAGGCTGGGAGATGGTATTCCTGCTAGGCATGGGAATTCTTTAGAATAGCTGCTTCACACTCAGAATTCTTTGTCGTCACCCTGGCTTTCAAAGTCATGCTTGGCAATCTTTTTGGATCACATACCTGCTCCTACATGCAGAGTTATGCTTGCAGACTTTGTTGGCCCTCTTCCCGTCACTCCATTTCTGAAAAGTCAAGCAACGTTGGTGTCATTGAACAAAGAAAAGGGGGAGTATTAACACAAACAGAAAGATGCTTTTTGTTACTTTCATACAGAAAACATTATAGTCAGGTAGTGTTATTAAATTATTCAAAAAGATTATTTTCCATAATAGATGTATTCATAGAATCATAGAATACTAGAACTGGAAGGGACCTTGAGAAGTCATCAAGTCCAGTCCCCTGCCCTCGTGGCAGGACCAAGCCCTGTCTAGACCATCCCTGATAGATGTCTATACAACCTGCTCTTAAATATCTCCAGTGATGGAGATTCCACAATCTCTCTAGACAATTTATTCCAGTGTTTGACCATCCTGACAGTTAGGAAGTTTTTCCAAATGTCCAACCTTAAACTTCCCTTGCTGCAATTTAAGTCCATTGCTTCTTATCCTATCATCAGAGGCCAAGGAGAACAATTTTTCTCCCTTCTTCTTGTAACAACCTTTTAGATACTTGAAAATTGCTATCATGTCCCCTCTCAGTTTTCTCTTTTCTAAACTAAAGAAGCCCAATTCTTTCAGTCTTCCCTCATGGCTCATGTTCTCTAGGCATTTAATCATTTTTGTTGCTCTTCTCTGGACCCTCTCCAATTTCTCCACATCTTTCTTGAAATGTGGAGCCCAGAATTGGACACAGTACTCCAACTGAGGCCTAATCAACCCAGAGTAGAGCAGAAGAATGACTTCTCATGTCTTGCTCACAATACTCCTGTTAATGCATCCCAGAATCATGTTTGCTTTTTCTGCAACAGTGTCACACTGTTGACCAAATTTAGCTTATGGTGCACTATGACTCCTAGATCCCTTTCTGCAGTACTCCTTCCTAGATAGTTGCTTCCCATTCTGTATATGTGAAACTGATTGTTCCTTCCTAAGTGGAGTGCTTTGCATTTGTCCTTATTAAACTTCATCCTATTTACCTCAGACCATGTCTCAAGTTGTCCATACCATTTTTTTAATTATGACCATTTTTTAATTATCCTCCAGAGCATTTGCAATCTCTCCCAGATTGGTATCATCTGCAGACTTAATAATCTTATTCTCTGTGCCATCATCTAAATCATTGATGAAGATATTGAACAGATCTGGTCCCAGAACAGATCCGGTCCCAAAACAGACCCCTGTGGAACCACACTTGTTATGCCCTTCCAGTATGATTGTGAACCATTAATATCTATTCTCTGAGAATGGTTATCCAGCCAATTATGCACCCACCTTATAATAGCCCCATCTAGGTTGTATTTCCCTAGTTTATTGATTAGAAGGTTATGTGAGAACATATCAAATGCTTTACTAAAGTCTAGGTATGCCACATCCACTGCTTCTCTCTTATCCACAAGATTTGTTTTGCTATCAAAGAAAGTTACAGATTGGTTTGACATGATTTGTTCTCTATAAATCCATACTAGCTGTTACCTATCACCTTATTATCTTCCAGGTGTATGTGAATGAATTCCTTAATTACTTGCTCCATTATCTTCCCTGGCACAGTCGTTAAACTGACTGGTCTGTAGTTTCCTGGGTTGTTCTTATTTCCTTTTTTATAAATGCACACTATATTTGCCCTTTTCCAGTCTTCTGGAATCTCTCCCAACTTTCATAACTTTTCAAAGATGATAGCGAAAGGCTCAGATACCTCCTCTATCAGCTCCTTGAGTATTCTAGTATGCATTTTCATCGAGCCCTGGTGACTTGAAGACATCTAACTTTTTAAAGTAATTTTTAACTTGTTCTTTTTTTATTTTAACTTCTAAGCCTACCCCATTCCCACTAGCATTGGAACCTAGCTTCTAAACCTACCCCATTTCCACTAGAATATGTCAGGCATCCCATCACCATCAATCTTCTTGGGAAAAAAAATGAAACAAAGAAATTGTTAACTATCTCTTTCATTTCCAAGTTTCCTGTTATTTTTCTTCCTCTTCACTGAACAATGGGCCTATCGTTGGTCTTCCTCTTGCTTCTAATATATTTGTAGAATGTCTTCTTGTTACCCTAAAACAATTTGTTTTCATCATAGCATTCCTTCCTTCAGGACACTTGAAAACAATAAGCAGGTCAGTCATTGGGCCTTTTTAAAAAAAATGCATCTTCTACAATGAATACAAAACCACTCTTTATATTAATTGCAGAATCTGTGAAATCTTTTCTCCATATTATTTCAAAGTAGCCACAGATTAATATTATATAGTTCTGCAATGTCTGGTTACTATATTTTATTTTAATGAGTTAAACTCTCCTTCCACTTATGTCAGTGCAACCACATTTGACTATATTTCACGGCCTAGGATTAGATAGGAGAAAAGAATTTGGCCCAGTGGGCGAAAAAAATGTCTTGCAATTTATGTCTAGAGTATGATTCAAATTTAAACATGATGCATGTAAATATAATTGATCTTTGTCTCACATTACAGACACTTTATGTCAGTGAGGCGGTGAAAAGTTGCCTTAAAATGGGAGTAAATGTTGTGTGTGCCAACTTTAAATCCTCTTTACATGTCTAAAATTGTGTAAAGTAGGTTTCGTATAAACGAGAACTATGTCTATGTGGTTCACAATTTGCATATCTTTTTCTGGGAAAAAAATGCAGTGTAGACATAGCCATAGTGGACTATATATCTTTCAACTTTTAGACTTCTAATTGCAGTCAAGTTACTGATTAGTAGAGGCCAAATGTCATTGCTGTGGCATGTCTGAGTGCCCTATAGCAAAATGATTTTGTTGCCTCCATGTAGTTCCTAGTGCTCTACCATGACAATTGGCATCTACTTTGGCAGTCTTAGAAGAGAAACCAAGATTGAAATGGCCCTGAAAAACCAATCCTACTGTCTCACTAGTAGAGATGACATTGGGAGGATGTTGTCCCAAAGCTGTAGATGATCGAGCACTGCTGCCTCCTACGTATAAACTGTTACATATATGATACACCACCTTGTATGACCTTCAATGTTGTTTTTTTTTAAATCAAAAAGTGTGTGGGGGGGGAATGAACCTTTTGAATTTATGCAGAATAAGTTCCTAATGTACTTATCTTCATTTCTGTCTAGAAATGTATTTCATAAATGGCCAAGGTCTAGAATTTGTTCCCTAATTTCATTTTGTGCTACTTCTAAATGGGGTATATTTAGTTATTTTTAATTTAAATCCCTTTCACTTTCTAATGGAGATGAGGGATAAACAGTTGGATCACCATGTTAAATGAAAGAAAACACTGTCTTACTGCTCACCCCTTCAAGCCATAACAAACAATTGATGCCAAGTTATTTTAAAAGGCAATTAATCCTATTATTGGTTTGTTGAATCAATACTAATACATTTTTCCTATAATTTGCAGGTATTGGGAACACTGGCTGTCAGCAAAGTTGAGGTAGGAAATTCAGATTTATGCTGTTGGTATGCACGTGTGTGTTTTTAAAAATAAAACTGACTATGGTTCATAGGTATATGCTGCTGGATTGTAGATACGAGTTTGGTGATGGATGTTGCATGGTTTTGGACGTTAGGTGAAGGAGTTATCAGGTTGCATATTGCTTTGGAATTTTCACTACCTAGTTCTCTCCTCTGTATAATCGGTGTTCTGTTCCTGTTCTTGCAATTGACTTTTATGCTTCATGAATTCATGAAAGTTTTCTTCTGATTATATCTAAAAGTCCTAGCTAGAGAAACAGCACTTTCAGCTCCAGATTTAAAAATTGATATTATTCTGTTTCAGAATACATTGACTTACAAGGATTTCCAAAGGGTGTTTATTTTTAAATTCCAGATACAATTCCAGTTATTAGCCCAAAGACATGAAAACCCCAGAAATCTCATTCTGGGGCTTTCAGGTCTTACTTTCAATGAATCAGTATTTTTGACATTTTCTTTTATGTATCATTTAGGAGTTAAGCTGAGAGAAATTGTACATCGATTATGTTTATCAGACATGCAATCTGGACAGCTACATTGCAAGGAAATTCAACTCATTAAAGTTGCATGGATTTTATTGGATAAAATAATTACTAAAACCGAGTTAGCAGCCATATAACAATTATGAGGTAGTTGTTGCTCTACTTTAACTGTGTTAAACAAAGTAGCTAATAAATACCCTTCAAGAGTATTCTTGCATTTAAAGTTTTACAGCTAATGGCATATAATTTGGATTTTTAAATACAGAACATTCCCATTTATCTGAAAAGACTGGACAACATCTGAGAGCTCTAAATACCAAGTTTTTGGTAAAGGGAAGTGGCATTTTGAGGTGTAATTTGATATGGGGAACACACTGTGGATTCAGACAACTAGGATTTTTGGATAAAGGGAATATGGATAACTGGAATTTGTAACTAATAAAAACAACACTTCATGGCAACTTATATGTGACACCTGTGTTTACATTTGTTTCTGTGGAATCTCAGTCCCTGTGCTTTTAATAATCAAGTAATATTTTTATTCAGTGCACAGTTACTGGCTCATTTAAATGTAATGTCAATTGGAAATTCAAAGTGTTTCCTTATGAAACTGGTCTTAGACTCACAGTAGGGAATTTGTGATGTTCTCAAAAGCTAATGTTTAACTGTTACAAAATGTCTAGGTGACTCCAACTGCTACAGTCAGATAAATTTTTAATATGATCCTTTGGTAAATTAAATTGCATTATTAAAGAGAACAGACAAGCCGCACTAGTTAGCTTAAAGAGTAAGGACACACAATCACTTGCATGCTGTAAAATGGGGGTGGGAAATCTCAGGCCTGGGGGCCGGATGCGGCCCACAACTTGCTTGGAACTGGCCCCCAAGGCTCAACACTGGGAAGCCTGCACTGGTGCTCCAGCCTCCCTGCCGCCTACCCGTAGGGCTGGAACACACAAAATCTACTAGCCTGGGCCCCCCAGGCTCTGGTGTGCAAGGGGAATGTGGGGAGCATCTTTCTCCTTCTCAGTCAGGAGCTTCTTGCTTGTGTGTGGATCCCAACTAGTTTTTTCTGTGGGTCAGCAGCCCCTGACCCAGAAAAGGTTCCCCACCCTTGCTGTAAAAGAATGATATGTTACAAATTATTCTTAGTAGCATTACCTGTCCCGCTGTGATGGTAGACATACACCTGCCTCCTCCCTCCCCGCTGTTCCCGGGGGCGGGGAAGCTCGGGCCACATGGCTGCCTGCCTTCCCGCTACTCTGGGGCTGAGGAGGCTTGGGCCTCATGGTTTCTTCCCTCCCTGTTGCTCCTGGGGGTGGGAGGGTTGGAGCCATTCATCCTCTTCCCTCAACACTGTTCCTGGGGGGCTGGGGTGCACGTATATGCGCCCTTCCCCTCCCTGTGGTGGGGGCGGGACCTCAGCAGAGGGGGCAGGGCAGTAGGTGGGGCTTGGGGGCCTGCCTCCCCCTAGAAACTTCTCAAGTCTTCTCAAATTTTCTCTGTGACAGGCAGCGTGAAGGACACTGCTCCTTTTCTAACAGTATAGATTTTAGCTTTAAAGTACTGTATTTGGGACAGGCCCAGCTTGTTTTGCTCATATGAGTACTAGAACTTTCAAGGGAGTAATGTGAGCAGGATTTGCCTCATTTTTGGTCATCAGTATGGGGCTGCAGTGATAGATACAAACAAACTCTCACTCTGGTTTACATTCACTTCTCTGATTTTTTTCTTCTTTTTAAAATTGTCATTCTACAAGATATATTTTCAGTTTTGTTCCTTGAGCAAATGTTCTATTCTGTTGTTGTTAATTTTAAAAATGTTCCCCATTATAATAATGACTCCTGATCTAGACTGTGTAAAATTCTATCAACATTGTCAGTTTTCTATGATTTCTTGTCAGTTTTGTTGGATGGCATTTTGGTAACAGTTTCAAATTTCTATCTTAAAGGGTTAGCAAATTTGGCACTTGCTTTAATAAAAACCTTTATGAATAGTTTTTGTGTGCTTCAGGTCTGAAAAAGCTAACTAAACAGGGCACACTTATTATGGGAGAGTATAGCCACACTTTAGGAATCACTTAAGCCTGCATGTGCTAAAAGTCTTATTGAAGACAAAGCATGCTTAAGTGTTTTTTTGAATCAGGGCAGAAGTGTTTATTATTATGAGAAGTCCTACTGAATTCATTGGAACTACTCACCGAGATAATTACTTCATCTATTAACAGTGGTTGCAAGAAAGGATCCACAGTTTTTGAATTGCGTGCAGTAGAGTATTTGAGTAAAAATCCTGGAACCTTTGAAGTCAATGGCAAATTTCACCTTTTGTGTTTATGGAATAAACTATGCATAATGTATGAAGTGTTTTTGTAGCCATGTCTGTTCCAGGATATTAGAGAGACAGAGTGGGTGAGGTTATTGGACCAATGTCTGTTGAAGAATTGTGTAAGTTTCTCAGAGCAGAAGAAGTACTCTGTAGGTACGTCTAGACAGTGGGGCTATTTCGGGATACCAAATAGCTACCCTGCATCTTTTAAACATGCCTGTTATGTCAAAATATCTTTAGAAATAATGGACACGCTATTTTGGCATCCCTGTAACCCTCGTTCCAAGAGGGTTAAGGGATGTGTCGAACTAGCACGTTATTTCAAAATTTGGTGCTGTGTAAATGTGCCAAATTTCGAAATAAACTATTTCAAAACATGGTCAAAATCAGATACGCAATTTGCATAGTGCAAATTTCATATCTTATTTCGAGTTTCGAGTGCTGTGTAGACACACCCTTGGTAAGGTCAAAAACTTTGCCCCTCTCCCCAACGGAAGTTGGTTCAATAAAAGATATGACCTCGCCCACCTTGCCTCTTTACCATGCATAATATCTTACAAAGTTGTGATACTCTATTGATGGCAATTGGTTGAGCACCTAGTTTTTATGTATGACAAGTCAACGCTTTCCCAAATTTGACAGTATATGTTTGTTCAGTTTTGACTTTGCTTCATATTAAGCTCACATTCTATTTTGCTTATTAATGATGATTTTGCTTTTTTGACTTAAATCTTGTAAGTGAGTGGTCATCAACCAATAGACTGGGATCTGCTGGCCCCTTGACTCTTGTCTACTGGCAGATACTGCAGTCTCTGAGAGGTGATCCTGACTGGTTTAGTGGGGAGACTCAAGTACCGGCTCTTCAGCTGCCCCTTCCCACACTGCCATGCTTCTCCTGCCCTCTGCCTTGGAGCTGCTCCCTGGGAGCCTGCTGCTTGCTGTGCAAGGTGGAAGAGACAGAAGAGCAGGGCTCTGATAGGCTGGTGTCCCCCTCCCAATATCTCTGTACTGCATCTCCATAGAGAGTGGGAACATGACAGGTCTCAGTATGGAGGGAGCTTGTGGGCAGCTGCTTCTGTGTCTGAACATGGTCGGCATACTTAAAGGGGCAATCCGTGAATCTGTCACGCACACAGACACTCACCTTCACTGATTTTTTGTTGTCATTACTTCTTCTAGTTCTTCAAAGTGTGTTCTGTAGGGTTCCAACTAGTCTGTGCAGGTCATAATTTTTCTCTCTCTTTTGCTTATTTTAATGCTTTTAGTAGTGAGTTCTGAAATGCCTTATCTGCTGTGGCTGAGTAATTGCAGAATTGAGAAATTCATTCTCTCATTTTTTTTCCATCTACATACACAACACTGAGTTTGAGTCTCCCAGGAATTGGACTTGATTTCTTGGGGGCTCCAACAGCCCAATTGGGAGGTTGGTCACTAAGAGTCTGGCAGCTCAGCGGGGCTAAGGTAGACTCTCCGCTGCCCTGGCCCAGCACTGCTCTTGGAAGTGATTGGCAAATCCCTGTGGCCATGGTGGAGGCAAGGCAGGGGGTCCACATTCTGCTCTTGCCTGCAGGCACAACCCTTGAGATTCCCATTGGTCAGGAACACAGACCAACAGCCAGTAGGAGATGTGAAGGTGAGGTCTACAGACAGCAGGTAGTGCACAGAGCCACCTGCCCTCCTACCGGGAGCTGCTGCTGGACCTGCCAGCCACTTTTGGGTGTCGTGCTGGGCTAGGGTAGGGGTGAGCTTGCATTATCCCTACTGCGCTACCACCCAAGAGCCATCTGAGGTAAGGATTGCCCAGACATGAAACCCTCCTGCTCCCAAACTCCCTCCTAGAGCCTAAGCCCTGAACCCCCTCCTGACTCTCAACCCCCTACCCCAGGCTCAGCCTGCAGCCATTCCCATGCTTCATATCCCTTGGCCCAAGATGAGAATCTATACCCCCTGTACCCCAATCCCCTACCCCGGTGTGGTGAAAGTGAGGCTATGTCTAGATTGCCGAGAAAAGTCAAAAAAAGATATGCAAATTATGAACTGCAATTTGTGTAGCTTTTTTCTTTTTTTTTTCGAAAGATGCTTTTCCAAAATTTGGCCCATCTACACGGGGCCAAATTTCAGAAAAAAGTCCTTTGGAACATCCCTTATTCCTCTCACTGAGAGGAATACAGGGTTGCCGAAAGAACACGTCTGCTTTTTCGGAGACTGTTCTGAATTAGTGGACGCATTCCTTGGATGTGGCAGAGCTCTGCAATCTAGACGTAGCCTGAGTGAGGATGGGAAAAAGAGGGGGGACGAAATGAGCAGGATGGGGCCTTGGAGAAGTGGTGAGGGAGGGGCAGGGTCTCAGAGAAAGGGAAGGAAAGGAGACGGGGCAAGGATATTTGGGTTTAAGCACAAGATAACTTTTTTTAAATTTAAATGCAATCCGGGATCTACCTCAAAGAGATTGGAGACTACTGTTGTCAGCCCTGAAGAATACTGAAGAGCATTGAACAAATGTACCTGCCATTGAGCAGATTCAACCCTGGGTCCTCAGTATAGGAGCCGCTACAGCTTGAGCTACAAAGCCAGCTGATGTTCAGTTATGCTGTAGAACTCACTCATTCTTCTCTCTCCTTGTAAGTTGTCTAAGTGCTGCTGCATGGGACAGTGAACTGCACCCACAAGGTGTATGGATTTGTCAAGGCTGTTCCCCACTCTGGCACTCCTAATGCAAAAGGTGGGGGCCTGCAAGAGAGCTTCAAAACCTTGCTTCTACAGGCACTGGTTACAAAAACTTCCCCCCAGAATCCTAATACACAGATTTTGGGGAATTTGCTGCCACCATCAAGTGCTTTTTGATCCCTAAAAAACCAGGGGTGAACACTTGAAATCAACTCCCCCAGGGGTACCCCAAGCTCTTTTGCCCAAAAGAGCTTGAAAAAGAAAAGAGGAAAAACAAGCTGCAGTCTCTGGTAGCTGACCCCTCAGTCAGAGCCATGCAGATACACACAGACAGACCTTCCAGGACACAAGAATCAAATCATCACCTTAAAAGAAGTAATTTTTATTACAAAACAAAAGATGAACTTGATAAAGCATACTTGGTTGCTAGATGTTACAGAGCAACCAAGGAAAACCAATTAAAAAAAACAGAGAAAAGTCTCGGCACAGTGCTTAGATGGTAGTAAATGGGAAGGGGAGGCATAGATTCACGCAGAGCAGGTCAAACCAAACCACAAAATTAAGAAAAATTACCCTGAATGTGACTGGACTTACATTTCCCTCGTACTTGCTTCTAATTTTCTCTTTGTTGAGTCTGCTCCCATGCCCTGAATTGCATGGGGGGTAGGCATGGTAGTCCTGCCTGTGTTTAAATCATTATGTGTGTCTTCTCAACTCCTGGTTTAACTCTCCCATACAAAGAAAGCAGGCAGAGAACCTATATCAAATTCAGATTTCAACCCTCTATCTCAATTGGCTCTCCTGGCCCCCTGGCCAATACCTTTGCTAGGTACCTGAGTTAACCTGTTAGTCACATGACAGGATTATATAAAGATAACAGGTTTTTACTAGGTTCATGCAATAATTAATTCAGTCTCCTTAATTGTTTGTTACTATGTAATACTTGTTTCCTTGAGTCTGTTGTCTGTTCTTAAAAACTGGAGCTTAAACCTGTGCAAAGCGATTTCATATTATTTTGCTTTCTAAAGGCTTCATTTTTATAGGCTCTGTTCCTGAACCATGCATCCATGCAGACTTATGGATATGACACCCAGAAAAACCTGAAGGAAAAAGCTATCATGTTTTCATCTTGGTTTAATATTTAAGAACGAGGCAAACAATATTTTTTCAAAGTCTAGTTGCCACAACCCAGCTGCAGAGAAATAAGTATGTGTAGAAGGAGCTGTCAAGTAATCCAGACACCTTTCTTCCATATTTGAACACTGAAGTGTAACAAATACTGACAGAGTCAACCATTCAGGCAGTGAAGCCTTCCGTGAATAAATTCTAAATTTACCCACACTATATCTTTTAATGTCCCTAGTCTTGTAAATATTCAAATTACAAGCCTTTTACAAATAATATCTTGGGCATATACATTCTAATAAAAAGATTTTTATCACAAATGGCTCAGCACTCTTCTGCAATAATACAATTAATGGGGCATAGTAATGTCATTACAATATAGGCTTCAGAACAAACTAGAAGGCAGCTATGAATGATCTAAATTACAATAATATATAGCATTTTGCAATTAGATTTCCTCAGAGTTCATTACTACAATGCAGTGTAGGGAATGAAAGTTCTCAAATCTCTACATTTTGGGGGGCAAATGCATTGTTGGGCAGACTCACAGATGTCTATTCAAACTCAAAGTGAATCCGGGCTATGCTAATCTTTTTTGAGAGGAATGAACATTATTTTAAAAATTAATGTGGAGCTGTAGTTACAAAATAAATCTCTGCCCCTACATTGTACAATTTTAAATGTCTTTTTCTTCAACTGTAAAGGTTGTCTTCATTATGTGTTTACCTGGACTAAATTATGTTTTGAGAAGCCAGCAATGTTCTGTGCTACTTTTGAAGGTAGGCGAATCAGCTAGGATGTTTCTGCTGTAAAGGAATACCCTAAGGCAGAGTTTCCCACACTATGGGCTATGGCCCGGTACCGAGCCGTGGGAAAAAAATACCGGGCCTCAGAGTGGTTGCAGGGGCACTCCGGGCTTCTAGAGTGCATGTGCGGCACCGGGTCCCCCAAGCCCTGAGCAGGTTGGGCAGAGGATGCAGACAGATGTTCCAGGCTCCCGGCACTGAGGTGTAGCGAGGGGGGAGGGAGAGAAGTTGCCCCCAGGCACCACCCTAGGCAGAGGCATTGTGAGGGAGAGGGACAGGGGGAGGCAGTTGCCCCTGGGCACCACGCTAGGGGTGGGAGCAGAGCGCACAGCACCATGAGTTGTGGCAAGCAGGCGAACCTGGTCTGTATGGAAATGCTCCCTGTAGGATTGTGCTACTTCTGATAGCAGTTTCCTATAGGAGCATTTCCTTACAATCATACAGATTGCACATACCAGTAGCACATTCCTATAAGGTAGCAGCTTTCTACATTACATGAGCACTGTTGACCCATGTGCGCTCCCTGTGCAATCAAGCCTTCTGAGGCAGGGCCAAGCAGTAGGAGTAGCCACTGTAAAGGTAGGGTTACCCTGCCTGGCTCTGCGGAAGGGGCAGAGGGATTGGGCTAGGGCAGGGAAGCTGGGCGTGGCTGGCTCTTGGGGATGGACATTGGATTAGAGTGGGGGAGGGGTGTTCTGGGGCAGAAGGGGCATTAGGTTGGAGCAGGGGGGCTGGGAATGCTTGGATCTGGGAGGGGTGGGTGCATTGGGGATACTTATAATTTTTTAATGGGGTACTTTATAAAAAAAGGTTGAAAAACACTCCTCTAAACCAGCGTTTCTCAACCAGTAGTATGAATATCCCATAGGGGTACTTGAGAGAAGTCTGGGGGGTACATCAACACAACTGAAATTTGGAGAAAACTGAATTTTTGGTTTAAGTTATTCAGTGCTTTATTATTTTTGTACTTTTTACACCCCAAAATTTCATCACCCACCCAGCTACGATTAAGTTGTTTCAACAAATGTGTTGCAATGGTAGAAAAGAAAATTGTGTGTCTGAAAACTGTGCGGGAGGTACTGATAATTTTTTTAAAGGGGGGTACTTTATAAAAAGAGGTTGAGAAACACTGCTCCAAACCATTCCTGTTGGCCTCCCTGTTTCCTTTCCCCTTTGGCAAGTTGGGCAGGTAGCAGTTTTGGTAAAAATATATCAGACATGTGCACACGGTGCCCTCTCTACCTCAACTTGTGCTGGATAATCCAGGCCTCAATTCTAAAGGTGATCGATTCCCTCCATGTTGTGGATAGTGCATGTGGGGGCCTGCCCCAAACTGGAGGGGGTGGAGGAAGATGCTGTACAAGCTCTCCCCTTCCTCTCAGGGTCCTGCTCAGCCATGCGCCAGGTTCAGGGCCCTGCTCCATGGCGGGGGAGGAGGGCGCAAATTTTGCTTTTTTGCCCCCGGGTGCATAACATCCTCACTACTCCTCGGATGCTAGGGGGCCTCCGGGCTGGGCTGCAGGGGAGGGAGAGGGGGGGCGTTGGGCTCACCTGGGCTGCAGGAGGAGGGAAGTGCTGGGAACCCTGGGCTAGACTCAAGGGGAGGGGGAGCAGGAAATCAGAGCTGGGTTCAGCAGTTTTGCGGGGCTTGGGGGGAGGTGCAGGGAAACGGGGCTCAGCTGTGCTGTGGGGGAGGCATGCAGGGAACCAGTGTGGGGCTCAACTGGGCTGAGGTGGATGGGGGAAGGCATAGGGAACAGAAGGGCAGCTCAGCTGGGCTGTGAGGGGCTGCAGGGAACTGGTGCTGCACTCCCTTGGATTGTGGGGGATGGTTTTGGGGGAGGTGTAGGGAACCAGTGGGGGTGGGCAGCTCAGTTGGGTTGCAGGGGAGGGAGGTGCAAAGAAGCCTAGTGCGGAGGGGGAGAACCAGGAGCCCTGAAATGACCTCCCCTGGTCCAAAAAAATCCCTCATCTGGGACCAGTCAGGTTTGGGAAACCCTGGTCTAGTCAGCTTTTTATCCATCTTACAGTCCATTTATCCAATCCATATTCCCTTAACTTGCTGGCAAGAATATTGTGGGTGACCATATCAAAAGCTTTGCTAAAGCTGGTACTGGGGGCGTTGGGAGGACCAGAAACAACATATTTGCATATTCATCATTTGCTTAATGAATATGCAAATATGCAAATGAATGTTACCAGTCCTTCAAAAGCTCGAGAATGGATTTACTGGTCCCTGTGTCAAAAAGTTTGGGAACTCCTGCCCTAAGGTAAAGAATAGGCCCATGGTAGAATCCCTCTCCCTTCACTCTTCCCTCCTTCCCCAGGTACCACATGCAAGTAACCATTTGCCCTTGGTTGTTGTTGTGTCAGCCAGCTGGAGCCTGCTATGCTGCTTTAAATGGCCTGACTGGAAAGTTATATGGAGGCATTCAGCCTCTAGGGGTAAGTCTCCATGGTTACAGACTGGCTCCTGGGGCTCATGCTAAGGTGCTAGACACAGACATATAGATGCTTGGGCTCTAAAACCCAGGATTCACCTCCAGCCCAATCCCAAATGGCTATTTTTAACACCATAGCATGAGCCCCCCACACCTCCATCAGTAGCTCTGGAGTTGGAGATTCTTTGCATACATCCTATGAGTGATCCAGAACACACAGGCTATGTCTACACTACAGGGGTTTTCCGGGATACCTCCAGTATCCCTGAAAAACTCTGCTGCGTCCAGGGAATGTATCTGCTCTTCCAGGTTTTTTGGGGGGGTTTTTGAGGAAGAGCAGACGCGCTCTTTCAGAAGCCCCGTCTTCCTCCTTCTACAAGGAAGAAGGGATCTTCTGAAAGAGGAGGGTTTTCCAAAATTTGGTCCAGTGTAGACAGGCAAATTTCAGAAAAGCGTCTTCTGAAAAACTATTGGAAAAAGGTACACAATATGCAGAGCACAATTTGCGTACCTTTTTCCGATAGATCAGTGGAGTCCAGACATAGCCAGAGTTTTAGAAACCCCAACCCTCCCTCCATTCTGCAAGAGAGCAAACTTTCTTTCCTTGATGGAATAATTAGGAGAACATTCATTTTATTTTCTGTCCCTGATGCAGGCTTTTTCCTTGTAGTGATCATTAGGCCTTTCCCAGAAAAGTTTTGGACGAGCTTTTCTACCTTTCCAAAATTCCTGTTAAAGGTAAATATTTGGAGCATTTTGGTGGTGAAGGCCACTAATATGTCTCTGCTTCTGTAGATGACTGGACATCTACACTCATATGTTCTATTCCTGGATTGGCCACTGACTCAACATTAGACAAGCTAGTTCACTTCTCCCTAACTTGTCTGTCAAACAGTCTTATTTTCAGCTACCTCAGTGTAAGACTTAATAGATGTAAAGATGAAAGTTCAAAGTATTACTGTTAGGCTGTTAGGGTAAAACAGATAAAAGCCAATACCCAATCCCACGCTCTTCTCTTCTGAAATCCTTGCTGGTCTTTATAAAGTATGTTATACAAATGCCCCAAGTTCACAGGTTTTCCAGGGTGAAAATGGTTTGAGGAAGATGCTGTAAAGCCAGACATACCCATGCTTGACATGAGTTCACCCATGGGAGTACAGGACTTGAAAAGGACCTAAATCTTGTTTTATTGTATCCTGAGAAACAATTTCTAAATGCTAATATAAACTGCTTTTTGCCTTTACCAGGGAATTGTAATTTAGTTAAAAATAAATTCCAGAAACCTGTTTTTTATTATTGTAGCACAGTATACACAACGGCTTGGTGGTGTGAAATGTGAGGTTTTTGGGACCAAGTCTTACCAGATATCAGAGAAGGCTGGTCTCTCATACTTTATTTACAGAGTTTCATTTCATCCTTGGAGTGATCCTTGAAGGTGAAAGTGCAGACTTTAGAACAGAGTTCAGAGTCTGCATCCAACAGCAATAAAGAAGACACCACAAACATATTTATTTGTCAATGTTTCTTTTATGATTCCTTGCTGTTACTACTTCCTTGTATTGTTCTTGAAGTACTGTAAACAGATTTGACTCAATATTTTCTGACATTGAACAGAGTTCTCTTCTGTTCCCCTTTGTGTATTACTTTGGCTCATAAGCCTGGTGGGATATGCAGTATCAATTTACCATGCACATCTTAGATGTTGTGAATTGCCTGGTTGATATTTGTCTTACTATTTTTAGTGATTTTTGGGACCTGTAAGAGAAGCTGTTTCTGTTTGATGGAAGGAGAAAAATATTCTTTTATGATACAAACAGCAATGGGCTTAAACTGCAGCAAATGGGGTTTAGGCTGGACATTAGAAAAACTTTCCTAACTATCAGGGGGTATGTCTACACTGCCACCCTAGTTCGAACTAGGGTGGCTAATGTAGTCATTCGAACTTGCAAATGAAGCCCGGGATTAAAATACCCTGGGCTTTATTTTCATGTTCCCTGGCACCGCCATTTTTAAATGCCCGGTAGTTCAAACTCCCTGCCTGCGGCTACACGCAGCACGGGCTAGGTAGTTCGAACTAAAGCCCCTAACTCGGACTACCGTTACTCCTCATTGCAGGTGAGCAGATTGCCCTAATTGTCGAGCCCTGCATATTTCCAATATTTTGAACACATTGGTTCCTTCTGCCCTCTGCCCCCCACACGCATTGAGTCTAATTGTGGAGAAGAAAAAACAACAGATGAGGAGGAGCACTTCCCAGCTTATACTGTATTTGGAGTTTGCTTTGCTCTGTTAACTGTTTGGCTTTGGAATTACTGTACTCAAAATTGACGTATATGGATTCTTGATTTGTTCTTTATATTTAGGGTGTGTCTAGACAGCGGCGCTATTTGGGATACTTCTGGTATCCCGAAATATCATTTTCCACATCTTGCCAGTGTGCCCATTATTTCAAAAATAACTTTTGAAACAACTGGCACACTATTTCGATGTCCCTGTAAACCTCGTTCTATGCGGATTAAGGGACATTTCGGAATAGCTCTCTATTTTGAAATTTGGCACTGTGTAGACTATTTCAAAATCAACTATGCAATTTGCACCCTTAGGCTATGTCTACACTCGTGGCTTTGTGCGCGTGAAATATGCAAATGAGGAGAAGCGTGGAATATTGCTGAGCCTCATTTGCATACCTAATGAGCCGCCATTTTTGCATAAGAGGCTCTTGCACCCGAAGGAGCTGTCTACACTGCCCCTTCTTGCACAAGAAAAACCCTCTTGTGCAATACCGTTATTCCTGAAAATAATCGGCGTAACTGCATTGCGCAAGAGGGGTTTTCTTGTGCAAGAAGGGACAGTGTAGACAGCTCCTTCAGGTGCAAGAGCCTCTTATGCAAAAATGGTGGCTCATTAGGTATGCAAATGAGGCTCAACGATATTCCACGCTTTGCCTCATTTGCATATTTCTCGCGCAAGAAGCCGCGAATGCAGACATAGCCTTAGTGTATCTCCATTCTTGTGCAAATATATTCAATTCAGAAGTACAGCAAGTTTTTATGTGAGTGCTAGCTTCATTCTCAAAATAGAGGCCTTTCTGTTTACCAGGAGAGACCCTGTTCACATCCATTAGCAACTGAACACAAACTTAGGGTTATGTTCTCACATGACTAGGTTTATTATTTACACTTACACAAAATAAATGAGAATTTAGAAAATCTCCTTCTATTTCTCTTACTAGACTTAGGTGTCTTGTCTTACTTCTGATGTATTGAAACTATTCTGCTTTCATAAAGGAACATGAAATGAGTGGTTTGATTTCATTCTAGTCCTTAGCAGACATTAGCCATCATCATACATGTATCATAGAACTGGCTTTATCTGTTTGAAGGGTTTGTGTATGGCTAAGGGTACGTCTAGACTACACACTTCTTTCGAAAGAAGCTTTTTCAAAAGAATCTTTTGAAAAAGCTTCTTTCGAAAGAGATTGTCTAGACAGCCACAACTTTTTTCAAATAAGCGATCGCTTTTTTGAAAGAGAGCACCCAGGCAATCTGGATGCTGTCTTTCGAAAAAGCCCTGTTTGTGTTCAAGAACACCTTTTTTCAAAAGAGCTCTTTCGAAAAAAGGCATTCTTCCTCGTAAAATGAGGTTTACCGCTGCTGAAAAAACTGCCACGTTCTTTCCATTTAATTTTGAAAGAATGCAGTGGCAGTCTAGACACAAGTGAAGATTTTTCAAAAAATGGCCACTTTTTTCAAAAAAAATCCTGTACTCTAGACATAGCCTTATGGTGAAACAGATTTCCACATTATGCTATGCTGTTCAACCTTTTGTAAGTGCTGCCTGCTTTTCCTGGGACTGTATAGATGTTCTCGTAAGTGTAAGCCAAATCCTTTTGGGGGCAAAGGTGTCTGGGGATTTTTGAATTGTTCACTCCATTTGCATTGCTGCTCTGTTCGGTCATGGATCATTCTCCTGTCTCATACTGATGCCTCTGAATCCTTGTGCACCAGGCTCCCACAGCTGTCTCTCTGATTTGTCCCATGTTGAATCCAGCAGTGACATCTGAGGATATTCTTGGGCTGTGGTTTTCTGCTTCAATGGCTTCTTAGTACATGAAGTAGAAAACTCTTGTTTTACTCTTTTCAAAAATCCCCAACCACCAAGTTTGTGTCTTGCTTTTTGTGTTATCACCAGGGCCTTTAGTAGTCTAGCACCAGTCAGTCTTAATCTGGCTAAGTGTAATTTTTCTTCCTTTAAAAGACCAGACGTCCTGTGATTTTGTAGTTTTCTCCGAGTTCAAATGAATTGAGTTCTTATGCTCAAGTTCTTAAGACGAGTTATTTGTTTTAGGTCCTCCCTCTACATTGCGTTAACACTAATCTGATACAAGTGTTGCTCTACTGGAGTCACTGGCATTGCATTAAGATGGAGTGGCACTGCAAACAAACAAACAAACAAACACATAAAAATCAAACAAATACTCTGGAGAAAATAGCATCTCTCCCTTCACTGTAACGTTCCAGCAACTACTGAATAACTAACTGGAAGTTGTCCAGATTCCTGGCTGGGTGGTTCTGTAAGGATGTGTTTACACAGCAGGGCTTAACTTGAATAAGCTGTGCAAATTGAACTACGTCAATTGCGTAACTTATTTTGAAATAGCTATTTTGAAAGAGGGAGCGCTTACCCAGCACTTATTTTGAAATAGACTACTGTTCCTCCGACTTCTCTTATTCCTCATACAATGAGGGTTACACGAGTCGGCGTAAGAAGTCCTCCAACTCGACAGTATTTTAACACTCTTTTGAAATAACTGCCTGCTGTGTAGACGCGGACTAAGTTATTTTGGAATAGCGCCGGTTATTTCGAAATAATGTTGCAGTGTAGAAGTAACCCATGTACTTAATAGGGAGCTATCCCTTTAAGAGACCCCTGTGTGGGAGGTAGGAGTGAGTTGAGAGTTACTGTTGCTGGGCTGATTTAGCACTCCACCCAGAAGCTTCTGGAGGTGGGTCCAATGGTTTGGGGTCAAACTTCATGAGGAAGCAGGCAGGGTAGCTGCTTTTCTAAGGTCTGTGTGAGCTGGAGGAAGCTGAGCCAGGAGCAGAGAACTGGCTGCTGTTCCTCCCTCTGCAGCACTTTGCAGCAGGGTTTCTTTAAGTCTGTTCATTTGTGAGCTAACTGACTAGTTAATCAGTGAGCTGCCTGCCTAGCAGTGACAGTAGCAGAGGAAGAATCTGCCTGGACTCCAGCTGAGGTGTCCCTACAAACAAGTGGAGAGAGATTTCAGACTCAGCCCATGGTGCAGAGTTGATATCAGAGGCACAAACTGAGACTTTGGTGAACCAAATCTAAGCTCTTGGAACCTCTGTCTTTTCCTGCTCTGTTTGTGTGGGCTGAACTGTTCACATTTCACTTTTAGTTTTCTCTTTACTTATGTTTAGTGTAATTATAGACATTATTTGTGGATTGTAAAATAGCTGTGTTCTGTTGTAAGAATTAGAATATTTGGTTCTTCATAAAATTTTATAAAGTTATTTAATTAAATTCATTACTTTAGTTTCTTTTGGCACTTGAATGTAGGGAGGCTGACACTGGGCAATCCTTGCTGAAAGACTAAACTCTGGGTCCCCAGTACGGCTGTGGAAGTGGGGGTTTCTTTAGACACTGGAGAAGGGCAGTGAAGTCTAGCCCACTAGAGGTTACATAGACATACCCTAAATGATACAATCAAGTTCAGGTGGTTTTTTGACCCATCTATGTCAGAGATTGCCTTGAAGAGATGGCCTAGTTTGATATCATGAGGTTTCTAGCTCTCAGTAATTCAAAAGAAACCTTATTTTATATTTATTCTGAAAAAATCTCTAAAATGTTGACATAATATCCCCAGCTTGGTGCCATAACCTCCCCAACTTAAAAAAGCAAACAAACACCTGCTAGAAATCCCGATCAGATCATAGAGAAGGCGGGTATTGAATTAGACCTTAAGAAGCGCCACGAGATAGTTCAGATATTTATGTGGCTCCAAACACAACCAACACGGCTGGACTTACGCTGTTATCAGCGAGGTTCTTCATTATAAAGACATGTCATTGCCAACACTCCTCCCACTCTTCCCCCTCCCCACTTTCCCACACACAGAAAGAATAGGTCACACCTGGTGGGTAGCATGTTTCTGAAAAGGCCAACAAATGTATTACATTTTGGTCACTCTTTTGCTGCTGTGTTAGAAAATCCTCTGACAGAACTGACAGCTGCTTCATTTCTGCTTTTACTTAAAGGTTTGTAAGGCACTGTGTACATTTCTGGTGCTGTGTAAATACATTGTATGAATAGCGCCGTGGTGGCATATGCAAGGTTTCTTAAACACTAATAAACAGTACAGAGGCCATTCAGAGCCCTTGTACTTGGTGATAATATATATTTTTGTTATAGTGATGGCCTCATCATGCCTAGCACTGTACAGGCACATAGTAAAATAGTCCATATTTTACTCTGGGGGCATTCTGTGCCAAAAAAATAAAAATTATCTGCACAGTATTGTAAAATTCTGCAAATTTCATTTGACAAAATGACACCACCTAACCATGCTGGTTTCAATTATTTGGGTAATTTATTTCAAAATACCTGTCAGCAAGTATGTAACGATACAGATACGCACAGAAGTTTCCCAAGAGTAGAAAGGTAAAGAATGACAATCCATTTCCTGCTTCTCTGTTCCCTCCACTCCTGCCCTCCCAACCTCCAGAGCCCATCTGGGGAGCCAGACAACTGCACATCCTCCCCTCCAGAGCTTGCCTCTGTGGTCCCTCCCCAGACCATGCACCTGAACCCCTACATCTCTAGAGCCCCATTGTGGAGGGATCTCCCAGCCCCAATAACCTGCACTTCCTCCCCTTTCAGAGCCCAGTTGCATCCCAGACACCTAAGTTCCCACTAAGGCACATGCCTGTGCAGGAGGCCACCTAGGGCCATGCACTTACCTCTCCGAGCTTCGGGGTACAATAGAGAGAAATGGCTCTCACTCCCATTTCTAGGGCTGGAACGGGGAGAAAGGACTCCCCTTGCCCAGTGGTATTGGTGGGAAGAGATGTGCTGCTCTGGGCCTGGAGCTGCTGTGTTGGAAAAAAAAGCACCTCTTGCCTGGCTCCAGAGCTGCTGTGGCAGTGGGAGGGGCACCTCTCACCCAGCTTCAGAGTTCCTGTGGTGGGGAGGCACCTCTGACCGAGCGCTGCTCTGGAGTTGCTCTGGGGGAAGAGAGGACTGGGGGAAGTCCTTTCTCTCTGCTGCAGTCCCAGGGCAGCCTTCAGCCCAAATCCTTCACCCCCAGATGCACCTCTGAGACCTCACTCCCTGCCAGAGCTATTACCCCAGCCCTTCCGCACCCTGAGGCCCCTCCTGCACCCTGAACCTCTCGGTCCCATCCGTGCTGCACGTCACCTCCATATTAGTGCACATAGCGAAGTTCATTCCAAACATGGATGGGAAAAATTAGAGGGAGCATTTCCAGACCCCCATGTCCCGTCTCCCTCCCCCCTGAGCTCAGGGATCCAGAGGGAAAAACAGCCTGGTGCCTGGGTTTACACAGAATATACTGCACCCTGCCAACTCCTTCCCTCGGGGCCTGCTCAGAATGGCAACTGTCAGGAAACCTCTAGCTCCTTCTCCATCCCCCCAGCAGTGTCGTTCCAATGGTTCCGCTGAGTCCAATAGTCTAAGTGGTGGCTAGCAGCTCTACAGCCCATTTCTATGGGGGAAAAGGAAATCCTGCACACACACTGTTCATTTCTGCCCAATTCTGCATTGCGCAGTGGTGCAGAATTCCCCCAGCCATGATATTCCAAAGGGCTCTCCACAAAGGAGGGGAAAGACAAACAAAGGAGAAGGAAGAGGAAATGTGGCCTGAGCAAAGTTCCATAGTGGAGCCAGAAATAGAACTTGGGTATTCCAAGCTTAAGACTTGTGTCTTGTCCACCTGACTGAGCTTTGCCTTGGATGCTAGTTATATCCCAGAACACATCAAAAACGGAGAGTGAGTGTGTATGTGAGCACGTGTGCATGGGCATAAAAACACGTCTTTGAAAAATTGAGACCAACTTTCAGTGTAATTGGATAGGTGCAGATTTGGCCTATACTGAGTTAGTCAATTTTCTTGACTAAGAGGGGATATGATAGCAGTCTATAAAATTATGCCTGGTGTAGAAAGTGAATAAAGAGGAGTTATTTACTTCTTCCCATAACACAAAAATTAGAAGTCACTAAATGAAGGTAATAGATACCAGGTTTAAAACAAACCGAAGAAAGTACATCACACAACACACAACCTGTGGAACTCCTTGCCAGAAGATGTTGAGAAGGTCAAAACTATAACAGGGTTCAAAAAAGAGTTACATCATTTCATAAGGGATAGGTCCATTAATGGTTCCAGGATGGATAGGAATGGAGTCCCTAGTCTCTGTTTGTGAGGACTGGGAATGGGCAACAGGGGATGGATCACTTGATGATTCCCTGTTCTGTTCATTCCCTCTGGGGCATCTGGCATTGGCCACTAGGAGAACACACAATACCAGCTTAGATGGACCTTTGGGGTGACCCAGTATGGGTGTTCTTATTTTTTTAGCTCAATTCATAAACCTTTGGATTGTTTTATCCATAATAAAGCAATAACAATTTAAAAAATGAGAACGTAGCAAGACTGGGAAATATGCTGATTCAGTACTTCCCCCCTCCACCCTTAATGTTGGAGAACCTGTGAAGCTAGTCAGAAACTAAAGCTGCCCTCCCCACTCTTAATTTACTGACCTTCTGTTGCAAAGCAAATTTGTCCTCCCTAGATTTTCCTGGTGAATGGATGAACAATAGGATAGGAGTCGTTAGAGAGCTTTCTAACAGATTCATTGAGATTTAGTAGAGTTTGTTTCTGAGACTGTGACATCATATTGCTTTACTGTTTCTGTTATGGCTAGTGTCACCAGTTGGCACTGTTACACCTAATCTTCTAAGTTCTTTCTCTTATTGTGAGAAAATTATTAGTCTTGGAAGAATTGCTGTCCTGTTGGTTTTCAGATGCAGTCCTTAAGCAAGCTGTAACAAATGGCAAGGAAATTTGTTCTCTGTTGTAATTGTTCTCACTGAGAGTCAATTCTTGAGGCAGAGTTGCTCCCTGGGGCAACTGGGTATTAGTTTTTGACATGCAAGAGTGTGGCCTGCATGCTGTTGCAGCACTCGTGTAAATAAAAAAGTAGCATTAAGAACATCCCTGGTCCTTTATCGATCAATTTCCTTTCCAATGGGAAATTGACCTACATGGCCCTGACACTCAGCAGACCGGACACACTATGAATATCTGCTCAGAACAGAGGTTGGGTATAGCTCTAAATAACTCTCTGTGTTCAAAAAAATGAAAATTCAGAGGGGTAACCATATTAGACATCAGAAATTGCAATACACGTAAACCTGTAGGGGAACATTTTAACCTTCCTGGTTACTCAATCATGGATTTAAAAGTAGCCATTCTTCTACAAAGGAATATCACTGATGACTCAGAGAGTCTGCAGAACTGGATTCATCTACAAATTTGACACTGTTACCTTGGGTTTGAATAAAGACATTAACTGGTTAGTGCATTACAAAGCGGATTTCTCCTGCCTTTAACAGCCAGCCCACTTAATTAGCCTCATTAACAGGGGTCCTACAATTGACAGGTACTTCTGCTGTTATATATGTTTATCTATCTATCTATCTATCTATCCATCCTTGAGGGCTCTACCAATTTTTTAATTTACAGCTGGACTTTGATATTTGGCAGGAGGATATACTCATAGTAAGGAGGTACTTTTTGCTGCTTTTGTGAAATTCACTCAGGACTGGTCATGTCAAAAATACAGGATATTGTCACAAGTAAAAACTTGATAGTTGCTACAGTCTTGGCTGCTCCATTACAGTGACACTAAGGCTATTCCATTTTCAAAGTGTATTCTAAACATAAGAATGCAGTGGTAAAGTTAATTTTATTTGCAAACTGTAACATTTTAAATTCTGAAAAGTTTATTTGTACATACACATAACTGTATCTTTGTAAACAATTTCATTTCAGATGTATTTAACTGATGTTTATCCTGCAGCCATTTTTGTTTTAAAGAGTTTAAGTGGTCTTTTTTGTATTTTCCTTGTAGAAAAACACTGATTAATAACTATGGGTCAAATTCACCATTCACCAATTCACCATTTAGCCATCTAGTGGAATTTATGAAAGTGCTTGTGCAGCATATGTGCCTAACTCCTTTTGACTTGCTTTAGGAATTATGTGCCTAACTCATTTTACAGCTTTTGTAAATTCCACAAGGAGCCTGTTTTCATCTTTAGGAGTCTAAATACCCTTCTAAATCTGTCCCTAATGAGTGGAAAAGCAAAAACTAGCATCTCTAGCTGCAGCAGATAACTTCACAAATGAGCGAATGGGGCATCTTCTAAACATGGGCTGAAAATAAATTCAGAGGAGCATACAAGAATTAGATATTCAACAGCAAAAATTTAGTTCCTAATACTCTTAAACTCATTTGAAAATCCCTACCTTCATGACAAAGTGTCAGGTTCCTGTCCTAGCATTATCTGTTCGGCATAGGATCCTATCAGAGTCTTAATTCTACCTACTCCAAAAATTTTAGAGGTTTAAAATGTGCATTGCTTACCAACATAGACTTCCAGGTAATATGAGTTTTGTTTGGAAAGGAGAGGGTCTGAGTATACAAACCTTTTCCTGTGACAGCAGTCTTTGTGTGAATATGGCTATATAAGATTGCACCCCTTGAGTTGAGGGGACTATATACTGAAAACCTCCACATTCATTTAGAGCGATGCCATATTAGGAACAAAATCGTGTTCTAACTGCTCCTGTAAAGACTAATTTACCATATAAAACATGAGAGCTGTACTGAAATATGAGCCTGGAGAGCAACTCTTTTGATCTCAAGTAGTCAAAAGGTTGGCGTGTATAATGCTATGAAAATAAATGATGTCAGAACTGTAGGAAATAATTTATGGTTTGGAGATTGGTTTACTGATAGAAGTACACCACTAATAAAAATTTATAACGCAGAAAGGCAAATAGTTTGACAATAAAATGGATGGAAATTAGAAAACTTTGTTACATTTTTTTTATAATTATAAAACTTTTTATAAGAAAGTGTTAGAAATATCTTTCAGTCTATTCAGCTGGATATGATCAGCTAACTTATAGTATGTTGATGTAAATTATTTAAAATGCCATTTTTACAAAGTCTATAATTAGAAATCAGCCAATTGTTTTCTATAATATTCTTTACTTTCCTAAATAATTGCATTAGAATTGTGACCTATGGTTAAGGCCCAATTCTACAAAGCTTTATTCTCCTGAGGAATCCCTAGTCTCATGAGTCGCTTTAGTGATCAAGGTTCTGAACCTACAAAATCTAATTGATGCTCCTTACTTAACTCATGTCAGCGGGAATACTCAAGCGCTTAAAATTAAGTATGTGCACAAGTGCAGTATTGGGGCTGTGACACTCCCATATTTTAATGAAAATATGTTTTGAATATGAATATGCATAACTTGAATATGCTTTATGCAAAACAAGTCAAGTTACCTGTCATTCAAGAGCCAGTGAGCCCCTGAAGGTGTATATTTTATTTGTGTGCATGTATCATTCTTGTATGAAAAGGTAGAAATATGAAGTGTAAACCTGTTTATTAATCTAGAATTTCTAGTGAAAGCCATCAGTGGTACTTAGGAGACTTAATGGCTTGGTGCTCAAGGCAACAATCTGTAAATGGTTTTGTTTTTCCAGTAAGCCTAAACTATGGTTGGTCCTATAAAAACATGTGACCATGCCATCTGGGGCTGGAATCTATCTTGATTTTGATATTTTTCCTTAAAGATGAGAAGAATGAAACAAAAGTTTCCTGCCCTGGGGAACTTCTATTTAAAGGATGGGAAGCAATTAGTGATTGTCTTCATCTGGCTTTTGAAATCTGCCTACCTACCCTCAGAAGATACACAAGAAGCTATTAGACCCAGAGAAGAGATCAGCTCTGATTTGATGGATTTTATTTGAAATTGGGCCTGGGGTGAGAAATATGTGTAACAATCTCTCTGAGGGCTTGTCTACATTACAGAGAAGATTGACGCTGCTGCAGTCGATTTTCTAGGGTTCAAATTAGCAGCTCTAGTGAAGACCTGCTAATTTGAACTGAGAGGGTTCTCCCATCAACCTCCCGCTGCATGGACAGCACCAAAACAGGATTTAAGATAATTTGACTCCAACTATGTAATTAACATAGTTGGAGTTGCGTGCCCACAAAAGCTCATCACCTAATAAACCATCTTGTTAGTTTTTAAAGTGCTACATAGTTCTGTCTTCCGTTTCTTAAGCTGACTTTCCCTTTTAAGGTAGACCATGCCTGACTATATTAGGGTTATCTGGTATGTTTTGTTTATTTTAGATTAGTAATTTCCTTTGATCTTCAGAGGGGTAGCCGGGTTAGTCTGTTAGTCTACCATCTACATGTTTTATTAGTCTCTAAGGTGCTACATAACTATTCATTGTTTTTAAGTTTTTCCTTTGATCTGTCTGTTTTTCCTTTAATTCACTTAAATCCCTTTTTATACTTCTTAAAAATATTTTTTGTTTATTATCAGACCCAATGTAAATAATTGTTTCCTGGGGAAGGGAGTAGAGCAACAACAGTGCATCTCTCTCTTTCATTAATAAAGAAACTCTCTCTATGAGTTTCCCCTATGTAAAACTTTTATACTATGTAAGATGGATTTATTTGGGGGTTTAGTCCCCTTTCAGGGATGCTGTCAAGTCCCTAGAGCTGAGCCCTCCCAGAGCAGTTATCAGTGTCTATGTCACTCTGCTGGGGAGGGGGGGGGGGCTATTCCCCCAGCTCTGTGCTTTGTTGAGGGAGATCAGAGTTTCTGGCCCATCAGGACAGTGGGAAGGTAGGCAGGCTCAGTGGTCTGATCAGCACATTGGGTGACAGTCTCACGGGGATCTCTGTGAGCCAACCCGTCATGGGGACCTTACATTTTCTGAGTTTACGACCTTAGTTACATCACAATCTGGCGCTAGTTATGGTCTTAATTACTGTAGTAGTTGGGTGGCTAATCTGTCTGCAACTAGAACTGCAATAGCTTTCACACCAGCAGCTTTTATTGCTTTCATGAGAAAACGGGTCACTAACCAGTGTCAGTTATCCAAATTTGCTTCAGTGAGAGACTACTCGAAGCATTCTACCCTAATGCAATCTTGTTCTTTGTCCTTGAAAAACAATCCTCTTATTCCTTGCTTTAATACTATGGCCAAGTTTGGGTCTCTTTACAGGCTGCCCTCCCCCTTTGTGGCTTTGTAGAGCTCTGGTTTTTGCTCTTTTCTTAGTTCTCTTCCTGCTTGTCCTTCTGACTCCGTGTTATTTTGCCCTGCTAGCAGCACACATATTAGAACTGCTAAAAATACCTGTACCTATGGTCAGGAACTAATCCGAGAAAACAGACTATAACATTTGGATGGTTCATTTAACCAGAATTCATAAAAAACAATCTGTCCAAGAGGAAGTGTCCTTGCCCAGTTCAGTAGATCTGTTCTGACAAAAGTCTCAGGACTACTTAGACTGACGTGCTTCAACCCCTCTGAAGTTAAGCTTTCTTCCCAAAATGTTGTGAACCAAAGAAAGAAGATGGTCTTGATCTCTCTTCTTGTGAGCCATTCCCACATACCTTCCTGAAGGGCTAAAGATAAGCCATCTCAACTGATGAAGAATGACAGATGGACTAGGTAACGTTAATAAGTGGGCCTAGAGTACTGGTTACCTAGGTCGATCCAATGTGTGGTCTCATTATGTCATTTGAAACAGGTCCTCAGCTACAAAGACCTGGCCCTTGAGCAAATTTGATCAGTATCACCAGACGCTACACATAAAATGCTCACATATATAGTCAGAGGTTAAAAGAGAAAGGTGGCACAACAGTGAAAATAAACTGACCTCAGTCGGGCATCAAATACTTGAATTTAATGAAACATTGTATTGTAAATGCATTTGTTTTGTTCTTTTATTTCCCTGATTAGTTTTATATCTGCTTTTTAAATGTGATGAGGTTTTGCTGCCTATAGAGCAATTTTAACACGGGTTGAGAAGGGGTTTGAAGCTGCCATATAAATCATTTTCAGTCATTTTGTTGTGAATTTCCAGAGTATCATGCTGTCAGAACTGTGGCTCTATGTCATGTTGATCTTTGTGATAAAAAAGGAAACAATAACTATGAGGCAAAAAAAAAAAAATCTCCAAGGAAAAGAGCACATGGCCTAAAAAATGTCCATGCTTCAAAGTTGATCAAGTTTCTTTGTTCTGTGATTGTTACAATAAAAGTTGATATTCGGTGCGGATTGTCCTGAAGTTAACATAATCTAATATGATATATACATTCATGTGTATACGTTTTCAGTCATATGATACACACAGGTAACACTTTTCTATTTTGGCAAATCTAGACAAGAAGATAAATAGGGAGAAGTACATAAGAACATAAGAATGGCCGTACTGGGTCAGACCAAAGGTCCATCTAGCCCAGTATCCTGTCTGCCGACAGTGGCCAGCACCAGGTGCCCCAGAGAGGGTGGACCGAAGACAATGATCAAGCGATTTGTTTCCTGCCATCCCTCTCCAGCCTCTGACAAACAGAGGCCAAGGACACCATTTTATCCCCTGGCTAATAGCCTTTTATGGACCTAACCTCCATGAAATTATCTAGCTTCTCTTTAAACTCTATTATAGTCCTAGCCTTCACAGCCTCCTCTGGCAAGGAGTTCCACAGGCTGACAATACGCTGTGTGAAGAAGAACTTTCTTTTATTAGTTTTAAACCTGCTACCCATTAATTTCATTTGGTGTCCTCTAGTTCTTCTATTATGGGAACTAATAAATAACTTTTCTTTATCGGCCCTCTCCACACCACTCATGATTTTATATACCTCTATCATATCCCCCCTCAGTCTCCTCTTTTCTAAACTGAAAAGTCCCAGTCGCTTTAACCTCTCCTCATATGGGACCCGTTCCAAACCCCTAATCATTTTAGTTGCCCTTTTCTGAACCCTTTCCAAGGTCAAAATATCTTTTCTGAGGTGAGGAGACCACATCTGTACACAGTATTCAAGATGTGGGCATACCATAGTTTTATACAGGGGCAGTAAGATATTCTGGGTCTTATTTTCTATCCCTTTCTTAATAATTCCTAGCATCCTATTTGCCTTTTGACCGCCGCTGCACACTTTGTGGAAGTTTTCAGAGAACTGTCCACGATAACTCCAAGATCTCTTTCCTGATTTGTCGTAGCCAAATTAGCCCCCATCATACTGTACGTATAGTTGGGGTTATTTTTCCCGACGTGCATTACTTTACATTTATCCACATTAAGTTTCATTTGTCATTTTGTTGCCCAGTCACTCAGTTTGGTGAGATCTTCTTGGAGTCCCTCACAGTCTGCTTCTGTCTTGACTATCCTAAACTGTTTGGTATCATCCTCAAACTTTACCACCTCACTGCTTACCCCTTTCTCCAGATCATTTATGAATAAGTTGAACAGGATTGGTCCCAGGACTGACCCTTGGGGGACACCGCTAGTTACCCCTCTCCATTCTGAAAATTTACCATTTATTCCTACCCTTTGTTTCCTGTCTTTTAACCAGTTCTCAATCCAAGAAAGAACCTTCCCTCTTATCCCATGGCCATGCAATTTACACAAGAGCCTTTGGTGAGGGACCTTGTCAAAGGCTTTCTGAAAATCTAAGTATATTATATCTACTGGATCCCACTTGTCCGCATGTTTGTTAACCCCTTCAAAGAACTCTAACAGGTTAGTAAGACAGGATTTCCCTTTACAGAAACCATGTTGACTTTTGTCCAACAAATTATGTTCTTCTACATGCTTCACAATTTTATTCTTTACTATTGTTTCGACTAATTTGCCCGGTACTGAAGTTAGACTTACCGGTCTGTAATTGCCAGGATCGCCTCTAGAGCCCTTTTTAAATATTGGTGTCATGTTGGCTATCTTCCAGTCATTAGGTACAGAAGCCGATTTAAAGGATAGGTTACAAACCACAGATAATAGTTCAGCAATTTCCCATTCTTTTAGAACCCTTGGATGAATGCTGTCCGGTCCCGGAGATTTGTTAACATTAAGTTTTTCTATTTGTTCCAAAACCTCCTCTAATGACACTTCAATCCGGGACAGTTCCTCAGATTTATCACCCACAAAGGTCGGTGCAGATTTGGGAATCTCCCCAACATCCTCAGCCGTGAAGACTGAAGCAAAGAAATCATTTAGTTTCTCTGCAATGGCTTTATCGTCCTTGATTGCGCCTTTTATAGTTCGATCGTCTAGGGGACCCACAGGTTTTTTAGCAGGCTTCCTGCTTCTAATGTACTTAAATAACATTTTGTTATTTCTTTTTGAGTTTTTGGCTAGCTGTTCCTCAAAATCTTTTTTTGCTTTTCTTATTACATTTTTACACTTGATTTGACAGTGTTTATGCTCCTTTCTATTTATCTCACTAGGATTGGACTTCCACTTTGTTTGTGTTTGTATATATATGTTTGTGTAATAAAGCCAGCTTACTGATTGCAGGGGAGACATTTCCTATACAAACCTACAGCAGTGACTTGATAGAACAGGACAGAATCATGCAGCTTCAATTAATGTGCAAATATGCATGCTGAACTTTCATTCTGTTTATCATGTGGACATGGGGTTATTTTTATCTCCATATTCTGTATATGACATCTTAGTTTGCTTCTTGCCTGCTACCATTGGAAAAAGTCATCATGTGGCACACTACAAGCTGAGGGAATTTGGAGATGAATTCCTCAGCTGTCATACACATCCTTGAGCAGATCTTGGTTAGGAGACAGACCTCTTCTTTCTGCAAGGATTATCATTAAGGTTTCTGTGTGCTCTCCTTATTAAAATCACATGCATCTTTTGACCTTATGCTGTGAACAGTTCCTTGTCAACAATGATTGACTGTCATATTTGAAAAGTCCATATTTAGCAAAGTGTTGTCCATTGTGAGACTCAAAAGAGATTTTGATACAAAATACAGTGGTATTCAGTTTTAATAATTTAAACATTTTAGAAAGTGAGTTGTCAGGGACTCAGTATTGGTTCTCTTATACTGAGGTGATCTCTACACAATCCTCAACATCAGTGAAATTTAGACCAGCATAAAGATTTTTTTTCCAAATTCATCTGCTGATTATGGGGGTCAGGAAACAGTTCACACTTCTGCACTGACACACTAGTGTGGACCAGGAATGTCACCTCCTTTTGCCAGGTGTGGCTGCGACTGATGGTGTAGAAGGCAATGAGATTTGGATTTTTCTAATTAGTCTAATGCCAGGATAGTAAAGGCACTGTAAGTTTGTTTCACAAAGAGAGGCAGAATAGGGGTGTTTGGGACACTGGGCCAAGGCAAGCGGGGGACCCTCCAGCTTCTTCTGCCAAAAGTGTTCCTGCTGGGGAAATAGGATTGGGGCAAAAGGGCCTTCCAACACTCCTACCAGGGAGCAGGGTCAGAGCTGGAAGGAATGAAAGGACAAGCCCTTGTGCCTCGCACCATTTTCCAGCAGCAGGGCCTGCTGGGAGGAGTAGGTCAGGATGCATGAGTGCCCATTTTTCCAAGGGCCCCTCAAATGGCCAATGACCTGAGCTTGGGCCTTGTAGGCCAGTGACTAATCTGCCAGGCAGTAGCATTTTGAGACTATCAATCACAATCTAAATATTATTGGTTAATACCGTGAAGAACTTGCATTGGAAATGTAGTTATTGCAAAGTTACTTTCTTTAGTGAATAAAGAGGTTTTTATTTATGATTGTTTGTTCGTGTGGGTGGGGTTTTTGGTTGGCTTTGGTTTTTGTTTTTGCTTTTTGGGGGTCATAGTTTCTGTTTGGTTATCTGTAGTATAGCTACTACAGTGTCTCTCCGGCCCCATTTGGGTAATAACCAAAGAAAGGGTATTTTTCATTTCAAAATTAATTTATAGCAATGATATTTCTGATTACTAAAGTGCATAATTTCTTTGGTGCAGTTTAAAATAATTCATAGGGACTTCATCATATAAAAATTCCTGGATACTTTTTAAATAAAATCAAAGATACAGAAAATAATGAGCAAAATGCAACTCAGCGATAGTCTGAATTAAGAAAGTAGCTTTTTCCTAAGGCTTGTGAATAATTTCAGGTGCATAATGTGGCAAAGAACAGTTAATACCAATTTCAAGTCTAGTCTTTAGAAGCAAGAACACTGCATCCAAAGGTACCACAAACTGGGTTCTTTGCTGGTGAAAAGCATTATTGATTTTGATGGGTCTGTGCCAATTGACACCAACACAGAATTTGGCCCTGCTTATCTAATTTGGGTGAAAGAAGGAAGAAGCCTAAGCATAAAAGACAATCTTGCTTTTGAATGATGAACCCAATTTTTCCATTGTTAACCATGCAAAAACCATCAGCTTTCAGTGTTATGAAATTGGTCCAAAATATTTTAAGTGGAGTTTTGACAGGTAGGGATTCAATTGCACCGCTTTAATATATCTAATAATGTAATAGACAGGAATCACTACCCTGTGCTGATTCAGCTCCTAAACTGAATGGGTCCTTCTCAAGCTACATTTCTTCAGTCCTTTATTTATGCAAAGGTCTTTCTCGCTGAGACACAACTAAGTGCTCACTAACAGACTGCAGTTAATTCTAATACTTTCAGGTTTGATACCCACTAATGTTAACGAGATCAACAATCTCAACGTAACCGCAAGATCCATTCAGTGCAAACTGCACATAATGATGTTACAGACAGCTGCTCTCTCGATACACTCACTAAGGGCACGTTTACATGAGGAAACTATTTCAAAATAACTAAAATTGATTTAATAACTCCCGAAATAACAAAATTGAAATAGTATGGCCTCACTACGCGGAAGCCTCAAAATTAGTTGGAGGCAGGCTCCGTGTGGAGGCACTACCTCAACTTAAAGCTGCAGGAAGAATTTGGAATTAATTAGTCTGAATGACTCTGGGAGGTAATTATTTCAAAATAGCAGCACCGGAGTGACCACACTACCGCTATTTAAAAATATATATATATTTTTAAATAAGCTTTATTCCCCGGGGAAAGCAGGAATACAGATTTTGAAATAAGTGGCCCTTTATTTTGAATAATAAGATGGGTAGTGTGCACACACTGCTTATTAATTCAACCTGAGGAGGTTTATTTCAAAATAACGCCCTAGTGTGGACCAGGGCAAAGTCTTTAGTATGTATTTCTTAGTTGAAACAATAGTCAGTTATACCAGTCACGGTCAATGTATATGCATAGGAAAGATGCAGTTTCAATTGATGAGGAATATTCTGTGGTGTGCAAACAAAAAAAAAAAAGCAGCATGCTTCAGTGGAAAAGCTAGCACATTATATAGCATGGGAGTGACTACTAAATCCTATGTTAAAGTTCATTCCCTGTGAGAACTGTATATATCTTGCTGCATGAGCAGACCGCGTCTTAGCTGAGCTTCATGTAGTTATTAAATATGCCGTGTCTTCTTTCCAATCAACTTGCCTGTTGTGTGGGGGAGGGTTGGGGGGGGGAAGATGGGGTTGCTAAGCATTACAAGGGCACCAACTAAACTGCTGAATGCAAATTTGGGGAAGTGTGGAAAGATGAAAAATGATTCTAAGGTGCAAAAATAACACAGCAACAGAACTCAAACCACTGCTTCATAAAATATTTTCCATAAAAACAGAGATAAAATCATATATCTATAGCAAAGTAATGAAGGCAATGAAAGTTCATGATCTTAACTTTCTCTTTAAAAATCTAAATCAGGCATCCAAACCCTTTCTAAAGGGGAGTGATCATTAAAGTGGGGCTACAAGTAAAATGCCACACTATAAACTAACACTCTTGCATCTATTTCTCAAACATTTTCTTTGGTGGATGCTTCAAAGTGCTTTTCCAATAATACCAAAAATTGATTACAAAAACCAAGATGTTAAAGGTTTGCATTGGTTTGTTTGGGATATTTTGTTGTTGTTTTATATGAGTTAACTTTCAAATTGAAGCAGATAGGAGCATCTTTCTTTTTGCTTTCTAAAGGAAGGTCAGCAATGTTGTCTTTCTTCTGCAGCAAGCTTTATACACACTATACTTTGAAGTGCAGTTTTCCTCATTGGCATCACTTGTGCTGAAGGTAAATGTCAAGGTGGTAAATGTTCAGACTTGTTCTCCTTTTTATTGATACATTTAAAGCCCTGTCCTTCCTCTTTCTGTTTACAAGTCTAACACTGTTCATCTTCCCCACACTCGCTAGACTTGTGCTCCGTTCCAGGGACTGGAGCCAGATGAACCAGCAGTTGCTGTCTGAAGAGGCTGCATCTGCAAGAGGATGAGGCTGTCCGAAGAGGCTGCTGGGAGCCCTACTACAGCAGGGGAGGGGAAAATGTTTGGGGAACTTGGTTTCCCAGATTTCCCACTCCCAAAAAGGGGGAGTCCACCCCCCCAACCCAAGAAATATGAAGCAGACAGTGAAAGTAGGTAAGGGGGAAATCTTTCTCCCACCCATCCCATACAGATACACAGGAAGGGTATGGAGGAGTCTGAGAGGGGTGCTTATTATCCCCACATAGGCAAGTAGAGCATTTGGGAAAGTCACAGATGATATGTGCCTTCTCTGTCTTCTCAATAAGATGGATTTCAGAGAAGAGTTGGCATTGCCCAGCTCCAGAGACCAGATGCTGATCCAAATGCTGAGTTCCCTGCTCCTCTTGCTGTTTACACAGCTGTTGGAAGCCATTCCACTCTCCCTTCTTGGCAAAAGGACTGGACTCTTTTTGGCTGATAGAATTAAAATGCTCGACTTGTGGCAGAAGCAACTGCCATTTGAGTCCCCAAATGAAGAACTCAGTCTCGGCATTAAATCATTCTGTGTTGCACTTTTTCTTATTGGGATCCTATTCGAACAACCCATCAAGCACATGGAATCCACTTCTAGGGGAATATCCCAGGGTTTCGAGGCTTTCAGCAAGATACACAAAGCGAGCTATGTATCCCCTCTACCCACCAAAGAATAGATCCTCCCCAGTGGTCATTTTAAGACAAGTTTTTGAGGCATTTTTATGCCCCAGTGATTCTGTGTCTCTCTGCCATTGCAGTTAGGGCTAAACTTAGGGGTTGTAATGAACAGCTTGCAAATCTAACAAACTACACATAGTCTGCCAATTATTCATTAAAAGCACTTGGCGAATATTTATGAATAACAAGTGCATTTTAGGGATTAGAAATGCTTTACAAGTGATTTGACACGAAAGAAAACACTCCCTTTTGTGTGAGTGTGTTCGATTCAATAATAATCAACTAGCTCTGAATACTACAGCTTCTACAAACATCTAGAAGTCATTTATTGCCATCATGGTCTGACCTGCACATTAGAGCTGCTGTATCTAAAATTCCTGCTGTATCTGGTTTTTGTGCTAGCCAAAATATATGGTACTCTTATTTTACTGAACTGTTGATGTGTATGGAGTGTCTTAGAAGATTGGGAGAGACACAAGCTATCAAATGAAGCTCATTGCATTCAATTTATTAAACTCACTTATTTTGCTAGCAGGCTCTCAAAACACGCTCCAAACACAATGACATTTTTTTCCTGTTTGGAGTTCATGCAATGTTTATGCTTTAGCCTTTCTAGGGATCATCAGGTAAAGCTAAGAGCATCTCAACCAAACACCTCTTTATAGCATGGAATGAGTTTAAAAACAAACAAACAAACAAAAAGAACACCGCAGAGTTTGAGTCATAGGTGGTTTATGCTGGTAACTACCAGAAAAACAAAGCATCTGAAAGCAGAGATCTAGACTAGGGGTACAAAGATTGCACTGCAGGGAAACATTCTGAGACGGTTGAAGGGGGCAGTTGTAAGCTGTACAAAGCCTACTTCATGTAACAGTTTTCCAAATCCAGAGCAATACTGAATCTTCTGAAAATGACAATGTTTTAAGTGACGTAGCCTGTATGTTGATTGCTGTTATCTTGCATTGAATTAGTTTGTATGGCTAGACTGTACATTGATTTAGAGACCCAAAATTCACAGGTGGATCTCCTGAGGCTGTGTTTGTCAGGTTAGGACTTATCTCACACCACATCTCCACTTACTGGAGAATTGATGCTCTGGCAATTGATCTTCCAGGATTCAATTCAGCTGATCTAGTAAAAAGCCATTAAAGCGAATGCTGGCAGTGCCCCGGGTGGTGCCGGTACTCCTTGCTGTTGCGAGGAGTAAGAGAAGTTGACAGGAGTGTTTCTCCTGTCAACCTCCCACTGTGGAGATGGCACCAAACTTAGCTTAAGGTACATTGACTCCAGCTATGTTATTTATGTAGCTAGAGTTGCGTATCTTAAGCTGACCTTCCCCCCACAATATAGACCTGGTCTCAGTGTAACACCAACAATCCTGGTGGATTCACTGGCAGTAGAAATCAATCTCTGGATCTCAGTGCATCAGCTTGTATTGTCTGAGTTGAAAGACCCGGCTCTGTTAAGCAAGCCCATACCAGTCTAATCAACCTCTGTGTCCTACCTGCCACTGGAGAGGCACAGAGTACCACACCAAGTGGGTGTTTCATCAGTATTAATAGAAACCAAGATCAAACAAACAAAAAGCAATTGTTATTCCCAGCTGGGGTAAACTTACCGTGAGGAAGCAAATGTTACTGGATATAATATCTTGTATAGAGTGAATCATTTCACAACCCATTTTATGGTGTTCTGGGCATAATTTAGGAAGAATTTGAAGCTATCAGAAAAGGCATGAAAACCAAATTAGATTAGAGTTACAAGAAGAAGAAAAAAACCCAGCAGGAACAAATATTTTTCAAGAGTACCTTGAATTACAAAAACGTGCACATACAGTGTGGTAAAGCACTCCAGAAGCTAGGATTTACAAGGCCAGAGTTGCAAGAAGGGATGTAGAGCAGAAGACAGATGTGCTGTTTGAGAGCAGATGGCATGTTGAAGTTTACAGTGATACCAGCCTCAATACACGCTTGTCCCACAGTCCCCTTTGTACTTATTTCCATCTCACCCCTCATCCCAAGAATACCCATCCTGAATTAGTCTGCAGAGTATAGCATACAACTTCTGATGATCAGAGGTTTACTTTAGCTTGATGAATGGCTAAACTGTGTGCAGCCACATGGCTCCCTCAACCCTTGGACAATCTCCTTATCCTCCCCAATCCCCTTCATAACTTCTGCGCTTGCTCCCCTAACTTTCCAACACACACCCATTGGCAGGGCTGCATTCGCACATACATGGCTACTGGTGAAGATGGTAAATTGTAACTGTACTCCTAAGTCCAATCCTGAATTATTTGATACAGAAAACAAAGCATAATAATGGCCATGGGAGGAATGTGTGGCACGCCTAGGCTGTGTCAACACTGGCATGATCTCGCGCAAAAGTGGCTGCTCTTCCGCAAAAACTTGCTGCCTGTCTACACTGGCCGTGTGTTCTTGTGCAAGTAAACTGACATTCTAACGTATAAAATCAAGGCTTCTTGTGCCAGAACTCTGACGCTCCCGCTCAGGAATAAGCCCTCTTGCGCAAGAGCTCTTCCAGAAGAGGCCAGTGTAGACAGGCAACATGAATTTCTTGCGCAAGAAAGTCCTATGGTTAAAATGGCCAGCAGAGCTTTCTTGCTCAATAGAGCGTCTACACTGGCATGGATGCTCTTGCACAAAAGCACATCTCTTGCGCAAAAGCACATGCCGGTGTAGACGCTCTCTTCTGGAAGAGTTTTTGTAGAAGAACTCTTCCGCAAAAGAGTTTTTGCATGAGAACGCGCCAGTGTAGACATAGCCCTAGAGTTTGGAACCATATTTGCTGGCTTTGCTGATAAGTGAAACATACACTAAACATTCAAAATAAAAACTCTGTCATGGCAGGTGATTAAAATGTGAGAGGGGGACAGGGGACAAAATAGCCTTTTAATGTCACTTGACTCAAGTCTGATATTCAACATATTGCCTTAGAATAACAGAAGCAGTTAGTGCAAGTTTGGATTTCTCTACTGGGCTATGAATGAATGAATAACAGCTTGAAGTAGCATCAACTAGGTACTCCTATGTAGATTTCTTTGTCACAATACAATTACAAACAGCAACTCCAGCGGTAATGTATACAAATACTTGAATAATACAAAGCATGAAGTTACTGAAATATTTCAATAGTGCTCAGACATTGTTATTTTAATGTAATGAATTCGTAAAGCTATTACTTTTTAAGTAATCATCCAGTGCTTGCTACATACTGATTTGGGGAGCATTAATCATATTCCTCCTCTAGCCCTGTGAGTCTTCAGTGATGGTGATTTTTGTCCAGAGATATACAAACTCACTGCAGGTGATATTTCCAGAGGCACACAGGGAAGTTAAGTTCACAATTCCAGACCTGATGTGTTTATCAGCCCCACTGTCTGGTGTCAAACAACACCCAGAATATTGCACTAGAACCTGTAGAAGTAGTAGGTTTGATTGATACTCAGCCCAGGTGCCTCTGGGAGGTTCATACATTTTGGTAGGGCTGGATCTTTGATACTCCCTACTGAAACCTGTAAGTAGAAGAGGTTTTGTGACTGAAATTTTGTGGTTATAATACAAGGGGATGATACTGACAGTTATGCAAAGTGGTTTGTTTCACAGAGGTAGGCTTAAACATTTGCAAAGTTTATACAGGTTGAATCAGTGACGAACCAGAGAATTTGCTTAATCATAGGAGGTCAATATTGTCTGGCAGCATTACCAACACTTCCACTGCTTCCTGGGCTCTTAGAAGACATTTAGGGGTAAACGAGAGCTAAATAACAGCATAGAAAACTGATAGTCAGGACTGGTGGCTGTAAACAAACTTTATGGGACCTTGGCCACACTCATGATAACTGGACATCAGGCTAACTAAAACCATGTTGGACCATGAATGTTGCCAGACCAGGGAGTGATGGTCTAGAAAGATTTGTAACATTGCGGTCTGAGAATTTGGTGTGGACTCTCTCATTTTCCAGTGTAAATTCTTTCTCTAGATGTGCTCTTAAACATTTATCTCTTTGTTCTTTCAAGAATGTTGGTAACTGTTTTAACATAACTCAACCCAGCGAAAAGTAAGGAACTGCTCAGGGTAATTTTGTTAAAATATAGAAATACACATTTTCCATAAATGGTTGTACCAGAAAATTTGATAAAAGGGTGATATTCTGAATGTATCTACATCAGGGGAAGGAATTTTCACATTGAATATCAGGAAGAAGTTCTGAAAATGAGACCTGTAAGATATATCCCCAACAAAATTGGAGGATACATTTAAAATTTAACAGAGAAAATATCTTAGTTTAAAATACATTATAGGGAGCAAAGTGGTATCATTGGAGGGTAGTCTTGATGACCAAAGAAGTCATTTCTGCCAATAACTTCTTTTAGTCTACGGTTCAAAAGAATTTGTTTCCTATTCACTGAAAATAAAAGATTAATATTTGATATTAATGTGTCATTGGTGTAATTCAGTCCCGCAAACATAATGGGTATTCACTCTAGATACTGCGTTAATTTACCTTTGAAGGTATTTGTGTGTGATGGATTCAAGTGTATTTCCACTTTGGTTTTGTATTTAAACTTGAAGATTAATCACAGGCATTATTAAGTTATCACCAAAGAAGGACTCTGATGATTCATATTTAAGTGAGATTTTTATAGTTGATTTATCTTTATTGTATTGCCATTAAGGCTTGTATAAAATTTCCAGAGAAATAGCAGGGTATAAAATGTAGATACATTTGGTTTAATCTGTCTGTTTCTGTAAATTATTCAGGTCTCTACAAGAAATTAGAATCTTCCCTGAATACAGGTCTTATATATCTCTGATTTACATGGAGACTGCTAAACTGTCTCTTCACAGAAAACCAGAGTGATCTGCATTATAATGCATTCATCTAATGAAATGACATTTAATATGTCACTGCGCCGTTTCCAACTCTCTTATTGGTGTTTCTTTCGCACTTGTTAATATCATTATATGTTATGGCCTTTCCTGTGTTAAAAAGTTGTATCATTTTAACTATTCCAATTAATTAAAGCAGTACATCCTTCTAACATAGACTCAGTTATACCTGTGAAAAGATACTTCACATCTGTATAGGTTATTACATGAATAAGATATACTGATGTTAGGTAAGGAACCTTAACACCAGCGTGTGTGTATGTATTCTAGAGGTTCCATGGGTATACTTATACTGGTAAAAGAAATCATACTCCCAACTGGAATTGTTACACCAATACAAAACATTGAGTAAACCAGGCCTCAGGATTCCTTCCTTTTGGGGTGTATCTAGACTACATGGCTCCGTCGACGGAGCCATGTAGATGAGTTGACTAGACATAGCAAAATGAAGCAGCAATTTAAATACTCGCTGCTTCATTTACATCAAAATGGCCGCCCTGCTGTGCCGACGATCAGCTGATCTGGCACAGCGGGGCAGTTTGGACGCGCCGTGGTCAACAAGGGAAGCCTTTGTCGACCGTTCCGGTATGCCTCATGATTATTTAAATCGCCGCTTCATTTTGCTATGTTTAGTAAACTCATCTACATGGTCCATTGACGGAGCCATGTAGTCTAGACACACCCTTGGTGTCTACTTTGGAGGGAGATTTTCATGCACCTACGGGTTAAGCAGCACAAGTCCAAGGACAACAGGATTTGTGCTCCTGACTCCCAACAAAGATTGTGAAGATCACCTCCCAGGACTTCTCTCCTAAAATTTCCCACAAGCAGTTCAGCTCCGTTGATGGTAGACTCATGAAATTACCAGAGGCTGTAGAAAACCACCGTAAGCATTGTTTCATCTAACCATGCTAAGAACAGGCCTAGACAATCAGATGGCTACAAGCCAGAGGCCAGCAATCCCTTCTCTTCCCAAACATTCCCACTGTTGCTATTGTCAGTGGCATTAACCAATGGTACATATGTGGGGAATATTAAGAAAAATATCCCAGTGAGGACAAGACTTTTGTATCACACATATATAATGCACCAGGAGCTTTGTTCTGTCAGCTGGTTTCGATTCAGTGTCTGAAGATTAAAAACATTGATGTCATATGTTATAGGATGTTTAGTGTGACAGTATATAAGCTGAGAAAAAAAATTATTTACAAGTAGGCCTTTGTTTTAACCAGATGCTGCACATAAAGGTGGGTAACTGTCCTTCTACAATTGCAGGCTTGACCTCTGTGGTCTGGACTCCTGTAGTCTGGCACCAACTGTTGTCCACCATCCCCATGGGTGCTCTGGGGCTGGAGTACTCACAGGGAAAAGCTGGCCCCCTGCTCAACAACTCCAGCCCCGCCCTCCCAGAGTGCACCACAGGCTTGGAGAGGGAGGAGGGACGGAAGGAGAGAAGTGGGGCTGGGGGACACTTGGGGGAAGAGGCAGGGTAGCTGGTCAGGGGTGAGGAGTGCAGCCCCACAGCTGGTGGTGGGGGCCGAGAGCGCAGCTCGGCTGCCATGGGGCTCAGTGTGCTCCTGCAGGGCTGCGCTCCTGGGGCTCCACATCCACCTGGCTCCTTCCCCCAAGTGCATCGGAGCTTGACACAGTGCAGCAGCAGCAGTCGCCCCCAACCCCTCTACATCCCCCCCCCCCGCACGCCCGGGTGGTAGTAGCTGTGGAGAATGCGGGGGAGGGGATGACTGCTGCTGCCACACCAGTCCACCCTGGAAATCCCCGAGGCAGCTCCCTCAGAGTGCTCTGGGGGTACAAGATGGTAGCAGGAAGGGGCAGGACTTGGGGAACAGGAACTGACAGGTCCCTTCCTCCCAGGCTGGATTGTTCAACTGCTCTGGCTGGGGATGGCCTATGGGCCAGGAGTAAGAGATCCCTGCTCTAGCCTAAGTGCTGCAAGAGACAGTCCTGGTGACTCAGCCAGGGGCACTGTGCCCTCCTATGTCAGTTCAGCATGATGTCAGGGGCATTCAGCTCTGACATCTATATTTTACATGAGGTTACCTAATTTCCCCCTTATGTTTCATTAGCTGTTATGTTGATCTTTGCAATTAGCTCAACATTTCACCACATTATTCATATTAATTTCTAAGTCCTATTCCTATGCAGCTTAACTGGGCATCCATGAGGCTATGATGATAATGAAAAATATACCCTCCAGACCCCTGTCTTGGAATCCAAATGAGAAAAATTCCTTCCTGACCTCCGAAACAGGCAATCAGTCAGACCCACAGAGTCCTTAAACATTTAACCCATTTACCACTAGTACAGGGAAAGAGAGTGGGCAGATAAAAGGCTCCAAAATACTGGGCGAAGGTTTAAAATTAATGAGGAGAGAGCAAGGGGCCAGTCACTTCTCTTCTCCATCTGGTTGGCCAACAGAAAGTGAGGAGCCTCTAAAGGAGATGGGCTCCACCCATGTATTCACAAGGAGATGGGCTCCACCCATGCATTCCCTGTTCCTTCTGGGACCGTTAACTTCACAGCAGTTCAATCACATCTCCCCCTCCTCAAAATGAGTCAGTGGTATATCAGTGGTGGGTGAAGCAGTTTTGTAATGCGCATATATATAAATGTCTTGAGGATTCTTTAGGATGAAAGTGGCTATGCAAACTAGTATCACAATTATAACATTAAAAAAACTCCAGAAATATTACAGTATATTTTAGGCAACTGTACATTAGCTGGCCAGTTAGCATGGAGCACAGTGGCCCACTAGGGACCATGCTTCAAAAAGCAATTGATTGTAGCGGATTTTTTTTTGTTCTGAGAGAGCTTGGGGGGGGGGGGAAACACCCACACAAACAAAAACAAACCAACAATAACAGAACAACCAAGCACCACCACAACAAAAATATAAATAAAACATGAACATACAAAACCAACCAACCAAGCCACTAAAGATATTCTCTTTTTCCTGTATTTCTAGGGCCCTACCAAATTCACAGCCATGAAAATCACATCTTGGACCATGAAAACTGGTCTTTTGTGTACTTGTAGCATAGACCATGCAGATCTCATGGGGGACAGCAGTGTTTCTCAAACTGGAAATCACAACCCAAAGGAGTGTTGTGGCGGGGTCACAAAGTTATTGGAGGATGGTTGCAATATTGCCACCATTACGTCAATGCTTCCTTCACAACTGGGTGGCCGCTTGCCACGTGCTCCGCTCTGAAGTTAGTGCCCTTCAGCAGCTGCACAGAAGTGAGTGGTGGCACTCCCGTGCCATGCCACCCTTACTTCTGTGCTGCTGCCGTGAGAGGTGGGTCAGGACCTCTACTGTTACAACACCATGAAATGTATGATTTTAATATCTGAAATAATGAAAAACCTATGAACATGAAATTGACCAAAATGGACTGTGAATGTGGTAGGGACCTAATTATTTTATCTTCAAGAAAAAACTCACCTAAATGCATGAGACTAAGAACCAATTAAAAGGTATCATCTGTTATTTTTATGCCTGTCTATAGGTTTAATTTTCTTGACTCAGGGCCACACCTCAGTGGCTTTACTTGTGGGGATATTACACTCTGATATACCCCAGAACAGGAATCCTAAAACGCCAGGAAATTGAAACAAGATGGTCGGTAAGTGGTCAATCAAAATATGCAATAGCCATGGACCAGCTAAATTAGCAACAATCTAAACAAAACATAATAGCAGTCCAAATAGCTGGTATGTAGCACCAGGCCATGAGTAACTGTGACTATCCAAACAATGTACACACATGCAGGGAGAGGAATTGAAACACTGAGTTCAGGGAGTAGAAATGAAATGAAAAGAGAGCAGGAAACAATAAGCAGGAAGGGGACACACATGCCTGTACACACATACAGACACACACACACGCACACACACCCCTCCCCAAATACATGTAAATGCATAGTAATACACCCAAATCTGTTTTGTTGGCGGAGCTTAGATGGCAGGTTTCATACACACGGGTACCATATGCACTTGCTAATTCTATCACTTGTGCTGGCATTTTCAATTAGAGTTGCATCAAAGGGTTGCTAGGGCAGTGTGGGTCATGTTAAAGATTGTGAAATCTCTGGTTTATTTCATGAAACCTCACTAGGAAAAGATGTTATCTGTGAAATTTTGTAAAATGAAAACCCTTATTTGTAACCAGGTCCCAGATTAACAGCTAGTATCTTCAATTGATTCTTAGTCTCATGAGTTTAGATGAGTTTTCTATTGAAAATGAAATAAGCTAGAAAAGAGTAGCTTTAGTGGACTGCATGGTTGGTATTTTTTGTCATTCGTTGGGTATGTTGTGGTTGGTTCTGCTGTAGTTTTTTTTTTAATTATGTATTTGTTTTTACCCAATTTCTCCCTCTCCACCCCCCAAAAAATGAACCAAAATACAAATATCCTTATGTACCACATTGTCTTCAGTTTTAATTTTTAAATAACAAAATAAAACAGTTTCTAAGCACTGATTTTGAACCTTGGATTTTCAGGCAAAAGGTAACTAGTCACTTCTGTTTGAGTTGCTGTGATAAAAATTTATTACAGGACCTCAGGGAAATGTTGTAACATCTCTTAAAAAAATTACCATTAATTTTGTGGAATTAGAACATCGATTTAATCTGGCGTTCTTTAATTGATGTTAGGTAGCTTGGGAACTGATGTCCTCACTTTGTAAATGCACTTAATCATTTCTTACCGCAAAACCTTGAACATTATTTTTCCAATCATGGCTGACAGTTCTAGGGTTAAAGCTCAGAGCTAATAAATTCACACTGACTAGATACAGCACTACTCAGTGTCATTCTTCAAAAATATTTATACAGCAAGCAAGTCTGAATAATTTTAATTAGATAATCCCACTAAGGGTTCCCTCTCTAAATAAATTTTATTTGCTCATGTTAGCACAGTAATTTAGTTTGATAGTGTTTACTTCGTAGGGCTAAATTCATCAATGTATGGACTTGTCAGCTAGCATATTGTAGAACAGTGTTAAATATATTGTCAGGGATCTAGGATGAAGCAACACTTTGGTTCACATTTCTGTAGGCAGGAGTAACAGACTTTGGCAGTACCTGCACAAAGACACATTGTCAGGTTAAAAGTCATACAGTTTGCACAAGTAAAGATCATAATTTCCTATGTTGTTAATAACACCTTAACTACTTAAAATAGAAAATTTTAGAAAATGTAGAAAAACTAATCTGCATAATTGGCCATGTAGCCATGATCTCCCTACATGACTCATGCAATCCACCATACCTAAGAGTGTAAACACTTTAACAGTCCCAGAATGCAGCAACTTTCCTTCGTGATAAGCAACAAAAATATCCCCAGTATTTTGCTCACTATATCATTCCTTACCACTGAATCAAATTTAAATGTTCAGTCCATATCTCTTAAACTGTCCTTGGGCTTGACCCAGATCACCCAGCGTCAGGCAGTTTCTCAGGTAATGATCGTCTATGACGGCTTCATTCTCTTAGTACAGTGGAACTGTCAGGTATGATAACATGAGAGACAGAGCATTCGGCCCACGATTATGGAATTTTCTCCCTCCAGAGTAGAGTTACCTTGAATCCTCTGTCATTTGAACAGAATGTCACATTCCGTTCTTGATTTATCCTCCACAAAATTTAGTAAAGACATTAAATTTTCAAAAGTAACAGTAGGAATTAGCAGAGATTGGAGCAGAGACCTTTGTTAATTACCCGAGGACAATGTTTTAAGGTAGTCAAATACAAATAGATACATAAATAGATAGCAAAAAGTAAACATTTCAAAACTATAAGGATAATTAAACAAAAATTTCTGTTCGGTACGTGTAGAGATGAGCCCTAATTAAGAATAACAAAGGATAGAGATAATTAAGAAATAACAAAGTTATCCATGCTACAAGTTTTCCATAAAAACCTATAAAACTAGAAATCGGTTGTTTTGGTTTTTTTATTTAGTGGGCAAAATTAGTTTTGTTTTATCAGTTCACTGTATTGTACTCCATGATGTATATACTGCACAAAAATGTGGCTTTAAGTACATATTTATTTTCAGAGCTGTTCCTTTCTTGGTTAAATAATACATGTTTTATAACCTTTTATTGAAGGATTCTTTTCCTATTTTTTAATTTTTTTTTTCAAATTTGTAAATGAGAATAAATAACCAAATAGACTGAAAGATCATTACTCCTTTCAGATATACATGTAATTAATCACTTGTTAATTATGGATGTCATGCACTAATTAGACTGGAATAATCTGAGAGGTATTCTATCATGGTTTATCAAATAAATTAGAACATATTTTATCTATACACTGGTAGGATTTTATTAAACGACTTAGAAAATATTGACCACTGTCAAATCCATCAATTTCAACTATTCCCAAATTGGTTTTGACATGTAACTTTGAATGTTTATTCCACATGTCTATTGCAAATGAGCTCATCTAATCAGAGAAAGCTTGATTACATATATATATATATATATATATATATATATATATATATAGTCAAACATCTCCTTCAAGTATTGAAAAATTCTGGAATGACTTTACTATAAATCCTACAGGTGCTAACCAAGGCATATGATTTTGATAACTGTTGCTCAATTGTTGTATCTTCCACTGAAAGTATGTATCAAATGCTGGCAGTTGAAGAAAATAGGATATGATGAAAATTTCTGCTAGTGTAGGGCACATTTATGCTACCTGCATATGTGGCTTGCACTATGGTGATAAATGTAAAGATATGTACTTAGTTGCGTTGTTTAGATTATGATGTGAATAGCATTCATCACACAATAGATATATTTGTTTGCACAGATTTTTCAGCTCACTGTTCTGTGCATTGTTGACGTTGTGGAGTTAGATTATACATATACATACACACATCCTATGAGACAGAAAAGGAGGAAGAATAAAGCGGGAGCCATTTTCGAGAAGACTGAGCAATATTGGAGGAAAAGTGCATCATGCATTATGCTACTTGTATCTTCTCTAAGAATGGTGAGGGCAATCTCCAGATTTAAGTAAAAAAGAGTACAGGATATTTGAGGGATTTCTTTTCTTGTTTGTGGCTTTTGTGCTTGTTTCTGCTGCTCCATGTTGCTATTTATTGATTATAATGAACACATCAGACCAATCCAATTCTTTCATGGAGTAGGACATAGGCACTGTAAAGAGACTTAGGGAAAGTCTACATTACAAAATTAAGTCAGTTTAAGTTACATCAATGCACAGCCACTGGAGTAATTAAATCACATTTGCATGTCCACATTACACGTTTTGTGTCAGCAGTGTGAGTCCTTATAAATAGCACTTGCACTGATCCGCATAGCAGTGCACTGTGGATAACCATCTCACAATGCAAGTCATGACTAGCTAGCACAAGGTGCTTTAAGTGCCTCATGTGGGCCAACCAGTCATGCACGGGTGACTGGTAACATGGTTTCAACTTCCCATAATGCAGTGTTCTTCATCCCAGAATTTTATGCGCTTACCATAATGTTTCACACCTCTTTCAAAAGCCCCACAAACTCACTCGTCTGCCATCTCTGTGAGACGCACAGATCTTTCACGACTCTTCACTACTGTGATGCATGTGGTGAGCACAAAGCACCTCATCCTGAAGTATCTGCAGAGCCTCCAAAGGAGCTGGGTGCTGGAACAAGATGATTCCTTAAAAACTGCCTGGTTGAACATAGAAGGAAACAATTCATGGTTGTTGGCATTCCCAGAGGTGCTGCAGATGGTGGAGCACTAGCCTTGGGCCGAAGAAACAAACACAAACTGGTGGGATGATGAGCAGTGGCTGTCGAAGTTTTGGACAATCAAGGCCACGTGCCTGGAAGTGTATGTAGAACTTGCCCCGGCCCTAAACCAACATCTGGGGTAGCAACACCAAAAAGGAGAGCTGCCCTGAGAATGGAAAAGCAAATAGCAGTTACTGTATCAAAGTTTGCAATGCCAGATTGCTACCGATCAGTCTGGAATCAATTTGGGATTGGGAAGTCCACTGAGGGGGCGGCTATGGTACAAGTGAGCAGGGCCATTAATCACATCCTCCTACGAAGGACTTTGACTCTGGGGAGTGAGTGTTTTGCAGAAATGGGGTTCTCAAACTGCACTGGGCTGATAGATACCATCTCCCATACTCCTCCTTCTCTTCCTCATCCAACACTTCCTCTTCTCTGAGTGTGTAGATGTGAGGAATAAAAAAGTCCCTTGCTATATTCTACCCATGCTGATTCTGTTTCACTACATTCATAAATGACACAGGCAATACACACTTGTGGAGGTATGTGTGTGCGCACGCACATGTGTGTGTACAAAAACAAACATAGTGACCTACAAAATTAATTTGTGTGTAACTTGTAACTTCCACCAGAGTTAATTGGTTGGAGTCTAGCACCGTCAGGGATGAGAATTATACAATTTTCTATATTCAGCATATACACTAGTACACATGCTTATTCTTTAAGCATTGGTATGCATGCAAACAGTCATGCTCTACAATTAATTACTTAATAATTAGGAAGGTGTGATACACTATTATACACACATAAAGTACAATATACCCACACTACAGACCTTTTTTTTCTCTCAAGGACAATGAGGTTATTACTCTCCTTCCCAAAGTGTTAAGATTATTGTTCTGTCATTGTCTAACCTCAAGTAATTGTTTTTCATACTACTGTTCATGGCGAAAGATGAAATTTTGTGTTTACCCTATTGTGCATTGCTTACATCTCTCAAAAATCAGTTATGAGCAAAATCCTATAAGGATTTGATTTAATACAGAAATGTGCAAGAAATGCTACTGGTATATCATAGCTGTAAAACCTGTATTGGGGATTTTATTTAATTGGTTTTACAAAGTACACATTCTTCAGGACTGACAATCCTATTTTTTTAAAATTTTAAATATTTATCTTTTGAGTCAGTGTTTTGTGCTGACCATTTTACTGATGAAAATGAAATTGAGGACAGGCTGGAATCCCATTGTTGACATTTGTATTTAACCTGTGACTGGCAGAAGGGAATCTATCAGCGAATATTCCATTTCTGCTCGTTCATTTTGCATTCTTAGTTGTGGAAAAGTAACTTATGGAATCAATGACATCTTTCCAACATACAAATGAAATGTTCATCATGTCTGTAATGTGGCATAGTCAGTTACACACATAGAATCATAGAGTCATTGGGCTGGAAGAGATCTCAGGAGGTCATTGAGTCTAGCCCCTTGCCCAAAGCAGGACCAACCCCAACTAAATCATCCCAGCCAGGGCTTTGTCAAGCCAGGACTTAAAAACCTCTAGGGATGGAGGAGTCTACCATGTCCCTAGCTAACCCATTCCAGTGCTTCCCCATCCTCCTAGTGAAATAGTTTTCCCCTCACTCTTTTCTTCTGCAGACTAAATAAGCCCAAACCTCTCAGCCTCTCCTTGTAGGTCAGATGCTCCAGCCCCCTAATCATTTGGTTGCCCTCCGCTGGACCCTCTCCAATGTGTCCACATCCTTTCTGTAGTGGGAGGACCAGAACTAAACTCAATACTCCAGATGTGGCCTCACCGGGTGCCGAATGAAGTGAAATAATCACTTTCCTAGATCTGCTGGAAATGCTCCTCCTAATGCACCCCAATATGCCATTAGCATTCTTGGCTACAAGGGTGCACTGTTGACTCATATCCAGCTTCTCATCCATTGTTATCCCCAGGTCCTTTTCTGCCAAACTTCTGCATAGCCAGTCAGTCCCCAACCTGTAATAGTGCTTGGGATTCTTCCATCCCAAGTGCAGGACTCTGCACTTGTTCTTGTTGAACCTCATGAGATTTCTTTTGGCCCAATCCTCCAATTTGTCTAGGTCACTCTGGACCCTATCCCTGCCATCCAACGTATCTACCTCTCCCCCTTGCTTAGTGTGATCTGCGAACTTGCTGAGGGTGCAATCCATCCGCACATCCTGGTCATTAATAAAGATGTTGAATGTCAGACTTGCAAAGTGATCCAGAAAATTTATCCGTGCCAATCCCCCTTTTTACTATGAAACATTTGTCAGGCTGATTCTGAGGATACATCTAGACTGCAAGCTTCTTTTGAAAGAAGCTTTTTCGGAAGAGATCTTCCAAAAAAAATTCCATCCGAAAGAGAACATCCACACTTCAAAAGTGCATTGAAAAAGTGATCTGCTTTTTCGAAAGAGAACGTCCACGCTCATTGGACGCTCTCTCTCACGTGTAAGCTATGATTACTATAGGCAGAATGGCCACCAGGGCACCTGTGCTTTTTTCCTGGAAGCCTGTTCTTTCAAAAAACCTCTCTCTTCTGCATCCACACATGCCTTTTTCCGAAAGAGCTCTTTTGGAAAAGGTGTTCTTCCTTGTAGAATGAGGTTTACCTATGTCTGAAAAACCCCTGCATTCTTTCAATTTTCTTTCAAAAGAATGTGATTGCAGTGTGGACTTAGTCGAGACACACCCACCCTCATTTACACTCTGGCCCCTTTCCACAATTCTGCAGGTATAAGTGGCCTTTAAAGTAGGCATTCAGACACTTCATGGCCCCTGTCTCCAAACAGAATATAGCTTTGGCATGAATGGGACTCAAGTGTTCAGGTGTGGGGAAAGTTCAGATTATGCAGCAATTGATGACTATGATCATATTCTGCTCCCATGCATGGGATTTTGCAAGGTGGGTGCATGTGTGTAGGACATTACATTGGCCAGTGTACTGCATCCTCATTTTCCGACTATACAGGCACTCTGCCATACATGAGGCTAGCACACAGGCATGGTTGAGCCATTGGACCTGAACTAAATAATTGATTGTTTACTCCCAGGGGTCACATTCTCAAACCTTAGAGTCTGGTTAGCCCTGGAAAAAGGTGAAACAGAGAACAACAGCCATCCAGCCTTGTGATACTCAACTAGCTCTATCCGCGGGCTGATCTGAGGGTGTTATTGCAAGGAGCGGGCCGGGCCATTTGCACAGATGGCCAACAAAATAAAAAAAAATCTGCCAATAAATTTATCGCAATGTAAGTATTAATATTTCTATCTTTTTACAAGGTTTGTAAACCAACATTACCTGCCGGGCTTAATTTGTAATGAAAGAGGTGTTAGGGCTGGGTCCGGGCAGGCCCTGGCACAAACAAAGGCATGCTGTTTTGCTACCCTTACATCTGCGCTGTTGCTGGCAGCTGCACTGCCTTCAGAGCTGGATTCCTGGCTAGCTCCCACTGCTTTCTGACTTAGATGACTAATCATACAGTATGAATTATGAACAATAAACAGCAAATACTGCAGCAAACACGGCCCACACAAATGATAGGCTGACATTTGTTAGCGTCACCTATAGAATATTTGAAATAGCTAATATATTGTCAGAAATCAGGCATGGTCCTTGAATGATTTGTGAACAGCATCACAGGATAAAATGTATGAATTAATATTTTTAAGCCTGGAATGCAATACATTCTATTGCTAACTGAGGTTGCAACTAATATCTGTTTCTGAGGTTAAAGAATGGAGTCCGGTCTCCTGAGATTTAAATCTATTTAAGACAAACCTGATGCTTAGGCCACTAACTTATCCCTTCTAGTGATGGTGGGCTGAATATTTTGACTTTCCATGCTTCACATTGGTATGGAGTGACTGTGTCTAAAAATTGTGCTGGTGGAAAGTTAAAAGATTATACAGAGATTTACTTGTGTGGGAAGTTTCCCACTAATTCAGTTGTTTTGCCAGTGGAAATCATTCAGGGACAGATGGAATATAATCACAGCATGGAGTCAAGTGTCCACATTTTCTAGTCATGGAGTCAAGTGTCCACATTGGTTACACAGTAGCCAAACTGACTGGCTCACCTCTAATTAAAATCTAGGCCATCAGGTGACATGCCCAGAATAGGTCAGATTGACTCAGAAAGCAGTTCAAAACAAATCAAAACCTCTGATGCTTGAAACTGAGTCTAACATAGCTGCTCTCAGAGCTGAAATATCATTAGGCACCTGCTATAGCCTCCTCCATGGCTGCCAAGCAGAAAAACCATAAGAGGTTCCTTTTCCTGCACCACTTGAATTGACTGACTCAGATGTGATCCCTGAAGTGAGAAGTGTTCACAAGAAGCCCTTAGTATCAGGGAAAATGTAAGCACGTTGTCTGGGGATTTGTAAATGCACCTTATATACAAATGTATTATAACCCTACAGAGTTTTACAGCCTTGTATTGTCTCCTGTGTGGTGGCTAAGGTAGGCTGGGATTTTTATCCTTCCTCACAGTAGCTCAGGAAACCCATAGAGTATGTAGGGAGGTTAGGTCAAGATGTCACAATGTAGTAACAAGTGTAGCTGGTGTTCTGAGAAGGTCCCCATTGCATTTGGGATAGGGTTCCCTGATAGGTTTAGACGTGGATTTAAGGAAAAGCAACCAGTAAGAAAGCAGGAGGCTCCCAGAGCTTGGGCTCCCACCTGTACCCAGAAATGTACCCAGCAGGGAAACAGTCTGAGTTGTCTGGCCCAGGTCAGCCATAGGTTTTTGTTTTGTTGTATAGACATATCCCCAAAGATCCCTGCCTTCTTAGTACCATGGCAAAGACACCATTGCAATCAATTATACTTTTTAAAGATACAGGGGAGTAAAAGGAAAACCAGTGAATGCATTTGAAATGGAAAGTATTAAATAAGGCTGGTAATTTGAAGAATACCCCTTTGCCCTGTGTCTGAGGAAATTTGTAAGGAGGCAAAGCAGTTAACACACATTGTAGGAGACCAGGGCCACTGAGAAGGGTGTGTGTGTGTGTGTGCAATCCGGACAGTGCTGAGGGCTGTCTGCTCTCCCCTGGCCCTGTCCTTTTTTTCCAAGGCCCTGCTCTTTCCGGGGAGCCTGGAGCCGAGTCCCACTTCCCCTCCCGCAACATTTCTCAGGGCCCAGTGCTATCTATCATCAGCCCTGTAAGAGACCATTGAAAGTGAAGTGGCCTGTTAGTGTCTTTGCAGTAACCAGATGAAAAAGGGGAAGAGAGTTGTAACTACTTGCACGCATGCCATGTTGTAACTGTGTGGGTCCCAGGATATTAGGTGGGTAAGGTAATATCTTTTATTGGGCCTACTTCTGTTGGTGGGACAGATGAGCTTTTGAGCCACATGGAGCTCCGTGTAAGCATGAAAGCTTGTCTCGCTCACCAACAAAAGTTGGTCCAATAAAAGATATTATTTTTTCCACCTTTTCTGTCTCCAGGATTTACATGGTAATAATTGTACTTTTTGTTGCTGCTGCTAGTCTGATCCCATTTTCCAGAAGATAAAACAAGGCAAGTACACACAAAAGGGAATAAAAAGAACAGAAAAGGGACAAAATGCAGCTTCTTTCTCTGGTGTTGACTCTCACTTGAAATCTCTCTGCTGGAGAAACACAAGCATGGTCTTATCAGCCTTTTGGTACATCTACACTGCAATTAGACACCTGCAGCTCACCCATGCCAGATGACTCAGGCTGGCAGGGCTCAGGCCAAGGGGTTGTTAATTACAAGGCAGAAGTTCCAGCTTCAGTTGCAGCTTGAGCGCTGGGACTCGACTCCATCGCAGGGTCCTAGATCCCAGACTCAACTGGAGCCCAAACATCTACACCACAATCAAACAGCCCTGTCATCCAAGCTCTACAAGCCTGTGTCAGCTGACAAAGGCCAGCCACAGCTTTTTAATTCAATGTGGACATCTCCTCTAAGATCTGAGGCTGTGGGCCGCCTAGGGCATTGCTTTTTGTGGCCTTTCTAGTCACAGGATTACAGCGTGCTGCAAACTATACAGCCTTGGCCAGCTAAAACAGACTCTTATGAGACAGAAGTTAAATAGAGGGGGATATGATAGGGAAGGAAAAGGCAGGGGACAAGAGAAGACAAAGTGTCACCTCTCAAGTGGTTTAGGGGTTAGTCAGAGCCAGTGGAGATGGCAATGTCACCTGTGTCCTGGACTTTGGCCCAGTCTGGTCAGGAGATCTCTCAAGATTAGTATGAAGAATACACAATGATGTCATGGTGGGCCCTGGGTCTCAGGAGATGGTGAGGGTGGAAGCCTTGATGGAGTAGTTTGCTCCTTCCTCTCCTTTTGTCTTTCAGTCAGCTAGTGTTCACATCTGTCTGTCCATATTTCCCCTCAAATTCTCTTTTCTTTTAAGGATCCCAAAATGGAGTGATGAATGGAAGAACCCATTTCATTGTTTTGTCCACCAAGCAGGGCTGGTATCTAACACACCCATTTTGGTTCACTGATTTCCAGTCTCACACTCTTCTTGTTTACCAGGCATAATCTTAACACAGTCTCTGAATTGTTAAGGAGGCCTTTTTTCTTTTTTTTCTTTCTTTCTTTTTTTTTTAAGAGTAATTCACTCTTTCTCTCTCCCTTTTGCACTTTCCCCCATTGATGTTCATAGTTATACATGATGGAAACATTTAATAAACTTTTATCTCTTTTCCCAGAGTTGAGATCACACTTAGGGTAAATTTGTAGGCCCAATTACCACAACACCCTTAAAAGGAGTGGAGGGTGGGAAGTTATCAGCGAGAAGCTTGAAACCAGGCTGGGAAGGAGAAAAACTGACAGCAGCCCTAACAAGTGAAAGCAATTAAGGAAATAATAATGATCTGAACTGCGTAACGTGTTGCTAGATATTCCCAAATATGTTAAGTGAACAACGTTGGGTCTTAATTAAACTGCATCCATTGCCTTTTAGTTGCATTAAAAGACCGTGTTCTTTAATGGCATCCAGCAGGACTTTATCCTGATACTGTATATAAAGACAAGCTGCTGTTCCTGCGTGGAGCTATATTGACTTCGGTATGCTGTGAATTTCAGGCTCAGGGTTCAAGACAGTAAACAAGATAAATATCCCATAAACTGCTTCACAACAGCAGATTTATTGTAGCCTTTAATTTTAACCAATGTTTGTTGATTTTGTAATTGCTTTTAATTAGTGTAAGGTTTTTGCTGAAATGGGGGCAGTTTATAAATTACTATAACTACTATCCACTATATAATTACTATCACTTTATAAGTCACTAACTATGGTAGTGCTTGGAGAACATTTCACAATAATTTATTCTGGGAATTTCACATTAGTTTTTAAAAAAGTGTTAGACTTCTGGTTTCAACTCAGTGTGGTTATGAATCAATATGGTTGACAAATTTAATTTTTAAATTAAAGGGACTATTTTCTTTTAGACTGTTCACTCATTTCTAAAATATAGCTGTGTGTTTTTTAAATAATTGTAGTCTTCTGCTGAGATGTAGAAACCATTCCAGGTAGTTTATATTGTCAGCATAATTCCATGAGATAGAGTTGTATGAAATTGGATCCATCCATCTATCTATTCCAGGTATTTATAGAGCAGCAATCTCCATTGACTCTACATATTTACTTAAATATAGATATCAAAATTATCTATGTGTCTGTTTATGCATGTTATTCAGTCGCTTTATATATTTATATAGGCCTATGTGTGTGTGGGTCTTTCTCTCCGCCTTCTCTGCATTCCTGGGTTTGTGGGTGTCCGTGCATGTGTACAGACATTCATAGATTCCACACCCAACAGACTATTGTGATTTTCTAATCTGTCCTCCTGGACAACACAGGACATCATAATTCCCAGAGCAGATCAACTAGAAAAATATTTAATTTCGATTTAAAAATTGTCAGTGATGGAGACTCCACCACAGTCCTTGGATTTAAAAAGTAGCTATCTTTCTACAAAATAATTAATAACCCTATTACTGAGGGAGACAGCTGAGCTAGAGTTCATTTACAAGTACAACACTATCAACTTAGGCTTGAATAAAGATATTAACTGGTTGACACACTACAAAGGCAATTTCCCTGCCTTTGATATTCGTGTCGCCACATCAAATGCTCTGAATGAGACACATCCACCACCACCCTGACTTACTTAGCTTAATTAACACTGGTTCTTCAATTGACACGTATCTTCTTTTGCTTTTAAGCCAGTTTCCCATGAGCACTGGATCCCGTGGAGCCACCTTTCTCCCACCCCCTTGCTGCTGCCTCTGATAAAGAGGCAGAAGCTTGTAGGGTGAGGGGGGCAGGGGGGAGCCATGCATGGAGGAGAGCTTTCAAGCCTGCTTACATGCAGGAGGCCAGCTTTCAAACAGGCTGCCCGTGCACTTTGGCATCACGTATCTATGAAAGACACCAGCACAGGGGGGAGGGGGAGCAGGAGCCAATACACATGGAGAGCCAACTTTTAAGCTGGCTCTCCGCGCATGCCAGCTCCACGGAACCACCTGCTTCCCCGCTCTTTCTGCCTCCCGCAGAGAGGGAGGGAGGGGGCAGGCAAGAGCTGGTGCTTGTGGGGAGCCAGCTTAAAAGCAGCTCCCCACGAGCATCGGCTCCATGGAGCTGCCTGCCCACCCCCGCCCACGCTCCTGCCTCTATCAGGCTGGGGGGGGGGTAGGGGAGGCTGCCATGGAGCAGCCTCTGTCTGTGGTGGGTCTGGGCTCACTGCGGACAAAGCCTGCTCTGTGGAATGCCAGTGTGGCCTCCGCCACAGGGAGCTCAGCCCCACCCCACGGACATGGGCTGCTGCTGTCCTGCACTGCTACCTCTGTATCAGAGGCAGCAGTGCAGGGCAGCAGGCGGCTGGTCCTCGAGGGGAGCTGGTTTTTAAACTGGATCCCCTCGTGAACTGGTTCCTGCCTGCCATCCCACACTGCTGCCTCTGATACAGAGGCAGCAGCGCAGGGTGGCAGGGGGCCCCCAGGAGTGGGACCGGGAGCGCACTACTTGCTGGCCTCGCCCTTGGGGACTATTGAATAATCTTGTAATTGATAATAGTTTGTGTAGTTACACAATTATTCAATTACATGGTATCTGACATCCTTAGACTAGACTGCACCCCTTGAATCCCTTGAATTGATCACTATAAGGCAGGTTTTCTAATGATTTAATCGTTCTCATGGCTCTTTGTTGAACCCTGTCCAATTAATCAAAATCCTTCTTGAACTGTGCACATCAGAACTGGACAAAATATTACAGCAGCAGTTACACGAGGGCCAAATTCAGAGATAATATAATGTCTACTCCCACTCAGGATTCACCCGTTTCTGCATCCCAGGATGGTATTAATTCTTTTGGCCACATGGTCCCACTAGGAACTCATGTTCTGCTGATTATCCACCCCCACCCCCAAATCTTTTTCATAGTTACTGCTTCCCAGTAAAAAGTCCCCCATCCTCTAAATATGGCCTACATTCTTTGTTCCTGGCTATACACATTTACAATTAGCTGCATCAATGTGAATGTTGTTTGCTTGCACCTAGGTTCCCAAGGGATGTAGATCACTCTGAATCAGTGACCTGTCCTCTTCATTATTCACCATTCCCTCAATTTTTGTGTCATCCCCAAACTTCATCACTGATGAATTTATGGGGTTTTTTTTCCAAGTAATTGACAAAGATGGTAAATAGCATAGGATCAAGAATTGACCCCGATGGACCACACTAGGAAACTTTTTCAATAATGATTCCCTGTTAAGAATACATGAGAGTATCAACCAATTTTTATTCTACTTAATTCATACTATGTTAATTTCACCGAGTGCCATAACACCAAGTGCCATAACAACCACCATTATCTTGCCTGGTTTCAATCTCAGGCTGACAGGGCTATAATTACCTATATCCACCCATTTACCCTTTTAAAAAACTTGAACAATGTTAGCATCTTCCAGTCTCCTGGAATTTCCTCAGTGCTTCAAGATGCACTTTTAAAACTCTTAGACGCATATTATCCGGACCTATTAATCTGAAAAACATCTGCCATTATAAAGATTCTCACAGACCCCAGGTCAGGAAAGCATCGTTATTAAAGGATGCATATAAGTTTATCCTTAACTCTAAACCTTGGCTGAAGTCCATTGAAGTCAGTAAGTCTTAAACACAGCATAGAGATAAATCAGCGGATTCATCAATGATACATGCTATGCAGATTTTCTCAATTTAACAAGTTATTTACAAACCCAACTCTGGATATTGGGGCTCAGGGTTCTGACATTTGTAAAACAAAGTTACTAACCCTTCATGCAATTTTTTTCCCCCCACAATACTTTAATTCACATCTTTTAATAACTTCAGTTGCTATGGAAACATAAAAATGCTGGTTTAAAATAGATCAGCTAATTGCTCTAGTCGGTTTTGATCTTTGCTGTCAAGGAAATAAAGAGCTTTTCTTCCCTCCAAGATGATGCCTAATTGGATGTGTGAAGCCAAAAAATGGCAGAGTAAGTCCCAGCAGAGAAACACTGAAAAACTGTCACCAAAAATCTTGCATATATAAGTGTTGACACACCCCAAGCCAGTTTTCTTTTTGAACTAATCTGAAGAGACCTTGATGGGAGTGAAAGCATCTCTCTGGCAAAGAAAATCCAACCCAGGAGTAATTCTTCAGGGCAGAGTCCATTGAATATGGTCTTATTCAATATCATGGAGAATATAAAGAATGTGCACTCTGTTCCTCAAGTCAACTTTCTCCCCAATTCACTCAGTTCTATTGTTAGATTGTTTGTTTCTTTCCTATTCAACTTTTAAGCACCTTGAACTGTAGAAACCAACTTTTTAATTGCTTCCTGTTGAATTATTTAAAAAAAAAGTTATTTTAAAATGTCTCATTAGAAGGAGAACATGAACTGCTCATTCTAGTCATACCTCATATCTGTCTTTGAAGTGTTATATATTTACACAAGATTGCTCTTCCTATCTCATGTGCATTTCTCAGCTCAGTCCGGACTTATTCAGGCATAAACCCCATGTAGAATTCTTTTACATGGCAAAGGATACTTACATTGTGAAAATGCATGGTCTGTCCTGGTGTAATACTAACCACATGACTTTAGAAAGTTTTGTTTAGTTGCTTCAAGAACACCTGGAAAGGACTTCCCCCCCATCCCACCCCCTCTCCATGAAAACCTAAAATAGCGATTAAACAAAATGCAGGCAGAGAAAGTGTTTATAATGAGCAGACTCACCCAGCGTTGCCCAGGTCCTTCGGGGCAGGGGGCTGGTGGTGCGAGGGGGTGCAAGGCATTGGGGACATGGTGGGGGGAGTGCAAGAGGTTGGGGGCGATAGGGTGCAAGAGTGAGGGTTAATGGATGAGGAGGGGCTCAGGGCAGGAGGTCCTATCCAGCACGGGCCTTTTTTCTCCCTCCCCCTCTGGCACTGCGGTCAAGGGCTAGAAGGGGGGAAAGGGTTTGGGGCAAAGAAGCTACTTACTCAGTGAGCTGGCAGGCAAGATGGCAGAGCCCCGGCCTTGGCTGGGCACTCCTTTGGTGGTACGGCTGCCCCAGTGGACACTCTGTAGGATAGCTCTCCCCTGCGGCGTCGATGCTCCCAGTGGACACTCTCATATTGTGCCCCTCTGAAGAGCAGCCCCTTCCTTTCCATGTTATGGAAGACAGTCCTTTTCCTGGGGCTTCTGCTTGTCCTGAGCTTGCTTTAAGTTAGGAGAAAAGGAAGCTGCCTACCAGTGGCCCTAGCTCCTACCGCTGAGGAGGAGTTCTTGAACAAACAGACTCACAGACAGGCAGACCAACAGATGCACTCTAAAATCTATAGAGTGAGATAGTAAGATTTGGGGAGTACTATTTTTTATTTCACAATAAAAATAAATCTATTCAGTAAAATCACCTGCTTAACACCAACAACTGCCCCCACCCAGTTACACTATGTACCTCTCTGTTTCACTCACACATGTCCTGTTCTAATTTTAAAGGTAACAAAAGTTTAGATTTATATTCACTACTGGTATGTCTGCAAATTGCCAGAAGGTGGCAGAAATTCAGAACATTACTGCTATTCCTGTACAATTATCTCTTTATATTGTGCTGTTATGATAGGACATTGAATCTGTACGTTGTGAAGGTCCAAAATGATGCTTTGCTCTACATATGGAAAAGAAGAGCTCATCCAAATTAGAATATGGAGGGGACCTATAGGCCTCTGAAATACTATACATCATCAGTTGACTCATACTCACTTTCTCAAGTGTTTGGCCAGTCTCACAAATATCTGCTTCTTTTTTTTTTCTTGTCTTACTGTAGTCACACTCCAGCCAGATAAATAAATCAACTTAAGTGATGCATTTAAACTGAACTAAGCAAGCAATCAGTAGGATTAAATGGATATTTTACTCAAACTAACTGACATAAATACAAGAGCTGTCCCCCTCCTGTCTTTCCCCTCTCTTCTTCTAGTCACCATCCCCTATGCTCTCCTCCAGTGTTCTCAAGTGGGCATAGCACTTTCTAACTGCTGTTCTATTCTATTAGCCTTTGGCACAACAGCCAACTCTATTGGATTTCACTACTGTACCCTGTACAAGAAACAAAATCACAGCATAGTTCATAGTGATAGTGTTAAAATGTGGAAATAGCTTTTGTTTTGCAATGAATGGCTTTTTCTATGTGCTGTAATAAACTCCAATTTTGTAAGTAGAGGGTGGAATTATACCTGCTTTTCATGGTTAGAATGGTTATGTGCAGCTGGGGAAACAATTATGTGGCTTTTTCTCGGCTCTGAAAAGAAGCTTGTTCAATGACTTTATGTTATTCTCACTTCTGAACATTTTCAGCTTGCGGGAAATTCATCATGGGGATGCTCATATAGAACGATTAGACTTAAAATATTTTTAATAGATCTATTTGTTGTCGGGGGTGTACACAATGAACACTTCTACCTTGTTATTCTGCACAAGTCATACTTCGATACAAGCGATTTGTTTTTGACCTTCTTAGGAGCTCACAAGGCAAATATAAAAATAGCCATCCTCCGTAAGTTCATACTGTTGTTGAGGATGGCTATTTTTCTCTTCATCTTGAAGAAGCTCATTGCATGATAAGTGAAATATTAGGAACGCATAAAGCAGTATACCCAGTGTTTGTCTTTTTTAAGAAAACAAAACAGAACACAAAGGCTGCGTCTAGACTGGCATGATTTTCCGCAAATGCTTTTAACGGAAAAGTTTTTCCGCAAGCTAAGTAAGCTACATCTTAGAAACTCAGATTATGAGATGCCTCTAAATAAAAAAAATACTATATTCATTTTTGGTAACACTCTGGGTGTGTCTAGACTACATCCCTCTTTCGACAGAGGGATGTAAATTAAACACTTCGAAAGTGCAAATGAAGCCGGGATTTAAATATCCCGTGCTTCATTTGTATAATCACATAATGGCACTCTTTCGAAAAAGCGCTATTTCCAAATTGAAACTGCAGTCTAGATGCAGTTCTTTCAAAAACGGGGCGCTTTTTTGAAAGATCCCATAAACCTCATTTTTTGAGGCTTACAGGATCTTTGGAAAAAGCACCCTGTTTTCGAAAGAACCATGTCTAGACTACAGTTTCAATTTCAAAATAGCGCTTTTTTGAAAGAGCGCCATTATGTAATTATGCAAATGAAGCACGGGATATTTAAATCCCAGCTTCATTTGCACTTTCGAAGTGCTTCATTTACATCCCTCTGCCGAACAGAGGGATGTAATCTAGACACACCCTATGTGGCCTCTTAAACTTGACATAGTTTAGGGCCTCAGCACATCTCAATCCAGCATGATAGCAGCCAGTACTAGGTGCCCCAGAGGGAATGAACAGAACACAGAATCATCAAGTGATCCATTCCCTGTCATTCATTCCCAGCTTCTGGCAAACAGAGACTATGGACACCATACCTGCCCATCCTGGCTAACAGCCATTGATGGACCTAGCCTCCATAATAGCGATTGACTCTGGAGGGATCTGCCTATCCTAGAAAGAGAGGTTAGCCTGACAATGACACTGAAGGGATGAATATAGGAAAAGTGGAGAGATACCTGGAAAGTCATAGAAATATCATAACTATGGATTAGATCAGTGAGTTTTTCTATTTCCATCTGTGTACCTCAGGGTTTAGTATCAGGGTCCATCACTGTAGTATTTGACCACTTTTCAGTGAGGACCCTTGAGGATTTCCTGCACTCCTCCATTCTTCTCTTTTCACTGGTGGTGGGTGGCTCTGCTTGGGGTAATTTGCTTGTGGATGGGATGGGAGGGGACAATTGTTGATGTAAGATTCCGTTTGGGGTGTAAAAGCGTTGTCAAAAAAGTAAAGGTCTAATCAAAAGCCTGGTGCCTGCGAACAGTATTCGGATGGAAATGTACTTTTCCCTTTCTTATGCTTTGCGTGCTAGCTTGTCCAGCATCACGAGTCTGATGACCCGCCACTGACCTGCCCAACTGGAAAAGGTCTCCTAAAAAGAGCTGATCATGAAATATAACCATTTCCTACATTTTGGGGAGGGAAGGGAGTTTGGCAAATAATTTTTTTTTGTTGAAAAATGTTCAAAGTTCAAAACATTTGGACCAGCTCTAATCTTAGGCCACTGTCCCAACAACAGTCAATGACAGCCTGTCAGCATACGTCAGCCCTAGACTGTGACTAAAGGAAACACTAGATGTGGGACATGGTGAAATATTATTGCCAACAATAAGTGAAGAAATATGGCATGTGTATCAACTTGCAAAAGAAGCGCCAAGAAAGGGAAACTTGCCCAAAATACTGACACAGTGGAAGTGATCCAGTCTCTGTTCCTCCTGTACTTTCCTTTGCTGTACAATAGGTATGAAATCAAAGAATTGATTTACTTCCCTTAATAGACAGAATCTGCTCCCTTTCATGATAAATTACTTTTCAGTTTCTTAAGTGGATTTTTGTCCAACAAATTCACTGTTATTTACTGTACAATTGCATTCCGTTTTAGAACAAATGCCTTGTATTCAAGTCACTGAGCAATATCCTGCATCTCGGTGTAGTGGAAAGTTGATTTAGGCAATTTTTCCCTATAGATCTGTGCATATGTCACCTTCGGGCAAAAGATGAGCTAATAGAATTGAAATTAATGTAATTGGCAGAAGGTCAGCCAGGGAGCAGTGTATGTCTAGAGCTTCTAGAAAAGCCAGAGTTATTTCATGTTCACATATCACTTGATTAGTATGCAGGTAAGGTGATTGTGCCTCAACAGAATAATTGGATCATTCAAATATCTGCAAGCCCTGGTGTATCTACAAAGCCTGAACAGTGATTAAATCCTGACTGTTCATCTCAGCAAGCCTTGAAATTCTTCCCACTGTGAAAAACTAATTTTCTGTGGGAATTTATTAAATAAGAAATCTGCATGCCACTTTACCTTGCAAGTATTACCAGCAGAATACAAAGATTTCTCTTGACTTTGATGTATGCACTTCATGGATGCTTTTTATATCATTGTTTTGTTATTTGTTTCATTCAGTACAAATTCCAGTGTTTCCTTGTTGCATACATTTCTGGAGACGAGATGAACTCATATTCCATCATAAAGAAATACTCCATATGAAAGGCAGGGGGAGGAGAACACATGCTCTGGTAAAAGAAACAACAATTAAATAAAATGTGAGAATACATTTCAGTTGTGATGCTGAGACATTCCAAGGCCAAGGTAATTACTCACAAGTTGTTTTTAGTGCAGATTCTCTGATGCAGTAATTATTTATTGCTGCTCCACTTATCTCAGGTTTCGTCAGATTCTCCCAATTTTAGTTTGAAAGCACGTAGTTGTTCATGACTGACAGCCTTGCAGGTGTCTATAAGCTTTGAATTTGCACTTGCAGGCCATGTCTACACTGGGGAAATCTATCTGGCTAAGAATCAGTTTTTAACTTGCTAGCAAGCTTGCAATACATTTTACGTCCATACACAAAAGTGATCTCAATAGCAAAACTCAATAGCAAATATCTTCACTACAAACTTAACTCAAGTTATTTCTCAGATTCACTGGATCCAGGCTTTCACCCAAACTGATTGTCTTAAAAAGATCCTTTTTTGTGGCTGAAGGACACAATTACGTCCAGTTACACTAATTTAAGTCAATGTGACTGCACCAGAGTAATAGAGACGTGCTTTTCAATTTATACATATAGTGTAATTTGAACCATCACTGTTGTGGAGCTATTGCAGAAGTCAGTCACCCGTAATTTAAAGATCTATGATTAACGCTCTTGAGTTCAAGTGTTATGCGCACCGATAAATGAATAATTAAGGACAATTTATTCAACTCATTTTGGTCATTTTTTCTGCTCGCAGAATAGTTGCAAACAACTTATTTATATGTTGGAAATAGGGTTGCCAGGTGTCTGGTTTTGAACCGGACAGTCCAGTATTTGAGCTTTCTGTTCAGGAAACAAATTGAGAAAATATAAATGAGAAAATATAAATGTCCAGTATTTTCTAAATACGATGTAATGTAGATTGTGATGTAATGTCAAGTGTGTCCAGTATTTTTGTTGAAACCATCTGGCAACTGTGATTGGAAAATTTATTTGGGTTCAGGACATTGCTTGGGTCCTTAATTCAAATAAGTCTTGTTTTTCTTCATTTAAATCATTGCTCTGGGGTAGGGCTGGGGATGAGGGGTTAAGTATGCAGGCTGCCCCAGGGAGAGAGGACAACCCCAGCCCTCTCTCACCACAGCAGTTTGGGGCCAAGTGAGAAGCACCTCTCCATGGTAACTGTAGTGGGTACAGCAAGGGGAAGGGATGCATGAGGGGACAGAGAGCCACACAGACAGACAGACACATTCTCTGAAATATATAGCAGATCGCTGTCCCTTTCTTCACCTTTGCCCCCTGCTGGCCCAGTAGCGTTATAACTGTCCTGGTCCCCATCTCTGGCTCCTTGCTGTCCCTCTGTCGTCATTCTGCAGAATAACTGTACCTCCTGCAGACCCCTTTTTTTCCATGCTATGAGAAACAATTGTATTCCAGGACCATCCCATTATCCACAACCAAACCCTGACCTTGCTTCAAGTTATGAGAGGAAGCTGCATTGCAAATTTGGTGGTCTTAACTCTTACCGTTTAGAAGGAGTTCTTGAAAAAAATGGACTCACAGATGAATAGATAGACAGATGTAAATTTCTAACATATATAGTGAGAAGATAGACAGACAGACAAACAAAATTTTTTTCTAAGTTATTTTGGTAAATATCAGAAATTTAAGCTTGGCCCTTCGGAATAACTGGTAAAAAGTTTTCATGCTATTTCCATTGTCTGACTGGATTCGCACACAAGTACTCCTGACATTGTGGGTTCAAATTTCAGAATTGTTTTCCAGAAAAATCTTCACACAGTGAGGGTTTTAAATTGGTTTTCCTGGAACTTTTTAGACAATAAAATGGAAATGCTTGAAAGTTTTATGAAAATGAACATTAAAAAAATGGCATGAACATAGCTGAAAGAAATCCATTTAGGAATTAAAATGCATCATCAAAGACAATTTTCTTTATTCTTTTTTATGCATTTATTGTTTGCAGAGTTTACCCATCTCTCATTGTGTGATACACAACTCATTAGTGCTGAGTTCTTACTATTGAATGGTGAAGAGATTCTATGCTCCCACTCTTCTAAGTTGTAATTATCTCTTCTTTGCTACTTGTCAATATACAACTGCTTTGAGAATAGTACATTAAACACTTTGGCATACGTTGATAGGATCTTTGCTTTAAAAAAGCCACAACCAGAGCATAAGTACTCAGTGAATTTTGGCTTTTGCTCTTTTTCAGGAAAATGAAGGGGGAAGTCCTAGCACAGCTTTGTGCTCTATTATATGAGATAAGAGCAAAGGCAAATGCTTTAATAAGCAGCCATGTGGGCAATAAGAGTTTCTGCTTATGTACCCAATGGCAGGAATTGCATTTTCTTTTTCCTCTAACTCTCCAACGAAAGAAGGGGCATCAGCATTAACTAGTCTCTCCAAATTCTGGTTACTATTTAAGGCCTTGAGCCAGCAAGGCTTAACTAAGTTGGTTTATGGAAGTCTGGGGACTTGGGTCTGTACAGAATAAGGGATAAGATAAATGGTAGATGAAGGAAGAGAAATTAGTTATGAAGGTAGAGCCTAGCTTTGCAGAACCTTGAATATGAGACAAAATGACTGGAGTTCATACAATAGAACAGTCAAAAGGACCATAGGCGCTGGAACTACAAATGCTGGAGGTGCTGTTGCACTCCGTGGCTTGAAGTGATTTTCATTATATACAGGGTTTACAGTTCAGTTCAATGGCTCTTAGAACCCCCCCTATAAACATTGTTCCAGCCCCCTAAAAAAAAATAGTGAATGGATTTGAAGAAGTGGTCATAGGAGATGGATGGTTCAAGTAACAGCCATCATCATTCTTCTAATTTCAATACCATTAACATCATCATAATGAGACTCAACCTGTCTGCCCTGTCATTTTAAAAATAAAAGTTACATGAACATCAGTGCCATAATATTTTCCTTTTCCATCTGAAGATCTGAAAATGCTTTAAAAACATTGTTTGATAAGCTGCAGCATAATCCCCATTTTATTGGTGTGGAAACTGAGCCACAGATAAGGTGCTGTTTGTCCAAGGTCATACAAAAACTAAATAAAACAAAACAAAACAAACAGTAGTACAATTGAGAACCAGAAACTGTATTTCCTGATTCACAGGCCTTTACTCTGTCCCCTGGCTTTCATATATGATTTTTTTGTTCTGTGGTGCATGAAGAAAGCCAGGTAACAAGTATCTGCTATGTGACTTTAACTGTTTCTTGTTAACTCTTAATATTTGTAGCAGGACAAGTACACATTTTGTTGTGGTTAATAAGCAGTGTAGGAGTTAATATACATAGCTAATATACTTAGTGTGCAAGAGGGTCAGCATACAGGGCGGCCCTACTATAAGTCTCCCCAGTATACATCTGTTCCTCACTAAACTCATTTTACGCTTGTAGGAACTGATGCATTATAAGTCCTCCCATTCCCCACTCTTAAGTTGTGCAAAAAAACCCCCAATTTGCACAAATGAAAGTCGGACACTGGAAAAAAATTCCCTCCTTTAAGTTTTTTTGCTGTAAGTCCAAGTTTTTTGGAACGTATCTTGGATTTATAGTGAGGACGGCCTCTATAAGGGTTTTGGCTTAATGGTTCCAGATACTACTCCCATCTCCGGGTATCAACATAAAACTATTAATTAACATATAGCAGGTGTCAGCAAAGGCTTAGCCAGCTCCCAATTAAAGAGAAATATGTCTTAGCTACAGGTCACTGTGCAAACTGTTGTAGGAACACACACACACACACACACACACACACACACACACACAAAAAACACAGCTCCTCCAGGAGGTAGAAAACAGAAGCCTTTGCAAAAGCATCCAGCCTTGACTTCAGTGGAAAACAAGTTAGGCCAAAGATGAGTGCTTTGAAAATCCTACCCTTTGTGGTTAATGCCAATGTGTGGTGTTTTAGATGCTGCTTGTAATTATTAGAACTGGGAGCACTGGCTGTTGGGAGTCTGGAAGCAGGAAGGAGGGGGGAGAAGATTAGCCAGGGCTGAGTGAGAGCTACAGAGGGGTGCAGCAGCTTTGTAAAGAGGTTTCACTTTTGGTAAATAAAGTCCTTTTGAAGTTTGTTAGTACCTTGCCTGCATGATACAACATTTTGGCGACGAGGATGGATCTTCTGCCTCTGAACCCACGTGCACCCTTTCTGCAAACCCCAGGTGAGCCTCCAATTACTTTTACTGCCTGGATCCATATGTTTGAGACTTATCTGCTTGCAATCAGTGCTACAGAGATTTCTGAAGTAAGAAAACGTGCTCTGTTAATCCACTGCCTTGGAGCAGAGGGGCAGCATATATTTTACACTTTTCCCCTTGCAGATGATAAATATGAGACTGCACTCACTGCATTAAAGAACTTTTTTGTGCCAAAAGTGAATGTAGTAGCTAATCACTACAGATTTCGCCAGAGTGAGCAGAAACCAGGGGAGACTATAATTCAGTATATTGCTTCTCTGAGGAGTCTGATTGTAACTTGTGACTTTGGGAATATGGCAGATGAGATGATTAGAGACCAGCTCATTGAGAAAACAACCAGGCTTTGTGTAAGAGAACACTTGCTTCTAGAACCACAACTTACACTGGAAAAAGCAATAACCATTGCTACCCAGATTGAGTCAGCTATAGCAGATGCCAAAATAATGAGCATGGATACAGGCGGCCCAGTCCAGGCTGTGACTCCTTTTCAGAAAAGTCCACTATCACTGCAGACAAACAATTACAAGGAGAAAACTAATAAAAAACACAGAATCAGCAAATTCAAAGCACAACAAAAGCATGTTTTCGCTGTGGATCCCCACAACACCTTGCAAGCTACACAAGATGTCCTGCAAAAGTAGCTCAGTGCAATCACTGCAAAAAGATTGGGCATTTTGCTAAGGTATGTCGCAGTAGCCAGTCCAATCAACAGGTGCATGCAATTACAATAGCAGATGTTACTGTGCTGAGTGTGGACAAAATCACTACTGCACATATTCCAGAACAGATAAGGTGCACTGTAAATGTTTCTGCCACATCTTCAGGCAAATCACATCCTATTTAGCTAATGCTGGACACTGGCTCAGCAGTGTCTATACTATCTGATTCCATCTATCTGCATTACTTTAAAGATGTGACTCTTACTGAACCCAAACTTCACTTAGTGTGCTATATGAAAACCAAATTCCAGTACGTGGCTCTCTGCCAGCAACAGTGACTTTTGGTGATTGCTGTGTAACTGCAGAGTTCTACATTGTCCACAAAGGCACTCCTATCCTTGGCAGAGATTTATTGGCTGCTTTAAACCTCAGGGTAGTTAATGGATGAATTGATCTTCCTCAGCAAAGCACTCTTGCAGTACACACACCAGTTTCAGCTGGGACCCAAGACCAGGTTGAGGAGAAACGTGGCTGTGCTTATGAGTTTGTGCACAAAGTCAAAATGCAACATAATGTGATGCCTGTATGACAGAAGATACGGTGCTTACCATTTTCAGTCAGGGAAGCTGTTTCAGAGGAACTTAAAAAACTTGTACAAAAGGACATTATTGAAGAGATTGACTCATCGGAATGGATTTCACCTATAGTAGTAACACAGGAGAAGGATGGAGGCATTCACCTTTGTGTGGACTTAAGGGAGCCAAATAAAGCATTGTGATTGACAGCCACCCTCTGCCTCATATAGAAGAAGTATTTGCAGAACTCCATGGAGCAAAGGTGTTTTGTACTCATGATTTGCAGAGTGCATACCACCAGGTTATGTTGCATGAAGATAGCAGAGACCTCACAGCATTTATTACACATGAGGGACTATTTCGCTTTAAACGTGTTTCATACGGTCTTGCATCTGCCCCAAGTGCCTTCCAAAAAATGATGTCATTGATTCTGAAGAATCAACATGGAGTTCAGTGCTATCTGGATGATATTATTGTGTTTGGAAATACTTCCGAGGAGCATGACAATAACCTGCAGTTTGTACTAAACTGCATCTGCACAGCAGGCCTCAAGCACAATTTGTCTAAATGCAAGTTTAGACAAACAGAACTCTCCTTCCTGGGGCATATAATTTCACTGGCTGGACTAAAACCTGATCCAGATCATATCATAGCAATTTCAAATGCTCCTCCTCCAACAGATTTGCAAACCTTACGTTCCTTCTTGGGTCTTACCTCCTGGTATGCAAAATTCATCCCTAAGTATGCTTCTGTCATTGAACCATTCCGAGAATTACTACGGAGAAGTTCAACCTTGGTGTGGACAACGGATGCACAAGCTAGTTTGGAAACTGTGAAAGATTTGATTGTACATAGTCCAGTACTTGCACTATTCAGTCCTGCATGGCCCACAATTGTGACTCACACAACTTCATGAGGACAACACAGAGAGGACTGTTGCATTTGCTTCAAGGACACTGAGTGATGCTGAAAGAAAATATTCTACAGTTGAAAAAGAAGCCCTTGCTTGTGTCTGGGCTACTGAAAAATGGAGAACTTACCTGTGGGGCCGCACATTCAAGTTGCACACAGACCAAAGCCCTTTGACAACATTGCTAACCACAAAAGGACTGGGAAGAGCAGGAAATCGTATTGCTAGATGGTCTGCAAGACTACTCTCTTTCAATTATGAACTGGAATATAAGCCTGGAAACCAAAATGTGATAGCTGATTGCCTTTCTCACCTGCCTTTGTCTTCACCAGATGGTCCACTGGAGGATGAGGATGAAGTAGTTGTGCTTATTACAAGCACTCTTACTGCAGTTACAAGAGAGCAATTCCAAGCTGCTTGTTCAGCATGTCCAATTCAACAAAAGCTATGGGAATTTCTGACAAAGAGATGGCCCAGTAACCCAAAAAACCTTGACCCAGTTTTGCTGCCTTATTTTAGAGTTTGGAATGAACTTTCTTTGCTTGATGGCTGTGTGCTATGAGGTACACACCGGCTACTTGTGCCAGAAGAATTACAGTCAAAACTCATATACCTGGCACACGATACTCATCAAGGAATTGTCAGAACCCAACAACAACTACAGGATCTGTATTGGTGGCCAGGGATGGACTCCCAAACTGAAGCAATCATAAAATCCTGTGTCACTTGCCAAATGCATGATAAGACAGCGGTGACATGTACCCCACCATTACAGCCTGTTCCTCTTCCTGATTCTGCATGGGAAAAAGTTGTGATTGACATCGTAGGACCCTTTGATACTGCTCCAATTAACTGTCATTATGCCATCACTTTAATAGACTATTTCAGTAAATGGCCTGAAATAGCGTTTACATCGCAAATCTCTTCTGCTACAGTAATTAAGTTCCTCTCTACAGTTTTTAGCAGGGAAGGTAACCCCAAAGAACTGGTTTCAGATAATGGTAGTCAATTTACTTCCCTGAATTTGAAACTTTTCTAGCAGAGAGGAACATTTTACATAGAAGATCATCCCTATATTATCCTCAAGCCAATGGGGAAATCGAAAGGTTTAATAGAAGCTTGAAAGAGAGTTTGCAAATGGCTAAACTGGAAGGGCGATCATGGATAACCTTCACTACTGATTTCTTGCAAGCATACAGGGCTGCACAACATGCCACAACACAAAGATCACCCGCAGAGTTTCTGCATGGAAAACAGATGAATACTAAACTGAACTTTGCTGGATTGTTAAAGGCCAGACCTGATGCACCAAACGAGGATGATGTGAGAAAAACAGTTGAACAGAACCAAGAAAAGTATAAGGCTTTCATAGACAAACGTCGGGGTACTAAGGAACCAAAGTTTGAGTGTGGTTCCATCGTTAGAGTAAGAAAACCTAGAATTTTATGCAAAGGGGACCATAAATTCACATCTTCTCTTAAAATCATTGAGAAGAAGGGACCTTACACCTGTCAACTTTCTGATGGGTGGATATGGAATGCCTCTTATCTTGCACCTGCCTATGCACCAAGAACAGATGATGCCAACACCCAGTCTGCGTTGGATGACTTCGCCATAGTACCAACACAACAAGACATTGCACTGGAATCGGGGTTTGAAAGACGGTCTGTCAGACCCAGAAAACTACCTGTCTGGACTAGAAACTATGTTATGTAGTATTGACAGTGTTTTCAGCGTGATATTTCTGCCAACACTATAGTGGCTTGTTCTCCATTTGTTGCTGGGGTTAGAACAACAATGTTTATTTTCTAATTGAGAGCGCTTCTTAAGAGAGGAGGGAATGTGGGGTGTTAGATGCTGCTTGTAATGATTAGAACTGGGAGCACTGGCTGTTGGGAGTCTGGAAGCACAAGAAACAGTAATCAGGAAGAAGAGGAGAGAAGATTAGCCAGGGCTGAGTGAGAGCTACAGAGGGGGCAGCAACAGCTTTGTAAAGAAGTTTCACTTTTGGTAAATAAAGTCCTGCTGAAGTTTGTTAGTACCTTGCTTGCATGACACAACACAACGTCCGTGGGAGCAGTGCTGTCCTGGGTGTAAGTGAGAGCAGCTGGGTCTGCTCCAGTTTGTATCAGCCTTCCAAAGGATGCCTGTGATTAGGTGCAGCCCAGAATTCTTGTAGTCCCATGTGCTTCTGCACACCTCTTGGGTTGGGATTTGTGGCAGGGTCCAGGCTAGCAGGCCTGTGGCAGGCTGTCCCAGAGTCTGGGGTAGAGTAACATTCTCCCAGCAGCTTGCAGGCTCTTGGCAGCCCTTCAAATGACATATCAGGTTAAAGTCCCCAGTTTTTTTCTTGACCTTCAGCATAGGCTTGTTACACATGTCTGGATACTGGGCTGCCAGGGATCTTTATAGCTTGAAACAATCCTTTAGACATCTGGGACCGCCAAGGTGAGAGCAAGTGCTGCAGTGGCCCACCAAAAACCCAGATCAAGATTATTTTTTTTAAGTGTTGAGTGATTTTAGATGCCCCAGTATTTCTGTGCCCTACCTGAGTCCCCTTAAAGATGGCATTTGTCAAATCTCCTCTTTAAATACTTCAGTGCCATAAAGCCATAGTTCCAGACACTATGCTGGAGGAGGTGGCATATACTGAAGATGTACCTCTGACCTTTCTATGTGGTGATTTACATGAGAGGAGTGATGCCCTAATTCCTGAGCCAAGTTCCATTCAGGTAATTACAATTTGCCTAACTTGCTGCATGCTTTCTTTCAATCAGATAAAATTAACGTGCACTTCCCTGCTAATGGAGAATGTCTGGAGGTTTTTCGCCTTCCTCTGTAGCATGGGGTACAGATCACAGCTGGAGGATTCTCAGCATCTTGGGGTCTTCAAACTATTTGAGGGCTTCAATATCTGAGATATAGGGGTGAGGATTATTCTAGGAGTGGGTGGGTGAGATTATGCGGCCTGCATTGTGCGGGGGGTCAGACTAGATGATCATAATGGTCCCTTCTGACCTTAAAGTCTATGAGTCTATGAGTCTATGAGTCTGCTGTGCACTACCCTAGAGATGGCTTCAGTAATGGACACAGTTATCCTGGTCAGAGAGAGACATTTTGGGATCCTTCAGTGTGAAAGGTGCTACAGACGACCCCCAATTTACAACCGCCTGACCTGCGACCTCCCCCCCCCCCAGCATTTATGGTCACCCTGGCCGCCTACTGCCCAGCACAGCCCCCAGCCAGCTCTGGGCGCTGTTCGTGCTGTGCTGCAGGGCTGCCTACTGCCTGGCACAGCCCCCAGCTGGCTCTGGGTGCCATTTGCGCTGTGCCATGGGGCTGCTTACTGTCCGGTACTGCTCCCAGCTGGTTCTGTGCGCCATTCGCACCATGCCTTGGGGCTGCCTACCGCCCGACATAGTCCCCGGCTGGCTCTGGGTGCTGTTCGCACCGCTGACTCCAGGAGACTACAACTCCCAGGGCCAGGAACGGAATCCCCATTCATAACTTTGCTCCTATGGGCAATTAGGGTTCGACTTACGACAGTTTTCCAGGAACCAATTAGGTTGTAAGTGCGGGGATCACTTGTATATAAATGAAAGGTGATATTATCACCTGTCTCCACCTCTTAAACCAGTTTTCTAACCAGCGTCTATTTTGCCGTCTGTTCTATGACTCTTAGCATTAATCTCTGGTGTGGAATTTTGACAAATGCTTTTTTTAAAAAACTAAATGCATAACCACTGAAATTCCCTTATCATCATAGAATTAATATCTTCAAAGAACACTGGGAGATTAGTTAAACTTAACCTCCTCTGCCTACATCTATGCTGCTTATTCTTAATCATACTGTGTTTTTTCAGGTGTTTTTCAACTGCATCTTTTTTTCTTCTGCCCCACCAAACATTTCTTATTAACATTATACAACATATGTTTGGAGATACATAGATTAAACAGCCATGTGAATACATAGCTACTATACCACATCCTCATAGCATGAGTATGAACAAAAAGGTGTTCTTATCTACACCTAAAATGCAAAATCTTGAAAATACTTACTATTTCATGAGACTCAATCATTATCTTCACTGAATTTTTTTTTCTGTAAGGTAATGTTTGAACGTGAAAATGCTGTATTGGCAGCATGAAAAGCAATCTTATTTTGTTTCCCTTGCCCTTATGCATTATGACAGTCTTACCCTATATCACACAGGAAGGTTGTAGCAGAGCTAGGAATAGACGTTCTCTCTCCTGGGTCCCTTTACAGTCTTTTTTTTTTTTTAAATGTAGCATCCTTTCTATACTGGCAGCCCTTGGTTTCACTACTGTCCATCCTGGGCACTGAAGGTAGGAGTCCTATGGTACAAATATTATATGACCATGATCATGTAATTAAATACTGTTTCTTATTGTGTGAACATGAGGGAGTATATTAAGATTGTACAAGCAACCCTTGTTCTGACATCTAATGTTTGTTTTCTTTTCGTTGCACCCATAATATTTTAATATAGATGTTCATATGTAATAGCCTATATTTAAAAAAAATGGAAAATGGATTTCTACCACACTGATGCTCTATATCAGTAATCAGCATGGGTGGAACTCAAGATCTTCCGACGCCTACCGCTTGAGGTGAAGAAGTAACTGATAGCTGTAGCAGGTTGTTATACCCTATTCAAACTAGTTACTTGAGGGCAACATGGAACATTTTGCCAGTGGCTTGCACAATTACTTGCTTGATGGCAGAGGAATGACAGGAATCATGTCACCTCCATCTGGAGGTAAATGTGATCAAGGGCTGACAGACAGCATGGTCAAAAAACTAGATTAGACACAATTCTGCTAAGCAGTGTGCTAAGCAGGTGTGATTTTTTATATTGTAGAGCAAAATACTATTCTAACCCTGCAAGCAGTGACTTGTTCGATCTCTCTGGTACCATATTTGTAAAAATGCATTATTGTAAAACATGAATTATACTTGCTAATCTCCTAAGAAAGAAGTATGAATCCTTGTTCAGTAATAAGAGCTGTGAAGTGCACAGAATTAAAACCAGTCAGTGGACAGGTGGCTGCAACGGGTGTTGGAGAGGATTTATGTACAATTTGATTGTGCACCCCTTTAATGCTCCTTAGCTTAACTCTTTGCTGAAGCACTGGCCAGTTTTCTACCTCTACGGAAATTTTTGGAAAGCATTACACAGTTCAATTGCAGGGCTATTGTATGAAAAATCCTAAATGTAGGTGTTAGCAGCTGGCAGTCAACCTCAAAGAGAGAGTACTATGCAATTTCTTTGTAAAAGGTAAAAACCAAACAAACATGTAAAACACACATGCACAAAATTGTGAAGAGCATTTGGAACACTTATGAATGATTGTAAACCAAATCTACTGGATAGTAAATTTACTTGTTTTTCTTACACAGACTTCCAGCATTTTTTGCATATACTTCAATGTAAGGTTTCAATGTAACATTTATATTTCTATCCATTAGTGTATGCACACATGTAAACACATTCCTTTCTGATCTTTTTTCAAAGGTGATTTCTTAGTCTTTCGAGAGTGGCCTTACAAATATAATGTATCGACTAGGTTCTCTTGAGAGCTTAAAAAGAGAGGCAATATTTCAGTTCCTTTACAAACACTTCAGAGCGTTGTCAGCAAACAGCAAACAGAAATCTGAGGATCCTTAAAGCAGTCTTCCAGTCCTTGGATTAGGTCTGGTCTGGTCTCCTCAGTTAGTTGTATTCACATCAGCATGTAAAATATCAATATCCTGGATTTTCCATCATTATTTTTCCACCTAAGTCTAGCTAAGTCAGATAAGAATTTACAAAGCCTCACCTCACTGAGACAAAATCTCAATTTAATGTATTTAACTAATATCTAAATATAAATTCTGTGGGCTCTGTAGCCTCTCAGATGACAAATTCTCCCCTCCCAGCACCCCCTCAAAGTTCTTAAGGTACTCTAAGATGGACTATGAGAAAAGCTTATAAAATAACAACTCGTATAGAGAAGATAGATATGGAATCCCTGTTCTTCCTGTCTCATAATACAGGAGCAAGGGGACATTCATTGAAACTAAAATATAGGAAATTCAAAATTGATAAAAGGAAGTACTTTTTTTTTTACTCAACATGTTACTGGACTATGGAACTCACTGCTACAGGAAGCTGTGGAGGCCAAGTTCTTACCATGACAATGTGACCCTAAGGAGTTAGCAGTCTGAAGGGGACCTCCCAGGAATTATTCCAGAGCTCTGTGAGAGGGCCAAACCTGTGGATTCATTACAGGAGGATGTCTACTAATTGTATGAGCTTACTTTTGGATACTTCTGGGCCTTTATGACTCAGTTGCATTGCCCTGCTCTTCAGGTGTGCACAGAAAAAGATGATCAAGCAAAACCCCATCCCTCCTCCCCTCAGTTTTTCCTCCTTTCTTTGGACTTAGAAATCAAATACTGCACTATCAAGCATGTGGCTTAAACTGACACTAAAACTCATGGACCTGGTCTATACTAAACCAGGCAGGTCGGCTTAAGGTACGCAGCTCCAGCTGCATAAAATGCATAGCTGGAGTCGGCTTCCTGTCAGCTGAGCCATGGCAGCATCCACACAGCGGAAGGTCAATGGGAGCACATGCTCCCGTGAGCTTACCTTACTCCTCACAGAATGAAGAGTACGGGACTCCAGCGGGGGCTGCCCTCATCGTTCGATTTGGGGGGGTCTACATTAGACCGCTAAATTGAACGCTAGAAGATAAACCTGCAGAGTGCTGGTCTTCTCACTAGTGTACACATGCCCAATGTGTCCTCCTGGCAAACAGAAAAATCTCTAAGAAAAAGGGATGTGCTGCATTTACTTGCTCTGGCACTCCAGCACTGTCACTGTCAGATAAGGATTCAGAAAGCCTCATCTCCCTGAGTTTTACCTCTATTGTCTCTCTCACTGAGACAAAAATCTCAGTTGTAAAAAGGCTTTTACAAAGAGGATGACTATTAGTTGGTCTCCATTTTCAGTGAAGGTAGGATGAGAAGTAATGGTCTTAATCTATGGCAAGGGAGATGTTTAGGTTAGATATCAGGAAAAGCTTTCTAACTATAAAGGTAATTAAGCACTGGAACAGACATCCAAGGGAGTTGGGGAATCTCTATCCTTAGAGATATTTGAGAACAGGTTAAACAAATATCTGTCTGGAAGGGTCTACACATAATTGTTCCTGTCTCAGTACAGCTAGACTAGGCCCTGGTCTACAGTAGGGAGTTATTTCAAAATAACAAGCAGAGTGTCCACACTACCAAGCCCGTTATTTCGAAATAATGGGCTGGGTATTTTGAAATCTGTTTGCCTGCTTCCCTTGGGTAATAACACTTATTTCAAAATAGTTATTTTGAAATAGTGCGAGGGAACATCTACACAGCAGGGCTTAACTCAAAATAAGCTATGCAACTTGAGCCACGCTAATTTCATAGCTTAAGTTGAAATAGTTTATTTCGAATTTGGGCAAGTCTACGCAGCACTTATTTCGAGATAGAGCACTCTTCTCTCGACTTCCCTTACTCCTCATACAATGAGGATTATAGGAGTTGGAGAAAGCAGTCCCCCAGCTCGACATTATTTCAACATTATGTTGAAATAACTGCTTGTGTGTAGACGCAGACTATGTTATTTTGGAATAATGTCCATTATTCAAAATAATGCTGCTGTGTAGACTTACCCCAAGTGTGGTTGCTCCACTGCTGCTGTTTCAAAATAACTATTCCCTAGAGTAATTCGAAGTAATTATTCCCCAGTGCTTCCTGGGGCTTTAAGTCAGGGTAGCGTGTCCACAATAATGGAGCCTGCCTCAGACTAATTTTGAAGCTCCCCTATAAGGGGGGGACACGCTATTTCAATTTTGTTGTTTTGGGAGTTATTATTTTGAATGTAAGTTATTTTGAAATAATTTCCTAGTGTAGACATGCCCTAGATGATCTCTTAAGGTTCCTTCCATCCCTGAATTTCTATAATGTTATAAAGCTGTTTATGACTCATCCATCCAGGCATAAAACTCTACAAAAATAAATCCTCATATATTTCTGCATAAAAACACATCCAAGAAAGTCAGGATCTGCTAACTGATGTACCACAAGCATGACATCCAGCTAAGTTCATCAGTTAAATTATTCATTACAAATTACACACTCGGCTCTAGTAATTTATTAACATTAGTCAAAGGATGTTTAAACAGAAAATAGAATAAGTCTTCATATTAATCATATCAAATACTATTATTGGTAGTTTGTATCAAGTCAAGTCAAAATGATGTTTCGGTCTCTTCATGTAAAATGTGGATAGTGATACACATCACAAAGCAACATCCATTTCTGAAAACCAGAATGCATAGAGTTTATCCTGAAGGGACTTGTGAATTAATACAAAGTGGTTTGGAATAGTATCTACTCTATTAGGGAGAGATGTTGATAGTGGAATTGCTGCAAGAACTTTCACAGGGATTTTGCCTGAGACTCCAGTAGAGAGTGTACAATCTCTCAGGGAGCTTTTAGAAGAGAAAGCAGCTGTTGGAGCTGAGGGATCAGAAATCTTCAAGGAAATTTGACCTGAGGGAATGGGAAAGGAAGCTAAGAGGTAGCTTTGTCCAGAGAGAACTGGACAAATAGTGATAGAACCAAGTATCAAAAGAGGGGAGGAAAAGAAATCCCACACACAATGCAAACAATTAAAAGCATACAACAGATACAAAAGAGTGTTGTAGGGCTGCAAGGTTGCAGGCACATTTATGACATTTGCTTTTAAAAATGTATAAATCTTTGTATGAAACTTGAGAAATAAACTTGAATTTCCTGTTTTGGAACAAAGTAGGAGTGTGTTATTAAACAGTTTAGTTTTTATGAGAAACAATGATCATTCCTAAACACAGAAGAATCACAGACAAATGTTTTATTTTTAAAAAATGAAAACAGCATTGTGTTTCTCTTTTTGTCCTCTTTCTAGTGAGTTAAATGTGAACAGTGTGCATGATAATTTCTTCTAATTCAGGAGTCAAGATATAATGAATTTTTTTGAAGATCTGGCCCAATTATTTTTGAATTAAGGACTTTTAAAGTTCACCCAGACTGAATTAGGAGAAGAAAAGTGTGCAAGTTCTAAAATGAATTGGCAGTTCTTCCTGGTTGAGTCCCTCCTTTCAAACTTCAATTAATCTGAAATCCAGTGCAACAATTTGCTGCAAGGTGGTCTAGTATTTCATACTTCCTTAAAATTTCCAAATCTGCAGGTCCCCACACCATTTTTCATTAGGCACATTCCTGTTTCTGTCTGTGCATTACATCTAGTTAAGCTATATAAAGCTTTGCTGAATCAGGTTCTGATTATTCGTGTGCTTAAAGTTATGTACTTCAGTGCTTGGTGATTTGGGGCCTGTGTCCTTGGTTTACTGGAGATGTAAATGGGGTATTATCGTTACATTAATAATACAGTTTAAATATTGCATCTTGCAGGAAATCCCAATTTGAGATGACATGATTTCTTGCCTTTGTTTTATTTCTGGGACATCAGTACAAACTTGTCTGCATTTTGTGGCTGTGCACTCAGCACGGCAAAGCCATGTCACTGCTGCTGCTGCCTGTGCTACTGTGGCTACATTTCTCTTTGTACTGTGTGAGTTACTGGGAATCATCCTATAGTGTAGCCACAACCTATGTGTAACTATGACAAAAAATTGAATTTTAAAACCAACCTACAAAATTCTGTAAAAACTATAGCATTATTTACTAAATACTATAGATTTTTAAGAAATATCTATAGACCTGTTCTGGTTTCATCCCTATTAATTTCTATTGGACATTTCTGTGAGGACTGCATGAAAGTAGTTTTGAATCCCGTGCTATTTAAGAGTCAAGTTGTTACATAAGAAACAGGAAATATTAAAAAAAACAGGACTAATATTGTCTGGATTCTGCCTTAACAAGAGTAAAATGACAGAAAAAGAAGTAAATGATCTTCAGTTAATTGTATTCTTTCTTTGTAAAGGCTCATAGCTTCAAAAGTGCTCAACAATCCAAAGCTCCCGCTGTGAACAATAAACATCTTACACGTTCATATAGGTGCTTAAATAGAAGCTGTTGAGTGCTAAGATCTGTTGAATATCTGGCCAGTAGGTTGTAAAATATAGATGTGAATTACAGAAGAAGAATTTATTATCTTTGGATGAAATTCAGCCCAATGCTGACAGCCAACTCAATGCCTATTTGAGGGGTTAAGTGGGATGTTATTGCTGACCCTCTCCTTTTAGGGTTACATAATGAAGAGGATTGTACTCTGCCACTGTGAAATTGGATGAACACTAAAGCATGTAAGTTTTTGCAGCTGTCTTGTTATATACTGTTGTGTACAATAGAAAGTTGTTCACTTCTTCTTGAATGAATGAATGAATTCTCAGCATTTCTACAGCATTTTTTGTGAGTCCCAAAGTGCTTCACAAACGATAAATTATTTCCCCAACATCCCTGTGGACTGGGGTATTATTTTATATCAACGAATGGGGAAACTGAGGCAGAAGATGGTTTGTGGTTTGGCAACACTGCAGCAGAGGTGAGGAAAGACCTTTGTATTTCTTCTAGACATAAGACTGTCCTTCCTGGAAATGCCTTATCTAGGCAGAACATCGTTTCTAATTCTAAAGTATCACTGTACTAAAAATAGTCTCACATAGGCTGCCTTGTTGTATTAGGAAATGTGGCACATTGATTTGTTTATAAAGAACCTTCTCTTAAACAACTGCTTATGCTGGGGCGGTTCAATACAAAATTTATTTTCCACTAAATAATAATAATAATAATAATAATAATTTATTATTATTATTATTATTTATTATTTTACATGCCAAAATCAAATCAGCAAAAAGATTGCCTAATAGGAAGAAACGGGGTATGTAGCCGTATATTGTAAATCACTTTTTAAAGTATACCACAGTCTGAGCACAGAAGTATCTTCGGGGACTATGCCTGACGTATATTTGAGACAACAGTTATAATAGCATCCAATGTTTTGGGAAACGGACAACTTCTGGAATTGACTTTATATAATCAGCCAGACTAAGAGAAAAGACAATAAACTTTAAAATGTTGTTAACAGCATTAGTTATGCACTGGCCTTTGCATAACAACTTCATCTTTCTCTGCTGCAAACATTCCTGATTGTGTTCACAAGTAATTTATTGCCTTGTGATGAGCATGACCTCTTCACCGCTGCTGCGATCTCTTGCATCGTCAGCATATAAGCAGGTCACTGCCTCAACAGCGCATCTATTGCCCATAACAATTTCGAGCCTTATTCATGTCTATATTCACTCAGTCCCAACGCACTAACCTTTCAAATGGTTAAAAAGCTCTCACCTCACCAGACTTTCGTCTTCAGAGAGATCCTCCTTCTCAGCTAGCTCTGCACCTCTGCCCACCAGCTGCCTCTCCTCTTCTCCAGCACCATCTTCACTCTTCCACCTCCCTCCCCACCAGCTGGGATGCTGATTAGCTGCATGTAACCAGACATGGTCAGGAAATTGTTGATGCAACTTATCTTGTTGGAAATGCAAATTTTCACACAAATGGATTAGTTTCAACACCCATAGTTTGGTGAATGTTATCTGCTGTAGCAAGTTCATTATTGCCAGGAGTGAATTCTTAAAGCGGGATAAGATGCTTCAAAGTCCCAGAAGAAGTTTGGGAACTTCACTGGTTGAGGATGTCAAGCTGGTCTTTGGACAGATTGTTTGGACAGGATGAGGGTGGAATTTCTGGCAAAACTATATGTATAAAATACAATCGTGAATGAGAAAGAGAGATTGACCCCCCCAGCCCAGAATAGCTAGGGTACTCATCAGGGAGATGGCAGAATCAGACTCAAATCCCTGTACTGAATCCAGAGTGCAGGGACTTCTGTCTTCATCTCCTAGGTGAATTTCCAAGCCATTGCCTATTCTGGAGTTTCTCTCTTTCAATTACAAAGGGGTTCGGTTTTGTTCTGATGGTCTACATCTACACTGGCAGCTTCTTGTACAAAAACTCTTCCACAAGAGAGCATCTACACTGGCATGTGCTTTTGCACAAGAGCATCCATGGCAGTGTAGACGCTCTCTTCCGCAAGAAAGCTCTGATGGCCGTTTTAACCATAGGGGCTTCTTGCACAAGAAATTCATGTTACCTGTCTACACTGGCTTCTTCTGGAAGAGCTCTTGCACAAGAGGGCTTCTTCCTGAGAGGGAGCGTCAGAGTTCTCACGCAAGAAGCCCTGATTTTCTGCAGTACAACGTCAGTTTACTTGTGCAAGAACGCGCGGTCAGTGTAGACAGGCGGCATATTTTTGCGCAAGAGCGGCCGTTTTTGTGCAAGAATGCGCCAGTGTAGACACAGCCATGCAGAATGAAAACAAATGGGGAATCCCTGAAATTTTTCATGAAATGGATTTTTTTTTGCCAGCTTTGCATGCATCTCCTGCTAATGCTATGTGGCTCTCTATTCCCCCTGCAGGGACAAGATCATGAGCAGAGGTTTATGGTCTGCTATGTGGGTATTTTTATATATGCAAAATAGAATAAATGTATCTGGCCATCCATTTCACCAGGTCCTGGCATTCAAAAATATTGTGTCTTTCCAATATTTCATCCCTAAACATAAACTTTATTTAAAAAGTTACTTTATTTAAAAATGTAAAAAGTTAAAGTTAAATAGCTTTAACTTTTATTTAAAAAGTGTGAAAGGAGGCTTGTGACTGAGTAGAGCAGCATGTAATCCAAAAGCCTATGTTTTGGAGGTGCTGGCGAGAAAGGCATTGTCGGGCTTAATTGAATTTTGGGGAGAATTTACTGCACTGGCATCAGGTGCGACTATTATAAAGACATTCTTATTAGGGTTATCAAGCAATCAAGAATTAATCAGGAAACTAGGCAGTTAATAATAGAATATCATTCATTTAAATATCTTTGATGATTTCTATATTTTTAAATATATTGATTTCAATTACAACAGAATAGAAAGTAAACAGTGCTCACTTTATATTTTTCCTTGCACGTATTAACAGTCTAAAAACCAAAATAAATAGTATTTTCAATTCGCCTGTAACCCTTCCGCTGGGTAGGCCCGGCAGCAACCAGGGCCGGGTTCAATATCTAGGAGACCATCTCACACAGAATCAGCTCGAGCCCCCACCCAGTAGCCTGGGAAATTCACACACCCCCGTGCGCCTCTGAGAGTCAATGCTTCCCCACGCGCAAGCACAGAGTCTGAGTATAGAAAAGAAACTTTTAATGAAAGAGAGAGAGAAGTCACATGGCATTATCTTGGGAAAATACCACAAACAGAGTCCGTAGCCTCCTCCCCCATGAGTAACTGTCCCAGCTCAAAAGGATTGAGCAATGTCTTTTGCCTCTCAGGCTCACCAGTCCAACAAGGTAAGGGTACCGTTCACTTACCCAAACTTTCTCCATACCCCACGTCAAACGCCCCACTTACAGCTCTGTCCAGTCAGTACAGACCCTGACACATCATCCCGATAACTCTACTCCTTGAGCCTGAGGCTATGCCACCTTTGTGCTGCTCCTACCAGCTGCCTGCCAGTCGTTCCCGCCAGCTGCTCTGCTGGCCACCTGCTGCTGCTCTTACCAGCTGGCCGCCGGTTGTTCCCACCAGCCACACTGCTGGCCGCCTGCTGCCGCTCCTACCGGCCAGCCTCCGGTCATTCCCACCAGCCGTTCCGCTGGCCGCCTGCTGCCGCTCCCACCGGCCGCCCACCGGTCACTCCCGCCAGCCACTCCGCTGGCCACCTGCTGCCGCTCCTACAGGCCGCCCTCTGGTCGTTCCCACCAGCCGCTCCGCTGGCCGCTGGTTGTTCCCGCCAGCTGCACTGCTGGCTGCCTGCCACTGCACCGACAGACTGCCCGCCAGTCATTCCCGCCAGCCGCTCCGCTGGTCTCCCTCTGCTGGCCGCTCCACTGGCTGCCTGCTGCCACTCCTACTGGCCACCCGCCGGTCACCCCTGCCAGCCGCTCCACTGGCCGCCTGCAGCTGCTCCTACCGGCTGCCTACCAGTCGTTCCCGCCAGCCACTCCACTGGCTGCAATGGGTCTGGCTCCCAGCCAAACCAGTTATTTCAACTCTTAGTGATTTCAACTCTTTAGCCACTACCTAGGCTGGCCAAAGATTCCAGCTTCCACTGGACTAGCAAAAAGACTCCTCATGGAGTCTGCTTTAGGTCTGGCCTTAAAACCAGGGGGAAAGGGGCAGGTTGAGCCAGTCTTACAGCTCACACCTGGCAGGCATGAAGCAGGCTGACTCAAGCCCTCAAGCCCTTCCCCCCCCGCCAACTCCATTCACTCAACTCTGGAAGGGGGGAGGCTTGTTTCTCTGAGACCTCTTACAATGATGGTGTCTCTCCTGCAAGCACTGGTGTCATATTTTACAGTTCCCACATTTAGGGGTAGCATGATTTGTGACCTCCACAACAGCCCCAAATTAGTTACAATATACCACATTGTATATAAGCTCTCTCCTTTTAGCTGGCTGATAGCAAGCAGTAATTCAGCCCTGGCTTACACACCTAACACAAATACTGTAGTGCAATCTCTTTATCATGAAAGTTGAACTTACAAATGTAGAATTATGTACAAAAATGCATTAAAAGACAAGATAAAATTTAAGAGCTTACAAGTCCACTCAGTTCTACTTCTTGCTCAGGCAATCGCTTCGACAAATAAGTTGGTTTACACTTGCACGAGATAATGCTGCCCACTCCTTGTTTACAGTGGCAGCTGAAAGTGAGAACAGGTATTCACATGGCATTCTTGTACCTGGCATCATAAGATATTTATGTGCCAGATGCACTAACGATCCTTTTCATGCTTCAACCAACATTCCAGAGCAGGTTCGATGCAATAATGGTGCAAGCTGTGTGAACTGATGCATGTTGATTTTCATTGTCTGCTGCAGGTGCAAGACCCACACTAGCCTCTGAGTGATGTCACTGGGTTGACCTGGGGGAAGAGGCAGAGTGGGGCAGAGCAAGGCTGGGTAAGAGAAGAGAGGATGGAGCAGGGGCAGGGATGGCCATTGAGAGATGAGGTGGAGGGGGGACAGTGTCCTAGCCCTCCCTCAGACTAAGGATGGCACTGGAAGGAATCATAAGAGAGCTGATCACATGGCCTGTGCTCCCCCTACCCCATGTCCTTCCTCACCAGTCATCACTGCTGACAACAAAAATGCCATGAGAACACGTATTTTTACTTTCAAGTGACAATGTAAATAAGAAGTGGGAAGCATTATCTTCCATAAATGTAAACAAACGTGTTTATTTGTAATGATTGACTGAGTAAGAGGTAGGACTGAGTGGACTTGCAGACTCTAAAGCTTTACATTGATTTGGTTGTGAGTGCAGTTATGTGGCAAAAAAATCTATATTTCTAAGTTGCACTTTTATGATAAAGAGACATATCACAAATAAGTGAGCACTGTACACATTGTATTCTGTGTTGTGCTTGAAATCAATATGTTTGAAAATGTAAGAAAACATCCAAAATATTTAATAAATATCAAGTAGCATTCTATTTTAACAGTGTGATTAAAAATATGCTTATTCACAATTAGCATTTTCAAGTTAATGGCATGCGTTAACCACAATTAATCACCAGGCTTAGTTCTTATTTTATTGTAGTCTATTTTTTTAAGTTTAACTGGGAACTAACATAGCAATCCTAGCCACCACACTGGGCAACAATTTGTTGTAGAAGTCTCCTGGACATACTGTTTTGTAATTTTGGAATGTTTTCATGCACGGGTGTAACTTGCAGGAAGCATCAGCAGCTAAATTACCTTCATTCAGAGAGAGAACAAGAGACTCAGGCCAAGTCTACACTGGCACTTTACAGTGCTATAACCTTCTGGCTCAGGGGTTTGAAAAAACACTCCCCAAATGCAGCAAGTTACAGTGCTGTAAAGCACCAGTGTGCACCAGGCTACTGCACTTGTAGCCATGCGCTGCAAGCCACACTTTCAGTTTAAAGCCCTGCCGTGGCTGCATTTTAAACTATTAAGGGTAGACAAAGTCTCAGGCAGAACACCTTTGTCTTGTCATGTGCCCCAGGACTAACACAAACAGTGTCCCATCATATATATAGTAGCCCAATGTCTGAGACTCTGTAACGCTGAAACTCTGGCTGTTCCCTCTGGGCGGTGCTGTTGCCTCCCGCCGTGGCGCTCGGCTGACTTCTGTGCCACTCAGCCAGGCCACCACGCGGAAGCAAGCGGCGCACGGGGGTGCTTCATGGGGAGTGCGGGGCCCAAAGGGCCGCTTGGGCCGCTTGCTCCCACGCGGCGGCCCAGCTGAGCGGCACAGAAGTCAGCCAAGCACCACGGCGGGAGGCGAAGGGAAGCGGGGCAGTGATGTGCATGGCCAGGGGGCGGGGCCTGGACAAGCGTGCATCCCCAACAGAGACAGGGGAGAGCAGAGAGAGAGTGAGAGGCAGGAGGGGGAGAAGAGAAAGAAAGAGACAGAGAGAGAGGCAGAAGGTGGAGAGCTGAGAGAGAGAGAGGGGGAGGCAGAAGGAGGAGGAGAGAGAGAGAGACGGAGCGAAAGACCAGAGGCTCAGGAGAGAAGACCGACGTGGAGGAGAGACCTGAAAATCCTGTCTTATGATGGGCTAATTGGCTAGTCTGACAAGAGGCATCTGTTTCAGGACAGTTAACTTTACTCTATCCATTCTGATAAACAGAACTACCAAGATTGCAGTATCTGCAATAGCACCATCTAGAAACTCCCAGGACGCTTATTCATTCACAGAAAGAATCCTGTAAGCAACAAAATAAAAATATTACTCTTAAAATACTAGCAATTATATATTTTCTCCTTGTGACTGTAGCAAAACGTAGAGATATGAATCCAAGCAGGGAAAAATATTGATCTGTTTTTTTTTATTTGTTACATAAATAGCCAATCCCACGCACTCAAAAATTATGAGCCAGGCCCCACAAAATCATGAATTTGTTTAAAAACAGATTTTTAAAAAGGAGATCTTTTTCCTGACTAGTTTCTAAGCCGTTAGGATTCCCTTTTTCAAATTTTCTCTGTAGCCATGAAATGTACTCCTTTTTGGACAGAAAGCTGAAATTACCTCAGAGTCTCCTCACTAAGGATATGTCCACACTATGGGACAAGATTGACGTAAGATATGCAATTTCAGTTATGTAAATTGCGTGGCTGAAGTCGAAATACCTCAACTAGACTTTTGGTGCTGTCCACACTGCAGGAAGTCAAAGGGAGAACATTCTCCCTTTGACTTCCCTTACTTCTTGTGGAAGCAGGACTACCAGCATCGACTATTTGAATTAGCTGTTTGAATTAGCTGTCTTAACTAGACCCACTAATTCAAACTCTGGAAGATTGTCAGTGGCAGCTTCAATCTTCTCTGCAGTGTAGATGTACCCCCCAAAGGATCTGGAGATTTAAGAAATTCATCAAATATTTCAGGACCTACAATAAAATAATGCGAGTTGGCAAAAATGCTACAAGTTCCTTCTGGATAGGAGCAAATTTCACTTTCAGAAAATAAGTTCAAATTCTCAGAATTTATCGGCCACCGGCATACTGTATGAGATGAACTTAGAATCCATGGCTGCTAATTGTTGCTACTAAGTCATCAGTCAAGTTATAAAGTTATCTGTATATATGTGGTATGTACTTTAAGAACATGCTTATACTTTTTATTGTCCTGGTCATTACACACAGCTGCTATCTATGATCAAGAGAAATTGAGTGAAAAGTCATTGGAGGAAGTAGATGATTGGTTGTATTAAACAAATCATGCATTGTTTTTTAGCTTCGTAAACGGAGATGCGGTTTTACTGCAGATGGTTGCCAAATAGCATAGCCACTGCTATGTGAAATGAGGACAGAAATTGATAAAAACAATTAATATGATACAGATAATAGTTGAGGGAAGCAGTTTCCAGTGACACCAGAGAAAGTAATACATATCCTCTTTCTTATCAGCAAATTAAAATATCACTAGAGGGCTGTTCCCCCTGCTTGCTATGCTCACCGACCCCTCCTCCCCCACTCTGGGGGTAGAGAGCTCTAGCTCTCCCCCTGGCCACCGAGGCCATGACAGCCTGGCTACCTGCCCCACAGGTCACTCTGTCATCCCGCAGGAATTTTTTTATATATAGAGAGAGGAAAGAATAAGGTACAATAACATACATAGGACCAATTCCATTTGCATTTTGAGTTCTAATCCACACTGACAGTAAATGTCCATTGATGTTACTGTAGCCTGTGCTTGTTGATCTATGGAGGGGCACAGGTATGTGAGATTTCTAAACTACACATGACACCTGTGATTTTCAATAGAGCCTGGGTGCCTGATTGCCCTGTGTGCCTTTGAAACTCTTCCCATGTTCCTTATCCTATTTGGTAATCACATGTCTTTGTGTTCCATTGCAGCCCATAAATGCAAGCAATGGAGAGGCTTGTCTTCTGGGTGCTCTTCACAGGCCGACTCAAAGGCCTGGTCCACACAACAGCAGAAGGTTGGCTTAAGATACGCAACTCCAGCTGCATTAATTATGCAGCTGGAGTCAGCGTCTCTTAAATCGTATTTCTGTGTCATTCACACGGTGCGAGGTTGACGGGAGCAAATATTTCCGTTGGCTTCCCTTACTCCTTATCAGGAGCAGCAGCACTGGCACTGACAGGGACACCCAGTGAGTTCGATTTAGCAGCTCTATACTGTGCCTGCTAAACAGAACCTTGGAAGATTGACGGAGCAGTGTCTATCTTCCATGTAGTGTAGACATGGCCAAGGAGTAAAAAGATAAGGCATAAATCAACATTTCCCAAAGAAAATCATTGGATAAAGTCAATTAATTGCAGTATGTATCAATTTTGCCATCTGTAAAAGGGAATAATATTACCAAACCAAATAATTCCCTGGGAAACTACATAATAATATTATAACAATACTTCATATTCACTGCTGTATTGTATTTGGCTGAGATTTAAAAGGAGCCTAAGGGTACATCTGGACTACAAGCCTCTTTTGAAAGAGATCGTCTATACAGCAACAACACTTTCGAAAAAGCGATCTGCTTTTTCGAAAGAGAGCACCCAGGCAATCTGGATACTCTCTTTCGAAAAAGCCCTGTTTGCATTCAAGAATGCCTTTTCTCAGAAGAGCTCTTTCAAAAAAAGGCGTTCTTCCTTGTAAAATGAGGTTTACCGCTGTCAAAAAAACCACTGCATTCTTTCGATTTAATTTCGAAAGAACACAGTGGCAATCTAGACGCAGGTGAAGTTTTTCGAAAAAAGGCCACTTCTTTCAAAAAAACCCTGTAGTCTAGACATAGCCTAAGAGACTGAGCTACCCACATCCAACTGATTTTCATTGTGCATCTAGCTGCCTCATAGCCCTTTGAAACTCTTACACTATCGCCATGTCTAAACTACACCCTTCTGTCAGCAGTGCAAATGAAGTGGGGATTTAAATATCCCATGCTTCATTTGCATAATCACGTTTGGGCGCTGTTTCGAACAAGCACTATTTCGAAACTGAAACCGCGGCTTAGCTGCAATTCTGCAGATCCTGTACTCCTCAAAAAACGAGTGCCCGAACGTGAATAAAACAGCGCCCAAACGTGATTATGCAAATAAAGCGCAGGATATTTAAATCCCCGCTTCATTTGCACTTCCGATGTGCTTTATTTACATCCCCCTGCCGACAGAGGGGTGTAGTGTAGACATAGCCTATGTGTCCAAAAAAGAGAGTTTTTATTGCCTTGATTACAGGGTGAGCTGTGTTTTAACCTCTTTTTGTCCCTCTCAAATGTATCCCTAGGGTGACTGGCCTGGCTTTTCAATTCAATCCTTTTGGGGATGGATCTCAAGAGAGCAACTGTCCCCACACTCACAACTCCCACACACACACACACACACACACACACACACATTAATATGACAGCCACAGCGGTGTGTGTCACCAGTGAGTCTTTTTATTCCAGGGACCTGAGACCAGCAGCTAATTAAAGTGACTCAAGCACAAGTGCTTCAGAACAAGGCATTATTTACTCATTCACTTCAGTGTACAGAGCAATCAGAGATGAGGCTTGGAACAATAAAGTCATATATGCCCTGGTCTTATCTACACTTTATTCTTTCCTGGCCAATGTTAGGAAAATTCCACTGAGCCCAGACCTCTATGCTCCCTGGGTTGGAATTCACAGTTAGCCCCCTAAAGCATCCTCTGTGTCTCTGTGAGAGATTCTGTTCCATTGGCTGCCCACTCAACCCCTTCCTCCTGAGGCCAAGATCTTTAAGATTGTAATATCCCTTCTATCCTGCATGCAGGGAATAGACATTGTTCATCTGAAGCCAGACGGGGCCATTCCCCCCATTAATTGCTTCCCAATTCCTTCCAGGACCCATATGCCCCTAAGTGATGGTGCTGTACTTCACAGTTATGTCATTTCCTGTTGATTTCCCCTATGCAGACACCTTTGACTTAATTCTGTGCTGTCAGGCAGGATAATATCAACCCGGTAAACTGAGGGGCCCATGATATTAATAAAAAATGAAAGAGACGTTTCTCTCCTTCCCCTCACACATTTAAGCTACGTCTAGACTGCTGGCTTTTTGCGCAAGAAGCTTTTGTCGGAAGAGATGTTCCACAAAATCTTCTTGTGCAAGAGAGCATCCACACTGCAAAAGCGCATTGAAAAAGTGATGCGTTTTTGTGAAAGAGAGCAGCCAGACTGCCTGGATACTCTCTTGCAAGTAAGCAGTGATTGATATGGACAGAATGGCCACCAGGGCACCTGTGCTTTTTCCTCTTCCCTTTTTTTGCCGAAAAACTCCCTCTTCCCCATCCACTCATGCCTTTTTGCACAAGAGCTCTTGTGCAAAAAGGCTTCTTCCTCGTAGAATGATTACCAATTGCTCAAAAACCCCTCTGATCTTTCAATTTAGTTGTGCAAAAACGTGCTTGAGGTGTGGACACTGCGAGTTTTTCCGCAAAAACTCTGTCCTGTAGACATAGCCTTAGTGACTAGGTCAAATGAGGGGTTCATCTTTAGTTATAGACTTCTGCAAGATAATCAGTGTAACAGTGATAATTAAACTCATGTAAGTATGCTCAAATTAAATAATATTATAGGATGCTATTGTTGTTTATCTAGTGGGTGAAATACTTATATCTGTTGACTCTTGAAAAGTTATACATTTAAGAATTTGAGCATCTTCAAATGCGGTAGCAGTCATTTATATGGCATCATTGTTGTTCAATGTATAAAGTAAGTATATTAGAAATAGGAACAATTATTTTAGTTTATTTTTACATCTATTGGTGTTATGTGGTTTTTACATGTATACTGAATGAAAACAATGCTTGCTACAAAAGATATGTCCGTCCACAGTATATGAAGGCTAGTAACTTATTTTTCTCAGTATCCATTTCGTGTTCACGGTGTAGACAAGGAAAATAATAATAAAAATATAGAAATAATACATAAAAAGAGTTTGGGTTCTGTTCAAAGGCATCATTTTGTATTTGGCCCACAGTCTACCTTTAGACTATCCCTGGAGTATATTTTCCTAAAACTTAATGATTCCCAACATACTGTTTGCTTTTTTGACTGCTGCTGAACATTAAGTGGATGTTTTCAGAGATCTATCCAAGATCTCTTCCATGAGTGTTACAAGCTAATTTCAACTCCATCATTTTATATGTACAGTTGGGATTATGTCAGCATTGATTTTCATCTGCCATTTTATTGCCCAGTCACCCAGTTTTGTGAGATCTGTTTGAAGCTCTAGAGTAGCTTGAGTAGTTTTGTATCATCTGCAAATTTTGCCACTCACCTGTTTACCCCCTTTTCTAGATCATTTATGAATATGTTAAATAGGACCGGTCCTAGTACATATCTCTGGGGGACACCACTAGTTACCTCTCTCCATTCTAAAAACTGTCTATTTTTACCTACCCCTTGTTTCCTATCTTTTAACCAGTTTCCAGTCCATGAGAGGACCTTCCATTTTATCTCTTGGCAGCTCATTTGCTTAAGACCCTTGTCAAAGGCTTCCTGAACATTTAAATGAATTATATCCACCAGTTTTATTTTGTTCATGTGCTTGTTGACCATCTCACAGAATTCTAGTAGATTTTTGAGACATGATTCCCCTTTATAAAAACCATATTGACTCTTTCCCAACAAATTATGTTTGTTTATGTCTCTTGCAATTCTGTTCTTTGCTATAATTCTAACCAGTTTGCCTAGTACTGTAGTCAGGGCTACTGGACTGTAATTGCAGAGATTATCTCTGGAGCCCTTTTTAAAAATTGCCATCACAATAGCCATCCTCCAGTTATTTGGTACAGAAGCTGATTTAAATGATAGGTTACAGACTACCGTTACGAGCGCTGTAATTTCACATCTGGTCCTGGTGACTTGCTACTGTTTAGTTTATCCATTTCCCCCATTTTCTAATGGCATCTCAATCTGTGACAATTCCTCAAAGACGTCACGTAAAAAGAATGGGAATCTCCCTCACATGTTGTCTAACCCTCTGTCAAGATGCAAGATTTGTTGTGGCTAAAGCATCCAAGACAGATGGCTATCCGACTTTCTTTGAAAACCTTCAATGAAGGAGCTTCCCATACCTCTCTAGGCAGATATTGTTCTTACATTTAGGACAGGGCTCCCAGATAGTCATTATCAGCCCCTTCCAAGTATGGGCCCGTTGTGGCAGTGCTATAGTATACCCTTCATTATTGTACGATTGTAGACAAATAGCCCAAAACAAGGGAAAGGGAGATATCCCTTTTTAGGGATTATACATTTTAAAAGTCAAGATGTTCACACTATTTTTTAATAATGTTGTTGCTATACACGATCCCTAAAAAATTAAAGGTAGAAAATGCCATCAGAACTGGAGCTATGCATAGAGTACAAACCATTTACTCTGCTGAGCATACTGTTCCATGGATGGTGAATATCAGAAGCTGATCAAAGCATTAACTTGGCCTTGACTCTTTTTCACCAAGGCAAACAGAGTCACTGCACTGGATTAGTGAAAGGGAAGTTGGTATCTGATTTCTCTCCATCCTTCTTGCTATGCCTGTGCCTTAATCCACTCAGTGCAGTGTACAGCAATCTTTGGGAAGAAAAAAATGTAAAGCAATGCATAAGTAATTTTAAATCACTCTTCAACTCTCACTAGTATATTCCTCTACAACCACTGGAGGGATTGAAACTTATAGAGACCAATATACTATAACTGGATAGAAATCTCTCCTCATGTTGAAAAAAAGAAGTAGTCAGCAACAGAAGTCAGCCTTATAATTAATGACCACAGATATCACCAAAAGTGAAATATTCAAAAAAATGCATTGTCTTAAATAGTCTGCATACATTATGGCTGCGTCTACACTGGCATGATTTTGCACAAATACTTTTAATGGAAGAGTTTTTCCGTTAAAAGTATTTGCACAAGAGAGCGTCTATACTGGCATGTGCCTTTGCGCAAAAGATTTGCTTTTGCGCAAAAGCATCCATGCCAGTGTAGCCGCTCTCTTGCGCAAGAAAACTCTGATGGCCATTTTAGCCATCGGGCTTTCTTGCGCAAGAAATTGTTGTTACCTGTCTATACTGGCTTCTTGCACAAGAACACTTGCGCAAGAGGACTTATCCCCGAGCGGGAGCGTTAGAGTATTTGCGCAAGAAGCACTGATTTTGTACATTACAACATCAGTGTTCTTGCACAAATACTCGCAGCCAGTGTAGACAGGCGGTAAGATTTTGCACAAAAGCAGCTGCTTTTGTGCAAAATCTTGCCAACGTAGACACAGCCTATCAGTTCTCTCCATCCTTTAGCCATAGCATGGTAGAAAAAAACAGTAGAAAGTATTCTACTGCTGCAGTGTGGGTGGATGGCTAGGGGTATTATTTTCTTGTTAGCATCATTAGGTTATTTAACATAAAATAAATACAGAATGCAGATAAAAGAGAGCAAAATCACCTCAGTTATACAGAATAGGTGCTCTTCAGTATGTTCTTCACCACTCTACCTGTTGGACTTTTGAAAAACGCATCTGTCCATACGGTTCAGGCACCTCTGACTTCTATTACCATTTCCAATAATATAAACAAATCAAGTTCCATCTTTTCCCTCAACCTCAGAAAAAGAGAGAACTCCTGCCCTAGTTTAATAATTAACCTCACTGCATAATCTTAGTCTGCCAAAGGCTTTCATTTGGTGGGTATTTAAGTGTCTGAAGAGCCCAATTCATGCCCTGCAGATTTTCCACAGAAGTGACAGGTGTAAGCTTGAAGGAAATATGGTTGTTGACTGTACAGTTGTGTCCTTTTCCCCCTCCTTTGTTGCTTCTTTGTTTCATGAGCACATCTGTTCTCCTCAAAGTAAACTGCAGCTTAGTGTATGGTATGGTAGAGCTGTGTTCTGGCCCATGCTGAGTCCTCCCAGTGGGTTGATGCCTCCCTTTTTAAGGGGTACTTTCAGTATGTCTTTGAAGCACTTCCACTGCCCTCTGCAAGTCCCTCTTCCCTGACTTAACTGAGGGGAAAGTACTTGCTTGAAGGTGACTTTCAGTCATACATAGACAGTGTCCAGCCCAGCAGAGCTGGTATTTCATGACATGCACATCTATACTGCAGAACTTGGCTGCAGAGCGAACACTGACGTTAGTGCATTTGTCTTCCCAGGTGATCCGGAGAATCCTTCTGAGCAGCATTGCTGGAACCACTTCAAATACTTGCGATGTTACCCGGGTCTGACATCCATAGAGCAGGGAGAATAATAACTGCCTTGTAAACCAAGATTTAGGCACCTGTTTGCAGATCCCTATAAATGAAGACTCATTTGAGTAGGATGTGCTGGCACAGCAGATATGGTATTCAATTACTGTCAGTGCTGGCTGTTTGGGAGAGGTGTCTGCCAAGGTATGGAAAATGACCCACATTTTCCAGGTGTTCTCCACCAAAGGTGTTTGGTGGAACACAAAGAGTAGTTTGTGCATCTGAGGGCTAGTAGAGTACCTTGGTTTTCCCAGTGTCGAGAGACCTGTGATTGGCATCTGCAAAAAGATCAGCCTCTGCACTTCTCCTGAACCTGTCATGCAACAAAAGTCATGTCAGTTGTGCCTTGGGCTGGCATATAGCCATACTGTGATTTGGGGAGGAGTTCCTTAGCAAGGCGAAAAAGGCAATTTAGTAGTATCTGGGCAAGGATCTTCCCTGCAATGGAGAGGAGGGCAATACTTCTGCAGTTTCTACACAAAAAAAAATGTCCCCTTTTTTGAATATTATAACAATGTTAGCATTCTTAAAGTCAGGTGGAATTTATTTGCAGGTCCAGATTTTGTTGAGGCATTGGCAAAGCTTGTGCTGAAGCATTGTTCCTTCAGCTTTAATAACCTCAGCTGGAATGCTATCTGGGCCCACTGTCTTATGATTTCGTGTGTGTGTGTGTTGGGGGGGTCTGGTTGATGGCACACACGACTCTGTCAGAACATGGCGGGTTAGCAAGGGATTTGCGGTTTAGTAGGGTCTCAAAGCACTCCTTCCAGCATTGTTTAATAGGCAATGTGCTGGAGGAGGGTGAAGTCACCCTGGGCCCTGTCTGTGAGCAAAGCCAATGAATTTGGGGGGGGGGGAGTGAGTTAACTGGAAGGCAAAAAAAGACACCCTTTCATTCTGCACTTAGAAAGTAATTGGACAGCATATTTGCATTCACAAAAATAGGGTGAGAGCCAGCCTTAGTTGAAAAAGCTGAAGAAGGATTTGCATGAGATAAATCTTCTTTAGATACAGGTTGAGCGTCTCCGGTCCAAGAAGTTGATCCATGGATGTTGCCTGGACCAGAGAGCCCCAGCAGCTGGGAGCTGGTGGCTGAAAAAGGACTGTGAGGCTAGTGGATGGAAATGGAGGAGCTGGGAGCCAGGCACTGGGACAGGCAGCACAGTCTGACCAGGGGCACAGAACCTGGCAGCCGGAGCCTGGCCAGCTGTGTAGCCTGGCTGGGGCTAGCAGTCCTGGTGCAGGGAGTCCAGTGGTCAGGGCCGGTGGCCAGGAGAGAGGAGCTGGACCAGTGTGGGCTGACAGCAGAACCAGGTGTGCGCATCGAACCTGCAGGAGAGCCCATCCAGGTCTGCTGATGGCCCCCAGGAAAGCCCAAAGTTCATCAGCAGAAGGACTAGAATTGACTTCTGTGGTCTGGCAAACTCCCTTGTTTGGAACTGGTCAGATCCTGAGGGTGCTGGACCAGGGAGCTCAACTTGTAAGAGGATGACCTGTTAATTCAGTTCAATCTCTAGAAAGCATGCTATGGTTTTTTGTTATCTATGTAACTATTCGTTTCATTTAACCTTAGTACTTCCTGGTTCTCTCTTCTTCGATAATAAACTTCCTCTTGTTTTCATGATGGTGGTTTCCCAGTGCTGAATCTTACAACTGGTATGTGTACTGTTCCCAGGCCCACAGGCGGGGGAGGAGGGGACAAAGATGGCAGTTGTTCTGGGGCCCAGCAAGTCAAAAAGGTGCAGGGCTCCTGGTTGCCACCACTACTACTGCAGCAGCAGCCAGAGCCCCAGGCCCTTTAAATCACCACCAGAGCAGCATGCGTCATGGTCCGGGTGGCCCTGAGGGCTGACTGAAGGAGGCGGGAGGTGCTCTGGGCAGCACTGAGGGCTGTCTTCCCTCAGCTCTGCCCCTTCCACCAAAGGCCCCTCCCCTTTTGGGAATGCAGAGCTGCCCCCCACCTGCCCAGGGGCTGGGCAAGTCTGCCAGCCCCCCTGACTGTTCTTTTGGGAACATCAGACCTGCTAATTCTGTGACTAGCTAATATCAAGGGACTATGGGGGTGGGGTGCATTGACTGTTAACCTGCAAAGCAAAGCAAGGGCTTGTGTAGCCCAGAGGAGAACCATTACACACACACATTGTCTTAAGTTCCTCCTGTTGTTTCTCTTCCAGTGGAAAACTTCCACAGGGCCTTGAAGGACACTATAAAATACATATTAGGGGAGTTAGGTTCCCTATTCTGCTCCTCGTTGTGCCTTTTCATTTACTTACTGTCTCTTTGAACACTTATTTACTCTGATTCTTTTAGGACCTTCCTCTGATCCACTGACAAGAATGTGAGGTCACCATGAAAAGTTAAAGCATTTTTCATGCTCAGCTGAGGACATAATTTGTCCTTTGCTTTACTGAGGCAGACATTTCAGGGAGGGTAAAGTATATTCATCCTCACTTTCAAAGTAACTACTGAGGTTTCAGAGTTGCTTTGTTTTGTAAAACTATCAGGATCATCACAGATTAATTGGAGTCCTGTGTGACCTGCCTTGTATTGATCTCTAAGCAAGGTTAGACTAATACCAAGTTCTTCAAACTATGGAATACTCGTGGTTTGCAGAGCCCTTCCATGTGATGTGTGGAAATAAATAATTTGAGAGCAAGATAGCGGAGGGAATTAAGGATCAGGTGTGTCCATGAGCAGATCTCGCTCATTTACAAAGTAGTCTGAAAAATAAGGGCTTCAGAGGGGTAGTCGAGTTAGAGTGTAACTAGAAAAATTTAAAAAACAACAAATAGGCTATCTACACTGCAGAGTTTTTCCGGAAAAACTACACTTAGGTCCACACTGCAATTGCATTCTTTCAACAGAAAGTCGAAAGAATGCAGGGGTTTTTCTGACAGCGGTAAACCTCTTTCTACAAGAAAGAAGCCTTTTTCCAAAAGAGCTCTTCCAGAAAAAGGCATGTGTGGATAGGGCAGAGGGGTTTTTTTTAAAAGAAGAAGCCTCCAGGAAAAAAGCGCAGGTGCCTTGGTTGCCACTTCGTCCACAGTAATCACAACTTAAATGCGAGATAGCATCCAATCAATGTGGATGCTATCTTTTGAAAAAGCAGATCACTTTTTCAATGTGCTTTTACTATGTGGACTCTCTTTTTCAAAAGAAGTTTTTTCGGAAGATCTCTTCCTGAAAAGCTTCTTCCAAAAGAAGCCTTCAGTCTCGACATATCCATAGGCTAGTAGCACCTTAAAGACGAGCAAAACATATAGATGGTATCATGAACTTTCATGGGCAAGTAAAAGTTCAGATAACCCATACTGTGTTCAGTGTAAAAAACTAATGCCCTGGATAGCTCAGTGTTCTTTAATGGACAGTAGAGCTGATCAGGAAAAAAAATGCTTTTCAAAAAATGTTTTATAATTCAATTGTCTGAGCTAATGATTGGATATTTTTAAACAGAAAGTTGAACTTCATGGAAGTCAGTGGAGCTATGATATTTTATATAAACAGGATCAAGCTTCTTAAAATTTGTTCTAAACTGTTTGCAGTACAGTATTAGCAATTACTGCCTTTCAAGCAGGCAGTTATATTCGTGTAATATTTTGGTTTTGGTGATGGACTCTGGAAGTATTTTGTCTTCAACTTTGACATTCATTGTCACATATATATTGGGAGCATGTCAGCTTTATGGATCTAACCCTGTACTCTTCCCAGTGCTTTCATTGATGTTCTCTTGTGCACTGTGTACCTTAAGGCAAAACTCACATCAACTCCAAGTGCAAGCTTAATCCCGCTCCTGCACTTGGAATGGATGTGAGTTTTGCCTGAGGACAGAGTCCTGTCCTTGAAAATAACAGCAAACACTGTGCCTGAGTTAGCTATTGTCTTTGGGGTCTGTCTGGATGAATGGTGTGATAAGCTAAATGAGATACTAATTTACATGATAGTAACAGATACAAAAGAAAAAAAACCAGAAGGGTGAGTATGACACAGAAATAGACCAGGGCCAGGATATTTAAAAATTCCACATCATGGTTTTGTTTTTTAGGTCAAAATGGATGTTCTGACACAAAAACAAGCCCTTGAAAGGAAAGGTCTTCCAGAGATAAATGATTTTGAATATGACAGAGAAAGAGTTGTCCTTCATGGATATGCTGATTGTAAAATTGTTTCTACAAAGCATTTCAATTTTTGCAAGTCGCTGAAGAAATAAGATGCTTATTGAAAAATGTGCAAAACTGCACAACATACATACATTTTTGAATGCATTGAATATAATAATCTTTTGCATCATATACATTTGACCAAGAAAAATAACACATAAAAAGCCCCAAAACAAAACATTTTACACCTTGGTTTTAGTTCTGGGTTTTCCTGTTGTTTTTAATTTACATTAATTAAAATAGAAAAAAAAGCATTGCAGTTTTCTCGTAATAAACTGAGAAAGTGAACAAAAGCTTAATGGTTATGTGGCAAGAAATTATACGGGAACGCCCCCCTCCCCCTGCCTCCTCCCAGGCTTCCAGCCTTCAAAAAACTGAAGTGACTGTAAGTGAGAGGTGTTTGCTGGGATTTGTAAAGGCTTCAGGAAGTGTCCAGTTGTTCTTGCATGTTGTGATCCCTGCACAATTTTATGGGAAAGTTAAAATTCTTTCTTCTCCAGCTTGGTTTATCCAGCGTGAGACAACAAAAATGTAGTACAATAAATCATTTAGTGTACTTTGTTTTTATTGTAACTATTTCCCATTTATGCTAAATGGGGAGGTGTGAACCTTTCAGCATGAAAAATCAACATGACCTTTTATCAAAACCAGGTACACGTTTTTCAGCATTTGGATGCCATGGCATTTTAATAAAACACAGGATGAATTTTAAAACACAAAGTGTCTTAAAAGTCAGGTAGTGGGAGGAACTGCTTGTCCTCACTTAGCTGGAAATCTATGAGTATATTTAAAATGTTCTAGAAGACCTCTATCTCAGCTGCTATGCACTCTTCAGTAGTTGCTGATAGTAATTTTGGATTCTATTTGTTGTTTGCACAATTTGAAGTAATTTGATTCCCCAATAGAATCTAAAGTACATAATGAAATATTTAAAATATTTCATTTTAGAGCTAATATTATAAACAGGATGGATATATACTGTCTAATGTCATGTCTGCCATGGGGAGAATGAATAGAGAATCGACTGCTTCTGCGTTGTGTCCTCAATGCACGCATTGCTCTGAAATGTCATCAAAATGTAGTTTTACCTCAGCCATCTTATTACTCTAGTATCCTGGGACCAACACAGCCATAACAACACTGCATGCTGCCTTCAGTGTGACTCCCTGACTCCCAAAGGACTGTGGCCAACCCTTTAAACCATTGTGTGCATGAAGTGGGTTGGACTACTCACTCACATCAGTAATCTCAGAGGGGTAGCTGTGTTAGTTAAGGTATGTCTACACAGCAAAGTTATTTTGAAATAACAGCCGTTATTTCAAAATATCTTTCCTAGCGTCTACACAAGCCAACTGCTATTTCAAAATTAATTTGAAATAGCGGAGGGCTTATTTCGAAATTGGAAACCTCATTCCACGAGGAATAGTGCCAATTTCGAAACTGCTATTTCAAAATAAGTGCTGTGTAGATGCTTATTTCGAAATAGGGGGCCTTCAGCCCTTCCCAGGGTGCCCTGCTGGCCGCCCGGGCCACAAGGTAACTTTTGACCTGATGCCCTGCTGGAACCAGTTCCAGCTGACCTTAAATGCGATTCAGCATCCAATCAGTGTGGATGCGCTATTTTGAAAAAGCAAAAAGCTATTTCGAAATGCATTTTGTGTGTAGACTCGTTATTTCGAAATAAGGTATTTTGAAATAACTATTTCAAAATTATTTATTTCAAAATAACACTGTAGTGTAGACATACTCTTAGAGACTAACAAAAAATATATATAGTATTGTGAGCTTTCATGGGAACAACCCACTTCCTCAGATCTGAAGATGTAGGTTGTGCCCAAGAAAGCTCACGATACTGTAGATATATAGATATATATTTGTTAATCTCTAAGGTGCTACAGGACCACTTGCTGTTCTTTAATTTTTTTCACATCAGTAATATTAAGAACATGGTTGAATGATTGGTTGGACTGGGGCTTAAATGAGTAATGAGTGCTGGCAAATTGCCATACAAGGGCTGATTTAGGAACTGGGCTTTCCCTATAAATAAGAGGAAAACTTGGTCAGAGAGTAGGGTTGCCACCTCTCCCAATTTCACCAAGAGTCTCCTGGAATCATCTCCTGGAGGTTATTGAGGCCAAACCAGGAGATTTTAGGCCACTAAAATTCTGCTGGCACAGCAGAACTAAGGCTCCCTACCTACCCTGGCTTCACACCACTCCCGGAAGTGGCTGGTATGTCCCTGTAACACCTGAGAGGGGCCAGTAGGTCTCTGCACACTGTCCCTCTGCTCCAACACTAACTCTGAAACTCCAATTGGCTGGGAACCATGGCCAATGGGAGCTGCGGGGGCAGCACCTGCAGGCAGGGGCAGCATGCGGAGCTTCCTGCCCCACCCCTGGGGCCAAAAAGACAAGCTGGCCGCTGACCAGAGTTGCCCAAAGTAAGTACTGCCTGACCAGAGCCTGCACCCCTCACTTCCTCCTGAATCCCACTCCTGTGATCCAGCCCTGTTCCCCCTCCTAGATTAGCACCCCCAAATTTTTTCTTGCACCCTCATTCCAGCCTGATCTCCCACACCCAAACTCCCTCTCAGAGCTTGTGTCCCACACCACTTCCTGCACACTAACCCCCTTCCCCATGCTCAGTTCAGAGTCCTCTTCCACACTCTCTCCCATACTCCAAACCACTTTTCCCAGTCCAGAGCCCGAACTGCCTCCTACACCCCAACCCTCTGGCCCTTCCCAGTGAAAGTGTGTGAGGGTAGGGAAGAGAAAGTGACAGAAGGAGGGGAGATGGGATGAGTGTGATGGGGCCTCGGATAAGGGGTGGGGTAGGGACAGGGAAAGAGTGTTTGGATTTGTGTGATTAGACAGCTGGCAGACCTAACCTACAGAAAATCCGGAGGGTATTTCTACACACCTGTGGTTGGTCCATTCCAGCTGGTTGGGCTAAGGGGATGTTTAATTGTTATGTAGACTTTTTGGCTCAGACCCTCCCTCCACACAGGATCCTAAATCCAGGTCATTTGTCCCTCATCTAGCGATGGCTCATCTGACCTCTGCTTAGCTTTGTGGTTTAAAGGGGTTTCCAAGTGAGAAGATATGGGTTTTGAGAGCATGTTAATGAGACATGAGTCCACAGAATGTAGGGCTCAAAAGCACAAATCTGTAAGCAGTTTTTTCTGTGGCTGAAATGATTAGACTCCGGAAAAAAATCAATTAAAAAATGCTGGTTAGAGCAGGGTGGGGAACCTAAGGCCAGGGACCGGATGTGGCCCCTGGCTTGCCTGGATCCAGCCCCCAAGGCTCAGGGCCCCCCCAACATTGGGGAGCCCACGCTGGCGCTCCAGCCCTGCCTCGTCTGCCGCCCCACCTCGGGGCTAGAGCACACAAAATCTACTAGCCTGGGCCCCCCTGAGCTCTGGGGTGTGAGGGGAAGTGTCTTTCTGCTTCTTAGTCAGGGGGCCATGTCTGTGGGGGGTGGGGTTTTTTTGTTTAATTTTTTTTTTACTTCTCTTTTTTGTGGGGTCCCCAGCTGATTTTTCTGTGGGTCAGCATCTCCTGACACAATAAATGTTCCCCGCCTTTGTTTAGAGCTTATACATTTGTTCCACCATCCATCAAAGTTTAAATAAATGAGAACAACTTGACATAAATACATGAAAGAAATTCTGTATTTTCGAATTATATTGTCTCACTTAGAGATGTGTAGTTTAAGAAGTTTAATCAGCCTAAATAGAGTCAAAAGTTAATGCATAAATAATAACTCTCGGTAAATTATTTCTAATTCTCAAAAGTATTCTACCTTTTCATTGGTAGAGTCCTGCTTCCTAATATTCCACTCATCTTGTGGGGATTATATGTCTTTTTTTAATATGAGGTTTCTACAATTCGATTTTTCAATTCTCCTCCTAGTGCAGGAGACAGAACTTAGCATTTCAACAGTTCCCATATGCGGGTGCTGTTAATGCCAGATTGCTCACAGGGTCTATATTTCATTCAATGGTGTTCGCTACATCTTCATGTCCAAGCAGACATAATAACCCCAGGAGGTAATGGCTCCAATAGCACGTAAGAGAAACGTCTAATGACTTGAATGGGAGCTTTGCCTGAGTCATTAGGCTCACACTATGCATTTGTATCTAGTTCATGATCCCTCATTGTCTATTTTTGTTTGTTTTGTTTTGTTTTTCTCCTTTGCCAGCTGCTATCTTGTCAGTTGAGTTTTGTGACACCCAACCCCTTTTTGGTTGAAGGAGGTTAGCACAGTTATCTCCCCTGCCTTGTACATTTGTGGCAATTCTACCCAGAATGGAGATGGTGTGACTAAGAAGCAATAGCATTTAGCTGAAAGCCTGAGCAGGATAAAGACTGCGTTCTCTGATTACTGACATCTTGATTCCATTGTTATTGTCTGATGAACCATTCCATTTTTGCTCCTTCAGATTGAAAAGCTACTCCTCAAACTGCACCTAAATGAATTAACTAAGTGGCTACTTCCTGTGCATTCTGCATTTAAAGAGTTCATGTTTTTCATTTCCAAAGCCATGAATCGTGGAAGGATCTCATTTTGTTAGGTATCTGTTGTGTTATTGATATTCTTCAGATTAAGGTTTTCCTTTCTCTTTTAGAAAGGGCTAAATGAAGGATAGAAGCTTCTGCTGATCTTATTTTTATGAATATATTTTAAAATCATGCTTGAGTTCTCTAAATAAATCCTATTTTGTTATTTAATTTCCAGTATATCTTGAAGATTTATTTTTCCCTCTCACCTGTGCAAAGCAATCCTTGAATTTTTTCAAGAAGAGTGGAAGAAAGATGGGACCTTCATCCATGTTACGAATGGATGCTTATTATAGAAAAACAGCTGGATCTGAAATCATTTACCGAGAACTTCATACCAAGTGCCAGAAGAGGTAGAATTACAGCTCACAGACCCCTAACCAAAGGATAGTGTGGACAAGTTCTGGATATAAAGAATAGTAACTGGTGGCACAGACATTAGGGGCAGATGGTGGGTAAGCTTAGTTAGCCATCAGATAACAGATTTCTCTCTCTCTTGACATGATCTGGAACTAAATTAGTGATTGAGAGGTCAACAGTTTTATGTTCTATTACCTATCCCCAGGTCCATCTACTCCCCAGTTAACTTTCATCTGATGTCTCAGACAAGATTAATATTAGACAAAAATGTGAGGATAGATTCACAGAGGAACTTTAAACTCAGAGACAGAACTGCAAAATCCTGTAGGTGCAGTTTCCTCCCCTTTGTTATGTCATTTTCACTGGTCCTGGTAAAACCATTAAGAATGGAGTCTGTTCCTCATTCCAAACCTGCTTCTGCACTACAGATGCAATAACAGTGGGGAAGATTATTGAACGCACAGACATTATCTACATCCATCTTATCAATAAACGTGTCATCAGCCTATTTGGTGCAATTACATAAAGGTGCCCTTTCTTTTCAGAATAGTGAAACTCTCCAATATGAAATACATCAGCTGATCATTTTGATATCTAGCTTAAATGATAGTACCTTAAAATGCCTGTTAAAGGAGGTAAAACCAACAGTTATTTTTAACACAGTGGTTTTCATGAGATGTTCAGTAAACTGAAGGTTTAATGTTTAATTTTTAAAAACAATAATATAAATATTTAAAAACAAAAGGAGCGAGAAGTGCAGTTTCCATGGGGATTTAAATGAAACGTTTCCCTATAGAGCCTGCCTGCCAAAGGTTGTTTATGAAGCGAAACAACATTTTCTTCCCAATGATTTCCTTTGGTACAAATAAATAAAAAAAGAAGAAAGGGGTTGACATAGCATTATAAAAATTAGATAAAGGAAAGATCTATCAGGCTACCCAGTCTATCTCTCTGCCAAGAGGAGGTTGAGTTTGACCTAGTGAGTACTGTATGTTGGATTATCCCAAAATTATTTTGTATAGAAAATCAACATGAACATCCACTGCATAATGAATTATTGTAATTAGATAACATTTATATTGTGGTACCACCTAAAGTCCTGAAACAAGTCAGGCACAGCACAAGTATAAATTAAATAACAGCCTCGCCCTCTAAGAATTTTTATTTTAGGGCCCAATCGTGCAATGACATTTGCATGTGTTTATCTTTATGTACAGTGAGTAACCCCAATGGGACTTCATTGGGATTACTCAGAATGTAAAAAGTTAAGCAGATACATAAATCCTACAGCTTGGGGTGAGACTCTTGAATATCATTGAGTCTCAGACTCTTGCTCTGATTGGATGGGATTGTTTGGAAAGCCCATAGCCCATACTTTGGTGCTCCTAGAAATAATTACAATGAATATTTTGTTTTGTTTTTCTTATCATGGAACAGTCTTTAGAAGGCCTATTACTGCTGCACTATGTGAAAGGGTGAATAGGAGCGTCAGATTGACTTTCTACATGTCATTCACTTTTATAGGCCTCTGTTGTGTCATCTCTTATTTGTGTAATCTCTAAACTAAATATCCTAATCTTTTTCAATCACTCCTCATATGCACATCCTGGTGTAAGGAGCATTCATGTAAGAGTTTTATCTCCGATGACTGACTCACAAGCAATGAGTAAATCTATACTGTTTAACACTATGTGGATTACTTTTGAACCATATTATAATGTTGATCTTTGCAGTAGGTCATAGAAGCAGCTTCCTAACTGCTGCTGTTTTATATTTATCGGTGGCTATTTACTCAAGCTTTGGAATTCATAAGCCGTTTAAATAAACTCAGGGATGTATTGGATTTCTCAGCTAACCTATTGGCTTTTGCTGGCTTTTCTCCCTTTAGTATATTCTAAAAATGCCAACTCCACACAAGTTTCTTTGGTCGTCTCCACATACTGCTAGTGCAGATATGGTTATTTTGTCTTTGGTTTTGTTTTTCTGGATTTCATAATTAATTGTAAAGAGCAATTATTAGTTTGCTGATTATGGAGTAATTTCTGCATCTGTTAAAATAATCCACAGCCAGCCTGTCCCAGATTCTGGGATATGTAAAACCAGGAGGTCTTTCTTCCACTTTTGTGAGTGAGGCAAATGTTTTTCATTCTTCATTTCTATATATATAGAAAATGAAAGTAAATGCTTGGCCGTAACTGCAAAAAATATATAGTTATTGCTTAAAGAATGTAATGTTTTTTCTCCAAATATAAATAATTATGTGTGTACTATAAATATGTATAAGTGTGGGTGTATGTATGCCGACTATATATTTGAAAGAGTTTGTATGTGTGTGTCTGTCTGTTCAAGAACATCAAGGGCTAGTAGGAAGCTTCCTCTTCTCATAATTTAAGCCAAGGTAAGGGTTTGGTTGTGCCAGGAAATGGGATGTGCCCAGAATGGGATTGCTTCCCATATAACCATACAGAAAAGAGACAGAATTACCAGGCAGGTGAAAGGGGCTGGCTGGGGATGTGCCCCCTCCCAGGCGGGACAGTGCCAGCCCCAAGCCTCTCACCTCCCAGGTGCCCAGCTCCCCTCCCCCAATTCATATGGGGATATTGCTGACTGTTCTCCTTCATCGGGGAGCCAGGGGGAAGTACACAGTTTGCTTCATTGCTCACTCTGGCTGGGTAGTGCAATAGGCAGATGAACCTGGACCTTCCCCAGCTGGGAGACATGCGCTCCTCCCCTGGCTGTGTCCACTGGAGCTGTAGCAGCCATGGAGAAGTGCTTCTCACCTGGTCCCAAGCTGCTATGGTGAGAGGGCTGCGGTAGTTTTCTTCCTGGGGCAGCCTGCCTACTGAACTTTCATTCCCCAGCCCACCCCAGAGCCCTGATTGAAATTAACAAAAATTGAGTTAAAGACCTGAGCAATGGAAATCTTATTTTGTGAACTAGGAAGCCATGTGTGGCAAAAGCTATCTACTATATGTTTGAGAGAGTAAAACAAAAAGCATGTGAGTTAAGGACCCGAGCAACACCGGATAAATCTTGCATATGTATAAAGAAATCTATTCTAATGTAGATTCTAAGAATAGATCTCATGAACTACAGTCTTCTCAGAGGGACTTTTAAAGTTGGAATATATACTCCCCAATATGCCAAAACATGTAGCATTGTTTCTGTGTTAATAATACATTTATTTTATAAATATATGCAAACACATTATATATCACTCTGACATATAACCACAGCTTAAGTGCCTTTCGGTACAATTCACCTCCCACATACACCACTTTACTGAATTTCAATGAGTAAAAGTGCAGTATGCAAATAAACTGAGGCATTGCTCGAATTGTGGGTGCATCATGAGAGAATAAGGAACAAGAGGGATCAGGGAAGAATAAGAGGGATGAGTAGCTGATAGCTAGTATCCTGCACCTCCTAATCTTGATCTATCCATAACAGAGGAAGAATGGAGAGATGTAAAGCAGGCACAAGAGGAAAGCAAATGACTTCTAAGGTCACTGTTTCACTATTATGTGTCTACAGAGCTGTATAGGCAGAATTATGATTTCCAGGTGAGTTGAGTGGGAAGGCAGAGAGTACAGGTTGAACCTCCCAAATCTGGGACTTTCTGATCAGCCATGGTCTGGCAGGGCGATGGATGTTGCTGGACCAAATTGCCCTGGAGGCAGGAGTGGGAACCGGGATGGTATCCCTGGCTGGGGAACCCTGGGAAATTCCCAATGGCAGCATTGTCATGATGGGGAGCCCCAGCCTTGGGAGCCCCAGGGAGAAGAGCCAGCAGAGAGGCAGCCAACAGGGGAGCATTGACTTCTCCCGGTCCAGCAAACTCCCAGGTCCCAAGGGTGCCAGGCCAGGGAGGTCCAACCTGTACAAGGGAACATATTTTTTAAATACAAATACATATTGTAGTATAACCTCTCTAATTTGCACTAATGATTGAGAAAACCTCAGGGATTTTTTTAATCTTGCCAATGTCCGAAATGCAGCCACATATGTTCCTGCTTGGATTGGATTTACTCCTTGTGATAAGTGAATTCTCCACCCACCTTGAAAGTTATATCAATGCTTTGTTTAGAACTACAAAAGCCCATTTGGAACTTGGTTAGGTTCAAATAGGCTATGGTCATGCAAAATGAAGGTTCAAAGTGGTGTAAAGCACCTATTCCTTAGGAATGTATCCAACACAGTGGCTGCCACGGAGCCTTATGGACACATTTAAATTGCTTAAACCTTTTTTAGTTACAAACGCCTATTTGAGCATATGCTGAGCATATACTCAAAAATGCAACTTAGGAGATGACTGCACAAGATTTTTTTTTTTTTACTTCTAAATTTTTGTTAAGGCTAGGGTGGATGTTCCCCAAACTCTTGTTCCAGGCTACCGTTGTTTGCGTTTTACCCTATTACTGCCCACACTGCCCACTTCAAATGTATTATCTATCTTGACTCAAGTAGTTGACTCCAGGTAAAAAAGTCTAATGTAGAAAAAGCCTCAAAGAGGTGCCAGTAGGGCTGTAAGGATGTTTACCAGAGATCCACTTGTGCCTCTGGTGCTTGAAAATGGTATTACTTGTGATTCCAATGTACTCTCATGGCATGTTGTCTCTCAGGTAATAATTTGGAGCCACTGCCATCACCTTCATCTTTCACCATGGAGTTCTGGTGCTTCACAAGCAGTCTGCTGTCACATATTAACACCAAGAAGTGCATTTTTCTAGGATTTCCACAAACTGGACATCAGTGTGATGGGAAGTCCCAACCTGTACTGGGCCTCCAAACACAGGCCAATCATCTTGGGCACAGGAGGCCAGGTTCCCTTTTCTCTGCTGCACATCCTCCAAGTGGAGAACTCATATAAAAGGAAGCAGCCCATGTCAGCTGGGAGAGGGGGAGAGGCTGGAAGAGAAAGAGATTACACAGTTTGCTCTTGCAAGTCCTCGAACGATAGAACCGGAGGACCTGAAATTCCAGCCAGACAACTTGCCACCTTCAGACACTGCCGGGCCATCAGAGCTGACATGCGCTAAGGGGGCTACCACAACCCTTATTCTAGCCCAAAGGGAAGTAAGACTTATAGACTTCTACCCTGACCTGCCCAGGAGACTGCAGTGCAAACTGCTTCCTGCTTCACCCTGCTCAGGGGAGCTAATTCCCCAGATTATTCGATAGCTTTGCAGCCAAGCCAGGAGACTGCAGAGCCATAAACTATATGCCTTCCTGCCCTGGGTTTGCCATGTGGCAGGAGACTAAGGCTACTCTGCCCCAGCTGGTAGGCTGAAACACACATACATTGCATTATCTGACTTTAAATACAGATTTTCAGAAGTGTGCACACAATTCTGAGAGTGCCTCCTTTGCATTCACTCATTGGCCAAATCAGAGATCAGTACCTGCAACTGTACACACAAGGAACTCTGTCTTGTTTTATTCAGTCAGATACATCCTAATGAATGTGGGAGCGTTATGAATGGATAACAAAAGATTGTTAGAATAACTGGCAACTCAAGAGGCCTTGTCTGAATGCTAAGGAAATGCACACAAGTAAATGAAAGATGATGCTAATTTTATAATATGATTTGTGTTTTTGTTAATCAGAAGTGCTAGGGCCTAATTTCTTGCTCCACCAGTTTCCCTGCATTCCTCAAGTGGTAGAAAGTCCCTTGTGTAAAGGAAGTTTCTGGGTGTTGTAGAGCAAATGTAGAGCCATCTCTCCAGGGCCCTATGTTTTATATGTCCCAGTAACATCCAGCTTCCAGACAGGCCCCACTTGAGTGTTTGGGCAGTCAGGTGTAACTTCAAGTAGCTCTCTAATGATTGTTTTCTCAAGTGAGTCTCTGAATCTTCCATAATCATTTTTCCTCAAAAGTGAAAGTGAATGTAAGCCCTAAATCAGTACACTTTTGTTAATTAGCATTGCTTAATTATGTCTCTACATATCTAAACTACAGTGGCAACAACTTCCTCAGGACAAGTACAGAAACATTACCAGATTTGGGGGTGTTTCTGAGTGCAGAAACTGATTGAACTGAAACCTCCTGAGACAATTCCCAGGTGAATCTCATAATTGCCCAGTACCCATTGGCTGAATATCATTAGCTCTTACCAAATTAACATCAGAAGACAAGGAAAACCCTCTTTTTATACTCAAGGAAGCCTGACAATAGAGAGAAGTTGTTTTCTTGTAGGTTGGAATGGTTAGGGGCTTAAGAACATCATAATGGCCTGCAATTGATTGACCGTCATGGGCAATTGATTGCTAGCTTTGTGAGCTGCTGAAGCTTATATTTGTGATTAGGACAATGTATACATCTTGAAATAGGAGTGAAAGGTTATATTTCTAGTCTGCTTTAGATTTTTTTCAATAAATGTAAGAAACAGCAATATCAGACTTGTGTTTGTCTATTTATATATTTCCATCATAATCTTTGATCTTAGCTTACTAGTCCTCTTTCCCCCACCACCATCAAGCATGGTATAGCCAAGTTATCATTTACAAGTCAAGGTAATGCATCTTTGTTTCTTCTCTAGTTTGAAAAGTAGAGCTCTCTCAAAATTATTATTGCTTTAAACCTATATAATAGAGCGAGATCGTGATTCCACTTAGTTGTGGTTTAATAAATATGGAACATGGGATTTAAAGTGAGTGTGGTTTATAATGTAATAGAGGAGCTGTACTCTATAGGTTTGCTTGCTTTGTGGGTTTTTTTTTTCTTCTAATAGAAACTTTTCAACTGCTTTCAAAGAGATAGAAATCATTTTCTTTGGACATTTCAGAGGGATAGCTTTTGTTAGTAAGAAACACTTTGTCAGATGAATGTTTGTTAGCACATTTGCATATGCTTTCTGTGTCTTCACTGCATAGCTCCCAGCAACTTTATTAATAAAGATTTTGGAGCACTTCTGATTTGTTTCCGTAACTGGTCTTTTCGTATTAGTTGGGAAACCTGAAAAAACAAGTGAACAAAGTCAATTGGTTATTAAATAAAAACAACCACGAGCTCTGTGGCACTTTAAATACTAACATATTTATTAGGGTATTGGAGCATAAGCATTTGTCAAAATAATTTGAAACCTGAATTATAGCAGCTCTGCTAATCTTAGTAATGATAATCAAACTAGATGAGCTTAGAGCTGGGTGAATAATTAAATAATAAACCATTAAAATAATTGGGTTTGTTTTTGCCCTCCCAACCAGCTTGTGTTTTCTTTTTGAAAACTTTTAGAAGATGAAGTTTTAGAGCAGGAGTCTGAATCTCATGGTCCACAGACCCTCTGCAGCCTGATCAGTTCCACAATCCTGGCTGCCAGCATATAAATCCCTGTGGCCCTGGGGAGGGTGTCCATAGCCTTCCTCCAAGCCCAGCCCCTGCTTCACCTCCACCCCTCCTCTTCCCACCCGTGCTCCACCCTCTCCCCCGTTAAACCCCTGCCTCAAGGGGTGTGGCCTTGTGGATTGCAGGGTAGCCTGGCACAGGGCTGGGGCCTCCCCACACTCACCATGGTGGTGGGATCTGCAGGGACGCAGAGCAACACAGAAGCTTCTGCTCCACTCCACCATCATCTCCCAGGCCAGTCTGGTCACTCTGCTTCATCACTGCAGTGGGAAGCGAAGCGCTCCAGCCCCAGCCTGCTGCTGCAGCAACCAGGCTGGCCTGGGAGATGGTGGAGGAGAGGAGCAAAGGCTATTGTGTCACTCTGCTTCCCCATGGCTCCCATCTCTGTGGTGAGTCGGGGGGGGGGGCACCTCTCCTACCCACCCAGGGTCCCACAGGTAACCTGACAATGGGGGACTGTAGAGCCCATAGGACACTTGGGAAAGCCAGTCCAGGGCCTCCCAAAGTGCAGACCCTGGGACTGCTGCCCCAAACTGTCCTATGGACAGGATGGCTCTGCACATACCTGCCACAGGCCACAGGGACACATTGGCAGCAGTGCAGAGCTAACAGCTGGAAGCTTATCTGGCCCTGTTACACTGCTGGTCATGCTGGCAGGGATCCCTGGTTTTTTTTAAATCACACAGAGGTAGCAGGCCATGCTGGAGGGTGCATAAGAGGGCAGAAAAGGAAATGGGTGTTTGGCCAAGAGGGCAGAGACCCCTGTCCTCCCAGGACTGACCCTGGCCCTAATTGAGTTTAAGACCCTTATTTTGATGTTCACAGAAAAAAAAGTATAGGCGTAATCTATGAAACTGAAATTTAAATTTGCATGCCAGAAATACTTGCATGCACACATCCAATCAGGAAAAATGTGATTCCTCAGAACAACCATAATTAGCTAACATATCTCAATTTTTTCACATCAGTTGTTTAATATTCTCAGAAAATTGTTGCCATTAATCTAGAATGTTCAAAAGATGGAACAAGGAAAAAAAAGGGATAAAATTGAGATTTGCTTGTGGATCACTGATGAGCAGCGAAAGAAGCTAAATTAATTAGATTATTATTACTCTACATTATTCACTCATCTCTAAAATATGACATAAATAAACACCAAAAATTTTACCAGACCCACATGCCTAAATCTCTCGTTTGAAAAAAAATCTATTATAAAATTCATTTAATAAATATTTTTTTCATTTCCACTGACTTCCATTAGATAGTTTAGTATTCATTCAAACTTTTAAGTGCTTCAGTGACCTCAAAACAAAGGAAGATTTACTGACAGCTAATTCTTACTCACTCTTCCCAATGCATATTTGCATCTGCTACTATTATTTATGTTTGCTATCATACCTTTCAATTTCCTGAGGCTCAAATGTATAATACAATGTAGGATGAAGATACAAAAAAAAAAAAAAAAAGAAGAATTAGGTACCAGAAAAATAACAGTGCAGGAAGAGCTGCAAGATCTGGGATTGATTTTTTTTTTACTATGAACAAATATCTGTACCATCAGTTTCATGAATCAGCATTTCTAATGTAAGTAATTAACAGTTGAATAAATGAGATAACAGTGAGATAAATATGCATATGCGTGGGGTAGAGGAAAATCTCATTTTGTAATGAAGAGGCATCAACAGGTATCTTCAATAGTAGACAGCAAGCTTGGGCACAAACCACATCTGGATATGGCAATTGTATGGCAGACTGTGAATAACTATCTGTATGGGAGGGGGTGAGGGCTCTGGCTGCTGGTGTGGCCTCTAGGGTGGGCACAGAAATGAGGTGTTTAGGATATGAGATGGGGTTTGGAGAAGGGGCAGTAGGTTGGGATAGAAGAGGAGGTGAAGGCTCCGATTGGAGGTGTAGACTCTGGGTTGAAGCTAGAGATGAGAAATCCGAAAGGCTGGAGGTTGCTCCAGGACAGGACTAAGGGGTTTGGAGGGCAGGAGGAGGATCAGGGTTGGGGTGTGGGAGGAGGGCAGGAGAACATGCTCTGGGCAGCGCTTATCTCAAACAGCTCCCAAAGTAGCATCACGTCCCTTCTGCCTGGAGGCACAGCCAGGCAGCTCTCCATGCTGCCTTTTCCACGAGCGCTGGGCCCACAGCTCCCAAAAGCATCAGTATGTCCTCCCTGCAGTTCCCATGTGGAGGTATGCCTAGACGGCTCTGCATCTGTGTGCTGCCCTATCTGCAGACACCATCCCTGCAGCTCCCATTGGCTGAGTTTCAAGCCAATGGGAGCCGCAGATCTGGTAATAGGGATGGAGCCTCTTGGCTGCCCCTACACGTAGGAGCCAGAGGAGGGACATGCCATTGCTTCTGGGAGCTGTGTGGAGCCACAACACACGCAGAACCGGGCAAGCCGCCACCACCCTCTTCCCCGGCTAGAGCACCAGAACAAGACAAGTGCCTGACTCCACTCACTAATGAAAGCTCGATGGCAAGATTACAAAGTCTGATGGGCTGGAGTTTGCCCATCTCTGGTGTACAGGGTCTATACAGGGCATATGTTTGTATAATATACCCACACGTTGTTCCTCAGGTAGTTATCTATACATTCAATTATGCAATTCTTTATATTTCTTGAAAAAATATTTTGTTATATTTTTTATTTTGGTTTAAATGTGATGCCAGCATCTATAAAAAGGGAAATAAGTCATCGAAGACAGGAGAGAGTCCAAAAGACTGACAAAAAGGGCAAATATAGTGCCCATCCATGAAAAGGGCAATAGGACACTCAGGAAACTACAGAGCAGTCAACTTAAATTCTTTGCTAGGAAAAATAATAGGGAAAATAATTACATTTATAACCTAGAGGGGGCCACAATATCTGTTTGGATAGCTATTCCCAGAGAGTAGTTATCAATGGCTTATAGTCATGCTGGAAGGGCATAATAAATTGGTGTCAGTAGGGATCAGTTTTGGGACCATTTCTGTTCAATATCTTCATCAATTATTTAGATATTGGCATAGAGAGTACACAAAGTTTGTGAATGATCGCAAGCTGGGAGGGATTGCAGGTGCTTTGGAGGATAGGATTATAAATCATAATAACCTGGACAAACTGGAGAAATAGTCTGAGGTAAATAAAGACAAATACAAGTACGCCATGTAGGAACGAACAAATAGTTTCACATATACACATTGGGAAATTATGGTCTGCAGAAATGGATCTAAGGATTATAGTGGACCACAAGCTAAATATGAGTCAAGGGTGTAATACTGTTGCAAAAAAAGAAACATGATTCTGGGATGCATTAACAGGAGTGTTGTGAGAAAAACATGAGAAGTAATTCTATTGCTATCCTCTGTGCTGATTAGGCCTGAATTGTGTCGAGTTCTGAGCTCCACATTTCAGGAAAGAAGTGGAGAAATTGGAGAAGGTCCAGAGGAGTGAAACAAAAATGATTAAAGGTCTAGAAAACATGATCTATGAGGGAAGATTGAAAGAATTGGGTTTGTTTGGTTTAGAAAAGAGAAGACTGAGAGGGGATATAATAATAGTTTTCCTTTCAAGTACTGTAAAGGTTGCTACAAGGAGGAGGGAGAAAAATTATTCGCCTTAACCTCTGATGGTAGGACAAGAAGCAATGGGATTAACTTGCAGCATGGGCAGTTTAGATTGGACATTAGGAAAAACTTCCTAATTGTTAGAGTGATTAAATTGCCAGGGAGGTTATGGAATCCCCATCACAAGAGATTTTTAAGCGCTGGTTACACAAACATCTGTGAGGGATGATCTTGGTCCTGTCGTGAGGGCAGAGGACTGGCCCTAATCTCTCGAGGTGCCTTCCAGTGCTCGTATTCTATGATATTATGATTTACAGGGCTCGACAATTAGGGCAATCTACTTGCCCGCGGCGAGTAGATTTTAGCCCGGCATGGCGCCGCAGCACGATCAGCGCATGCGCAGCGCGGTCTGCGCATGCACACTGTGCTAAACTGCACGGCTGGTGAGCGGGGCTCACTGCCGCTTATCAAGTCCTGATGATTAATATACCAATTCACACTTGTATATCATCTGGTATCCAAGGATAGCAAAGCATTTTATAATATTAATTAATTGTATATGTTAATTAAAAAATACCCACGTCCCATTGGGTACACTGGGGCACAAGTCTGAAGTCACAAATGAAATCAGTGGCAAAATGAAGAACAAAATTCAGGAGTCCTGATTCTAAAACTGTGTTAAATTCATAATAGCAATCCTACAAAAATAAATTAGCACAGATAGGGAGGGAAGGGAAACACTCACATAATCTCACTCTCTCTTTAGTTTTCAAGCTTACATTGTAGAGTTTTTTTAACCCATAGGCCTGATTTCCATTTACACTTGGGAAATGGTATCTAACTGAGAATAGGCCAAGTAGTAAACATTTTAAAGTGAGGAAAAATATCTTGATAGGAACCTTTTAAAGTATACAACTCTAAAGAATGGAAATAGTGGACATGTAATAAACTAAAGAGCGCTGAAGTAGTGAGGGCACGAAAAAGGATTTAGCTTCAGTGGTTTATTGTGGAAAAAATCTCTGAAACTATCATTGCAATATATGACTGTATTCAGAAAGGAAACAGGTTAGTGAAATATATAACTGAATGATAAAGTGGAAATCAAGTGAGCTGATGCTATTACTTTGTAAAGCATTAACCTGCCCAACACATGGAAAAGGCTAATGCACCTTGATGAAAATAAATTGGCCCCATTAAATTGAAAAATAAGACATCATCTATGTTGGAGTGCTTATAAAATGAGATAAACAAAAGCTGGAGTAATAAAATGTGAATTGGAGAGATCAGGACAAGTCAGGGATGATGCTGCTGTCATTAGTTCAGAAATTCCTAGGACTTCATGGGTAAAATTGAACCCTGCTAGGTGTCCTTTGAATACAGATGCTGTCCAAAATCAATCTACTAAGAAGTTCAGCAACTAAGGCTGATAGCTGAAGGGCTAGCTAAATTGTATGAGCTATCTTCAGCTGAACAATGATGTGGAATAAAGAATTTCTCCCCTAGAAGTTTCAGGTTTCAGATACCTTTAGTTGTGTAAAATGTAAATTCTCATCCATGCCAATTTTTTGAAAAAGAACACCAGAGATATTTCTTGTAGGTGAGCAGAATATAAAGAAAATTTCTGCAATATATGTAACATATTACACTGAATACAGGACTGATTTAGAACATGAGGAGGGGAAAGTACATGTGGCTTCATGAAATCTTTTGCATTCCCTTGGTTATGGTGCCGGTTCCACCCCTGGCATAAATTAGAGTAGCACCCGGGCTTCCCTAAACTGCTGAGTTGTTATTTCAGCAGCCAGACTGTAGCAGTACTCTGGCCATGCAAACACTTCTCTAGGCGAGCCTTCTACTGCAGAGAGAAGTAGTATTTCTGTGCAACCTAGAAATTCTTCCTGGGACTCAAAATGAGATGAGGTACAAAGCCTTTCTGAGCTGGAGCTGTTATATACATACGCTCTAGCACTTCAGGCTACGTCTAGACTGCAGGCTTCTTGTGCAAGAAGCTTTTTGTGGAAGAGATCTTCCGCAAAAACTTCTTGCACAAGGGCACATCCATACTGCAAAAATGCATCAGAAAAGCGATGTGCTTTTGCACAAGAGAGTGTCCACACTGTAAAAACGCATCGGAAAAGCGATGCGCTTTTGCGCAAGAGAGTGTCCACACTGCTGTCTCGCAAGAAAGTGCTGATTGCCATTAACAGAATGGCCACCAGGGCACCTGTGCTTCTTTTGATAGGCTGCTTTTGCACAAAAAAAACCCCTGTTTCCCATCCCCACACACCTTTTTGCACAAGAGCTCTTGCGCAAAAAGGCTTATTCCTTGTAGAAAGTGGAATAAGTATTGCGCAAAAACCCCTCTCTTCTTCTGATTTACTGTAAATTTACTTGTGCAAAAACATGTTAGCAGTGTGGACACTCCGCGAGTTTTTGCGCAAAAATGGCCGTTTTTGCACAAAAACTCAGCAGTCTAGAAGTAGCCTCACTTGCTCTCTGCTAGAGCTGCGCAACATGTTTTACACAAAACTTATTTGGGCAAAAAAATGAAGATTTGGTGACACTACAATATTTCATCAATAATGTTGAGTTCATCAAATTGTTTGTTTTGATAATAATCCTAAAAAAGAGAAAAATATAAAAAGAATGTTTTGCATTTTTAAAAAATTAGAAGTTTTAAATGTTTTAGTTTGAAAATGACTTTGTTTCAAAATTTCCTTAATTTTTTTTAAGTAAAAATATTCTAAAATGGTCAAATATAATTGATTTTTGAAAAATAAAATGTTTCATTTGACAGAAATGATTTTTTTCTACATTTTTATTTACCAGTAGTGTTTATTTTCAGTCTGACTTTTTTTTTTTTAAATTATCACTGAACTGAAAATCTTGTTATTCTCCTACTTCTACTGTCATCCTGATTGCAAGTAACTCTTAGCTCCCTGGAGGGGGTCAGAGTGAGGAATGGTCTTTGAAAGCTGAGGGCCAGCCCTTTTAATTACATCATGGTAAAGAATAAATTATTCTCCTCTCTTCCTATTTTAAACACATCATCATCTAGATTTTTCTGAACCTAATCATTGTCCTCCCTCCTACAAATAGTCACCAGGACTGTGCACTTCTTATGTGTAATACTGGTATATACAAATCAAAATGGATCTCCACCATATTTTGACAAAGTTTTACAAATCTGCTGAACTCCTTGACTCCATCTTGTAGCTTTCCTTGATCTTCACAAATAATGGAGCTCAGGAGAGGAACTTTGCCAGCAACAGATGTAGGTTCCACAAGGTGCTTCTGGAAGCTTAAGAAACAGGCAAAGTGGTTTTTTATAGTTTTTACCCCGAGAGGCCTCAGGTGGTGGTTTCTAATGTATCTTTTCTGTGACTATGCATTTGACATTGACATTTTATTCCATCCAGTACTCCAGGAAACAAACCTAGAAGTCAGCTTGCTCATTTCATCGTTCTACTAATGTCAGTCCTTTATGTGTCCTGCAATTTCACTTCACTGGAATGTGACCAAGAGCCAAGAAAAGCCTTCAGAACCTGACGTTTCTATTAATAATGTACCACTAAGATTCAGAAGAACTGTGTGCAAGGGGCAAAAGCTCCCTTGCATATTATTTATTTTTTACAAGGACATGAGGCACAGCTGAGATAGGAAAGTCTGTTTAATCCCTCTGGATGGTAATCACAAGTGGTCAGCCATCTGTTTTAGCAGTCAGATGACTCTTGGTTGAAGTACAGGTCTGTGAGCTTTTCCATGCTACATTGCTACCACAGAAGCCCTGATTTTGAGATTGCTGATAATCATTCATAGGTTAGTGGCACAGAAGCGACTTTTTGTTCAAACACAATCTATTTTACATTAGCTATTAAATTTACTGTAGAGTGTTTATTTAAAACGAGTGAAGACATTTAACTGAAGTATGACTTGGACTGTACACCCAGCACAGGAATAAGAACTATCCCATCCCCTCACACACCTTCCTGGACTCATTGGACCTTTGCTTCAGGCACTTAGGAATAACTGGTGCTATGCTCCCACTATTCCATCCCCAGAGCAGGTGGATGAGATTCGGCAGGGAATGGGCAAAGCCGTGTATTACACCTCTGCTCTCAAGGTCATTTACTCCTCCACAATGAGCAAGGAGGAAGCATGAGATAAACTGTGAGACAAAAGGATCTCTGAGTAACTATGCCTCTGAGGGTTGCTCCTCAAGTGAGATGAGCCCCTGCACCACTTCTTTCTCAAAACCCCCTAAAGTCTAGCTCTACATGAATATGGCCTGATTTTCAGAAGTACATAAGCATTAATTGTTCCCACTGACTTCCGTCAGAAGGGATATGCTCAGCAGCCCTGAAAATCTGTCCACTGGGACATTTTCCCTCTCTTTAATTATTATGTAAGTTCCCCTTTCTTTAATTACTTTTTTTAAATGGCAAAACATTCCTTAAGATTTGCTACATGAATAAATTAAGCTCTGTAAATGACATTTATCCTGAAGCTTTGGGAAAAAAGGATCCTTTTTTTTTTCTTTCAACCATGTATTCTTTGAAATTTGCAAACAAAGCAATGGCATATGTCTTTTTCAGAAAAAGAAAAAAAAGTAAAAAACACTCCCTAAAGGTGCATTTTTAATCCAGTAAAAATGTCACTGTACATTCAACAATTATTGATTCAGTCCTGTTTCAGGGTTTAGTTAGTAATGAATTTGGTAATAAACCTCTCAGCAGAAAAATTTTTTGGATCCAGAGAACTGTAACATTGTGATAGTCCAAAGTCCTCAGCAGCTACAGTGTGTGGAATCAGATACCTGCAAAATGTTTGCAATGAAAATAAATTTGATTGTAAAGCTATAACTCATAATAGACTTCATGAAATGTTCACTCAGATTTGTAAGTCTTTTGGGGAAAACCTGAGCTTAGCTATGGTGTTAAATGCAAATCACTTGAAATTCATTATTTTAGCATAAAAAACACTGTGCTGTCAGCTGAGTTTGTGAATAAGATACCTGAATTTTTTTAAAAACAATTGCTGAGTGGAGGGGAGTGCAAACCCGCATAAACTGCAATAAAAGAAAATTTCACACGGAATGCAACAAGTGCTGTGGGATGCTATAGTGTCAGAGGTTGTGTGAAGCATTATGACTCTGGAGTATAGATTCTAGGTATATTTAGGTGGCAATTCTGAAACAAAATGATAGTGTTTTGGGTTATAACTGGGAGTATATATGGGTTCAAAAAGGGTGCTGGATCAATTTTCATTGTGGTGGTGTTGAGAGCCATTGAACCAAACTGTAAACCCTCTATGTAATGGTAACCACTTCAAGCACCAGGATGGTGCTGTAGCAATTCTAGCGCTCCTAACTCTAGCACCTCTAAAACCCAAGACCCTATGGGGAAGATGATGGGGTAGATGTCATTCCTTCCAGTGAGTCAGAACTGAAGTAACAAGTGAACTATGGCCATGGACTGTGTAGCTAGACAATGGACCTTCGTCAAATTGAAGGTGTGTTGTAATTGTGCTCTATCTGTTATAAAAATGTCTCCAAAATTGTAGCTATTTCTGGAAAAATATTTGTAATGTTACCAATCAGTTCCAAGACACTTGGGGTTTTTTTAAGCATGCAAACATCGCTTTAGGCTGCTGGTTTTAATACATAAAATAGAAGTCTTCCTATACCCCCACCATTTTGGCAATCTGCAACCCAGATTTGGTTAAATATTAATTTTTAGGGCTTAAACCAATCTCTAAGTACTAGGAATTAGAAGATTACTTGTGGTTTCCTCTGAAACCTCTGATATTGGCCACTGTTTGACCCTCTCATGATTGATCAGTCTATTTATTCATGTCCCAGATGTACACATAGTAAATATAGGCTTTTACAGATCTGATTATTTTGGCATAGTTATTGTTTCCTAAAGTTTGTATCATGATTACCCTTCAAGGACATTGTAAAGCCGATAAGTTGCCATAGAACAGAGCAGCCTGATACCCAACTATGATGAGAGGAAAACACCTGTAATTGTTCTTCCACCTGCTGATGATCAGATGCACCTGCATGTTACACTGTTTCATGATCATTAAAACTGAAGTTATATTTTGAATTTTCTAATAGCACTTATTGTAATTACTGTGTAACACTTAATTGGAATCCATGTAATTATTATTTTAAACTACTGTGCTCATTATGGTTTGAATTTTTAATTCACAAAATACATAGTCAAATCCGAGATCTGATTCCCTTTTGACGATGACATTTTACTATTTCAAACTATGTATATGTGGCAGAATTTTTACAGTTCAGGATTGATAAAAATACACAATAGTGTTGTTATGTGTAAAGAATGTATTATTTTACTTCAGTATAGTTTAGTATCTATTATCTTCATTTAGTGGAGCAGTAAAATAGTTTTAGTTTGAGCTTTTGGAAGTAAAGTAATGTACATAAAGTACCCTGCTTCTTTTAAAGGAAAAAATAGGGATGCCTTTATAACTCTTGGATTGTGAGTCAGCATATACATTTATTTTGATTTATAAAATATGTTAATCAGGTAAGCACATGCTCTGAGAGGCTTTACATTTAACTTTTTATAAAATATACAATGCAAATAAGCTGTTGGTATAATATTTTGATATTTATTGTTTATTAAATCTTTGTTAAAATGAAGATCTTTCTATGAGTTTTAAAAATAATTTTACAGAAGTTAATCGAGAACTATGTGTATACCAGAAAATTCTACTGGTTTGAAAATGTATAGACATGATATTATTCTGTAGTGTAATATATAGACCACATTTGTTGCTGACATAAAATGGTGAAACTCCATTGGTTTCAATGGTGTTTCATCCATTTATACCAGTAAACAATTTATTTCTCTAGACATTGAGTCGTTTCTATAGAACTGTATTCATTTCTGTACAACTCTCTTGGATTAATCACTTTTCCATAATAATAAATTAAACATTGTTTTCATCTATGAGGGAAGTAAATGGGGAATTATAGAGAGAGAATGAAATTAATGATGAATTGTTGCATTCCTAGGACTAAACTCATTGACTTCAATAAGACTACTTACCACGTGCTGAAATATGTGCCTATTTTTAAGTAATATCCTAAATCAAGGCCTAAACATCTAAGCAAGCTAACCAAAGGAGTTAAACCGGCTAAGTCTCTAGTGACAGATAAAGCATATTCTATCAAAGGAGCCATTCAGATGCCATAGCATCCATTCTACGAATAATTATTGTATTACAATACTTTGCACAGTGTTGCTGGTGCTGAGCATATTCTTATATGAGACTTTTTACTGTATTTACTGTTTAGTGATATCCCCATTACAATGAATGCCTTCAGGCAAATTTGAAAACTTCAACCTACTTTCTTACTAAGGGCCGCAGTGTGACCTGTAGCAATTTAGAGAACAGATATTTGTCAACAGCATTAATACAGATAATTAAAACAAAAGTAATTCTAGCCCTACAGAGATTAATAGATTCCAAGGCCAGATGGGACAATTGTTATCATCTAGTCTGAGGCCATAGAACTTACCCCCAAAAAACTTCTACAGCAGATATTTTAGGAAAACATCCAATATTGATTTAAAAATTGTCAGTAGGGAAGATCCACCACAACCCTGGATATATTGTTCCAATGGTTAATTACGGTACCTTCCTGTTGAAAATGTACATGTTGTTTACATTCTGAATTTGTCTAGCTTCAGCTTCAAGACATTGGATCATGTTAAAACTTCCTCTGATACATAGAAGAGCCTGTTCTTAATTATTTGTTCCCCATGCATGTACTTGTAAGATCAAAATCAAGTCATCCCTTAACCTTTTTTTTGTTAAGTGGATAGGTGGAGTTCCTTCAGTCTATAACTAAAAGGCATATTTTAGCCGGTTAATTATTCTCATGAGCTTCTCTGAACACTCTTCAGTTTTGATTATTTATTATTCTGGAATTGTGCAGCCAGAACTGGATGCAGTGCCAGGTACAGAGATAAAAGAATCTCTCTATTCAAACTCCAGATTCCCTTGTTTATGCATCTATTAGCCCAGGGGTGGCCAACCCATTAAACGAAGAGAGCTGAAACAGCGATGGAAAAAATGCGAAGAGCTGCACCAGAATTTTTTTTGAGCAATATTTGTTGAGAAAAAAAGAAGAACAGCTCCCCACCAGCCCCCCAGAGTTGTTGAGAAAAAAGAAAAAAAAAAGACGCTGCCAATTTAAAAGACAAGGCTTTTTAGCCACATCAGGCCCTCCGTCTGCCGCCGCCATCTTGGCCCCTTGGTCCCGGGGGCTGTTTCTAGGGGTGCAGGGGCGGCTTCGTGAGCCGCACTTTAAGGGGGGGAAGAGCTGCATGCGGGTTGGCCATCCCTGCATTAGCCCTTTGCATTGGGAGTTCAGTGGGAGAAGCTTCTGTGAAGTTCTGAGATCACTCTACTGCAAAGATAACCAGTTCAAATTCCCTGTCTGCCACAAACAATACTAATGTCTTTGTCTTGGATCTCACTGGTCTGGCACCCTCAGGACCTGACTGGTCCCGAACAAGGGGATTTGCAGGACCAGGGAGGGTCCCTCCCCTTGTGGCCATGCTGCCATCGGGCTAGGGCTCCAGCCTGCCCCTGTTGCTGCTTCAGTCCTCCCGGGGCTCTCACTGGCCCTGCTGCTGCCGGGGCTAGAGCGCCACGGTCCAAGCTGCGCAGTCGGGGCAGAGCTCCGCAGGTACCTGGCTCTGCAGCTGGGCCTGGAGCTCTGCAGCCAGGGTGGAAGGACAGGGGCAGATCTCTGCAGTCTGGGCCAGAGCTCCCTGACTGCCGCAGGAGCTGGGGCTGGCATTCCCTGGCTGCTAGAGCCAGAATGCATCCAGAGCTCGGCGGCTGGGCACAGGGCTAGACCTCCCTGACTGCCACTGGTTTCAGAGCTCCATGGCTGGGGCCAGACATCCACAGCCATGGCAAGGTTAGAACTCCCTAGCCGCTGGGGACAGGGAGCTCTGCTGAAGGCAGGGAGCTCTGCTGGGGCCAGAACTCCCCACCATGCTGTCCATCCTCCTGCCACACACACTCGGCTCCCAGCTGAGTCACTGGTGCCCTTTACAGAGCCCCTGCCATGCCGCCAGACCTCCATCTTCCAGGGCTCTGTGGAACATCCCGGTTCCTGGATCAGGGAGGTACAACTATACCTCCTCATCTAGATTGGGATGGGTATTTGTGAGCATAAAGGTAATTTAAAAAAAACCACCCTAAATCTCTCTGGAGAGGAGATGGCCACAGTTGTACAATACAAAAGCCACACATCTTATTAGGGTATGAGTAATGAGTGAAAATGTAGCTGGAAGGGAATCCACGTGCATTCAACCATCTCATGCTGGTTTGAACCTGTTGACAGAATATAACTAATAAAATACAACATGAGTGCCAGTTCAGAAAAAAAATCAGTCATGGTGAGGAAGTGGGTTTTTTTGTCTCTCACAGTCACAAACTAAAAATTTTAAAAATTCCTCCTCCTCCTTGTGCCCAGGGCATTTACTCTCCCTCAGCTCCCTCCCCCATTGGGTTTTTTCTTTCCCCTCAGCACTCCCTAGTTGTCTTTCTTCTCCCTCCCTAGCAGTAGGACCAGGATGAGGGGAGAAAGGGTTCAGGGTAGGGGGGCTATTTACTCGATGTGATGGCAAGCAAGTTGATGGATCCCCAGTTCTGCTGGGTACTCCGTTGGTATTTACAGCTTTCCCCTGTAAATACTCTCCCCTGTAGGTTCACTGCCCCATGGCCAATCTCATATTGTGTCCCTCTGAACAGCAGCCCCCTCCCTTTGCGTATTATGGAAAACAGTCCTTTTCCCAGGGCTTCTAGTTGTCCTGGCACAACCAAACCCTGGCCTTGCTTTAAGTTAGGAAAAGAGGAAGATGTATACCAAGTTTGGTGGCCTGTCTCTTACCATTTAGGGGGAGTTCTTGAACAAATGGACTCACAGATAGACACACTCTAAAACAGACTGAGGCGACCGCTACACAGTCTTTTTTTGCAGAAAACGCTATGCAAATCGTGCTCATATTTGCATATCTTCTGATTCTTTTTGCGGAAGAGGTTTTGCTGATAAAAAGTCCCATGTAGATGGGGCCATTTGTTGAGAAAACCCTCTTTTGTAAGATCCATTATTCCTCAAAAATCAAGGTTTACAGGATCTTGCAAAAGAGGGTTTTTTTCCCTCACAAATGGCCCTGTCTACACAGGTTTTTTTATTGGAAAAACCTCTTCTGCAAAAAGAATCAGAAGAAGATATGCCTATCCCTACAGCTGGAAGGGACCTTGAAAGGTCATTGAGTCCAGTCCCCTGTCTTCACAGCAGGACTAAGCACCAGCCCTGACAGATTTGCCCCAGATTCCTAAATAGCTTCCTCAAGGATTGAGCTCACAACCTGGGGTATAGCAAGCCAAGCAACACGCAAACCACTGACCCATCCCTCTTCCCATAGCCTAAGCTGCAAAAGAAGCAGTAGTGTAGCCGTATCCAGAGAGAGAGAGCGAGATTGTATAAAAATTGGGCTTCTAAGGTTGTAGGCATATTTTCATACATTTTGAGTGCTGCAAATATCCAATAGGCTTCTGTTTCCATTCACTCCCTCTCGCTTCACCTCTTTGCCAGCAGAACAAGGAGTAGAAAATTGACCTTAATATTTGTTAGAAAAAAAATTGGTTAAGCTTGCTCTTGATACATAGGAAAAGCATATTTTTTTCATCATTAAAAAGGACACTGTTGAACATGATAGTATGGACTAACTTCTACACAGCTCTGTGTGAATTCAGTTTATTAATCTTAATTTTACAATAAAAACCACTCTTCCGTATCCATCTGTCATCTCAGAGCAGCAACTAGCCTGTTAACATCGTCCACTACCTGTGCTTTTGCATTTTAACACCATGGAAAGGATTTCATGCTGTGAGAAAATACAAAGATGATATTTGCGGCAAGACAGATTAATAGACATGTATGTATTTATAATTCGGAAAACTAGGTGAATGCCTGCAGACAGTTCCCAAACAATGTTTTGATGCAAATGTGTGGATGACCTAGCCTTTCCTCCTCTGGAAATAAGATTAGTTGTATGTGTTGTTGTCAAGGCTGTTCCCCACTGTAGCACGACGAATGCAGAAGTTGGGGGCCCACAAGAGCACTCCAAAACCTTGTGTCTACAGGCGCTGGTACAAAAAACTCCCCCCCACAAAATCCTAATACCCAGATTTTGGGGGACCCGCTGCCACCACCCAAGTAATTCCAAGAAAATCAGGGAAGAGATCACTTAGGCAATCCCCTCCCTAAGGTAAATTACTAAGGACACAATAATCAACCAATACCAGTTAATAAGAAAAAACCCCCACAATCTTCTATTATCAAAACAAAACTACAGTTGCAAGCATAGTAGATTGGCTAGATGGGAAGAGCCATTTGACATAGATACTCAGGGAAAACCCCTTGGGCTGTAAGACTTAGGCTGTATCTAGACTAAAGGGATTTTTTGAAAAAAGTGGCCTTTTTTTGAAAAAACGTCACCTGCATCTAGACTGCCATTGTGTTCTTTCAAAATTAAATCAAAAGAACATGGCTTTTTTTCGATAGCGGTAAACCTCGTTTTATGAGGAAGAATGCCTTTTTTCGAAAGAGCTCTTTCAAAACAAGGCATTCTTTAACACAAACAGGGCTTTTTCAAAAGAGAGTGTCCAGAGTTCCTAGATCCTCTCTTTTGAAAAAGCGGATCGCTTTTTCGAAAGTGTTGTTGCTGTCTAGATGATCTCTTTCAAAAGAGGCTTGTAGTCTAGACATACCCTTAGTTACAAAAGCGGCTGGGGGGGACACCAATTAGCAAGCTCAGACATTGTTTCTAAAACCCCAAACAAGGAAAACAATAAACCCTGATGGACTATCTGAACTTTTCCCTACTTACACATTTTAAGAAGTCTTTTCTTGGACAGAGAAGTGCCCCCCATCTCCCTTAATACTGGGAAGAAACTGCTCTGAATCTAAAACGAAGAAGAGAGAGAGAAAAAACCCTTTTCCAGTTTGAAATTCTTACCTGCATTGTTATTGGCTGACTGCTCAACACCTTGGCTAGGTACATGAGTTAACCCCTTAGTTACCAGGTGCTGGTTAGCACTCCTGATTATGACAGATGTCTTCTCAATTTAAGAATATTCAATACTTCAGAATGTGTAGTACTCTTTTCTAGTGATATCTTAACTCTTAATTTTAAACACAACTCATTAAAATGTTTTAAAGCAAAGATTATTTGGATTTGGTGATATATGCTTTTTCAGAAATATGCCCTAGTTCAAATAAATCATTTTGGGGAAATTCTGTAGCCTGTATTAAGCAGGTGGTCAATCTAGATGAACACAGTGGACCTTTCTGGCCTTGGATTCTGTGAATATTCTTTGCTAACACATTACACTTTTTTGGATGTTTAACTACAGTAAGCATTGCTTAGTTACTTCCTACAGTAACAAATAGCATGATTTTTATCCATTGCATAATTCAGTGTTTAAAAATGTCTTTGTATTTCTTTCTTTCCTGCACTGTTTTCCATATGTGTACTCTTGATTTGCATTTAAGGACTGAATTTATTTTAAAAATATTTTCCTTCCAATAAGCGTGTTGTGAACGGACTGAGTTCCTATCCCACATCATAAATCTGTGTCCAGACTCACTCACTCCCCGGGGTTACGCTTTACTGATAATTCATAGCAGCAATGCAACATAAAAAAATAGTTTAATTTTCTTGCTGACAATTGTCTGGCATTTTTTTCACCATCGCCATGAGCACCCAGTCATTGTGCTCAGCAATTTTCCAAACCTTCTCATTGCAATACCAAGTGTAGCAATATTCCCTCAAGGTGTGCAGTACTGGTGAATCAGGTATTGTATATTAGCAATGCACACGAGGATTGTGCTTTGCTCTGAAGGCTCCCAGGCTTGTCAGAGAAAAGGCAGAGACCAAAGAGACTGGGACTGTGGGACTTTTCAAAAATTGTTAAAAAATTATGGCATGTGGAATTATTATGGGATGTAGAAAGTGGCCTTATGGGAACTTGACCTTTTGCTCCCAGAAATCTCTAGTGCCAAAAGGCACTAAATGGGCACTGGATACCTACCCTCAGTGCACTGCACTTTACTTGGAAGCAAGCACTCTTGGTGAGGAGCAACTGTGCTGATGCAAGCAGCCAAAAGACAGGAAACAAAGGGTAGGAATAAATGGTAAATTTTCAGAATGGAGAGGTATAACTAGTGGTGTTCCCCAAGGGTCAGTCCTAGGACCAATCCTATTTTGTTCATAAATGATCTAGAGAAAGGGGTGAGCAGTGAGGTAGCAAAGTTTGTGGACGATACTAAACTGTTTAAGCTACAACTAATCAGGAAAGAGATCTTGTACTAATTTAACTACAACTAATCAGGAAAGAGATCTTGGAGTTATCATGGATAGTTCTCTGAAAACGTCCACGCAGTGTGCAGCAGCAGTCAAAAAAGCAAATAGGATGCTAGGAATTATTAAAAAGGGGATAGAAAATAAGACGAAGAATATCTTACTGCCCCTATATAAAACTATAGTACACCCACATCTTGAATACTGCGTACTGATGTGGTCTCCTCACCTCAAAAAAGATATTTGGCATTAGAAAAGGTTCAGAAAAGAGCAACCAAAATTATTAGGGGTTTGGAATGGGTCCCATACGAGGAGAAGCTAAAGAGACAGGGACTTTTCAGTTTAGAAAAGAGGAGACTGAGGGGGGATATGATAAAGGTTTATAAAATCATGAGTCATGTGGAGAGTGTGAATAAAGAAAAGTTATTTATTTGTTCCCATAATATAAGAACTAGAGGACACCAAATGAAATTAATGGGTAGCAGGTTTAAAACTAATAAAAGAAAGTTCTTCTTCACACAGCGCACAGTCAACCTGTGGAACTCCTTGCCAGAGGAGGCTGTGAAGGCTCGGACTATAACAGAGTTTAAAAAAAGATATAAATTCATGGAGGTTAGGTCCATTAAAGGCTATTAGCCAGAGGGTAAGGAATGGTGTCACTAGCCTCTGTTTGTCAAAGGCTGGAGAAGGATGGCAGGAGATAAATTGCTTGATCATTGTCTTCGGTCCACCTCCTCTGGGGCATCTGGCACTGGCCACTGTCAGCAGACAGGATAACTGGGCTAGATGGACCTTTGGTCTGACCCACTATGGCCATTCTTATGTTCTTATGTTCAAGTGCATGCAACCAAGTGTTGTACAGACTCTAGCAATGGTATGCAGATATAACTTGCATCAGTTAAACTTTGTAGTACATAGATGGAGTCTCTTTTTGCTACATTTCAGCAGCTCTTCCCTTTCCTGGTAGGTTCAGAACTTTTTGTCTTTTTCGGATGCTGACAGTCTGACAAATCACCTGTTTTGTGGTCAGGAAGAAATGTTTTAATCATGTAGGGTCCAAATTGGAAGAGGCCTAGGGACTTTTTTCCCTTTTTCTCAGCATTCTGGAAGCTTGGTTAATTAAATACACAAAGTATTCAATAATTAGTGATAGTACATGTTCAGAATATTAGTTAGTTGCAACTTGCAGCTGTCTTCCAATGTAGTCAAATAGCTAAAAGATATGTCTCCTGAAGTAAAAAACCTGGGATTTGATGATGGGTCTTGTGTTCATGGGATAAAGGGAGACCTGATGGTCTTTGCAGGCTGAAGTTTCTCCTGTAGCACCCTGCTCATAAGAGTGGTGTGATAAGGTGAGCAAACTGAGTCATAAGGATAGACTATGGGGAATCTACCCCAAGTTGTGGTTTATATGGTGGAAACCTAGTAACATCCGTACTGGAACCACTTTAAATGTCTGGCTGGTGAGACACATCAAGCCACACAGAGTGTTTCTCCTGAGGTCTGGGAAAGATACTCCAAGAGTCACAGCTAAATGCCATGGTGAACAGATTGTTTAGTGTGAGTAGTTAGCACATATTATAACGACCATTGACGTTACGGTATTGATAGGACAGGCAGTGCACTTCCTCTATGTTCAATTTAATCAAGTATGTCATTTCTCTTAAAATCCATCCCTGCATCTGTCCTTATTTGCCACTATGTTCAGACCAATGGGCATGTTTTTATTTAGGTCCCGAACTTTAGGCCTCTGTGTTTGAGGATGTTGGCCTTTTAAAATAAATATTTATTGAAATGAGAGCTTGCCTTCTTACTAAATTTCTCTTCAAGCTATATTTTATAAAATTGTCCTCAATTTAAATAATTCATTCTCTTCAAAAGAGGTGAGTCCTGCAACTTCATTGTTCTGTTGAACTAAGGAGAGTTTCCCCCTCAGTAACACCCCATCAGTTCTCATAACTTGGCTGTGAAGTCGATAATCTTCCTTTAACTATGAGTGAACCACACACTGAGAATGCCACAAGCAATTATTTAATCTTTGTAACTTGCGGCTGGTTCAGGACCACAGTGGTCTAATTAAAAAGTGCTTTAATATATCATTGATTTCTTGATAGGAACAAACAGTTGTACTCCACTTTTTGCCTTAGCTACTGCCACTGGCTAAGCTTTATAGGAAGCATTAAAAACAGGGGAAGAAGGGTGAGTATAGAAGATCAAAAGATTGGAAGCAGAAACTATAGAAATTGTATTTGTTTGGAAAAAACAAAACCATCTGATATTTTTTCCTGAAGATTTGTCTCAGTACATTGCTGTCATCTGAAGAAATGGGTTGTGCCCACGAAAGCTCATGATACCATCTATATGTTTTGTTAGTCTTTAAGGTGCTACTAGACTATTTGTTGTTTTTTAAGTTTTTCATTTCTCAATACAATTTGTCTAACTAGCTTCCATTGTTAATTTTAAAAGTAAATGTGATATTTTGCAAAAGATGCCAGGTTTTCTGTATTGGAAATTGAACTTGTTTATTCAACCACATGCCCAGTAAACCAAGGCAGCAGCATGACAAGTACACTGGATTGCCCTACCAAGAGTCTTCCCTTGACTTTTTAGGACTGCCTCTTGTACAACTCAGATAGTATGCCAGTCAAAAAAGCTCATTCAGTCCTTGACCTCTCAGCTGAACTTGCTAACAAGATGTGCTAACTAGTGTAACACTGTCTGGGTATGGTGTACTGTCCCATCTAGTAGCAATGAGATCACTTACAGAGAGAATAATGAGTCTGTTCTACAGCTTTATCTGAGAGTCAGTTGGCTTTTAGATCATGTGGTAGAGGCTCATACACTAAGCTCCAGAGGTCCCAAGTCCAATTCCACCTGTTGGTATATTATGATTGTGTTTCTTGGGATACAACATATGCTGAATAGTTCCAGGTATAGAACTGGCTAGGAAATGGGCTTTTTGCTGTGGAAGATTGACAGAAATCAGAAACTTTTTTTTGGCCAAAAAAAACCTGATTATTTTTATTTGGAAATACAGTAAACTTCCGATAATCCGGCACCTTTAGGACCCAGGGGGTGCCGGATTATCAGATATGCCGGAGTACCGGAAGGGGGGCTATGAGGAGTCTGGGGTAGGAGTGGGGGGGTCAGTGGGGAACTGCGCAGCGTGGGAGAGGGTGGCGCTGCGGGACCAACCCAGCAGCACCCCAGCTGCTCTGCCCCAGCTTCCCCAAGTCAGCCGCTGCTGAAACTGACCAGCGGCTGACTTGGGGAAGCCGGGGGCAGAGCACCCCAGCTGCTCTGCCCCCGGCTTCCCTAAGTCCGCTGCCAGTCAGCAGCTGAAACTGACCAGCGGCTGACTTGGGGAAGTCAGGGGCAAAGCAGATCCAATTGTCCGGCTGGCCGGAGCACTTCTGGGTTCCAGTTGGTGCCGGACAATCAGGAATGCGGGATCACTTGATGCTGGACAATTGGAGTTTTACTGTACTTATGTTCCTCTTTTCTGTAGGCTGTATCTTCCATGAAGCATTGTGGTACTCCCTCATGAGTCCCTTGCTATGGTGACTCATGGGAGATGTAGTCTTGCTGTTGAATTTGTACAAGAGAATGGCACACAAGGAAACTGAAATACAGCTCCCATGAGGCACAACAATAGGATCAAAATAGCCAAATCAAAATATTTAGGTTTCTGAACAAAATATTTTTGTCAGTATTGGCCACTGTCAGCACACAGGATACTGGTCAAGATGGACCGTTGGTCTGACCCAGTATGGCCGTTCTTATGTTTTTATATAGATGAAAAATCAAATTTTCGAAATTAAACATACTTTTCATTATTTTTCTAAACCCCCATTTTCTATCAAAAACATTTTCCATAGAAAATGTTTAACCGGCCCTACCTAAGGCTTTGTCTGCACTTGCAATTGAACAACAAAACTTTTGTCATTCATTGGTGCTTAAAAAATGCCCAAGTGACAAAATTTTGCCCTAGCAAGTGCAAATGTAAATGTCTCTTTGTCAGCTGTCATGCTCTCTGGCTGACAAAAGTGAAAACTGCTTCTGTCAGGGCTAAAAGTATTTTGTCTGCAAAAGTATCAACTTTTAGTGACAGGCCTGTGTCACCATGTGTAGTGTGGACATAGCCTAAGTACTCTAACCACTTCTCTCATAAGCCAGAACACAAGTCCTAGCAGAATGCAACTGAAAACTCTCTGAAGTCTGAATTCCCTCCAGTGTGAAGTGACCATTGCTGTGTTTCAGTGGTATTGATCTTGGACACATCCAGCGCGTGAGAGAGTTAAAAATCTCTGTAAAGGAAAGTTCTGTACATTTTTCTTTTTAGGGTATTATCTGAGGTTAGGGAGGGAGGACGGAAGGAACAAAGTCATATTAAGAAATTTAACTTTTTCTCACAAATACAATCCAAAAGCAAATGTGGTTATTTTTAATGGTGCACTCAATAGACACATTATCATCAAATTGTACACTTTAGATATTCCAAATAAAATCATCTAATACTGTCAGTGATTTAATGGATGGTGACCAGGTAAGCAAGCCACATCTGGCATTTTAAGACTCAATGGTTCAGGACTAGTAAAGGTTTTATAAGGTAAGTTTTGGAATAGTAAGATGTTCTTTTCAGATGCTTCTGAAATACACACAGAACACAGAATATAGCAGGGTACATTTGAAATACTAGCCCTGCTCTTGGACCAGATGAGAATATAAATAAATTCAGAATTTTTAAATATATTTCACAACCAATTGATAACACTTGGCTAATATCTCAGCTGCAAAGTCACAAAAGGTTGAGAAAGCTGTTAGTCGTTATGGATGTTATTAGCTTCTACAGATATATGCTTCACAGGAACAAAAGGTTGAATATTATTAAAATTTTAATTTAGTTTAATACATGCTCACATGTCCAAGAGAGTCCCCTTGTCACCCATCTTATTCAGATAATTTTAAATTCAAGTCTAGATATATTCTTGCTATACATCTATTTTTAGCATTTTAATGCAAATGATGTTTCATAAGTTTCAGTAATGGAAACTACGTAAAAATCATAAGGCTACGTCTACATTGGCAAGATTTTGTGCAAATACTTTTAACGCAAGAGTTTTTGCGTTAAAGTATTTGCGCAAGAGAGCGTCTACACTGGCACGTGCTTTTGCGCAAGAGATGTGCTTTTGCGCAAAAGCATCTGTGCCAGTGTAGATGCTCTCTTGCACAAGAAAGCTCCGATGGCCATTTTAGCCATCAGGCTTTCTTGTGCAAGAAATTCATGTTGCCTGTCTACACTGGCCTCTTGCGCAAGAACACTTGCGCAAGAGGGCTTATTCCTGAGCGGGAGAGTCATAGTTCTTGCGCAAGAAGCACTGATTTCTTACATTAGAACGTCAGTGTTCTTGCGCAAGAACTCGCGGCCAGTGTAGACAGGCGGCAAGTTTTTGCGCAAAAGCGACTGCTTTTGCGCAAAATCTTGCCAATGTAGACACAGCCTAAGTGTTTGAAGCATGTCTCTTACAGTTAAAATCATGTATGTTTCTGTCATGTATGTGTTAATGAGCATTAAAATCTAGACCAAATTTTAAAGATCAATAAAACTAGTATGTCAAAACAATTTATATTAAGAAATCAAAGTAAAGTAAAATGTATGAGGATTATTTAAATACAGATAAAGGCTACAGAATTTAATGCTAATTCTTCACTGAGTGTCATTTCTCTCTCTCTGACTAGCTGCTGTTTATAATTCAGGGATCAAACTGGTACATGTAGGGTCAACATTTGAGATGAACTTGTACTCATTTCCAGTTGTGAACTCAGATGTTCATGTAGCTGTATTCATCGGTGATCAAGGATTACAATATTCAAATGTACCGGCAGGTATTTTTAACCTAAAAAGTACGAGCATATGATTGTATGTGCAAAATTCATAAATGTCCTAAAGGTCATAATAGCCTTTGCACTCTCTGGTGTCTTTGATTAGAGGATCTCTCCATAGTTTTCACTGATTGAAACATACTTTTGATCTATTTGCTTTCGCTCATTTTATAAATGAATATAGGGAGGCACAGAAAGGTTTAAGTGATGTTGTCCAGATTCATGCAGTAAGTCAGTGGCAGAGAGGTAAATAGCATATCCCTGTGCTAATGAACAACAGAACCACCAACTACATTAGTGGTACCTGGTAAACATAAGCATATAATATAAATGTATATATGTGCATATATATATATATATGTATGTATGTATGTATGTATTTAGAAAGTTTGTGTGCCTATCTGTAAGTTCATTCGGCCATCTGTGAATCTGTCTGTATACCAGATTTGGCATGCAAAGTTAGGGTTTAGTTGTGCCAGGAAAATGGGATGTGACTGCAATTTGATTGTTTTCCATTACATGGAAAGGGAGGAGTCTGACAGGATGGATAGTTATGCTCCCAAGGATCACTGAGGGCAGTGAGTGTGGGGGAAAGTTAAATAACAGAGTGACCACAGGTGGACAGTGGCACTAGGAATAGAGTGGCCAGCTGGAGGTAGAGCTCTCCATAATGTTGGTCACTGGCCCAGGTAAGTGCCCCCTACCCCCGGCTGCAGCACTGGATGGGAGAGCCATACCGATCAGCAGCCCCAGCCCCTCTTAGGCACCACCAGCCAGCCTGGGGTGAGCTAGGCAGCACGGCCCTGGCTCCCTAACTTCCCCTGTGATGAGCTGCTGGGCAACCCTCTCCCCCCTCCCCCACACCACAAGGAGCTGCCTATTCACCTGCCCACTGGTCAGAGGCAGCCCAGCCCCAGATCCTCCTAAACCCAGTGACTGGGCAACCTAGCCTCCCACCCCCACTTCACAAGAAGCCATCAGCTTGCGGGGGGGGGGGTGAGGCAGCTTAGCCCCAGCCTATCCTGCCAGAAGGAGCCACCAGGACAGTGCAGTTCCCATCACCCGGGAGGAACAGCCGTTGGAGCAGTACTACCCTTCCCACCTGGGCAGCCATCTTATGCTCCCACCTGACCTCTTAGCCCCCTGCCCTGAATCCTGCACCTGCCTGTCCTGAGCTCTCCCATCCACTTCCCTGAGCCCCCTCCCCCTGCCCTGACTCTGCACCCCCACCTTCTGCCCTAAGCCTCCCCCCACTTCCAGCCTCTTGCCCTGACTCCTGCACCTCACCCCCTGCCCTGAGCTCCCCAATCCCTGCCCTAACTCCCCCACACTTCCAGCCCCCTGCTCTGAGTCCCCTACATTCCCAAGCCCCTGCCCTGACTCAGACACCCCCCCCATACCTTCAGCTCCCTGCTCTGAAGGACCCAAGCAATGCCATCTAAAATCTTCTCGTATTATAGAATATAAATACATTCCTCCCAATCTCCTTATCTGCTCTGTGGTTTTTTATGTGTTTAAACTAAGCCCCTATATTCATCTAGGATTTTGTGATGATTATTATTTAATTTTAAACAAATGTTTGAAAAATGTCAGTAAAACATCTGGATTTCTAGCAGTAGTTCAGATTTAAAAAGCATATAGCACTAAGACAACCTAAAAATTGTTACTGCTTAGCTCAGTAGCAACATGCCTCTGCCATTACTCCTCTCACCAGTGGTCTTTGTTTTAAAAGCAGTAATGTATTTAAATGTAATAATATCCAAACAAATGGGGCTTAGTAGAGATGAATGACTTGACCACTACTTACCTCTTCCAAACATAGCCTCCACAGAAAGAAAATGACTGCAGACTAATATCAGCATAGTTCTGACCAATACTTTAGTTACTTACGTTCTGCATTCCTATGATGTTGCTTCCATAAATAACAGCCTTAACAGTAGTTGCAGTACCAAAGCAACAGCTGTGAGTATTGTACAGGGGTTGTTAGAGCATTCAGGATAAAAACCTCTTTTCTGTTAGAGTGGGTACATCAATTTGTAGAAATTGATTGAAACAGCTAACTTTACAAAAGTTCAAGGTTTTTTTAAGTTGAGCACTCAAAAATGAGAAGTATTCAAATCAGGATCATTTAAAACTGTTGACCTCCACCAATTAAAACAAATGAAATTTATTTTTCCAGCTATATTTAAAAATCAGAAATATTTGGCTTTGCAACTACAGGCTGCACATCAACCAAGAGACTGACGGGATTGCAGGCGTTCTTAGGATTTAATGGGTTACATTTTCAAAGGGGTATGCAGGGATTCAGCTATGTCAGTCCTGCCAAACAACACAGAAGGTGTGTAGCTTAATCCCCAGGAACTGCATTGAAAATGTAACCTTCAGGCAAATAAGCGAATTGCACAGCGAGGGTTTGGAAACTGGTACAAGGGCTCATATGACATCACAGCACTAGCTAAAGGTCATTCTCCAAAGGAAAAACTTGTAATTCAAGAGCTGTAAATTTGATGTTTAGAAACAAAAAGTTGCCATGTGCTAACAGATTTATTTTATAGGGTTCTATCTCCATCCACCTCAAACAAACAGAATACCTGCTGACATTACTATCTGTCAGATACAGCTGCACTGTTTTATTTTTCGGAAGAGGTATGCAAATAGCGCTCACATTTGCATACCTTCTTCTGTTTTTTTCCCCAGAAGAGGCTTTTCTGCCATTTGGCCCCATCTACATGGGGACCAATGTCAGAAAAAATCCCTTCTTTTGAAAGCCCCTGTAAACCTCGTTTTACGAGGAAGAAGGGGGCTTTCGAAAGAAGGGTGTTTTCTGACATTTGGCCCCATGTAGATGGGGCCAAATGGTGGAAAAGCCTCTTCCGGGAAAAAAAATGGAAGAAGGTATGCAAATGCAAGTACTATTTGCATACCTCTTCTGAGAAATAAAATACAGTGTAGCCATACAGAGTGTAGCACTCTGTGGATTGCGATTCACTTGTGCAAATGTGAACTATTGAGAATCCAGTAAATGGGACCTGGGTGCTTTCTTCCTTGGAGCTTGTCTCATTTGAAAGCTGTACTGTTTTAACTGTGCTCACAGGGTGTGTCTAGACTACATGACTCCGTCGACGGAGCCATGTAGATGAGTTTACTAGACATAGCAAAATGAAGCGGCGATTTAAATAATCGCCGCTTCATTTACATCAAAATGGCCACCGCGCTGTGCCAATCAGCTGATTGTCGGCACAGCGCGGTAGTCTAGACGGGGATCAGCCAACCCCAGAACCCTTTGTCATCAGATCCTGTAAGCCTCGTTTCACTTGTTCCCCAGGCCAGCCCAGTCGCTCCACTTCACGGATGTGCTGGCAGCGGCATGGATCTAGCAGACAGAAGTCCCTTTGTGCTGCTGGTGGTGGCAGCAGGCTCCCTGAGGGTGGGTTTTAATTCACCTGGGGGCAGCAGTTGAGGTCAGGGGACATATAGGGGAGGGAGCTCTAGACACTTTTGAAAACCCCAACCTAAGATATGGTCAGCAATGCAATCACTCACAAAAGGGGAAAAAAAAAAACAGAAAAAAGTTTATCTATCATTACTAACTTGATACAGTTGTGAATTAGGTGATTGATTTATTTTCATGTAATGAAAATAAAAGATTCCTTTGAAAAATACATTATTTTATTGATGTTTTTATTGTACTGACCATTTAAAAACCCTTAAAATGACTGTCTCTAAAAACATAGTACTTTTATCCACATATTTTCAGAAAAACGTTACTATGCATAGCATGAATCCTATATTCATAATTAAATTATAGACAGGAATACTTCAGAAGGAGCATAATTAATATGGCTTCAATAAAAAAATGAATACTTAACTTTTAGAGAGAAATGACTCAGAACACTTTTTTAAATATCATCCAGATACTGATTTATGTCATAAGTGGGAATGGTTTCAAAGTCTAGTCTCCACTAGGTGCATAATTAATTATCTTAAACTGAGAATGATATATGTATCTGATTTTTCCATAACTAATATACATTTTGTAATAAGATCATAAAATTAGCATTTTCTTTTCACAAGTGAGAAAGAGGGGAAATAATAAACACACCTAACTATCTTCAGATTTGAAGCAAATTGTTAAGATGCACTTCTGCAGGCCAGAATTTCAGATCACATTGTTTCTGCAAAGGTGAAATACACCCATGTGTGATGGTCTAACACCATGTTAGATCCATTTAGCCCTGTGACACTTCCATTCACTGTAGTCAGCATTGGATAAGGTCCTAAAAGCCCAAAGGTAGATTGGTCTTGTGAAGGCCCTCAGCACAGATGAATTTCATTCTCTGGGAATGTGTGTCCCTTGAGAGGAGACGTGGGAAGACAGAAAAGGGGTCTCAGAAGAAGTATCATTTAGAAAGAATTCTCTTACTATGTCTTCAAGGAACTGGGATCTGGAGTCTTGCAAAGAGAGTTGAACAGAGCTCCGTCCTCATCCATCTGATAAGGAAAGAGAAGTGATCAGCATAGATACTGGCTGTCTCCTTCTTAGCAGGTAGATACAGGGACACTGCCGGGACTAAGAAGGTTCATGCGGGATTCAAAGTTATCAGAGATAAGAGAGCAGAGGGGAAATCTGTCTACTTAACCCTTCCGGCTTGACGGTGGAAGGACGGGTTGGGAACCAGGCCAGTTGGAAGAGTAGCTGCCTGAATCTCTGCAGTTGGCATAAGGTACAACTCCTGCTCCAAGGAGCTGAGATAGGAAGCTGCTGCTGTAAGAAAAGGGCGAGGGACTGTCTGAAGTACAGCCCAGCTCCAGGATGAAGGCTGTGGCCTCCTGAGAAGAGGGGAGGAAACTGACCAGGACTGTCATGTGGGCCCAGAATGGGTGTGAATTTGAGTGGTTAAAAATGTGAATTACCTTCAACAGAATGAGTAAATATACCACATAATAATAAATATTGTTAAGTTTAATACAGCAGTGCCCAGGGCCAACCGTGAGTTGGGCCTTGGTGTGCTAGATACTCTATATAACAACATGGAATAGTGGCCAGTCCCTCCCCTACAAAGTTAGTGTCTAAAGATTATGGCTCTTACTGAAAAACTTGACATGGATTTCAGGCCTATAGCCATACACTCTCTATATATAGCAATAGGGACCATCATTCTCATTTGAATTAAGACTTATTTCAGGGTACCCCTATGGCCAAGTGTGCACATGAAATCAGACTAGATGATCACAATGGTCCATTCTGGCCTTAGAATCTAAGAACTGAAAGCCCCTTTACACTGCATTGGTGATGTAAAGGGGTGTTAGAGTGAACAGAAATGAAATTCACATCCCCTTGAAGCCTGCTTTAAACTAACAGAGTGGTATGAAGGAGCTTTTGTGTAAAAATGAGTGCATTTCTAGACCTGGTAATACATGAAGACTAAATGCATTATTGGTGCAATTTCACCAGAATGAATGTCTGAAAATAATGGCTCGAATGAGTTTGGATGCAGGAAGCTAGCACTGGGAATAAAAGAGTAAAAACATTCCTTGGAACTCTGTTTATCCATGTTTCTAAAGACAGGGCAGTAGCCATGTTAGTCTGTAACTTTAAAAAACAATGAGTATGTAACCCACACACTTAGTGTGGTTACCATGCAGTGGCACCTAGACCACAGCAACAGTTAAGACTAAGAGACCTCTATAGCATGGTCTGGGAAACAGCTGGCTTTTAGCTCAGAGGGTAAAGGCCCCTATACTCAGCTCAAGAGATCCCAAGTTCAAGTCTGCCTGGTGGTGGTTACAAGTGTAAGTTCATCCAAGATCAACTGGGTCTTGGAAGCTCAGAACATGCTCCCTCACCAAGGGGAAGTATGTAACCCACACACCTAGTGTGGTTACCATGCAGTGGCACCTAGACCACAGCAACAGTTCAGACCAAGAGACCTCTACAGCATGGGCTGGGCTCCCACTGGCTTTTAGCTCAGAGGGTAGAGGCGCCTATACTCAACTCCAGAGGTCCCAGGTTCACATGTGCCTGGTGGTGGTTACAAGTAGTCCTGTGGCACCTTAGGGTATGTCTAGACTACATAGCTCTGTCAACAGAGCCATGTAAACTAGTTTACCTGACATAGTCAATGAAGCAGGGATTTAAATAATCCCTGCTTCACTAAAATAAAAATGGCCGCTGTGCTGTGCTGACAATCAGCTGATCCAGCACAGCGTGGCAGTCTAGATGCAGATCAGTTGACAAGGGAAGCCTTTGTCAACCACTCCTATAAACCTCGTTTCATGAGGCATAAGGGAGCGGTTGACAAAGGCTTCCCTTGTTGACTGATTTGTGACTAGACTGCTGCACTGTGCCGTGCCGGATCAGCTGATTGTCGGCACAGCATGGTGGCCATTTTAATTTTAATTTTATTTTATTTTAAAGCTTCATTGACTATGTCGGGTAAACTAGTTTACATAGCTCCGTCGACGGAGCCATGTAGTCTAGACATACCCCTTGAGACTAACCAAAATAGATAGTATCATGAGCTTTTGTGCCCATTAAAGCTCATGATACTATGTATTTTTCTACATTAACTAAGAGCTGCAGCATACTGATGGATGAAAGGAAAATCTATATTACACAGATGTGGCAGTTCTTTTCTGCAGAAATGTAGCAGTAAAACAACAACTGCTCCTAAGGTGTATTCGCAAGTATGGCCTTCATTTATTTCAGCAATAGACATCATGCAATCACTCACTTTTTTCAGCACAACAATTGCAGTGTACTTTATCATCCTGATGCTGAGTGGCAACTTTTTTCCCCTCCCTTCACTAAGCAAATTAATCTGACTGTCCAAGATCAGGCATGTTGTGCAGATACTGGGGTACATGAGCATATCCTATCCTCTTGTTCTCTTTGAATGTTAGGGCTCAGCGATCCTGTGGCCCAAAACAACAGGCATATTTTGTTATGGATTCTGATAGCGTTAGTTACTACTTATGGGCTCTGTCAGGAACATCTGCCTAAAGGCTTTTTTAGTTTCTACTGTACTTAGAGTTGAAGTATATTTATTGCTTTATGCCATGGTCATTTAAAATGTTTTTTACCTACATAACCCATATTTTGGTAATCCTATACTGCAAGACCAGGAGTTTTCCCTATTAGATAGCAAATCAAAAACAGTGATAGGATGTTGAACTGAATTCTTTCTTAAAAGTTGAAGCATGATTATGTTTAACGGCATGTCATTACATTTGGCTTAAGATTACAATAGGCTCAAATCCACCAAACCTTTTCATTCACTCCAGGCAGCCAGCAGTGAATGCAGTATCGTACACTAGTTAGGTTATTGCCAAGATCTAGAAGCAGCGTTAACCTGGAATCTGTGCTATACACATTGCTTGTGAGGAAGGAGAATTATTCAGAGGAAAGAGTGTGCGGCCACTTGTAGCACAGCACCCACAGTGTAAAGGGAAAAAGGGGACAGAAGTAGACCATACAGGTGATGACCCTTTCTGTGACTAGAAATCCCTGTCCTCATGAGCCACAGGGCTGGTGGATTGCACCCCTTGTCCATGTTTCCATGGAATGCTACCTCTCAGAATGAAATGGAAATTACCCCTTGGCAGAGTAGCAAGAAGCTTCTCTTGCTTCTCAAAGCCCATCCATCCCATTGTCCAACATATTGGTGTCTTCTACTTCTCTCAGTCTTTCATAGTCAAGCTTTTAAGAAATCATAGTACTTGCTCCTCTCCACTTTCCAAACTCCAGCCCTTCCCCCTGCAAAGCCATTGTCCATAGCTTTCTAATTTCTCAGCTTGTAGGCCTACCTCGGCCCTGTCAGTCTGCTTGGGCTGTCACAACCAAACTCTCCATTATCATTCCACTGCTCTGACTATCATAGAATCACGGAATCATAGAATGCTAGAACTGGAAGGGACCTTGAGAGGTCATCAAAAAGTTCACACTGCCCAGATAGTCAAAACATTCCCCTTCTGGGGTCCAGTTTATTAAATTCTACACATAGACTTTCAAAATAGAACCCAAACTGACAAATTCATCACTCCAGTCCCCTGTGCTCCACCCCCATCTCATACACACACACTTCTCTCCTAGAACTTTATTGACATCTCATTTCCTTATGCACCATATTCAAGCTCCTCATCCCTGCCTTCAAGAATATATAGAGGTTCTTCATCCAATAGAACTCCCGGTGGGTGTTCCACCTTAGGTTGAATGTGAGTTCTTGATGCGACAGTATAACACAGTGGGTATGTCTAGACTACATCCCTCTGTCGGCAGAGGGATGCAGATTAGGCAGGTGACATTGCAAATGAGGCAGGGATTTAAATATCCTGCGCCTAATTTGCATAAAAATGGCTGCCACGTTTTGCCAACTCAGCACTTTGTCGGCAAAAAGCAGCAGTCTAAAGGGAGATCTGTCAAGAAAGAAAGCCTTTTTCGACAGATCCCTTATCCCTCTAGACTGCCGCTTTTTGCCAACAAAGTGCTGAGTCGGCAAAACGCGGCTGCCATTTTTATGCAAATTAGGCGTGGGATATTTAAATCTCTGCCTCATTTGCAATGTCGACCTGCCTAATCTGCATCCCTCTGCCGACAGAGGGATGCAGTCTAGACACACCCAGTGTGTATGTATTCAAGCACCTCATCTCTGCCTTTAGGGATATATACAGGTTCTAAAATCAGCCCTTTTAACCAATGAAAGTTATAAGGAAAAGGAAGGAGATAATGTTTTGCAACTCTATAATTGATGTAATTTGATCTGGGAGGAAGCCGTTTCTGTTTACCAGGATATGAACAGGATGTAGATTATTATTAATAATAATATTTGATATTTATCTAGCCACTCTGAAGTAGGACTCTCTAAATGTGTGGCTCCTCACTTCAGCTTTCTCTTTTGCTCGGGGCCACTTAAAAAGTCCACACTGCCCAGATAGTCAAAACATCCCCCTTATGGGGTCCAGTTCATTAAATTCTGCACTTAGACTTTCAAAAGAGAATCCAAACTGACAAATTCCATCACCCCAGCTTCAGCTGGGCCTAGACCCTTCCTCTTGAGATTTTGTCCTCTCTTTAAAGTTTATTTTTAACTCTACCTCCAACCTGGGCACATATTCTTCTCCGTAAGGGTCTCTCTTCCTAGCCTTGAAACACTTCTTGCCTACCATTTTATCTTGTCTATCTTTTCCAGTGACCTTCTTGCCTACCAACCCAGGGCCCTTCATAAGTCTTCTTAATTCTTGCAGACCTCTACCAACACCCACCCACCACATCTCTTTCTAGGTCTCTTCCTTTTCTATAGCATGTCCAGTTGAGTCACCTGGCCTTCATTCTCTCCACCTGGGAAGGTGTTAAGCTTGTCAAAGGTGGATTGAGGCCCATCAGCTGCTAAGGGGCCAGGGACTATGTGAAAGAGAGGCCAGTCAAACCTCTGAACATAGTTCAGATTAGATTTTCCATTGTAGTGGGCTATCAGCTCTACCTGACCATCATCTGCTTCCCCTGGGCAACTTCTGGATCCCCCCTTAGACTGTACCTGGCTCCCAGACAGCAGTGGTTTCACAGGGTCTGCATAGTCCACATTTGGGAGTAGGGAAAAAAAGGATCTCCTCTTCAATGCCTGGGCCTGGTGGCCCAGACCAGTCGTCAGTCTCGGCCAGGTCCTCCCGACGTGAGAGTTCAGGATAGGCCTCTGCTCCCTCTGGTGGCTGGGGTCTTACTGAGCTTCTGGGCTCAGATTTTATACTTCCCGCCCATCCCTAGGCCTCTGTGGACTTTAAGGAGCAAGCTCCATCTCAGCCCACCCGGGCTCAGAGAGGGGTTCTTCCTCCTTGGGGTCAGTGAGCAGCCAACCCTGTTCACTACATAGACATAAAGTAAAAATGTTTGACAATGCTGCATCCAACAAGTCACATAGAAATAATGAATTAACTCAGCCAGCTAATACATCAAAATGACAAAATAGCCTGTTTTAAACCTCCCAGGAACTTATCCTCAACCTTTCCCCAAATCCCTGTCAAACAGGTGGCTTTTGCAGCATACCCTGAAGGTCATCAAGTTTATTCTGTTTCAGAAGCAAGTTCCAGATGATCTATAACATACTAAATAGTGTATCTGGATGGGGTGGGGAGATGTGAATGGAAAGAAAGAGGCAAGAGACAATGTTATACTAACATGAGTAATATCACATTTTAAACAAGGTCTTTAATTTGGAAAAATAGTAGATTTCAGTTAAGGTGTTTCTAATTTCATAAGAGGTAACAAAAGGATGTTACTTCGATTCCCCCTGATGGCAGAAAAATTTTGGTTTTCATTCTGAGATTCATGTAATTTACTGCTGTTATTGACTTCAAAATGTTACTCACCCACGTTCTGTGTGCCGTAAATGTTTTATTTCCTTTTTGGACTACATTTGCTTTGATTATAGGAGCGCTGGTATTTTAATGTCAGGCTGTATTTATAGGTTGACATTTGAAGGAAGAGTATATTTTATCTTTTTGGTCTTATAGTGCTCTGCAGTGGAAGTTTACCAATTATGCAATGCATCATTATATGCAATAGCATTTTATTGTGTAAGTCAAATATATATTTTTCAAGCAGTTTTGTGTGAATTTGTTTAACTTAAATTTGCAGGAAAGGGAGCAACTGTTTGCATGTTCAGTGAGACATGCTGTGTTTAGGTACCATGTAACCTTTTCAAGTAACTCTGCCTATACCATAGGGTGCTCGCTGTCCTTTGTTATATATTTCTTCTGTTGCTGCCAGTCTGGCCAATTTATGTAATAGTTTTATGATAGGAAAGAATATCCACTGGGCATTAGGCTAAAACCATCAAACATCTAAACTGAGTCAGGTTTTCACCCAGGCTAACATAGAAAAGGTAGTTTAGTAACAAAAATACAGCATAGCACTTTAATATCATAACTTTAAAACAATGTTGTTGGGCTATTCCATTGCATTAGCTACATAACACAGATTTTGAGTATGGAAAGATAGACCTATCTGCATACAGCAAATACAGGATGAATTGCATTGTTGCTAGCCATCTATAATTAATAATACTATACAATGCTATTAATTGTAAGGACTGGAATTACACAATGGAATCAGTGAGAATCTATGACCTGGAGATGTAAATTTCTTCTCACTGCTACATCATCAATTCTCTGAGGCTACGTCTACACTGCAGCGTGTCTTTTGAGCACACCCGTTAATTCAAAATATAATGGGCTCGCTATTCCAACGTCCCTGTAAGCCTCATTCCATGAGGAATAAGGGGCATTTCAGAATAGTGATTTATTTCAAAATAAGTGCTGTGTAGACCGTGCCAAATTTTGAAAAAAAAGCGCTATTTCAAAATTAACTTGAAATAAGTTACACAATTTGCGTAGCTCAAATTGCGTAGCTTATATTGAGCTCCGGGTGCAGTGTAGATGCACCCTGAGGCAGCATTTAACTTCTAGGCAACAGGGTCTAGCTCTGAGGACCAAATTTTGTTCTGACATAAATGCACCAAAGACTTGTGCGGAGTGTATGGCGGTAAATCAGTGCAGTTTTTTACCCCGGCTAGTAGTAGTAATTTGTGATGGCTTTTGAGAGAGGAAGGGGGCTATATCAAATGCATTGATGGCTTCAGTCTAATTCATGATGATGAGAGAGGCATCCACATCCTGGAAAAAAAATCTAATAGGTACTTAATGGCAATATTCAGCACAGAAGAAATGAGTGAATATAAAGCTTTCCTTCCAACTACTGGAGTTATGGGTCCCCTCTAAAAAAGAACTGACTCTGTAGCATATCACACCATGAATTTTATAACAAGGCAAATGTTATAAACTAAATAGAATGTTGGTGGTGCAACGTGAAGAAACTGAATCTGTCATCCCTTGTGCTGTGCTTCTTAGAGTGCATTAATATAGAAATTGAGTTTCCAGTGCTGTGAATGTTTAAATGAATAATTGAATTTGTAATAATATTTTATAGATAACTGTGAAACACTTTTTTGAGCTAGACGAAGGCAGTGCAAAACTGAAGATGGGAGATTTCTCGGCTTGCCAATAGATTCTTCTCTTCTGAATCTGTCTCTGTTCATAAGCTTCAAAATGCATTAATATTGTTTAATCAATCAGTTTTATGCAAAACACAATAAAGTTGATAGGCTGCTGGCAAAATGTTGTCCATAGGACAGGTAAATGGGAAACAAAACCAAAAATCATTATCAAGAATCTATTTTCTCTACAGTGTAAAATAAATCCCAGACTTAAACTACCCCTCAAGAATTGACTAGAACAAATTAAATAGAATTAAAAGTAAATTATATACTGGATCTACATCATGCCCAACATGGGAAAATCTAATGAAAGGGCCTGGAAACTTTATCAAGAGATGGGAAGAGATGGAAAGACCCTTCTAAACACTGGAAAAGGAAATGGCTATCCTAATTCACAGATGTCCCACAATTCACAGCAGAAACCCACAGTGGCATCCACAAAGGTCTGAGGCCTTTCCACAGAAGCTCATGGACTATGTCAATCCCTGGACACCACTGCAGCAATGACAGCAGATGTCCTCCTTGCTGGCTAAGTACAGCCCCTTTCAACAAGGGATTACATATGAAGAGGTGAAAACTTCAGGTAGTGTGTTGTGGTCATAGTTAAGTCCCCATGCATATGGAGGATCAGGGTGGCATAGAGAGTGATAATGCTCTAACTCTGCCACCTTCAACCACCGTGTACACCACCAGGCTCCAGATGCATGTAGATCATGTACCGGGGATTCTAGAGATTTGAAGGAATGGAGTATGATGTCACTTATGATCAGTCCCTCTACACATAAACCAAAATCCAGACTCTTCCACTGGTTTTTATCCACTCTGATAAGGAGAAAAAAGGAAGGAAGGGATCATTTAACAAAGTACCTCCCTTTTATACTATTACATTATTCTTTGGTGATCCTTCTACTTTTCAGACCACTCTAGTCATTGGTTTGTTCATTTCTAATAATAGGAAAGCTATTCATGTTTCAGTTCTAAATGCCCACTAATGAAAAGGCTACCTTTTGGGTGTGGTGAGTAGTCTACCAATCTATAGTAAGTCAATGCCTGCACTAGGTATAACCTTATCTGCACAGTGTGTATTTTCTTCACTTCTTTGCTCCTTTAGGATTGCTGTGTATTGAACCAGCCATGGCAACTGCAACCTTATAAATTCCAAGCTCATCCAGGTTCCAAGTTACTCTTTTATAAAGATCTTTCAGTTGAACTTCTTTGGTGTCTTGCAAAGCAATATTAAGACAGCAGAGCATATTTCTCAAAAACAGTTTTTAGTTTTATTTCATACTCTAGTTGGTACTCCATCACACACTGTCTTCAGGAGTCTTAGGCTAGGTCTACACTGCAAGGGTATCCCAGAAAAGCAATGCCACATCCAAGGAACATGTCCGCTTTTTTGGAAAAAATTTCGAAAAATTGGATGCGCTCTTTTGCCATCCCTGTAAACCTCATTTTATGAGGAATAAGAGATGGGTCAAAAGAGCACTTTTTTCCTGAAATTTGGTGCCATGTGGATGCGCCAAATTTTGGAAAAGCCTCTTTTTGACAGTAAAGCAGAAAAAGATATGCAATTTGCGGTATGTTTATTTTTCCGATTTATCCTTGCAGTGAAGACCTAGCCTTAGACAGGTAATCTGATTTGAGAATGATTGTAGACTTAAAGAACTTCTTTTTATAATAGGCATTTTTCAGGGAGGAGGGGGGAGAGCAATTTAATCACTACCAAATACATTATTTATTATACATGAAAACTTTAATTTAAAAGATAAATGTACTTTGTAGTAAAGGAACTGCAATAGATCAGTGGTTGCCATTCTTCTGATTTTTCTTCTGTACAAATGCATTAACTGGTAAGCACTCAGAAGGATAATTTCTGAGGCACTGAGGCACCTACATTCCATATGGTTTCAATGGGAGTTAGGTACTTAGTCACACAAGCGTGACTTTGAAACTCTCCCACTCAGGGTTCAAAATTATGAGGGATAGGTGGATGCTAGATTTAAATGTAAGGGACTCACATTTTGGGGATTTGTTTCATATTGTTCTGTAAATATTATGGGTTTTATTTTCTCTCTTCTCTTTTTCTTTCCATTCCAGTGGCTAATTTCCAATAAGCAACTATTTTATCCTCCTGGTCCTTATATTTTAAATTGGCACATTTAATTCAGACAGGCAAATCCCTAAGTACATTCATGTATTTTGGGACTGTGTGCTAGCCTTCCTGTGTATGCATGTGCAACCATGACATGTGATGAAGCAACCTGACAACTTCTTATTTGGTGTGAAAAATGCACTGAAGTTTAATAGTCTTAGCTATAAATAATTTAATAGTATTACAAATTCTAAAGGATGTCAAACCTCAGATCATGTGTATAAAATGTGCAGCTTGATGGAGCTTAATCAGATCTGCTGTCCAGTTTGGCATATCTTGAACTCTGTGGGAGTTTAGCTGTTCATTTCAATGGGAGCAGAATTGGACCCAAATTTTAGTTTATTCAAAGTGAGAAGAACTTTTGTCTTTCAAGCTTTCAGATAGCTAGCCTAAGCAAAATCATGCCATTTCCTTTGCTTTGTTTTAATATCTTTTGAACTGGTGATAGGCAGCTTCAATTTGGGGTCAGAGACAGTGGTATCAATGTTTTTAAAATTTTGCTGACACTTTTAGAGCATATATAAAGAACTTAAGAGCCTCTGTTTTTAAAGCAGCAATGATCTATAGAGTCCACCCTGACCTGCCATTCCACAATTCATAAAACGGTATCTCCTCTGCAATGTTGCACAAGAGGATTGTGATAGATGAACAGAGCGCATAACAGATATTGTTTTAGTGCATTAGTTCTGATTTCCTGTTAAAGGTGATTGATTGAGTCTCAGTCAAGATTCTGTCCTCAACAGATATTAAACAAATGCACCCAGACTCGATCAGTCACTCTTATCAAAGAATCGCCATATTTGGTACAAAAATGCAAAAATGCTATCTGTTTTGCACAGAGTTCATCCATTCTTCTTATTTTTTCAATAGCCTCAGAAAAATTTAGGTTGTCTTTATAAATCTCTTGCCTGCCACTTTAGTGAATTTCTTGAAGACAGCCAGCAGCTGTGGTTAGAGAGATGATATCCTGATATGAAAAGCTGATTTCTATTGTTTTAAACCATTTGATTATAAAAAAGAGACAAGCAGAGGTATCATATTTTGGAGGATCAGTTGACAGCAGGAAAGGACATTTATCTGTAAAAGCTGACCCTGGTAGTTCAGCTATCATATTCATTGATTTCCACCAGTATCAACATTTTTTTCTCTGAAGACTAGATTATGGCATCTGCCTTCGCTAAATAATTGCATTTTATTCTGTTGATATTTTCCTTACCCTAATTAATAATGTTGTTTCTTTGAGTGTAATTGAGTCACAATCACAGGGCTTTCATATGTACCAGGAAAACTGTCAATGCATAGGGCGTAAAGTACAAGGCAGGTATGGTGAGAGATTATGTACCCTTTATGTGTGATGTCACGGGGCTCCATGGGACCTGATTGCAGCTTAAGAGCAGGCAGGAATTCAGTTGAGGGTGTTTTTGAGGTTTGACTTGCATTAAATTCATTTACCAGAAACCCTGTGTCCCAGAACTAGAATAACAGCGAAGTGGAAGTCGGTAGAGTTTTCCTGGACCCTGTCTGTTGATTGGAGGTTAAATTTCCACCACTATTTCTACCAGGTCCCTATATAACTACCTCTTATTTGGCATCTTCATGAGGGAAAGAATATGCCAGATTGGTTAATGAACTCTTAATCTTGATTTAAAATATTCAAATATACATCTTTCATCACTTTCAAAAAGGCAATATAATTTCACAGTTATTATAGCCCACTTGTAGGGCTGCCAAGAGTTAGGGTTGCCTGCCATTTTTCCTTTGTAAGATCGTGTTTTCAGTTGCTTATAACTTTTATTCAATGTAACTGTTTAGACTGGAATTTTCTATGCTGCGTATCTGCCTCGGGCTTTTTTAAGTTTCAGCAAAAATGGTTCAGCTGTTTCTAAGAACCAGGCTGTGCGAAATAGGTTGTTTCCCATGTTAAAACAAATTCTAACAGCCGTTTCATTGAAATGCTGTCACTCCTCTGTGCTTTGGAGCAAGAGTTTGAAATATAACTCAGAGATTGGTTTTGTGTCAGGAATATATATTTTGCAATTCTCATGAAAAGCTGCAAAAATTTGGCCAATGGCAGGAGGCACATGTGCAATATAGGTTTGTTAGTGAAACTCACTGGCAAAGTTTGTCTTTCATTCCCCTTTACTGCTGGTCCACATAGAGGACAACGACCTAACACTGCTATCAATTGCTCCGTTATTTCAAGCAGCAGGGATTCCTGAAGTGGAGCTAAAGGTTCTAGTCCAACTAGTGACCCATGTGGATGTTAATATGTCTCCATGTGATGGAATTTGTTTTCTCAGATGGCTTTTTTATAACCAGGTTTAAGGAACTGCACACAAATGTCATGAAAACATGTTATGGTTGAACACTGGAAACTTAGGATATGCGAGAATTTAGGTTTCCCATGCAATCTAGAATCTCCATAACATTCAGTGGCACACAGACACCAACTTTTGTTTCTCCTCCATGGGCTGCAGGGAAGCAGTAGCCCTATTCTTCATTCAGTAGCCCTATTTTGCTCTGGAACTGGAGGAATTCTCCCCTTGGAAGACTAATTGTCATAACCTTCATGATGATTTTACACCATCCGCATGACACATGGGAGCTGCAGAGTAGATAGAATTTGCCCCACTGAAATATTAGTTCAAATGTATCCCTTCAAGAGGTTTGTTGTCATTCATAACTCAAAACACAGCACCACATATATCTGAGTCTTCTCAAAGGTTGGTTATTTTAGTGTCTTTCTTTAAGACCCTCCTCTTTCTTTTCAAAAAGAGACACTCCAATCCCTGTTATATCCCTCATTCTGATTATCTAGATGAGCCTTACATTCTGATACTTCTTTACACAGATTTTAATCACTTGACATCACAATTACTTAATAGAGAAGATCTGTACATCCCTATCTAGGGTTTTACAGCCCCACAACCTGTTACAATTGTGATTTGAGGGCTTATACAGTAGCACCAAAATACTACCACTTCTAGCAGCTCAGACAAGAAGCTCGCCAGTGTTTGTTTTGTTTACATTCAAGAAAGCATCTGCAACAGATTTTAATTGCTTTTGAACATGCAAAGGGAATGCCTTCAAATAAATTTAAATTGCAAGCTTGGTCAACAAAAATGTTTTTAATTGTCCATTGGCAGCCGTTCAACCCAATTTTTACATACTGATTATAGTGTGTGTCTACTTTGGTCTGTGAATGTTAATAACACATGGCTTGTTCCGTAGGGGAAGAAAACACCTCTTAGTCTATGTGACATCATAAGACAAAAAAAAACCCCCTATTACTGTCATCTTCATAAGTATGATTTTAAACTCATATATTACAATATTGAACCATTAGACAAGAGTTACTCTCTTCTATGATTTTATTTTCTTCATTTTAATTCTAAAAATGATAAGCTTGATTCTCATCTCTACCTGAACAGAGCATGGACCCTGTTGTGACTCTGGGGTTGCAACGCTAACAGAGAACCGAAGCCAGTGATGAATTGGGTGTGTCAGAAATCTGTTCCATCACCCATGCCCCACCCTCAAAGTACCCTTACATGTTCCGTTCTCTTGGACAACAGGAAAGCTGGCACAGAAGATGGCAGAGCTCCTCCATGAGAGGAACGCATGCTTGCATGGGTGGAATTTTCCAGTGGTCAGCTCTGGCCATTTTAATGCCACTCTGCACCACATCAGGACAGAAACTCCAGCATCAAATCTTTAGAATAAAAAAACCCCACAATTTTTTTGGTTTGTGATATTTGTCATGTTTCCACACCTTTCTTCCTTTCATCCTCTTAATCTTTCTCCACCGCCTTGGGGAAAATAAGACATGTCCTTACTGAAGTAAGACCAGTGGTGTGTCTTTCCTCTTTCCAAAAGTGGCCAGAAGCTGAGGAAGATTCAGAAAACCCCATAATGGACACTTGTGGAATCTCTCCCTAAAATGAAGGATTTTTTTTCTTTCTTATTTGTTTCTTCATTTGGTTTGTTTTTAAACTAACTTGTAGCAGTTAGTGATTGTTTCCTTTCTCTCTGTATTGCCTTTAATTTGGATAACTTCCACCTATAGAAACTCCCAATAAAAGACTTTACAGAATTATGCTTACTATAAGCCATACTGGTTTTATGTTTATCGTCTTGTTCTAGCTTGCGATATAAATAGCAATTAGCCACTGGGTGACAGACATTTATTTTAAAATCCTGATGTAGGAAGATCTGAATTACTTCCAGTGCTTCGTGTAAAGTCATAAAGCTTGCCCTCGTATGTGAGGTTGATTTAGTTGGCTGATATATTCTGAAATGAAAAATACTACAAGTTCTTTGAGCATATTAATTTGAAGCTTCAGAAGAATTATATTGAGAATGTCTTAATTACAGATACATTTGCATTAATTTATCAGTTCTCTTGGTTAGATTATGCTGTCATCTACAGCGGCATAAATTCAGAGTTACTTTGTTGTCTACCATCAAGTTTTTCTTGATTTACATAAATATTCCTGAAAACAGATTTAGCCCTGCATGAAAATCAGAGCTTGAAAAATTCAATGAAAGTGAAAACTAGTTTTCTGTATCACTGACCCATTTCCCGGTAACAGCAAAGGAATGATGTATGTGTTGTAAAGGTTTCTTCTTAACCTCATTGGGGTCTTTTTGAGTTGGTGAGCAATTTTTTCCCTGCTAAATGCCATCCATGGTAAAGATATTCTCTGCAGTACAGCAGGGTTGTCATTATGATTTGTAAAGCTGTGCTGAGGTGTTCAAAGTGACTGACTGGTTCTAGCATTTGATTATCTAATATAATATTTATGGAGTCATCTAGTCCATTGAAGTACATAATTTTGGTCTTTGCTTTACTGGAGCCCTGCCTGGTCCATCTTTTTTAATCCATATCTTCACCTCCATCAACCCCCTCCCCCACTCCTGAATACAAAGTCATGTATTCACTGACTTTTTGTTGCTGTCTAACAGGAAAGTGTTATCCAAAGGACAATGGCAGCAGGTTTAAAATGAATGAAAGGAAGTATTTCTTCACACAATACACAGCCAACCTGGGGAACTCTTTGCCAGAGGATGTTGTGAAAGCCAAGACTATGAGAGGGTTAAAAAAAGAACTAGATAAATTCATGGAGGATAGGCCCATTATTCGCTATTGGCCAGGAAGGGCGGGAATGGGGTCCCTAGCTTCTGTTTGCTAAAAGCTCAGAATGAGTGACAGGGAATGGATCACTTGATTAGCTGTTGGTTCCTTCCCTCTGGGTCACCTGGTACTGGCCACTGTTGGAAGACAGGATACTGGGCTAGATGGATGTTTGTTGTGATCCAAATGTCATCACGCAAGTTGAATTTAGAGAATGTTTCAGTGGACTTTAAGTTCCAATCACTTCCATCAAATGATTCTCTTTATACAGTGTAAAAAGCTGGCTAGAAATACAGTGCTAGTGAAATTCTGTGACTATTATCAGTTAGTACTGTAGTATAAGAGTTCCTGCCTATCATCTCTAGCTAATTGATATAAATTGAATTTGTAGCATAGAAACATTTCCAAAGTTTGTCAAAGTTTTAGATAAAAATTCTAAAGATGTTTGTGTAATCAATAATAAATTAAATACAAAGTAGCAAAATATCAAACAGTCACATCCAGTTGGATCCGTGGTAGAGTTAGGGTCACTAAAAAATATATTAATTACAATATCCACATTGGATTGGTGAGATTTTTTTTCTTTTTACACTACTCACCATAATGTTTCACTTGCCTGTGCCAGTATAACCTTTAGAAGTGAAACAATTTATGAGATTATATATAATAGTAACATTGTGTGACTTCCCAAAATGTTACATTTGGTTTATAGTATGCTAGCAGATTTACCAGGCATTGCTTGGGCCTTTAAAGAAATATTTTGTTTGTTTGTTTGTTTGTTTGTTTGTTTTGGGGAAATTAAAGGAAAATGTGCATGTTGTATGTAAATGATTTCTTTGATTGAGCTGTTAACCTTGTTGTTCTGTCTGTAAGGTGAGTTTCCCTGTGATCTTCATTTTCATGTGCTCAAAAAGCCACTTGTCTATGTCTCTGTGTTTCCAGGTGACCTTGAATGTGTGTTACAGTTTCAAAACTTCTTGATTGCACCATTCTTTGTGAATGTGATCTACTGGGAATCAAAAGTAGCCTTTTTTGTTTAGTAAAAAGTTCTGTAAGGGTGCGTCTACACTGCACTGTAGGTCAAAATAAGATACACAATTTGAGCTATGCATATTGTGTATCTTCTTTTCATGCTATTTCAAAACTTTTTGGAATGTCATCGTGCCACAGGTCCCCCGCTACAGGCAGCAGGATTGCCATGGAGGGCGGCAGGCTCTGGGGCTGCCCCCAGCCTGCTCTAGCCTCACTGCAGTCTGCAAATGGAATGCTGCCAGGGGAGCAAGCACCAGGAGCTGCCACTGGTGTGGTACACTCCTCTCCTCAGGGCCTGCAGGCTCACTGCCAGGAGGTCAGGCTCCAGGGTCTCCCCTCAGCTTGCATGGCCCCCCATGGCCTGGAAGTCCAGGGCTTAGCCATGATTCCTGGCTCTGCTTCTGTTGGGGAAGGCTCTTGGGTGGAACAGGGGAGGTCCTGGGCAGGGGAGACAGGAGAGTTGGGGTTGTAGAGGATGTGGGGCTAGTGGCTCTCAGAGGGGGCTGGGGAGTGTGGGAGCTGGGGACCTGGGGTTGGTGGAGTGGAGCTGTGGGGCTGGAGGCTTGGGCTGTGAGGGCTGAAGGGATGGGGAGTTGGGAGAAGTTCAGAGGGGTCAGCTGGGCAGTCTTTTATTGATGCAGCTTCACCCAGTGGTCCCTCTGCAGTACAGCTGTCCTCTGCTAGCTCACTGCCCCCAGTGGTCATGCTCAGTATCGCATCTCTGCTCTCTGCCCCTCCCTTTTCAAGTTCTGGAAAAACAGTCCCATTCCTGGCACTTCCAATTTTCCAGACACAACCAAACTCTGATCTTGCTTTAAGTTAGGGTAAGAGGAAGCTGCCTACCAAATTTGGTGGCCCTGGGTCTTTCCGGTTAGGAAGAGTTCCTGAACAAATGCATTCACAGATAGACACCCAGACAGACACATAAGAACATCAGAACATAAGAATGGCCGTACTGGGTCAGACCAAAGGTCCATCTAGCCCAGTATCCTGTCTGCCGACAGTGGCCAGCACCAGGTGCCCCAGAGAGGGTGGACCGAAGACAATGATCAAGCGATTTGTCTCCTGCCATCCCTCTCCAGCCTCTGACAAACAGAGGCCAAGGACACCATTTTATCCCCTGGCTAATAGCCTTTTATGGACCTAAGCTCCATGAAATTATCTAGCTTCTCTTTAAACTCTATTATAGTCCTAGCCTTCACAGCCTCCTCTGGCAAGGAGTTCCACAGGCTGACTACACACTCTAAATTAGATACTAGACAGAGAGACAGATAGATGAATTTGATACCACACTGTTACACTATTGAAGAAACATTAACAAAAGCTATTTTGTTGTAATTTGGGGCCTGATCTTCTCTAACTTGCACTGGTGTGTGTCTGGAGTATTTCAGTAAACATTTGCATTTTTCCAGTGTAAAATTTATGTATGTGAGAGTGTATTCAGGAGATACCTGAATCCATCAAATGGACTTCTCTGCCAGGTCCACTAATAAATGTCTGCAGTAACTGTTGTTTTTTTTAAATTCGCAATTTCAGCCTCTAGCAGGCAAATCAAAATTCATTGTTAAATGAGTCTGGATCTTAACACTACTTTGAATGCAGTCAGTCCCATTCTAGTAACCTCAGAGTTGCTGAGAAAATACCTAGGTAGTCTCTTTGGGCAGTCTCATCAATGTGCACTTCATACTGAACATTCTAGCCCTAGTCAGCAAAGTACTTAAAGCATTTTAAAGTTGTAGGTACGTGCACAAATGCCTTGCTGGATATTAGGACCAGAGTGCTCAATCCTTTTCTAAAATTCAACAGGGCAAAGGAAAAGTGCTATACATGTTCATTTACATTTGCTGTGTTGTTGTAACTATGTTGGTCCCAGGATATTAAAGACAAGGTGCTTGACATAACATCTTTTATTGGACCCAATTCTGCTGGTAAAAGAGATGCATTTTCAAGCTTACACTTAGCAGACTTTGACTCCCTCGGGGAACTGATGGGCAGGATCCCCTGGGATGCTAACATGAAAGGGAAATGAATCCATGAGAGCTGGCTGTATTTTATAGAAGCCTTATTGAAGGCACTGGAACAAACCATGTCAATGAACAGAAAGAAAAGCAAATATGGTAGGTGACCATCTTAGCCTAACAGTGAAATCTTTGGTGAGTTTAAACACAGAGAGAAAGCTTACAAGAACTGGAAACTTGGACAGATGACTAGGGAAGAGTATAAATGTATTGCTTGAGCATGCAGGGGTGTAATCAGGAAGGCGAAAGCGCTATTGAAATTGCAGCTAGCAAGGGATGTGAAGGGTAACAAGAAAGATTTCTATAGACATGTTAGCAATAAGAAGGTGGTCAGGGAGGGTGTGAAACCCTTACTGGATGAGGGAGGTAACCTAGTAACAGATGATGTGGGAAAAGCTGAAGTACTCAATGCTTTTTTTGCCTCTGTCTTCACAGACAAGGTCAGCTCCCAGACTACTGCACTAGGCAACTCATTATGGGAAGGAAGTGGGCAGGCCCCGGTGGAGAAAGAACAGGTGTTAAGAACTATTTAGAAAAGTTGGACATACGAAAATCCATGGGGCTGGATCTAATGTACCTGAGGATCCTGAGGGAGTTGACTGATATGATTGCAGAGCCATTGACCATTATCTTTGAAAACTCATGGCGATCCGGGGAGGTCTCGGATGATTGGAAAAAGGCAACTACAGTGTCATCTTTAAAAAAGGTAAGAAGAACAACCCAAGGAACTACAGACCAGTAAACCTCACCTCAGTCCCCAGAAGAAACATGGAGGGGATTTGCAAGGAATCCATTCTGAAGCACGTGAAAGAGAGAAAAGTGATCAGGAATAGTCAACATGGATTCACCAAGGGCAAGTCATGGGTGACCAACCTGATGGCCTTCTGTGACAAGGTAACTGGCTCTGTGGATATGGGGAAGGCGTTGGACATGATATGCTTTGACTTTAGCAAAGCTTTTGATGCAGTCTCCCACAGTATTCTTACCAGCAAGTTAAGGATGTATGGATTGGGTAAATGACCTGTAAGGTGGATAGAAAGCTGGCTAGATTGTCAGGCTTAACATGGTAGTTATCAGCAGCTCTGAATGTCCCAAGGATCAGTTCTAGAGCTGGTTTTGTTCAACATCTTTATTAATGACCTGGATGAGAGGATGGGTTATACCCTCAGCAAGTTCGCAGATGACACTAAGCTAGTGGGAGAGGTAGATATGTTGGAGGGCAGTGATAGGGTCCAGATTGACCTAGACAAATTGGAGGACTGGGCCAAAAGTAACCTCATGAGGTTCAACAAGGACAAGTGCAGAATCCTGCACTTGAGACAGATTGTTACAGGCTGGAGACCAAGTGGCTAAGCAGCAGTTTGACAGACAAAGACCTGGGGATTACAGTGGGTGAGAAGCTGGATATGACTCAAGTGTGCGCCCTTGTAGCCAAGAAGGCTAACGGCATATTAGAGTGCATTAGGAGGAGCATTGCTAGCAGATCTAGGGAAGTGATTATTCCCCTTTATTCGGCACCAGTGAGGCCACATCTGAAGTATTGTGTCCAATTCTGGAAGGCAGAAAGGATGTGGATACACTGGAGAAAGTGCAGCAGAAGGCAACAGAAATGATTAGGTGGCTGGAGCACATGACTTATGAAGAGAGACTGAGGGATTTGGGCTTATTTAGTCTATAGAAGAGTGAGGGGGGATTTGATAGCAGCCTTCAACTACCTGAAGGAAGGTTCCAAAGAGAATGGAGAGAGGCTGTTCTCAGTAGTGATGGATGGCATAATGAGGAGCAATGGGCTCAAATTGCAGAGGGGGAGGTCTAGGTTGGATATTAGGAAAAACTATTTCACTGGGAGGGTGGGGAAGCACTGGAATGGGTTACCTAGGGAGGTGGTAGAATCTCCATCCCTGGAGGTTTTTAAGTCTCGGCTTGACAAATCCCTGGCTGGGTTGATTTAGTTGGGGTTGGTCCTGCTTTGGGCAGGAGGCTGGACTTGATGACCTCCTGGGGTCTCTTCCAACCCTATGATTCTATGAGTTCTTCTTCTGTGGAAGCAAGAAAGCTTGTCTTGTAGGTATACAGATCTTGCGCAAAAGGGGTTTTTGCACAAAAAGGATCCGTCTACACTGCTTGTTTTTGCGCAAAAATCTCTTGCACAAAAAGCCTCAGGCAGAGAATATGCAAGTGAAGCACAAGAAGTTGCTAATGAGCGCTTCATTAGCATACTCTACCGGCAAAAGCCGGCAGTGTAGACATAGTCTAGCAGTTTAATTACCTGAGCAATTCACAGTGGGTAGAAAATTCAGGCAACAAATAGCTGGACAATAATTGGAAAGACAGTAGAAAAAAATGAATCCCAACACTGAAGGGGCCACCTTTCAAAAAAAGGATACAACGTCTTCTGTAGCATTGGGAGACAATGCTCTATAAGAAATCTTCAGAGAACTGTTCTACAAGTTGAGCTTAATTGGCATTCAATATCATATAATTTAAATGGTCTGATTCATTGCTCCTAAGTACCTTTTTGTTTGCAGATGATGTAGTGAATCAAGCAGTGAGAAGAGATGACATTGATTTACTGAATTATTTACTGATTTCTGGTTTGTTGGCCAAAATGAAAAATAAAAAATATTAATTTCAGCTCAATTTGATTTTTTTAGCAAACAAATTTCAAAAAATATTTTGGATCAAACACAACATTTTGTTTGATCTGGAGTCCAACCTTTCATTTTGTTTTGATTTTTACCTGTTTTTAAAAAATAAAATTGAATTAAAATTCTAAACAAAATGAAAATGTTTCATTTTGATATCTCAGTGAAATATTTTTATTTTTAATGTTTTTAATATTCTATTGAAACAGATGAATTCAACACAAATTTGTGACGTGTTGGTTGACCTAAATCAGTATTTTTCTGGGGGAAAATAAGTTCTCACTAAAATGTTGTTGTTGCCTGGTCTAGTCATGCATGCCATTTGGCATATCTTCCTCTTGTGGGATGATCTTTATATGATACCTTATGTGTTTTTCCATCATATGACGTCGCTGGTCATGACTTCATAGATAAAGTTGAGTTGTATTTTGCACTGGAAGCAGGGATTCAATTTCTTAGTTTTGTATGGAAAAATAAGCATATCCTGCAAAGCCTACAACACTTATTATTTATGTTAAGAATCAGTACTGTGTGAATTTACAAGTGAATCTGTTAGTTTATTAGTTAAAATGAAATTTAAATGGAGCCTTTGAAAGTTTTAGCATCTTTCAGTCTCTTCTGTATCCTGAATGATCTTAACAATAGAACAACAATATTCTTAAATCTCTTCATACAATTAATATACATTGCAATCTTGTGCATAGATTATAATTGAAGATATTAGATTGTGATGAAGCAAAGTTATTAATGATTATTGTATCCAATTACTATGATTATAAAAGATAACTCTTGTTTAGTGTTCATGTACAAAACTTTACATAACTTTTGAAAACCAAGGAAATTCCAACGCAGAAAATTGCACATCAAGAGTGAATTAAGATTAAAGATACAGATCAGTAATTTAAAATTAGAAAACATTTGAGGGGTGTTGTAATTATCTCAAAACCAAAAGATCTAAACATATTAATGTAATGTAAATTTATTGTTAAAGTACCCAAACAACTTCCAATCTGTCCTGTATAATTGCCATGAAATCACCATACAATTAGCATTAATGTAATTTTTTTTCCCCTTGTAACATGGATAAAAGTGTTTTCCATTAATTGAACAGGCTTTTAAGGGATATATGTATCATAACTTATTATAAGTTATGTAAGTGTTTACTGGTTTTCTAAACATATACAATTTATTTTTAAGAATTTGTGATAAAAATCTACAGTTAAAAATACCCCGGGATATTCTACAAGAACTTTCTAGACTTTAAATAGAGTAAACCATTAGGGATTGTTTAAGTCTTTCATGTCACCATCCTTGTCAGGATGAAATCAGGTTGTCTTGATAACCTGATTTGGTGAATTAAATAGTTTTGAGCATTGGATACTACCTTCCCTAGAGTTTCCCTAGGATAAAAATAGTGAAATGGTAAAAAGTGTCCAAGAGGGACTTTTGCATCCCAAAGGATGTTTTTGCTTTGAACAAAATGATGTTTCATTTTATAACTGAAACACGTTATGCCTTTGAACTTTCTATAGCTAGAACTATTAAGTAAGAATATTGCATTTCATTTATTATATTACATTTTAGTCCAGTTCATACATTTTTAATTTCCTTCATATGTAGAGATTTTGCCACCAGTGGAATAAAAGCAATCAAGACTCTATAATAGATATGTGACACTTACTGAGATTGTACCTTTCCTGTATGGATCTCAGTCTCCCTTTAACATCTAATTCAGTCCATCTCCCCCATTCCACTTAAAAGGTAAAAAAGGAGAAGACAAAAAAGCAAGATGAAATTTAAAACTCTCCCCTTCTCCAGCATCCCATGTATGAAGCTGGAGAAAGGAAAGTAATTAAATGAAAATATGCAAAAGAGTATGAAGGGAAATCCATGAAATTCTATCAGATATATACCTTGTTACTGTGATAGAACATTATAATTTAAGAAAACTCCTTTTTAAAGAACATCAAAATCATTCCATGATATACTCTGAGTGTATATATATATATATAGTATTTTTGTAACAAACATACATCTTGGAAATAATGACTACATCTTGGAACATACATCTTGGAAATAATGACTACACTTCCCATGTATTATCTTCACTTGAGTACTGTAGTACAGTGGGGGAAGATTTCTCCCATTTTCTTCTTAGTTTGGACAGTGTCAATAGATGATGAAATGATTTAAAACAACTCACAAAAGCCATTATTTATGTATACAATTCCCTTAAAGTTTTTGTTCTTTTCAAGCAATTTCTCTTTCTGGAGTTTCTGTTTCTGACATTCTCTGACTGAAGACTAGCACCTTTCATTAGCTGTATTTTGGTTCTGTGACATGCACTCAACAGGGCTTAGTTATTTTGTTCTACGTCTCTGAGCTATGTTGACATGCAGATGAGTCATGGTTTGAATTTTATTATTTTTTGGGTGGTTGGTAAGTAGGGTGGCTTTATGTTTAAAATTCATTTTTAAAATGCCTGTTCTGAGTAATACTCATCAATCTTTAATTTGCTAGGTATTTTAAACAGAATCAGACTAGCTATGTTTACTAACTGCCATATCTTCTGGACCTGCCATTCAGCTAAATGATTGGGGAATTTTTAACTTGGAATCTTCAATTGCTAGAACAGACTGTGTGATCAAATGCATGCACCTTTTGCAGATGGTAAGCAAGTTTTATTGAAGCTATTGAATTACAGTATATCATGCATTGTAACTACTTAGTAGGTAGGTGTTAATGTTAGCTTCAACTAAGTTGTAGCTGCTGCGTAATATTTAAATAGCTTCCTTTTATCTAACAGCACTGTTCTGGTTTCAGAACTCTATGGTAAAATACCACTTTGAAACTCACAAAGACAAAAACATTAAATTGTTTGTACAAAGCTCAGCCGTAAAGTGAACAATATTTGTGAAATTCAGTTGTACTCCAGCAGGTCTTAGACCTAACTCTTGCATTTTCTGTTGTTGACAAGATTCTTTGAAATTGTTTGTAAACCTGTTTACATGATTATTTCACCATGTCATCTGTTTACGCATAATTACAAGATTAGTTTATTTTGACTGTCATAAAAGCATTGTTCAACTACTGACTAGAAAACCAACCATGATTATCTGTTAAGAGCTAGTAGCTTCATCTTCATCAACATTTATAATACATCTAGATAGTGGAAAACTCAGTATGCTCAAATTTATATTGATCACTTCTTTTTGGTACATGATTTCACAGATCTTTATGTTTCCTTCCTCCACTGAATTAGAAATATCTAATTATGGTCCAAAATGATTTTTCCCCAGCCAGAAAAAATAGACAACAATAAAAAATCTTAGCCCTGGTGTACAGTAGGGAATTATTTCAAAATAACCCCCAAATTTCAAAATAACAAGCCGAGCATCAACACTTCTAATCCCAGTTATTTCAAAATCTCTACTCCTGTTTTCCTCAGAGAATAATACTTATTTTAAATTGTTATTTTAGTGCGGATGATCCAGTGCTGTTAATTCCAAAAAAATTGGCCTCCAGAGCCCTCTCACAGCTGCACTTGTGACCACTCTGGCCACACCTGCCATCTCCACTGCTCCCCTTCTTCTGTGGAACTTAAAACTACAGGCAGCAGGAAAAGGGCTTGTGCCACGTGGTGAGCTTTGCCAGCCCCATGCCACACAGCAGCATCCCAGGAGCCATGGAAGACCCCAACACTCCCTCAGAGCCTCCCATGGCTGCCAGCACTCCTGCTGCACTCTCAGCTGCTATTGGCCAGGGATTCAGGAGAGCTACAGCCTGGACTGGTGCAGAGATCCTGGACCTCGCTCAAGTTTGTGGGGAGGAGACCAATGTCCAGGATTTCTGCTTCAGAAAGCAAAATGTGAATGTGTATGGCCAGATCACTATCAGCCTGGCTAACAAAGGCTACAACCAAACCCTCAACCAGGTCCGCAGGATGGTGAAGGAACTCTTGCAGACCTACCACAAGGCCAGGGAGCAGAGCAGACTCCCTGGGGTGGCACTGCACATGTGCTGCTACTATGAGCAGCTGGATACCATCCTGGGAGAGGAGCTGGTCACTCCCCCTGCATCATCGTGAAGTTGACCAGGACACTCCTGGCATCAGCCTCCAGGAGGGTGGGGTTATGGAGGGGGAAGAGAAAGAGGAACAGGAGGAGCAGGCCAGGCCAGGCAACCATGCCAGTCATCTAGGACCTGTTCCTCACCCTGGAGCCAGTCTTCCCCTCTCAGGATGTATCCCAGGGTTCAGATGAGCCCGGGGAAGGCACTTCAGATGTGTTCTATAACTTTCCCTATATACACGTGGGGGCAGGCGATGGGCCTGCCTGGGGAGCCACACAATAGCCTGTGCACATGGGTGCACATGCAGCGCCAGTCTGGAGCACTCAGCTCCATGATGCTCTCACAGAGGAACCAGTCACTCCTTCTCACAAGGTTCCTGGAGAGGCCAGCCTTACTTCAGCCTCTGTGGTGGGATACCTTTCCAAGACAAGTCACCACTAAGGAAACTGGGGTCATGGAACCACACAACAGTGCTGCACATGGTCATGCCCACACTTGGGCAGCATTCACTCCTGGTCAAGCGTGAGAATGAGGATGAGACTGATCCCCTCCATGGGAACCTGCTGTGGGGAGGAAGAGAAGGGGAATCCAGCAGCACTCTCTCCAGCAAGCAGCCTCTGCCGCTCTCACACACCAATCCTAACACCCTCCCTGCTTCTCCAGCAGAGAGGCATAGAAGTTCTCTGTCTGGGGGATGCCACCAGAGCAGGACCCAGCATGTGCGGGACACAGAAAAAAGCTGAGTCACCCTGTCCCGCCCCCCCTTCCACTCACAGGCTCCTGACCTGGCCAGCACCTTCCCATTGTCTGCTTGTCCCCGGGCCAGGGGTGTTGCGATACTCCCCTGGGACACCCTTCTCCTGCTGGAAAGTGGTCAGAGGTGTGGCCCGGAGCTTTAGAATGATGTCTCTCATAGCCAAACACCTGGTACTTGGCAAGGACACCTGCCCCGTCATGGCATACAGCCTTGCTCCCACAAATTTTATTACTTGCAGGGGGATGAGAGTTGATTTTGCCTTGTTCAGCATGAGCCCCAAGCAGGAGTAAGTTTCCCTGGCCAAGGTTATGTGGGCTAACACCTGACCCCTGGAGTGGCCCTGATGAACCAGTCGTCCAGGTAGGGGAAGACGTGGATCCCCCTCCTCCTTAGGAAGGCAGACACCACAGCCAAACATTTGGTAAATACCCTGGGGGCAGTGGAAAGGCCGAACGGTAGGACAGCAAATTGGTAGGGGTTCGATCAGCTCATAGGCCGCGGCAAAGGTGTCCGGGGTCAATGGCTCCAGGGCCTCCTCTACCGACAGGTCCTGGACCTCCGGATTACTCACCTGCATGCAGCTTGACCTGTACCTATAGGGCATGGGAGTAGCATCGCACTTGGGCGAGGATGGAGCCTTAGGCGCTCCCCCCCCCCCCCGATGCATCCCATGTTCCTGTCTTGATGGAGATCTTCCTCTCCGCGCGTTCTTAGAAGTCCTCAGTGCTGGAGACTGGGACCAGTGCCGCAGTGACAATGAGCAGTTCAATGCCACAGAGTGTCTTGATTTGATGCCTGCTTTGTGCACCAATGGCAGTGCGCTCCTCACTGATAGTGCAGACCCCGGTGCCAAAGGTTGAAGTGTGGACTCCATTAATAGCAATTTCAGTCTAGAATCGCACTCCCCCTTGGTCCTTGGTTTGAACGACCTGCAGATTTTGTAGGAGTCGGTCAAGTGACCCTCACCTAGGCAATTCAGACATTCCTTGTGAAGGTCCCTACAGGCCATAGACTTCTGGTACCAGGTGCAGGGCTAGAAGCCCTGAGGCCCCAGCATTGTCCCTCCCACCCCCCCCGGGGGAAATGAGGTGAGAACTACCTAAACTAACTAAACTAATGCTAACAGCCACTTTACAACAAATACTGAACTATTTACAAAACTATTTACACTAGTTAAAAGAGAAAAGGCTAAGGGTGCATTTGCAAAAGAGCAAGCCAAGTGTTCCAGCTACCATCATGGGTGGTAAAAAGGAAATAAAGGGGTTCAGGGCCAGCAGGGGTATATATGCGCTGATATAGCAGCACCACTCCAGAGGTCTCCTTGGCTGGCCCAACGGGTACTGCTAAGTGTAATAGGCTTCCAGAACTCGTGCATGCAGTGTGCACACACCTAGTGGAATGGACATAAGCAAGTACTCAAAGAAAAATGTTAGTTGTGATTGGATACAAGGTTTTTATTTGGTCCAATCACCACTTTTTAATAAAAATATTTTAGAGTGCCATCCTAGGAGAGGTTGTTATAGAAATGACAGGAAACAAATGGTTTATATATTAGCTACAGTACTGTTGGCTTCATGACATGATATTAATACTGTTTACGAGAAGAGAGATCTAGTACCAGAATCAATAATAGGAAACCAGACATTGTCAAGGCCAAAACATTTAAAAAGTAATACCAATTTGTTAAATCAGCCTACTTTCTTTTTAATGTATAAAACAAATTAAAAAGTTATGCTTTGTGCAATGTAGCAGCAAAATGCCTGGCATTGATCGTGTATTCCTTTAACATGATACCAGACTCAGCTGTTGCTCTAACAATATGTTAGAATGATGAAGTATTTAATGATGTATTACTCAGATATGATGCTACGTAAGAACAAAAGGAGATTTGTTAAAGAGTAATAGTGAAAATCCACAATATACCATAGATTGAGTCATCATAAAGATTCCTAGATTGCACTAGCAAAGCAGAGTTCCTAGTCCTGTTAGAATTTATCTGTATAATTATGTTACATGGTTTATTAAAAGGTAGATAGAAAAGGCACCATATTTTTCTAACTTTATTTTTTTCTAACTTTATTTTTCTAACCTAAATGAGAATAGAGAACTTTTGAAAATTATTTCTTTTGCTTTCTTTGTCCTATGTTTCTACATCACTCAGTTCATTTCAATTTTTCAAAAAACATGTTGGGCTTTACTAGACAGAACTTCAGTAAGGGCTTGTCTACACTAGGAAATTATTTCAAAATAAGTAAAATTGAAATACTAACTCCTGAAATAACAAAATTGAAATAGAATAATAGAATCCCAGGGCTGGAAGAGACCTCAGGAGTCATCGAGTCCAACCGCCTGCCCAAAGCAGGACCAACCCCAACTAAATCATCCCAGCCAGGGCTTTGTCAAGCTGGGACTTAAAATCCTCTCAGGATGGAGATGCCACAACCTCTTAGGTAACCCATGCCAGTGCTTCCCCACCCTCCTGGTAAAATAGTTTTTCCTAATATCCATTACAGGGGAGTATTGAAATTAGTCAGAATTATTTCAAAATAGTACAACCACACTGATTGGAGCCTGCCTCAGTCTTAGAGCAACTCTGAGGAGGGAACCAGGAAGGTGGACACTTCCTGTGGCTGCATGGTCAGGCAAATTACAATGCATGCTTTCAGGGCCTCCTCTCTATGGCTGTATCTCTCTCGCTGTTCCTCCATTGCCTCCCTTCTCGTGGGACACAAAACAGACTCTGTGTGCTCTGGTTGCCCTTGCAGATGCCACAGCACTCACACAATGGAGCCGGTGCTGCTGCAAAGCAGTTCCATGTTCACGGACCTTGTGCTGTACCTGATTGTACGGTACTTCCACACTGCCCACTTGCTGCTCCAGCAGGATGAAGACCAGCATGGACCACAAGCCCTCATCACCCAAGTCCTGCTGCTGTGAATGCCCCTCAATCCCCTTGACACCACAGAACACCACTTCTGGTGGTTGGAGACCAGCTCAAACTGGTGGGACCGCATCGTCCTGCAGCTATGGGACAACCAGTAGTGGCTGCAGAACTTCTGCATGGAGTAGGCCACCCTCCTGGAGCTCTGCAAGTGGCTTGCCCCTGCCCTCAGGCAACAGGACACCTTACTGAGACCCACCATCCTCCTGCATCACCATCGCCCTACAAGAAACTGCATGAGGCTGTTGGGTCACATGGCGGCCTGCACTTATGTGGTGGAATACACCAGGCTGTGCCTATGCCCACTGCAGGCCTGGCTGTCAAGGGTCTACAGGCCAACTTATGCTCACTTTGACATCGTGGTAAGCATCCCATCGGAGGTCCTGTCCACACTGGACTGATGGCTGCAGGAAAGCAAGGTGTGCAGAGGAGTCCCCTTTGCGCAGCAGGCCCCTTCGATGCAGTTGGAGATGCACGTCTGTGATATGGGGTGTCCAGTCCACCTAGCCGACCTACGGATGCAAGGTATGTGGTCTCAGGCAAAGCAGTCGCTGCACATAAATGTCAGTGAGCTGAGGGTAGTACGCTTGGTGTGCCAGACGTGTCTCAGACCTGATGGACAACACAACCGCAATGTTTTATATTAATTGACAGAGTGGTGCTCAATCCTCTCCCCTCTGTCAAGAAGCACTAGCCCTCTGGAACCTCTGCATTGCACAGGGAATCCCACTTCAGGCCACCTGCCTCTCAGGGACCTGCAACACCCTGGCGGACAGGCTCAGCAGGGCCTTCTCAGACGACAAGTGGTTTCTCAAGGAGGAGGTGGTGTACCATCTCTTCTACAGGTGGGGAACTCCTCTTCTCGATTTGTTTGCTTCGCAGATCAACAGAAAGTATTCCCAGTTCTGCTCGTTTCTGAGCCAGTGACCCAAGTCGATGGGGGATGCCATGCTGATGCAGTGGTCCCTGTGCCTTCTGTATGCTTGTATGCCTTCCCCTCTCTCATACACAGGTTCTTCTGAGGGTGCGGAGATATGGAGCATCAGTGCTCCTGGTGGCCCCGGCATGGCCACACCAGCACTGGTCTACCACCCTGATGTCACTGTCAGTGGAGGACCCTGTCACTCTGCCACTTGTGCCAGACCTCCTGATCCAGGAGCTGGATCAGGGTCACCTGTGCCATCTGAATCTGCAGTCCCTCCACCTCATGGCCTGGGAGATCCATGGCTGAGGGGTGGGGAGCTTTTCTGTTCAGACCCAGTCATGTGGGTACTGACAGAAAATAGGAAGCCAGTACAATCTATCAAGCCAAATGGAGGAGGTTTTCAACTTGAGTCACTCAGAAGGGGGTGGATCCCCTACAGGCCCCCATCTCTCTGCTCCTGGACTACCTCCTCAACCTCAGGCAGGAGGGGCTGTCTACCTCCTCTGTGAAAGTACACCTTGCTGCCATTGTGACCTTTTACCCAGGGAAAGGGGGAGGGTCCATATTTACCCATGCTATAGTTCAGCACTTCCTGAAGGGCCTGGACAAACTCTACCCCCAGGTCACGCAGCCCATTCCCCAGTGGGAACCTAAACCCATGTAGACTGGAAAGAACAGGCACTACACTTGTTAGATGTAAAGAGAGCTCTCCTGTTTAGACATGACAAAGCAGTTTCATGGAGTCATGCAGCTTTTTGTCTCCAAAGCAGAGAGGATGAAGGGCCTCCCGGTGTCAGCTCAATGTCTGTCTTCATGGATCACAGCGTGTATCGAGGTATGCTATGACCAGGCAGGGAAATTGGCTCCTCCTATCACCACCCTTTCCACCAGAGCCCAGGCCTCCTCCATGGCCTTTCTAGCACAGGTCCTCATCATAGACATCTGTGGGGCAGCTACTTGGTCATCAGTTCATACTTTCACTAGTCACTATGGGCAGGGCTCGACAAACCACAGCGAGATCTACTCACCAGCCCCGCACCGTGCATGCGCCAGACTGGCACTGCACATGCGCGCAGCGCTGGTGAACAGGGCGACCGGCTGAAATCTACTCGCCATGAGCGAGTAGATATGCTGATTTGTCAAGCCCTGACTATGGGTATGTCTAGACTGCATCCCTCTGCTGGCAGAGGGATGCAGATTAGGCAGGTCAAAATTGCTAATGAAGCGGGGATTTAAATATCCCATGCTTCATTAGCATAAAAATGGCCACCACTTTTTTTCAGCACGGAGCTTTGTCAGAGAAAAGTGGCAGTCTAGAGGCTGATCTTTCACTAAAGAAAGCCTTTTCCGATAGATCCTGTATACCTCGGCTACATCTCTATTAGTAAAAAGCTTCTGGAACTCGTGCACACACTAGGTGGAATGGACATAAGCAACAGATCTCAAAGAACAACAATTACAAGGTAGGTAACCGTTTTTTAAAGAAAGTTTAATTATGAATTGTTGCATTAATTTTGATGGAATATATGGGCATGCAGCATCAATGGTGTTATCAGGACCCTCTCAGACTCCAAATAATTTTAAACGATATTCAGAGGGCCCTACTAAGAGACTTCAGCCTGCTTAGTATGACAGAATACAGACCATTAAAATCCTTTAATAAACGGTTATAAGATAAAGAAAAATAAGGGAAAACAGGTACAACATTTTAATTGTAAAGTAGTAAGATAGAGTCTCTTTTTAACTGTATTTCCTTTCCTTTAGTTCACGAGAGTGGTTAGCCGGAAGAAACTCTGTTTGACAGTCTTTAGGATGATATTAAATATAGTAATAACTGTTCTTTTACTGGAGAAAGACAATAGGGTAAGTTCATTCTTGTTTCCTGTCAGACAAAACAAGAAAAACAAACAATTGGTGAGAGAAAAGATAATTCTTTTCCTTTTTGTAGTTGTACATTTTGTAGTTGTACTCTGGCAATGAGTTCCACAAGATGACAGTGTATTGTGTGAAGAGGTACTTCCTAATTTCATGAGTGACCTTGGTTCTTGTGTTATTTGAAGGGTTACCTGCACACCATTCATGATTTTCTACACATCAGTCACATCACACATTAATCATGTTTTTTTCTAAGATGAACAGGCACAGTCTATTTAATCTTTCCTCATATGGAAGCTATTCCATACCAGTAATCATTTTTGTTGTCTTTCTGTGTAGTTTTCTCAATTCTAATATATTTTCTTAAATGGGGCAGCCAGAATTGCATGAAATACTCAAAGTGAGAGTGTAACATTGAGTCACTTGTCAGTACTGGATTTTATTTGCTTGATTTCAGACCAATTTCCCAATTTGTCAATGTTCCTCTGAATTCTAACCCTGGCCTCCGAAAAATAGCAGCTCCTCATGGTTTTATGTCATATCAAAATTCACTCCATTAGCCAAATTTTTCATGAAAATATTACATAGGACCATACCCAGGATAGACCCCTCTAGTATGCCCCCATGCCCAATTTGTTACTGAACCACTGACAACTACTCTGAGACAGTCTTTCAATTAGTTGTGTATCCACCTGATAGTAAATTCATATAGACCACATTTCCTTACTTTACTTATGAAAATGTCTTGTGGGACTGTGTCCCTTACTAAAATCAAGATATCTACTGCTTCCCCCTGTCCAGTAGACCAGTAAACCCATCAAAGGAGGAAGTTAGGCAAGTTTGATATGACTTGTTTTTGATAAATTGATGCCAGTTTATTTCTTATAACTATTATCTTCAAGGTGGTTACAAGTTGGTTGTTTAATGAGTTGTCCCAGTATCTTTCTAGGTATCAAAGTTAGGTTATGTGGTCTATAATTCCCTGGATCCTCTTTGTTTCCCTTTTTAAACAGGTATTTTGTTTGCTTTTCTCTGACCCTGTGGGACTCAAAGATAACCACTAACTCTTATTGTGACATTTTATGAACTTTTACTCACTTCCAACTGAGCTTACAATTAGGGTATAATTGTAGGCCCAATTATTACAACAGAATGTTCCACTTCAGGTTTTTCTTTACTGAAGACTTGGAACCTTTCAAAATGGATCAAGTCCACAGAGTCCAGGTAATTAAAGTCATCCATATTATAGTATCACTATAGTTTTGTGTGTGTGTAGACATAACACTTTGTTATCTGGGTACTGCACTGTTGACATTTCTAAGAATTCTACATGTGGTCAAGAGACAATAGCCATTATGTTCTCAGAAGTGCTGTCGAAGAGTTACTCAAAATATACTCTTTTCCCAACTTCCCCCATTACAGACTTAACTTTTTTATTTTCTTTATTATTTTTAAGCTAAATTAATTCACTTGGACCAATAATTTCTCCATCAAAAGATGCAAGTCAAAATTTATTACTGGTTCCAAATTCAGTAAAGCAGTGACAGGTACATAATAATGTATGAATCATGCAAGAATTCAATGGAGAACATTCAAATATGAAAGAACAGAGTACAATGATCCATGTGTTATATTAAAATAATGCCATCTAGTCATGACTCACCTACAGACAAACTGAATTTTTCTGTGTTGTTATCTTGGTGTGGCTGAGCTTTACTTCCAGTCCCTCCCTTGCTCTGTATACATAGAAATCACTATAGAACCTTAGGAAACAAAATTTAGAAGCAAATAAACAGGAAACCTTCTTCCTTAAAGAATTTTCATTTCGAATTTCTAAACTTTGGTTTAAAGTGACCTCAGCTATCAAAACTCCAACCCTGAGGCCATCCAGTGTGTCTGGGATGACTACTCACATAAACCAAGGATCAAACAAAATAATATGTACCATATGGGATCTGATATCTGTAAATTTCCAAAATTGATTTCTCAAGCTCCCGGAGAAAAGAAAATTGATTTCCCTGGAAGCTCTCTTCCCCTAAAGACTAGCTTCTCTTTAGAGACCTCTAGCATCAAAGTACAGCAGGCTTTAGTGAATTGAGGTCCATGTGTTCCTCTCTCCTGAGAGGAGGCAGGAAAATCTCCTGGGGCCTAGTTTCCACTAGAATAACCCTAGTCCACTGTCTAATTCAATGACATTCTCCTTGACTAGAAAAACAGTCATGGGAGTAATAATAGAGGCCCTGAAAAGCTACTACTATGTATCATAGTTCTCCATTGTGATGCAACCTAATATATAATATGCTGGATTCAATCCTGATTCCATTGAAATCAATGAGAAAATTTCCACTTGATTCAAAGGAAACAGGAATAGGCCTGTTATATGTAAAATCTGCATTACTTGCTAAGTAGAAAGAACGTTTAATTAGTATTGAATAACTGATGAGTTTTGCCTGTGTTGCTGTTCTTGAACTGTCTATGAGTAACTTATATTTTTTCTCAAATGTAGTCATTATTCAAAAATACACTGAATAATTTCCTACAATCATATTTTCTCTTTACTTTGTTGTACTGATGCAGGAATATTTTGTAATGTTTTTATGAATCCTATGTGTACCTCTCTGTAGTTTGCATTGTTGCTCAGTGGGGGCAAAATGTTTAAGGCTGCTTTTGGGGCAGGACAGAAGAAATGAGGTGTAAGGCTCTTTGGTGCCTCTGGTGGAATGAATTAAGGAATTGTGGGGAGCCAGGTAACACCTTTCCATACCAATGCAGAATCTGAAAAAGATACTGGGGAAACTCCCAAATGGCCAGGCCATTGACATCTAAAAAACAATAACCAAGAGGAAAGAGGTTTTCCCTCCTTCTTAGTGGTGAAGCACAAGCCAAGGCCCCAGCTCTGGAACAAAGGGAAATGTGGCAGGCTTAAGTGTTGCCCTGTAAAGAGAGACAGGGCTCACTTTGGGCTGGACAAGGGGACAGAGTCTGAAATGGATTCCATAACAGCTTGGCTGATGGATTGCTCTAACTTAGCCAGAAGGACTGTGTCTTATCCTTTATTTTTCTATGCCAACAAAAGGAATTTGATTCTGTATTTGAGGTGAGTGATACAAGTTTCTCTGCACTGAAAAGGCTCCCTGGTGCCAGTACAAACACTGGTGACTTGCACGAGTCCCTGAAGTGTGTGTAAGTCTCTGAGCAGGCATTTGTCAGTTGCACTCATTAGGCAGAACTCACAGTGCGAGTCAGGAATGTTGGAACCACAGACTCAGTCTTGGAGGCTGTGAGACCTGGAGGAACAGTGGGACCTCTTAGGGTGTCTACCACACTCCACAGAAGTGTTCAAAAGCTGGGGTATCGCACAGATCCTGTGGATTTGTTAATGGTTGTTAAGTAGTAAGTCACTGTATGTGGCATTCAAAAATCTGAACTTTGTTGGCTAGTTTTGCTTGGACACAAGCCACGTGATAATGCTTTTCACTCTGCTTAAAAATAATTCTTAAAATCAGTTATTTTGTCTGAGTACAAACATGATCTAGTTGAATTTTGATGACTGAATTGTAAATTCTGAATAACCTACTTTGGAGACAGTTAAACAGGTCCATGCACAGAGGCACTGCAAGTTAGACATGAGGGAATTCTGCTTGGTTCCTGGCAGTAAGTTTTGTTTTTTGGTACAGCTCAATTTTTCTACAATAAAACACAGACACACTCTATTAGAGTACAAGGACTGATTTGCAGAAGTATCTAACAGAATTACAAACAGTGCTTCAAACTTTCCCATTTGATTCCATGGGACTATTTTGTGGATTTTCACATTCTGTTCTAAACTTTATAACTTCAGTACTTATTACAAAATCTTTTTATTACACAAACTTTTTATTTCGATACATAAACTCTGTACCATTTCCAAATTATTCCTCAATTTTTGACCTCTCAAGGAAAAGATAAATTAATATTTAATGTATTTTTGTGTTTGAGTATGGCTGACTCAAAAGTACATATAGATACAACTGGATTTATTTCTGTTAATCTTTTTTTTTTTCATTTTGAATAGTACAAACAGCAACCCCCCCATTTTTTCCCTTGCATATAAAATATATTTAAAGGTATAAGTAATGTTATGGACCAAATCCATGAAATATGTTAGAATATCTTTACCCTTGAATGTTAATTAATAGTGTTCCTTGTTTTGCCATTTTCCTTGGTACAGCAGCACAGGTAGAATGTCCTGTAGTCTTCATAGTGTCCAGTTGTGTGAATTTAAAATTGTCCCCTTTTGCATCTCTGTTCAACAGTTATTTAGACAATTTAACATCAGAAAATATGCAAGAGCTTTGGTTTCACTGCCAGCAAAGATGCCCTGCCTGAGAAGGTAGCATATCCCTAACTATCCATTGGTTGATATGTATTTATGAACTGCAAAATATGTGCCTAAATTGTGCATTCAGTTACAACTAGAACTAGAGTGCTGCTGCACCCCGGCTTGAAGTGGATTCCATTATTCCAGGGTTTACAGTTTGGTCCAATGGCACACCCACTGTGACAGGGCGCTTGCCCTGCACTGTCCCTTTAAGGGCAAAACCCCAGCCCGGAGCAGGGGCTGGGAGCAAAGCCCCAGCTGTGGCAGTGCTAACTGATGAGGGCCCAGTGGGGAGCTATATAAGGGGGAACTAACAGCTGCCCTGGAAGAAGAGCAGTGAGGGCCTGGCTGCTAGGGAAGCAGGAGGCTCCCTGGAGCTAGAGCAGGGCTGGGGAGGCAAGGCAAGGCAAGGCAAGGCAAGGCAAGGCAGGGCTAGGGGAGCTCTGGCCAAGAAGGCTCCCAGGCTGCAGTGCCTAAGGAGGAGAACAGGGTGCTCTGGGAAAGAGAGGACCCTGGGGTGTGAGCAGAGCAAACAACAATGACCCCCGGAAGGGGGGCTCGGACACTGGTGTGGGCACTGCCAGAGGGCAGTGTCTGGAAGAAGATGCTGGGACACAAGGAGAAACGGGGCGACACCACCTCGAGAAAGGCATCCAGCAAGGCCAGAAGAGCTAATTCCCAGGACAGCCGGCTGGTGGTGCTGTGGCAATGAGTCGGCCCTGTGACACCCACCATAAAAATTGTCCCAGCAGCCCTGTGTGATGCCTGCCTGTATGCATACATCTGGTAATTTCCTGTGCAAGTACCTAGTTTGTGCGCAAAACCTCAGTAATGTGGTTAATGACTTTCAAATTAGACTTTTTTTTCCTCTCATGCAACCCACTTTGAGCATCCACATGGATTTGAAATGCCAGTGCCTATTTACTATTTAAAAAGAACTAGATACGTTTATGAATGAGAGATGCATCAATGGTTATTAGCTAAGATTGTCAGAGGGGCAACCCTATGCCCTGGGTGTCCCTAAATCTCAGATTGCCAGAAGCTGGGACTGGACAACATGGATGGATCACTTGATAATTGCCCTGTTCTGTTCATTTTCTCTGAAGTGCATCTGGCCCCAGCCACTGTCAGAAGATGGACCGCTGATCTGACACAGTATGGCATTCTAATTTCTTACTGAAACTTTTTGGAATGGTAATATCAACAGAGGAGATGTCCTGACTGAAATAATTTTGAAACTGTCTACTCACCAAAAACAACATAGTTGGCAGACATCCAGGATTAACTTATGCCATTAGATTGACAGTCCCTCTTTATCCTCTAGTTACCTAGCTTGAAGGTCTTTTTTTAAGGTTCTGATAAACAAATTAAAATTATGGCTGTAGAAGAATAAAAAATATTTGGCTAAAATACTTAAAACCTTTCTTGTTGGGCTGTTAGTATCTTCCCATTTAGTGGCACATCATCAAGTAAATTATCTAGCAATGTCTGATAATGTCTCACTTGCCTACAAGGCAACAAAGGCAATGATATATTCTGTATATCACAGACCTTCATCTTCTACACAAGTCAGAAGAGCATGAGAAAGAGTAGAGGAAGCAGCATAAATTCAAGTGGAAAAAGGGAACAGAATCCAGGATGGTTCATTATTTTGAAATTATAAATTTCTTTTCAAACTATTTAGTTGTCCCGTGGCCTGGCCCAATTACCATTGACGTGAATGGAAAGACTTCTGCTGATTTTAATGGGCATTAGAACTGCCCCCTAATCACCTTCTCCTCTCAGCTGGTCCTTTTGAGACCAGATTATCAAGTGAAGTAGTGCATAAAAGAGAGAAAGTATAACTTCAAGTTGTGAGAAGAAAATAAAACATGCCACACAGCATGTTAGATATAAAAGTGTCTAATATATGTAAGGGGTTACATACAGTGTTTGTAAAGTGGAGATGGATATTGGGAATTTAAGAAATTATGGAATAGAATTATGTCTTTGTGTGTATCAGCCTTAATGCTTTAACATTTTTAAAAATCATTCTCAGGTTAGAGTAGGGGCTGGGAGAAGGCATGATCTTTAATGATTGCACAGGTGTATATAACAAATTACACATTCAAATTAATACATAAATCCCATAATCTAAAAAACACAAACCTTAATGTGTGATCACTTAGTTGCATGCTCTGTTAAATTCTGCTTGTTCCAGAGCACTCTGCCTTAGCAACCACAGGGCCCTACAGAACAGATGAAAACCATTTCTCATGAAGCGGTGGCACAAGAAAACTTGGGGCTATCTTTCCATGCTATCTTAGAAAGAATCGGCATTTTCATATGGCAAATCATTACTTTTATTAATGTTGTGGCTGTATACTCATGTTGTATAAAAATATAAGTTCATGAGAAACAGAAAAAAAGAGAGTCATCAGGAAAGACCTAATCCGATACCTGTTGTAGTGGACTAAAGAAAAGTAATCCAACATAACTTTGTTTACAATCTCTACTCCTGCCAACTGGTAAGAGGGCAGATGTTGGACTGCAATAGTTAGCAGATGTGCCTGATTGGCCTGAGAGAGATAATGTGGTTGTAACAGTTTTGGAATTTGCCTTGAATGAGCTCTTGAAATGTGCTATGTTAATTGATCAGTTCCATCTTGTATTTAGTTGTGGCACTTATTGTCTCGCAGGCCTGAAGAAAAGCTCTGTGTAAGCTCTAAAATTGTCTCTCTTGCCAGAAGAAGTGGGTTCAATAAAAGATACTACCTCAGATTACAGGCTGGTAAATCTAACTTTAGTACTGGGCACATTGGTTGAAACCCTAATAAAGAACAGAATTGTCAGACATATAGATGAACATAATTTGTTGGGAGAAAGTCAACATGGTTTCTGTAAATGGAAATCATGCCTCACTACTCAACTAGAACATTGAGGACGTCAACAAGCATGTGGACAAGGAGGATCCAGTGGATATAGTATACTTCGATTTCCAGAAAGCCTTAGACAAGGTCCCTCACCAAAAGCTCTTAAGCAAAGTAAACAGTCATGAGAAAAGTGGGAAGATCCTCTCATGGATTGATAACTGGTTAAAAGATGGGAAATACAGGGGAGGAATAAATGGTCAGTTTTCAGAATGAAGAGGTAACTAGGCTCTGTATTATTCAACATATTCATAAATGATCTAGAGAAAGGAATAAACAGTAAAGTGACAAAATTTGCAGATGATACAAAATTGGTCAAGATAGTTAAGTCCAAAGCGGACTGTGAAGAGCTTCAAAATGATCTCCCAAAACTAGGTGACTGGGCAACAGAATGGCAGATGAATTTTAATGTTGACAAATGAAAAGTAATGCATATTGGAAAATATAATCCTAACTATACATATAAATGATGGGGACTAAATTAACTGTTACCACTCAAGAGAGAAATCTCAGAGTCATTGTGGCTAGTTCTCTGGAAACATCCACTCAATGAGCAGCAGCAGTCAAAAAAGTAAACAATGTTAAGAATCATTGAAAAAAAGGGATACAGTGTAAGACAGAGAATATCTTATTTCCTCTATATAAATCCATAGTATGCCAACATCTTGAATATTACATGCAGGTGTGGTCACCTTGTTAAACCTCATTCCATGTTTAACTGGTAATTCGAAGTAAGGGGTTTATTTTGGAATCGCCCTTCTCTGCTGCGTGTAGACGGGGGCAGTTCTTCCGGGCTAGTCAATTTCCAAAATGGCAACCGGCCGGGAACATGCTAATGAAGCGTGGGATATTTAAATCCCGCACTTCATTTGCAATTTCGGTCATCCTCATTAGCCTCCCTCATTCGAACTAGGGGGCTAGTGTAGACATACCCTAATAGATGTCTATAAAATCATGATTGGTGTGGAAAAAGTTCATAAGGAAAAGTTATTTATTTGTTCACATAATACAAGAACCAGGTTTCACCAGATGAAATTAATAGGTAGTAGGTTTACAACAAACAAAAAGAAGTATTTCTTCACACAATGCACAGTCAACCTATGGAACTCCTTGCCAGAGGATGTTGTGAAGACCAGGACTTTAACAGAGCTCAAAAAAGAACTAGATACATTCATGGACGATAGGTCCATCAATAGTTATTAGACAGGATGAGCAGGAATGATGTCCATAGGCTCTGTCAGAAGTTGGCAATGGGCAATGGGAAAGGGGTGGGGAATGGGCAACAGGGAGTGCGGGAAGAGAACTTGTTCTGTTAATTCCCATCTGGCATTGGAGACTGTTGGAAGGCAGGATACTGGGTGAGATGGACCTTTGGTATGCCCGGTATGGCCATTCTTAACTTTTTGTTAAAGCGTGAAATTGTTTCCTAACTCTGGAGGCCTTCTCAGAAAAATGACCCTAATCACTGACGTCAATATGAGTCTTGCTATTGATGCCAGTAGTGTTTGGATTGTGACCAGGGTGAAAAGACTACACAGAATATATACTGAAGTGCCTCAAATGGCTATAAGTTATGGGGTAATCAATAAGTAATTTCTGTTCACAGCAACATGCTCAAGTAAAAGAACTGCAATTAAATAATCTTTTATAGAGCTGAATGTATTAATTTGCTGCCAGATACAGATAAATATTCTGAGACTGCCACTACACCTACAGATTCTGGCTAAAAACTTTTTTCGCTGCACCAGGTTGCTATTCCTCTAACTTGCTAGGTGCATTCACAGGTCTAAGAGAGATGACCTTTCTAAATTGAAATTAATGCACTACATATCATTCCCAAGATGTAGACCTGGTTCTCTGTTGCCAGTCTGCTTCTCTTCCTTTTTGTATACAAGATAACTAACTATAGATTTCCACTGACAGATAGCTAAATGGGCATCTCTTTGTACTCTCCTTGTATTTGTATAAACCCATCAGGTTTTCCTCCTTGCATAGTTATAGTATGTAACTATAGATACAGCAAAGTGTTGCATGACTTTCTGCCCAATATACATGAAGTATGTGTCTGTAGCATACGTGCACGTTCCTCTCCCTATTCCATTTAGTTATAGTAAGGTCATAGGGTATTTCTGAAGAGTTTCTAACTGCTGTAAATGGTAAGTTGTGTTTGATGTAATGTCAGTCATTAGTCTATTTGACTTTACTGATGTTCTCAGGTTGATACGTTTAAGATTAATGAGGCATTAGTTCTCAATCAAGGAGCTATTTCAGAATACCCATTTAGCTTCAGTGGATTAGGTAGCTGCATTAATTAATATCATTTGACCTTTGTATTTTGGATGGAATGATAGATGGCAACTTTTTTCCCTTAAGTAATGTCATAAAATTAATAGCTGGAATATTACCATTTCTATGGACTGGTAATTAATATAAGTTAAATGCTGTGCTTGTAATAGGCATTGTGCAAGTCTGAGTAGATGTATATTTCTGTTCAGTGATGCAGGACTTGCCACAGTAAATACTAGTGTTTACTCTGCTCTTTCCATAATAATAAAACTGTTGGCTGAAAAAGCAGGGCCATAAGTTAGAAACTGCTCGGCAGCAGAAGGTCTGCTGTAAGCTATATGTATGTGTATAATCAGCTGTGTATAATTAACTGAGATGGCAAAGTATTCCATGAAGCAATGTTATCTGCAAGATGGCCAAAACAAGATAAATGGGCTAAGGTGGGACAGCAGAGTCAATCAGCTGGAAAAGCAATACAGTGAGAGGCCAAATGACTATTTTCAGTGATGTACCTACCCATTTTCTTTTGAGAGGGTAGGAAAGGAATGAGAGAAGGTGCTGCCAGTTGCCCTTGTTGCCTGTTTGGGAATCACTGAAAGCAAATTTTTGTCTGAAAGTTAGTTTGGTTAGAATAATTACATAACTTATGTGAGAACAACTTGTGGGGACAAACTAATCCCTAGTACAACTTCTTTGACAATACTGAAGTTTCATCTGCTATTTGACCTGTGGTTTTTATAGTAGGTATGTCAGATATTTAAATAAGAATAAGATGCTTTAGTCATAAATTCTCCTAATTGCTGCCAAATTGTTCAGGATATTATAGAGTCTATTATAACAATATGATAGATAAAAACATGTCTATGTGCATGTGATACTCAATTCACCCTCCTTAACATATAATAAAGGTGCATAAGAAAAGTGTGAGTGCAGAGAGAGCTTTGTTTACGACCATAGCATACAAGCAAACTTAATATAATATTAATAATTTAAACAGAATGATATTTAAGCAGAAAGTCCAGTCCAAAGAATAACAAAGGCAAACTAATCCTATCAGGCAGAAGAAAAAGTCCATCAAAGAGATGAACTACATTACCAAGAATTATATCTTAAAATAATTTGAGAAATAAAAAATGATGTGGTTCTTCAGAGGCTGAGCAAATCCTGCTTCTATTGGAATCTGTGGTCAAATTCTCATTGGTTTCAGTGGGTAAGGCTTTTGGCTCTCTCTTTAGAAAAATGCATTGGTACTGGGAATATACTAATTTAATTGGAAACTGGATTCTTACAGAATTCCTTATGATGACTAGAATAATTTAAGGGTTGATGGGATATGGTCTACCTTCATAATATTATTATCTTATATTAGAGTGTACCATCAAAGACTGAATATGGCATTTTGAGGCCCCTAAATCTCTGTGTCCCAAGGTTTTAGATTATCATAATACAAATGTATTCTGTCTATATGAACTTCAAAAAATTTAATCATTACTAATGTTATTTCAATTAAAGAAGATGAAGCAATAAAAATTGCCTACATATTTTAAGTAACCAATAAATAACTAATACCTTGGAGGTTTTGTTCACAGTACTTTATCTTTAAAATTATCAGATAAACCAAAGTGTGTTTCTCGTGTGTTAAGCAGATGCAAAGTGATTTTCCAGGTATAACTTTGCAAAAATCCATCTTAAAAATGTGACTGCTGCTAATGTAGCCAAACTTCCATTCATTGCGAGGAACACATCTAAATATTATCAAATTAAAAATTATATCAAATTTTTTTCTTCATTATGGTAAAAGTTGTTTAAGTAATAGTCTGTATTCAATATTTATCTAATGCCTGGAAGTTGAACCTAGACAAATTTAAACTGGAAATAAGAAGCACGTTTTTAATAGTAGAGAAATTAACCATTGAAATGACTTCCCTTAGAGTATGGTAGTTTCTCCATCAACTAAAGTCTTTAAATCAAGACTAGATGTTTTTCTAAAAAATATGCTATAGCTTAACAAGAATTTATGGGCTTGATGAAGACATTACAGTGTAAAATTCTTATTGCCTATATATGCATACTGTACCATCATTTTCACTTGTATTTGTAAAAAATGTGGGAATTTCTTAGTTTTTATTTTTCAACATTAAAACTGAGATGAGCCCACTTTAAAAATAATGCAAACTGAGGGGGAAAAAGAACAAAAAAAATCATGTAATACATATTTTACTATAATATAATTTAAACTTTTTCCCTAAAGTATAAAGGTTCTCCCTCTCTCTCTCTCACCGAGAGAGCTAATAGGTTTTTTTAGAAATTTTTAGTTTTCTAGAAATCCTGATTTTTGTACAGTCACATAATTTTCTTCCAACTATCTTCACTCATGTTAAGCCTCTTGTTGTCTTGGAGATAGTCCAACTTTGCAAATAGGTGTACTCAAAGCTCAACATGCCACTTTGCTGAAGTTGGGAAGTGTGTCTTGATAACTGTTCAGATAAGTCAGCAAACCCAGTTTCACATTCTCAGGTAAATAGTAAAACCCTCTTTCAAATGTGAAATTTCACCTTTCCTAGTAAATGATTGAAATACTCTGGCAAAACAGTGATAATCAGCTATAAAATTCATCTTAAGGGAGTGGTGCAACACCTGGATGACCTTCCAAAAATAATCTCCAGTACGTAACACTTTAGCATTCAGATTATAGGCCACAGATGTAAAGGCAGAGCGTTGTATTGAAGTTTCTGAATGCCTTTTATGGTGTTCTTGTGTTTCAGGGTTGGAATGATTTCCAGAAATGATTGGGTTTTCTCACCATATGTTTATTGTGTAGCTTTTGTGTTAATTTCAGATGAGATTTTCGTTATTGGGATCCACCAAATGTCTGTGCTGGCAAATATGAGAGAAAACTCTGGTGTTTTTTGTGTCACATGGCGATTCCAAGTTTTCAACAGTGAATGTTGCCTTGGGTAACAGAATCTGAAGGTCATTTTGGTTATTTACTGTCCTCTTTAAAGTTTCTGCTTTGAAGACCAACAAACGCAGGATGATCTAGGAGATGCATTAGTACAATCCACACACTATCTACCTGACAGATAGCGAAGTACAAGCTCATTTGTTGATGTAGCACATCAAGGGTAGGAAATCATCACTCAGTTCTGCACTCAGTTTGCACCGTCTAAAACAACACTTTCAGCTTGTTTACATGCTTGAAAACAGCTTCACATCCATTGTTGCAAGATTTCATGTCTTTCATTTCTTCTGTAGCAGTAGCTGCTGACAAGCACACTGTTAATTAAATGAAGAGGAACAAGTAATACATAGCAGCTCTGGTTTCTGAATGAATTTAATTTCCTGTGCAAATATAGTGTTAATTGTGGACACATTTTTCCAAATTAATTGGTACATTTGGTTGTTGCTGCATCACCAAAACAGGTGTCAGCAGATGGTATGACTGTCACATCAGCACAAAACCTTGGGGGTTTACTCATTTTGAAATCAAGTAACAAAAATAAAAGGCCAAGAACTGGATGATCCAAAGCCTCAGGAGACTTGCGAAAAGTCAGACTAAACACCACATTTCCATCAATGTGTTAAATCACTTTAGATGCTAAAGCATTGTCATTTTCTTGTGGCTCTGTGTAAGTGAGGTTGTCTGAATTTGGAAGGGTTTTTCCTGCTGGACAGTGTTGTCGCACAAAGTCGCCAATAGGCCCCTCTACTATTAACGGTTGTCTCATAAAACAAAGAGCATTCATTGACACAATTATGCTGTTTCTTCTCTTGCATTAAAGCACTGATGAAAGGTCCTGGTATTGACTGTTTATCCCAAAGCTCATTTTCTCCTTGCAACTTCTTGTTTCACTTGCTTTCGACATGCTCCTTGGTTCTGTCAGTGTGAGCACTGACCTCAATAATGCATTACTTACAGCGCTGTGCATTCTCTTCGCCCTCATCTTTTCTTTTTCCCTTGAAAATTCCTACGCACTAATTTTCTTTTCGGTTGTCAGGCACAGATTTGCATTTCTGCCCCCTGTTTATCTTGTTGCCCTGTCTATATCTGCGGAAGATTAGTTGTTTAAATTCCGCACCATGCATAGGCGAGAGAGGAACTAGTCCAGGGAACAAAGGCATTCATGGAGCTGCACAGGGGGTCTGTCTCTTTCCATAGCAGCACTATGGTCAACTGAGAGTGCACTGTGGATCCTCAGGTTCACAATATTTGTAGGTCATGTTCCATATCCGAGCCAAGAAACAATATCCTCAGAAGGTCTCCTGAACCTAGAATTTTGCCAAGTGAACTACAGTATATACAAATTCCTACTTCTGCCCCTCCTGCTCTTTTCCTCTGTAGATGGAGGCACAAACAGCTAGACCTACAAGAATTTTCTTAACTAGCAGAGACCATCCTGGAATGCTGATATGACACATTGTTTAATGGTGATCCAAATTAAAGGTGATTTGGTCTTGAGTACATTTCAGAATTGTTCTAACCAGCTTTAAGTTTTATCCTTTAAAAATACAAAATAATGCAATATTTTCTGACAATGTGCTATAACTTCAGATGCTCTTAATTTTCCAAAGCTGCCTCTTGCTGGCGGAGATGAATGACCGGACAAGCGGAGTGTGTTGGAGCCGTCTTAGTGTGTAATGAAAACTCCATTGAGATGACTCTTTTGTCATTGATTATCAGGGGGCCCTTTGTGTAGCTCAGATGCCTAGTGCCTGCTGAATGTAAGTAAGGTATGTGTCACTGCCTCTGGCTATCACAACATATTGATAGCCTTTAAAATATGTTTTATATGACCTGGGACTAGCTCTAGACTCCCCTCACCCCCCCCCCCCACGCTTTTAAATTGAATAGCAGGAGATAATCTTTCCACTATTAACATGCTGTAGCAAAATAAAATCAGATTTTAAATTTAAATTTATGGCAGTTTTGTTCCTTGCTTCTCATTAATGTAACGCATCTAGTGGTAAGATATTTACATGGAAACAAGCATGTGTTTTATAATGTTAACTCGGTGTTGCGTGTGTGTGTGGTCAGGGCCAGATTAACACAGGGACTTTAGGGGCTACAACTCAGGACCCTGGGTTAAGGGGGGCATCACAAAAATAAATCCATAGTTATATACACAAGCAGTTACCAACCCATCAATCACGATCATTTGGTCAATCCTGGAGCCTGTTAGTTATTCGTGATCTCCAGGTTGCTAAAAGTCCAGCGGCACAGCAGAGCTCAGGAAGGCTGCCTGCATGTCGTGGTTGCACATCGCTCCTGGAAGTGGTTGTCTGCCGGCAGGTCTCTGTGGCCCCTGGCGAGGGGAGGAAGTGGCTACGTGTGCTGCTCCTGCTTGCAGCACCAACCAGTCAATAGGTGCTCTGGGGGGGTGGTGCATATAGGAGGCAGGCAGTGAATGGAAACACACTATTCCCCTTCCCACAGAAGCACACACAGAAGAGATGTGCCCGCAACCAGCCATTTCTGGGAGTGGTGTGGCACCATGGCATGCAGGCAGTCTCCCTGAGCCCTGCTGCACCACCAGCTAGTAGCTACATATGATAAGTGCATCCCAGACAGAGCCTGCAGCTCACCCCCCATTCTGCACCAGCTACCCAGGTGAGAACCCCTCCTGCACCAAATTCCTTCCTAAAGCCCTCACCCCCTCCTGCATTCCAACATTCTGCCCCAGCCTGGAGCCCCCTTCCGTACCCAAAACTCCTTCCCAGTATAACAGCTGCTCTAAGGTAATAAGTAGGCTATTTTGAATTATCTTCACTATATTCTACAGGTTTTAAGACTGAAATGTAACTACAGAATGGCTTTATGTTAATTAAAAGGCAAATTTGGCATAGCATTAATAACCTTGATGCCAAATTGTGATAATTTTTTTTTAAATTAGATAGAAGCCCCATAAACAGGGGCACCACAAATTCTAACAGCCATGGGCCTACAGGTGAGTTAATACAACCCTCTGCCTGGTTCAAAACACTTCTGATTTCTCCCGGAGCTGTGCAAATAAGGAGTAGCTTCATTGACTAAGTGGATTTATATAAATATAAAAGCAGTGTGTGAGCACAATCATAACCTTAAGTTGCTACCTTCTAGGCTATTCCCATTAGCATGAAGCATAACTATTAGAAAGAACTGTCCCTGGGTTGAGTTAGACTGCATAAGAAAGATGAATTATGATAATCTAGGAATTATTAACATTTTTGTTATAAACCTTTTAAAAATATAATTGTAAACTGTTATAAAAAGACTGAATCTGGGGGAAAAATCAAAATTTGAAAGCACTAACTTGTAAGACAGAAGTTAAAATTACAGTGATGCCTGTTTGAGGGTGACTTGTTTAGTCATTATTTAAAAAACCTTTTAGTTAGAAAATAAAGATAAATTTGCACATAGGAATTTCATTATGTTGATTGATTGAAACAAATTCCTTCCTGGTGTAGCTGTCTTGACTTGAGTGGAGTTTTGAGTACTTCTCCAGTTAAAAGTGTCACATGTGGTAGTGGTGGTGGCTTTATTTCATAGTTCCATAACCAAAGGAGGAAAAAAACCCTCAGAAACCTGAAATCCATCCCTGGTATAATGCTGAAGGAGATCCACACAGAGATTTCCCCTCTTGAAGCCCCTTCCTGTTAGTTATGCCATGGAAGATCTGATCCTATCCTCACAGGAGACAAACTGTATACCACATGCATACTTCATTTATTTTACTTTTTCCACACACAAAAATCTGTAAAATCTTATTTTATTCTTTTATGATGTTTACATTAGTTAAGAGGGGACTATAACTTTCCATCAAGGAATGACTGCGTTTGGATATTATACAAAGTGGATTGAAGCTGAGTAACTCCTTGTAATCCTCAGAATCAAAATCTCTCATAAATATTTGTGCATAGATGGGATTGCCTTATTGTTAGTAGAAGACATCTTAGTGGTTAGCAAAACAGTACGGCTTTGTCTACACTGGCGGCATCTTGCGCAAGTGTTCTTGTTGAAGAAGTCTTGTGCAAGAGAACATCCACACTGCCATGTGCGAGCTGTGCTTTTGCGCAAGAGCACCCATGGCAGTGTGGACACTCTCTTGCGCAAGAAAGCTCTGATGGCCATTTTAGCCATAGGGCTTTCTTGCGCAAGAAATCCCTGCTGAGCGTCCACACTACCCTCTTGCGCAAGAGCTCCTGCGCAAGAGGGCTTACACCCGTTAAAAAAAAGTGTAGCTCTTGCGCAAGAAGCCGTCTCTTATCATGCCGTACTGTACATTTACTTGCGCAAGAGCGGATGGGCAGTGTAGACGCTCTGCGGATTCTTGAGCAAGAACGGCCATACTTGCACAAGAAGCCGCGAGTGTAGACATAGCCTACCTGTTTCATTGTTCTTGAAAGAAATCAGGCTTAGCTCTGTAGAATGTTTAATAGCCATTGCAGCAACAAATGCATGTCTCCCATAAATTAATTTTCTTCAGTAAAGGTTTGTAAGGCAGTCTGAATGCCCCTTCAACTGAAATAGAAGTTGTACCTCCCTTAACTGGGACTCCCTAGTCCAGCAACATCAATAGTCTGGCGTAGACCATAAATGTTCCTGGACCAGAGCCCAGGAAGAGGGAGGTCAGGCAGCGGCCCTCTGTGTGTGTGGGGGTGGGGTGGGGTGGATGGTATGGCAGGGAGTTCTGGCCCCAGCAGAGGTTCTTAGCCCCAGCAGCCAGGGAGCTCTGGCCTCATCCCGGCCACAGAGCTCCAGCCATGTTCTGGCTCCAGGGGCTGGGGAGCTCCATCCCCATCCCCAGCAGCAGTCAGGGAGCTCTGGCCTGAGCCACAGTGCTCCGGCCCCAGCCATGGAGCCAGGCGGCTGTGGAGCTCTGCCCTGGCTGCGCAGCTCTGGGTGTAGCGCTCCAGCCCCAGCAGTACTGGGGCCGGTGAGAACTCCGGGGAGCTGAGGCAGCAGCAGGGGCAGGCTGGAGCCTTAGCCCAGTGGCAACATGGACATGCAGGGAGGGACCTTCCCTGGTCCTGCACTTCCCCTTGTTTGGGACCAGTCAGGTCCCCAGGGTGCTGGACCAGTGGGGTCCAACCCGTAGTCTTACATAGGCTTAATAATCGATCCTAGTAGCAGTTTTATGAGCCTTGTGAGCCATTAGCTGGAGAAGTTTACCAAAACCCCCTTAACTGCTTTATCAAAAAATTGTGATCAAAAGGTTTAAAGGATTCTGCATTGTGGAAGTAAACACATGATATACTGGAGGAAGGAGGTAACCAAACAGATAAATTAAATAGGTTTCAGAGATAGCTGTGTTAGTGTATTTCAGCAAAAACAAGGATCCAGGGGCACTTGAAGACTAACAATTTTATTATGGCATAAGCCATTTGAACTCAAGAAGTGCTCAAAACTCCACTCAAGTCAAAACAGCTACACCAGGAAGGCATTTGTCTGAACGAGTTGCAACTTGCTACATTAGATGCATGAATTGAAAGAAAAAGAGGTACAAGGATAGGAGTGTGACATCAGAGCTAATTCAATCAGGGTGGATATGGATAAGAAGGTAAGAAAATCTGAAGTGGAAAATTACTTATTGTAGTGAGAGAGCCATTCCCAGTTCCTATTCAGACCCATTCTGATGGTATCAAATATGCATATGAATTCCACCTCAGGAGTTTCATATTGCAGCTCGCTTTTGAAGTTACTTTGCTCGAGGATGACAACTTTCAAGTAACTGTGGGTATGTCTAGACTGCATCCCTCTGTCGGCAGAGGGATGCAGATTAGGCTGGTTGACATTGCAAATGAGGCAGGGATTTAAATATCCTGTGCCTAATTTGCATAAAAATGGCTGCCGCGTTTTGTCGACTCAGCTCTTTGTCAACAAAAAGTGGCAGTCTAGAGGGGGATCTGTCGAGAAAGAAAGCCTTTTTCAATAGATCCCTTATGCCTCCTGCAAGGAGGTTTAAAAGGCTTTCTTTCTCGACAGATCCCCCTCTAGACTGCCACTTTTAGCCGACAAAGTGCTGAGTCTGCAAAATGTGGCAGCCATTTTTATGCAAATTAGGCGTGGGATATTTAAATCCCTGCCTCATTTGCAATGTCAACCTGCCTAATCTGCATCCCTCTGCTGACAGAGGGATGCAGTCTAGACATACCCTGTGTGTCCAGGAAGGTTAAAATGTCCTCCCACTGGTTTTTGTATGCTACCATTCTTGATGATCTGATTTGTGTCCATTTATTCTGTTGCATAGAGACAGTCTGGTTTGTTCAATGTACATGACAGAAGAACATTGCTGGCACATGATGATATATGTCATATTAGTAGATGTGCAAGTGAATGAGCCTTTGATGGCATAGCTGATGTGGTTAGATCCCAGGATGGTGTCACAAAGGTAGATGTGTGGACAGATTTGGCAATGGAGTTTGTTGCAGGGATTGGTTCCTGGGTTAGTGTTTCTGTTATGGGGTGTGTTCTTGGAATTGGAAAGAATATAAGGAACAAGAGAGAGAGAGAAAGGAATATAGGAGAAAAGGAGAGCAGAGATTTACTTTGCATGGAGATTGAAAGTGAGGACACAGAGTTTGCGCTGAATGTGGTAACAGGCAACAGAGCTATGAGGGGGAATGAGTTAATCAGTATGACAGGAGATAAATCAAGAAGTACACCCCTCCAGAAGACTTTCATGGATGCTTAATTCTGAAAGTGAAATGCCAGTAGTATTACTTTCATTGAATTTTTTAAATATCTAAATTCAGTCAAGTTTATCTTTGTGATGTGGGGCTTCGATGTCTTGGCTAGGGATTGAGTACTGGAGAGAATATTTTTTCAAGCAGAAATGGCTAACGTCCGTACATATAAAGACTTATTCACAATCTGGCAGAGCTGTGCTTGGTGCTTGACCCTGATCAGTGTGAGGCCTAAGGACGACAGCATATGACAAAGGAGATGGCATTGGGGCCAGTATCTGGCCCAAAAGATAGACTCAGGCATGCTAATGCCATGGAGTTAGCTCTATGATAAACAGTTTGGGTGTTCCACATGGCATAGTAGTCCTCTGTGAAGGACAGCCCTGTACTGTACTTTTTGGTAGGTTGGGTTATCACAATATCAGTTTTAAAGGCACAGCACATTTTATGTGACTCCACGCTCTGATTTTTCTCAGCAGTGTTCACTGCCTTGGAATGTGCAATAGAGAACTGAGCTCCAGAATCTCATCTTACATTGTATACTACAAATTAGGAGCCTGATTTGTCACTGCCTTGTGTACTCATTTTTCCCAATGCAAAGTATTTGTAAAATGTTACCATTCTGATCTAGTAACATTTTACACACACTGTGCACTCAGTTTGCACGGAGATAAATGACAACATACAGTACCAGACAGTGCTCACAGTTGAGGAAGAAATCTTCAAAATATAAATGTAAACTATCTCCATATTGAGTTTTCGAGTCTACAAGAAGCCAGCAATAATAGTTTTTTGAGATATGAATTTCCTTGATTTGCCTCCACATGTTGCTAATGTTGGAACCTTAAAATAACCGCTTAATTGTTTCACTCCTGATCACTTTAGCAAAAATATTCCACTAATGAACATATTCCTTATTTCAAAACCACTTCCTGAACCTTTTCCATTGCTCTCTACCCAGCAAACAAAATCATCAACTTCCCCCTGATAGTTCATATGATGCACTTTTGCATTGCCAATGCAAACCATGATAGCATGTTAAAAACAACAAACATGCCACTCTGTTATACTATTCATGTGGATATAATTAAATTGTATATTTAATTTAAAAATCTCCACTGTTGACTTTAAGTACCAATGGATTTTGCCATAGGATTTAGATCTTCCCTGCTATACAGGATATAAAGACTTGACCATTCATTTCATCTGGTTTCCTACAAACAGGCAAAATGTTAACCAGTCAGCAACATTTCCCCAGTGCTGTGCTCTACATCCAGTTCTGTGGGCTTCTTCCATTGCTGATACAGGGAATGCAAGATTATTGTTTACAGAGAAAAAGAGATAAACATTTATGTGTAATAGAGGAATGCATGATGGCCAGCTGTCACGAGAAAAAAAATCTCCACCCAGCAGGAAAATTTTGCTTCCTTCCAGCAATAAAGATTTTAAACTGAAGTGGGGCATAGAATTAAGACTGAATCCCACCCTTTTCTGCCTTTGCATCTCAGTTCAATCCTTACATCTGCAGGCATGAGAAGTGTAAGAGCTCTGAACCTCTTATCTTTCCAGAAAATGTTATATCTTTTCCAACACAGGTCTTATTTCTGCTATTTATATTCGTAATGGTTAGTACTCTCCCCTACAAATACTCCCCTTGCAATCAAATAAAGGCCACATGTTAACTGGAGAACTGTCTGAAATATTTTAAGGGATTAATGTTAATTGAAAAACAAATTATCTTTCTGTCAAATAGTGTCAAGGAAAAGAAAATGCTCCCCCCACTTGTAAAAATTTAGTTGAGTCAGTAAAAGAAAATTGAATCAAGTCTATGGGCACAATTTTGTGAAATACTTAAGTCTCATTTTCAAAAGGAATTAAGTTCTTGAATCTCATTTGAAGTCCATCAGATTTAGGCTCCTAAAGGCCAGATTCTTAAAGATACTTAGATGCCTAAAGATGAAAATAGGCATCTAATGTGATTTTTTTTTCTAAAGCTCTTTGACCCTTGACTCCCACTGAAATGAATTTTATTCTCAGTAGACCCATCACAATCTGTTTTTATCCACCCTGGAAAACAACTATAGAGTCGTTGTTGACTCATAATTGTTTATATCATAAACTGGAGGAGAGGGCATTAATATTTTTATTAACCTATTCTGCAAAAACATAACTGGCAACCCACTTACAATATTTCAAGCAGTTCTCCAATTAACATATGTCCCTTATTTGCAGAAAGCCAAATTGTGAAGGTAATTTACAAACTCTACCAACCATCTTTTTTTAAACATGAAGGCTATGTCTACACTTGCGGCTTCTTGCACGAGAAATATGCAAATGAGGCTAAGTGTGGAATATTGCCGAGCCTCATTTGCATACCTAATGAGCCACCATTTTTGCAGAAGAGGCTCTTGCACCAGAAGGAGCGATCTACGCTGCCCCTTCCTGCGCAAGAAAAACCCTTTTGCGCAATGCAGTTACACCGATTATTTTCAGGAATAACGGCATTGTGCAAGAGGGTTTTTCTTGAGCAAGAAGGGACAGTGTAGACAGCTCCTTCTGGCGCAAGAGCCTCTTCTGCAAAAATGGTGGCTCATTAGGTATGCAAATGAGGCTCAGCGATATTCCACGCTTAGCCTCATTTGCATATTTTTCATGCAAGAAGCCACGAGTGTAGATGTAGCCGGAGTGTAAAACATGTGGTTTTCTACTTTCATTGAGTTGCTGGAAATATACATCAGAAGGAAAACGTTGGCAGGGGTTGAAGAACTGAAACTAGTTCTTGACTTTGCCATCGTGTGACCATAATCCAGGGATGGAGGACCTGTGGGCTGGATCCAACTCCAGGTTTGCCTTGATGTGGCCCACAAGACTCAGGGCCCTCCGCAATCCCCACAGCAGAGTGAGCAGGCACTGGTCTTCCAGCCCTGCAGTGACTCTCTGAGCCTCAGCGACTCCCTGCATGGCTGGAAGGAAAGCGCTGGCTCCCCACAGCAGAGTCCTGGGACTAAAGCCCCTGAATGGCCAGCTCTCCCGGGGGGGGGGGGGCAGGAAGCAGCTCTGCACACTGTTATTTCCCCTCCCTTTAGGCTGGGGGTATGACAGCTCAAGCAAGAGCTTGCCTGCAGACTCCACCCCCATCACTCCCATTGGCCAGGAATCATAGCCAATGCTGGGGGGGGGGGATGTGCAAGCATGGAGCCACCTATGCCCCCCAGAAGCTGCACCACTTTAGCACCCCAGTCTCCTGCCCTGGACAGAGGTTACAGAAATAAATAATAAAACTTGCTAATCCACCCTCCAAATAAATTTAACTTTCATTACAGACTCACTGAGCTCCTCACCCTTTACACAAACCTCAGTATACAGCATCCCCCATCATCTCTAACATTGTTAGTAAAGAGACACACTTTGAACTTTACCCTGAAAGACAATAGTCTAAAATTGCCACAGATTGACTCCCTGAATATTACCTGTCTCTTGCTATGAGGACGATAGGGTTAATCACTACGCTTTCTCTTACAGCCAATTTTGTAGAATGTCAACCAAGTCGTGAAGATGCCTGGTTTTTATTCACGTATATTTACAATAAGTCTTTAAAGTACCACAGCACAGAACATTCGTATCTCCGTGACAAGCATAGTCCAAATAACACAGGTTACATAAAATGCAAGAAACAACATATTCCACCATGAAGCACCGAAAGCGACTCTTCACTGCTGCTAGGTTCATGGAAGTACAACTCCTAACTAAGGGAGGACATGTTCAGGGAGCAGACGAAGTGCATGAACACCCTCGTGGAGGAGATGTGGGCAGAGTGCCAGGAAAGGAAAGCCTGCAGGCAGCTGCGGGTGAGGTATCAGGAAACCATCTTTGCCCCCCTGATATCTGGGATGGAGCATCTGGCGGCATGTCTAGAGAGGGCCTCCTCACGGAACCCCAGCTGCTCTGATGAAAACATCTGTCCCTACTCCTCCAGCTCCATTGTTTCCACCTCCAGGGTCCACCGGGATTGGGGGTGAGAGGGAGGGGACTCAGGGGCATGCAGAGCAGGGTCTCATTAGGGTATTCTAGCACCTCAGGGCAGGGGAAAGCCATCTGTAAAGTTCAAAGAAAGTGTGCCTGCGTATTCGGAAGTTTTGCAGCCACTGCTGATCGTCTCATGGTCTGCATCACAATTCAGTCCCACCTGTCTGTTCTTGTCTCACGACACCAAAACTGGCATACTACTGTGTCCAAAGCACAGACTTGTGGTTGAGCTTGCATCAGCATTGGGGCTTGCTTGAGTAGCGACTCCAAGCTGAGATTAGTCTTCCTCCTCTTCCTAGCAGAGTGACACATGTACGCTCTCAAAGTACTGTGCCATTATGTGCACCATGGCACACATCGGCATCACTGTAGTTTGCTGCAATGCCATGGCATCTGCACGGCAAATGGAGGCACAAAAGTCACAACCACACTGCTTCTTGTTGATGTCACACAAGGAGGGACTAGATGAATGCATTATGGGAAGCTGATGACAAGAACCCATAACCACCCACTGCATCAATTTGGTCCTAGCTGGCACCGGAAGTATAGTCCTGAATGCAAAGCTACCCACAGTGCATCACTCTCTGAGTCGACAATAGGCTCCCTAATGGGATTGTGCTACTTTGGATTATATTTGATTCTTCTCTGCAGTGAGGACATGGACCTTTGACTTTGCAAAATCGGGTGCCCAGAAATTGACCATAATAGATCTGACCTTATCTCGTAGTGTAGACATGGCTGGAGGAGAAGCAAAGGCATCCTTTGGCTCTCATGAGCCTAAGGGCTCATCCATTATACTACTGAACCCTGATGAAAGAAGTTTCCTATCATTTTCCAGTAACTTACACAGCTCAGTCATTGTCAATAAAGAACAAGAAAAATGCAAAAAGTTTTATTTTCCGAGGAGTATTCTGTCAGGATGAGCTGATATTTGAAAAGCTTTATTTTATTAACAACATGAAAGAAATACTGTCTCTAATTTTCATTATGTTTACTGAAAGTTTAGATTAGCTCCTATGTGCCATTTATGTAGTTGAATGAATAAAGAAGACTTTATATTTCACAATTTCCAATACAGCATTGTCATGCTGAATTGTGTGATTTGGCTACTTGCCCTTTAGGAACTGGCCTGAGTGTGCAAATGGATTTCACAAATATTACTAAAAAGTCTTCAGATGAAGATGTAATTTGGTCAATGTTGCATTTGGCTGGATTTGAAATGGTGGCCTAGAGAGGAAAGGCTTCATGGACCCATATCAAATCCTCGGTGTAACAACTGATTTTTGACATTTATTGAACACTTCATGAACTCTTCATCTTCCTTTCAATAACTGACGTGGGAATCAAGGATTTAGCTGAAATATCATAATCTAGGAAATCATTATATTTCATTTCCCTTTCATGGATATACAGCTGTATCTAATACCTGTACATCTATCTATGTGAGTGCAGAGGCATGAACACTAGTAATAAAATTAATTGATAGTATAACCTGTTTTAACTACTATTGTTTAATTTTTACAAACACAGAGAGGGAGAGAGAGAGAGAGAGAAAGAGAAAGGAAATTCTTTCACAGATATTGGCATTTCCGGGATTTTTTTTTTTTTGAAACAAGAATAATAATCCACTATACATTTTTATCAGTAATGCACTGCTATTAATCCGGAAATCCTGAGCAATATAGCCCTCTGGGCAAATATTTTAGAAAGCCTTTCTTTCTTTCTTTCTTTCTTTCTTTCAAAACAATGGCTGCTCCATGTTTTCTGTTGATAAAACTGTTTTAATCTCTTCACTGCCGTCAAACATAGACTCAAATATGATGTTGGATAAGAGGTTGACAATTACATTAGTCCATACTCCACTATTTGCTATATTCAATTCTGGAGTAGTGCCAAAACCACAAATCCAGTCTGAGGTATGAGTGATCATTTTAAAATCCAATATCTCGTGAACTACAAGAGTTAGCTAGAAACTAATGCATTGGACTACTGAGAATCCAATAGTTTTCTCCAAAGACATTTTCAGATTATTTGTGAGTTTAGGTAATTCTAAAATGACTTTAATTTAAAACTTCACATTTGGTACATAGGTAAAGAAGGCTCCACCGCAGAATTACAAATTAGCTCTCTAGTAGAAGGGGAAAGGGGAGAATTCAGGGAATCTGGACAGAGCATTTCTAATGCCTCTGTGATAGATTGAATTACAGAAGTCCTCTTGGGGTTGTCCCCCAGTGTGCTGATCAAGACTTTGAGCCCACATTCCTGCCCTCTGGGGCTTACACCACCCTGTCCTGCTGGACCAGAAGCTCTGGTCTCCCCGGCCAAGGCACAGAGTTGGGGTAACAGCCTCCCAGTACAGTAACACAGATGCTGAATCAGCTCAGCTCTGAGAAGGCTCAGATTTAAGGCCTTTGACAATACCCAGGAACACAGCCCCCAAAAAGGACCAAACCCCCAAATAAATCTGTCTTACTCTGCATGAAAATTTTCACAGAAAAAGCTCATAAATTTACCCTCTTTATCAATGAGAGATATGCACAGTGGTTGCTCCCTCCACCCCAGGATTGATAATAAACAGAAGTGTTCTTGTTAAATATAAAATGTAGGATATAAGTGATTTCAAGTGAAAAGAGCAGATCAAAGAAAGTTACTAAGCCAAAATCAACAAAACACACCACTTAATCCTAATATACTAAGAAACTTGTTACATTCTAATTCTTACCCTAAACAATAGTTCTTATGATCTCTTTCACAAGCTAAGCAGCCTCCTAGCTTAGGCCTGATTCTTCCCCCTGTTCAGTCTTAGATGTTTCCCACAGATGGTAATAAGGGGGTCTCCTAGCATCTGGCGAGTGCCTCTATTGTTTGTTTTCCCTTTGGACTCTTTTGCACAAGGTGGGAATTCTTTGTGTTCAGTTCAAACTTTTCTCACCTTGAGTGAAAAAGTATCAGCTACAGAATGGGTTCTCGCATCAGATAGTCTGGCCACACCTTTGTAGATCCAACTATAGTATGGGTTTCAGGAAAAACAAAACCTTTCATAGCCTGGTATTTGACTTGCTCACTGAGCCATCAAGTTGTTAAAGTATCATTAATGTTTTTTTACTAGGATACATGGACTTTTAAAACAGGTTCCCATGTAATATTTCTAACTTCACATACAAGAAAGATACATGCATAAAATAGAATATATAAAAATAAATCTGAATTGGGAAAGTTTCATAAGAACAAAACAGCCTAATTAAAACACAATTACTTTTGACGACACCATGAAAACAGTCAGTTCTCCCATCTCATCTGTATGCCCTTAAAGCAAAACAAGAATTAAGGAAAACTTTCAGAAACTCAGACTCAGGGAGTCCAAAAGGATCTCCAAACACTAGGTGACTTGGCAACAAAATGGCAGATGAATATTAATGTTCATAAATGAAAAGTAATGCATATTGGAAAATATAACGTCAACTATGTGTATAAAATGATGAGGACTCAACTAGCTGTTACTTTTCAAGAGAGAGATCTTGGAGTCATTGTGGGTAGTTCTTTGAAAAAAATCCACTCAATGTGCAGCACCAAGCAAAAAAAGCAAACAAAATGTTAGGAATCATAAAGAAGGGGATAGAGAGTAGGACAGAGAATATCTTATTGCCTCTATATAAATCCATAGTACGCCCACATCCTGAATACTGCTTTGCAGATATAGCTAACTCATCTCAAAAAAGTTATCTTGGCATTGGAACAAAATCAGAAAAGAGCAACAAAAACAATTAGGGTATGAAATGTCTGCCTTGTGAGAAGTTATAAATAAGACTGGGACTTTTAAGCTTGGAAAAGAGACGACTAAGAGGAGATATGATAAAGGTGTATTATCTTCACTGGTGTGAAAAAAGTGAATAAAGAAGAGTTATTTACTCCTTCCTATAACACAAACTGTGGGTCACCAAATAAAATTAATAGGTAGCAGGTTTAAAACAAGCAAAAGAAAATACTTCACAGAACACATAATCAGCCTGTAGAACTCCTGGCCAGAGGATGTTGTAAAGTCCAAGATTATAACAGTGTTCAAAAAAGAGTTAGATAAATTCATGGAGGATAGGTCCATTGATGGCTATTAGCCAGGATGTGCAAAATGGTGTCCCTAGTTTCTGTTTGTCAGAAGCTGTGAATGGGCAACAGGGGATGGATCACTTGATTCTCAATGACCCCTGTTCTGCTCATTCCCTGGCATTGGCCACTGTCACAATACAGGATGTAGGCTGGATGGATCTTTGGTCTGATCCAGGAGGGCCGTTCTTATGTTCTTATGATTTCTATGGCCCAGATAATGTATCATATGAAATATAACAGCAGTCAATGCGTCCTGAAAGCCCTTCTAAAATTATTTAAGCGAGCCCTCCTATACAGACATTTTCTGAGATTTTGTTGGATGAACTAATTGTCCTAACATGAAAACATAGATATGTTCTCACTCCAAACTACAAGACAGGTCTACATCTGGGTTAGCAACAGGAATGGAAAATGGAGCATTGTTCAACAGGTGATTAATAATATTAAAGCTCTAGGGCTGTAGTTCCCAAAACTTCTTACAAAAGAGGTTAGTATCATTATTCCTGTTTTACAGTTTGGGAAACTGAAGCAAATGGAAGTAAACCAAGTAAACCACTGACAGAGCTAAAAATTAAACACTGGTCTCCTAAGTCCTATTCCAGCGTCCTGTCCATTTTGCCATACTGCTTCCTTAACAAATGTCCTTTAACAAGCTAAAAAATTGAAAACCTGTGCCAATGTCATGGATTGTAGAAATGCTTTTGAATTATCTGTCACTCGGGCCTGAATCTACTTAGCTACAAAATAAAAGGGGTGGGTGGATGTGACATTTAATTCATATAACAGTCCACCGTGTAGGATAATAATAAAAACAGGCCTACAAATGCTTCCCCACAAGAAATGGTAATAAAAGAAGCTTGACACTTTTCCATATAGAGAACAGTGAACTACCAGCTCTATTGGAGCAGTTGCCAATCCCAGGACTCTCGTTAATAAGTCAGAGATAACATACCTTCTGTGTGCTGACGATCTAGTTATGCAATACCCTACTCCACATGTTCTCCAAAGTAAGTAAATCTGATTCTAGAAATCTACAATAGTACAAAGGTCCTTTAAGTCAACATGGAGGGGAAAAAAGGAAAATCATATTTCAGAATAATCCCCTAAAAAGCCAAACAGACTTAGATTTTATTACAGAGAAAAGGAAATTGAACACACTCTAAGTTATACTTACTTCGGCCTCTTAACAAACACACGGGGGGCTTCAGATTGACTATGAAAACATTAAAAGGAAAAACTCTTTTGGATTTAGAAACCACTAGATAAGTATAATTTCCCTACTGTTAGTACTATATAGTACTATAATGCAGTTTACTTTGAGAGAAGTCTGGAGCTCAGTTTTAATATCATTGACACAAATTTGATTGGGTCCAATAAAACTACATGTAGACAGGAGTCCCACAGCTGAGCAGCTGTGGGGCAGTGCTGCTTCCTAAACAATAAATAGAAAAGACCACTTATGTATTTAACTTCTGGTACTATCTCAAAGCTGCACATGTTCCATCCACCACAAAGCTCTAGTGGATGAAAAATGAAGTCCAGCTGAATCCATGATCCACTCCAAATTATAAAATTCTACAGCTCTTAACCTCCCAACAGGTGGAGCAAACGAAACCAAAAAAAATTGCTCAGGACACTAGATAAATGCCTGTAAAGGTATTATAGAAGCCACTGAACAAACCAAAAACAACACACTAGAATGATACAGCTTTGTGCACAGATCTGCCTCTTCTGGAAAAGCAATCGGAAAAAGCTACGCAAATTGCGCTACGCAATTTGCGTAGCTTTTTCCAATAAAATGGTGTAGTCTAGACCTAGCCTCAGAAGTGAGTAGTGGTGATTTGGGGGGCCTCAAATTTTGGGAGACTAATTTGAGACATCCTAAAGAAGTCTGGATATGAGGAGTCACTTTTAAAACTCGTGCCCTCAATTCTTAATTAGGCCCCAGTTCAGAGCACTGCCTTTTCCATGTGTCTAGAGATAGGAAGGTGACTCGGGCAGTGAGATGATTTTCTGTTTCCCCACTTGCTAGTGCTATGACAGGGCCTTTGCATCTTGTCATTAATTTCAGGATACCATCTTGCCCTTACTGCCTTCCTCAGGTCATTCCAGACTTGACTTTCCCAGAAATATTTTATTTTAAGGGCTATCTATTAGTCGATTAAAGTATATATGTGAAAGAGATACTTTTATATTACTCCTAGTAAAGTATACAGTAATGCATAATTATCTTGGAGATGATTCATGAAGTGGTCACAGCACAGAGTTTTTATAACACATCAGCAGCTACCACAAACGCATTTACTTTACTTTACGGTTGCATATTTCATTGCAAATGGCTTAAATGTTCACTTAGCCATTGGTAATGAAATTACAAGACCTTAAAATAAAGTAAATGCATTTTCAGTGGTTGTGGATGTGTTATAAATGTTATGTGCTGCAAATACATTATGAATTTTAAGGTGTTGCATATTAATGTATACTGTTCTAACCATTTTTGTAAATACAGGAACTCTTTACATTTTGACAAATTGAAAGAAAATGTTACCAGTTTTCTCTTACTAAATCTTAATTTTCATTTTATTACTGCATCTGCAGTACTTAGTTAGGCTATTTTATTCAAAACAATTATTGTGTCCCACAAATAGCTCTCTTTGACCTTCTCATTCATCTTTCACAAACTCTAGATCTATTTTCTTTTTCAACTGCTTTTTGGTTTCTACATTTCAAGTAGCAATTAAAGCTGCTTTTCTCCTACCATAATAATCACTGTCTCATTTATTTGCCTTACATAATCGCAGAGCCCACCAATAGCTAGCTCTGATGACAAAACTCCATACATCAACCACTGTTTCATTTTACACTTTTGCCTGGCTCCCGATGCTAAGCATGTGTGTTGATGACTTTATACTGGAATACAGAGTTAGCTACTGTCGAGCAACTGCCAACATAGTTCCTGATGTACCTAATCACTGTGTAGACTGCTGTAAACAACTCCCTGTGAACATCTGTGCATTTCTGCATTATCTAGTACCATTTGAATTAAGTGGTTTGTTGAAAAGGGGCCTATGGGAGCGAAGCTAGGGACTGAGAAAAGACTTAGTGATGTGAGCAACTGAAGGTTGCTTGCTACTTCCTTTAGAGGCAAGCAGCAGGCCCAAACACAGCCTAACCTCAGAGCTGGGAGACAAGCAAGCCGGAAATTTAGATGCAAGACCAGAAGTGGGTCCAAGAACATCAGACCTGGTAAGAAGCCAGGCTGAAAGCAAACTGACCAGGAAGGGCTGAGAGAAGCCCTTATTACAGAAACTTCAGTAACAGCAGGGTGCAGGAGGGGTGAAATAATTGAACACATAAATAACAGTGAAGCCAGGACAATCATGGGGGCAAAACATCTTTTTTTTTAGTTACCCACAAAATAATTTGTTCGATTTCCCTCCTTTAAAAGTAATTTTATATGAGAAAAAAAAGTGAGGTTGGGTATCTTTTCTTTTCATTGAGGCTTCACTATGTTTCAGCTAGAATCTATAAATGCAGTTGTGATTAAATGACCTTTCACACACTTGATAGGTCATGTTTCAGCTATGAGTCGTCATGCTAATGGCATTGGATGAAGCCATAATAATAGTACGGGTGGGAAAAATGTTGATAGTAACGAAAAGGAGAACAGAGAGACAAACTTTCTGGAATGTATTTTCTCTCTCTGTCTCTCATCAATTCCATTCTAAATAAACATATACCATTATTAGTGATAAAAGCTTTGCATACAAGAACAGATGAAGTTCTTGGTAGGGTTTAGCTTCTCCTACATCTCGGTGAAACACAGCATATGTGTAAGAGTTACAAGCTGATAAATTAATGTACTAGTTCCCAAACTAACAAAATCCTAAATCAGTTCATATTCCTGGTAATGATTAAGGTTTCTATTTTTCCCTCACTGTGTGTAATTCCTAGAAAGATGGTGGCAGGTGTACTTGTATATTAAGAGGATGAAAGACCCCTAATTTGCTCAGTCTTCTACTTTCCTAAACCTTTCATTATTATAAGTTCAGTATTCTGTGGACAGGTATCCCTTTCATAAACCACTAGCTGTCTCAGTTAGAAAGGCTAAAAATCAAACAAATAGGTAGAATTAATCATCCTTTCTCCCCCATGCCCAGGAGGTCAATTAGGAAAATGGCTAAGGCACATGTACTCAGGACTAGATCCTGCAGAGATTTAATGAACATGTTTAGCTTTACACACAGCCATGGGACTACCAATGCAATTCTGCTGTAGAAAATAGAGAGCAGGATTTTGTGGGCTGCTCACATGGGATCCAAACTCTATGTGCAGAATCGATGGCATTAATGGGACCATTTACCATATGTAAAGCTAAGCACTTACACTGTGTAAACTTAAGGACGTTAATAAGTCTTAGCAGGATTGCAGCCTTAGGTGCTGATATCTTTGGGAGATAGCCTGTCTTTGTGTTATATATTTTTACAGTTTCTTAACGTGATATATTGGAGCCTTTAAGCACTACTGCAATACAATTAATAAGGTTCCATGACAGGGAGCTTGCACTGCTGATGCCCATGTGTCTCAGTGATGGAATATGTCTTCCTACAGGGCTGTCAACCACACACCTTTCATGGGCTCTAAGTTCAGTTAAAGAGCCAAATCCTGAATCAGCAGAACTATGCAGCTCTGCTCTGGAAAGCAGGAGGCAGGGTTTGTGAAAATTCACAGTTCTTTACAGATCAACAGGTATGTCAGGTTGGCAACTAGGTGAAGGAGGTGTAGGCTGTTCTTTTCCGCAGAGACAAAGGAGTGTATCACAGGGAAAAGTTGCCCTTGTGCAGAAAGCAGGCAAAAAGCCTGTGCACATCTTAAACACTGACTTGATCATGATCTGGAAGTACTTACATGGGGAAGAGATTTTGATAGCTATCTCCTTAAACCAGCAGAAAAAGCCATCTCAGGATGCAGTGGTCAGAAGCTGGATCTAGACAAATTCAGACCAGGCATAAGGTGAAAATTTTTAACATTGAGAGTAACCAATCATGGAAATAACTTACCCAGGGACAAGGTTGATTCTCTACCATCTTAGGTCAACAAATCAGCATTGTATATCTTTCTAATAGACATGATATTGCTTAAACAAAAGAAATTATGGAATGAGGTTCTTTGGTTTGTAATCAGTTCAAGTTTTAAAAACCATGAATCATAAATTCTCAGAATAAGATACAAAAGTATCACGGTCGTTCCTGTTGTCACTTGAAGCAGCCCATGGAAAAGGATTCTTTTCTTTCCAGCCTCTTAGTGTATGCCTACACAGCCTGTGGTGGCAAGCCTTCCAGCCCAGGTCAAAGAATCCTTGGCTAGCAGGGCTTGCATTAGTGCTCTAAAAATAGGTGTGCAAAACAGCATTTTGAAGCTGTGGCTTGGGCTGGAACTCTGGCTCTGAAGCCCAGAGAAGGTGGTAGTCTTTACCACAAAGTTCTTAAAGGGGGTAGGCTGTTTTATTTTATACTGATTCTGATATAACCTTGTATAACAGAAGTATCATATCTTGTCAGATTAAACATCACCATACAAATTTAAAGCAATTTGCCCCAACTTAAACATACATTACTTACAAGGTGAGTAAAGTAATCTTTTATTGGGCCAGCTTCTGTTCCTAAAAGAGACAAGTTTTTGCGTTACATCAAGCTCTTCTTTAAGTCATCCATCTTCTTTCTAAAATCCAACATGGCCACAGCAGCACTGGAAACAACAATATGGTTTCTGAAGTGTTTAAAATCAGTAACAGAAAAGACATCAAAACGTGCTATGGATTTACTTTTAGTTTAAAATAGTTCCACATATTTAATTTTTGTTACCAATACAATTTTGAAAATGCTTTAAGATTTGGAGATAAAGCATGAGGGTACTTTACTGAGAGGAAAAAATGTGAAAAACTGTGACAAAATTCTTAAAATTGACTTTTATTTAGAAAGAGGGACTGTAAAAGAATTGTAAAGATGTAATCCCTGTCTGGAAGTTTGTTCAAAACATTGCATTTCAGCAGGTCTCATTATCTACCATTTATTTGTTCTCCTGTTATTGATAATTTGCTTTTAAATTGAAAATGCCTCATTTATAAACCATTCCGTCTCCCTGCATGACTGGACAATTGCATTTAAATTCAGTGGTTTTCCCTTTGTAAACAGTTACTGTGGAAATGACTAAGATGTTAGTAACCCAAATTTATGATTTCATTGTATTATCACTTAAGGATAAAACTACCATCATTATTATTTATAGGATGCTTTGAACATATTTAGTGCTTTACAAATGCCAAGCACTCTGCCCTAAAGAAGTTACTGTATAACTAGACAATAATGTGTGGCTATATAATAGATGGAAGGGTCAGTGTCTTTCGGGTTAAGAAGCACTGGAATGGCTATCTAGGCCACCTTTGAGAGGCTTTGGAGAAAGGAATACTTTCCATCAGATAACTGGGAGTGACAACTAGGCCCTCTTTGATACTTTCAATATCTTAGGGTATGTCTACACTACCACCCTAGTTCGAACTAGGGTGGTTAATGTAGGCATTCGAAGTTGCAAATGAAGCCCGGGATTTAAATATCCTGGGCTTCATTTGCATCTTGCCGGGCGGGCGCCGTTTTTAAATCCCCTTAGGTCGAACTCCGTGCCCGCGGCTACACGCGGCACGGAGTAGGTAGTTCAAATTAGGATCTCTAATTCGAACTACCGTTACACCTCGTTCGAGATCCTAATTCGAATTACCTACTCCGTGCCGCGTGTAGCCGCGGGCACGGAGTTCGACCTAAGGGGATTTAAAAACGGCGCCCGCCCGGCAAGATGCAAATGAAGCCCGGGATATTTAAATCCCGGGCTTCATTTGCAACTTCGAATGCCTACATTAACCACCCTAGTTCGAACTAGGGTGGTAGTGTAGACATACCCTTATTTTGAAGGCTTAGCATTCATACGTTTTAAGAATAACGAGTAGTCCTGTGGCACCTTAGAGACTAAACATGAGTAGTTCAGTTGGCCTGAGAGGGACTACTTGGGCTAAAAGCATGTGCCAAAGTGATTGTAGGATTGAGTCCTTAATCTGTCTGATTTGTGGGTGATGCTGTATTGTACAGTAGCAGTCTGAGTACTCTTGTGAAATGAAATATATTATGGTAACTTACTAAATAACTTATCTTTTTCTCTGACCTCCATAATGATAGTATCGCATAGCCTCACAATAATTTTTAATGTATTTTTGCTTACAACACCCCATGAGGTAGAAAAGTACTGTTTTGCCCAATTTACAGATGTGTTACTGAGGCCCAGAGACACAAAGCTCTAAATCCTCAAATATATTTAGCCACCTAACTCTCACTGAAACCAGTCTTCAAATCCATGGGAGTTATGAACTTGAATACCTCTAGAGATCTGAAAACTAAACCTGAGACTCCCAAATATAAAACCAGCATCCAAACCATCCTTTATTGCTATGCATTATTTATTATTGGTACTGGTTGAATCTCTCTAATCTGGCACTCTCAGGTCTGGCAACATCCATGGTCCAGCATGATTTTAGTTAGCTGGATGTCCTCTTATCATGAGTGTGGCTAAGTTTCCTGTGGTTCTGTAAAGTTTATTTACAGCTGCCAGTCCTGACGCTCAGTGTTCTGTGCTATTATTTAGCTCTAATTTACCTCATATGTCTTCTAAGAGCCCAGCAAACAGTGGAAGTGTTTGTAATACTGCTAAGCATAAAGATTTTTTTATACTTTATCTATTTATTTCCTTGTGCCAATACAATAAAACTGTGTACCAATACTAACACTTTGTTATGAAGAGAGCTCATAAGCCTTGGCTAGGCATAGGCTTATATAGGATGTATCACTATAGTCATATATTATGAATCAGCATTTCAAGCTTTGTTCCGTTTATGCACCTCAGCAAAACAAAAATAAAAGAGACCCACTCGCTACAATATTGACATCCCATGGTTTGGCAGATTCTCTGGTTCCGCACTCATCATGTTCCCAGGGTGCCAGACTAGAGAGGTTCAACCTGTATTACTTTTGTGTCAGGATTCCTAGTGAAGGAGCTAGCCACTGTACCAAGCAATAAAAAGACAGACCCTCTCCCAGTATAAGTAGAAGTAAAGAAACTTCAGGTTTATACAGACAAATAGGGGAGAACAAGGAAATAAGACAATATTGGCCAGCAGGATAATTTATTATGCAGAGTCTAAAGCTACTCATACTGAAATCAATAGCAAAACTCTAATTTCACTTGCATGGAAGCAGGAACCCAGTGATAAAACTTTCAAAACTTCAATGGAACCAAGAATTTAGCTCATATCGCATGAGCATGTCTCATCAAACAGTAACGTGTTGTACATTGCAATGTAGCTCACAGTGTCTGTCTTGTCTTGGCATAAATACTGGAGTACTTGGAGATATTTGGCCACATCACAAACCCATCAGAAAAATCAGTAATAGTTGATAAGAACAGATGTGCAGAGATAATATGGAAAATTAGCTACATTTAAGACCATACCTATGAAAAGAAAAATTAGTGGAGCATTCAAGAAATGCTATTACTGTATTTACATATATATTAAAATTTCTTTTGTTGTCTCCTTCCTTTTCCTCATGACCATAATGAATTATAATTTGTTAGATGTCTTGTACTGTCCAATAATAACCTTGGGGTGCAACACTTTAAAAAAACCAGAATGTAACACCATGTTTCTCTTCTGCACTTATTGAATTCATGTCTTGACTTCAGTGTTAGTTTTGGGTACACAAGAAATGCGGGAGCCTCACAGTTCTAATCTACAACTGGATGCACTTGAAGTCAATAAGGCTCTGTCTGCACAGATGCTAGGGTTCATCTGTATAGATCAAGTTAAAAGGTCAGGCTATAGGTTTTAGAGAGCACATTTTAATTATTTGGTAATATACATGCCAATCCTGAAAATGCACAGCTGAATAACTTTACAGATGTGAGTCCTCCCATTGAGTTAAAAAAATGAGCCTTCAGAACATTAATTTGCTACTGCATGTCTGACAGAAATAAATTAATTCACCCCTAGGAAATTGGGTAAAATGCTTCAATTCTGCCAGCAGTTGTGCTCTTGAGTAAATGAACACCCATAACTAGTTCCATTGAGTTCAGAATTTGCAGAATCAGGCCCATAAATTGGATCTTAAAAGAGCAGAGGGAACACATTATGTTGGACATAAGGGTCCAACAGTGGAAATAAACAGGCATGTGTTCAACCTGTATGAGTAATCCTACTGAAATCAATGGGACTACTTTACATGAGTAAAGTCATATTTATTCCCCAATGATTGCAGAATTGGATCATAAGTATTTACTTTTGACTTATAAGTGTAAGTACTTAAAGTTTTCAGCATGACTTTGCTGCTAACTTATATGTTTTTAGTTCTACAGGCTGAACTTCTCTAATCTGGCACTCTTTGATGCAGCAACATCTGTGATCCAGCCTGATTTTAGATAGCCAGATGTCCACTTATCATAAGTGTAACCAAGTTTTCCAGTGTCCCATAAAGTTTGTTTACAGCTACCAGTCCTGGCTCTGTGTTGTTATTTAGCTCTAATTTTCCCCCTACATGTCTTCTAAGAGCCCAGTTAGCAGAGGAAGTGTTGGTAATTCTGCAAGACAACACTGAACTCCTGTGGTTCCTCAAATTCTCTGGTTTAGCACCAGTCAGGTGCCGGACTAGAGAGGTTCAACCTGTATTCATGTTGCTGCACAGAGGGGAAAAAAAAAAGATTTTTTTAAAATTAAATCACATGTGCACATTCAAAATGTTAACTATTTTAATTTTATCTATGTATTTAAATAAAATCATGTGAATTGTCATTATTGTATAAATCATCTCCAGACTGTCATAGGTGCCTATTATTAAACCATAATAACACTAATTTGCTGGAATCACGCAGTGTGCAACACACAAACACTGAATAATTATACTAATTAATACCTAACTTATGAAAACTGATAAATCACTATTTTTGACAGGTCCTGATGTTGTTTATTTGTCAAACTTTCCCGGAACTCGCTGCTGTCAGACCTGTTTAACCGTAATTCATGGAGCCGGGGATGCTGCAGTACCTCTTCTCATTAGTTCAAGATTAGAATTCCTCTAAGATTTGTTTTCCGAGGGAGGGAGGGAGGGAGAAAAATAGGCAAAGGCAATGTTGCCACAGGCATAATTTTAATCAGCAGCTTCCTGTCACTTAAGTATTTGTCAGGCAGGCAGAAGTGTCAACCCCTGCCTAGTTTTTTGCCACTGAAGTCCCGTTTGCAGATTGGCCCTTTATCCAGTCCCCTTGCGCCAACCTCTTGCAGGAAAAGTTGTAGCCGTCTCTCCGGGGTAATAAACCAACAGCAGGGCCGTCGCCTCGGCTAGTGCCCATTTTAAACTCGTTCCAGTCCTCTCCCCCAAGGAGCTGTGTGCGTGATAGAAAATAGCGTGCTCTGGGACTGCGTGAAGCGCCCTTCTCCCCCCACCCCAAGTTCCCACCGGGCTAGGAGGGGGGCTCTCGCCGGCTGAGCAGAGCGAGCCCGCGCCGGGCGCCTGCCTGCACGTCCCAATCCCGCGGTGCGGGCGTAAGGGCGCGTGCAGGAGGGTGGCATGCTGGGCAGGGAGACCCGCTCGCACCCTCCCAACGCCGGCCGGGCTCGCCAGGGCGCTCCTCGCCGCCGCCGTGCCCCCTCCCCCCCCTCCCGGCGGGCTTGAAGGTCACCTCGCTCCTTCTCCGGAGCCACTTTGCAGCGCCGGCTGGGGAGCCGCCGCGCCTCTGCTCCCCCGCGGCCGCGAGGCGAGCCCGGCCACCCCAAGTCACCTGGCTGGAGTGGCTCCCGGGAAATCCCCCCCCGACGCCAGCCCGCCCTGCGCGGGGCTGCCCGCTGAGGGGCGGGGGAGGGGGTCTCTGTCAGCTCCGGGCTCCTACGCAGAAGGGGGAGGTTTCTCTGCAAGCGCCAGGCTCGTGCATGGGGGAACCTCTGTGCGAGCTGGAGGCGCGCCTAGTGGGGAAGCTCGCCACGAGCCGCGCCGGGCTCGTGGGGCGAGCGCCAGGCTCCTCCGCCGAGCGGGCTCCGCCAACCTGAGGGCGCGCGCGCCGGGGGAGCTCGCCGGCACGAGCTGCGAGCCCGCGGAGCGGGTGCCGGCTCGACTGAGGCGCCTTGCGAGGCTGCCTCGCCCCCCGCGGCTCGGGATTGCTCTGCCCGCGCGGGGCTCGCTGCAGCCCAAGTGCCCGGCGGCGGAGGAAGGCAGCGGGGCTCGCAGAGCGGCACGGCGGGTGCCCCGCTGAGTGAAGGCGGGAGAGAGCAGCCGCGCCCCGAGGGGAAAGGGCTCCCGGGGCGGGCAAGCCTCCCGGCTCTCCACGCTGCCCGTGTCCCGGGGGCGGTGAGAGCTGAGCCTCGGAGCCGCTGTTGGACGGAGCGGGAGAGCCACGGTCCCCTTCAGTGGCCGCCTTCTCTTTATGGTGAGTGGAGCCTTCGGCTGGGTCGGGCAGAGGACGAAGGTACCAGCCCCTGGTGCGCTGGGAAGCTCCCCCCCCCCCCACCCCGGGCTGGTCCCAGCAGCTGAGAGAGTTGTTCTGCTGTGCTGTGGGGTGGGGGGAATTGCTAAAGGAAGCCACCGGGCTTTCAGTCTGTCCAAGCGGCACTTCTGGGCAGGACACTGTAGGCAGTGTAGGGCTGCAGCCCCCTCTAGACGCCCCGGCTCTGCCTGGGGAAGCCAAGTGCTGCTCCAAATGGGACCGATTTGTGTGCTCGGAAGGGTCTGGTGAGTCAAAAACCAGTTTCCCTTCTCCTTCTGGTCCCACTCATGCATCTTGCTTGCAGTGATATCTTGCTAGCGTCTCTATTGCTGCTGCTGGTGGGGTTGTATTTGATAGTGTATATGCTGGTAAGTAAGTATTTGGTACGGGAAAGTTACTGAAATATGATGCAGGTAGCAAGTTCTGAAATGTTTCCCACATGCAGTTGTGTTCAAAGGACAGGGAGGCAGATACAAGCTCGTGCCAGGGACCTGGATTGAGTAAGACAGGAATCATGCCAACGAGCTAAATGTGTATAAATGGGGGAAACTAATAGGAGTTAAGTGGCGGATGAAGAGAGCAAAGCACATCACTGAATAATGTCAGTGAAACACTTAAAAAAAAAAAAAGCAATGTATTAACACACAGCATATTCCTAAGGACATCCCTGTCTTACAGCTATATTTATGGGAGCTAAGTAAAAGTGGTGTGACTAAAGCTAGCTTTTCTGATGGAAAATATCAGACGATGTTACAGTGAAGAGAAGCTTCAAGCATTGAAATGCAAAAACCTTCAAGTCTGCTTTCAGATGAATTGCTGACTTAAAGTCTAATTCCCTCAAATGATACAAACTTGTAAAGTACAAAAGATTTTGTGCAAATCTGTGACTTGTCATTTAACTGGTCCAGTTTATGAATGTGGGAAAGTATGTCATTAGAATCTTATTAAGAAGTAGCAATTTAGCCATGACTGATTTTAATGGTAACAAAATCTCTGCTCATTCAAGGTAAATTGAGTTATAAAATTTAAAAGGACAATGTTCTGAGAGCTAAAGACTTTTCTTTTTAAATCTTTCCCAGTTGTACAGCTACAGGTATGGAAGATATTGAATGTTATTTACAATATTTAGGTGTAACAAAGGGTAAACAATTCTTTATACTCCATTTAGAAGCAAGACCAAGATGTGTTGCTTTGGTAATAAAGACTAGTAATATGGGGTATGTGTGGAAAGAGTTTTAAAGCACCGTGCTTACTAAATCCATAATCACATAATAGTTGACTCACAATCTAAATGGAAGGTGTTCTTGTTTTTATAAAACATTTTTCAGGTTTGGAAAATGATCCATTAAGGGGCTGTGAAAGTGTGTGGCAAAGCTTAGGTAGAAACAAAGTGAAGGGCATTTTCAGTGTGTGTTTCTCATAAAACAAATGGGGACAGCTCAAATTATGGTATTTCTAAGTTTATTTAGTATTTCTCTTTACTTGGATGGTTTGAATTTTTTTCTAATTACAGTCCAAATCAGATGCCTAGTTGAAGACAGTGTCTTTATACAGGCTTCCAATGCTGGCTAAACAAGTTTCCCTTAAGATTTATTTGTTCTGCTCAATCCATCTGACAAAGGGTTTTGACAGTTTCTGAAATGAGGACTGTATTTATGCAACCTGAATTATTTTTAAACTAATATTTAACTTGTTAGCAAGAGTACAGATGACGAGTACTGTGGTCAAATTCACAATATGTTGATAATTTTGATAATGTTTGTAACCATGGCACTTGTGCCCATTGAATAATAGGGGCATTTTTGTTTTCAGAAGCAGGTGTCCTTAAACAGTGGAAATACTTGCAGAAGTCAGATGTCTCTGAGCAGACTGAATTCACTAAATCTTGGATTCATAAAATAGGTACTTTTAGCAAAGAGTGCAAATATAGAAATACAGGGATAGATCCTCAGCTAATGTAAATGGTTATAGCTCTAGTAATGGACCTGTAATAATTCATGCCAGCTGCAGAGCTGCATCACAGTATGTATATTTAATTTTGTACTGACATGTACTAACTCAGACTGAAAAGTAGTGAGGTTACCTCATGGGGAAAGGACTAAAGTAGAGGCTGCTGACCTTGTTTTGGAGTTCCTCATGCCTTCATTCAGCATGGCTCCATACAGTTGACACTTCTAACCTGTGCTCTGTTCATTCCCTTCTCTCCTCTGTCCTTCTTTGTTTTCTGTATCCCATTACCTCACTTTGGTTTTTTGCCTCTTTTTCATCCTTCATTTCCCTTCCTCTTCTTCCCTGTCACTGGCCTTCCTGCCTCTCTGTCAACCTTGCAGAAATTCTCCATTCCCACACCAAAGCTGTTGCTATTGTGCCCAGCCACATACAGCACTGCCATCAGAAGCAGCAGGTGGTGCTGCAGTGAATATTGTTTTGTAATACCACTTGGGGAGAAGAGGCTGGGAGCCTCCCATGTCAAAAGTCTTTCTGTGCCTTATTCTCCCCTAGGGAAGTTGATTAGGAGTACTGCACTAATCAACTAATCAACCCAGATTAGGAACACTGCACTAAAGGGACTTGGTGCACTCATCTGTAATGTAAATTATTTCTTATGTAGGTACTGGGTGTAGTTTTCTTAAAATTACAACACAGTAGACACAAATTTATGCTTAAAGTGGCAGAAAAGGTATACATTTACAAATTCCTAAATTTGTTTCATTTAAATCAAACAAACTAGCAACCTGTTAAATAAACCAAGAAGATAAAAATGATTTTGCTCAGTTCGGCTGGACACCAAAGAAGTTCATACGCCATCTTCAGAAGATTTATCGCTGAAGCTCATTCATCACATTAGCTTTAGAGGGAGCCTGGGATTTCCACAGTTTACATTTGGTACTGGTAGTTAAATGGTGGTGTGGTAGGGATTATAAACCCAATTTAAAGAAAAGTAAAATATCTACTGTTTAAAACTTTGTTGATGGAGGTGTATTTTTAAATGGACTCATTTTCAGTGCAAAATTATGTGACATGGTGTAGATCTGTTTGTGATTTGTATTCAGTATTCTTTGCATGTTATTTGGCACTTACTTATTTGAAGGGGGAAATAAAGACACATCACTATATATCAGTGAATTTCCCCATTGTTGCCAGCAAACGTTTGCCTAACAGTAACTGCACATGTGAACTGAATAGGTGTCCCAGTAAAGATTCATGCTCTGGGAAGTTAAAGTTTGACACTAATCCAGAAACTGCCCCATAGCAAATGATCCTGATGCAGCAACCCCATACTTCCTAAGGAAGCCTAGTATTTGTGCAGCATTGTAGTCAGAGGGGGAGGATTATAGCAGTGTTGGCAGCAGTGTGCATGTGGGCGACTGGGAACGCATTCTTGATCATCATGTGTCTTCAGTCTCATAATTCAAGGCATAAAAAAGGTGAGTGAATCTACCCCAATGTAATTTTAATGACACCAAACTGGCTCCATTTGTGTATTACTATAAGACTCTGATACTGCAAGTCCTCTATGAATGGAACTCCCAGTGGAGTTTGGAGCACAACATGTGACTGGCTTGAAGGACTGATCCCTTCTTTAGCACAATTATGAATACTATTTGTGGCTGCAACTGGGTTAATAGTGGGGAAATTATTCACGTTCATCTCGATGAATCATACATGACAATAAGGCTTACATAGGATTTTATTGGAGTATGAGTCTTGTTCTGGTCCTCGGCACAGGTAAATTTCACTCTGGAAGAATCATAGCCCAAATGAGTCATTTGATCGTTGTATTGTCTTTCTAGTTTGAATACGTGCAAAATTTCAACTTAATGTAACGAATGTATTTGTATCTGGTAAGTTGATGTGTTCAGTAATAAATATATTCCAAAAGGAAATTCTATTCAACACAGGAAAATACTTCTGGGATGCTGGGATTATATAGTAGTATATATCAGGAGTACTGAATCACATATAAGGATTCTGAAGGACCTTGGATGTTAGTTAGATAGCTGACAACATCAATTGCAGAAAGAAAATGTCTGTCATACGTCAAGATTTAGATTTTGCAAATTTAGTTAAATATCTTTTTGCTACAGTTTCCTTAATTTATTTAAAAGAAGCATATCAGAAGCAAGAGTTTAACTTAGATTTCTTTCAATGATTATTCAAAAGATAACTTAGAGTTTATGACACTCGTTGAAAACCAATTTGTTTAATCATGGAAAAATATGTAAGAAGTATATTTTTAACAGATAAGCATACAAGTTAGCAAATATAACTTTGAAGACATAGCCTTAACTCTGCCCCAATGTTCATTAAAACAAAATTCAGCTCCATTTTTTTATGCTTTATAATACAGTTTTAACTTTTGTGATAATATACTGTTTCTCAAAAAACACGAATAATATCTAATATTTCTGAAAGTTTGGATATATCTGGGTATCTAAAATAGCCTTTGATCCCAAATAGCAATATTGTATTGAAATGCGTATGTTCAAGAGTGCAGAATTAAAATGTGCATTCACACTAAACTGGTATTTTAGTGCTTCACCGTGCTATTTTAGAATATGCATTAATACAAAGTGTTGTATTGGGTGGGAATGGGCTTGTATTTGACTTCCTGGTTTTAGGACATGTGGGTTAGGCTGGGAAAGGAAACAAAATGTTTCTTTGTTAGTTGGTCAAGACCAGCTAGTACCAATTAGTAAGATTTGTAAATGACTTCATTTTAGGAATAAAAGACAGTAGTAGGATGAGGGTGCTATACTGTATCTACACATTCCCCTCATAAGATGATTTGAAGGTCTTAGGATAAATGTATACTGTGCAACCCCTCCCCCGCCCAGGACTGAGTTTTAAAACTCAGGTAACTGACACAGGTTCATGGCATGAACTGAAGACGGCAGTGCTGACATTCCAGCTCAGAGAGGAGCATAGGCTCTTAGACCCTCCCTGCTTGCTGGGTTTCAGAGACTGGGTTCCAGCACAAATGGGATCCGCTACATTGGTATTTTTAGCCCTGTAGTGTGAGCCTGAGTCAGCTGATGTGAGATTCGAGAACCACTGCCATGTTTTGTTTGTTTTTTTATCAGTGTAAATGTAAACAGATAATTTTAAACAAAATAAAAACTATATTTAAGAATGTTGGAGGTAAAAATTGCAGGTTGATGCCAACTAACAACAAAGGCACACTTCCCAAGCTGCACTCTGCATATATACATACATATATATATATATAAAAACTATAAAAATATAGGCATTGAAGGGACATTGAGAAGCCATCACATCCCCTAGACGACTCCTGATGGAGTTTGTTCAGGCTTGTCTTAAAAGCCTCCAGTGACAGAGGTTCCACAAGCTTCCCCTGGAAGCTTAATCCAGAGTTTATCTACTCTTATAACTATAAAGATTTTCCTGATGTCTAAACTGATTTTCTCTTCTTGCAGAGTAAGCCCATTACATCTTATCCTACCTTTAATGGAGATGGAGAATAATTGATCACCATCCTAATTTTTGGGGGGAGAACCACAGCTTACAAAAAAAGAAACACACACACAAATGTAGGTGTTGAATAGTATATGGATACACGGTGCATGCTAATTATGCAGTTTTTAGAATGTTTTTTCTCTTTAGTAAATACAAATTATTTTTTTTTTGTAAAACAACGTAGAGTCACTCACATTGAGAAATCTCCTGGTATATTTCACATGATATATTTCAAACATTAGCTTACATTCACATTTGTTGTTCTCTTATTACTCAAAAATAATTTAGAGGATTATTCTCAGTTTCCCCGAGAATATTCAGCTCTCATTTCAGAAAAAGATGGAAAATTTCAATCCCCCTCCCTCTGAATGTTTTTTATGGAAAGTCTGAGCATGTGAAAATATCGGGGTGAGGATTTGGGTGGAGATTTTTTAATGAGAAATGTTTACCAAACAAAAATATCCACTATGGTTGTGTCGAGTTACTTGGGCTGAGTGTGTAGAAAAAACCATAATCCTTTTGAATAAGAGCATCCAGTTTTAAATTTCATATCAAATTATGTTGTATAAAGAGTGTGTTGTTCTGAAATTAATTTATGGAGTTCAGTATGTTTGCTGAGGTGAAACACGGTGGTGAACGTCTGTATCCATTGTTTCCTAAAATGCCCATTATAAAAGTGTTGGAAGGTATGCTTTCCCCAATGTTCTGACTAAATATTTGGATGTGATGCACTTTTCTGCATATAGAGATATTTCTTGCAAAGGTAGATGCTAATATAACTAGGGAAGCATTTTTGACAACTGTGACAATAACTTTTGCTCTAAGATTATTTTGCTCTTCTCTGTTATCTTTCCAACCTTTTGATTCTTGATAATACCTCTTGTGACTAGAAATAGCAGTTTCTCTCCATAGTGATGAACAGTAAATAATCATGTGGTTGCTAAAACCAACTTGACCTGCCTCTGGCAAAAAGACTGGAATAATGTTATCTATAACAGTTACACTTGGTTTCTTTAACCTTATTCATCTTTTGGGATGCACTAAGGAACAGTAGAGAAAACTGTTAGCCATTTAAGAGCATCGCTCAGGTTCTACAAAAAACAAAAACACCAACTCCCCAAAAAATCAAAAAACAAAACAAAACCCAAATGGTATATTATGAGATTTGTAATACACTTAGGACATGTCTATACTAGGAAATTATTTTGAAATAATTAAATTCAAGATAATAACTCCTGAAATAACTATTTGAAAATAAGCTTATTCCCTGAGGAAAGCAGGAGTACAGATTTCAAAATAACCAGCCAATTATTTTGTAATAAAAGCTGATAGTGTGGACGTTCCACTTATTATTTTGAAATAAGGGGGTTATTTCAAAATAACTCCCTAGTGTAGACCAGGGCTTAATTTTACTCACTTAAAATATGCCTTTTGGGAGTGAAATAAACTTGCTTTGATTTTTAAGATCAAAATTAATTCAATGTTGTGTTTCGACTGATTTTTTTGATGGCTCCAGTTAAGGTAACAGGCTGTTGGATATTCACCTCTTACAGGGACAATGGACCTATAATATCTGAACTGCCTGGGAGATGCCTGGACAGTGCAGAACACATACTTGGGGAAAATTGCCTGGGAGTATGTTGGGGTCACACTGTCAGTAGTAACCCAGGTTGGTAGAAGCCAGAGTATAGCTGATATACTGCTGACAGGCTTTCAGGGTCAGACTTGGTGGGACTGCAGTTGTATGCAGACACTTGGTGTAACCGGCATGCTGTTTGTGAGCAACCCAGGTTGGGAGCTACAACAGCAATTCACTGCCAAACACCCAAGGCTGCAAGGCACAGCCCCTCACTGATCTGTATTAATCCTGGAATGTGGCGCAGAAAACCACAACAATGCATATTATCATTTGTTTAGTATGCATTATGATTGAAAAATAGCCATTGTCCTTAAAATATCCAAAATTCCTTTGGTTTTTTACTTGATTGAATACATGCTGGATGCCTCCATAACTTATTGGCTCAACAACAGAATAATTTCTCTATTGTTATTTGAGAGCAATGGAGGTTACTCCAGACAATATTGAGAAGTGTTGTCTGGGTAGAATGCTTAAGCCTCTTTGATTGAATCACTATTAATAAGCTCCACTCTCTGCTTTCCATTACTAGTAACCTCTGGTTTAACATTCAAAATAGTCAGGTTGGTTTACAGTCCTGTTTGTTACCTCTAATAAACCTCCTATGACACTTTAGGCAAGACTACCCATTATAATGCAGGGCACATGCTTAGATTTAGTTTTGTTCTACCTATTATTTGTCACAGTGAATATTCATATCATAAAAGGAAAAGGTGGGGATTACATTTAATACACCTGAACTTCCATACTCCAGATGTCCCAGGAACACCTGTGGTTCAGACCTTGGCAGGAAGAGCAGGAAGCAGGTCTGCTTCTCCCCTGACCCCAGTTGGGGGAATGGCAGTGAAACAAAGCACTTCTCCAGAGGCTTTTCCCCCACCATTTCCATAGTGGCTAGGGGGCAGTGCCTGGGAATGGTGTGTGGGAGGCGGGGGAGACACGCTGGAGCCAACGGTGCCCCTGGGAGCAAGGTTCCATGTAAGCACCATGCCCCATCCCCATCCCTTCATGCACCCTCCCTCCCTCTCTGATCCTGCCCCAGCACCCTCCATGATCTGCAAATATTCCTCAGTCCTTCATATCCTACTTCCCAGCATTGCCAAATTGAAGAGGTTTAAGTTTAACATGGTTTCACACAGGCTCCCGGTATGCACAGGGAGCCAGCTGAAAAGCCAGCTCCCCACATGCACCAGCTCCCACAGAGCTGCCTGTCCCCTCACCACATACACAGTGTTGCTTCTAATACAAAGGCAGCAGCATGTGAGGTGGGGAGGCAGGTGGGAGCTGGTACACATGGGGAGCAGGCTTAAAAGCCAGCTTCCCACGCGCACTAGCTCTGGGAAGCTACCTACCCCCCATAAGTAATTATGTAACTGCTGACATTTTCAGTGGTTACACAATTACTTAAATGCATTTTAACATCCCTAGTGAGGACTATATCCCTAGCATGCGGAAAGAAAACTAGCACCATGGACAGGTCAGTTACTTTCAAGGACCAGAAGATCAAGAGAAAACTCCTAGTTGACTGCAAGGACTAAGCAGCTGAATGCTCTGTGTTGAGGGTGAGAAAAGTCGTGGGACCATGGAGAAGCATTAGTGAGAGGAAATACAGAGCAGGAGGCTGCTATCCATAGGGTCCCTGGCCTGGGAACTGGAGCAGTAGGTGGGCTGGTTTTGGTTCCTCCCACTCGCCATTGAAGAAACTGGTATGATTATTAGACTTAGACACTAACACAGGGAAAACACAGACAGTGACATAGCTGGAGGGCTGAACTGGAGAATGCTGCAATTCCAGAAGTCAACATTGGGGCAAAAGGGAAAAACAGTGAAATGGCTGTGTGGTTTTTTTTTTAAATGGTGACTGCTGTTTTGAAAGCTGTCAGAACTTAAGCACCATTTTATCTTTTCACCAATGGCCCAAGTTATTCCTGGGTGCCAAAAGGCCTACCCACTGGCCAAAAATCTCCCATGACTTCTGCCACACAATCAAGGATTTTCAATTAAAAAAAAAGTGGCACAGTGAAAATTTCAGGACCATATAAAATACCAAAATAATAAGCTTTATACACGATGTATTGTTTTGAAAAGAATCTTCTGTCTTCAGTTTTCTTAGCTCTGCCACAGTGCCTGCATTTAGCTACAGTACAATGCTGCATGATGAAAGGGCATCTGAACACGGATCTTAAGCTTCTCTTGTAGGAGAGGACATGAGGTCATGCTGTAAATGTCCCTTATTAGCTTGGAATATGTTGCTTTCCAGACCCATCCTGACTAAATATTGGTGCAATGGGAGAAATTGTTAAGACAACCATATCACTTTCAGTTACAGTGAAAATGCTTACAATTAAGTTTTGGGGTGAAAATTCATCATTGCGTTACCAGCTTTCTAATCTGTTTGTGTTAAAATATCTACTTTAAACTTCCCTCCCTCAATCCCCATGAAGAGCAACTACCTTAAATGTCATCTACAATATCTATTGTAACCCTGCAGCAACATAAAGTCCCTTAGTGCAGTGTGAATTGAGCTACACAGATGGCATCCAAAGTCTGCAACTGTTTTCCTGATATTTCTGTAGTGGAACATCCTTTCCCCTCTTTCTCCTACCCTGATTTGGACTCCCTCTCAGTTCTTTAGTCCCAAATGATCTCTTTTCTGCTTCCATTGTGAGTATCTTGTTAGTACCTAGCCACCACCAGAAGAAAGATGATTGGGTTTCCATCTGTTTTTTTTGTATACTACTTGGTACTTGCCAAATGTCGAATTTGTAATATATTTCTCTTTTAAATTTGGTTTGTTGTGAATGCCCTCCTTTCACATATAGATCATTGATTTGGTTATTTACTATGTTCCAGTTGAAGATTCCAGTCTGATGCTTTTAACATTTCAAATCCTTATTATGTTTGTGTTTCAAAATGTTACCTTTATTAATGATACATGGATTTTCTATCTTACTACTGAATCATTGGCTATAACAAATTTATAAGTGTTTCATCTGAAGTGGGAGTATGCTGAAGATTCAGTAATCAATAATTATAATTCCATTCTCAGTTTGAGCAACATCAGGATTTAGTTGAGTTGTGTGAAGTAAATTATTGGGTATTAAAACAAATAATACTTCTAGACACTACAGTGAGCAAGTGGATCACATTGTTTTGTATAAAGTTATTGGAAAAGTCAAGTGGTCTTTGAAATTTAGACCATCTTTCAACCCTCTTGTTACAATTAGTCACTTTAAAAAACCAGCTGACAAATCAGCACTTCTCTGAATGTACCAGTGAGAACATACGACATAGTTATCTTAATATTATTACTTATCGACTTTTATTTCCTTATGAGCATCCATCAAGATTCAGCAAATGCCAGAGTTGTATGCACACCTTTTTTTTTTTTTTGTCAATTAATTTACATAAATTATTGTTTCTTGTTCCTGGTATACGTTAACTTGAAGCTTTCATTGTCAATGTGGTAATGCTTTAAAAAAATGGAATAAACCCACCATTTCTTCAACCCCACTGAAATCCTTCTAGACACTTATGTGCATATTTGGGCATCTAAATACCTTTAAAATCTAGCCCTAAATCCTTAGATATTGTTTGATATGCATTTTTATAGCATATCAGTGGCCTGAATAAGTTCTAAAGGACTCTTTGTGAGGTAATGAAAAATATGCCAGCATCATCATATGCATTGTCAGTAGCATGCTAAACACTGATTATGATCAGTAATCACTTTTGTTATTCCCACTGTTAAAATAATTATTCTGCAGGATAATGCATATGTTTTGAACTTAATAGAGTCTAATAAAAACATTTTCTTATACATTTGAACAAACATTTAAGTTAGCAACAAGAGATTTATGTGACATGGAGCAAAAGAATTAAAGCATACAATAAAATAATATCAAATATTTAAATAAATAGGCCTATATTATTTGGCCACGTCTTCACTGGAACTGGTTGAAAATGTGCAAGTGGAAGGCAGCGTGAGAGAAAATGACCATGAAATCACTTAGATTTCATGATTCTAAATAGAGACAATGGATTTCAGGAAGGCAGTTTTTAGGAAACTCAGAAAGATGGTAGGTAAGATCCCATGGTAGGTGAGGTCCTTGGACGTGGCATAAAAGCTCTCTGCGGTGTAGACATAGTCTAAGAGGAAAAATAACTGAAGAGAGTTGGCAGTTTTTTAAAGAGACATTATTAAGGGCCCAAAAGCAAACTATTCCGCTGCGTAGGAAAGATAGAAAGTATGGCAGGAGACTACGTTGGATCAACCAGGAGATCTTACATGATCTAAAAATCAGAAAGGAGCTGTATAAAAAGTGGAAACTAGGTCAAATTACAAAGGATGAATATAAGCAAACAACACAGGTATGCAGGGGCAAGATTAGAAAGGCAAAGGCGAAAGAAAAGCTAGCTAAATCTAGCTAGAGACATAACGGGTAAAAGAAGACATTCTACAAATATATTTGAAGGAAGAGGAAGACGAAGGACAGGGTAGGCCCATTGCTCAGTGAAGAGGGAGAAACAATAACAGGAAACTTGGAAATTGCAGAGGTGCTTAATGACATCTCTGTTTTGCTTTTCACCAAGAAGTTTGATGGTGATAGGATGCCTAACATATTGAATGCTTGTGGATATGAGGTCGGTACAGAAGTTTAAAAAAACAGAAAAAAATTAAAAATCACCTAGAAAAGTTGGATGTCTTCAAGTCACCAGCACCTGATGAAATGCATCCTAGAATACTCAAGGAGCTGACAGAGGAGGAATCTGAGCCTTTAGCAAACATCTTTGAAAAATCATGGAAGTTCAGAGAGATTCAAGAAGACTAGAAAAGTGCAAATGTAGTGACCATCAATAAAAAGGGAAATAAGAACAACTCAGGAAACAACAGACCAGTCAGTTTAACTTCTGTGCCAAGGAAGATAATGGAGCAAGTAATTAAGGAATCCATTTGCAAACACCTGGAAGATAATAAGGTGATAGGAAACAGCCAGCATGGATTTGTAAAGAACAAATCACGTCAAACCAATCTGATAGCTTTCTTTGATAAGATATCAAGCCTTGTAGATAAGGGAGATGTGGTGGACATGGTATACCTAGATGTTAGCAAGGCATTTGACACAGTCTTGGATGATCTTTTTATCAATAAACTAGGAAAATACAATCTAAGGTACGTCTACACTGTAACGCTATTTTAGGATACCAAAGTATCCTGAAATAGCCATCCCGTGTCTTCACCGCGTCTTCACCCCTTATTTCGTGCTCACTATTCCGAAATCCCTGTAAACCTTATTCAATGAGGAGTAAGGGATGTTTTGGAATAGTGCTTTATTTCAAAATATGGTGCTGTGTAGACAGCGCCAAATGACAAAATAAGATATTTCAAAATAGCATAGAAATAAGATATGCAATGTGCATAGTTCAAATTGCGTACCTTATTTTGAGTACAGTGTTCTCTAGACACTCTCCTAGATGGGGCTACTATAAGGTGGTGCATAACTGGCTTAATAACCATTCTCAAAGAGTAGTTATTAATGGTTCACAATCATGCTGGAAGGGCATAAAAAGTGGGGTTCCATAGGGATCTTCTTTTGGGACTGGATCTGTTCAATATCTTAATCAACTATTTTGAAGATGGCATAAAGAGTACAATTATTAATTTTGCAGATGATACCAAGCTGGGAGGGATTGCAAGTGCTTTGGAGGATAAGGTCATATTTCAAAATGATCTAGACAAACTAGAGAAATGGTCTGAAGTAAATAGGATGAAGTTTAATTAGGGCAAATGGAAAGTACTCCATTTTCACACATACAGAATGGGAAGTGATTGTTTAGGAAGGAACACTGCAGAAACGGATCTAGGGTTAATAGTGGACCACAAGCTTAATATGAGTCAACATTGTGACACAGTGGCAAAAAAAGGAAACATGATTCTGGGATGCATTAACAGGAGTGTTGTGAGCAAGACACGAGAGAGTCATTCTTTCACTTTACTTTGTGTTAATTAGGCCTCAGTTAGAGTATTGTGTCCAATTCTGGGCACCACATTTCAAGAAAGATGTGGAGAAATTGGAGAAGGTCTAGAGAAGAGCAACAAAAATGGTTAATATCTAGAGAACGTTACCTCTGAGGGAAGACTGAAAGAGCTGGGTTAATTTAGTTTAGAAAAGAAAAGATTGAGAGGGGACATGATAGCAATCTTCAAGTATCTAAAAGGGTGTTTCAGGGAGAAGGGAGAAAAATTATTCTCCTTGGCCTCTAATGATACGACAAGAATCAATGGGCTTAAATTGCAGCAAGGGAGATTTAGGTTGGACATTAGGAAAAACTTTCTAACTGCCAGGGTGGTTAATACTGGAATAAATTGCCTAGGGAGATTGTAGAATCTCCATCACTCAAGCTATTTAAGAGCAGGTTGGATACACATCTATTAGGGGTGCACTAGATGGTTGCTTGGTTCTGCCATGAGGTCAGGGGACTAGACTTGATGATCTCTTGTGGTCTCTTCCAGTTCTAGTATTCTATGATTGACTATATGGAAGATGGACACTGCCGCAGTCAATCTTCTGGAGTTCAATTTAGTGGGTCTAGTGAAGGCCCAGAGGGCACCCCGATTGGTGCCAGTACTCTGGAGAAGGGCTCCTGTTGACCTTCCACTGTGTGGACAGCACAGAAACATGATTTAAAATACACGGACTCCAGCTACATAATTAACGTAGCTGGAGCTCCATAACTTAATTCGACCTTCCACTGTAGTGTAGACCAGGCCTTTGTGTAATAATTATAGGAATCAGTACTGGTAGGTTTTGCCATGAGTTGAACAGATCTTCTACTTTACTTCTGGGAGTCCAAAGTGATGCCACATTTTTTCCCTATAAACTAGGTAATTTGTGCTTTGGCAATGAAAGTAATATATTCTAATACTAAGACGTCTCTTATTAAATTCAGGCATGTGGCTACCATGGATACCATGTCAGTTATATACAATGCTGTCTATTGAAGCATGAGGTTTCCCAGCTCTGATTTTTCCAAAATTGCCCATTTTTAAGAGTAGTGAAACTGCCAGTGTTAACTGGAAATGGGTGACAGGGAAGAGATCATGTGAGGATTGCCTGTTGTGTTCCCTCCTTCTGGGGCATCCGCTATTGGCCACTGTTGGCAGACAGGATACTGGGCTAGATGGACCTGGGATAGCCTGATCCAGTATGGCTGTTCTTATGTTCTTATGTAGATTATCTGCTCTATTTGTAACTGTTGGAATTACTTCCACTTTGAAGTTCCCTCCTAAGCAAAATATTGGATGTTTTTTCATGTATGTCAATAATTGTGGTATGCATATTTCCCTAATGGGTCTTTTTGTCAGCTCTGATTTTCCTATTTCATCCTCCTCCTTTCTGGGACTATAGCGCTAAACATAAAAATTAAGATAATTTGTTTTTAAATATTGAGCTGTCTAGTTATGCTAAAACTAAAGTTGAGCAAATATGTGTGTGGGGGGGAAGGGGGTTTAGGATGAGACTCTCAGTAATTTGAAACATGAAATAACCACTGTACTGAAGTCCCAAAAATACAGAAGGCTTTGAAAATGGCTCCTAGCTCCCATGAGCATAGACATCAAATGGTGGTTGTACAGAAAAATTACTTTGGGGAGGAAAAAGCAGACTGAACAAAGAAACACAAAGTTAAAATAATGCTGTTCACAAAATAATTCCTGAAGACTGTGTGATATCCAAAATATGATTGACTTAGTTGAAGAAGGCATGCTTTATTAAACTGTCTATTAAAATTCACACAATGTGGAAGGAAGATTGAAAGAACAGAATTAGATTTTAGGATACTTATTTCTGAAACAGTATCAGTGCATCATTGCTGAATGGTACTGTCAAATTGATTGTATATACTGAACATAGTAACCACTATTCATTGCCTATATATCATGTTATTCATTTGTTTTATCACTCAGATTATAGATTATCTGGTATTCATTAGGAAACTTGCATTCATAGAAATGCATATTAGGTGTTAAAACTGCAATATGTGAGAGTAAACACTCAACGACAAACTTCAGCTTCATAAAAATAAGCAGTTAGCAAGAAAAATAATACAGTACAAAACTTCCCATCCTTCAATTACTGACAAAAACCTCATATCTCAAGCATTGGAAACTAAAGTTTTAAGTCTGCTATGCAGCACACAGTTGGAAACATGAGTGCAAACTCCTGTACTAATGTACAGGTATCATAGGGTACATCTAGACTGCAAGCTTCACAGACAAGGTCAGCTCCCAGACAAATGCACTAGGCAACGCAGTATGGGAAGGAGGTGGACAGCCCTTGGTGGGGAAAGAACAGGTTAGGAACTATTTAGAAAAGCTAACGATACACAAATCCATGGGCCTGGATTTAATGCATCCGAGGGTACTGAGGGAGATGGCAAATGGCAAATGTCATTGTGGAGCCTTTGGCCATTATCTTTGAAAACTTGTGGAGATCAGGAGAGATCCTGGATGATGGGAAAAAGGCAAATGTAGTGCCCATCTTCAAAAAAGGGAAGAAGGACAATCCAGGGAACTACAGACCAGTCAGCCTTACCTCAGTCCCTGGAAAAATCATGGAGGGGATCCTCAAGGAATTCATTTTGAAGCACTTGGAAAAGGGGAAAGTGATCAGGAATAGTCAACATGGATTCATGAAGGGCAAGTCATGCATGACCAATCTGATTAGCTTCTATGATGAGGTAACTGGCTCTGTGGATATGGGAAAGTCGGTGAATGTGATATACTTTGACTTTAGCAAAGCTCTTGGTACGGTCTCCCACAATATTCTTGCCAGCAAGTTAAGGGAATATGGATTGGATAAATGGACTGTAAGATGGATAGAAAGCTGGCTAGACTGTTGGGCCCAACGGGTAGCCATCAATGGCTCGATGTCAGATTGGCAGTCAGTTTCTAGCAGAGTGCCCCAAGGATCTGTTCTCAGACCGGTTTTGTTCAACATCTTTATTAATGACCTGGATGAGGGGATGGATTGCACCCACAGCAAGTTCACAGATGACACTAAGCTAGGGGGAGAGGTAGATATGCTGGAGGGCAGGGATATAGTCCAGAGTGACCTGGACAGATTAGAGGATTGGGCCAAAAGAAATCTGATGAGTTTCAACAAGGACAAGTGTAGAGTCCTGCACTTGGGATGGAAGAATCCCAAACATTGTTACAGGCTGGGGACCGAATGGCTAAGTAGCAGTTCTGCAGAAAAGGACTTGGGGATTACAGTGGATGAGAAGCTGGATATGAGACAACAGTGTGCCCTTGTAGCCAATAGGGCTAATGGCATATTAGGGTGCAATAGGAGGAGCATTGCCAGCAGATCCAGAGAAGTGATTATTCCCCTTTATTTAGCTTTGGTGAGGCCACATCTGGAGTAGTGTGTCCAGTTCTGGGCCCCCCACTATAGAAAGGATGTGGACGCATTGGAGAGGGTCCAGCAGAGGGCGACCAAAATGATTAGGGGGCTGGAGCGCATGACCTATGAGGAGAGACTGAGGGATTTGGGTTTGTTTAGTCTGCAGATGAGAAGAGTGAGGGGGGATTTGATAGTAGCCTTCAACTTCCTGAAGGGAGGTTCCAAAGAGGACGGAGAAAGGCTGTTCGCAGTAGTGACAGATGGCAGAACAAGGAGGCATGGTCTCAAGTTACAGTGGGGGAGGTCTAGGTTGGATATTAGGAAAAAACTATTTCACTAGGAGAGTGATGAAGCACTGGAATGGGTTACCTAGGGAGGTGGTGGAATCTCCATCCCTAGAGGTTTTTAAGTCTCAGCTTGACAAAGCCCTGTTTGGGTTGATTTAGTTGGGATTGGTCCTGCCTTGGGCAGGGGGGTTGGACTTGATGACCTCCTGAGGTCTCTTCCAGCTGTATGATTCTATGATTTTATGAAAAGCTTCTTTCAAAAGAGAGTATCCACACTTCAAAACCAGATCGAAAAAGCATCTGCTTTTTCAAAAGAGAGCGTCCAGATTGCATGGACACTCTCTCGAAAGAAAGCCCTGATTTCTATTCACAGAATGGCCACCAGGGCACCTGTTCTTTTTTTGAATGCCTCTTGTTTCAAAAAATGTCCCTGTTCTGCATCCACACACTCCTTTTTTCCAAAGAGCTCTTTCGAAAAAGGCGTTCTTCCTCATAATTTAACGTTTACCAATGTCGAAAAAACCGCTGCATTTAATTTTGAGAGAACATGATTGCAGTGTGGACGCAGGTGAAGTTTTTTTCGAAAAAAGGCCAGGTTTAAAAAAAACCAAAAACAACCCAATGTAGTCTAGACATACCCTCAGTCTTGACTTGGAAGATGCTGCTTTTTAGGCAATTGTTGATGGATATGCCTCCATGACCAGGCAGTATTTGGCCACTTCATGTGTACTTATCAACTCAGTAAATATCAATAATAAGGTAGTTGGAGTCACCTCATCCCAAAAGCCACTACAAACTGGATTAAGATGACAAATTCATTTCACAGTGGTTACAGCTTTTGATCATCTTGCACTGGACTAAGAATAGTTGGTACTTTCCAGAAAAAGTATCACATTTTACTTAAACAAAGAAAGTATTACAGCCTGAATCTTATTGACAGAAAGGCTTCTTTATACTATCAATGCTATGGAAAAGGGTGGGTTTTTTTTGTTTTTTGCAAATGCCCATCCTACACAGAAAACAGGGGGTCCATTGTCCATACTTGCTGGAAGAAGGAAGTAGAGCTTTGTGGTGGGGGCAGGACTAAGGTCAGAAACTTCTGCAAAAAGGTGAGTGGTGGTCAGCTTTGCAACACTCACTCACCCTGTAAGAATATAAAGGCAGAAGACTTTTTAGGAGCAAGCCCTGTTGAGGGAAAATACCGTTCTCCATGCAGCAGGAAGCAGACAATGTAACTGCTGGCACCTCCTTGTGGCTGATGTCCTGTGCAGATACCCCAATAGGGAAGGCATCCATTGGCCAGATAAATGGCTTGGTAAAGGACTCAAAATGATATGCTTGTTAAAGGAATGGAATGGTGTGGGTGAGTGGCTCCTATTGTTGTAACAGCAGAAAGCCAACCCCTCTTTCTTATAGCTCATCTTACTCTTCCTATGAGGGAGGATAGATGGTAAAGTTCTGGCAATGGATTTGCTGGATGGTCATGGATAGGAAAAGAGGGAGTGCTGGTAAAAGCCTTGCAATATTCTGGAGGGACCTGAATGGAAAAGAGGGGGATTTGGTGGAAGCCCATGGGCAATTACAGAATAAACCGAGGGTTATCTGCACTGTACAGTGTTATCTGCTGGGTAGTCCCAAACACCCAATAATAAATTTGCAGTCTGATTAAATCCATATCAAGTGTCTCCTCTCCTTCTTTTGGTATAATTGGATGATGAGAATCAGACCCATATTTTGTAATGGTGATAAGTGGTGTAAGATATTTTTCCTTTAAAAAAATGACCAAAATAACATGTGGAGTGGTACCTCTTCAGGCGTCTGATATGTGAAAATCTGCTTTAAAATAAATCAATGTGTGTAGAACTCAGTCAAGAAGATATGAATAAATTCAAATTTCTTGTGAGGATTTTTCTGTGTCATGCTAGATTTTTCTCCAGGGAGACAATGGACCTTATTCTTTTTCTGTTGAAATAGATGACCGATTGACATCAGTGGAATGGTTTTATGAAGACTTGTTAACATATTTTTTAGTTTCACATGTATGAAATTCTTTCTAGTTGTTCTGGGGCTACTAAATACAATATAGGGAATCTGTGAGTTAGATAACTAAAACTACTTTAGAGCCACAACAAAATTACTCATTTTAGTAAATAGCAAAATAAACTGTATTAGATCATTAATGATTCATTGTTAAATGTGCATATTTTAACACTGTTCTAGGTTTACAATGAAGTATGCTCTTTTTCAGTTGATTAAGTAAAAGCTTCTGTGCTACTGTTGAAATAATTTATTTCATCATGAGAAGTTTACTTTATCATCTGTCAAAAATGTCAATCAGTTGTTATGCAGATGTCTTCCCAATAGAAATCACTAGGGTTTCAAACTTGCAGCAACTATTTTGGTGACTAGTGGTAGTTACTGTCAATTTAAGTAACTTTTGGGTGACATTGACAAGGACACAAGAGGGCCTGAATTTTAGCTAATAAAGTTAACTTTTGTATTGAAAAAGACATATAACATGGTCATTTGATTTCCTTTTCAGTTTTACTTGAAAGAGGTTTCAAAGTGGTACAAGATACAGCTGCAGAACTGTGTTTCTTTTCTGTCAGGTAAATCAATGCTCCTGTATTAGATCTTCCAGGGTTCGATTTAGCGGGTCTAGTGAGGACCTGCTAAATCAAACAATCATGCCCTCATCATCTCTGGAACTTGATGGGTCGCAAGGAGTAAGGGAGGTTTCTCTGTTGACTTCCTGCAGTGGGATCACTGGAGAAATTTGATTTTTAGGTACGTCGACTGCAGCTACGCTATTCTCACAGTTGGAGTTGCATATTTTAAATCAAATTTCCCAGTATAGATCTGGCCTTAGAAGAGTGTGAGGAAATTAAGGGCTGTCAACTTGAAATGATCCGAACTGCTTTGGGGAAAACTGGTTTAGTATATTCTTTCTGATCTGTCAACTACTGATATCAGTGGGATTGCTGGGGAGGCAGCCTGTTGTGGTTTGGAATGGGGTGGGTGGATGGTTGAGTAAAATTGAGTGGGGATTCAAACAGGGATTATTCATGTTTATCAAGGAATAGCTTTGATAGATGCTAAAGGAAGTCCTCTTTTGGTATGCCTTTTCTGGTGAACTAGCTGTCGCAACCTCAAGATTTTAAAGGCATGTAGTTTGAGACTACAAAGATATCTGGCTTTCTTAGAGGAGGAGAGAAACCCTCCAAGATTGGCATATGCAATTTTTTATATATTATAAGTTAAATAATTTAGTAAAACTGACTCCAAGTGAAGCAACTGAAGGAATTCTGAATGACTTATAATGTTATACTGTTGTAACTTGATATTTCACATCCTTTTCCACGTGGCATTAAAACAATGAGAAACATTGCAAATTGTTTGTGCAGTGCCATATACATCAAGGAAAGATTAGGGAACATCTGCAAAGGAAGATACCAAAAAAAGATCATTGAAATCCCTGAAATACCCTTACATATTGGCTAGGATGGTGGAGCAGATAAGCTTGGGGAATGCTTGGGCAATGCTTTTTTTGGGGGGAGGGGGAGAGGGGAAGGATGTGAGTGTTCAGTTCCCATACGGATTCTTAAAAATGTATTTGATGACTTATGGCTTGCTGTTCTGTTGATGCCATCTGTTGTTTACAGAGGCTGGTGAACCACTGCGCTGTGATTTTGTTTGTGTCTGTGGTCTTCTCTATAACCCAGTGCTGATAACCTGCTGGGCCAGTGGACGCTTGCCTGTGCATTGTTTTGCAGGCTCCTTATCTGAATTGCTCAGTTATCATCTTCTCCCTGTAGTTGGTATACTTTTCAGCTGGAAGGAAGAACTAGTACTTGCTTAAGGCACTCTGAGCCAGGAAAGGTGGGCTTTGTTGACACCACATCTAGTTTCTCCATATGTAATATCGAAATATTTACCTACTTCTCCAATATGCTGGTAGACTAAGTTAATTAACATTTGTAAAATATCCTAAATATACATAGCATGGTGGTATATATTTTCAGATGTTTTAAACAGGCTGTGTTAAAAATGGAAATGAAAAATGACAGTCAAAAAGTGTTACATATAAAGATTATTACTTCAAGTCCAATCAGCAGCGATTGCCTTGGCTATACTGTGTCAATAGGTGCCGATTTTCCCTCTAGTCAGAGAGACTCTGCCCCCCATTCCACCCCTTTTCCCAAGACTCTGACTCTTCCCTGCCTCTTCCTCCAAGCGCTTCCCATTCCCGCTCCTTTCCCTCCCTCCTGGAGCTTCCTGAATGCCATGAATCATCAGTTTGCAGTGCTCCAGAAGCACCAACAGGATTTGATAAGTGGGGCCACCAGTGGGTGAGAGGTGCAGGTGAGAAAGGCACAAGGGGGCAGTTTGGTGCTGGAGGGTGCACAGCATTCACTAGTTTTTCCCTGTGGTGTGCCACCTCTGGAGCACCCACAGAGTGAGCAATATAACTGCCCGTTGGTGAATTTCAGTCCTGGTCACATGCTGTAATTGGGGAGCTGTTTGTGTAATGCCAGCAGGAGGACTCAGACCTTGGACTTATAGATCTTAGTGCATGAGTCTCTACTGCATGAGCTAAAAGACAGCTGGCATTCAGCTAAGGTTGCAGGGCAGACTTATTACTCTCTCTGTATGTGCTCTCGGTGCCACTAGCTGGGACATTACACCATACCCAGTAGGTGTGTGGGTTATGTATTTCCTATAGCTGAGGAAGCGTGTCCCAAGCTTCAGATACATCCCAGCTGAAATCCTGGATGAGCCTCCACTTGCCAGCAGGTGGAATCAAAACTGGAACCTTTGGCGCTTAATGCATGTGCTCTACCACATGAGCCAAAAGCCAGCTGGGTGTTAGCTAAGGCTATAGAGCAGGCTCATTAGTCTCTCTGTAAATGGTCTTAGTGCCACTAAATAGGAGAGTACACCACACCCAGCTGCTGTGTGTGTTACATTTGGACTCTGCCATTTCTCTTCATTTTGCTTGTGTGTAATTCCTTTCCTGATGGGCATTTGTAATCTTTCTTATAGTTACTGTGATTTGAATGTATGTCTTAGGACTGGTAACTGTTTTAATGTTGATCTGTTGCTTAGGTTCACATTTGCACAGGCTATCACAAGACTCATGTAAATAAATTTGGATGAGGAAAAACATCCTATTCAGCATAAAATCTACAAAATCCCTTTCCTTCCAGATCTTTGAACTAAGACAATTTACATGACCAAGAGAGTGATCTTAATTAATCTTGCATACTCATACACATTGCTGAATTCTGAATCAAAATGTGATTCAAAGTTTAATTATTATTTGATAGTCATATATAAAACAGTGGTATAGAGAATTAGGCACCCCTCTTTACCTTTCATGTAATTTTTTTTAAAAGGAGCTATTCAGGGAAATTATTAAAGCAGTGAATTTACAACTCATCAAAATAAATTGTTTTCCAGCAACATAGTTAACCTGTGGAACTTATTGCGACAGTATACCATGAAGGCCAAAAGTATCACAGAGTTGTTATTATTACGGGATTAGGTGGATATAAAAAATAGAACATCTTCAGTTTTATATGAGAGATGAAAAGTACAATTATTAAAAGGGATATAAAGCTCATAATTAAGGGCAAAATTCAATCATTATATAGGAAGATGGAAAGAGATTTACCTTTCGGTCAGGTTATTTCATAATTGTCTCCTATAGGGTTTCTTTTATGCTCCACTGGACCATGTGGTATTGGTTAGAGAAAGGATACTAGACTAGGTGAACCACTTTTTTATCTTGTTCTTGATATCAATTAGCACAGTTCTTATTCCTAAATTCCACTGAGCTATCTTCCTAAAATGTTTTTTTTTTTTTCAGAATATCAGAGCATTTGGTTCTCTAATTTTTTTATTTTTTGCTTTTAGAAAAGTTAAGTGAAAATGTACTTAATTAACATATCTTTGCAGAGTATAGTTGATTTGTAAATGCTCAAGTTAAGGAATGCACTTATGGTTTTCACCACACACAACTTGGTCTCAGGCCATCTATAATATTCTGTGTAATTCTACAGTTAAATTTATACCACAGTCTATACGCATAATGTACCTTATATTTATTTTAGTTTGTTTTTAAATTCTTCACCATAACTTTACATAAAAACACACGAGTCAGGAAATCTTAAATTGTGATTCCCACAGCATCCATTAAAGTGAGTACACAGCCTGCATCCTAAGCAATAAATTGAGGAAGTTCATGAAGTAATATAGAATATCACATATTCACAAAGGGGCCAAATTACTTTGCATTTCTGACTTTTGCACATTGAAATGTTGCATTAATATATTTTAAAAAGAAATATGGTCCATGGCTTCCCACGGCTCCCCTTGACCTCAAACAGCGAACCGGAGTCAAAGAGAGTCGTGAGGCTCCGTGGCTGTGGAGCCGGTAAGTAAACAAGCCATAGCAGCCCGTTAGCAGCTTTCTCAGAGTAGGTTCATGGACCACTTTGAGAAACACTGATCTCTATCTCTATCTCTCTTCCCAGTTTCTGCAGTATTTATATGAAAAATCTGTGCCTTTAAATTATAGGCTGGTACAGTGAAACAGTAGTTTTCAGTATGAGTTTACCACAGTGAAGATTTCAAGAACTGTGCCCACAGACTGTAAATTTGATAAAGCTGATCATTGCTTGGCATGGAAAATAAGGGAAATAATTCTTAGAATATGACTTTCCTAGTTTTACTGAACATTTTTACATAGACTAAACAAACATAATTCTCTGCAACATCTTAGAGATCACATACTGAGGAAATGTAGCATTTAATTTTGCTGGCTGTCAGCAGCTAAAGATGATATGCATGCTCAGGGCTTTACAAGCTTACAATCTTTATCATATTCAGGTTGGCATTATGGACAATATTAATTTTCTGAGCCATGGCTGCAGATTACTGCATTAGTCTACCCAGAAATACTGACTATATTAAATCCTTATCATCTAACAAAATGTGTTTATAAAATGCCAGCAGATGTCAGTATGTTCTTGTCATGTAGTTTAATTTAAAGAAGTTCATAGTTAAATAATTTGAAAAAGAAAAAAAAGAAGAGTATGTTTAGTAATATTTTGTAGCAGCTTTTAAATATGTAAGTACAGTAATACTAGTTTCCCTAAATGCATAAAAAAGAGAGAAATACTGTAATATTAACTTAATGTTAAGCATATGATTGTCAGTATCTATTTAGCAGAACAACTAAAGCACTGCTTACGCAGGTCTTAAAGTGTTCTGCTGAACTGGGTCTCACATTATGAATTCATTTTTGAATTTTGAAATTGAAAATTTTCTTCCATCTTGCTTCATTTCACATACTAGTTTCTATACTGACAAAGAGAGTTTGCCATATTCTGGCACATACAGATAATGTGGCATTCTGCATTATTCTGTAAAAATAATATACACTATTACACACTGTATATGAGGGAATGTAGGTGACCAGTCATTTAGCTCCATGTCTTGGAGACAATAATTAAATGCACTGGATTATTTCATGTTCATAGTTTATAAAATGTTAATATTATGTTAATTTATCTATATTTACATCTTGCTGAGCACATCTTGGTTCTATATCAGCCAGCCATTATATATTTAAATTTTTGTTATACTGGTATGGTCACAAGTTTTCCATAGCAAGCTCTATGGATCCCATTAATTATTTTTATTTTATTTTTTAAACAATGGACTAATCATATTGAAGGACATCTGTACAACGTTGCCAGTCTAATATACTTCCAGTGTGCAAAGATATTCTTCTAAGAGCTGTGTATTTCCACCCTACTCCAGGCACGGTATATAATGTCACCACACTGGTACATAGTCCAGACTAAATCCTGGTTTTACTACATTAGTTTTTCAGATAATAAAGCACAAACTTCAGCCTAATTTTTTCTGCCCTACCTTGTCTTTTTCCTGTACTTTCTCTGCAGGAGTTCTCTGTCTTAGTCCCTAGTTTTCTGCATTTCATGAGCACACTTTGGAGCTAACAATATAAAACTGGCTGATTTGACTGTAATATTTAGTTTGGGTCTTTGTGCAATGTTTTAGCACCAGAGGGTATAACCAAAAATTTTAAACTTGAGTGCTTAAAGATGGATGCCTAAATCCATTAGGCACTTAAATAAGTCACACGGACACATTTGAAAACAAGGCTGCTTATTTAAGTTTCTACGATAGGCAAAACATTTCCAACCTGTCGTCTTATTGCATATTTGTGGTAATAAGATACTATAGTTATCATTTCAGGATTGTTTTAAATATAGTCCAAAGCAGAAATTCATTTTTAATCTTCTCATCAAACTGAATTTCTTTTATTCTCTTTTAAAGCTCTATCAGTTTTAAGAGTTTGTTTTAAATGAAAGGTCTATCTATGAATTATTCCTTGTTTTGTCTTGTCTCAAGCAGTCTGCATGATTTTCATATAAGCTAGAACTGAGCCAGACAGGCAGGTTGAGTATGAAAGATATTTATCTCTTGGAATAAAGAACATGGGGGATTATTGAAATTGTAGTATTGGAAATAAAGTTTCTTCACTTACAAATAATATATTTATATTGAGTATTCCTTGGGGACGCCATCCAAAAACTCAGTGTTAGAGAATTTCTAAAATTAGTCCTATTTTTAGATTAAATAATATATAAAAATCTTTCTCAGGAATGAGTCTTGATTGCATATAGCTCAATGCAGTGTGTATGTGTATTTATATGTACTATGTATTTCAGAGAGTTGTCTGTTTGTTCTAGAACTCCTCTTAAACAGTATGACCTAAGTCCACCAAATTTGGTATACAGCTTCCCATAATCATAAGTTAAAACAACATAAGGGTTTGGTTATGCCAGGAAAATGGAATGTGCCTAGAATGGGATTGCTTCTCATAAATACAAACAGAAAGGAGACAGACTCGCCAGTTCATTAAGAATACATCTAAACTACATGGCTCCGTCGATGAAGCCATGTAGATTAGTTTACTTGAAAAAGGGAAACGAAGCGGTGATTTAAATAATCTCCACTTCATTTAAATCAAAATGGCCACCGCGCTGTGCCGATCAGCTGTTTGTCGGCACAGCGCGGCAGTCTAGACGGGGATCTGCCAACCCCAGAACCCTTCGTCGGTAGATCCTGTAAGCCTCGAAGTGGTTCTGGGGTCGGCAGATCCCCATCTAGACTGCCGCGCTATGCCGACAAACAGCTGATCGGCACAGCGCGGTGGCCATTTTTATTTAAATGAAGCGGCGATTATTTAAATCGCCGCTTCATTTCCCTTTGTCATCCTGCTTCATCTACATGGCTGCGTCAATGGAGCCATGTAGTCTAGAAACACCCGTACAGTCCTCAAAATGGACATAACAGAGCAAATGTTGACTGAACCAAGATAAGCCAGAAAAATAGGATGAACTTGGACTAGGATTGCTTCTCAATAAACAAGAAAAGAAATAAACTGAAAAGTTTGGAGTAGTGGCCTGTTTTGGCATAACCAAGCATTAATCAATGCTTACAGATTGAAAACAAGAAGAAAATGTTATAGGAAACCAATGATTTTTGTTAAAATATAGCAAATAATAATGGTTTGTAGGGATGAAGAAAAAATACACTTATGGAATTCCCATTTTAAAAAAACTTAAAAAATTAAATGGAAACATTTTAACAAGCCCTTTTTAATAAATCCAAAATAAAAATAACTTCATAAAAAAGCACTATATTTTTGAAAAATACAATCTTTTAATTAAACATGTACATTTATTTTCCAAAAATAAACTTAATTGAGTTGAGAACCTGATCAATATCAGGTAAATCTGCCAACTTATATATAAAAATATTTTTCTTTATTTTAGCAAGTAAAATGTTGACATAAGCAACCCCAAAGCAGACACTTATGTCTTTCTGTTGAAATATAAAAGGAGGATTCAAAATTAAATAATTCCCTGCTCATGTGCCTTTTTTAAAAAAATTATTTTGGAGAAGTTTTCATGTTCAGTAAAATTATTTTTTCTTAGAATTGCACTTTCTTCTAATGGGATTAAAAAAGGTGTTCAAACATTTTTAACTTCAAACCAGCATTATTCATGTCTAAAGTTTCGTATATTTTTGCTGCTGCCATTGATATTTTAAGACTAATGTTGATGCTAAGGTTATTGGTGGAACAGGCAGACCATTTGTTGTTTTGTCTTTCTATTGTCAGTTTTAACATTCTTAAAATTAAGCATACAAACTGTGGGTTCTACTGTGAAATTTGGAATTTGGACTGATAAATTACACTTATTTTCTGTATTTTAGTGGGAAAATATGTTAAATGAAGACGTAAGCAGTACAAACCAAGATACCCTCTTGTTTCATGGTAAAGTAGACATATGAACCAAATTATCAAATCTGCACTTACATACTTCTAGCAAAGTGTGTGTATACACATTGAACCTATCCTTTTGCATTTGTAAACTGAGAAAATCACAGTTCATTATGGCCATAAGACTGTGCAGAATTGCTTTAAAATTTGACCATCCACGTGTGAAGATGGAGTTGAACTAACAGAATAAAAATTGTAATCCTTAACTATCACAGCCATTCTTATAATGGTATAAATTGGTGTGTCTTTATTCTTTTTTTCTTGGTAGTCAATAGTACTAATTTTAAAACCCATAAAACCTTATTTACAAATTATTTTTATTTTACATAGAGCTTTCATTTATTTTAATTTTGATCCTTCCTACAATATATTGTATGCAGATTTGTATTTGTTCCCCTTCAAATGTATAAGGAGATTTTTATAAGAAATTAAGGAAAAAGCTGAGGAAATTGCAGTATCATCTATAGTGTGTAACTTCTCAGTTAACAGGCACTTTGACAGATATGGCAATTTACTGCAATATCCTTCAAGAACAGTATTGAATTACATTTAAATATCTTTGTAGCCCGTTGTATTAAATGCAAAAGATATGTATTATTGTGGGTGTGGATGATCAAAAGACTCATGAACAATGTGGCGAACAAGAATGGTCTTTGGGATAATATGCATGTTGTGGATTCCTAGGAAATATCTAGAGGAGGTGAATTAAAATTCACTACCACGTCCCTAAAAATACATGAGTCAAGAGTGTGTGCTCTTGGTGCACTATGTAGGGCAGTGTTTCTTACACTTTTTAAGACTGAGGAACACCAAATAATAATTTTTTGTTGAGCAAAAAAAAAAAAAAAAAAGATAGGGGGGGAAAGGGTCAGGGGAAAGTTATTGAGGAAAAAAAGGGTCACCTGCCCTTCAGAGGGAATTCTGTTCTCCGTGGCACACCTCCGACTGCCTCGCGGCACACCAGTGTACCAAAGAACACAGTTTAAGAAAACTGATGTAGGGGGAATACAGGTGCAGTTGCTCTAATCTGTTAGAGTGGGAACAGGTGTTAAGGATTAAAATGTTTTGTAAATATTTACAAGAGCATGAAAACTACTGCAGATCACTCCAATTGTTGGTTTGTTTGCATTTCTGTAAGGGTGTGGAGGTACCACTGTATATCATTATCATACTCTGCTAGATGCCTCATAAATTATATTATATGTTGTAGGATAGGGTTGGAGTACATAGTTAAAGATGTTCATTGTAGGTGGAGGATGATCTTGATATTTCAACCTCAGAGAGTGAATGTCATGGTTTTATGCTAAGTGCTTTTCTTAAATTATGCATGTGGTCCTTCAACTTTCATCATGCTTTGCCTGAAAGTGGGCTGATAAGACAAAAATATCAGTTATTTTGGATACAGAAACAGGAAGAAACTCCATAAGCGGAGACTTTCAGTCAACTATGAAAGCTTTAAATGGCTCTTCCTTATTTCATGTCCTTTCCCCCATGAGACATCCCCAACCATGCAGCTACTATGAAGACAACTGATGATATTTTGCCCCACTCACAGACATACCATTGTGTTATTCCTTCTGTTTTGTATTGGTCTGACCCGAAGAGCATCTCAGTGCGAGAAGGCAAGGGGCTAACTGTTATTGGGTAATGAGCCTCAGCTAGTCTGACCAATTCAGTGTACCCCAACTCACTATGGTTACAATCTATAGTTAAAAGATGTCATGTATTATGTCACTGGAAAACTAATAACACTCATCATTAATATTTTTGTGTGTTGTGTGTGTGCAGTTAGTATTAAAAGTTATGGATGTATGCTAGAAATGTGGTTAAAATGTGTTTAAACCAGGCATGTCAGGTGGAGTTGATGAACAGGTCTGCCCTAGACAAAGGAATGGATAATCTTTGTGGCCATTAGGCAAGGATGATGAAAGTCTATTTACATATTGGATAAGGCTTTCAAGCAAACAACCATAGGAGGAGATAGCATGGGAGGATTGCCCTGGGTTTTAAAGAGTAGACCTTGGTAATCTGCAGTCCCATCTCTTCATTCCCTTGAGGATTCTAAAAGCCACTGTCTGCTTTTGGGATATATTTTGGTAAAATTGAGGCATGTCAGTTCCACATGCACTCAGTAGAGGTCCCCAATACCCAAAGAGTGATTGACATGTTTTTGGGTAGACTCTAGAGCATCTTTCTGACCAGAAGATCAAAGCATACAACTACAAAAGCAGCTCTAAAAGGTAATACATCAATTGCAATATTTTAGAAATTCTCCAGGTGGAGGGACAATTCTGAGGGGATGTTGAGTAGGATACATGAGTCATCTGTGTTCAGTACTCGCCACTGCCAGCCTTCTGGCATATGCTGTGCTAAGCAGCTTTTTTCAAAGTGTCTGAGTTGCCTGCTTAAAGAATACAAAATAAATTCACTACCAGATGAGTGGAAATGTAACAGGGAATTACCTCTCCATGTAACTCTTTTTAGGTACTTCCATAGGGCGTGATAATACCCGAAATGTCTTATTGAACCTTGCTCTCAGGTCCTAGACCACTGCCCTTAGTACTGGGCAATCCTTCCTCTGTTGGCCAAGAATGCCACAAACTGAATAGTGCTCTCCATCAAGACAGACAGTCTAGCTCTAAACACAAAAGTGGATGGGATGAGGGGAGAGCCTATTAGCTACTGCCTAGGATAGAAATCCTTCAACCAATTCTGCTCATAATGCATGTAAAGAAAATGCAGAATCACAGATTGTTCCCTCCTGGCAGCTGGTGGTATTTGTGGGAAATAAGATAGAGGCTAAGCAATATAGCCTTCATTCCTTCAAATGTCATTAGTGGTTTTAAAATACCTGAAACATTGGGTCAAGCCCTCACACATAAGCTTTGTGATACTGGGGAACCTGACATGCTGTTAGTTAATGATGTCCAACCATGCCCACATTTTTCACCAATAATGGATGTTCTTGTTTTCCAGTTTGTGACCCCAAATGGCCACTACCACTAATGCTCAGGGAGGGGATCAACAACTCTGAAAATGTAATATGTTTTTCCAGACTTGAGGATGTCCAAAATAAAGACCTTCATTTAGCGTGTTCCAAAACCAATCTTGCCCATGACTTTTGATTGGACTTGAAGATTCCATTTGAGGCCCTATGCTGACTCCCTCTCTCCTAGCTGCTACAGTTAGGTGGAAGCAGAAATGAAATGCTTAGTCCCATGCTTCATGAAACTTGTGGGGGATGGGTGGGAGACCTTGTAGAATTTTGCAAATAGAAACCCAAACGTGATTTCTCTTTTCACAAAAAAAAGTATAAATTGCTGAAAGAAAATCCTGAAAAGCAGTCATCTAATCTAAAACTAGATCCTGCAATTCCTTCCTGTGGTGAGAAGTCCTCTAGGTATTTAAAACATAATTATCATCCTAAGGGATTTGCTATATAATAAGGGAATGTTAAGAGAAGGTATTGATCTTGCTTCATGTTGTGACAGAACATATATGTATTTAATAAAGGGCAGAGAATTTTCTGGCAAATTTGAAAACCCAGAGTAGGAGTAGGTGCCTGGTCACCAATTATTAAGTAGAAAAATGTAGCCTCTATTTTGTTCACTGATTATTTATATAGGGCCACATTATACATACCACTGATCAACTCCTTCTCTGCAAGCAATCATTTATTATTCAGTTGGTATTCTTGGGGAGACTCAGGGTATGTCTACACTACCACCCTAGTTGGAACTAGGGTGGCTAATGTAGGCATTCGAAGTTGCAAATGAAGCCCGGGATTTAAATATCCCGGGCTTCATTTGCATCTTGCCGGGCGGGCGCCATTTTTAAATCCCCTTAGGTCAAACTCCGTGCCCGCGGCTACACGCGGCACGGAGTAGGTAGTTCGAATTAGGATCTCTAATTCGAACTACCGGTACACCTCGTTCCACCGGTAGTGTACCGGTAGTTCGAATTAGAGATCCTAATTCGAACTACCTACTCCGTGCCGCGTGTAGCCGCGGGCACGGAGTTCGACCTAAGGGGATTTAAAAATGGCGCCTGCCCGGCAAGATGCAAATGAAGCCCGGGATATTTAAATCCCGGGCTTCATTTGCAACTTCGAATGCCTACATTAGCCACCCTAGTTCCAACTAGGGTGGTAGTGTAGACATACTCTCATAGTGATTCAATTAATTTGTCCCTTCTTAAGTACTGATTTCAGATCTACACAGCAGAGTAGTAGTCATGACTCCAGTTATTTTTGAGAGCATCTATGGCCATATATGGTTGTCACAATTAAAAACAATTAACAACTAACATTTGTCAGCATGTATAGTTTGGACAGGTTTGTTCAATTCTAAATGCCAAAGGGGAAAGGATCTCCATGTATGGTAATATGTTGGCAAATGCTCCTTATTTCATGGACACCATATTGTATGTTTTAAGGTTTATACTTGAGACTCATTAGTGTATCCAAGAAATCAAGTATGATAAGACCATTAGAAAATGATTCAGTGAGTTCTTGGGTCACGGTGTCATTCATGTCAAGCATATGGCTTCAGCTTCTAGACAAGACAAAAGCAGAAGTCCCGTGTGTGGCAAGTGTAGATTTAAAATGGTGACTAGCTTGAGGGAAACAATTATGGGAGTTTTAGGAGACTGTGTTTGTTTATGTAACAACAGATTCAAGCATGAGAGCACAAGGGGGCTAACGTAGGAATAATATCACAAAGAGTGAGGTGGACACACACACATCTTCTCAGGCTTTGGGCAGTCAGAATGAGTGTTTCATCATATCAGAAGAGCAAAGGTCAACAAGCCTATTCCATTCAGCTCTGATCTTTCCTTAATGGTATCATACAGTGGAACACTAGTCCAAACATATAGTATCTCTGGAATCATGAATTTCAAATGGCCACTGAGTCAGCAGGAATCATTCAACAATTTAGTTAATGGACATTTTGTTCTTATACAGACTTGGTTTGGCTCAAATATAAGCACCCACTGCTGCAAAAAAACAGTGTGGGGAATGTTCTTATTCTCTTTAAGTAACATTTCTTATCTGCTATAGGTTTTATAATGGCTTACTCTTACTGCAAAGACAGTAAATGTAAAGGCAATATAATATTTGGTTTCTAATAACACTATTCTGATCAGTTAGGTGATTTGTAGAATTTTTCAATACACTAAGTTACTTGAATTATTGAGAGGTAAGGAAAGTGGCTTTGAGTTTAATTCCATTTCAGTAGGGAGCCACCACAGAAAACTGTTCTTAATAGTCTGCAGTACTGCACCTGGAGTCTGCTGCACTCTCAGTAGTTAACACTAACATGCTTTCCAAAGCCCACCTCCATGAAAACATGGTAAGGACAAACTTTTTTCTTTCCTTCCAAAAAAGAAGTTAATCTTTTATATACTTGATCATATTTTGCCATTTGGACATCTGTCTCTGTGGAAATAAGAAGTAAAAACAAATCTTGTGTTTCAACTGCTATCTCCAATAAAACTGATATTGGCTTCTTAAAATAAAATAAAACAAAACGTATTCTTCATTCCTGGCCTTACTTGAGGTACATGGCTCTGTTTCTTTGGAAATAAAGTTGACGATAACTCCCAATAATTATCCAGTATCACCTACTGTCTGTCAGTGAAGTTGCCAGTTTCCAAACTTCAAACTAAATGTGAACCACCAACTTATTTGAATAAATGTTTTATTCTTTTTGTTGTTTAAACTGTAAGCAATAGTACACATGTGAGCTCCCTGGTCCAGCTCCCTCGGCACCTGAGCCTTCCTGGACCAGGGAATTTGCTGGACCAGGGGAAGTCAATTCTCCCTTGCTAGTTGCCCTGCTGCCAGCTCCTCTATCTGGGGCTCTCAAGGCTGGGGCTCTCTGCCCTGCTGCCCCCAGTGCCCCCAGGGCGTTCCCAGGAGTTCCCTAGCCAGGGCCGCCAGCCCCATTCAGCCGCTGACAGACCAGCTACCTTTAGGAGGTCCTTGGGGTTCCTGGGCTACCCAGCCGCCTCTGGCCCCACTGCTGTGGCCCAGTCCCATTGCCACAGCTGGCCCCACTGCTGCTGGGGACTTCCTGGGGTTCCCTGGCCTTGGCAGCCTCCAGGGATTCCTCTGCTGGAGCCGGGACTCCCCAGCTGCCTCCTGGCCCCACTGTTGCCGAGGGTTCCCAAGCCAGGGCGGAGTTTCCCCAATGACACCTGGTCCTGGGGTTCTCCTGCCTAGCTGCTGCTGGCCCAGCCAGGTGTCTGCAGACCCCATGTTCTCCTGGCTAGCTCTCACTTCTGGGGGTCTTTGGTCCAGCAACATCCATGGCTTTGCCAGACCATGGATGTTGCTGGACCAGAGAGTCCCAGGTTTGGGAGGTTCAACCTGTACTTTAAAAGTCCATTTTATTCAAGCAGTTGCACATTAGATGTTGTCATTAGCATATGATTCAGGAGACTGAGGCCTCTCTGCTTTAACTATTGGCTTCTCAAGTCATACAGGTATTTAAAAACATTGTATATTTTGCTGTCTGCTCATGTGATGAGCAACAGATGGTTGTACAGCAAGCATGATATGTTGTCACAAACATACATGTTTAAGCTTCTTGCTGTTCTCTCTTCACAACATGATTTCCATAGGTTTTGCTTCATTATATTAAGAATATAAGGCATGCTAATTGGGAACTGCAACATACTACTTTGTTAGTGGCACCACATCATAGAGTAAGTAAATATTGTAATTTATACTTGTGCTTTTTCCATATCATCTTCCATAGAGAGAGCTTTCTTTAGAACTGGTTTGCCTGAAATGCACCATGAGCCTCAATATTTAGAGAAGAACATAATGATCTTTATTTACTTTCTATAGACAGATTGATAAAAGATTTCAGATGGGCAGATGTAGCAAAACTGAACTTATTTGCAGAGCCCCATGGTTGTCTCAAAGAAGCCTTTATACACTGTTTCATTTTCCAGATGGCTAAGTATATGGCAGAGCAGAATTAATGGTTGTTGGGGAAATCCACCTCTATGTGGAACAGCTAGTAACATTGGCAGTTAGTCAAATCATTCAGAAAGGTTGCCACTGAAGGACACCACTGTTTGAAATACAGACAAAGATTTATTCCTGGACTCAAGAAGGAAACACAGAGGACACATTATTGTATGGAATGATTAGATGATTGACTAATGAGCCTTGAGGGGCAGGGAAATTGACTACAAAAGCAATTAAATGAGGTACTGATATACATAAACATTAAATTCATACAATGTTTAGTTTTCTTCATGATATACCATTAAATCTGGGCAAATTTAAATAAAGTCCACTATAGGTATCAAGGTTTCTATTGCTTTAATGATCTTTTACTTTATTAACCTTTTAGTAAATACATGGCAAGAATTAAATTGGAGCAAAACAAGAGGCATTGAGCAAATTCATTAAACATATGAGACAAACCATTACAGCCAAAGTGTCTGCTGATGTAGAAAGTAATTATACATTAATAGGGTTAGAGCTTACTCTTGTTCTATGCATGTACTCTAATTTGGCATCTAGGGAAGTCTTATGCAGAGACTGAAGGGTCAGATAAGATCAACAGAAGGCTTCTTATAAAGGCTGGAGAGCCAACTGGTTATGTAGGCTTCTGAACATAAGAGACATAGATATTTTGGCTTAAATTTCTCCCTTCTGTCAATGTTGGCTCAGATACCAGGAGGCAGTGTATTTAACTTATGCTAAATTTACCTACAAGCTTTTTTCTACTGAACGATCCTGCCTTATTATGTCTTGATATAGGAAGGTTTTATTTTTAGCAGTTTACTTGGGGTTAACTACGTCAGTGCTTTCAACGGATAACTTTGGTGTGACAGCTTGAGGTAACTGAGTAAGGAACAAGAAAGGAGACAAAATGTATTTTAGGAAGACTTATCAATTTCCAAATGATGGTAGGAAGTGTGACAGGGTACTGGGAAAGGGGTTGCAAATCCAGCTGTCTGTCATACCCTCCTTCCTCAATAGAGGGACAAATCAGAGTGGAGTAGAAATAACCTGGCTCTAACTGTAAAGCGGAGGTAGCTGTTCCATAATTAACCTGGGGCTGCAAAAAAGCCTTAAGGTATATGGAAGCCAGGAAGAGAGCAGATAGAAAGGAGAAAACCAGGGAGTGGAGTCAGGGAGGTAGCTTTCCCCTTGCTCCAGCTTGTTGATGGTGAAGGGTTCCATGTAATGGTGAAACAAGCCTATAAATAAACTGCACATGTGGTTACTGAATTCAGGATCTCAGATTGACTTTGTGGACCTAGCAGAGACAGAGCCAAGATGGCCATGTTACAGAAAGGTACAATTTAAAGGTTAATTGAGGGATACAGTCTTGTTGATCTTGCATGATTCATATAGCTACAACATTCTAGGAGCTTGATGCAGGTTTAAACATTTAAACACTTGTCTGAGATACATGGTTAATTAAATTATTTAGTTCTTCACAGTTTGTTTTATGGTTTTCATCAATCTTAGATATCAGTATACTACTTTTGAAAGCATAAAGTACTAGTTAGGGGTATATCAATTTTCAATTAATGAACAAATAACAACAGCAAAAAAAAAAAATACACAACAGGAAAAGCAGCTTAAAGTTTCTGACCTCAGTTGAACTGAATCCAAACCATTTTTAGCTTTTCACACATTAGGATGAACATTCGTGTGTTAGATTTTATGTATACCATGCAGCAGTAAACAGAATTTGTGCACACTTTGAGCAGTCAAACCATCATAGTCATATGCCCCAAAGAGACTTACATCTCTTTCTCGACTGTATTCTGCCCCCCACCCGTGCTATGCAAAGCCTCTCTTAGATTTCATGGAGTACTTGAGCCTTCCAGGATGGACAAGACAAGGAGGTATGTGAATAGGGAGGAGTCCAAATTTCTTGGAACAGTAGGAGGGGCAGTAATGGCACATCCTGGCTTAGTATAAGAGGTACCAGAGTTGTTCTATATGGGGGGTGGACAGGTGGTAAGGTCTGGGCAATGGGTTTATTGCAGGGGCCTGGATGAAAAAAGAGGGGGAGCTGATAAAAAGCACCCCAGGTAATTATGGAATAAACATGGGGTTACCTGCACTGCATGCTTTTACCTGCCTAGTAATCCCAGATATCTAATAGTAAAGTTGAGGCCTGATTATACTCATGTCAAAAGTCTCCTGGTCTCCTACTGGTCTACTATGCTTTAACAGAGGTCAAGAAAGTAGGGTCATTTAACTGTAAAGAGCTTCTCTCTGAGCTTAAGTACCTTAGTATGCAACAGGAATCTTATATCAATATGATGACTAGAGTCATAAATATTACTAGATTCTGATTGCTATTATTAAATGAGCTCCTTTGGAGTCCCGGTTAACAAGTTTTGGTATCAATGAGCATTGTAAAAAATCTAAATAAAAATGCTGAAGAAGCTCAATATTAAATCAAATCGGCAGTTATTCTGTTGACTGGTATGAGACTCAGGCAGGCCATCAATGTTAAATTTGTTATACTGACTGGCTGCAGAGATCTTAAGAAACAGGAATTTGTTTTAGTGTTATTTCCAAGATGAATACAGAAAAGAATAAAATTAGACACAGATTAACAAAGTACTGATGTGGCAATTGATTAAACTTGTATTTTGACATCTTTGCCTCTGGGTAAAATGCATATTGATATCATAAACTTTCTGGGATTTTCTAGTGGGAGGGCTTTATTTTCCCTAAAAAAACATTCCTGATCACAATTGAGTTTTCTCTAGAAAATAAGGGGGAGGAGAGTAATAAATCAGATGCTAGTATCATCTCAACAGCAAAAATATCCTTCAGTTATGATGGAGTATGTAAGAAAGTAAATGAGATTTCGAGGTAACAAGACATTAAGGACATGTTACAATTTTGTATTAGTTGTGTTTACATTTATAGGTTGCCTTAATTATAAATGTGTTATTGTATATAGAGGTTGGACCTCTATAGTCCGGCACCCTCGGGACCTGACCAGTCCCAGACAAGGGAGTTTGCCGGACCAGGGGAGGTCAGGGCTCTCCCAGGGGTGCAGGTCTCTTGGCTGGCTCCCCTCCTGGCTGTGGACCCTTTTCTCGGTCCCCTGCCTCTGCTGGCAAGTCTGTGCTCTTGACCCCTAGCAGTTACCAGGCTGTACTCCTGGCCTTCAGTGGCTGCTGGTTTGGCCAGGCTTCACTTCAGTGCCAGCCCCTGGGGCTGCTGGAGTCTCTGGTCCCAGGCTGTCTGGTCCGGCAACATCCATGGTCCTACTTTTATCTCACAGATGTGGCTGGATCAGAGAATCTCAGGCCAGAGAGGTTCAACCTCTGCAATATATCCCTTTGCAAGGCCTTTCTTTAAAAGAGGTCGGGTTTCCTATTTATATCCCCATAAGTAATATAAATTAAAAAAAGAAAACACACTGAAGTACTCTTCAGGTTATTTAATCTTTTAGCAGTCTTAGAGTATGTTTACAGAGAAGACTGAAGCTGCCGCTGTTGATCTTTCATGGTACAAATTAGCAGGTCTAGTTAAGAACACTAATTTGAACTGAGAGGAGCACTCCAGTCAATGCCGGTAGTCCTGCTTCCAAGAGGAGTAAGGGAAGTTGAAGGAAGAGTGTTTTCTCTTTGCCTTCTTGCAGCGTGGACAGCACCAAAAGTCAAGATAAGGTACGTTGACCTCAATTATACTGTTAATGTAGCTGAAATTGCGTATCTTAATTTGACCTTGTCCCATAGTGTAGACATACCCTTAGTGATTTAGAAGTAGGATGTGTTATCAAAGTGGAAATCTGGGACCGGATTACAAACCGTCTGTCTGATTCTGCTCTCTAATAGAGTAGTATAAAACTGTAGTAAATCCATTAAGAATCTGTTTCTGTTTTATTTTCTGAGCTTTCAGGATCTAGAACTAAGGCAGAGAAAACAGCTATTTTTCTGTAGAGGAGGAACACCTATTGACAAAATTTATTGTGGGATCTCCATGAGGCTGTTCAAGAAAGAAAAGATTTTAGAACTTAATGACAGTAGGAAGTGGGTTT